>CM028134.1:152025000-153260000 GCA_016271365.2 Neoceratodus forsteri
CTTATTTTTCTTGAGCTGGGCAACTACTTCATTCCTAGATACTAATCAAGATGGAGTTCAGGAGGAAGGGGACCAGGTCTACAGGGACTTGGGGTGGGGAAGGGGGGCAGAGAACCCATTTATTAAGGTCCATAAAGTTATGGTTAAAGGCCCTGGCAGCAGACTGGGGATCACTAATGGCCAGGC
Source organism: Neoceratodus forsteri (assembly GCA_016271365.2). NCBI lineage: Eukaryota > Metazoa > Chordata > Ceratodontiformes > Ceratodontidae > Neoceratodus > Neoceratodus forsteri. Next base: position 152,025,187 of record CM028134.1, read on the forward strand.
CATTGACAGAGACTGGGCCATTAGAGAAGCTGTGTCCTCCCTTGAGCAAGAGCATTGATTTGGGTCCAGAATTGTTTTGTGTCAGTAAGTTATTTTGTTGCAGGCCTCTAAGGTACTGTCGTTTCAACGCCTTTGAGCTCTTTTTGTGTCGACCACACACCCTATCCCCCGGGTCATTCTTTTCTTTAGATGTGGAGTAATCCATTGATAGCATTTTTCTTTGACACCGAGCCTCCTTAGAGGGGCATGTTTGTTGGCAGCGGATAGAAAGTTATTAACAAAATACTCAAAGGCAGAGTCTACACTGGAAAGCTCAAGGATAGGTCTCCAATCTGTTTCATCAAGGGAAGCCTGAAAGGATTCAGCTGAGAAGTTAGAGAAGTCCCTTGCTACAAACGTTCTTGGTGGGACTTTTTTTTTTTGGAAGTGTCTTCCAAGTACAGAAGACAGGGGAATGGTGCTTAACGTGTCAGAAAAATATACCAGCTGCTTGTATCCTAGCAGCATTAGATATTAAGACCCAGTCAAGTATCAAATAGTTTCCTGTCTTGGTATTGTACCACGCTGGCTCACAAATGAGTTGGGTTAGCTGAGCATCTATTAACTGAGCTTTGAACCCAGGCTCCGGGGTCCAAAGACCAGCTGAGGTTGAAGTCTCCCAAGATAATTAACTCTGAAGGGGCATGTTCAGCCAGCATATCCAAGAGAGCTTCAAGGGCGGGAGCAGCTGTTCTGGGTGAATGGCAGACAGCCAACTGTGAGGGGTTTTGCTTTGTCAAGGGTTAGCGTTATTAACAGTGATTCACTGTCAGCGCTAACTGGAGGGGTGGTGAAGAGTGTTAGAGTGTTGCTATAGAGGCACATAAAGCATCTCTTGTATATATTTGTATGCCTACCCCCCAACCCCATCATTCCTGAAGACATCGAAACCAGAGAGCTCTTTCTAACTCATGTGTTGGAATTTGTGGCTTCCCAGGTTTCAGATACTGTGAGGAGATCTGGCTTCTAGAGGTCAACCCAGCATTGCAGCTCATGCACCTTAAGGCACAGGCTACATATATTCACATGTACCATTTTTAGGCTCCTACAGCAAACCCAACTGGGGTTTGCAGGGCATCGAATATTGTGATTGAATGGAGGGGATCCAGGGTTTGGATGGACATCTCCAGAAAGTAATATTAGCAGCTGGGATAAAATCTTTAGAGAGCATGGGATAATTTAATCAGACACACTCTCCTGCTTTGCCATTAGAGGCAGAAAAGATTAGGTAACAGGTCCCCTTATGGGACAACCCGTGTAATATGGCTAAGGAAGTGTCATACTGCAAAGGGGAGGTGGGTAGGAATAAAGGAGGAGAGGTGACAGAGTGCCCAAGGGGTCCTTGGGCAGTTATACTATAAAGCAAATGATCTACCCACAGGGATAGGAGAACATACAGTAAAGCCACAGCTATGCCTTGTGAAGCCATGTTCATCAGTACCACAGGGAGTTAAATGATGAGTTGTGCACAGAGTTGTGTACAGAAGTAGGAGGCAGTATACCAATATGCAAGAGTGGGGGAACCCAAGTACGCTTAGTTGTTAGGTTACATGTAGTCTCACCCCCCAGGGACCAGCAGAGGCTTGGTAGGGCAATAAGGAGGAGGGCACTAGCAAGAGGTACTTGGTTGGGATATCAGGGTCACAATCAGGAGGCACTGGATTGCAGTTTGGGGTATGGAAGGGCAGTGAAGAGGTGACTGGAAAGTCTTAGTTTGGAGCAGACAAACTTACTGCAAGTATCTAACAATTAGAAGTAGCAAGCAGAATTCCCACAACACCGTGTGCCTCTATCAATATTTTTTAAAACAACAAGCAAAGAAATCCCCACAGCACCTAGAACCGATAACACAGAATCAGATAAACTGAGGACACAGATAGAGAATAGCTATCCAGGCTCCTCACTCTGTGAGGACCTTAGCGGATAGGGTTATTGTCCCTAGATGCTGATCAGAGGCTTTTGGACCTTCACAACACTACACATCAACTTCAGTTATAGATGAACCTATTAGCAGTATCCCCTGTGCTTTTTGTATCTTTATAGTTTACCACAAGACTGTTTCTCACACCCGTTACTGATATTAAAATCATGTGACTATATCAGCGATCGCCCCTATATGCACACACACAAAAAAAAAAAGCCCACAACAAAAAATGATATTTCTTAGACATAAACGTCTATATGTGTTAGTGTTGCAGTATTGTACATTACAGAAAGGTATATACGGCAATGAGTTTTCCTTTTTATTGTAACACCTATATTGATACGAATTTTTTTTTTTGTAAATAAGCACTGCCACTTTAAGTCACTAGAGTATAAAAACCAGCAGCCTTCTGAGGACATAAGCCTTTAAAATGTGGACGGTAACGTGCAAAACGTCAGTTGCAACTGCAAGCACTGTTTGCTCTGGTATCTAAATAATAAACCACTGACCTACACCAACCACTTTAGCGCAGACTAAGTGGGCCAGGAGGCCCTCATCTGCTGACAACTTCTATGTATCCTACAATCTATCGAGGGGAGACCGATTTTATTTGAGCTGTAAGCCAAGCTGTTTTGACTGCAATTGATCCCTGCACCGTCCACATCTCACCTAACATCCCTGCCCACATCTCACACCTAATAACCCAGGAACTCCTTCATCTCACACCTAATACCCCAAAGCTTCCTATATTTTACACTTAACATCCAGGGGCACTTGAAAATTGTACCCGCAGTGTTACTGCTAAACCCAGAATTTTCACCACTCTCTGCAAAAACGGACATGTTCTGCAATTTCTTGAATTATTTATTTATTTTTTTTTTTTTGAGTTTTGCCTTGAACTGTGTAAAATTTATTAACATTTTTATTAAAAGTCTCTCAAACATACTGACAATTAGGCATGCAGACTTGGGTTTGGCCAAAACAATGCAGTGCAATGTGGGGAAGGGTTTTATGTGACACTGCTTTCTTTTGAAGGTTTGTCTGGTTTCATTTCATTTCACCTATTTATTTTATCAGGAAAAAACTCCATTGAGCATAGCTTATTTACAAGGAGGTCCTGGGTAGGACAGAAATAAATTAAAAAGTACAGTGCATGTATACAGGGATATAACAATTTGAAAACACACAGTACATCGAAACAATGCATACATACACAGTCGCTTACTCTTTGTCATATGCAGATTACCACTCCTTCACCCTACCCAAGTCTGACAACGGACCTTGTCCTGCCTAATCTCTACATGATTATACATGCAGTCCTCAGTTCCCATTTAATCCCGTCAGAGCAATATCAAATATTTTTTTATAATCCCTGTCACTTTATCATGCTTATATCCTTATTTAATCCATTACAGCATCTCCCTGCCTATATGTATGCTAAAACGTTTATGCAATTCTCTTATCCATTATTGTATGTTAAATATAGAATAAAGGATGGGGAAGTGTGTGATATGAGAATTTAATGCACACCCAAGGTGTAGGATGCTACATAAACCCCTTGGGTGATGAAAGCATCCCACACTGAGGGTGTGCATTAAATTCTCATATCACACACTTCCCTATCTTTTATTTTATATAGAATTGCTGGTGAGCATTTTTTTCCAGCCCAAATGCTGTGAACCCCCCAAAAGACATATAGTCTCCACACTCTCTCTCCCCCCCCCCTCCGTCATTCTCAAGAAATCCCCATATGGCAGCTTCACTGGGGCACCAAATAAAGCAGCAGCTCACTGCTCCCCAGCTCCCACTCCAGATTCCCCAGCTGAGCTGTGCAGCAATCCCCAGAGTCCCTCTTACCCTACAGCTTACTCTGCTCCCAGTTTCATAAATTTTTTTTTTTTGTTTTAAATTTACAGCTGAAATTGCGATCACAATTAGGCTTGCGCTTACCCGTGTTAGGCAGTTAACTGCAGACTCGTTCTGCAGACTTTGTGTTACCCAAGGCTAGCGAACCACAGGATCAACCAGATACTTAAAAAAAAAAAAGATTACACGAAGGTGGTGGTGAAACCGTGGCGGCTCCACGCTAAGATATGGAGCTGGAACCGCCATGTTTTGGGAACTGCTTAGCCAGCCCAGATACAAAAACAGGAGCCAATGAGGGAGCGCTCCCTTTTAATAGACAGAGTGCGTGAATGTCATAATAACCGACTGGTTATTGCAGCAAATATCAACTCGGTGAGCCCACTGAAAAAATTACTCACCAGCAATTATAATGTTTATATACCTCGCTCACCCATTTTTGTATTTTCCAACCTTGTATATGTCAAATTGTTGTCTTATTGCCGTAGAGCCTTTGAAAAGGAGTCTCTGTCTCAAAGGACTGTAATTCTGACACCTTCAATAAATAAAATAAATACAGGGATTTTACAACTTTTTCAAACCACAATGGCATCCAGAACTAAACATTACAGAAAAGGCGAATTGTATTGAGAGACACATTATCTGTAACAAGCAAAGAGTACCTCAACTAGTAAAGAATAGATACAATCACAGTAGCGGTTAGTACGTACATTTCAGATTAGACATGGAAACATATTACAACAGACACTGCAATGTAAAACACAAAACAATGAGACTGATGTATATACAATACACAGAAATGGACATGTTTGCTGCATATCTTAAAATACACTACTAAGAGCAAACTGTTTACAGGTGCCATGATAGCAACGTAAATTGTGCGTTGGTGAGATGTTAGTGGCAGGCACTACTGTCTGTGCAGTACTGACTGAGCAGGGAACGGAAGAGCAGAGTAGAAACCAGGATGATAGTTTAATTTCTCAAGGGCATTCCATGTTTTGGGGTGGCCCAGCTAAATGCCATCCTCCCATATTTAGAGCAATGTCTGGGAACATCTAGCAAGATAAGGTTGTGCATTCGCAACATGTAGGGACCCTGCAACCTAACCAGCAGTGAGGAGATGTAGGAGGATAGTGAACTGTAAAGAGCTTTAAAGGTCCAAAGGTTTAGGTGTTGTAACCTTCCGATATCAAGTGATGTCCAACCTATGTCCTCGTAGAGGAGGCAGTGGTGTGTTAGAGGTGAGCACTCACAAACATAACGTATCGCTCTGTGGTACAGCACGTCTAGGTGTTGTAGTTATGAGGTTGTTACGCATCTATAAATAATGTCATCATAATACAGCAGGGGAAGGAATGTGGCCCACAGAAGCATGTTATCTTCTCGGTTGAGACAAACTTTATTACGGAAATAAAACCTTAATTTTTGTCTCAAGCTTTTTACAGAGAGCGTCTATGCGGGCATTAAATGACAGCTTGTCATCAACCCACATTCCTAAGTATTTGAAGGCACCTACCATTTCGAGTGGTTCACTGGATAAGGTGGAGATACCACCCGCAGGAGAGGAGCAATTCGGTTTATAAGAAAATACCTCACATTTAGTTTGGGATGCATTTAGAACATACAAACATACATATGAATGCATGCAGACTTAACTGCAGAAGATTAATCTTGCAGGATCTTTAATGCAGTTTCCGGGGTTAGACCAGCCTTAGAGAGTACAGTATCATCTGGTAGAAGTGAAGATTGGCCAAGATAATGTTGTGGCCCAAATCACTGCATTTGGGATTAATCCTATGCTTGTAAGTTTACGCAGAAGGATGAGGTAGTCTACTGTGTCAAAGGCCTTACTCAAGTCTAAAAAGAGTGCAGCAATGGACTGTTTCTGGTCCAGGGCTGTGAACCAGTCATTAGTAACGTTTACTAGTGCAGACATCATACTATGCTTGTCCAGAATCCAGACTGCATGGAGTTAATAGTGCCTGCCTCGAGATACATTTTTAACTGCTCATGGATTATTTTTTCCAAACAAACAGTTTTGCCAGCACCAGTAAGATGGAAATGGGCCTATAGTTAGTTGAAGCTTTGTCACCAATCTTGAAAAGCAAGAGGATGTGAGCAAGTTTCCATACTGAAGGGACCTCACATTCTGTAACTGAGAGATTGTAAATGTGCATAATAGGTGCTGCAAGCACTGGGTAACTCATTTTCAGGAAAACAGGTTCAATATTATCCGCCCTTGCACTCTTTTTGGGATCCAGAGAGGACAGGATGCTCCACTTGTTTATAAGTGATCTGACAGAACCTAAAGAGACTTGAGGTAGGTGATAAGCTTGGTAAGTCAGGTAATGAAGGACCTAAATGAGTAGAGGCAAGCTTGTCGAATGCATTACCTGTGGATGCGAAATGTAAGTTAAGTTCTTCTAGTACTAGTTGTTTATCCGAGATCAAAAGCTTATCTTTATATAATTGTTTCGGCAAGGAAGGAGAGATTGACCCCCCCCCCTTCAAGATTCTGGATAGCTCGTCAAAAACCAGAATAAGTGTTGCACCAATTTTTGTCAGGAGAGCCTTGCAGAAGTTTAATTTGGCCACACAAATTAGTTTCATACACCCAACTTCTTTTTGCCTAAAAGCAGCCAATCACGTTCTGCCTTGGAAAGTTGTGCCTAGCCCAAGCCCGTTTCTTTCTTTGAGAACATTTTATACTCCTAGAAAACCATGGCGGGTTTGTTTCTGTCTCCGAGTGACATAGGGGCTAAATGATCTATAACCATGCTAACTTGCTGTGTAAAAAAATTCATGAGCTATTTGGATTGTTGAAGTTAGGTAAAAGTGTTGCCAGTAGCTAGCTGTCATAGGCATTCATGGACAGTCGTTTGAGAAAGAGCGTTTCCTAACGAAGAATGTGTTGTTCCCCTGATACAAACAACATTATAGTCACTGAAAACATTATCAAATAAAGTTGTTGAAAGTGGCCAATGGCCAAAGTTTAGTGACCAATGGTCAAGGTTTTAGTAACCAGAGACAAAACTTTTATCAACAATATATAATTGGCTAACCAAAAGGTTGAGGAGATATAAAGGTGTAAAATGGCTACTGTAGATTGATAAAGGGCTAGTGAAAAGCGAAGGTGGCTAGTAGATGACTAAATAATGCCAACATGCAAATTGGTATATCTAGTAGCAATGGCTGCAAGTGACTAAGTAAATGAATACCACCATGTCCGTTAATGTACATGCATGTGTAAGACTTTAAAACATTAATGGTTGAAATGAAGAAAATGAAATAATTCAAGAAGCACAAAGCAAGGTCTAACTTGGAATTGTCATATTCAGCAGAAAAACACTGCACATCAAAACATGTTTTTTTTTTATATAAAAGGTTACAGCTAAGATAAGAATGCAGCTGCTAGTAACCACGGATGGCCTTAATGGTTCAAGTTCCCTATCTTGTCATTAATATGCAATTTGACCATTGTCTGCTTTTATCTGTAAGCGGAGTATTTTAAAAACAGTCACATCCCCTTGCATGTTTTCTGTATCCTAAAGTAAGTATTTTTGACAAATAAAAATCCCGATTACTTGTTTTTCCATTTAAGAACGACCGTTATGTCTCGGCAAAGTGTCAAAAAGTATCTTATGGCCAGTGTATTTCTGAACCAGAGTCTTAGGACTTGTTGAATGACATATTGTCTGTGTTTAAAACTGCTGAGGTAGTTTTTGGGAAATTCCAGCCTTGCATTTTTTTCTAAGCTTGCTACACATAAATATGGGACCTATGGTTATGTCCAGCATCCTTCGAGAAGACACAGTCTCGGACAATTTGCAGTCTGAGACTATCCATAGATTGCTGGGGGATCCAGAGATATATGGTTTCACGTGTCTCTTAAATTCTGTAGCCCTGTAATGCAAATATTACTAGCTGTCTAGATTGCATGTTAGGAACACCCCATTGGGATTGCCCCAATTGGCTGTTTAGAACTAAATTGCAACAGGAACACCCAGACAGTGGTGGGCTACCTGATGTTTAAAAATAATGTTAGCATGTATTCCCTTTTGTAAACTAGGATTATTAATCATGACAGGATGCATTCTTACTGTTAAAACAGGATTGTTATGGTTTATTTTTGTGTATTGCAACTATTCATCCTGTCAGGGTGTGTTTTTATTGTTACAATAGGATTTTTCCGGCTAATCTTATTAATACTATCATAATAAAGTACCACTAATTTGGCAAAGAAATAGTGTGTTGGCTTTATTGAATTACTGAGAATTACCAACCAGGAACCTGTATAAACTGTATAATTGGATCCGTTTTACAAAATGGCAAGCCAGCCAGGAGCTGGTTTGGTTGTAATTCTAGTAATTTGGTAACTTTTTTTTGTCATCTAGACAGAGTCTCCACAGGTAAGAGTCATAACCTAACTGTGGGGCTGGGAAAAAGAGTCTAATGGACTTTGAGTGTTCGAGTGGACTTGAACCTACAGATAAAGGTCTATGGAGCAGCTATAAGCTGGGTAAGGGTAATGTATATTTATGTGGGGTCTGAGGACCCCAGGTTTAGAGATATGTGGAGAGATGTATTAAGGAAAGTCTCTCAAACAAGTAAGAGCAACTGCCCTTGTAATTTATGCCTGCTATACAAACATGTCAGTGGAAACAGGAAGTATACTGTTAGAGCCGATGAAGGCTTTCACAGTTCAGGCTGCTTTTAGTAGAAAAGCAGTGGCTGATTAAGTAACTTAGATAATAATCAGTTAGAGAAAGAGGAACAAACCACTGTGGATGCAGACACAGTGGATGTGACTACTGAACTGATTGATTTGAAAATCCCCCATGTTCATTATCTGCGCAGCTTTCAGTTTTTTTTTGTATCAGTTTCAAGTTCCCTTGCCTCCTATAGAGGCTGAAACATTTGATCCCAAACCCAGGTACTGGGGATCTCCACCAGTTGGATCTCAACCTAGTACCTAGTACTGCTACAGATTTTTAAACTGCAAACCAGAGCTCTGGGAAAAGACTTGGTTTGGCAGGTTACCGAAATGGTCAAAAGAAAACCTTTGAAAGGGTTAATAGCTGCAGCGTTTGGAAATTATCATGAAGGTCCTGCAGTTGGTTTTCTCAATCGGACCAGTGTATCAGAAAAGAAGAAGGAAAATACCTTGGCACCAGGTAAGTCTGAATTTTTTTTATTTAAAGTTCTTTTTTTATGTCTGTGTGTTTTATTTCTGTGATACATATACTAAACAAGGTAATGCTCCATCTCTTTCTCGCATATTTTCCAGCGTATATCTGTGTTCTGTAATTATGTTCTGTTGTCAAAGTTGCAAGACAGCACTGACTACCTTTGGTGCAGAACATGTTACAGTAAAAAAAGAAGATTCTTTGCCTCATATCTGACTGTTCTAGTTTTATTTTTTAATGTAACATTTGTGCTGCCTAGATAGGGTCAGTCAAGAACTTCTGTATGTAGTTGTTGGTTGGAGCAGGTAGTGTTGATGGTGAAGAGATATGACTTCATAGATTGCAATGTGCAGAAACATTTGTAGTTTGCAAGCAACGTGCCAAGCCACTGCTAGGTGAAAATGTAATGTGTTAACAGCTATGAATGGCTTTATCATACTTCTAGTTAAAACCAGAAACTTTTTGCAAAATGGCAGAGTGCCATATGTTTTGGCTATGCGTCAAAAGGTGTAACCATGTTATACTAGATGTGTCCACTTACAGGTGGTATGTTGTGCTGTATTTGAAAGGAGTTGGAAGGTGTTTAAAAAAAAAAAAAAAAGTTATTTTTTTTGTTGTTCTGAAAAGATTTGGCATGGAGATATGTATAAATTTGTTGGTTTAAAAGGTTGTCGGTGTTACGACAGGCAGGAGAGACACATATATCTAAAACACGTATAGTTTTCTAATGAAACTATGGGCATTACCTTAGCAAATTGGTGTCAAATAATGTCAGTCTTATTTGTGTGTGTGTGTGTGTGTGTGTGTGTGTGTGCATGTGTGTGTACTGCTTGGCCAGCAGTTTTATTTTGTGCTCCATTATTATTATTTAAAGATATTTTAATATCAGTAGTGTTCAAGGACACTACAAAAACAGCCGGGTTTGAGCCACCCTTGCATGCACACTGTGTGACCTTTTGCATGTTATTTAACCTTCCTGTGTTTCAACATTTTATGTTACTACCAGTTCAAACTTGATGTGTATTCCCTACCTAAAGCACAACTTTTCACACAAAATGTATGTTTTCATGGAAGCACACCAAGAGTGAACCACAAAATTTGACTTTTTATTACATAACTAGCATTCTAAGTAAAAAGGAACAAACTTTTTCCCCTCCTTTCTTCTGGGCTTGCAGCCAACATAGGTAATGAACATTTGGTTGTAAGCACAACTCTTTGTTCTTGAGCAATATCACGTGATTCCATACTATGCAAGGCACCCAGCTGGAAGGGAGAATTATTTATCACCTCCGCATACTTTTTATACATACATATATACACACACACACACACACACACATACACATACATATACATACACACACATATATATATATATATATATATATATATATATATATATACACACACACACACACACACACACACACACACACACACACACAACACACACACACACACACACACACACACACACACACACACACACACACACACACACACACACAGTCACACTTTAAAAAAAAAGGACTATACAGGTGTTTGAGAGTTTACCATTTACAGTTAAAAAAAAAAAATGGCTTTTGTTTTATGTTGTGACCATGGTCTAATCATTTTTTTCTTTTTGAAATGCATTCTAAAAGCATGTACAATGCGGTATTACCATCAATCTGGATCTTTTTATAAACTCAGCTGACATTTTGTCAGGATAAAGGAACAGGGATGCTTGGCTTCTTTTATCCTATGAAAATCTTGTTTAATTTTAGACTTGGTGTGTTTGTTTTTGTTGTTTGGCTGTGTGTTTCTTCTCTTTCTTCTAAAGAAAAAGATTCCCATGTTTATAGTAAGGTAAGAAACTTACTAAACTAATTGTAACATTATCTTGTTATAATTTAAAGTGTGGTAGGTGGGGACTGCAATGGGGCCACCCCACTACCATTTATCCAGTGCACATCTTTTTAAGGTGCTGCACGACTGGCTATTAATATTGCCAGATCATTTCTGGATTAATATCCATGTCACCATCCACAGCTAACCTTTTTATTGCTACAGTATTCGAGCTGCCTCTTCCACCACAGTAGGAGCTCGAAGAGGGAGGGGGTAAGCTACCCCTTCCTTCCAGTACAATACCCACAAGGGTTGCAAGGTACATTACTGTCTCCCCATAGGGGTAAATACCAGAATATGTGTATTTGCTGCTAATTGTTTTTTTATTTACAGGTTTTAAAAAGACCCAAGGTATTTTAACAGTATAACCCAGCCCAAGTCCTTCTGCTTTTTTTAGTGCAAACAGTTAAACCTCATACCCATCATTGGTACAAGGGCTTCTGCCCTCAGCAAGTAATCAGTTAAGCTGGAGGGGAGTTGTGTATGTATTTCCACATATTCATTCTTTTGATTGTCTTTTCAGCTTTCTCGTCCTGTCAAAACAAATGTAAAACAACTTCTCATAGCTTTACAGCAATGGATGCAATCATCTGCTTTCTATAAGTGCAAACAAAGTGTTTTTTTTTTATAATTTTAAAGTTCTAAAGCATTGCAGACCCTGAAAAAAATCTTACAAGATAGCAAAAACAGAGTGGTGGATTGCTCCAATAATTCTCTCAACCAAAACTAAGTAATTTTTACCAAGGACTGCAACTTATAAACTTGAACTGTACCACATACCCTCTGCAACTTATTCCATGGTTATGTTCAACCAGTAAATTCACAATACTCTACATTCCTGGACTCTGAACTAAGCTTACAGGCTATATTTGTTCTGTGCTTAAAATGTATTTTATGCATTATGCTCAATACTGAAATTGTTCTATTGCGAAAATGCTTATGTTTCACGTTTATGTTATAATGTTTTGATATACATCTTGCTACACTGTAGCATGTGTGTATTCAGAAAAAATGCTCCACATGTATAAATGTTCTTAATGCTCATAACCAACCCAAATACTTGGGCCAGCATTGCTGACCCACCCTACAATATGTTCCAAAGCAAAGCCCAGAAAATTAATGCTCGGTTTGTCTTATTACTCACAGGTACCCTGAAAATAAGTGCACTCTATGCAGGTTTTGTCATTTTAAATCTTAATTATAATCATAGAATTTATATTGTGCCCCAAACCTATGCTTCAAGCTTTACTCACTCAGTACTTTGAGTATTTCACTATAGGGCAAAGAAGGTGACCCTTTCACTTGTCACAGGTGCAATAGGCACTATTATTTTGAGTTGGCATAGGCAAAAAAAAAAAAAAAAAAAATATAGAGGCAAAAGCTCTGTTTAATGCATTAGTTAGGGTTGTTCCACAGCGACAAAGTGAGAAATTAAGCTGTTAGGGTTGAAAACCCTCCTTGGACCCCCCCACCCCCAACCGGCATTGGGGTGCGCATTGGGATCGTCAGCCTAACTCTCACCCCATGACATGTAAAAGCAGCAGAGTATGGGAGAATGGGGTGAGAGTTAGAACCACAATCTGTCATACCAACTGCAGTGAGATTTTCAACAACAGCGAATTTCCTCACACTTTTGTTGCTGTGGAACAACCCCTAACTAATGCATTAAACGGAGTTTTTTGCCTCTAATTTCGCTTTCTTTTTGAGAATGATAACGCAGAAATAGTAATGTAGCGGAGCGCGGGCCCTTTGGGCCCCAGCTCCCGCCAATGATGTGTTGTGGCATACTAACAGGGACAGCAACGCCAAATAGAAATGCTAACAGTGGCACATGGTAACACAAACACAATGAGAACAGAAGATACTTGCACATGGTGGCGTGAGCGGGAATGGTCTGCCACGTGATGTGTTGTCACATAGTAACATGGTGCCTGCAAACAGAAATGTCAATGGGCATGGTGATGTAAAGTGAAACAGTAAGATAAACAGTACTGTAGACAGAAATGGCAAAAAATAACAGAAGCATAGCATAAATGAAGCACAAGGATACGCACATGGTGAGGCAGGCGTCAATGGTAAGTGAAGCGGGTGCGGATCCGCAGCGGAAAGGGCAACAGTAACAGTAATGTAGCACACAGGCTGGTTTCCCCAAAACCTGCATTGAGAAAGACAGTGAGTACAAATAATGTATGCAAAATAATGAGTATCGGGCGAAAATGAGATCTTGGAATACTAAATACATTATATCTCAGGAACTGTCTGACGTAGAAAAAAATTTAAAGTCATTATTTACAACTCTGGCTAATTTGGATCTTAGCCCATTAGGGGCTAAGAAATTTTCCGACGAAAGTCCAGTATCTGCTACCGTTTCGAGATACGGGCCCTGAAGGCGACGCGTAATGTTATCCTATGGAAAAAAGAAAAGTTCGGAGCACGCATAACTTTGCCTCCCTGTAATGTTTTTTCACCAAACTACTGAAAGGCACATCTGTGGGCTGTTGGCTGTCTTCCTCAAATTTCAGGAAAAAGACCAAACCGTTATTTTGCAGCAGGGTGCCAAAGTTCCTATAATGCTTGGTGGCCGTAATGTTATCCTATGGGAAAAACTGTCAACTTTGGGTGCCATAACTTTGCCGCCGTGTAATATTTTTTCAATACAACACTGAAAGGCACATCTGTGAGATGTCGGCTGCGTTCCTTCCAAATTTCAGCCCAAAACTCCCAACGGTTATTTTGCAGTGCAGTGCCAAAGAATTCCTGTCATTTTCCCACAGACTAGAAAATTACTGTCGCAATTTGCGAAAGCTTTCACAAAAATCTGTGACACTTTCGTGAGCACGAAAGTAATTTGCGAAAGTACTTTTCAGAAATTTGAAAACATATTTCTGGGTGTTTTCTACAAAATAAAGACATGGCAAGCATCCTCAGGGCCCGACTAGGTGAATACAAAAAATTAGGTTGCTAAGGGTCCCAAATTTAAATACCAACCATTTTCTGGTCACCAACTGAAAACAAAATAGCCGTTGCGAAGTAACAGGCCCATTTGTGAAATAAAAATACATTGCAAAGTGTTGAACTTTTGTTAACTTTTCCCATTGAGTTATAATGAGAAACTGTTTTTGAATAACTTTTGAACCGTTTAATATTTTTCGCGAAATCTTGAAAAGGCACATCGAGGACCCTGGCTGCCCGTTCCTGAAGATTCGCGGGCGTCTGTAAACCGGCCGACCTGTAGGCGCGACCACAGAATTCCAAAAGCGTGCGGCGCACAGATCACACTCAACTCCGCGGCCGTATATCAAATGAGTACGAAACTTGGCAGATCCCAAGGCCTATGGTTCTTGATCATAATTTAAATTTCAGGCAAATCCATCAAGCGGTTTGCAAAGTTATTAAGGTGCAAAGTTTGGGTTTAACATAGAAATGGCTCCTCAACCCTAACTATGGTAGCACTATATATATATATATATATATATATATATATATATATATATATATATATATATAATATATATATATATATATATATATATATACATACACACACACACACACACACACACACACACACACTATACACACACACACACATATATACAACAACACATATATATATATACACACACACACACACACACATATATACACACATATATACACACACACACACACACACACACACACACACACACACAGTATATACACACACACACACACACACACACACACACACATATGTATCACACTATGCAATAGTGTAACAGGCATATTACCATAAACTATATGTTTAAAAGCGTGGTATTGTAACATTACAAGATTTTATAACTCAGGTCTCAGTTAGGCCTGCTTAGCAACAGATAAGAGAAATTATAGTTCATCACTGTATAGCTGCTTCTGTGATTTGAAAGCAGGGTGTAATCATAACATTGTCTGTGCATTTACAGATGGTCAGATGGTATAATTGGACCTCGTACTGCACCCCAGGTGTCTTGATTAACGTCTCATTTTATTTTCTCTTTCCAATTGCCAGAATTTAGGCTCTGTCACACCACTCTTTACAAAACAAAAAGTCATTGGTTTAAAAGATTGTTATTTATGTGTTTTTAACTCAGTTTCTAACACACTTTGCAAGTTTGCAGGTTTCCACTGTGTGGCACACATAAGATCTCCATGTTCAACAGCAGTAATACTTTCATCTACGTTGCCAAGACCTTCATCTTTTTCCTGAAAAGAAAACAGCTGCCACAGCTTTGATGTCATCACTATCTTTGTGGCTGACTGGTTCCACATAAGGACTACTACATGAATCAAGTTATTACCTCTGCAAATGTAATGTTTTCAGCAAAATTACACCTATTTGTAGAACTTTAAATCAACTAAAAAAGGTCCAGTCAGTTCAGACTCTGCAATCAAGCATATTGTTTCTGCTTACTATGAAACACTGTATCTGGGTGTACCTTCCTCGTAAATGTAAAAACTGTAAAAATTGCCTTTTCTCCTGTTTTTGTACCTGAATGTATTCGTCTGAACCAATTACTGTATCAATGTACCAGTTGTACCCTTTTGTACTCTCCCGGGTCGTTCCTGAAAATAGGCATAAAACTTGTCTAGTGTACTTACCCGGTAAACAAAAACTAAATAAATAAATGAAGTTAAGTCTGGGGTAGGGGCAATCCCCTAACTTCAGCAAGAAGATTCTTCTTCAATTGATCTTCAAGCAAGACATCTATTTTCATCACTGCTGCTTTTTCAAAACCTGGCTGGTACTTTATACAAACATATTGCTCTATTGTGGACTGTTTTTTTTTTTTGTTTGTTTTTTTTTAATGGTTTATTGTAAAACTGTTACCTTTTTATGGACTGTTAATCTTTGTGCCGGGGTGTAATCAACTACCACAACACAAATGCCATGCCAGTGTGTGTGTGTGTGTGGCTACTCCATTAAAAGGACTCAATGCACAATCTAATGCACCCCTGGCCAATGTGTCTGCCAATCAGCCATCCAGCAGCCAGCAACATAAACACTGACTTTTCTACAATGCTGGTGTTTTGTTTTTTAAATTACTGTCTGCATTGTCCCATGTGCCTTGTGGGGTTACCACCGTTCTGCAAATGACATTTCACCTGTACTGTAACTACACCAACCTGTGGTTACTTATATGAACTTTATGGACTGTTAATTTCATGGACTGTTATGTCTTATAATGACCTATCTAACAAGCAACATTATCAACAGATTCTTCAATCAAGCTCCAAGGGTGTGCCACACCTCAACACAAGGTAGCATCCACCTTATCCACTCTCAAAGTGGATTCCAAGAACTCTTTCATCAACAAATATTGTTATGTCATATAGTGTTATATGTGGTATCACATGTTAGCATCTTTTCACATATTTCAGTTGTGGTGTGGACATCCTCGAGTTCTGCACTATGTTTTACAAACTCACCATTTGTGTTCCATCTGTAACCACCCCTGTACCAACTCCAGAACATGATGCTTTTTATAAATGCCTTGACTATCTGTATGCTGGCAACCAGTTTTAAACCATACACCTATTCACCTGACCAACAGTTTAAGAGTAAAAATGTTTACTTAGTTTTTTTTAACCTTCAGTTAATAACTAATCTTTACATTTATGTTCCATTTTTGCGAAGGTTCGAGTCCCTCAGGGGCCCCTTACCTTCAAGAAGGGGACTGTTGAAAGTGGCCAATGGCCAAAGTTTAGTGACCGATGGCCAAGGTTTCAGTAACCAATGACAAAACTTTTATCAACACTATATAATTGGCTAACCAAAAGGTTGAGAAGATAGAAAGGTGTAAAATGGCTAGTGTAGATTGATAAAGGGCTAGTAAAAAGCGAAGGTGGCTAGTAGACGACCAAATAATGCCAACATGTGAATTGGTATATCTAGTAGCAATGGCTGCAAGTGGCTAAGTAAATGAATGATACCACCATGTCAGTTAATGTACATGCATGTGTAAGACTTTAAAAGGTTAATGGTTGAAATGAAGAAAATGAAATCATTCAATAAGCACAAAGCAAGGTCTAACGTGGAATTGCCCTATTCAGCAGAAAAACACTATCAACATTTTTTTTTTTTTTTTAAAGGTTACAGCTAAGATAAGGATGTAGCTGCTAGTAACCTCGGCTGGCCTTAATGGTTGAAGTTCCCTATCTTGTCATTAATATGCAATTTGACCACTGTCTGGTTTTATCTATAAGCAGAGTATTTTTAAAACAGTCACATCCCCTTGCATGTTTTCTGTATCCTAAAATAAGTATTTTTGACAAATAAAATTCCCCCGATTACTTGTTTTTCCATTTAAGAATGACCGTATGTCTCGCAAAGTGTCAAAAAGTATCTTATGACCAAGGTATCTTATGGCCAGTGTATTTTTGAACCCAAATCTTATGACTTGTTGAATGACATACTGTCTGTGTTTAAAACTGCTGAGGTAGTTCTGGGAAATTCCAGCCTTGCATTTGTTTTCAGGCTACTACACATAAATATGGGACCTATGGTTATGTACAGCATCCCTCGAAGGCACAGTCTCGGACAATCTGCAGTCTGAGACTATCCAAAGATAGCTCGGGGATCCAGGGATATATGGTTTCACGTGTCTCTGAAATTCTGTAGCCCTGTAATGCAAATATTACTAGCTGTCTAGACTGCATGTTGGAACACCCACTGGGATTGCCCCAATTGGCTGTTTAGAACTAAATTGTAACAGAAACACCCAGGTAGTGGTGGGCTACCTGATGTTTAAAAATAATGTTAGCATGTATTCCCTTTTAAACTAGGATTATTAATCATGACAGGATGCATTCTTACTGTTAAAATCGGACTGTTCGGTTTCTTTTGTGTATTGCAACTATTCATCCTGTCAGGGTGTGTTTTTGTTACAATAGGATTTTTCTGGCTAATCTTATTAATACTATCATAATAAAGTACTAATAATTTGGCAAAGAAATAGTGTGTTGGCTTTATTAAATTACTGAGAATTACCAACCAGGAACCTGTATAAACTGTATAATTGGATCCGTTTTACACAGTTGAGAGCAATTTTTTCGGGTCTGTTGATTAGGATAATGTCTAAAAATGGAGGATGATGAGGGTTGTACTTATTGGGCCTGGTGGGTTCAGAAATAAGTTGAAGGCATCTGAAATCATTGCAGAAGTGTTTTAATTTTGGGGATTTGGGGACAGATCATCGTAGTTCAGATCACC
Organism: Neoceratodus forsteri; assembly: GCA_016271365.2. Lineage (NCBI taxonomy): Eukaryota > Metazoa > Chordata > Ceratodontiformes > Ceratodontidae > Neoceratodus > Neoceratodus forsteri. The sequence goes on from CM028134.1 coordinate 152,043,317, forward strand.
CATATGAACGTTTTGTTATGGTCTAACACATGTTGATATAAGAATCTTAGGAGATCTCAGCCTCCAGTGGGAGGCCTGTAGCAACCTATAATGTTAACTATCTCAACCTCTGATAATGTTAAGGTAAAGGCAATACATTCACATTCTGATGGCTTAGTCAAGGAAGACACTAGGGAGGAGGTAAATTTATTTTTAATATACAAGGCCACACCACCCCCCTCGACTGGCAGTCTACTCTGTATACATCACAGTTATTTAATGAAATTGCATTGGTTGGAATAGAAGTGCTAAGCCATGTTTCCGTTAATAATAGCACGTCTGGACGGGAGTGGGTAAATCCATATTTTTAGTTCATCATCAAGTTTATTTAGCATACTGCGCATATTAATGGACATAAATTTCAGTCCCTTTGAGTTGGAAAAAGCAGAGGGAATTGTCACTGGAGTGGACAGGCCTGGGTTCAGTTTGTTTCCTGAGCAGAATAGTATCATAATCAGGTGTTTAAATAGGACAGTAGTTTTTTAGTATTTTTGTGTATTGCCCTTCAAAATCTACTGTCCAAGCTAGGTACACTTTGTGTTGAAGCAATCTGAAAACTTTTTGTTGCCACAGACACTGAAACAATAAGTGGACAGCTGGCCCACCGGCACAGCAGTTGGATTTCCGTCTGAGATGCTGGCGACCCGGGTTTGGAAGCGAGCCCAGGTCGTTGGAGGGCCAGCCCGGGGGAGAAGGCTGCAGCATCCCACAAGAGCTCACCTTCTCCGGGGAGGAGGGTGAGGAATGCGCTTGGCGTCTCCTGTCTTGTTGGACGTCAGCGCCTGAGGTGCTGGGCAGGTCTCAGACGGAGGTCTGGGGCTATGCTGGCACCAAAGGCCTTGGCAACAGGGGTATGATGTTGTGGATGTCAGCGTTAGCGCCATAACATCTGGGGACTCGCGGCATCTAGAACACTGGAAAAATACCTGCTGGTCCCGGAGAGATGGAGCTTCGGGGAGCTAGCCCTCATGTGCGACCGCCTGCCTGACCGACCAACGTTCCGACGAAACAGGAGTGTCTTGGTGTCAGGGCTCCATCCGGCCCCTGCCCGGGGGGGGGGGTAAGCCGAGGCTTCATGGGGATCTAAGGTGGACCAGGTAGGTGGTTGCGGGGTAGACTCTATGATACTCCAGAGGATGCGGGACCAGTGGGGGTAGGGGGGATAAAAAAGTAATTACAAAAAAAAAAAAACACACACACACACACACACACACACACACACACACACACACATCACAACAACAGGAGGGAGAAAAGGCAGAAATTATCCCATTTATCTGAAAGGAATGCTGGCAGCATAGCGCGTAGAGGTTTGAGTAATAAGCGGTTTAATGAGCTTGGTACATCCAGTAAGCCTGGGTCGGAGTCCCACAACCTCCACTTGCATACTGTGCGACTCAGAGAAAGTCACTTAACCTCCCCAGGGCTCCCAGGTTGCCCCTGAAAACAGGCACCTAGGACTAGTAGTCCTTACCTGGTTACCAAAGAACTAACAAAAAACAACACAACACACAACACCAAAAGGGTGTGAACTACAAAGTATTTTTGCAAGTGATAGGTTCATGTTTTCCTTGTGAACATACTTTCAGACTAATTTCGATTCAAAACATCAGAGGATTTTGGACATTAGCATAGAGTTTAGATTTTCCGAGGGGCTCTCAGACTCAAAACTATTGGCCTAAACAGTTCACCTCTTTTTAAGACTACTCTATCTGGGGAGGCGCACTTAGCTTTCCCGGGGTGGGGGGCTAGATCCTGAAGCCACCCCCAACTCCGTCTATGATTTTGGATGGCCCTGCGATTACAAGCTTCAATGTACTTCTAAATTATTTATTTTGTATATTTAAAGTTGATAACCAGGAAAAGCACCAATGAGCGAGGCTCGTATCCATGAGTGACCACGCCGGAAGGGTAACATAGGGATAAATCTGCATTAAAAACCACGAAAAATACAGTTAAGCAAACCGGTAGCTACAAGACCCAAAACAGTAAGTAACATCCAGATACGGGACATAAATAAAAAATAAAACCAATTTGCATACAGCGGAAAATAGCAGATAAACCAAACACGGGTCACGGTTACAAGACCCAAAACGGTAGGTAACATCCAGATACAGGGAAAACAATATAAATAAAATACAAAGCGAACCACAGCTGTACTACAATTATACAGAATGCCGGACCTGCTGTAAAGGAGTTGGTGACAGTGATCCCTCTCTTAATCTACAACCTAGGTGTTTACATGCAAAGATTGCAAGAAAAACTCGACTACAAAAGTCTGAAAACAAGCTCAAGAAACATAAAACATATCTGAACAATTACCTTTAAATAAAATCACTGCAGCCAGAGTAAAAGGCAAATTACAGTGTATCCTGACTACTGTATGATGTAGTGAAACTATTTTGGTATGATTTAATGTTTTAATATGTGATTTTAAAAACTAAGCACAGTACCTGCAGTGCACATTATGAACAATAAGCATTTTAAAACATTTTTTTTTGTTTGTTTTGTTTTACTAGGACTCTATTATCTACCAGACCCCCACTCTACTAAGGAGACAGGTGATCGGAGAGCTGGGATGCCACTGGACACCAGGGAAACATGACTATTATGGGGATGGGTGATCAGGGTCGAAGGGTCGGTCACCACCATGCCCGATGTGGGAGCCAGCCACAGGAGGGGCACAAACCTGCTGCTGCTTCCCATGCAAATGAGCCCATAACAAGTATATGGCCCCTTAGCGCTGTGCCTGTCCAATGGGCTCATTTGCAATTTTCTGCTAAATATTGTGCTGGGCTCCTGGCGTTATCAGGTCTGGAGGAGCAGCTCCCTGCAGTTTCCTATGGGCTGCATACTGCCCAGGTCCCGTCAGAGCAGTACTACTTATTTATTGAAGGTCTAGGAATTACAACCTTTGAGTCAGAGACTCATTTGCAAAGGCTCATCGAACATAAATGGGTTAGAACACAGTATTACATGCATACACAATTTAGACACAAGTCAAGCAAATATTGACAGTAACTTTCAGAAAGAAATATAACAATCTACACAGATAAGGAACATCAACAATTGTGAAACAAAGGTGCATTAATGTTATTCCAGGTTTCATTTGCAGTCACAGTGGGAGTTTGACATAATGTGATTAAGTAGCTCAAGTTTAAAAGGTCCAAGTCTGGGAATTGTTAAGATAGAGTCAGGGATTGAGTTCATCCAGAGTGGGGCTCTAAAGCAAAAGGACCTTTGGCCAGCAGTGGAATTAACAAAGGGGACACGGAATGTGGTGGTGTCTGAGTGTCTTGTGCAGCAGGCTGGGAGATTCTTTAGGAGGAGCTTTTGACAGCCTGGAGGGCTAAGCCAACTGAATTTTTTGGCCATCAGGCAGGTCTGCTAAACAAATGCACCCTTGTAAGTTAAGCCATGAAAGCGTGAGATAGGAGTCACAGGTGTGAGTGAGGCAGTCACCATCTATCACCAATCTGCAGGCTTTGTTAAGAAACACGTTTGGTGCTGGACAGAGCTGAGTCGGAGGTAGCACCATAAAAGATATGCCGTAGTCTACCAGTGAAAGAATGGAGCTGGAGATAGCTAACATAGCCTCTGGAGGTAGACATGGTCTAAGCCTGTAGAGGAGACCAATTCTTTTATTAATTTCAGTGCAAGTTGATGCAATATGCTCACGATAGGTGAGGGCAGAGTCAAGGGTAACTCCAAGATATTTAAAGTTGGGAACTTGTTCAAGTGTGGAGCCCATCACATTGTGTATAGTTAATTTTTCAGAGCTGTGCTTGTGTTGTCGGTGGGCGAATAACATGACTGCCATTTTTTTTGTGTTGAGAACAAGTTTGTGTGAGGAGAGCCAGGCTTCAATTTGAGCAAAGGAGCTCTGCAAGGCTTCCTGAAGTTGAGTGGGGTCAGGGTGCCGACTGAAGATCACTGCATCGTCCAGCATATAGAAAGGCGTAGAGGAGGCCTGGGGTAGTGAGTTCAGGCAAAGTGAGAAAAGGCGGTCAAGGATAGACCCTTGCGGTACACCAGATCTGACAGGTAGGTTAGGGAGAGGATGTTACTTATCACCTGTTGAGTGCGGTCAGAGAGATAACTGGAGAACCAGCAAGCAGTTTCTTCTCTGGAGCCAATGGAGAGGAGGGAGTTTATGAGCATGGTGTGACTGCGGTATCAAATGCCTTGGAGAGATCAATAAAGACTGTACCAGCCAGGTCTCCATGGTCTAGAGCGTCATGAACAAAGGAGGTGAGTTCCAGTAGAGCAGTGGTGGTGCTGTGGGCTTTCCTAAAACCGTGTTGTTGAGTGCAGGTTAGTTGTCGTGCATCTAGATAGTTAGTGAGTTGATCTGCCACTACTTTCTCTAAGGCTTTTGAGTGGGGGGAGAATGGAGATCGGCCAGTGGTTACTAGTTGAGGTACGTGCACCATTTTTATGTACTGGGATAATCCTCACCTTTTTCCATAGAGACGGGAATTGTCCCAGGCATAGGGACTTGTTGAAAATTTTAGTGAGAGGAACCAGAACATCATCTAGGGTTATTGATGGCAATTTTACATCAAGTGAGTCGCCACTGTGTCTGGACTTTCCTAGGAACCTGAAGATATATGCACGGGCTTCCCTTGCAGAGATTGTTTTGAGACGAAATGGCGGTACACTAGGGGGTGTTGGGAAATATCCTGCGTCAGCACTGAAAAAGACAGACGGGAGAATAGTGCTAAGGTCAGAGAAAGACATTAAAAGCCTCCGCAATTTTGCTGGGTTCTTTGGTAGGGATACCATCAAGGATAAGCATATCAGGGGGAGAGGAGGGAGACTTTCCACTGAGTTCCTTTATATTTTCCCAGAACCTTGCTTTAGTGCTGCACCATCATGGCCCTATATTCAGTTGGACAGCACTGATGCGCCATCTGACTGAATACAGCCATCTCTGGGTTGGGCGCAATGGCAAGCGCAGTGCAAATCTTTGCACTCCGTTTTTGTCCATAATTGAACATCTGGCCCCTGGGAGTTTGTAACAAAGTAAGGAATCTGCCATACATTAAAGGCCTTTCGGGGAAAAAATAAAAAAAAACGATGCAGACTGCACTAGTAAGGAGATCTTTGTCCATACTGGAATCAATGGCATTAGTGAGTTACAGAAAACAGATGGTTGTGCGGTGGTTTATCAGAAAAACCAGACTAGAAGCTGAGAAAGTGTGTGTCAGAGAAAAAAAAAAAACAAAGACACATTCATCTTTCCAGAATCGCGGTGCAGGTGGCAGGAGGAAGATATGGCAACAACTTCCAGTTGCAAGGCAGTCACCACCTTTGGGAATAGTGATTACAGGGGCAGAAATCAAGAAAATCATCTGGTGTGAGAGGTGAGACCTCAAGTTCCCAAATGCAGCGTATTCTGTCTCAGGTTTGGTATTATACCCGAAAACAGCAGTGCTAAAGATTAAAACTACAGGATGGAGGCATGGAGGAGTGATATTCCAGTCAGAATGACAGCTTGCTGAAAAGGGTATTCCAGCTTGAAAACTGGTATGCAACAGAGGGTAGAATACCATTAATTCTTAGCCCTGGATTACTGTAGACTGCTTCCAGGGCACAGCATCCCTTCCAGAGGAGAGAACAGCTGAAGATGGGTGTAATGCATTTAGTGATGCCTTAGGGCACCCAGTTCACAAAGAACTTAAACTTAGCCTAAAGTAAATCAGTGGTTCTCAAATGGTGAGGTCAGCCTCCCACGGAGGCTCAAACTGTTCCTGGGAGGCCCTGTCAAGTCTGAAAATCTGCAGTATTTAAATGTTTAGTTTTGGATGTTTTGTGTGAAGGGAAGAAAACCAAATCTGGATAATGGCAGGTGAATTTCTGTCATTATGCAAACTGGTGACCAGGAAAAGCCCTGAGCCACAGCTAGTTTCTAGGTGTGTGCAAAGAATATGCAGCGTAGGTGACTCAAAATATGCAATTTATCTTCAAGTGTGAGGGGCAGGACCACTTAACTCACAGGATGGCAGAGCCGCGAGTGAGTTGAATAAAGTCCTGCCCACTCATAAGTAATGATAAACTGCCTATTTTGAGTCAGGCTAGTGTGTGTGTATATTATGGTGGCACAGTAGTGCTACCACAGTTAGGTTGAGGAGCCATTTACATGTTAAACCCAAAATTTTGCACCTTAATAACTTTGCAAACTGTTCAACGGATTTGCCTGAAATTTGGAATACAGAATCAAGACCCATACGCCTTGGGATCTGCCAAGTTTCATACCGGTCGGATATCAATCAATCAAATCTTTATTTATTCAGACGATCATCATTGAGCAAGGCTCATTTACAAGATGGACCTGATAAGGTCAAGGTTCGAGTTAGTACACAGCAATTACATCACATACTTATGAGACAGTTATACATACAGAAACAAGGAAATGTTATTTATAACACAATAATATACAGAGAATTCACATGTTAAAGCTTGGCAAGAGAAAGTTAAACTAACATCTACAATATGTACAATACATATATATCACAATGAGGGCTATGACAGTCACCACATAATGAATACAAGGATGGTGAAGGGAATATTGGGTGCCATATACTGTGTGTCTGGCTGGAAGGAATATGCCATATGTGATTGGAATAAGGTTTTGTGGGATGACTATTCTATCTCTAGTGGTAGCAACTGCATTTCTCTGTGAAGAAGGCTGTACAGTGCTGCTTGAAGGATGTAAATAGAATGATAATGGACAGTTTTAGGGATTTTTGTAGGGTGTTCTATGCTATGGCTAGAGAGTAGCTGATTGCAGCCCTCCCTATTTTGGTGTTGACTTTGGGCAATTTGAGCAGGATGATATTGTTGCTTCTTAGGGCATAGGAGCTGGGAGTGGTCAGGTTGAAGCAGTCCAGGATATAGCTTGGGAGTTTTTTTATAAAGCTCTGTAGATCCATAGAGCTGCATTTCTGCTCCTCCTGACATGAAGGAAACCCTTCCAACTGAATCATACAGAGAACAATGGTGAGTATTATATGGCAGGTCTGTAATGAACCTTATTGCTCTATGGTATAAGGTATCCAACTTTTGAAGGTAGGAGTGGAGCAGTGACTATAAAGGAAGTCTGCGTAGTCAATGACTGATAGAAAGATGGCCTGGACTAATCTCATCTTTGAATCTCTATTAAGGAAGGGTTTTAATCTGTAGAGGAGGCCAAGTAGGCGAAGCTTTTCAGCAGTTGTTCTAGATGCTGTGTAAAGTCAAGTCTGTTGTCAATCCACACACCTAGGTATTTGAAATTTTCAACATACTCAGATTTTCTCCAAGTATAGTGCATATCTGGGGAGACTGATTGAAGAGGATGTGTTGGTGGAGTTTGGGTTGTGAACATCATTGCTTTGGTTTTCTTTGCATTTAGCAGTTTTTCTCGAGAAGCTGATGTTGTAACAGGGAGAATTCTGCTTGTAGGATTTCATGAGCAACTTTAGGTGAAGGGTTGCTGACACACAGTACAGTGTCATCAGCAAATAGATGTACTGAGGACTTGGTAAGGGTTGAATCAATTTTATTTATATAAATGGCAAAAGGATATGACCAGAATAGAGCCTTGGGGACTCCTCTTGACAGTGGTCTTAATGGGGAGAGTCACCTTCAGCTTTTACCTGCTGTGATCTACGGAGGTAGCATCTGAACCACTTAAGGGAGGATGGATCTAGGCCAATGGAGTGTAGGGATGAGAGTAGCAGTTCATGGTCCACAGTGTCGAATGCTTTGCTCAGGTCCAGGAATACTGCACAGACATTGTTCTTTTTATCCAGTTCGGTTTGCCAATCATTGGTGACCACTGATCATTGGATATATGGCTGCGGAGCTATTAAGGCGTGATTTGCGCAGTGTTTACGCTTTTTGAATTCTACTGTCGGCACTTACAGGTCAGGTTTGTGCGAATCGTCCCAAATCTTCAGGGAATGTGCAGCCGGGTCCCCGATGTGCCTTTCGAAGATTTCGTGAAAAAATATTAAACGGTTCAAAAGTTATTCAAAAAACAAGTTCCCATTATAAGTCAATGGGAAAAGTTAACAAAAGGTTCAACACTTTTGCAAATGCATTTTTACTGTCGCAAATGGCCCTTTTACTGTCGCAAATCTGCCATTTTGTTTTCAGTTAGTGATCAGAAAAATGCTTGGCATTTAAAATTGAGACCCTCTAGCATCCCAATTTTTTTGTATTCACCTAGTGGGCCCTGAGGGATGCTAGCCATGTCTTTATTTGGGGTAAAACACCCCAGAAATATATTTTCAGATTTCTGGAAAAAGCACTATCAAAGTAGTGTCACGAAAGTGTCACAGATTTCTTGACTTTCATGAAATCGACACTAACTGCGACACTATGCCAAAACAACAGTAATTTTTGGCATCCCACCGCAAAAGAACGGTTTTGAGTTTTGGGCTGAAATTTGAGGGAACGAGCCGCATCTCAAAGATGTGCCTTTCAGTGTTTTGTTGAAAAAATATTACACGCGGCAAAGTTACGGTATCTAAAGTTTACACTTTTTCCCATAGGATAACATTACGGCGTACGACGCATTGCAGCAATCGTTTGGCGTCCTGCTGCAAAATAACGGTTTGGTCTTTTGGGCTGAAATTGGCAGGGAACACAGCCAACATCCCACAGATATGCCTTTCAATGGTTTGGTGAAAAAAAATATTACAGGGAGGTAAAGTTATGCACTCTGAACTTCTGTTTTTTTTCCCCATAGGATAACATTACGGCGTTCACCGCGCCTTTCAGAGCCCGTTTCTCAAAAATGGTGCGAGATACGGACTTTGTCAAAAAATTTCTTAGCTCCCTTATGGGGTCATTGGTCCTAACTGTTACCCCATTCTCCTATTCCTCAGCTTATTTCCACATGTAATGGGGTGACAGTTAGGGCAGACGACCCCAATGCGACCCCGATTCCAGTTGGGAGGGTGGGCTGGAGGGTGCAAAGGGGTTTCAACCTAACATCGAATTTACTCGCTTTTGTCGCTGTGGAACAACCCTAACTGATGCATTAAATGGAGTATTTTGCCTCTAAAACACATACACATACACATATATGGGATATGCGGGGTTGACTGTGTGATAACTCATTTATCTGCTACAGTTGCTAGTGACCTCAAGTAACTTCACGAATGGCGAAGCCACGAGTGATGGTTACGAGAGGTCACTGACAACTGTAACACATAAATGAGTTAACACACAGTCAACCCCCACATATTCAATTTATACAACAGGCTTTTTTGGGGGGGTTTATATCCATTTTCATGAAAACTGAGATATTGGCCATTAGCGTGGATTGCGTGGACTTTGTGAGACTTAGCGTGGACTTTGCGCGCAGTCACTGTGTATATAAATAAATTTATACACAGTGACTCAGATAAATGGATTTATCACACAGTTTATCTCTAAACACCTGTTGCATAAATATATACACATACATACGTACACACACACACACACCCAGCAGTTTACAAGTTAGAGCATTTAAATCTGTAGTTTGTCTGAAGATTTTGCTACTTTTCTTTGATTTTAACAGCTGGCTTCAGTGCTGCACTAGGCATTGTGATGTCATCAGCTTTGTGACAGCTGCTCACAGATTGGTTCAGTATTCTACTGTGATGACCGTAACTTAAAAAATAACCATTGTGACAACAGCAATATTTTTTGCTACGTTGCTATAACGTATGGTAGAACGTTGTTACAGGTAGAAATCTACCTTTTTATAATAACGCTTTACCATCGATGTGACATCACAATGTTGTTAACCCATCGATGGTACGTCACATCGACATGTTAACAACAGGGAACAGTCTGGGCATGCGCGAAAATGGATTGGACGGCCTTGAAACGGCCGCAGCAGTGAGGGCAGAGCAGCGGCAACATAAAAAAAAAAAAAAAATTGCAGTAAGGAACTTTCTTTTGTAAAAACCTAAATGGTACCATACACTATAAATTATAATGTATGGTACGTGATGTTACGTTTTTAAAAACTCATCTCGAGGTTGCCATGGCGACCCTAAACCTCTCGAGCTTCGCTCTCGAGGTTCACATGGCTGCCTTGGCAACCTCTCGATGGTTAACAAACCGGTTAACCATCGATGACCATACATTATCCTCTATATTACTGACGTTACTGGCCAATATATATTTTTTATCTTGTAATTTTTATCCCCACTCCTGTTGTGTATATGTAAACTGGTGACTGGGAAGGCACACTGAGCCAATGCTTGTTTTCAGGTGTGACTTGGGGTAAGGATACAGGAAGCTGCTTAACAACAGGGTAGGAGGGGGAAAGAGATGAAGGTGGCTAGGTTAGTTGTTCTGGATGGAGGGAAAACAGAGTAGGTCATTTTGCTTTTTTGGTTTGAAAGTCATCACAGGGGTAGCGCTGCTTGTGCACCTCAGAGAAGACATGCCTTTAATCTCCCCTCCTGTGCTGCCTGAAGGTGAATTTCACTTGAGTGGTGGTCCATGGCAGTGTGTTGTTACAATTAAGCAATAAACCACAACAGGGTGTGGGTTATGCTGGTAGTTACCCACGCCTGGTGTGGTTTGGTCACGTGGCAATGTTCCCCAATATTTTTAGTATAAAAAAGATAAGAAAAGAAAAAGTTTCTCTGTTTTAAATTTTTTTTTTTTTTTTTATAAGCACTGCATTAGTCCACTACAAAACATAGCCCTTTGTTGCTAAGGAGACAGTATGTCACTTCTACTTGTAGCTGTGAACTGTTCTGGATTACAACGGACTTCTCTGTCCTGCTGCCTCCATGGAAATGTCTAATGTTGGGCAGCTGCCTGTATAGCAAATAAACGCTTCTGCCTCGTAATTAACTGTGGCTATGGAAACACTTACTGGGCTGGATGGTAAGTCCAATGGAAACATGACCGTGGCAGTTTCCCCATCAGAGAGCTGAAAGCACGGGAGGCTTTCTCATCCCCCATGGTCTCCATTAAGCCTAGTGATATAATTAAAGTGTCTGCCCGAATGCTAAACTTAGGAAACTCCTTGTTTATTAAAACTTAGAGCAACACCTTATAGAAATCTGGGCGAAAAGCTGAGTGGTGATTCTGGGCATGCAGTCATGCATATATGCAAAGTCGTTGCCCAGTATCACCGCTCTGCACCTGGCAACGTGCTTTATAAGTTGTGAGCCCTCATTTTTAATAAAGACTTTCCTAACTTCAGCATTCGGCACACTTAATATATGTTACTAGGTAAACGGGGACCATGGGGGCGAGAACGAGCCTCTGAGGTTTTAAGCGGTCGCGCTTTACCGGGAAATTAACATGGCGCATTCTCCTTTTTAATTTTGGGTCGGATTGATTTTAGGCACATGTGGCTGATACCTTTTACATGAGTTATAATAGGATTTACCCATGATTCACAGTACCAGTCAGCCAATCAGAGTAATTAGTTTTACTTTGCCATTGTATAATATTAAATATATGAAAAAGCTACTTAACTGTGAAAAAAACATACGTGAAAAACAAGGCGGGCAGTGCACCCAGGGTGACTTTCAGGGCAGAAGTTAATGAACATACGCACATACCTAAGAAGCCAGCAGAAGAATGCCATTTGGTCTATCGAGTCTGGTGTTGCAGGGTCCACAGTTTGAGCTACTGTCCCTGCCTCTCCCATCCTCCTTACCCATGACCCTTACCTCCCCTATACCTGTCCCAGCCTCTCAGCTAGCTCCCACTATATTCAATGAGATTACCTTCTGGCAGCGCATTCCAAGTGTCCACCACCTCTCTGTGAAGAAGTACTCCTGACCTCCTCCTAAACCTCCCACCCTCCAGCTTAAGACTGTGCCTTTCGTGTTATGGTTGCCATTCAGCTTAAAAGACTCTCCTTATCAACCTTATTTATCCTTTTCAAGTACTTGAAGGTCCCAATCATATCTCTCTCTCTCTCTCTCTCTCTCTCTCTCTCTCTCTCTCTCTCTCTCTTCTGTCTTCCAGGAATACATGTTCAGTTCCTCACTCTCTCCTCGTGATGCCTTATCCTGCTGACCAGCTATCATCTTTGTTGCTCTCCTCTGGACCTTCTCTAGCAGATTAATGTCCTTTTTTGAGGTGTGGGCACCAGTATAACATACTCTAGATGTGGCTTTACCAGTGACCTGTACAAGGGCAGTATAACCTCCTCTCTCCTACTACTGATCCCCCTAGATGCATCCCAGCATCTTGTTTGTCTCTGCTGCTGCTACTTTCTTGCACTGCGTCAGAGAAGGGTGCAGGAGTCAGAGACACAGAAGTGGAGTGACAAGGATAACCTGGGGTGTGCGGGTGGGAAGATGACAATAACTGGAATAAAGAGAGAGAATATACTCAGTCAACTTTATTAGTCTCATTTTATGCTTGGTATATTGTGCAAATTATATCATCTTTTCCATAGGGAGGCCCAAGATTTCTTTCCGAATTTCAGGGAGGCTTGAAATCGTTTTCATGGCTTGTGGGATTATTCACTCTCACAAAGTGTGAGAACTAATGACATAAATCAAATGCAGTCACCTATACTGCATCAGAAACTGGGCCTCCTTTTCCCTACCCCTCAAAGGAGCCCGCCTTGCCACTGCAGGCAGCACCCCAATGCCTGTACTCTTCTATGGGTGCCCCTACTGTCCTACAGGCAATGAGCTCCAACTCATGAGCTCAAAACCTTGGAAAACTGACCTCGTAAACTGTTTAGTTACAGTGGGAATTTGAATGTCTGTGCTAGCTGAAGTATTCTTGAGGTGTATTCTTTAACTGTGTTATTACCATTTAAGAAAAGTGTTCTGTTAGAATTCTGTTCCGTTTTATTACCTCATTGTTGTCTTTAATGTTTTGGATGTATTAGTTTTTCCGTACTCTCCCGGGTCGTGCCTGAAAATAGGCAGGCTTCTTTGCCTAGCGCACCTACCCAGTCATCAAACGCTAATAAATAAATTAAAACACTGTATTACAAAATTTGTCACTTTGTGCTGATGCTCTCCCTAGGGATCGCTACTGTGGAGTATTCACAGCTTTTGGGTGCCCTCATTTGAAGCAAGGCTGCAATACCCATTGCAGTGCCTTAATTTCAAACTTAAACACTATACTAACTACTCATGGGAATACTAAAGTTTAAGCAGTATGTGAGCTCCTGTTCTCCGCTGCTAGCTTTCTACTGAAATCCCTAGGGTATGGTCTAGAACTGGAAAGAGATCATTCTCATTCGTGGCCCATCCCTATGGAATTCACTACTCTGTGAGATTCATAACTGCCCTAACCTTGCACTATTTTAAAAAGAGGCTCAAAGACTATTGGAGTGCGAACCAATGCAGAGGCAAATGGTGACAAGTCACATACTTGGCTATATAATTATCCTGAGGACTCTGGTGGTACAACCTTCCTAACTGGGGGTAGCTTGTATCCTACTGCAGTACCGGATTGTGATGTTGCCTTGCTGAACCCGTGGAGTCTGTTACCTGGCACTGCATGTTTATACCATCTGTACTAGAACTGTAACGAACTTGTATTCTGTGTATGTAGGCTTTCTTTTTATTTCTGCCACTTACTGTATTATTAATCTTGTCCAGCACGGTCATCATTGTGAAAAGTTTTATTCAACTGTATGTAATTCTGTGTTGCCCCTGAAAAAGGGATTTGTATGTCTCGGTGGGCCCACATGGTCATCAAAATTCAAATAAGTACACCAATTCTGAGAGGATTAAGGAATGAGTTTACACAGTACACCAGTTTCACTCATTTAGGAGAATTTCAACTAGGTGGCGGGGCAGCGGCAACAAGAGAAAGGGTAGGAACTGAAATTTGGGAGTGGGTGGCTAGGGCTATATTGCCATTTATCAAAAAGTAGTTTAACGTTTCTACAATGTCTAGTTGATCAACAAGAAGAGTGTGTGTGTGTGTGTGTGTGTGTGTGTGTGTGTGTGTGTGTGTGGCTTGAATTGTTTTTAAAAATTGATTCCACTGGTGCTATGGTTGTGCAACACAGACAGGTTTGGATAGTTTTACAGCATATAGAGGGGTCAGATAATTGCAAAAATTAGATGCGAGATGAATAAGAAGACAAACTGAAGAAAGAATCTGGCCAACACCTAAAGCCCGGGACCCAGCAGCCTCAGCCAATCAAACTTCAGTGGGAGGAGTCACAGTTTGAGCACCAAGTACAGAAAAACAGAGAACTGCGACCAGCATTCAAAGCAGAGACCAGACTCTGCAGCAGCAAGCCGTCAAGAGTCGAGAGGGGAGCGACCATTTACTGATTAATCACCCCCATCCGCCTTAATGGGACTGTCCCCCACCTGAAGCACCAGGACCCAGCAGCCTCAGCCAATCAGGCTCGAGTGGGAGAGTCACAGTTTGAGCACCAAGTCTGGCTCCGTCTTGGTTTCACCCTTCCCTCCCCAACTGTTGACCAAACTGCCTTCTCGTTACAGTTCCCCAAGCTCTGGCCCTCTCTTTCCCTGTCCATTCACTCTGTCTCTTCCCTTTTCTCACTTAAGCCTCTACTTTGTGACTTTAAAGCTCACTCTTGCAACTCTTGCTGACCCTAACTCTCAAATGGCTGCCTACTGCCCCTCAGCCTTGGCGTGCTCAAGCCTGGCTTTGCACCGCTGATCCCCCCTTCCTCCGATTTCAATGTTTACGCCCGGATTTACTGCAAATTTACTCTAGCTTAGGCATCTTGTTACAATGTACCACCCTGCACTGAAACAGGTTCGGGCAATACAAGCAACAGTAATAACACTAATGAAATACAATTAGGTATAGTAATGGAGACTGTGTAATTGAGAAGGCCATCTCATGGTTGTGACTGGGATAAAAGCCCACTATTTAGGGTCAAGTATGTTGTTAACAGTGAGACGAAAGCGGAGTGAAAATCATGTTTTCAAAGATTTTAAAACGGGTATAAGGAAACAGAACATCCCTACACTACAGACTGCAAGTCACTGTACTCAACACACACCTTCTGAGCTACCCGAGATGGAGCAAATCTCTATCTCCCCCCACCCCCGAGATAAGAAAAAGGGGCAGAGCACAGTTCATTGGTAAAAGGTCAATCTGTTAGCAATGTCATAGGAAACTGGAATCATTTTTACCAACTTACCACAGAAGAGGAATAGCACATACGACCCACAAGATAAGGAATCTAGAAAACAGGAACAAAAAAATAAATAAATAAATAAATTATTACACACACTACATTTCCTGCCACAGAGCCCTGTGCTCCTCCATGTACAGAGTCACACAGCCCTTCCAAAATCTGTGCTCCTGCAATTGGACGGATACAGCTTTCCCCTCCTCTTATTGCAATCCTGTGCCCACCACCCCAAGCCTGTTACATGGTTTCTGTCATCTGCTCCCACTGCTAACTGGCTGATGATCCCCTTCTGGGTCACGTTAGATTGGTATCCTATTACCTGGTTCTGTCTCCTGTTGCAGGTCAGCCCTCCTGTTACCTCACCCTGTCGCAGTGCTAAACTCTAACCTGCTCTGCCAGCTGCAGTGTTGCTCCCCTTGTTTCTCTACCTCCCCTTGTTTTTCTGTACTCCCTGGCACCCTCCCTCTGCTTCTTGTGGTACTGATTCCTCTTGCCCCCACCCTTCTGCTGCAGTGCTGCCCCATTGTTCCCTCCCACTGCAGTGCCATTCCCCTTGTCCTCCTCCTTATATTGCAGTTATGCCCAGGTCTCCCTCCCCCGTTGCAGTGCAGACCCTTTTCTATCTCTCCCTTCACTGCTGTGCAGACCCCTTAGTTTCCCTCCATGTATTGCAGTGCTGCCCCCCCCTTTGGCTTCCTCCCTGGTTAGAGTGCTGCCCCTTCTCCCTCCCCGTCCCCTTGAACTGCTGCCCCATCCCCTCCCCGTTGAAGTGCTGCCTCCTGTCCCCCTCCCCACTGAAGTGTTGCCTCTGTTCCCCCATCTCCGCTGAAGTGTCCCCCAGTGCTGTCTCCTGCCCCCCACTGAAGTGCTGCCTCCTGTCCCTCACCCCTATTGAAGTTCTGCCCCTCGGCCTCACCCCTGTTGCAGGTTACCCCATGCCCTCCCTATGCAACACCCCCGCCGCTGCAGTGCTATCCGTGCCCCGTCCCCTGCCACAGGGCTACCCGTCTCCGTCCGCTATTGCAGTGTTACGCCCGTTCCTCTTCCCCTGTTGCAAAGTTACCCTTTCCTCGGTTACCTGGCTCTTGCTAGAATTCCGCAACAGCAGGCCTGCCATCTCTCTCACTGACAGCTGTGTATTCGAAGGTTGCACGACTTTACAAAGCACACGCCGAATGACGAAAGTCTATAACCTGGTTGTCTAAGGACACCGCGCGCGCCTCCCGCCAGCCTCCCACAACCATTGGGTGACAGTGCCGTCACTCAGTACACCGCCCACCAGTCTCGCACATTCATTGGATAGGTGCTGGGATTATTACATAGATTCTAGTTCTGGCAAGGATATCAATTTGTTTGTGGGCAGGTGTTGTGGGCCAAAGACAGCTCCCTCTGCGGCTGCCATTGGCTTAAATCCGCGGTGCAGCCCCATCTTTTAACTTCACATTTTGATTCGCCCACATACTGTGTCCGGATTCTGTCAATCAGTGATTGCCCGGCACCCTTCATTGTCAGCTAGTCCCTGTGAGCGCCCACAGCTCCGGTTATTGTCAGAGCCACAAAACTAGAAACAAATTATTTGTTCCATTAGTTCTGTGGAGAGAGTCCTGCAGCGACGTCACTTGACGGAGACGAGTCACGTGAGGAGGACCGGACAGCAGGGATGCGTCACGTGACCGGAGAAGGTAGCCGACATGTGGGTCACGTGACAGTGGGCGCGCGTCAGCGGCGGATGATGTCGTCTCCCGTCGGGGGTGAGTGGGACTGGGAGTGTTTGGGGAGAGGAGAAGGACCGGGCTTACCGCTCGTGAGCGGAGAGGTGCGGTGGGAGAGGGACCGGGATTATCAACTGGGTGGTTTTGTGGTACATACCACTCAACTGTCCCACATTAAGGAGCAGTTCCACATTTTATATTTACTTCACGCTAATGCTGTCCCACATTGCACTCTTTGTGAAAAGCAAAATCCAAACAATGAATGTGAAAATGTGTGGCTCAAGAAACTTTGTGAAGATGAAGTAACATGTCCACAAAATTATGAGCCGCTAGATCGAAAATTTGATGGTGTTCCCCTATGTACGTCTTTGTTTCACATGTTGAGAGAGACGGTGTTATACATTGGGGGTTGAGAGGACTGCTCCTGGCCGGTTACCTCTTAACCTCTCCATAAGAAATCCGGGACAAGAACAAATAAGTGAAAAATGACCAAAATTCGGGACACATCTATAATAAATGGTTATATCACTTTAAAAAGCTATTGAAACAGTATGAAAAGCTTTTTCTGAATAACAACTAGACTGATGCTAATGTTTGGCATTATTTTATGATTGAAATTACTATTCTGGTTACAGAAATGTCAAATTTAGGAGGCGCTGAGGAAATTTGTGAGGCAAAATCGGTGAGGTCCCTGAAAATCTGGGACACTTGAGGGGTATGCCAAATGTCTGGACGATGGAGCAGCAGGGTTCCTGTGTGACAGGAACACTGGTATTCTGGTGTTTTACAGGATCTTGTGTGACAGGAATTGAGGCATTGGTGCCTGATGGTGTAATGGGGCTACTGTTGGGGGAGTTGAGATTGTACCCTTAATATGTGTGACTGATGCTTCTCTAGGGTGTGGTTTAGCTCTAATTTAGGGTGCAGGAAGACAGTAGTAGCAGTCGTGTGAGATGGATGTACCTTTAGGTTGTAGGGTGGGAGTGCTATTCGTGGGATAGGAGTTTGGGACATGTACATTTGTGTGCATAATACTGTGTGGGGCAGAGTGGACATACGTGCTGGATAGGCAATATGTTTGGTTGTGGTTTTGGCATTTCATTTGGTTGCGGGATGAGCATATAAGTGGGTGAGGGTCATACCATTTGGGTGTGGAACAGGCTTACCAGTGGGGCGATAGTGGAGAATACCGGACCTATCCTGGACCTACGCTATTAGCGTAGAGTTCAAGTTACGCTATTCTCTCAGAACTACATTTCGGTTATTTTTTTGTATTAATTTATTTGAGTTGGGGGCTTTGCCCCACAACCCCTTTATTAAAAAAAAAAAAAAAAGAATAGGTGGGGCAAAGCCCCAACTCCAAATAAACTAATACAACATTTACAACAAGCACAAACCCGCGGTGTGTTTATTCCTGTTACTAAACTTCACCGGCCTTGATCAGATTTATTTCTATTGAGACCGATATGCACTGTGGTGTGACATCTTATGTAGATAAGCATGTCTAGTTACGAAGTTTTCGTTGCAATCTGTTATTCTTGAATCACAGTTCGTAATAGGTCCAGGTAGGTCGGTGTTCTCCACTATCGCCTGCTGGTGGAGCACTGGATAGGTGCATCAGTGGGCTGCAGGATGATGGCACTGTTAGTCTTTAGAACAGGTGTATCTTGAGAGTGTGGGATGGGGTACCATATGAAAGCAGGATGGGAGTGTTGTTTTGGTGCAGGAGTGGTGTGTCATATAAGTGCGGGACAGATGTACAACTGGTATGATGGCCTAGGCTGCGAGACAGCAGTACCACTAGGGTGTGGGATTAGCGTAGGTTTGGCGTGTGAGACCGTTGTGGTGCAGGGTGTGGAATAGTGTACTTAAATGGTGTGAGATGGGTCTGCAGTTATGGTGTATGAAAGTCTAGGGTGCAAGGTGATGGTACTGTTGGGGTGTGGGATGGGTACCATAAGGGTGTGAGGCAGGGTTTACTGTTAGGATTGGTGTGGGGTGAGAGATGAGTTTACTGTTTGGTGCTGGAGAGCTTCCCTTTAGGTTGTGGGATAGGGGCTCTGTTAGGGTGGTGGTTGTGTGCGTTTAGGAGCTTATGAGGATAGGGATAGAGTTAGGGTGGTGGCTGGTGTAGCTTTAGGATTGTGGGATGAGCATTTTGTTTGGGTGTGGGATGCATTAACTATTGGGTGCAAAAGAAATGTATCTTTGGTGGAACAGGTGTAGTACAGTTACTTTGTGGGACTGGGGTACTCTGAGAGGTGCAGGACAGGTAAGCTGTCTGCAGTATGTTAGCAACATCTGGTTGGCAGGTGTTGGTGAGGTTGCACTGTCATTGAATAGTGCTGGCTAGTGGGTCTGGTACAACAGAGAAAGCAGAGCAGTTTGTGGATTGGTTAAAATGAATAGTATTGTGTGCGTGAGTAGCAGCAAAACTTACCTTTCTTTTTCCCATGTTATACTTTTTTCAGGTGTAGATCTGGAGACTTCACTGCTGAGTTTCGAGAAGCTGGATCGGGCTTCCCCTGACCTCTGGCCTGAGCAGCGTAAGTGTTCCTTCAGGGTTTCTCTTCACATATTTTTAAAACTTTATTTACAAACTGGTGGCCACGAAAGGTGCACTGCACTGAGTCTCATTTCCAAGTGTAACTGGGGGAGGATGTTACAAAGGTTAGAGAACAAATATTAAATAATTTATGCAATAAAAAGTTTAGTAAGAAGAAAATCTGTAGTCTACGATACAACAGTGCACAATAAGGCTGCCAGAAGATTTAGAATGCATAGGTTTTTAGGACAAGATATTAGGGCCCGGATATTCAAACTGCGCCAGGCTGTGGCACAAGCCTGGGCGCATCTCAACTTTGTTGCGCAGGGGTGTGGCCTGGGTGATATTCAACGGAGCTGCGCTATGGCACAGTAGCTTTGAATATCGCACCCTGGCCACCCCCACTGTGCATGGCACAGTGGCACTGTGCCAGCGCAGGTCGCCAGAGTGGAGCATGGAGATGCGCTAGCCCAAGTGCCATTTAGCCATGCACAGCACCTGCGATATTCAAAAGGGGACATGCAAATGGGGCCATAATTTATGCAAGGTGCACAGGGGGCCATTTGCATCTCATTATCGCCCCATTTGCATTCCATTAGCATGCAGGTGCGCCGATCCCCGATGACTTGCACCTGGCGCCCTGCCAGGCAGCAGCCGTCGGGGACTGACGCCCCCTGCAGCCCAATTGCGGGCATTCGTGTAAAAGAACCCCCTTCCCCGTCCAATATCCCTGGTGGTCCAGTCGGACCTCTATGTGCCTGGTCGCGGGCATTTGTGTAGAAGAATAAGCCCCCTTCCCTCCTATATCCCTGGTGGTCCAGTGGACCTCTATGTGCCCGATCGTGGGCATCGATATAGTACCCCCACCCCACGTCCAGTATCCCTGGTGGTCCAGTGGACCGATCGCTGCCCGATCGCGGGCATCTGTAACTCATAAAATACCCCTACTACCCTGGTGGTCTAGGTACCCCTTCCCCACCGCCCATTGAGCCCCACCCGCCCCCCGTCAGCGGCGGGCGGCGGCACCGCGTGCCTGTCGGCTCCGCCCGACTGACAGCAATGAAGGCTGCATGCCCATTGGTTCCTAGCGTGAGCCAATGGACGTGCAACCCATACCATCTACTCAGTCCAGATATGTGAATTAATTCATTCATTCACACATCTGGACTGTGTTATACATTATGGGCTCGCGCCCATTGGCTTACGCTGTGAACAATTGTCGGCAGCCCTACCGAGCTGTCAGGCGGTGGGGCGGCAGGCACAAGGTGCTGCTGCCCGCCGGCTGACGGGGCGGTGGAGCCAGTGGGTGGGTGGGGGGGGGTACATTAGACCACCAGGGTAGTAGGGGTATTTTATGAGTTACAGATGCCCGCTGACAGCGATCGGTCCACTGGACCACCAGGGATATTGGACATGGGGGTTACTATACCGATGCCCACGATCGGCACATAGAGGTCCACTGGACTACCAGGGATATAGAGGGGGAGCTTATTCTTCATACAAATGCCCGCGATCAGGCACATAGAGGTCCACTGGACCACCAGGGATATAGGACGGGGGGATTGAATATCTGGGCCTATGTCTACGTCAGCCTAAGGGCTGAAGGACAAGTACAACAGGGTAAGGGCATTAAAATAAATTACATGGTGCAGGTTTAAAAAAGTTGTATGGTAAATTCTCTGGAGCTGTGGAGATGCAACAACTAGAAGCTGGTGGCAGTAGGTTTGGGGGGATAGCACTAATATAGGCTCTTCATACCCATTAAGTTCACATCTTGAGTTAGACCCTTCAGTACTGCTGTGTTTGTGATGTATTTAGATTTGTGAGTGTTGTGTGAAGGACATTGGTAAAGCTTAAATGTGGATGTTTGTCTATGGACAGGTCCTGCAGCGACAGCATCAGATAACTGCATGTTTTTTATTTATTTATTTTATGTGAAAATGTTTCACCAGGAAAGACAGCATGAGCTTTAAACAGTTTGTTTCAGAAGCGTCCGGGGAGAGTTGGGAGAACAGGCGAACACATAGCAATGCAAGTACAATTTCTAAAACAAAACAGTGTAATGCAATTACATAATAACCCAGACCAACCGGCCAGGGTAAACAAAATGTATTCGGATATAGCATGCATTGCAACAACGCAAGAGCAGTTGATCTAGTAGGGTAAAGGTTTAAGGATGGATAACGCATTTGAAGTGCTAGAGATAGTAGGCTGGGCACAAGATTCAAAGTGCTATTGTATACCCAAGGGAGGGCAGTTCTTACCCCAGGAGTCGTTTAGCATCAGTAACTTTTTTGCACTTAGCTGGCTAGGTGCAACTGACCCGGAGGTGTGCCTTTAAGAGATATTTAAATGAGCGTAGGGCTAAGCCAATCAAGACAGGAGGGAGTGAGAGCTGTTGAATGCCTCAGAATTTTTTTCTCCGCTGGACTGAGCAACATTGCCTCTGTGGTGTCTCCCAACTTTCCTTGTTGACAGCCTCCTAGTGCTTATCTGGGTAAAGTTTTCCTCGTAAATTATTTCCTTTAATGTGCTGAGTGAAAGTTTTACTTTTTCATTAGTGCTGCGCAGATTTTTTATTTTTAGCTCGACGGCGCTATTTTGACTTTATTTGTACCGTGTCTATTTAGTTTAAAGCCTGATTTTTATCGCAGATGCTTATTTTCGGCGGTTTCCTTCATTTTGGGGGCAAATTCTTGTGGGAACTGTCAAATTAGGGACAGTTGCCTTATTTTTTTTTTACCTCAGACCTCGCGAGGTTTACTGCGAGGCACCTGCAGTAGATTTCAAATTTAAACAGTGCCTGGGGGTTTTCTTTCTAGATGGCAACTACGAGGAAACTTTTTTTGTTATACTACTGGACCTTGGTATCATGTATGTCAGGACTGTTCGTATGGCTCCAACAGCCACCTATGCGCAGTTGAATATTACTGGGTTTCTGTTAAGATTGGCACTGGTATAGATCCCAGTTTTACAACCAAAAAAAAAAAAAAAAGGCATTGGCAATAGACAGAGTTTATCAACTGGGGCAGGACTGGCCGGTGGCATTTTCACAGAAACCTGAACTCGGTTTGTAGGTCCAGAACTGGTTTGCTTTGCTTAAATTGGCAAACATAGCAGACAAACCTTTGATTATTAAGGCTGAGGATAAATCAAAAGTTTCCGATGAGGGACCATTCAAAAGTACTAATACCAAAAGCAGAGGTGCTGAGGAATCCTCCAGATCCCAGCCAAAAAATAAAGCTTCCAAAGATGAAGTTCCTCACAAATTGAAAAAGAAGAGTGACGAAAAAAGGAAGCTTGATCAAGCCTCTGATGAAATGGCTAAAAAGAAACTCTGTCAAGACAGATATACTCCCGTTGCTCCTGGGAAAGCCAATAGCGAGACAACAGGCAGCTTAAAGCATACAGAAAAAAACAAACACTTACAAACTGCGCAGGTTCTTCCGGCAGTGCAAGATATGGAAAAAGCATGGCAACTGTTTCAGACCCGTCAAAAAGATGGGTCCTTGATTTACTGGGGCTGGCAAGCACTCTTCCACAGTTCTCTGTTCTGTAGATTGTGAGGGTGATACAGATGAGGATCAATTTTATGATGCCCCTGACATGGATTTTGAGGGCCTTGAGTCCCTGGACCCTCACCTTGGGCCCCCCGGTAACCACGAGGATCCTTCCTCTATGTTTACATTTATACAAAATATGCTGGATGCCCTGGACCTCCCTACGCAGGAGCCCAACCAGGATGTCGATGAAGATGAAGATTACAGGGAGCTGAAAGGTCTTTCATCCTCAAAGACCCTGGTCGTCTCTATCTATAATGCATTTTTTAAAAAATACCGTGAAGGTGCTTCAACACCCCACTTCAGTATCAGGGGTGGATAAGCGGCTTGAGAGAAAATATAAATTGTCTAAAAATGGTACCGAGTTCCTGTCTGCACACCCTAGCCATGAAAGTATAGTGCAGCAGGCAGCTTGTGAGAAAGCTGGAGTCTCCTTGTCGCCCTCTTCCCCCTGACAAGGATTCCAAGAAAATTGGCTTTATAGCAAAGAAAATGCCACAGCTTCCCTGCTTCTCAGGCTTTTTTCTTACATAGCATTCACAGCCAAATGTCAGAAAGCCCTTTGGAAATCTGTCCAGGCTATCGTCCACAACGGATCAGATTCTATGGTTCTATGGTGCATGAGCTGGTGGATATGTCAAAAACTGCCCTGGAAGCTACTATGAACCAATTCCACATGGCAGATGACAACAGTGATGCAGCCTCTCTGGCGATGGCCCATGCCATCTCTCCGAGATGCTTCGCCTGGCTTAGAACAACCAGTCTGACCACAGACACTCAGAACAAGGCCATAGATTTTCCCTGTGATCAAAATATGTTGTTTGATTACAGAACCACTGACTACATGAAAAAAGTCGAAGAGTACAAGGCCTCCTGGCAGAGCCACTTATCCAAGCCTAAACCTGCCACCCCTCAGAGATCCCGTCCCAGGGGTGGTGGGGGCAGAAGTTTTGTTTCCAGGCCTTACAGTCCCTATCCCCAATCTGACTTTAGCCAGTACAAGGGGTCTTTCAGAGGCAGGGGCAGAAGAGGCCAAAGAAGAGCCACCTCTACCCAGCCATCTGCTTCTCAGTCTAAGTCCTGATGTGAGTATCCAGGTCGCTTCCCCATTTCTGGTTGGAGGCAGACTCTCTCACTGTCTTCAGCGCTGATCCCTCATCATGTCGGACAAATGGGTGCTGGAGATAGTGAGAAAGGGTCTGTCATTACAGTTCAAGCAGGTGCCAGACCTCAAGCATACCCAGGTGTCAAGACCTCTGTCCCCCACACAGATACTGCTGTTGTAAATGGAGGTACAAAACCTTTTGGCTTTACGAGCAGTGGAGAGGGTCCCCACCCACGAGAAGGGCAAGGGCCTCTACTCTAGGTATTTTCTGACACAAAAGAAAACGGGGGAGTGGCGACGTATTTTAGATCTCAGATATTTAAACAAACATCTAAAAAAAAAAATTCAAAATGGGCACTCTGTCACTGGTCACACAGTCCTTACAGCAGGGAGACTGGCTAGCTTCCCTCGACTTAAAGGATGCCTACTTCCACATACCCATAAGGAGATCTCACAGGAAGTTTCTCAGGTTCAAACTTCCTTTGAGTCACTGTCAGTTCACTGCAATGCCCTTCAGTCTGTTCTCAGCCCCAAGAGTCTTTACGAAGTGTCTCGCAGTGGTAGCAGCACATCTCAGGAGACTGGGTGTCACTCTATACCCCTATCTGGACGACTGGCTCATAGTAGCAAAGTCTCCTTACCAAGTCAAGGAATTTCTTTCCCCTCACAAAACACACTCTGGAGTCTCTGGGTTTCCTGGTAAATCTAAAGAAATCTCACCCGAACCCACCCAGCTGCTCACCTTCATAGAGGCCCAGCTGGACACTCAGAAGGATATGTTTTCTTCCCGAGGAAAGAATTCAGAGTTTCCTTTCAGTGGCATATACTTCCAGGGACAGCAAAGACCAGCCAGACATTTCCTCAAACTTCTGGGACATATGGCCTGTATGACTGCAAGAGTCCCAGGGGTCAGGTACAGGATGAGACTCCTGAAAGCCTACCTCAGAGCTCGCTGGTCTCAGAGAAGCAACACATTTTCAAAGTTGATACCTGTGTTGGAGCAGTTCCTCCAAAACTTGCTGTGGTGGAAGAACCCTGCAAATTTGCAGGCGGGGGTTCCCTTTCAAGCTCCTCATCCCACAAAGGTGATCACCACAGATGCCTCCTTTTTGGGCTGGGAGCACATTTGAGACAGTTCTCAGTAGTGGAAACTGGACTCCAGAAGAGTCACAGTTGCACATAAATCTTTGGAACTCAGAGCAGTCTTACTAGCTCTCAAAGCTTCGCTCCCAGCATAGAAGCTGAGGCGGTTCAAATTTGAACAGACAGCACCACTGCAGTGTTCTGCATAAACAAACAGGGTGGAACCAGATCAGGAATACTCTGGAAGCTCTGAAGTTCTGGTCTCTAGAATTCTCCATTGGAGTCAGCCTCTCATCTATTCACCTCCCAGGCAAACTCAATACTCTGGCGGATGCTCTAAGGTCAAGTCAAGGTCAGAGCGAATGGACGCTGAACAAACAAATACCAGCCACAGTGTTCAGGTGGTGGGACACACCAGATGTGGATCTGTTTGCCTCTCCTCTCAATTTTCAGCTTCCTCAGTACTGTTGCAGGCCCCCAGTTCAGGGAACATTTCCTCTAGATGCCCTGATCCTGGACTGGTCAGGGAGGTTCCTATATGCATTTCCTCCCTTTCCTCTGATGTTCAGGGTTTTGCTGAAACTCGGACAGCAGCCTGCATCCATGATCCTAGTGGCCCCCGGACTGGCCCAGGCAAGCCTGGTACCCTCCTTCTCTCAATGTCCTGCAACAGGCCCATTCGCCTGCCTCTGACTCGCTCCGTGCTGACCCTTTCTCAGACGGGAGTGCAGTACCCAGACATACACTCTCTTCCTCAAGGCCTGGTTCTTGAGGAGTTAGAGTTTCCATCCTCACAGTACTCTGAACAGGTCCTTAAGATACTGAGGATGGCTGAAAAATGAACACTAAGAAGACTTATGCAACCAAATGGAAAAGGTTTTCCTCTGGTGCAAGAGCGAAAGATCGAACCCCTATCAGCTTCAGACTCTCAGCTGGTAGACTACCTGGTACACCTACAGGCGCCAGGCTTGAAACCATCTTCACTCAGACTACACCTGGCAGCAATTTCGCCTACCTTCGGTGGGACAGAAGAAATCAGTTTTTTCCCACAACATTTTTAAATAGTTTTTCAAAGGCCTCTTGCACCTCCAGCCTCCAACCAGGAGCCTGTTCCTCCTTGGAGCCTGAACCTTTGCATAGACGGGCTCATGAATCCACCTTCGAGCCTATGTCCACGGCCCACATCAAGTTTGTAACTTGGAAGACCATCTTCCTGGTAGCCATTATGTCTGCCAGGAGGATTTCGGAGCTACAGGCCCTGTGCACTGAGCCAAATTACATCATCCTTCACAATGATAAAGTTGAGCTCAGGACAAATAGGAAATTTCTGCCAAAGGTGGTTTCAGAGTTTCACTTGAACCGGTCCATTACTCTGCCTGTCTTCTTTACTGAGCTGTCCACTCCTGGCAAGCAAAAGCTCCACAGCTTGGATGTCAAAAGAGCCATCTTTCACTATTTAGAGCATACTAGACAGTGCAAAGGCTTTTCCACTCAGTTGTTCCTCACCTATGGGGATGTAGGCAGAGGAAGACCAGCTACCAAGAGAACTATTTCTCGTTGGTTGGTCTCTTGTATTAGATTCTGGTATGAGAAAGCTGGTCAACAACCTCCAGTGGGGCTCGGGGCCCATTCCACCAGGGGCACTGCAGCCTCGCTCGCAGCCCAAGGGACATTCCCCTACTGGATGTCTGCAAAGCAGCTACCTGGAAATCTGTGCACACCTTTGTGAAACACTACAGTTTGGATGTGCAGACCACATCTGATGCCAAATTTGGCAGGGCAGTTCTGCAGAGCCTCTTTCCTAAGTAGGTTCTCTGCCCGCCTCCCTCTTGGTACTGCTGGGTAGTCTGCAAAAAAGTTACCGATGCTAAAGGACTCCTGGGGTAAGATAAAACAATTACTCCCGCAGTAATCTTCTTTCTTCCAAGGGTCCTTTAGCATCAGTAAGCTCCACCCTTCCTCCCGGTTCACCTGTCGGAGAAAGGCTCTTATGTCACCTTTACCAACTTTGGAGTTTCTTATTGATGAGTTTTTTTCGTGTTGCTGTTGTTTCTATTTCCACTTTTGTGGACATTTGCATCTTTTGAATGCTGTTGATTCTTTTTCGGGCATTTACCCTCGTTTTCCTTGAAAATTCTGAAGCATTCAACAGCTCTCACTCAGCTCACACCCTTCTGTCTTTTGATTGGCAGCCCTCGCTCATTAAAATATCTCTAAAGGCACACCTCCGGGGCAGTTTCACCTAGCCAGCTAAGTGCAAAGAAGTTACTGATGGTAAAGGACCCCTTGAAAGAAAAGATTTCTGCAGTGAGTAATTTTTCTTTCAAGCTACACCTGGTGGCAATTTCAGCCTACTCTCGGTGGGGGAAAAATAGTTTTCTTTTTCTCCACACCATATTTAAATCAGTTTTTCAAAGGCCTCTTGCACCTCTAGCCTCCAATCTGAGAGCCTTTTCCTCCTTGGAGCATGAACCTTTGCATAGACAGGCTCATGAATTTACCTTTTGAGCCTATGTCCTCAGCCCTCATCAAGTTTGTAACTTGGAAGGCAGGCTTCCTGGTAGCCATTTCCTCTGCCAGGAGGTTTTCGGAGCTACAGGCCCTGTGCACTGAGCCAAAATTACATCATCCCTCACAACGTTAAAGTTGAACTCAAGACAAATAGAAAATTTCTGCCAAAGGTGGCATCAGAGTGCCACTTAAACCAGTCCATTACTCTGCCTGTCTTCTTTACCTAGAAATCCACACCTAGTGAGCAAAAAGCTCCACAGCTTGGATGTCAAAAGCGCCATCTTCTCCTACCTAGAGCATACTAGGCAGTCCAGAGGCGGCTCCACTCAGTTGTTTCTCACCTACGGGCATGTAGGCAGGGGAAGACCAGCTACCAGGAGAACCATTTCCCGCTGGTCGGTCGCTTGTATTAGTTTCTGCTGTGAAAAAGTTGGTCTCCAATCTCCAGTGGGGCTCATGTCCCACTCCATCGGGGGCACTGCAGCCTCGCTTGCAGCAGCAAGGGACATTCCCCTACTGGATGTCTGTAAAGCAGCTACCTGGAAATCTGTGCAGACCTTTGTGGAACACTACAGTTTGGATGTGCAGACCAGATCTGATGCCAGATTTGGCAGGGCGGTTTCTGCAGAGCCTCTTTCCTAAGTAGGTTCTCTGCCTACCTCCCAATTGGTACTGCTCGGTAGTCTGCAAAAGTTACTGATGCTAAAGGACTCCTGGGATAAGAAGAAAAATTACTCACCGTAGTAATCTTTTTTCTAAGGATCCTTTAGCATCAGTAAACTCCACCCTTCCTCCCCAGCTCACCTGTCAGAGAAGGGCTCTTTATCTCACTTTTTACCAAATTTGGAGTTTCTTATTGATGAGTCTTTAACTCATGTTGTCGTTTCCATTTCCACTTTTTGTGGACATTTGCATGTTTTTTGAATCTTGCTGATTCTTTTTCGGGGCAATTGCCCTCGTTTTTCCTTTGAAAAAATTCTGAAGCCTTCTACAGCTCTCATTCGGCTCACACCCTTTCTTGCCTTCTGACTGACTTGTCCCTCAGCTCATTAAATTCTCTTAAAGGCACACCTCCAAGGCAGTTGCACCTAGCCAGCTAAGTGCAAAAGTTACTGATGCTAAAGGACCCCTTGGGGAAAAAAGATTACTACGGTGAGTAATTTTTTCTATGTGTATATACTCTGAAAAAGAAAATTGCAAAAAACACTGAGTTAAACACTGTCAACAAATACAGTAGTTAGTGACAGTGAAATAATGTTAACAGCTCTGCGCCAACGAAGTAGTGGCGTTCGCGCAGCCAAGTGGAAAACAATGAACCATAATAACAGTGAGGCTCGCAAGATGCAAATGGGCAGACAGCAGCACCAAAAATTACGATAACAGCAAACAATTGAAAAGAGCTGCTCAAAATAAGTCAAACGAACAATGAAATTGGTGCTCAGTGTTTTAATGTGCCAGAAAAGATGAACAGGACAAAGCCCCAGTGCTTCGAACCCCTGCGGGTTCTTCCTAAGGGGGAGTGGCGAGGGGTATCTGCACATCTCTTTTCAAAGTACGTTCTTAAAGAGAACATCCTTGTCACATAAGTGTAAGTTACATAGAGAGAGCGAATACATGATTTAAAACTGATAAATAGCATCACTATAATAAAAAAAAAAATTGATATGCTAAAGATATCTGATCTACCAGCCTATAATATTGATGCTGTTTATCAATTTTAAATTATGTATTCACTATGTAACTTACACTTATTACACTATGTGACAAATATGTTGTTTGTTTAGGAATGCATGAAAGAAATGTGCGAATGCCACTCACCACTCCTTAGGAAGCAGAGAACCTGAAATTCGCTCTGAACTTTATCTTTCTGGCGCGGTCGCTGCGAGCACTGTTCGTGTTTGTTTGACTGTGAAGCAACTCTTCAAATATTTGTCCTGGTGCACTACAGCCCCTGCAGTTTCTCATTGGGCTGGTGTCCCATGCCTCTGAAACCAGGGATATTTCAACTGGGCTGTTTGTCCCACACTCCTCTGTAGTCATGTGTGTTCCAGTAGGGCTGCTCATGCTGCTGCTTCTGGAGCCCCGGCATATTCCACTGGACTGCTTTTCCTGTTTTCTGCGGAACACTGGCATATTCCGATCAAGCTGCTTGTGTTTCACTCATCTGGAGCCTGTTATGTTCTGATCATGCTGCTTGCCCCACTCTCCTTTAGAGCCAGGTGCATTCTGATGGGACAGCCTGTCCTGGCACTTCTGGGACCATGCATGTTCTAACTGGCCTGTTTGTCCCACAGTCTCTATAGCCATGTGTACTGTCAGACTGCTGTCCCGACGTCTGAAGCCACCAGGTTGCTTGTCCACACACCTCTAGTCTCAGGCATGTTCGGGTTGGGATGCTTGTCCTACAGGCCTTTGGAGCAAGGCACATTCCTTTTGGCCAGGTTTGCTCCAGGCACTAGCCCTGCTAACTGCTAGTAGCTGCAAAATCTTATTCTGATGACGAGGTCTAATAGTGACACCATGCAGAAACTGCATCGTCTGTACTCTGAGATGTTGCCTTTGAGATTGGAATGGTTCTGTGGCATCAGAACTCCACTGAAATGTTACTGTGTGGTGATGCTCCCTCTAATGTTATGTCAGATTTGTTCTCTTCACTGAAGAGAACAGTCGCATCGGAGTCCTCTCAAAGTTCATTGGCTATGTTTTTTTTTTTAACTTTGGGTTTTCATGTTTAGTTCTCGATATTTGTGTTAGTGAGGTTATTATCAAAGTTTTGCTATTTTAGCGGTTTTCTCCGGTTCCTGATTGGTTCCCTGGAGCAGGAGAAAAGTCAATTTTTTGGGTTTTGCTTAAACACAGTAACAGTTATTGTTTATATAAAAAAAAAATACAGAAATAACTGCCTATTTTGCTGTCTTTAGTGGTTTACTAATTTTGTTGACTGAGGAACTGGCAGTACTTCTGGCAGTTTTCAATCAATTTTATATGACTGAAAAGCCTGAGAAAGAGCAAGCATACATGATTTAAAATTGCAAATCTTGTCACAGGATCTTGGTGGGAGCAGACCACCATGATTTTTGCTTTTTATTGTTTGGGCCCAGGCCCCAACTATTTAGATTGGAGTTGTGTAAAAAAATATTGTATTTATTTATTTTTTGCCCCAGAAGGGCAAAATTCAGAGAGTGTCATCCACTGAGACACCTAAGAGCTCTCCTAAAGAAAAACGAAGGGAAGTACCTGAGATGGTGGAAAGCACGCATCTTCAAGTATTTGTCCTCAGAGTAAATCTAAGGTGACAGAAAAGCAGCAGTCTCTGATCAGAGAGACAGATAAAGCTGCCAAGCCGTCAACCAGCTCATAGAAAGAGCACAGGGTGTCCAATGGAATCCTGATGCTAAGGTTGGCAAAAGAAAAAGCCACAGATGCTCTGGTGCCATCAATACCAGTTAATTAAAAACAAAAAGAAAAGTTTCTGACTGCACACCAACCAGGGACCAGGAGCCAGAATTAAAACAGAGCTATGCTCTCAGTAGAGACGTTACAGAAATGCGGCAATTCTTCCAGGCTTTCCAGGCTGTGGTAAGCCTGGTAGTAATCCTGCCCCCCACCCCAACTCTGGCATTCTTTGAACCTGTGCTGGGGAGGAAGAGGATGAGGATGAACCAGCTGAATCTGAAGTATCCCCTGAACAGGATTTTAGTTCCTCACCGAGGGTGTATGAGGATTTGTTTTCACATATTCCGGTTTATAAGGCAGATGGTTGACACTGGATATCCCCTCCACAGAAACAGAGTAGGATATTGAGGAGGCATAATTGATGTATATGCTGGGACTGACCTCATCTAAAAGGCTTACAGCACCCATTCACAAATTGCTCCAAAAAGCCATTGGCAAGGTTTTGGGCATCGAAACTCAGCTCCTGGCATTGACAAAAAAGTGGAGAAGTAACCCAAGTAGAGAAGCAGAGGGTATAATTCATATTCCCTCCCTGATCATGAGGAAGTGCAGGGAGCTGCATGTGAAAACTCTAAAGTGTCACTAGCTTCTCTGCCTCCAGAATAGGATTCCAGAAAACTGGATTATATGGCAAGAAAAGTGTACACTTCAGCCACCCTGCAGTTCAGGCAGGCTGCTTACATGGCATACACTACAGAGTACCAAACAGCCCTTTGGGGACTGTGCAAACCCTAAATGAAAAGGTGGGTGGTGAACTTGGCAGTGATCTAGCAGCAGCTGTGGAAGATGCATTGGAAGCCACCAAATACCAGTGCTGCATGGCTGAGGATGCAAATGATGCAGCCTCAAGGGGGTACTAGAACATCTACGGTATCTCTAAGGAAGTTTGCATGGTTCAGAGCATCCATGCTGTCAGAGGACACAAAAACAAAGGCTATGGATTTCCCATTCGAGGGATCCTCCCTCACAGAAGTCTGCATGAAAAAGGCTGATGAACAAAAAACAACCTATAAGAATTTGATCCAGAAGGAGAGAGAGCTTCTGCTTCCTTCAGGCCATATGGAAAGGGAGGTAGGGGCAGCTACTCCTACTGTGACTGCCCTCCTCAGATGGATGCCTCAAGAGGCATAGGCAGGAGAGGTGCAAGGCAGAAGCAAGCACCAGATGTTGGGCTGCTGATGCAGCAGTAGTGCTGCTGCTCGCTACACAGATGACCCGGGTTCGGGAATGAGCCCGGACCGTCGGGGGGGGGGGGGGATTGAATATCCCATAGGTTGTTCTCCTCTGGAGAGGGAGGAATCATGGTCGCTGCACGACTGCCACCTGGGTGACCATGGGTGGTGGTGCAGGTGATAGTACTGTACTGAGGTTGTGGATAGTTGATTGGCTGGGCAGATCCACGTGCCTTGGGGGGAGAAAAATGGAGGGAAAAAAAAACATGCTCCATGACTGCTCCTGGGAAGCCCACAGGCCCTGCACCCCGCCAACCCGGGCTCACTCCGGGAGTCCCAATAGTAGCCTGTCTGAGGGACCTGGTCCAGCCTGGGGATCTCCACCGGGGGGGGAGGGGATACCATGGGACCCCCCCCACCAGGAGTTGGGTAAGTCCTGGGAGATGGTGAGGGTGAAGGGGTTGGGGCTGCCTGGGCACCAAGACAGACTGCTACCAGCATGGGGGGGGGAGATAAAAATTAGTAATGGAAAGTTTAAAAAAAAAAAAAAAGGGCACCAGTTCCTCCTAAACCACAAGAAAAAATTACTGACTTTGTGCAGGCCTATAGAACTCATACCAGTGGAAGCCACCTGTCTCTTTACTTCTAGAAGTAGAAAACCATCATCACAGACAAGTGGGTGCTGGAAATGTTTAGCTTTTACAAGCTACAACTTTACAAACTTCCCAAAACTAAAGAGCCAATGGCATTTTCTCCATACCAACTTCAGGAAAAATCCTGTGGAGATGGAGTAAAGAAATTGCTAAAGGGCCATAGAAAGGTGCCTCCTTCACAGAGGTGAGAAAAAGCCTCTTCTCATGGTACTTTCTCACAAGAGAGAAAAATGTTGATTGGCATCCCATTCTGAATTTTTTTTTTCTGAACAGGCACACAAAAAAGGAAAAATACAAAATGTGAACACTGGAAACAGTTATACCATCCATGCAGGAAGGGGAATGGGTGGGATTACTGCATCTGAAGGGATCATACTTCTATGTTCCTATGAGACACTCCTACAGGAAAGATTCAGATTAGGATAAAAGCAGTAGCAGTTTGCCACACTGCCTTGGCCTCACCTTAGCTCCAGGGTGTTCACAAAGTGCCTAGTAGCAATGGCTGCATTTTGGAGAAGAAAGAGATGAGTTCACAGTATACTTACCTGGACAACCGACTAGTCAAGGGAATAATGAAATGAGAAGCACTGTGCTCCATTGCAGTGGTGAGAAACACCCTGGAAAGTGTGGGCTTTCCATTAAACATAGAAAGTTCCCAGCTGGTACACAACCAGGTGCTCGTTTTCATAGGAACAGAGTTGGACACTACTTGGGGGCAGGGGCATTCTTGCCACAGGCAGAGTGGAAAAGCTGTTGCCCTGTGCAAGATCTTGCAAGCCAGGTGAGCCAAGGCCAGTAAGAGACTTCTTGCAGTTGCTAGGGCACATGTCAGCAGCAACAGCTGTGGTGCCCTGGGCCTGCTTACAAATGAAAGATGTCACGAATCACTTACGAAGGGATGGCATCAAAGGTCATACTCACTGGACCAGCTGGTAGCAGTCACAGCAAGCCTGATCGGGGTCTAAAGTGGTGGAAGGATGTAGACAATCCTCAGGAAGGAATCCCATTCCAGAAAGTATCCACAACACTCAGTCTGACAGCAGATGCCCCCCTACTAAGATGGGGAGTGTGTCTGGAAGATCACACAGCAAGTGGAGTCTGGTTGCCAGAAGAGCAGCAGGAGCCCATAAACCTACTGGAGCTCAGGGATGTACTCCTGTCTCTATAGTACTTCTCAAACCTGGTCCAAGATCAGTCATTTGTGGTCGGAACAGACAGTACCACCACAGTGTACTACATAAACATGCAAGTTGGCACTAGATTCACAAAACTATGTGGAGGCAACGAGGATCTGGAATCTGGCATACTCTCTAAACACAGAAATCACTTCAGTGCATTTACCAGGAAAGGACAGTGTTGTGTTTTCCTTTTTTAACAGATTTGCTAAGCAGGATAAGTCAGGGAAACCAAAAGTCACTGGACCATCAGGTGGTTCAAGCCTTTTTGAGGAGATAGGGCGTACCAGCGGTGGCACTGTTCTGCTGCAGGCCACCCCACCAGGGGGACTCTACCCCAGGATGCTTTGACTCTCAATAGGGAGGGAAGGTTCCTCTGCGCATTCCCTCTAATTCCCAACATGCTCTGGAAATTGAGGAAAGAGTCAGCAACTAGGGCTCCAAATAAGATTTGTTGAGATGAGTACTGTACTCCTCATTTTGAAAGTGAGGTGAGTAAAACCAAATTCAGATGCGTACAAATGTCTGGACGAAGTGGGGTGAGGGGTACGTTTCTAAAAACTGTGACGTTTCTTTGTAGAGAAGAACTGACTGGGTGCCAACAATGCTTCAGATAATGTTGGCAGGTAAGAGTAATATACTCATCAGTTTTAAGATACAATGAGTAAAACAAAACTTGGGATATGTACGAGTGCTGTAAATCTGGGGAAAATATTCCTTTTGAATTGCCAGTTTATGTTATGAAGCACTGTTCTATGAAGTGTGGAGCATTTATGAATGTTGGGTGAGTACTGGTACTCATTAAAAAAAAAAAAAAAAAAAAAAAATTCCTGAAGAGTATTTCCTAAAACGAGGTGAGTACAATAGGTCAGTACTCCCCTTATCTGGAGCCCTGTCGGCAACAGTGATTCTGGTAGCACCAGATTGGGTGAGACAGTCATGGTTCTCTCTCCTACTGTCCCTGTCAGCCAGAATTCAGTCTCTGTTCCCCATGATGCATGACCTTCAACTGTCTTGGGGCAGGGTAAAATTCTCAGACCTCAGAACACTATTTATTTATTTATTTGCTTTTGTTAACCGGGTAAGCACACTAGACAGCCAAGTGCCTATTTGACGCTGAAGGCTTGGTTCTTGAAGACCTAGAACACAAGCATGAATCTGTCAAGCAGAGTACTAAATATCCCGAAAGTTTCAAGGAAACAGTCTACAGGAAAATCGTATTCCTCAAAATGGAGAGATTTCAGGATGAGGGAGTTTCTTCTCTGGAAGCTGATTTTAACTGTTGTTCTGAATTATTTGTAACATCTGTACGCAAGTGGATTGAGGAATTCATCATTGAAAGTACACTGGGCAGCAGGATCAGCATTCCTATCTGCGGAGAAGCCAAAATCTCTGGCCTCACACCCTGTGTTTGAGATTTGTCAAAGGCGTCTTTCACCTGCAATCTGCAGTTAAGGAACCTGTTCCCCGGGACCTAAATATGTTTACCACAACTAGTGCATGCTCACTCCATGCCCACGGCCTCTGTGGTCCTCATGTTTGTGGCATGGAAGACACTCTTTCTCATAGCTATGACCTCTGCTGGAGACTGTCGGTGAGCTCCAAACCCTGTGCACAGAGCTTAACTAGATTATCATGCACAGGGACGAAGTTGTCCTAAGGACAAACAGAAAATTTCTCCCCAAAATGGCATCAGAATTTCATGTTAACCAGTCACTCTACCTGTGCTTTTCCCATCCCATTCAAGTCCAGTTGAACATAAATTGTACTGATTTCAAAAGAGCACTCAGCCACTATCTTGACAGGACAAAAGACACATCTAACAGCAGCCAGCTGTTTCTCGCCTATGGGGAGGTTGGCAAAGGCAAACCTGCTGGAAGAAAGACCATTTCTAGGTGGGTGATCTCTTGCATACAATTCTGCTATGAAAAAGTAGGTAAGCAGCCCCCCTTAGGGCTCAGAGCACATCTTGCAAGGGGTACTGCAGCCTCAAGAGGCATCCCTGTGGCAGATATCTACAAAACAGCTGCTTGGAAAACTGTACACACTTGCACAAAGCACTACTGTCTGGACAGTCTCTCAAGAAGAGATGCAAGATTTGGGAACGCAGTAATACCGAACCTTTTTTCTAAATGGGTTCCAGACTTCCCAGCCTCCCAAGGTACTGCTGTGTAGTCTGCAGTTCACTTTTGGACTCCTGTTATTAGAAGAAAAATTACTTACCATAGTAATGATGTTTCTTCTCATGGGTCCAGTAATGAGCCAGTACACTGCCATCCCTAACTCCACTTCTAGACCTTAATGAGAAAAAGGTTTCTATATATGATGCAAGGTTCCTAAATATGGGTTTAAATATATATATATTTTTTTTGCATGAGCATTTGTATACATTTACGCACTTTATATTTTAAATGTGTTTTAAAATATTGATGATACAGTTAACATTTTTAAAGTTTACTTATTTTTTGTTATTTAAGCTACTGTAAGCATAGCAGTGTCAGTGGCTCAGTAGGTAGCACACTGCCTCTGAGGCCGGAGATCAGAGGGCTGTGGGTTCAGTTCCCACATCTGGCACTTGGGTTAATATCCCAGTACTGACACTGTAATGCAGCATGAGAAGGTGCTGCATTTCTGAGGTGCCGTCTTTCGGATGAGGCGTTAAACCGAGGTCCCATCTGCCTGGATTGGTGGTAGTTCAGGTGATGTTAAAGATCCCATGGCACTTATCTAAAAGAGTAGGGAATTATGTGGAACTGGCCAAATTTCCTCATTCACTAAAAATACCACTAACAGCTTAATCTGGTTCAAGGTCAGTTGGCATTCATCTTTATCCCCCTCCCGAGTCGTGCCTGAAAATAGGCAGGATTTGTCTAGTGCACTTACCGGTCAACAAAGCTAAATAAATAAAAATTGCAGTTTAGCTAGTTAGTACTGCACCTTCTACTCTTTAGCATAAATCTGACATAAGAACACTAGAGGGCACCACCATTCACAATGCAACATTTGAATGGAGCTCTGATTCCATAGCACCATTCTAATCTCGAGCCAGCATTTCAAAACGGAGGTAATGCAGTTTCTGTATTGGCTCACTGTTGGACCATGAGAAGAAATATTACTATGGTAATTTTTTCCTTTCACCCTGTACTATAATGCATCGTTGCTTAAACACTGAAGGTTATTCACACTTTAATGTCTCTTTTTTTTCCCCAGTCCCAGGAGTTGCTGAATTTGCTGCTTCATTTAAAAGTGTAAGTAATTCTTTGGAGTGGTTATTAATCCAAATTCAGTAGGTTTTCATTGACTCCCCATGCAGATTTTTCTTCCCGGGCACCAGCATAATATAGGGATATACCCAGAAGCCAGGGATGTACTCTATTCATCAAACCTGGAAGTCCAGTGCCATACTAAAAACCAATGTAACAAGTAAATATAATCTGGCAGTAGAACTCCAAGAATTGCGCACAGCATTTTATTTAGAAAAAGCTTTTCAAGCGAAACCTGTTGGGCTATTTGAGTGTGTCTGTGGTTTCTACCTGTGTGCCATTTTGTAATACACTGCATGCCCGTGCTTGCACTAAAAACACTGTGTGCAATACTTGGAGATCGGGTGCTGGCTTATTTTTGCTTGCTGTGTACCCTGATCTGGCCTGTATCCTGAGATCTCCTGACAACCTGCCAGTTACCCCCACG
Source organism: Neoceratodus forsteri (assembly GCA_016271365.2). Classification (NCBI taxonomy): domain Eukaryota; kingdom Metazoa; phylum Chordata; order Ceratodontiformes; family Ceratodontidae; genus Neoceratodus; species Neoceratodus forsteri. Next base: position 152,081,127 of record CM028134.1, read on the forward strand.
GTGCTTCCTTCAATGGCCAGTGCCCCCACCCGGCAGTTCCATTATTCACCATGCACACTGGATTCCAGTGTTGGCAGTACTAGTACCCAGAATTGGGCAGAACATCGTGTAGACGGTTTTGGGTTTTCCTTTTCTGGTCCTTCCCACCTCCCGAGACATGAATGCAGTCCATGCCAGCTCGGCACGCACGCCCCTTGCTCAGCTGAAAGAGTCGCTGTGGCACCAGAGCTCATGTCAATCCTTCCGGCTGAGGCCGCCACTACACAGCTGCTACTTCAACCCAGCCTGCCTCCCTAGTGCAACGACTCGGGTTCGCTCCGCCCGTTGTCTACGGCAATGTGATGTGCTGCTGCTGGGTCATCATCACGGGCGGCCCTTCAGTGACATCCTGAAGCATCAGACAAAAAAAAAAAAACAAGGCCATGGTAATTTTGTGGTACCCAACTCCAAGTGACTCATTCTCAGGGTGTGGCTGCGGTCCCCCACCCCCGCACAGTTGTAATGTGTGCAGGCATTGGTTTCCCTGAGGCACCCGAAGTGTGAAATTATTGTAGCTCCCCCCATCAGTTTTAGTCTGTGAAAGTAATGTATCCTGGTCCCAGTGGTTGTAGTGTGTGGCAGTGTCAAAGCACCCACTGTCAGATGTAGTGTGTAAAAGTATTTGAGCCGCCGCCCCCCATTGGTTGTAGCTGTGAATGTACTTTAGCCCCTGGTTGGTTGTAGTGTGTAAGGTATCATAGTGCCACTAACCCCACTGATTGATTGATTCTAGGGTGTGAAAGTACCATATTTTAACTGTTTTAAAGCTGCTCCCATTCTGTAGCCTCCTTAGATTAGAAACCACAGCTGAGAAAGAATGTTAATAGAAGCCACTGTAATTTTGTAGGCGTGACTTCTAAACAGCTAATCAATCATGATCCTCTGAAATCGGTAACATCTTAGAAAATATTTACTGTTTTACTACACTGCGGTTTGTGCCAGACTCAAGAAGCATTATATGTGAAGCTGGCGGGTTGGAGGTTAGGCTAACTGGGCTAAGAACAGAAATGCTCAATAGCCACAATGGACACCTCCCCACCACCAGCTTATCCTCTAAAATCCTTAACATCTTAGATTTATTTTGTTAATTACTGTTGTTTGTGCTGAACTCTGGTAGCTGACTGGGCTCAGAGCAGAACTGTGACTAAATATTGAAACCATGTGGTCTGTGTCCGTGCTGAAATGCTCAGATGCTCCCAAATCTCATACCTTGGCTTCTTAGCCCTTCTCCCAACCTCAGCTCACTTTAACAAGAAAACACCTCTACCGTCACAGAATAGCTTACAGTTACATGCTCAGGCTGCATGCCACCCAACGTACTTTGACTTTGGCTTCTAAGCCCTTCATAGAATAGCTTGATTTGATTTTGATTTGATTGGTACAGTAATACTTTTAGGCAAAAAAGTGCCTTTTTTTAAAAAGTGACCCAATCAAAAGTTACAATACATTATATATTAAAACATGCAAATTTTGCTTACTTATGTAATAATACCATGTCATAAATTTAAAAATTGGCATTGAAAGTATAACATTTAAGCTGTATCTAAAATTAGCATACAGCAAATGCAAACAAAGAGATATACAAAGGCAATCAACTTACAAATTAAAGCTGCTCCCATTTTGAAGTCACCACTGTTTAGTAGCCACGGCCAGAAATAACAAGCATTTGTCAATGCCTAATGTTTGCTTGCTGGTATTGGCATTGGAAGTGCATGAGTTAAACAGATGCAGAATAGGAATGGCAGTGAAGTACTGAAGTGACTCCACCCCCACTCTGCAGAGATGGATAGGCATTGGGGTGTGCCTTTGGGTCATCGCCCATAATGCTCATGCCATTTCACCTCACCGTAACCTGCAGACACCGACAAGTGTTGAGATGTGCCTTGGGGTGTTGGTCACCCCGTTCCATAAGGAAATACACTGAAATGGGTGCAGTATAGGAGAATGGGGTGAACTCGGACCGAAGAGTCCAAGGCACACCTCTGTGCATGTCACTGGCTGCAGGGTGGGGGTGGAATGGTGTGAGCATTACAGCTGGCAATCCAAAGGCACACCCAAGATGCCTATTGGTCTGTATAGGGTGGGATGTTATGGTTAGAAATCCTAATGCCCTGGGTGTTTGTTGGTATTTGCACTACAAATTTTCAACATGGCCTTTTTGTGACCCCCACCTCATAAAAGCATTTGGGACCAGTGCTCATGAACAGTGGCCCTGTGATTTTGTTCCTCTGTCCTGAATGTTGATTTCCCACAGTGACCGCGCCATTCTGCCACGTGTGAAAACACAGTTAGGCAGGATGTGGAAAATGACAGCTGTACCATTCATAGGGAGGTGTGAAGAGATGGCAGTGTTGAAAATCTGGAGTGAAAATATTAAAAATTCTCTAACTTAAGAGCATTGTGGGAAACCGCGCAATATTAACGCCTGTGAACACAGTCATTTCATGGACTTCTTTCACCAAATTTTCAACACAGGCATTCTATGAACTCTGCTCATGAACAGTGTCACTATGATTTTCTTATGAAATGGGCATTGCAACAAGCTTTCCATTGGCCGCTGATCAGTGCTAAAGTGTCTAACAACACAGGACTAAGACCAGGCAATGCCCATTGGGCATTGATATGGGTGATGCTGCTCACAAATGAAATAACCGCCATCTTGTTTTGTGCCAGAAGCGATGCCATCCTTACTGTGAAGCTAACCACCCAAGAAACATCAATCACTCACTCGCACATCTTAAAATGAAATGCACAACCTGCAGCATTTAAAAAGAAAAATCTGCCACAATCGCAATCGTTCTCTCGAGAGGGAGCGAAACAACGTACACGCAGCCGCTCGGGTGCACTTTGCTACCACGGAAACAGCTTGACGGTGGCTTTGTGATTACGATTTTATTGGAAAGGCCCGTGATTCTGTGGAGATGAGCTTTATAAGTCTCCCGTGTTTAAAAGGCAAATTAAAAATATCGGCAATTGCAATATCTCTAGGGCACCTAGTTTTTCAAATCGAGATCACCCATCACTTCCGTAATGCTCCCACTTCACCACCTAAATGCTTTATTGCAGGTATGAGCAGGGATTAAATATATGATGACTTCTGAATAATAGTGCCTAGGGGGTTTGCGAGTCGAAACTGTGGATTTAAAACGCTGTTTGGGGAACGATCTGGTGAGTCCCCGGTCAGAAAGTCAGTTGAGAGAGGGAGTGAAACAACGTACACGCAGCCGCTCGGGTGCACTTTGCTACCACGGAAACAGCTCGACGGTGGCTTTGCGATTAGGATTTTATTCGAAAGGCCTGTGATTCTGTGGAGATGAGCTTTATAAGTCTCCTGTGTTTAAAAGGCAAATTAAATACCATCCTCCTTTTATTTATGTGCCCTTCAGTATGCTGGCTTTCCTCTCGCTTCCTACAGCTATGGGGACCACAGTGGACAAACTTCAAGTCTAAAAAAAAAAAAAAAAAATCCAGGTGGAGGACTATTTTATTTAAAATAAACACCAAAAAATCACTTTTTTGTTACTTAATCCAAATAATTTAAATTTTTAAATGCATCTAAAATGTAGATGCCCATTTCATAAGCGCATGTAAAGCCACGCCAGGTCTGTGTGTTGGACACTTTAATACACAGCTAGGAGGCTGGACACACTCGGACGGTGGCCTCGTCTTCACTACGCTTAGCCGTGTGTTAAAGTGTGTCTAACACACACCCGTCGGTCTTTTATTGCTTACTTAATGTGTTCCGAACATTGATTGTGTGCCAGATGTGCAAAAACACATTTCGGGCAGTATGTGAAAAATGACAGCTGTACTGTTCATAAGAAGGTATGCAAAAATGGCAATGTTGAAAATCTGGAGTGAAAATATTACAAATTCTCAAAGTTACAAGTGTGCGTGGAAACTGTGCAACGCACGCTCGCAACATAGTCCTTTTGTGAACCTTTGTCACCAAATTTTCAACATAGGAATTTTGGGATCTCTGCTCATGAACAGTGACACTGTGATTTTTGTAATCTGTCCCGAACATTGATTTCCCATAGCGACTGCGCCATTGTGCGCCGGATGTGCGAAAACACATTTTGGCCCGGATGTGAAAAATGACAGCTGTACTGTTCATAAGGAGGTGTGAAAAAATGCTAATGTTGAAAATCTGGAGTGAAAATAGCACAGATTCTGGAAGTTACGAGTGTGCATGGAAACTGTGCAAAGCACGCTCGTAACACAGGCATTTTTTGGAATTTTTCACCAGATTTGCAACATCATCGCCTTTGGGAGCCCACCTCATGAACAGTGACACTGTCGTTTCGTTAATCTGCCCGAAGGTGATTCTGCAAAGTGACTGCAAATTCACTTTTGGGACGAATAACCACATGACAGTGACTGAATTCATGAGGTTGGGTCCCAAGAACCTCATGTTGAAAATTTGGTGGCACAATTCCAAAAATGGCGCGATATCCACCTAAGTTGAAAAAACCCATTTATGCCATTATACATCTTACTGCATTTCTTCAGTTAGCAGTCTGCTTTGAAGAGTGCAGATGTGTTCCTGCTCCACTGAAGATCGTCCGCTGGGCTCCGGAGGTAAGTATGTGGTGGTGGGGGTGGGGATGTGGGATCGCAGAGTGTGGGTGCGGGTTGGGAGGGGCACTGGAGACAGCGAGGACCGTTTTCTGTTTTCACAGATTAAAAAAAAAAAAACATATCCTGGGATTGTTTCCCACTTACAGGGACAATGGGCATGCTGGGTGGGCTCCCAGTGTGCCATGTGGAGTGTTTGTTGGGGGGGCCTGGAGGCGACAGGATTGGGCACCCCATCCACTACAGTGTGTTTGGGGGGCAATAACCAGGGAGCAGGGAGGACAGCAGCAGAGGAAGTAAGCGGGAGGGATTTCTTTAGCAGCCGGAGGGACAAGGGTGACATCAATATGCTAAATACACACATGTTACCACCGCTGATTGCAGCGGTGGTTTTCTTTGAACTGAAGACCACTGCAGCGGTGGTTTTCTTTGAACTGAAGACCACTGCAGCCAAACTGCTGTCATAGACAGCTTGCGCATCCATTGGTGAGAGTGCGGTTGCACTTGCTACACCAAGCACTGCACTGGACAGGAGGGTCACACCTCCAAAAGTCATACTGTCCCAAAATGTTCTTTCGCATATCGCGTGAGCATAAAAGGAGGGTCCCAGCATTTACCCTGGGGCACCCCGCCATCATCCCCATCCGGGTACACCCTGTTTACCACCACACTCTGGCCCACTGACCATTTCTCCACCCACTTGGTTATTTTCCTACCTATCCCTACACTTTCCAGTTTGCTCACCAGCCTTATGTGGGGGACGGTGTTGAAGGCCTTACTGAAGTCCAGATAGGCTGCATCCCCCATCGACCACCTGCGTCACCCAGTCAAAAAATCTCAATCAGATTTGTCTGGCATGACTTCCTTTTTGAGAAGCCATGCTGCCTGTCTTCCTGCAAGCCACTATCCTTCAGGTAGTCCCCCACCCTCTCCTTATGAGTGCCTCCATGACCTTCCCACCACTGAGGTGCGGCTGACTGGGCGATACTTCTCCATCACCTCCCTGCTACCCCCTTTGTGCAGCAGTACCATGTGCGCCCTCTTCGAATCCTATGGCACCCTACCCGAATCCAGAGATGAGTTGAAAAGCCTTGTCAGTGGGGCAGCCAACTCCTCCCCAGCTCCCGGATCACCCTCGGGTGCAGACCCTCCAGCCCCATTGCCTTATCCACCTTCAACTTGCCTAGTTCCTCCCTTACTCTTTCTACACTGAATGGGCTCGGTTCCACCCTTTTGTCCTCCCTCCCCCTTCCCCTAAGCTCGGGCCCCCTTCCCTTCTCCTCTGCCATAAATACCGAGCAGAAATACATGTTCAGCTCTTCTGCACACTGCAACGCTCAGACCCTGTAACGGGTAGAAACCATTACAACTGGGGAGCGGTGCAGTGTGTCCACACTGCCGCGGTGTCCGTTACGGGACCGGCACCACCGGTCCACACTTTGGGGGCCGGGCGACCGTTACCGTGGCACCCGATCCCACAATGCAGGTGGCGCTGCTCTGGGGGCCAGGTGCCCACGCAGCGTTCACTACCACGCCTGGCAATGATTGAGGCGTGAATCGTTTTATATCCGCTGTTGAAACCGATCATATGTGGTTTCAACAACTGTTACGTAGGGCGTCTCTGTAACGTTACAGGTGTAAACGCAAACCATTGCGGTAACGGTTTGGGCACTCTGTAACGTTACAGAGGGGTAGTGTGGACAGGGCCTTAGATTCGCTGTTCACTGATAAACCCCCTTTCACCATGAGAGAAACAAACCTAGGGAGGCAGTATGGCGCGGTGCTTTAAGGCTCTGAGCTGCAAATCTGGAGACCTGGGTTTGAATCCCACAACCCCACTTGCATACTGAGTGACCCTGAGCAAGTCACTTAACTTCCTGTGCTCCCAGGTTGCACCTGTAAACAAGCTTTAGCTTAGTGTCTCACCTGGTTAAACAATTGGGGGACTTGGCTGAGCTAATAGAGGTCTTGCATCAATTTATAAAATTACAGATGAGAAGGGGTAATTGCTTTTCAGAATTTACAGGAATGCTATAGGCTCAATCCACAAGATCACCAGCTGTACCTACAACTTAAAGAATTAATGGGACGAAGCGATTAACACAGGTTTCTCACCTAAACCTCTCCCTGTTGCTGCACCTTGCTATAACTACTAGAGGCGGCCACATTTGGCCACATTTCATAGGATTACTTTATAAGAGTCTGCAGGAAATGTCTAGGAATCCACTAGAGGTATACCAGAAGCCTGGAATAGAGAGCTTCTTATGCCAATCAAATGGATGAATGGAAAAATATACTAAGTTTGCTTTTGGCCTTTTAAATGCACTTTACTGGAGGAGTTTGCATGGAAGACCAGAAACAGATTTTTTTTAAGCCCCCGCCTAAATCTAAATTTGTCTAAATTTACAACTACTGCCACAGGAGAATGCTGGAGGAAATGTGGGGAACAACAAGCGGGTCATACCCATGTATTTTGGTCCTGCCCAGCTCTAAGAGAGTTCTGGCGCCTGATATCACAGGCCTTGATTGAATTAGCTGGAGAAGAAGCGGTTTTGACCCCAGAATTGGTCCTTTTGTCAATCCCACTGGAGAGCTTACGTATTCAAAAAGGCTCTTTATTGATAACTTATATACTAGTGGCAAAGAAAGGTTTTACCAGGAGATGGGGCAGAGACACCTCCCCACATTACAGGATTGGCATGGGACGCTTAAAAAGATTTATACCTTAGGTTAATTGCCAGGTTTGGGGATAGGGTAGATCTATTTGAATTGAGATGTAGAAAATGGGTATTTTATATAACACCTTTGGATCCTTCTTTTGTTCCATGAAAATCTGTTTAACTATTTACAAGAAGGAAATTAAGAAACGCCCACTCATCATATGGACTCAACCGGACAATTGGACATTTAGTATTTGCTTATACAGGAATAATGAACATTCCTCTGAATTGATAATTTACCTGTTTGCACTATGTATGATATTGCCCAACATTGAATTGCACTTGTATTTATATTTATTGGCTGTAACCCTTGGGGAGTCATTTAGATATGCTGTTTTAATTAAGCTATGTGCACACTCTGTATATTTCCAGATGTACCTCATTGCTGATTTTTATCTGAAAAAAATCATAAATAAACAATTAAAAAAAAAAAAAAATCTGTAGTGAACCGAGCGTACGTGGAAACTGCGCAACGCATACATGTAACACAGTCAGTGAAATTATTTCACAAAATTTTCAACATAGGCATTTTGTGACCTCTGCTCATGAACACTGTCACTATGATTTTCTTAATCTGTTCTGAACATTGATTTCCCACAGCGACCGCGCTATTCTGCGGCAGATGTGTAAATGCATATTTCGGGCAGGATATGAAAAATGACAGCTGTACTGTTCATAAGGAGGTGTGAAAAAATGCCAATGTTGAAAATCTGGAGTGAAAGTATTACAAATCGCCAAAATTACGGGTGCATGGAAACTGCACAACGTATGCTCGTAACAGTCATTTATGGACTTTGTCACTAAATTTTCAACATCGGCATTTAGCATCTCTGCTCATGAACAGTGTCACTATGATTTTTTAGTCTGTCCCGAACACTGACTTCCCACAGCATCGCGTTTATTCTGCGCCGAAGTGCGAATACATTTCGCCAGGATATGAAAAAATGACAACTATACTGTTCATAAGGAGGTGTCGAAAAATGCCAATGTTGAAAATCTGGAGTGAAAATATTACAGATTCGCAAACTTACGAGTGTGCGTGGAAACTGCGCAATGCATGCTCATAAAACAGTCATTTTTTTGGATTTTAGTCACCAAATTTGCAACATAGACATTTTGAGAGCCCACCTCATGAACAGTGGCACTGTCATTTCGTTAATCAGCCCGGAAAGGTGATTCTGCACAGTGACAGCGAAATCACCTTTTGGGACCGAATAATGCCATGACAGTGACTGAACTCACGAGGAGGGGTCCCAATAACCCCATGTTGAAAATTTGGTGCAAAAAGTCCAAAAAAAGGCAGAGATATCCACCATAAGTTGGAAAAAAAAAAACAACTATTTATGCCATTATACAGCTTACCGGCATTTCTTCAGTTCACGGTCGGCTTTGAAGAGTACAGACGTGTTCCCGGTCCACCCAAGATCATCGTGTTGGGCCCGGAGGTAAGTATGGGGTGGGAGGTGGCACAGAGGGTGGCGCGGGTTGGGGAGGGGCAGGAGACCGCGAGGGACCATTTTATTTGTTTCAGGGACATCATCAATAAAAGGCGTTGCAGGAAGTTTTTCCCTTTGCAGGCTTGCTATGTGCACACTAGGGTGGGCTCCCAGTGTGCCCCTGCATTTGCAGGTGGGGGACTAAACCCGGCAGAGGATTGGGGCCCCACCCATCGGCACAGAAATGTGTGGGAGGTGCATGATGCGAGGATTGAGCACCCTTTGGCACACAACAAATGGGGGCAGCATTATGCTGTGGGGAGTAGGCTTCCCGTCGGTAAATGAACTGGGTTAGGGGGCATGCCAACAGGATTGGGCACCCCGTCAGCTTTCATGGGGCTCGCCCTTCGCCATGTTTAGGAAATGTTACACCAGGCAGAGTGCAGCCTGCAATGACGGATCCTCCCTCATTTCAGCGGTATGGCTGATGCTGCAATGATGAGGCGGACCCTCATTTCAGCGGCCAAATCGTTTCAAGTTGGTGTTACTTTTGCAGAACCAGTGTCATCAGGACACTGGGCCTGCATTGGGTGAACAGTGCCAAGCCCACAAATACAGTGCTGGCATTGGCTGCCACAGTGCCGCACCTCCACAACCCGCTTCTCTCCTAAGCTGCCACATAATGTTTATTGCGCATGTGCACAAGCAAACATAAAAATGTAATTGAAACCACAGCTTCTAAATGGTGAAATATATTATAGCACCCAGTGTGTTGTAGTGTGAAAAACCTGTTAGTTGTATCTTGTGAAATAATTGGTTATACCGTATGAAGGTATTATAGCTGCCGTTCCCCTTCGATTGTAGCAGCCATTCCTCTTCGATTGTAGCTTGTAAAAGACTTGCATCTCCCCTCATTGGTTATAACATGTGAAAGTGTTGTAGCCCCCCCATGGTTGTAGCTTTCCATCATTTGTAGCTTGTTACAGTATCATAGCCCCCCCCCCCCCAAAAAAAAACAAAACATGGGTTCAGCATTTGAAAGCATTATAACCTTTTCCTGTTGGTTGCAGTCTATGAAATTATTATAATCCCACATTGGTTGTAGCATTTGAAAGAGTTATAGTCCCTCCTTGTTGGTTGCAGCCTATGAAATGAGCATAGCCCCCATTGGCTGTAGCATTTGAAAGTGTTATAGCCATAGCCCCTCCCTGTTGGTTGCATTCTATGAAAGTATTATAGCTTCTCCAGGGCTTGTATTAACCCCTCACTAAAGTCCCCAAATGGGATTTTTGAGGATTTTGAAGCACAAAAATAAAAGCAGTGCTTCAGCACTGACCCTGTATATTGAAAGGTTTGCACCAATATCATTAGCAGAAAAAGCATTGGATAATGTTGTACAAAGCCACTCCAGAAATTTCTGACCCCAAGATTTTCTGGTCTAACCTCCAGCATTTGAAGCAGAGGGTCAGACTGACTCCCACTTTACTAGTGCCAATGCAAGCCCTGCACACACACACACACACACACACACACACACACACACACACACACACACACTGGTTGCGGCATTTGAAAGTGCTATAGCCATAGTCCCTCCCTGGCGGTTGCAGTCTATGAAATTATCATCGCCCCCTCCCCCGGTTGCAGCATTTGAAAGTATTCTAGCTGCCCCTGTTGGCTGTAGCGTGAGGTTGTTATATTACTTGCTTAACCCTTGTTACTCACTGATTTCAGAGAAATGAGAAACCTTTACCACCTCGATGATGACGTTTATGTTAATAACTGATGACTGCTACATCACTTTACTCTGTTATTCACCAAAATTGTGTTGCTTATGTGAAAATATAATTGCCTGTCCAATTCACACACTGTTATTCACTAAAGTAATGTAACAAACACACTGTTACCTGCCTGCAAAAACAGTAGCGTGACCTGTCTGGAACTTAACCAAAGTGATACGACCCCCGCCAGTCACACAGCAAAAGGTACAAGTGGCATGTTACAAGGCTTCGTCCTGGGGCCCCTCCTGTTCGACTTCTGTGTGTGGGATTCATGCAGTGGAATACAAGGCTAGTGAACTAAGTTTGCAGACAGTGCAAAACTGGGAGGTATTATTTTGACCTGGGTGCTAGTATAAAGAAGCTGCAAGAAGGTGTTAACAGACTGGCATTTTGGACGCAACAATCCAGAATGAGTTATAGTACAGATACATTTGCAGTCGTACACCTAGGAAGTAGAAATCCAAGAGCCCCATATACAGTAGATAACATTCCACTAAGACTCCACGGAGGAAAATGGCGTAAGGATCATAATATCTGAAAAGTTCACATGGGACAAACAATGTGAGGCATTTATTAGAAAATGTAGCCAAGTCACAGGATGTATTCTGAGAAATATAAGAAGTAGGAGGAAGGAGGTGATGATGCTCCAGTATCGATCGTTGGTCGGATGAGACCCGGAATACGGTGCGGTCAACTGTGGTAGTGACATACTAGGAAAAATATTGATAGACTGGAGGGTGTCCAGAGAAGATGCACACAAAAAAAGAATTAAAGGAATGAGGACTGCTACATATGAGGAGAGACTTCATCTAAAGTTATTTTAACTTGAGAAGAGAAAACAAAGGGGGACATGATATTAAAATATAGGGCAGTCTGGAATCTGCAACTGCTTGAAACGCTGAATTTGAAAGAGAGCTATTCTAGGGAGGGTATGAGAGGACATATGCTAAAATTGGCTGGGGATAATTTCAAGACTAACAAAAGAAAGGGTTCAGTCAGAGGGTAGTTTCAAAATGGAATAACTTACAGTGGCGTAAAAAAGTATTTGCCCCCTTGAGGCAGTATAGTGTAGTGGTCTAAGGCTCTGAGCTGCAAATCTGGTGACATCCAGCAGACCAGACTTGGGTTTGAATCCCACAGCTTCCACTTGCATACTGTGTGACCCTGAGCAAGTCACTTAACCTCCTTGTGCTCCCAGGTCGCTCCTGTAAAAAAGCTTTCAGCTTAGTGTGCTATACCTGGTTAAAACAACTAAATAAATAAATTCCTGATTTTTTCTATTATTGCATATTTGTCACACTGGATGTTTTCAGGTCTTTAGACAAAATGTAATATTAGATAAAGGGAACCTGAGTGAACAAATAACACTTGTTTTTTTTTTTTTTTTCTTATTTCATTTACTTAATGAAAAAAGTTAACCAACACCAGCTGGCACTGTGTGATAAAGTAATGGCCCCCTAGTTAAATCAACCCAATTAAAGGGATAATTAGAGTCAGCTGATTGAACACAGCCAGGCTTGATTACAGCCAGCCCTGCTCAATATAGACCTCACTTATTGACCCTTACCATCAGAGTCACGTTGCCAGCACAAAGATTCAACAAGCACATTATGCCACGATCAAAGGAAGTTCCTGAAAAGATCAGAATAAAAGTTGTTGCTATCTCAGTCTGGAAAGGGTTACAAAGCTATTTCTAAGGCTCTGGGACTCCATTGAACCGCAGTGAGAGCCATAATCTCCAAATGGAGAACACTTGGAACAGTAGTGAATCTTCCCAGGAGTGGGCGGCCTGCCAAAATTACTCCAAGGGCGCAGCGTAAAATCACCCAGGATGTCTCAAAGGATCCTAAAACAACATCCAAAGAACTGCAGGCTTCTCTTGCCTCAGCTAAGGTCAGTGTTCATGACTCCACAATCAGAAAGAGACTGGGCAAAAATGGGCTTCATGGGAGAGTAGCAAGGCGGAAACCACTGCTAACCAAGAAGAACATAAATGCTCGTCTCTTTTTTACAAGAAGCACCTGGATGATCCACAGGTCTTTTGGGAAAATGTTCTATGGACAGATGAGTCCGAAGTGGAACTTTTGGACGACATGGATCCCATTATGTCTGGCATAAAGCAAACACAGCATTCCACAGTAAGAACATCATACCAACAGTCAAACATGGTGGTGGTAGTGTGATGGTGTGGGATGTTTGCTGCCTCAGGACCTGGACGACTTGCCATAATTGAAGGAACCATGAATTCTGCTCTGTACCAGAAAATTCTTAAGGAGATGTCCGGTCATCCGTCCGTCAGCTGAAGCTGAAGCGTAGTTGGGTCATGCAGCAAGACAATGATCCAAAACACAAAAGCAAGTCCACATCAGAATGGCTGAAAAAGTAAAATTAAAGTTTTGGGTGGCTAGTCAAAGTCCAGACCTAAACCCAATAGAGATGCTGTGGCAGGACCTGAAACGAGCAGTTCATGCTAAAAACCTACCAATGTTACTGAATTAAAGCAGTTCTGCGAGGAAAGTGGGCTAAAATTCCTCCACAGCGATGTGAAAGACTGATATTGAATTATAGGAAGCGTTTGGTTGCAGTCATTGCAGCTAAAGGTGGCGTAACCAGTTATTAAGTGTAAGGGGGCAATTACTTTTTCACACAGTGCCAGTTGGTGTTGGTTAACTGTTTTCATTAAATAAATGAAATAAGTAAAAAAAAAAAAAGTGTTATTTGTTCACTCAGGTTCCCTTTATCTAATATTACATTTTGTCTAAAGACCTGAAAACATCCAGTGTGACAAATATGCAATAATAGAGAAAATCAGGAAGGGCAAATACTTTTTCACGGCACTGTGAAGAAATCTTATACAGTAAGAACTTCGTTAAATTAAACTAGGCGGCTCCATGGCCCGGCGATGGAGCATCGCTCTGGCATGCTGGCGACCTGGGTTTTGCGCCCTGAGCCCGGACATCAAGAGTGGAGACCGGTGGGGAGGGAGTTAAAAAGCGTCCTTTGGACACTTCCCTTATTGGGGGGTGAATACTGGACCACTCGATAAGTGGCTCCTGTAGATGGCTAGCAGAGGTGTTCTAAGCAGCATGTGCCTCGACACTGCTGAATGTCGCCACCCCTACGACGCCGCCATGGCCGTACGATTGTGGGAGGTGAGAGCGGCTCCAGAAATGCAGAAAATCTCCCACCCGGCTGACCTGATAATGGCTGCCACGTTCCCGTTGTGCCACATAGCCTCTCTCAGGCCCTTCCAATCCCCTTAGCGCCAAGGTAGCGGAACTCTCTCTCTCCCCTATCTTCCCTCAGGAAGGGGGAGTCCCCCAGCAGGGATATGCCGAGTCTGTCATGTGTGGGACTTACGGGAGGGAGACAATGGCAACAGGGGACCGCCCGGCAGGTGGGGTTAACAGTGTGCGACCTGAAGAAGTGGTCAGTCGGGGGGAGGGGGGCAGTGTTGGAGAAAAAAAAATAAAAAAAAATTAAGTTAGACCATTGTATGGGAGCCCACATGGTCAAGCCCACTTAGTGTGAACTAACAGGCAATTAAAACAGGCATATTGTTTCCTTTTGCCTCTAACCTTTCTTACGTTCTTACGTATGATGTTAAAAGTATGTGCACCAAGTCCCATTGTCATAGCACACATTCAGGATGCATACATTACTGCTCGTTGTCATGCCCAGCAAATACACGAATACCAGCAAGCGAATGTGGTTGGTGTTGGCCAATGCTTGTTTTAGATTTAGGACTCCTGAAGGGATGCATGTGCCTCAGAGGTGGTTCTGTTTTGGTCCTGCTGCTGTTACGTGGGATGCTGGATGTGGTTCTGTGTCTTTCAGTTGTTTTGTTAAATACTATTATCTTTTTATGTTTATCGTGCCTGCAAGCAACATATAGGGTAACAGAATACTTGGGTTTTGGGCGTGGTGGGTATTTGTGGCCAGTGGTGCCACTACTTTTGGGGCTGAGCTCCATGGCATGAATTAGATTGCACGCTGTCTGACAGCAGTGCAAAGTGTGCCACCAACTTGAAATGATTTAGCCGCTGCAATGAGGGCTCCCCTCATTGCAGGCGTCTGCCTTGCCTGGTGTAACATTTCAGCAAAAGGCGGTGCGGCTGTCGCCATCCACCTCACAGTCCCAATCTAGCCGGCGCCTGGGTGCCCAATCCCCATGTCGGCATGCCCTTCCCAGTTCAGTTTGCCAACGGGGAAGCCCAATCCCTGTCAGCATAATGGCCCCCTTATCATTTAATTTGTGTGCCGAGGGGGTGCCCAATCCCCCTCGGCATCATGTGCCCCCCCGACATGTTTCTGTGCCGACGGGCCCCAGTCCCCATCTGCTTCGGTCCCCTTCCCCCAAAATACAGGTGGCACACTGGGAGCCCACCCCAGTGTGCAAAAACACACCTGCAAAATAAGAAAACCGACCTGCGTTATCTTTTTTTTTGTTTGTTTGTTTTTACCTGAAAAATGAGAAAATGGTCCCTCAATGTGTCCGGTGCCCCTCCCCAACGCGATTCCACCCTCTGCATACTGCACCTCCCCACACGCCCCCTCACCCCATACTTACCTTCGGAGCCTGGTGCGACGATCTTCGGTGGACCGGTAACACGTCTGCACTCTTCAAAGCTGACCAAGAACTGAAGAAGTGCCGGTAAGGTGTATAATGGCATAAATGTTTTTTTTTTTTGTTGTTGTTTTTTTTTCAGCTTTGGTGCGTATCTCGGCCATTTTTGCGAATTTTGGCACCAAAGTTTCAACATGGGGTTATTGGGACCCCACCTCATGAATTCAGTCACCTTCATCTCGTTATTCGGTACCGAAAGGTGATTTCACGGCCACTGCGCGGAATCACCTTTCAAGACCGATTAATGAAACGACAGTGTCCCTGTTCATGAGGTGGGCTCCCAAGAAGCCTATGTTGCAAGTTTGGTGAAAAAATTCCAAAAAAATGACTGTTACGAGCGTGCGTTGCACAGTTTCTACACAAGCGCGTAACCTCGAGAATTTTTGATATTTTTACTCCAGATTTTCAACATTAGCATTTTTTCACACCTTCTTATGAACAGTATAGCTGTCATGTTCCATATCCTGCCCGAAATGTGTTTTTGTACATCTGGCGCACACTGCCTCAGTCGCTGTAGGAAAACAATGTTCGGGACAGAGTAAATAAAATCACAGTAACACTGTTCATGAGCAGAGGGCCCAAAATGCCTATGTTGAAAATTTTGTGACAACATTCCACAAAATGACACTGTTACGAGCGTGTGTTGTGCAGTTTCCACACACAGTCGTAACCTCGAGAAGTTTTAATATTTTTACTTCAGATTTTCAACATTGCCATTTTTGCATACCTCCTTATGAACAGCATAGCTGTCATTTTTCACATCCTGCCTGAAATGTGGTTTTGCACATCTGGCGCACAATGGCGCTGTCGCAGTGGGAAATCAATGTTCGGGACAGATTAAGAAAATCATAGTGCCACTGTTCATGAGCAGAGGTCTCGAAATGCCTATGTTAAAAATTTGGTGAAAGAATTCAAAAAAATTACTGTCACGAGTGTGCATTGCGCAGTTTTCACACACGCTCGTAACTTCAAGAATTTTTAATATTTACACTCCAGATTTTCAAATTGCCATCTTTTTACACCTCCTTATGAATGGTGCAGCTGTCATTTTTCACATCCTGCCCGAACTGTGTTTTCACACGTGGCGCAGAATGGTGTGGTCACTGTGGGAAATCATTCCGGACAGATTAACAAAATCACAGCGCCACTGTTCATGAACAGAGGTCCCAAATGCTTTCATGAGGTGGGGTCACAAAAAGGCCATGTTGAAAATTTGGAGTGCAAATACCAACAAATTCCCGAGGCGTTAAGGTTTCTAACTGTAACATCCCACCCTGTACAGACTAACAGGTGTCGGAGAAGTGTCATTGGATTGTCAGCTGTAATGCTCATGCCATTGCATCCCACCCTGCAGCCACTGACAGGCATTAAGGTGTGCCTTGGACTCTTCGGCCCCAAAGTTCACCCCATTCTCCTATACTGCACCCAACTCAATGTACTTCCTTATGGAAAGGGGTGAGCGTAAGGCCGACGACCCCAAGGCACAACGTGACACTTATCAGAGTCTGCAGAATAGGGTGAGGTGAAATGGCATGAGCGTTATGGCCGATGACACAAAGGCACACCTCAGTGCCTGTCGCTCTCTGCATGGTGGGGGTTGACGTCTGTTCCATACTTCACTGCCATTCCTATTATGCATTTCTCTAACTCCTGCACTACCAGTGTTAACACCAGCAAGACAACATTCGGCATTGGCAAATGCTTTTTTAATGTACAAGCCGCTAAAAGTTGTGTAAAATAAATAACACATTGGTGGAAGTGGATTCTGCTGTCAGAGTTGTAAGGTAACGCTGCTGGATGGGAGTAGTGAGTATGCAGATGAAGTCATTGCTCCTTTTCTGCATGCCACACAGATACTCTCCAGGTGAGATTTTTGCATCATTACAATGTTTTCCTGTCCTCTCTTGTGTAGGCACTAGACTGTTAAAGAAATTTTTTTATAAATAAAATGGAAGTCCAGACCTAAAGAGACGCATATTTGGGCAGCATATCCTGAAACTATACAAACTAGCAGGCCTGTGTCAACTGATTTTTTTTGTTTGATTTGTTTGACAGCCAATCACGACTTCCCCACCGAAGTGGATGGCTGAACTGGAAACTGATGACATAGATATGTTAAAAGGTAAGACAAAAGCAGTCTCCTGCTGCAGAATTGACCAGCTACAACCCCTTGCAGTTTCTCTCCAACCTGATGTCCTGATAGTATCGAAATCTTGGCTTTCCCCCCAAGATTCCCGACTCTGCAGTTGCCATTCCTTGTTACACCCTTACCCGACAAGACCTCACCACGAAGGGTGAAGGTATTGCCATCTGTTTCTCTTCCTCTGTTCAGTTTATCCCAGTGCTCTTATCACCTCCCGTTGCCTACGAATTCCTAATCCTCAAACTGTCCTTCCCTTTCTTCCTTCCCATTTTCGTGGCAGGCATCTACTGCTTCCCAGGGCTATCTACTGCTTCTGTCTCTGAACTCCTAATTACCATCTCCTTACCTATCTCCTCTGGTTGAGCTTCTCATCATGTGTGACTTCAACATTAACTGGCTTTCCCATGCTAAACCTGAACTCTGTCAGAATGTTAAGTCCCAGCACCTTAATTGGCTTGTCTCAGTCCTACCTGCCACAACTGTAAATCACCAAACCACTCACTACTGGACTGGGTTCTCACAAATCACCCATCGCATCATTGATGCTGGCACCTTCCAGTTGCACTCCGTGACCACCATATGGTATACTGCATGCGAAAAATTCAACGCCCAGAGTCCCCTGAAAATTATCCAAATCAGGTCCTTCCGGTCAATTGATCTATCCTCTCTGCATGCTGATCTACTAACAACCGACTGGTACCCTATCTCTTGGCTACCAACATAAATCGAGCCTTCACTACTTCTGCTCAGAATTTTTATCAATCTGGGATCAGCATGGTCCTGTACGGAAAACCAGGGTAGAGGTTCTTGCCTCCCTGGATCTCTGCTGAACTTCTGGCTTGCCTCCGGGCACACTACCTGGCATGGAAGGTGTACAAATCCTCTGGTACGCTGGCAGACCTTATCAGGCACCATGCCTTGAGGAATACTTGTACTAGAGCCACCAGGCTAGCGAAGGCTGAGTTCTTTTCCTCCTCTTTCCAGAACATCTAAACCACCACACCAAATTCTGGAAAGTCATTCATTCCCTTTTCTTCCCCTCCCAGTCCACCCCCCATCCTCAAGGAAGGTGACTCCATCATCTCTGCCCCCTTCTGTAACCACTGCTTTCAACTCCTACTTTACCACCTGTACCTCCTCACTCCTCTCCATCTCCTGTCCTGCTCCTGGACACTCCTGGACTTCCATTCTCCTTTCTCACCAGTTACCCCAGCTACTTCTCCAAGAGCCTCCCTGGTTCTCAAACCCACAGAAAGGCGGAGCCCTCATGATTTAGACCCTAAGCTCGTTCACTCTCTGCCCCTGCCCTTGCCATCTTCTGCCCTCTCAACCTCTCCTTCTCCCTTGCCTCTGTCCCAGACTCCTGGAAGCATGCAACAGTTTTACCCCTGCCAAAGGGAGGTGACTCTTCCTCTCCGGCAACTCCCACCCTGTTTCCTCTTCCCAACTTTATCTGAACTCCAAAAGCACATAGTTCTGTCACAGCTCTTCCCCTTCCTCAACTTCTCTTCCTCCTTCACCTCCTTACAGTATAAGCTTCAAACACCACTCCACCACCTCCTCCTCCTTAGGCTCACCAATGCCATCCACACAGTGATGGGTTAGGACCTCCTCACCACCACCATCTTTGTTGATTTAGTGAACACTTTGGACGCTATCTCCAACTCTCTTCTCCTGGACAAACTGAAGTCAGTAGGTCTCTCAGACTGTGCAATAAACTGGTTCAGCTCCTACCTAGTCAGTGAGAATTGAATAGTCCCTGTCCCCTCCCCTCCCCATTCACACCATTGTCCCCCAAGGTTTCATCCTTGGCCCTCTACTTTTTTCCGTTTTTCTCAGTGACCTTTCCTCTGCCTGCCCATCTGTCCATCCATTACATGCAGACAACATGATCCTGTTTGCCTGAGTCTTCTCCAACTGAGTTAATATCCAAGCTTCAACCTGACTTCAACGCTGACCACAAATAGTTCGGGTCAAATCAGTTCTCCCTAAATACTAAGAAAATGGTCTCTATGTGCTTTGGCACTAGGCGAGATTTCAAGCTCCATCCTCCCCTTCTTCACACCCAGATGGTGGCATTATTGATGACATGCCCTCATTCAAATACCTTGGTGTCTGGCTTGATTGGCACCTTTGACTTTTCACAGCACATAAGACGCCATTCACAAAAACCTCCACCCCAAGCCCGGTGCCCTCTTTAGGAACAAAAGTTCCATTCCACTACCTGCCCGCCATGATATCATCACTAAGATGATCCTCCCCATTTTCAATTATGGCAACATAGTCTATGGTGCTGCCCCACAATCTACCTTGGCCAGACTGGACCTCCTTTTCCCCCTGCCATTTTGCCTTGAACTGTCCTCCCCGTGCTTACCACTGTTCTCTGTACTCTCCCCTCCCTTCCCTGTAAGATCGCTGCATAACCCACTGTGCCTCTTTCATTTCTAAGTTCTTGTTGGCTTCCTCCATCTGAGCTCCCTCCTCTCGCCTACACCTCTCTCTCTCGTCTTTCTTCCTCCGCAATCCAGGCTATCGCTTCATCTTGCATCTTACCTGGAAGTAATAAGAGTTGATAAAGCAATGGGGCCAGATGGGGTGCACCCCAGGGTCCTTAAAGAGCTAAGAGAGGTGGTGGCTGAACCTCTGGCTATCCTGTTTAGCTGATCACTGGAAACAGGGGAGGTACCCAAAGACTGGAGTACAGCAGATGTAGTCCCCTTATACAAAAGTAGGAACAAAGAGGAAGCGGGAAACTACAGACCAGTCAGCCTCACCTCGGTAGTGGGGAAGATCATGGAAGCACTACTGAAGGAGAGACTGGTGGAACATCTTGTTGTCAATGGACTACAGGACCCAAGGCAGCATGGTTTCACCAGGGGGCGGTCATGTCAGACCAACCTCGTTGAATTTTTTGACTGGGTGACTAGGAGGTGGATCAGGGAGGGCAGTGGACATGGCCTATCTGGAGTTCAGCAGGCCTTTGACACTGTGCCACATAGAGACTATTACAAACTGGGAATATGGGTGTGGGCAGGACAGTAGTGTGGTGGGTAGGTAACTGGCTGGGCCAGATGACACAGAGGGGTGTGGTAAATGGCTGTCACTCCACAGAGGGAAGAGTGACCAGTGGGGTACCACAGGGATCAGTGCTGGGACCGGTCCTATTCAACATCTTCATCAGTGACATTGCGCAGGACCTAGAAGGCAGAATTTCACTGTTCGCTGATGAGACAAAGCTCTGTAACAGAGTAGACACACCAGAGGGTGTAGACAGAATGAGAAGGGACCTGCAGAAACTTGAAGAATGGTCAGGGGTTTGGCAGTTGAAATTCAATGCAAAGAAGTGCAAGATAATGCATATGGGGCACAAAAACCCTGGCACAATATATCAGTTGGGGGTGAGGATATTGCATGCACCAAGCAGGAAAGGGATCTTGGGGTTATCATCCTCGATGACCTCAAGGTAGGGAAACAGTGTGACAGGGCATCAGGTAAAGCAAATAGGATGCTGGGATGCATAGGCAGGGGCATCACCAGCAGGAAAGGAGGTCATAATTCCACTATACAAGACACTAGTGAGGCCCCACCTGGAGTACAGTGTACAGTTCTGGAGACCTACCTACATAAGGACATAGACAGGGTAGAGAAGGTTCAGAGGAGGCAACAAAGATGGTACATGGATTGCATCACAAGTCCTATGAGGACAGGTTGCAGAAACTGAATATGTACTCCTGGAGGAGAGGAGGGAGAGAGGGATATGATAGACATACAAGTATCTTACAGGGAGGAACAGGGTGCAGGAATACACTATTTTTAGCCAAAAGATGTTCCAGGACTAGAGGGCATGGGATGAAGTTGGAGGAGGACAATTCAGAGGAAACATGAAGAAGAATTTCTTCACAGAACAGGTGGTGCACAAGTGGAACACCCTGCCAAAGGAAGTGGGGATTGAAACAATCACTGGATTTAAGAATGCATGGGATAGACATAAAGGAATTCTGGAGGTCAGGGGTAAGGGGCAACAGACTTCTAGGAAAACATAAACTGAACTTACAAGCTCAAATGGGCAGACTGGGTGGGCCACAGACCCTTATGTGCCAACACTGTCTATGTATCTATGCTTCCCTCCCGGAAATCCCTCGCTGGTCAGGCTGCGTTCTCCTTCCACTTTCCTAAACTCTAGAATTCACTTCCGCTATCCATTTGCTCTGCTTCCTCCAAACACTCTCTGTCCTCTCTACTCCTAGTCCACACGCTTCTTCCTGTAATTGCCCCAAGCTGCCACCCCATCTCACCCAGCTCTTCCTCCCTTCTCCCCATACTAGTCCCTCCACTCCCTGACACCCTGGCCAGGTTTAGACTAAACTTTTATTATTGTCCTGTGCAAGTCTGATACTCCTACGACTCTAGTGTGCAGCTTGTGCACTCTTGCTTCTAATTGTAAATGATGAATAATTATTGTACTGCTAAAACGCTGTGTAATGACTAGTATTGTAAAGGCAATTTTATCTCTCTACTTATTTTTGCTGTAAAATACTGAGTAATTATTGTATTGTTGTATTATTGTAATGCAAATGAATATCTGTACTTTTTCTCCCTCCCACCAGGACACATTTGGAAATGAGATATTTTAAAAGCTCAGTATGTCTTTCCTAGTGAAACACTCTTAAATAATACTTCACTGTTCTTGCTGTGGTAGTGATTTCCTGTTCAGATTTCACTGCAAACTGTGAGTGAGAGTGAGAATGGTTAAGACTGTGCACATACAAGTATATAACGTTTAATCTTATTTCGAGAGGGTTCCTGCAGTAGGTCTTCACTTATAGAACTGCGCCCCTTGGCGTCAGGTTCCAACAGCAAACTTGTAGCTAGCAATCATCAGCGGGGACCACCCGCGACGTCATGCCGACTGTGTGTTAGAACAGTGATCAAACGCCCGCGTGCTATTTGAAGTTTTTTCTTTTCATAAACTGTTTCAACATCCATCACCCGACCCAGTCACACCGGCTCTTGAAAAAGTGCTCTAAGTGCAGAGCTCAAGTCATAAAGAACTGACCATTCGTTACCTTCTGTGTCTAGGGCCCCAAGCACAACTTGACTAGTGTGCCATCTGTGAGGACTTTAATCAGGCCACCTGACTAGACGCAAGCGGACCCTTGAGGCCCACCTTCTACCTGACGACTGGCATAGATGGAAAAGGAGCTTCAGGAGCTAAGGAAAGGTCTGCCATCTCTGGGCCCTAAGGAAAAAAAAAAAAGAAAGATAAGGAGAAGCGCCGGGAGAGGAGTCTGTCGCCACGTGGAAGGTGTTCCACCTCAAAAACTGAGAGTACTTCTTCAGGTACCCCGCCTGCTTCTCTGGGCCGGGCACCTTCTCCCCCTCCTGCTGAGGTGAGCAGGTAGCCAGGGGTAGTCTCTCTTGAGGTGTCTATTGCGTCTCCTCCACCCAGCACTACCGATAAGTTACCCTCCAACCCTGTCGACAGGCACATGGCCACGGCCGTTAAGCCTAGCAGGGGCCTTTCAGCTACTGCCAGCCCGGTCGAGTCCGATAAGTCGGGCGACGGATCCACTGTCGTCTGCCCGGACTCCATCTGCCCCGTCAGGCTCCCATGCGGACCCTGAATGCCGGGCATGAAGGCGCTGGGTAGGAGACCCTTCATCCCTTCGGTGCTAACTCTAGGGATTCACCACCCTGTCCTGCTTTGTCCTTGCCTTCAGGATCATTCTTGGACCTTTCTTTGGGGTCTCTACCCGAGTTACCCCCTTCACCTGGTCTTTTGCCGCCCATGGATAGGAGTCCGTCGTCGGCCTGGGATCCTTCTAACATGGAGCCCCTTCCTTCGGGACCTTCGGGAGCCTTTCCTGATCCCACGGCCACCCAGTGGCCCTCCGGCACCTCCCCCAGCCAGCCCTGCAGAACATTCAGGTGGTTTTCTGGGGCCAGATCCCCATTAAACGCCGCCGGGCGGGCCTCCAGTACCACATTACCCAGCGCCAGGCCCCGCCAATGCTGGGATACCCTGAGTATTCTCCTATGGTTACTCTCCGGGATTGCCAGGATTCCAATACCCTTCATGGCAACAACCGCCATACCCAGGCTACCAGCTCCGCCTGCTTCTCCACCGCCGACTGATCGGGATGCGATCCGGCATGGTGGCAGGATGCCAGGACCTTGCTTATCTCTGAACTACGGCATCATC
This sequence comes from Neoceratodus forsteri, assembly GCA_016271365.2. Taxonomy (NCBI): domain Eukaryota; kingdom Metazoa; phylum Chordata; order Ceratodontiformes; family Ceratodontidae; genus Neoceratodus; species Neoceratodus forsteri. The sequence goes on from CM028134.1 coordinate 152,104,653, forward strand.
CGTGGGTGACATTCCTCTGCCTAGAGCACCTCCACCACCGGTTCCTTCTGGACAGGCCTCGGGTTTCCTGCTGGTGGGCTTCTCTGGGGTGGACCCGTCCATCCCAAGTGGCTCCAAACCTTCGGACCCTCGGTCTCCAGTTGAAGTCCCGCCAAGGAATCTCCCAAATCCCCACCAGAAGATCCCTCCTTTGGTGACCTTCTGAGGACTATTCAGGTAGCAGGAGGCTGGCCTTCAAAAGAAGTAGATCCCCAGCACAAGAGGCTGGCGGAACATCTAGATCTGGCTACTACAGACCCTCTACCTATCCCTCCCTGGATGGGTTCCCATGAAGATCTGGTCACAACCATCTGGCAACAGCCCCTCCTCTATTCCAGCTGTATACAGAAAAGCCGATAGCACATACTCTCTCCCCCCAGAAGGGATTCCCCATCTAACAACTCATCCTAAGGCCGACTCCATGGTCATTATGGCCGCTCATGACCGGTCGGCACAACCCAAACATCTGCGCTCCTCTTCTTCCGATAAGGACTCGAGGCAATTGGACCAATTTGGCAGGAAGATATATTTCTCTGCTTCCTGTGCCATCTGGTCTCTTAACTATGTGTCACATATGGTGGTCTTCCAGAAGGCTTCCCTCTCTGAGCTCGAGAGGGACCTCCAGGATATACCAGCTGAGACGCTCAGAAATAAGCTACTCTAAGGTCCGTATGAGCAAATCTTCTTGTCATGCTCTTAGAGCCATGTACGACTCGATAGGTTAGGTGGCTAGGGCTGCCACTACGGGGATCTACATCCGGTGCCTTTCCTGGCTCAGGATCGCAGGTTTGGCACAGGACGTCCAGTCTTCGATCCTGGAAGCCCCTTTTAGGGGTTCCGTCCTTTTTGGTGGCGATGCCAAGGACATAATAACTGGGCTGCAGGAGAGTGGACGATCCCTGCGGGACGTACACTCCATGTATAGGACAGGGCAAAAGAAGCAGCCTTTTCGCCACCAAAGATGATGGAATAAGACCCAGGGCAAGCGTCAGGGCAAACAACATGCCCCTGGATCTGGAGCCCAGACCCCTCAGGCAAAATTTCCCAAGCCTGCCTCTGGGGCCAAAGCTCCTCTCCTCTGCATCCTGACTCCTTCCTCTCTCACGCTACCTCCAGTCATCACGGAGGAACTGATAGGAAGGAGGTTCTACCTCCACCTGTAGGGATGGCAGGCCGTCACCACAGATTTAAGGGTTCTGCAACTCATTCAACAAGGTCACTCAGTAGAATTCACGGAGATCCCTGCATCACACCCTCTGGAACTGTCTTTTTATCCAAGGGATCAGATCCCCATAGTCTTACAGGAGATTCAGGCCCTCCTGCAAAAAGTGGCCATAGAACCCGTCCCTCAAGATCAACTGGGAAGGGGATTTTACTCCCAATTCTTCCTGGTACCAAAGAAGATGGGAGATCTGAGACCGATCCTGGATCTCAGCACGCTCAACCTCTTCGTCGAGTATAAGAGGTTTCGCATGCTAACCCTTCAGGGTCTTCTTCCCCCCCTGCTCCAACCAAACTCATGGTTGTGCTCCCTGGATATGCAGGATGCTTACCTTAATATCCCTATCGTTCGGCCCACCGCCACTTTCTTCGTTTCTCCTTCCAGGAGAACCATTTTCAATTCCAGCATTACCTTTTGGCCTTCCTCGGCTCCCTGGGTTTTCAAAGTGCTTGGTGGTGGTAGCGGCATTTCTATGCCGCAAGGACATTTACGTGTTACTGTATCTGGATGACTGGCTCCTCTCAGCTTCCTCTCCAGACAGCCTGAAAGAGTCTCTCTCTTTCACTCTGGACTTGTTTGTCCAGCTGGGCATCTTAGTCAGTTTCCCCAAGTCCCAGCTAGTACCTTCTCAGTGCCTCCAATTCATTGGAGCAGTGCTAGACATAGTCCAGAGCAAGGCTTTCCTGCCATTAGATCAAGCTGAGACCTTAGTTTCTCAAGCCACCTTTGTGGCCCAGACTAGATGGATCCCAGCACATGCTGTGCTTCGTCTCCTGGGACTTAAGGTAGCGGCCATCTCCACAGTACCCCTGGCCAGATTACATATGATGGTTACCCAGTGGTCTCTTCGAGTCCAGTGGGACCAGAGGACGGACGACATGAACCAACGGGTCATGACCTCCAACAGCCTCCAAAACGATCTTCGGTCATGGCAGGATTTTTCCAACCTGTTAGTGGGAGCTCCCTTCCACTACCTAACCCCCACCCAGATTATCAACTCAGACGCTTCGGACATGGGTTGGGGAGCCCATCTGGAGGACCACAAGGGTCCTGGTCCACTCAGGAGTACCTGCTCCACATCAACATCCTGGAGACGAGGGCAGTCCTCTATGCTCTCCAGGCGTTCCAGTTGCTTCTTCTACCAGGATCACTTCTTATCCAGACAGACATGTCCACAGTCTAGTAGATCAACAAACAGGGAGGAACTCGCTGTACCCTCTCTGCAGGGAAACAATGAGAGTTTGGTACTGGGGCGATTCAGCACGCCTATTCCTGACAGCAGTCCACGTCCCAGGCGAAGCAACGCCCTGGCGGACAGTCTCAGTTGATCAGTGGTGAGGGCTCATGAGTGGGAATTAAAGCAGGAGGTAGTCAAGACCTGTTTCTTGATGGGGTTGGCCGGAAGTAGATCTATTATTCGCCTCTGTTCAACGAAAACTATCCAACTTTTGCTTGCTCATTCCTGGGTGTGGTGCTTTTGGTGAGATGCACTGTCTCCCTCTTGGACAGGGAGGTTTCATCGCTTTTCCTCCTTTCCTCTCATTCAGAAGGTTCTGTTGAAACTTTAGGTGGAAGGAGCACACTTGATTCTGATTGCCCCTCTGTGGCCCTGTCAGATTTGGTTCCCACTGTTACAACAGCTGACTCTAAAACCTATGGTACTCCTGCTATTGTCTCACGACCTTCTGACACAGGAGCAGGGCACCCTGGTGCATCCAAGTCTTCAGTTGCTCCACCTTCATTCGTGGCACCTGTGGACATAGTGGCTTCCTGCTACGGAGTCTCCTCCCAGGTTGCTCAATTCCTGGTGGAAGCCAGAAAACCATCTACCAGATCCACCTACGCCATGAAGTGGAAAGCGATTTTCGATCTGGGCCTTAGCCAGGAGCTTGGATCCCTTTAGGTGCTCAATCGCCCAGGTGTTAAGTATCTTTACATTTATCGAGGCAGGCCTTAGTTATTCCTCCATCAAGGTCCATCTCTCTGCGGTGTCGGCCTACCACCGGGCAAAACATTAGCTCAACTGGAGGTTGCCAAAATCTTTTTGAAGGGTATCCTCCACCTAAAACCTCCAGTCCAGAACCCCTGTCCACCCTGGGATCTTAATTTTATGTTAGAAAAACTTACTTTGCCCTCTTTTGAACCGGCTTCAAATTGTGACATATGCTTCCTTTCCTGGAAGACATTGTTTTTAGTGGCTGTCACTTCAGCCAGACGGGTCTCAGAGCTTTAGGCATTCATCTGCAAGGAACCTTATTTGATCTTTCGTAAGGACAGAGTGGTCCTTAGGACTAACCCATCCTTTCTTCCAAAGGTGGTTTCGGAAACCACTCTGAGTGTCAAATTGCTGGTCTATTATCCTCAGCATTCCAACAGGGGGGGATATCTTTGGCACACCTTAGACGTGCACTGGATCTTGCGGTATTACACAACCTGGACTAAAGAGGTCCGTAAGTCAAATCAGCTCTTTGTGGCCTTTGCCCCCAGTGCCAGGGTAAGGCCATTTCCAAACAGACTATATTTAGGTGGTTGGCTAACTGCATCCACTTTACTTATCAAAAACATGGAAAGTCCCTTTCAGGGGTGGTTAAGGGTCACTCCACTCAGAGTGTAGCTACCTCTACCGCTTTTTTCAGGAATGTGTCCACAGCAGAGATATGTGCAGCGGCCACTTGGTCATCTGTCCACATCTTCACTAAATATTACAGTCTGGACATTGCCTCTATGTGCAGAACCGGATTCGGCCTTGCGGTCCTGCAAGGTCTTTTGTCCTAAGACAGTACTCCGATTGGCAGACACTTCCTCCTCCCGGAACCTTGTCTCCGAATTTTTCTTTTGGACTGCTGGGTATTCAGTCCTATATGTGAAGACCTACTGCAGGAACCCTCTCAAAGTAGATACTGCGTTGCATAAGAACTTACACGTAGCAGCAGGTCTTCGAGAGAGGTTCCTGCAGTAGGTCTAATTCCACCACCTTCCCTAGCTCCTGGAATGTTTCCTTTATTTTTCATCCTGCCCTGGCCCTTGGGTCTAGATAGGAAGCATGGTCCTAGGGTTACTTTGGCAGTTTTATATGTCACCAAACATGGAGAAACATAGAAATCTGATGGCAGAAGGTCCTCTTGGCCCATCCAGTCTGCCCGTTTAACCCATCTCCATAGGTAACCATGTACCCTAACTCTTTGCATTCATCCCCTGGACCCCCTTGGTGAGAACTCTAGTCCCTTACTTTTTCCGTGTTTATCCTCTCCTCTTCTGTTCAATCCCATGAAATTATCCCATGACCTCTTAAATTCACCCAATGTTTTGGCCCCACCACCTCTTCCGTAGTCTGTTCAAGGGGGCACCACCCTCTCCGTGAAGTAGTACCCTCCTGTTACCTCTGAACTTTCCTCTTCCAACTTCAAACTGTGCCCTCTAGTTTTCGAACTGACTTTCCTTCAAAATGCTCCTTCCCTCACCTTGTTGATCCCTCTTAAATATTTAAATGCATCAGTCATGTCCCCCCTTTCCCTCCTAATGTCCAGGGGATACAGATCAAGCTCTTTCATCCTCTCTTCACGTAGGGCTTCTGATGCATGCCATGCACCATTTGTGTCACCCTCCTCTGAACTCTCTCTCCACCCTATCTATATCCTTACGTAGGTGAGGTCTTCAGAACTTGACTCCATATTCCAGGTGGGGTCTCACCATGGACCAGTAGAGGGGCATTAACACTTCCCTCCTGCTTGTTATACTCCTCCCTATGCACGCCAGCATTCGAGTTGCCTTACGTACTGCATTATTGCACTGGTTTGCCACCTTCAGGTTGTTTGAAATGATAATCCCCAGATCCCTCTCCTGTTCCGTTATCATAACGTCCTCTCCCTCCAGTGTGTACGTGGCCTTTGGGTTTTTGTGCCCTATGTGCATTATTCTGCATTTCTTTGCATTAAAACTTAATTGCCAATTTGCCGACCACCCCTCCAGTTTTCTCAGGTTCTCCCACATTATTTCCACAGCCTCACCCGGTGTGTCCACCCTATTACAGATCTTTGTATCGTCTGCAAGTAAACACACCTTCCTATTCAGCCCTTCCGCAATATCACCAATGTAGATGTTAAAGAGGATGAGCTCCAATACTGACTCCTGGGGCACCCCACTTGTCACCCTTTCCTCCCTGGAGTGCACCCCATTTACCAACACCCTCTGGCATCTGTCCCTAAGCCAGCCCTCCACCCATTTAGTTATTTTCAGCCTCGCCCCTAAACTGCCCAGCTTGTTCACCAGCCTCCTGTGAGGGATGGTATCCAAGGCCTTGCTGAAGTCCAGCTAGGCCACATCCACCGCCCCTCCCAGATCCACCACCCTCATCACCCAGTTGGAAAACTTGATCAGATTCGTATGGCATGCCCTCCTCTGGAACCGTGGCCTGTCATCTTGAAGACCACTGGCTGCAAGGTAATAGACAGTTCAGTCCTTCAGGAGTGCCCCATATGCCTACACACCACTGAGGTAAGGCTGACTGGACGAGAATTGCCTCCTCCTGTCTGCCACTCTTGTGCACCGTAACACATCTGCCCTTTCCAGTCACCTGGAACCCTCCCTGTGTCTAGCGACAGATTAAACAGTTTTGTCAGTGGTGCTGTCATTTTCTCCCGAAGCTCTGGAGCACTCTAGGATGTGGGTGTAGGACCCATTGCCTTATCCCCCTCAGTTTTCCAGTTCCTTAGTACCTGCCATCTTTCAACGGTCTAGAGTCCACCACCCTGCCTCCTCGTGCCCTTCCTCACAACTGTGGTCCCTTACTCTCCTTTTCCACCTTGAAAACTAAACAGAGTACCTGTTCCAGTAAGTCCGCCTTTCTGGAAGTCACCTTCACCGGACCACCCCTTGTAAGTCTCACTATCCCATGTTTGGATTTCTCCTCTTACTGACATATCTATAGAAAGTTTTATCCCCCACTGACTTCCCTAGCCACCCTTTCTCCAGATCTGCTTTTGCCCTTCTAATTGTCTGCCCTGCCATCCTCATTTTCTCCCTGTATACCTTTCTATTCTCCTTCCCTGTGTTCTTTATGTGTTCCTGAATGCTTGTTTCCTTTCACTTGTGCCTTACCACCTCTCTGATGAACCAGAGCCGCTTCCCTTCTTCTTTTGTTTTTGCTTGCACTTCCTTATGCAGTAGTCTGTGGCCATCAGAATCCCCATTACATCCCACATTTCCTCCATGTCTCCCAGTTCCTCCTTGTCCTCCATAGCCTCCTGAAGATCTCCTCATTCTGTTGGAGTCCAAACACCTGAAATCCAGTACCTTTTTGTGGTCTGACTCACTTCTGTTCCTGTCCTAATCCTGAATCTTACAGCTCTGTTGTCACTTGACCCCAGACTGTCACCCACTAAAACATCAGCTACACTCTCCCCGTTCGTCAGTACTCAGTCCAGTGTCACACTGTCTCTAGTAGGCTCCCTGACCAGCTGGTGAAGGAATGCTCCCTGCAGGGGAGAAAAAAAGTCATTTCAGGTTTCGTCCTTTAAGTTATGCAAAGCCTGTTAATCCTCAGTGGGGATCTGAATTTGACCCTAACCCCACATCTTGACTCCACTCACTCGGCTGCATTCTGCTTCTGGCGGCGCACAAAAAATATTTTAGAACCATGACTGCAGATCTGAGTTTTTATTTTATGGATGTGTGGAGGCACTGGTGTCCCTTTGGCTGTTATTACACACACACACACACACACACACACACACACACACACACACACACTATTCACCCAGTCACAGAAGCCAGGTCAGGCTTCTTTTTTTTTTTTTTAAGGGGGGGTGACCAGTGAGCATTTGACACAGTCCTGGACATATCCTGTGGCCTTGTTCTCTTGTCTGCCCATACCCCTTTATTTCTTACACTAGACATGGAGAATAGGATTAAGAAAACCACCTGGTACTTTAATATCTCTATTGAGAGACAGGCATTCCTTGAATTAGTTAATGATGGGATCCAGGTCTTATGGCTGATAATGACAGCAGGAAATTATGGATACCATGCTGTTGGATGCCTTAAAAGCAGTTGTTCAGGGACCACAGTGGCATATGCTCCAGCTAAGAAAAAACTTAAGGAAGAATGTTTTAAATTCCCTGATGAAGTTATTTGACTGTGCAGCAGTTGTGCAGGGGAACGGGATCCATGTCTAGATAAATTGCCAAAATCACAGGCAGAAATTGAGGAAATTTTGCAATATAAAGTTGAACAAGTACTGCTGTACATAAAACATTACTATTAAGAGGGGGTTTGCAGGGTGCTAGACTTTTAGCTAGGCAGCTGTGGGGTCATATTTTGCAGCTCTGCAACCCAAATACAGGAAAGTTGGAACACAAGACACAGGTTTGAGTATTTTATGGTCTTACAAGAATTATATGGATACAGCCCCCGAGCAATTCTGGGCTACACAGGTTCTTAGACTTCACCTGCCTCAGCCGACAGAAGAGCAGAGAGGAGGAGCTTTGAATCTTGTTACAACTAAAGTGATATATGATGCCACCAGAGACCTTCACACTCTTAAATGCCCCAGACCTCAATAGGTATTCTGCCAAGTTTTACAAAGGCTTCCGGGTCTCTCACCCTCTTTCTTTTGAGGGCTTTTTGTCAGTCCAGTTAGGTTCCCGCAGCCACCCTCTTGGAAATGGGTAACTTTATCTGCGATTTTGAAACCAGAAAAAGTCCCAGTCCATCTAAATCGTGTAGACCCATTTCCATGTTGAATTCTGATTATAACATTTTTATGTCGATGTTGGCAGCCTGGCTGGACAGACTGCTTCCCATAGTGGTGGGGCGAGATCTGGCAGGATTTGTCAGAGAAAGGCAAAGATTTGACAGTATACGTAGAACACTACATCTTATGGATTATATAGCACAACAAAGCATACTAGTTGTCTTAGTGAGCCTTGATGGAGAGAAGGCCTTCAACAGGGTGTCCTGACTTTTTTTGTGGTGCACCCCTCAAGGCTGGGCTTCCCACGCCCTTTTATAGAATTGTTACAAAACACATATATGACTCTGCAGGTGTATTGTACAGGTGAATGGGGTGCTAACGGATCCCTTTATTATGTCCAGGGGCACCACAAGGTGCCCCCTCTCCTCCTCCTTTTGCATGATATATTGAATCCTTAGTGGATGCAGTTCATAGTAATGAAGATAGAGAGCGAGAGAGAGAGAGAGAGATGAATTTAAATTCACCATTTAAGCTTAATATTCAATCAAGAGGTGCTCTGTCTCGATTACAGCCTTTCTTTAGAAATGAAAAAAAAACATTTACGTACCACCATTGTACCATTAAATATTTAGGAGTACACCTCCCCCAGCATTTGGATGGCTCAGAATTGGTTAAATATGAACTGCTAATCAGTAAACTGACAGCAGATTTGGGGGAAAAAAGGATGTTTCTCCCCTGGTGGGGTTTATCTGAAAATTGACACAGTTTGTGTGAACTTGCTCCCTAGACATTTCTATTTACTACAGAAATTCTGTTTCAGATCTTGCAGATAGAATGTTGTCCAGCTTTATTTGGAGGGGGGGAGAGACAGCAACCCCGCATAAAGATGAAAATACTACAGTTGCGCAGAGATAAACTGCTCTCAATCTGCTGGACATTAAATTATACTGTCTGGCTTCCCACTTTTGTACATTATGCCTCTGGATCTCAACGCTTGCGTACTGCCTGGTGGAAACATATGGAATTCCACATCCGTAATCTCCATGATTTGGACTGGTACCTCTTTTGAATCCAAGCCAGAAGTCTCCAGCCAGCTAGATTGTCTAGAGTTACTGCAATATTATTTAGATAATGAAACACTTTTAAAACTTCCACAATTACACCATTTATATATTTTTTTTTTCGTGCTGGGCCTTAGCCTATGATGAAGGCTTTCAGCCATTTAATGTAGATCGACATTTATATATGGGCTCCTCTAGGTTTGCAATATATTTATAGATACACAGGGGTATTACCATTTGAGAAGATCCAGAAGAAGTTTGGGCTTACTTCCCGGGAACATTTTAGATTTCTACAGGTATGCCCATAGATACTCCACAAGGGACTGCACAGGGTTAGTATCCCTGACCCATTACCCTGGTTAGTGGCTGTAATTTTGGGTGTATTGAAAGTGGACAAATGGGGACATTTAATAGGTTATCTATACAAGGGTTTACGGGAACTGGAACCCCTCACTACGCAAGGTACCTTGGATAAATGGAACAGAGATATGGGTATAGATTGTCCTTATAATCTTTTGTTGAAATATATGCTACCTGCTCTGAGAGTTACCACCTCGATAAGCTGGCAGGAATTTACATGAAAGTATCGGGCCAGATGTTTTCAGACACTAGACATCCATGCTAAATTTATGGGGAACTTTTTGGTAAATGTGTTAGTCATTGTCTTGTCTTCTGGGACTGCTTGGTGGTCTCCCCACCCCCACCCCATTGGAGAAGTATTGAACACAAAATGGTACAGTTATTTCCAGGACCCCCTTTTTCTGATGCCACAGTGATGCTACTATCAGTCCCTTGAAACAGGGTCTGCTTGGGCGAGCCAGTTATTCTCTGATTGACAGCGGGAAAACAATTACCCGTCTGTGGCTCCAGACTAAGCCACCAACTTACCACTGCTACTTGGGCCACTGGAAGGCCAACACAATTTTCACTATAGAAAAATTAACTTCTGATGCATGAGCTCGTTGTTCTTGTTTTCAAGACTAGTTGGTGGTAGTTGGTGATGTATAAAATGAACACTGACCAGCGTTTCTTCCATAGAGCCTACTGGGACTGCTAATTTTTTTTTATATGTAATCCTGCCAGGGCGGATTTATTTATTTATTGAAAAGTTTCACCAGGAAAGGCACACAGAACAATCGAGTTGCTTGTCTCCCGATGCATCCTGGGGGGACGGTATTGGAGTACACAATCGTACAAATACATTTAGCAGGACATGTGAGAAAAACACAAGGATGTAATATATACATACAACTTGAAGTTATACAGTACAATGTACAGGAAAAGGGAAAAAAATCAAAGAAATCAACAGAAATGGTGTAACCTGGGATAGTGATAGAAGGATCTTGGGTTTTATTATTTAGCTATGTTTCAGAGAAGATGAGGATGTCTGGGGCAAGCAATACAGTGAGAGGCTGCAGTAGGTGTAGTTTTGGTAGGAGGCTACGTATATTTAGGTGGAGGAGTTTTGACCATGGGGGAGATTAAGTGAGTTTGTGGAAGAGGTGCCAGTGTTAAGTGTGTTCCAGCGCAGGGGTGTAGGAATGGCCAGGGTTAGGGTCAATATTCCAGTGGCTAAGAGTAGGAGTGATGATGATGAAATGAAAGTTTGGAACTCTTATACCAATGTTGGATACAGGTGACCTAGAGAGCGGAGGAAGGTAGTAGGAAGACCAGAGCTGCATTTTTAGAGAGCGAATGGAGCATAGGAATAAGGCAGTGATGTGGAGATGCACAAGGTGGAAGGGGAAATGGAACCAAGAATGATAGAAAAGAGATGTGGTTGCAGCAAGGGGAACGAGGAGTCAGTAGAAGAAAAGCAACAAAGGTGGGGCATAGTAAGGGCGGTTTAGCAAGTAGGGGAGAGATGAGACAGAGAGAATAGGGAGAAAAATGAGGAGTAAGTAAGAGGAGGCTGTTAATATAGAAGGCATAGTGAGGGTATTTATGTAGCTGATTAAAGTTAAAAGTAATTTGTGTTAGAAGAGTTTGAGGGAGATATAAATTGTGTCTTAATTAGCTTGGGTAGTTTAAGTCCTACAGTAAGCTGGTTGATGGATCTGAACTGTGTGTAGGGTTGTGAGACATAAGTAAAGTGCCACTAGTGGGCAACTAGTATAGCAAGCCAATGGAAAAGTTGATACTTAGTATTCTGCACACAAGATCATGTGGCTGCCCCCAGACTAGTATTCTGCACACAGGATCATGTGACTGACCCCAGACTAATATAAGTAATTGCCCAGATAGGGTGGGAGGCGGGTGAGGAGCCGGCGCAAAGCACTGGTGGGTATCTTGTGGCTGGCAGCAGTCAGAGGAGCGGGTGGCAGCTAGTAACTAGCGCTGCGGAGATGGAGGAAGGAGCACCCGGTCAAGGGCCTCCTGAGCTGAAGGGGAAAAGGGATAATCACAGTTAGTCTTTAGTGAGCCCAAATTGGTGGACAGAGAAGAGATGGGGACAGAGACAGGAAACAGCAGGAGGCGAGAGGCAAAGGATTAGCTTAATCAGTGGGTGGGTTTCACTAGAAGAGTTGGGGGGGGGGGAAGGAGCGAAAGGGGGAGGCGGGTCAGTGCCAAGCAATTGAGACAGTGATAAGGAGCAAGGTAGGAGAATTCAGTGGGGCATAGAATTAAATTACTGGTCAGAAAGGCAAGAAGGAAGGCAGTACAAAAACAGAGCAGAAACATAGTAAAACTTAACTCTCTCAACATAACAATAACAGCTAAATAGAAACCAGTTCTAAACAGTGGTAGGTAAAAAAACTGTACTAACACAGTATAACCAGATATCTGCAGTTAATACCACAGTTAGCAATGCAGACAGTTGGAAAAAACAGTCTGCCACTAGCAGTCATTTAGGAAAAATAGTCTTTAGCTGGGATGCTGAAAGAAATGTAGTTGCGGTGAGACCACGGAGTTCAAATCTCTGTATCAGAAGAGGCAATAGGAATGGTATGGCTGAGGAAGGGGGCCATTCAGAGACAGCCAGGAAAAGTGCCAGAAATTCTTGTAAATGCTGCTTCACCGGGTATGATTTTGAATCTTGTGGCTGGCAGCAGTCAGAGGAGTGGTGGTGGCTGGATCCTGTCCCCTTCTGCTTTTTACTCCTGCTACTTCCACGGTAGGACTTTTAGGAACAGTAGGTTGTATTATAATATAATATAATATAATACATATATTATGCTCAGGTTCTTCCCAGACTTTCTGAGTTTTTTCTTCCATGTTTGGTATCTACTATGTGTATTCTGAACTACCCAACTGAATTATGCTGGTGTAGGTTTTATGTAAATTCTAATAATCTTTGAGTTTAAAAACCAAATAAAAGCAGGGACCAGCACGTATACCATGCATACATGTACTCATTTACGCAAGCCGGAATACAAAAAGGCATAACTTTTATTTTCAGAAAGTAAAAAATCGAAGCAGATGCTGTGTTGCGTTGGTGCTTCACCCTGCACTTGGGTTTTGTTGGGGGCGGATCTCTCCATGGGTGAGCTGCACCGAAGTGGTAGTCTGTTCCTGGATTGTACAGATTTTAATCAGCTGTTTAATGGCATTCTTTGAACTCAGCAGAGACTTTTGTTTTCACTACTATCCAGGGCACTCTGTGATTCCTGTTGTAAACAGAAATTTGTCCTGGGTTACTTTTAGAGATCTACCTTTTTCGTGTTCACGGTCTTCATTGGTAAGCTGTTCCATAGGTTCACAACCCTCTGGGAGAAGTAGGGCCTCACAGTGTCGCTCCTAACCTTACCCTCTTTGAGCTTAAGGGCTTGTACCTGCTTCTTGTTGGAGCACACCAGATCAACATCTTCATCTATTTAACCTTGTCGATACCCTTCATTGTGCAGGAGCCTGAGATCATATCACCCCAATCCCCTTCCCCAGCATGAACACGTTAAGGGCCTCTAGTCTTTTCCTCATAGCTTTTATCCTTCATACCCCTGCTCATTTTGTGCTCTGAACGACATCCTTTTGACTGCTTCAGTATCCTTTTTGTATTTTGGAGGCAAAACTGCACATAGTACCAGGGGTCAAAATTACATTTTGTAGCCAGTAGCCAGCAGGGATAGTGACTGAAAATCCACTTGACCCAATATCACTTTCTCCAGTACAAGTCCGCAGGACTACTTGAATTTTTTTTTTTTTACTAGCTCGATACAGAATCTACCAGCATTTGGCTATTGGGCTGGTGCCAATTTCTTCCCCTGCATAGCACTCCTGGTAGGGCCTGACTGGGGCCTTGTAAAATGGCAGAATTATTTGTCTGCTGTGCTGTAGCCCAGCATTCTTTCAACCTTCCTGAAAGCAGACATGCACTGCTTGTCATGCCTTATCCCATTGTCTGTTATGACCCCCAGGCCGTAGGTCCTACCTCTGTTGTTTCTCCCCAAGTGGAGCACCTTGAATTTGGCTACATTGACTCTACAACTCCGGGAGTCCGACCAGTCAACCTGCTTGTTCAGGTCTTTCCATCCTCATGGGAATCCACCAACCTGGCCAGCTTAGTATCATTCAGAACTTAAGCAGCTTGGTAGAGAACCCAGCTTCAGCGCATTGATGAAAATGTTGCACAGCAGTGACTCTAGCACTATTCCATGAGGGACGCCACTAAATACCCCTTCCACTTGGAGAAATGCCTGCTTACTATGAGGCACTGCTTCTGCCCCAAGTCAGTTAGCAGTCCATCTTGTGTATGTCTCATATATACCACATTGATTTTCAGTGCCCAGAAACTTGTCCTGTGCCACAGTGTCTTAGGTCCTGTTGCAGGCCTGATTGACTGTGTCTACAGCCAGGCCCTTGTCCACCTCCCTGGCCACTCCTTTAAAGATCAGGTTGGTTTAGCATGATCAGTACCTCATAGAGCAGTGCTGTGGCCTCAACCAAGTGTTCCATCATTCTGCCCTTGATGAAGGCTTCCTGGACATTACCCAGCACTATTGTCAGTCTGATTGGCCAGTAGTGCTTATCCCATCTTGACCCTTCTTGGTGGGACCATTGGCCACTTTCCCATCTTTGGTACTGCACCTGTCCAGACAGACTCCAGAAAGATTATTGTAAGTGGCCCTGCAAGCTCCTCCCTTAGCTCCACTATGGTCCTAGGGTATATCTTGTCCGCCCTTGGTACTTACATGGCTTGATCTTCACCAGGTACTCTGCAACCAGGGTGAGTGTGATGTCTGCTACTCTGAGGGACGCATTGAGCAATCCTCTCCACTCAGAGTAGTGCTTGTCCATCGTAAATCCCTACTTCTTGCTCTAAGGCCAGTTAGAATTTCACCTTATATATGTCTCACGATACCATACTGCTATATTTTGACTAGAAGCTTATCATTTTCCAGTGTGTCAAAGGCCCTGCTACAGTGAACATAGACTTAAGTCTTCTGGCCCTGTCCTGAATTATCTTCCTGGCCACCCCCTCAAAGAAGGTAGACTGGTTAATTTGGCATTCTGCCCCTCTTAAAGCCATGTTAAGAGGGGTGGCCTCAGATCAGGTGATCCATTATTGTAAACAAGATGTTTATCTCAGTGAGTGTAACCTGCATATAGTAGATTAGGCTAGATCCACAAAGGCACCCCAGATATGTGTGAACCACTTATATCCAGGATTCCTTGATTGGTGCCGGCACACTTGTCAGCATCCACAATCTCTGGCCCACCCCCAAAGGGATCCACACACAGAGTGCTGTGTGGAAGGGCCAGGGGTGGGCTAGAAGGAGATGCCGTGCCAGACACCGGGTTTTCAATCGGAGGCCCGAGTCAGCTCCATAGTCGATCTCTGGCTCCGCACAGAGCAGAGGTTGGAGGGATACATCTTCCCAAGGACTGCTTTATCCATGTTAGAAATAGTAAAATATTTGCAAAGTCATCAGCCAATGCTGATATGGCCCCCATCCCACTGTGGAGGCAAGGTGGGGGGGCCCTACTCCATCCCTTAGAGCAGCGTAGTTTCTACATGCCCTAAGCAGTGCAGAATTCCTGTTTTGAATGGGTCATGTGCCGACCTCTGTGCTCACTCTGACCAAGCGGTGTGTTTAGGAGCACTTGCAGTGGGTATGGAGGGGCACAGAAAATGGGCTGGGATAGGCAGAAGTCTTTGCACATGCAGAACGGGACTTTGGTGCACACCACAGCCACAAAAGCACCTGTCCATAGTTGCACTTCAGATTGAGGACTGGGCCCTAAAACTGACTTGCCAGTTTCTGCAAAACACTTACTTTAGGAGGACTCAAATCCCGTAACATTCCAAATAAATATTGAATTTCAGGACACTGTTTTCTTAATAAAGATTTGCACAAAGATGTTTTGTAATTAAAAGATATTTGAAACCAAGCTCTGTGCCCCTTAGACATCATCTGATTTCCTGCCTTGATACAATCCTCTGCTTGTGACATCTCATGATACTTAACATGGCACAGGTTGTACAGTACTGTGTCTTAAAAGGGTTGGAACTTCATGACAGGAACAAGTAATGTGAACAGATGACATCTAGGGAAAGGATCCTGTTCCAACTGATGTTATGAAAATAAAAAAAATAAAAGAAAATACTGAAATTAGAATTTTGAGGAATGTTGTATAACCAGTTCCGCTGATATCTACTGTAATTTTTTTGTTTGTTTGTTTTGCTAATTTTGTTAAAACAGGAACATCAAATAAAATTCGATTGTCTGATTGGACTGAAACAGATCAGATTTCTTGCCTTTATATGGCAGTTGTTGCACAGAGCTGAATCTGCCTGACTCTAAGGCATCTACAGCACAGCAGATTAGCTCTGTATACCAGCACACTTATCCAAACAGTGTTTCTAATACATGTCAACTACTAACAAAACACCTCCTCCGCAGCAAAATTCTCGAATCAATTAGGGCAGATAGCATGGCAAGCTCAGCCCCCACCCCAAATAAACAACAGATAGATAGGTCAGACAGCAGAGCAAACTATGCCCCTCTCCCCTCAAAAAAAAAAAAAAAAAAAAAACAGGTTAGGGCTGATGGCAAAGTCAGCTCTGCTTCCAACCCACTGTACTGTTGTACTGCTCCCAGGATACTCTTTGTTTTTGACTCTCATACCTCTTAACTTCCTGTGATATAAATCGGGGACATGGCTTAAACGTAATCGGGAACAAAGGACTCAAATCAGAGACACATTGTAAAAATTGATGTGGTGGTGTCAGATGCTCCCAGAATAGAGGCTCCTTCTCCCACAGATGCACCAGAGGTGGTTTTAGGAAGTACATATTCTCTGCATGAAGATTCGCAGGCCCTCAGAGTTCTGTTTTAGAACTTCGCCAAAACATGGGCCTATACCACAACAGATTTATGAATGCGAGAGGTTATCTTTATTGGTTATGCACTAGAACTGTGTACTGTGCCCTCAAGGGGCTAGTTCTTTCAGTCCCCAGTATCCAGAAACCCACTGAAAAGGGGAGCGGTGGACCAGATCTTGGAGCAGCTGCTGCAGATTGAGGTGATAGTTGCAGTATCCCCTTCCCCAACAGAGATGGGGCAGGGAATCTACTCCATAGTGCCAAAAAGTCGTGGGGATTTCATGTGATTTTTGAACCTGCAGAGGCTGAACAAGTCCATTAGGCAAAGCAAGTTCAAGATGGAGTCCCTCAGGTCAACTATCACAGCAGTCTACCTGGGGGGGGGATTACCTGACTTCCATCAGTTTATTGAATGCCTATCTTCATATTCCAATCTGCCAGGCTTGCCATTTGTAATCAACGTTTTCAGTACCAGGCTGTCCTTTTGGCCCTAGCATCTGCACCAAGAGTTTTTACAAAGGTCCTGATAGTGGTTGTTGCCTCCCTTAGGGTCATCATGTTTACCCTTATCTGGATGATCTCTTGATCAGAGCTTCATTGGAGTAGGCAGCAAGGTCCTGTATAACCTGGGCATTTTAGGTCCTGAAACAACACGGGTGAATAGGGCCTGGAACATCTGGGAGCCTATTTCCAAACACATTTTCAGAGGGACTTCCTCTCTAAATCCTGAGTATAAACTCTTCAGCGGGTGTTCAGCACCTCAGATCCCAGAATATGGTGTCTGCACACCGCTGTCTTCAAACCTTAGGTCTGATAAATGCCACTATAGAACTAATTCCATTGCCTCGCCTCCACAAGAGGCCTCTCCAGCCACACTTTCTGTCCACTTGGCCTCTTGTGCCAGAGCAATATCATATTGCCATTTTGATTCCCACTCTATTCATTGCCCCTTGCGAGTGGGGCAAAGATAGCAGACAACTTGATGATGGTTTCCCACTGTTTTCCTTTCAGTATGAGATTCTGATAATGGATGCAACCTTTGGTGTGCTGTTCTGCACCAAAGTCCGGTCCAAGCCCTTTGAGCCTAGAGAAATAAAACCTTCAGATAAATATCTTCACTGTATGGGTAGTGTTTCTGCTCTTCTCCATTTTCAGGAGCAGCTCAGGTCCCAGTGGTGAAGAGTTGCTCAGACAACCCAGTGATGGTTATGTACATACTGTAAATATAAAGGAGACACAAAAAGTGAAAGCATGCTTGTGGAAGCTCAGACGGTTCTTCAGTTGGCCAAAAGAATCTTCTGTCCCTGGTCGGACATTGATCTAGCAGGGATCTAAGACTTCACGTGGATCATGCTAGCTGCCAGATACAGTCCAGGGAAATTGTCTTCAAACTTGGAGGTGTTCAGTCTTCTGTGCATTTAGTTTGGAAGCCCTCAGGTCACCCTCTTTGCATCCTGGGGGAATGCTCATGTTCCTGTGTTCTTCATTCATTTTTGATGTCCACTAGCAGAGGCAGTGGACGCACTCTCCAAACAGTGGGACTTACATAAGGGCCTACCTGTTTCCTCCAGTTCCTCTTGATTCCAAGGGTTCTTCGAAAGATTCAACAGTCTAGAGTAAGTTTCCTTTTGAAAGCTCCAGAGTGGCCAAGAAGGCCATGGTTCTCAGATTTGATAAATCATCATTTAGGAGCTGTTTTGGCTCTCTTGTTAGAGGGATCTGCTAGGTTAGTGACCAGTTCTCCATCCAAACCCAAAGCACCTTCAGTTGACAGCCTGGCTGCTGAGAAGAAAATGTTTCTAAAACCTGGGTGGAGGAATTTTACTGGAGGAATTCTACTAAATGTTGCTGAAAGGTCTATAATGGGATTGGGTTAAGGAGTAGTTTTACTAGAAAGACGGTAATGGTGTGGGGTTCAGGAGTAGTTTGTACTAGAAAGACAGTGATGAGGCAGGGGTTAGGAGGGATTTTACTGGAAGGAGATTGATGGGGCAGAGTTACAGAGAGACTTATGAATGAACAGCAGTGGTGTGGTTTTTAGGAGGGATTTCACCAGAAGGGATGGGATGGGGTTAAGGGATAATTTTATTGAAGGGACAGTGATCGTACAGGGTTTAGAAAAGATTTTACTGGAAATGCATTGATTTTGCGGGGTTTAGGAGGGACTTTTGGATGAACAGCAGTCGTGCATGATTTAGTAGGAATTCCACTGGAAGGACTGGGAAGGCATGAGGTTTAGGAGGGACTGCTGGAAAGACTTGCATGAGATGGGATTTTGAGGGGACGTTTAGAAGGACTGGAATGGGATGGGGGTTTAGGAGGGACTTCTGAAAGGGGAGAGATGTAGTATACAAAGACTGATGTCATGATGGTGCTTGGACAGACTGGTAATTTCCTTTTCATATTTTTTCAGAGCTGGGAAGCCTCACCACAGCCAACTTGATGGAGAAGGTGCGAGGGCTGCAGAACCTGGCCTATCAGTTGGGGTTGGATGAATGTAAGTGCCATCCATGTAGTAGTAGCAGTAGAAAGTTTTACTATTTTTGCATATTTTTATTGTTTTGCATCATAAACACATTACAGACAGTACATTCGGGTATAAAACCTGGAAATAACATTTACTGGCAGTTAAATGTATAACTGGCAGTATAGCCTACAGGTTAGAGTAACAAGCTGTGAATGAGCTTGGTACATCCAACAGACCTGGGTTTGATTCCCATAACCTCCGCTTGCATACTGTGACTCCATGGCTCCGAGCAAGTCACTAAAATGAGCACTCTCAGTTCACTCTTGAAAATAGGTGCTTGTACCTAGTGAGCCTTACCCAGTTACCAAAGAATTTAAAAAAGAAATACAAGGTGTTGTAACAGTTTATTCAACAATATGACATAGTACAGTCAAAGCAAAAACCTCACAGTACATGCAACAAAAGTTCATCTGAGTGCACATCAGAGTAGGAGCTACCTGTTGTCAACATACTTAGTTTTCTCTTGGGGATTCTAGGGAGTGTTACAGTAGGTCATTGTTTAAGGTAACTGTCTCAGTTGGTGGCAGAGTCGCCAAATATTTGTTCCAGCACCTTATGGAACAGTTCCTTTCTCCCTCTCAGTATGTAAGTTAGCTTCTCAAGGGCCAGGGCCTGAAGGCACGGTGTTTTCCATTGAGTAAGTGTAGGCGTCATTCACCTAGGTATTCTGGATACATTGGCATGCCAGAACAAGTAGTACCCTGATCCACGTTGGGTAAGATTCCCAGCCCTCCTCTCCCATATCCCCCATACGCAGCAGCATGGACAGAGGAGTACATGGGAGGGACATACCAGGACAGTGAACAAGTCCCTGGCCACCTCCCTCGGAAGAGCTTTAATTTAGTGCAGTCTCAAAAGTAGAGTTTGTATGTTCCTATTGCTGCCTTGCATCTACCTCTGGTCAGAGGCATGTAAGATTATACCTGTGTACAACAGTGAGAGGGCAAAACGGCCTGTGCAGGAATTTAGTCTATACAGGAATTTATACTTGGATTACTTATTTCTTGCACAATAATAAACCGATAGGTATTTTCAGAGTGGTATCCAGTTTCCTCCGTTATACCAAAGTCCCCTTTCCCATTGACATTTGCCTTTCAGAGAGAGGTTGGGCGGGTAGATCCTGTCCTGCAGGGCTTGAATTTAGTGGTATTCCAGTACATTTTGGATATAAATGTGCGTGAATTAAGAAATTCATGGTCATTTATGTGTGGAGGGGTACACTGCACGTAAAGGACTGTATTCCAGAATACCGCTGGCATAAGTGCTGTCATTATATGCACACTGACCCCTTAATAGCGATCGCGCGTGCTAAGTCCCCTCCTTTTTACCGATTGGCTCATTCAGAAATGTCCCCCTTCCTCTAGAGCAAGTTGAGTGGACTGTGTTGGTCCGGAGGCTTGATCAGGGAGCCATGCGTTTGCATACTGAGCTGCTTGTTAGAATGGTTAAGTCGGCTCAGAGACGGAACATCAGCACCAGGTGAAAGGAGCAGCTCGGAGATCCAGCGGAGACCCACCTGCAACCTGCTGTGGAGCACTGATCTAGTGACGAGCCGACAAGCAGGTATTGGGTTCTAATTGGTTATGGCCTTCTCTGGCCTGGGAAGCAGATTGCCAGATGTGCCCTCCCCACCCGGTTTCCCTGACTTTATGGATCGTCTAATGAACACCTTGTGCCACGATTGGCACCTCTTCACTTGAACTTATAATTGACTGAAAATGGCTTACTACAGTAGCATTGACACAAGAGCCAAAATTCACCTTCTTTCGCTATTTTATTGCATTTTTTTTTTTTTTTTTTAAATCCCTAAAGCAGCACATTCCAGAACATGTGTCTTGAGTCCAGGATGGTTGCCCGTCCATGTGCGAGTTAGCTAGTAGCAGTAAGAGCAAACGGGAACAAGTATATATGTCTCCTGGATTGCTCTGGATTTTTATGTTCTGCTGTTGCTTTATGGATTAAAAAGAACTCAGTGAAGTAGTGAAAAGAAGCTGAATTGTGGCTCTTGTGTTAATGCTACTGTGGTAAGCTGTTTTCAGTTGATTACAGTTCAGGTGAAGAGGTGCTACCTCTCCACTACGGTGGTGTTATTTGCAGAGTATATTTTGACTAAACCTTTTGAGTGTGCAGTGCACTGTCTACATGTGATCCTCATCACTAAAATAGAGCTCCAGGAACTTTGTGGTCCGGTTTATTTATTTTTTAGTGGAAGAGAGCTTCTGGATATAAGCTGGAGCTCCGTCACTTCTGCTTCTACAGTAGTAACTACTTCAAGAATGGGCATGTGCCAATATTTATGCCATCATGTGCTTGTTATCTAATCCCTAGTATCAAAATGGCCACTGACAGCTGCTACACTGACTCTCTTTCTATACTGTCTGTTACTGTGCTGCTGTCATTTCTGTAGTTTTCCCTACCTGCAGAATGGATTTATTAAAACAAGCATGCCTGGCATCAGTCTCCTGCATTTGATACTGGTTTAGTTAGAAATATTAATGTCTGCTCTGCATTGTATGTACCATGAGTGCCAGTGCCGTAATTGTTTAACTGGATTTACTTGCCTTATTGATGGATATACTTGTCTTATTGATGGATATACTTGCCTTACTGATTTTTTTTCTTGAACCAGTCTTACGGCTATTATTTAATTTGTACTGCCTAGAATATTAACTGCTGCTGCAGCTACACTAGCCGTATCTGTGTAGCTTATCTGCATTTTCAGTAGGTTTACTACTGCATTAAATAGTAATAAGTGGCTATCATTTTTTTCCCCTAGGGAAACCCATCTATAATTCGCTGTTATAACCCATGGGTTATAACGATGAACACGCACTGGGTTTCCCTAGCTCTGCATATCGCCAGCTGTGGCTCTTTCTTACCACCAGGTGCCAACAGATGGATATTTCACCACCTCTACTCAAACTCAATGGTGAGTTTATTTTAAAAAAAAAAAAAAAAAGGAAAAGAAAGCATTGGGCTAACCTCCTGCAAACTCTTTGGGGGGAGATGGGGGAGAAAATGTTAATGTTTCTTGTTGATGGTGCTTGGCACCGCGGACCACGCTGAGGTCAGACAGGTCCGCGGTAGCACAGGGACATCATTTATTTTATATAATTGCGGTGAAAAAATGATACCCAGCAATTATTTTCTTGGCTAGGAAAAATAAACGGTTTAAAAATGGGTATGTTGCCCAAGCTGTTGTATCTCCTCCAGATGTTGGCTATGGGTCTTACCAAAAGTGATATTAAAAAACTGGAAAGGGTATTCTCTACCTTCATTTAGCAGGGGAAAATACCCAGTATGAATCTCCAGAGATTGAACAGTGTGGTGGAACAGTGGGACTTTAGCTTTCCTGACATACAGGGGCATCAAGTGACTATACAACATAAATACATCCAAGACTGTGTACATAAGGGGGAGGTAGGCAGCTGGCTAGACCTGGATGAGATGGATAGCTCGGAGTGGCTGTCCATATTCTTGTGGGGGGAATGGCTGTATAGTCAAGAGAGGCCAAACCCTTTTGTTCTTTCTACTGTAACTGCCTGGGAGACGGAGCAGAAACAAATGGGTGGGGAAGTGGGAGCAAAAAAGGACAGATTGTTGTTGGTACCTACTGCAGGGAACCATGATTTCTCGTCGGGTCTAAATGATGGGGGATTCTGTGAGAGGGAGGAGAGGGAGTTCTTAGCCTAGGAAACTTGTATAGAGGAGGAAGTATGCAATTTTTTGGTAGAGAGGTTAAACTCCCACCCTCCCACTACTATAGGTACCTCCAAATCAGGGTATTTGGGACTCGGGAGGAGACAGGGAAGGAATCAGTGGAGGACTTTTCCTCTTATCTCTGGAACAAGCCACATACATCTTGTAGCTGTCAGCCAGGGATTAATAGCAAACTGGCATGACAGGACGGGTAGAATATAAGGAAAAAAGCGGTATTCTTGGCTGAGTACCAGATGCAGAATGTTGGTATCCCGCCTGAAATCTGGTATTCCACCTAATTTCAATGGGTTTTTAGGTTTTAAACCTAGAATAATTGAAATATAATGAATCTCTTTATGACTCTCCAAATAAACACATTTGACAGAAGATGAGTTGTCTCTCATAGTGTTTGCTTTGAGGACCCCATTACCAAAAATGATTTCAATATGTGAAACCAATTATATGTGTAACACAGCTCCTTTTCTGGCAACAGTTTCTAAGTGCAAATAAATGAGCAAATGTTGCAAAAAACTGAAATAGAAGTAGTTTTTTCTGTCAAATTTTTTGCCATAAGCAGAACTCCTGTTTTTTTTTTTTTTTTTTTTTTTAGGGAATAAAGAATGGGGTGGTGTGTATAACAACAAAATTTTACACACACCTGAGTTGTGGGATGCTACATAAACCCCAAGGGTGAAGACCGAGGGGTTTATGAAATGCGTCCCACAATGAGGGTGTGCGTAAAATAGTTTTACACACCACCCAGAATATGGACAGCCACTCCGAGCTATCCATCTCATCCAGGTCTAGCCAGCTGCCTACCTCCCCCTTATGTACACAGTCTTGGATGTATTTATGTTGTATAGCCACTTGATGCCCCTGTATGTCAGGAAAGCAAAAGCCCCACTTTTCCACCCCACTGTTCAATCTCTGGAGATTCATACTGGGTCTTTTCCCCTGCCAAATGAAGGTAGAGAAGACCCTTTCCAGTTTTTTTATATCACTTTTGGTAAGACCCACAGCCATCATCTAGAGGAGATACAACAGCCTGGGCAACATACTCATTTTTAAACAGTTTATTTTTCCTAGCCAAGAAATTGGGAGGGAGTGCCCTACACCCTTCCAGCTTAGCCAGTGCCATGTTAAATAGGGGCTTCTAGTTGAGAGTGTAGAGGCTGCCAATATCCCAGCCTACCTTCACCCCAGATATGTCAGAGACCTGTCAGCTGTTTTTAAACCCTGGTTGTTTCTTGCCCATTTCTCCTCGGGCCTCCCGAGGGCCATCAGTTTTAACTTGCTCTGGTTTAACTGACCAGTGACCCTTAGCAATGCTCAGGGCTGTGACCAGGGGGGTACAATAGATGTGGTTGCAGTAGAGCCCACAGTGTCAGGAGGCCCACTACTTCAGAGTTCTGCATTAACAAAAAAAAAGTTATTGTCACAAACTTGCAACTTTCTTTTTGTACATTGCTTATCCATTTGAAGTTGGATCTGTCAGCTGTAGTAGCAGTGGGGTCTGCAGCAGATTCCAGATCCAGTTTCAATACTGGATTCAATACTAGGTAATTAAGACATGCAGAAGGCGTGAAGCCCATTATGCAAGTCTCCTGCTCGACGGGCATGGTTACCCTGTCGTAGGTAAAAGGCGCCTGTCCATTGTTTCCTTAAATATTAGAAAACTGCCTGTTTCAATTATCTCTCTTGGAAGGCTATTCCACAGAGAGAGAAGTCTTTATGAAAAACGATCTCCTAGAGTTGTTCTAGGAAAAGTGAGCCTTGGCTGCTTTTATGACTCTTAGAAATTCTAAGCTAGTTGCAGGTAGCAATCCTAGACTAGTTACAAGATCTGGATCTCTTGAGATCATGTACATTTGTAAAGATCCCCCAGTCCATCTCAGTTCCGACGGGTATAGGTTTAAAGTCTGTAATCTCATTTCATATGTCTCATTGCCAAGGCCATCTATTATTTTAGTTATTCTTCTCTGTACTTTCTCCACACCATCTATGTCTCTCCTCAAAAATAGACTCAGGAGGAGTACAGTAGTCCAAGTGAGGCCTAACATATGTTTTATATAAAGGAACTATTCAATTCAATTTCTATTTGTTGGACAAAATTTTAAAATGTGTCATTACAAATTTAGTTACAGTACATATACAAAACTCAAACTAAAATACAGTAAATTACAAAGGCTTTATCAGTTTCAGAATAAATCACTCCTAAATACAGCCCCTTAACTATTCTATACATAAAATGTCTATTCTTGCTATTAGTGTCAAAATTATTGCACACTTTTTGTATCAAAAGCCAACATATCTCTCTATGGCCCAATCTTTATTATGTCTTAATGTAAAGCATACACATGATCCTATCTCCCTAAGTTACAAAAATATAGTTTAACAAAATCGAATTCATTTAGAGTCATTTTAATAGTGCAATACCTTCCCTATTCTATACAATGATTTACCTGTTCTAATAACATCAATATTGTTGCACATTATTTTGTATAATTTGTACATGTTGAGACAATTCCCTGTTGCCCATTCTTATCTATTGTACTCCTTCAGTTTTTCTTACTGATCCAGTCATCCATACTAAATGTCTTTTCATTTGTTCTATTATTTTACAAAATTGGATAACCTTTCCATAATTTCTGGGTTCGCTGAGCCTAGAAGGGCACTCAACTGGTATTTGGGATCCATCTTCATTACTCCTAATATATCCCCAATAACATTTTCCTTTTCTTGTTATATAAAGGACAGAAGATCAACAAATGTAATTGGTTGTCCTTTCCCTGTTTACATCTGTACATCTGGGATAACTTTTTATCGTAGTATCCCCTCAGCCTTTGGCTTGTATGATGGCCAAATCTAAATTTTGTTAGTAATCTTCTTTTAAACCTGTTTATTTGTTCAATTAAATAAGGTGCCAAATTAAAATTGTTTGTTCTCTACCAACCATCTTACTTATTTTGCTGTTTTGAGCTAAATTTAACTCATTGTATATATGAAGTTCCTTGATTGTGTTCTTAACTCGAATCCCAATTTCCTCTATGAATCGTATAATGCTCTGTTATACAATTTAACAACCCATATTGTTTAAATATTCTATTGAGAAGCTTTACACAGGGAAAGGAAAACCCCTCACTTCATATTCTATAGCTTACTCCATACATGCCCTTGATAATCTGAAAAATGGTCTATTATAAGTTTTAATAGAAATAAAGCTTGCCTTTGTTCTGCTTTACAACTCATGGGTAGTTGACCCAATTCTATTCTCACCAGATTTGAAGAAGCACCTTGGGGGAGACCCAGTAACTTTTTTTTATAAAAAATGTTCTTAGTGGTCTCTAAGGTTCCTACCCCTTCATTTCCCCATATAGGATTTGACTACTGATTTTGGCATTAAGAACCTTGATGCAGGCTGGCCCGGTGGCGCTGAGGGCTAAGGCATTAGAAGCCTTACCTCGCTCCACGCCGGAGACCCAGGTTTGGGAACGAGCTCAGGCCGCCGGGGGACGGCAGTGGTGGGAAGGGATTGAGCGTCCGGAGGACAGCTCTCCCTTCTCGGGGTAGGTGTAGGGCCTTGCGTCACTCCCAAGCACCCTCTGGCGGCTGTCAGGGGGAGCCGTGGACCTGGTGTTCCAGCCGTATGGCAGGGAGTGGAGCTCAGCAGGCGTGGGTCGCCATTGCACATCTCATGCTCTGTGGGAGGAAGGGGCGGGCAGAAAAAAAAGTTCTCGCTGGTAGGCGAAGGCGGGCTGTGCAGTGCCTCGGCACCACATCCAATACCGGGCCAGTGCTGACTTCCTGGGTGATCCTCCGCAAGCATCCTGGACCAGACACTAAAAATAATAGAGTGCCTGGGAGTAGCGGTCCTTGCCTCTGGGTGACTCGGATCCGGAGGGGCTCAGGTAATGACTTCGGACCCCATCGGGTATCAGGTGAGGTCTGACAGAGTTTCAGGTGGCGGGAACAGCTGAGGTTAGCCAGTGCTAGCTGGAGAGAGTCCAGCAGCAAGGGTGATAAATAGTCTACAAAAAAAAAAGAACCTTGATGCAGCCCAATATTGAGTTCCCACCATATTTATATGAGAGTCAGCTGCTAGAATGAATCATTATATTTTCTGTTTTGTTATTTTCTGTGTTCATTCCATTTTAAGTTGTATGAGAATATTATACCTAAATAACAAAAATGATCTGCTCTTTCAATTTCATGTCCTTGACATGTTAATCTTAAGTCCTTCCCCGTTTAATTTTATTTGCATTGCAAATCATGTATTTGGATTTTTCATAGTTGATTTCTAAAAGATTTTCGTCACATTCAGATCGAAACTTATTCATTATTCTCTTAATTTCGATGTAACTTGTAGATATTAAAACCACGTCATCGGTGTAAGCTAGATGGGGACAACACTTATGCCCTATCCTGGGAAAATGGAATTTTGTAATATAACCTGGTTAATAATTTATTCAAAAATAAATGTAATAATATTGGAGAGGGATACATCCTTGTGTCAATCATATATTTGTTCTAAAGTGTTTTATTGTGTTTTCTTTCTTATTGTGGTCTTATTAGTATATAATGCCACAATTGTATTTATCAATGCTTTGTCCATCCCATATTCTTCTAGTGCACCCCAGAGTCTGTTTCATTGTACCCTATCAAATGCTGCACGGAGGTCTATGAAGATGCAGTATAATTTTTGCCTTTTTACCCATATATACTTATTGATTAAATGTGACAGTGTGAAACATTGCTCTGTTGTTGAATATCCTGGCATAAAGCCAGCTTGTGCTTCATCCATGATCTTGTTCTGTAGAGTCCAATCCATGATTCTTTTATGCAAAATTCTCATGAAAATTTTTTGCGAGTTATCTAGTAAACTGATTGGTCTGTAACGGGACAAGTTTTCTCTGTCCCCTTTTTCAAATATCGGAATTATATTTTCAGTCCAAGTCTTAACTATTTTCCCAGATTCAGTTATATAGTTATATATTTTATACAAGCATGGCATCCATAATTTTGGGTCATTCAACATGATGTCTGTGGATAATCCATCCGGTCCAGGTGCTTTATGTCTCTTTACAGTAATCAGTGCATCCCTTATGTCTTCCTCTGATATTTTTGGTTGCAGTTTCTCCCATTTCCTATCTACTGTCTTGAGTTCAGTCTCCTCTATAGTTTGAAAAAGATCTGAAAAAATATTTTTCCATACCATTGGGTCTATATAATTGTCTAATTCCACTGAATTGTTATCCCATCCATTATCCACTAATTGCCAGCATTTTTGTTGTTTTTGCTCCATACTGCTCTCTCAAACTCTTTCCATAATTGATGTCTGTATTTTCCTTTTTCTTTTATTTTTCCTATTAAATATTTGTATTTTTTCCTCATCTTATTTAAAACTATTTTATTTATTCTGGATGGATCACTTTTCACTTGTCTTGTTTTTTTATCTCTTTTTTTGCCTGTTTACATTCAATGTCAAATCATTTGCTCCTTTTATATGGTTTTATGACTTAAGCCTTGATCACTATTGCTGATATTTTTTCCGAACACCTTTTCTAGTGGTTTTAAGCTGATTTCTGGTATATTTTTATTAGCTATACCTCTAATTCTGTCTTCTATCCCACATTCTTTTAAAAGTCTGATTGATGATCATTTATCATATGATATTTTACCCCTTTCTTCATTCTTATTATATCAATTTTCTTAATTTTTTTCTTTTCTGGCCAAATATCCAGTGCCACTTCCAACGGCGCATGCTCACTGTCTGCCCTCTGCCTTATTTTCATATCTTTATAATGTTAATTAACCATATTAAAATTAGCCCAGTATGTCTATTATTGTTGTACCTTTATAATTTATAAAGGTAAATTATTCCTCTTGATCCCCTCTTGTTCTACCATTCATTAATATAAAGTGTGTGTCCATAAATTAATTATATCATTTATTTCCTTTGTTTGATGTTATTTTAGCTTTTGATTTTCAGTCCAGAGTATATACATTATTTTCCTTGGCCATATATAAGTAGGTCAGTTCATGTGATAGGCCAAGGGGATGTCCTGTACTGGCACTGAAGTGTCCAATCAATAAAATACTAGAACTTGGATTCTCCTCAAAACATACCACTATAAGTATATCCAATTTCTCTAATTTTTGTCTACTAAGGTTTTGAATTAGTGGGGGTATATATTTACAATAGTAATTGATTTGGATTTACCCTTTATCTTTAGAGCCTAAATGCCATCAGAATCCACAACTATTTTCTCTGATTGATAGTCATGTGAAATTTTAATACAGGTCAATAATCCCCCAATCAATCTGCCATATTTGCTAACTCTGTTTGCCTCTTTGAAGAAAGTCCTATATCCATCAATACTACATTTATCTTTTGTCCATGTTTCCTGTAGACAGATTATCCTGAAATCTAGTACTGTATTTCAAAAAGTTGGATATGCCAATTTCTCCTTCAACCCTGCTATATTCCAACTCACTAGGTTATACGTTTCCTTCATGCTTGATACCTTTTTCTCATCTAATTTCTGTGATTGTATATGTAGTTGTGAAGCCTCTTGTTCTTGTAAGGTTTTACACCTGTTGCTTGTTTGTATAAGATTTACCCAGTTTGTGGATTCCATTTTCTCTGATGACCTTCCCTTTTTGTTGTAAATTCACTTCTCCTGTTAAGTGGATGCCTATTCCATCCAACATTATTGTTTTGGAGAGTAAATATTGGTAATCTTTTTCATTATTTATCTTCATTATGATTTGTCCATTATCTTCACTTCTAGTCACTTTCATTATTGCTTTATACAGATCCCCCGAATTCGAGATTCCGTAAAAAGTCAATAACTTTAATTCTCAATTTTTTTCTATTTTCATTTAGAAAGTTATTTAATCCGAATACTGTGATCAACATGTCTTCCTGTTTTTTATCTTTTGTACTGGCTTTTTCGAAGTACTCTGGAAATAAGGTTTTGATAGTTACCACAGATTCTATTTCAAATCTTAAATTCCTTATTTTGTTTTTCTGATTATCAGTTGTTTTCAATGTGTAGAATTGGTCTGAAATTAACAAAACCAGTCCAAGTCTCTTATTGGTCTGATTACGCTTAGCTGCCTTAGCATTACTTTATGATTTTTATTATTTTGTAAAACAGATCCTAAGAATTGTTTTAAATGTGCATTTAACTTATCCTCTGTTTCATCCAGTATTATGGAGAGTTTGTATAATGGCAGCATGTAGTCAGTATCTATTGTTCTTTTTAACCAGTGTCTCATCAAATACAATTCCTGATCTTTTTTATTGATTAGCATACTTCCTTCCTCTATAATAGGCTCTTTGTTGTTACTACATTGCTTTGCGACCTTATTTCTTGATCTTCATTAATTACCTCCTTTGATTTGGTCTTGGACAATTGATAGCTATATTGTCCTTTATTAACCTTAACATCTCCCCCTTTATTCATCGCTTTATGTTGCCGTGATTTCTTCAAACCCTTATTATTCTTGCAGTTTTCTTTATTGGATTTTATTATTCTTTTTTGGCTATCTCCTTCCATGGTTCCTACAGTGCCTTTCTTGTTTTGCTTTTTAACTGATTTCTTTCTATCCCACATTTTATCTCCTTTAATCTCTACATTCTTCTTCGTCCCTTTTTTCTCCCCTTGTTTTGTTCTTGTATTACACCTTTTTCCCATATATCCAAGTTAACCTTTCTAATGGGCTATACTGCTCTCTCTTGTCCATTCTGGTGGTAACATTATCAATTCCTCATCTATATCTGATATCGATGTTATTTCTAACTGTTGTAAATCTGTTTTCTCCCTTTCTTGGTCCTGAAATGTCTTAATATGTACTAACATGTTTTCATTTTGGTTTTCTTTTGATAGAGAATTACTTTCATGACTTAAATCATTAAAGGTATCTTGTTTCTCTTCCAATGTACCAGTTTTTATCTGGCCTTCCTTAGATTCTTTTTTATTTATTAAATCTATATGCAACCCGTTGTCCAAGCAGACTCCCTTGATAAAAGAAAGTTTTTGCTTGATCAACAAAAGTTGTTCATAGATTAGTACCTTCCCTAAATGAGGCTCTTTCACACGTTTGCTATATCTTTAGTTAGATTATCAGTAATCGTAGTATTATATTTAATTGGGCTTATTAACTGAGTGCAGTCTCCTGTTAACTCCTCCATTAGTTCTGATCCATTCAATGGAACCCGCATACTCTCATCCATTCCTGTGTTTGAAGTTACTTCTCCCAGGGCATATTTAAATTCCTTTATTTTTTCAATTTTATCTTCTATTCTTTTGTTGTTTATATAGTCACTTTTATTTCTTCTATTGTTCTATTCACCGCTCTTGACTAAAACAAGGACATCATCTTTTTGTGGTGTTAATATTTCTTTATTTTTGTTACTACTACTGTCTCTATCTCTTCTATGCTCTTTTTCAAATCCTTCTTTATTTTGATCTAGTCTACTTAGATTAGTTTCATTTCTTACACTTCTATCCCTTTTAAGGAAAATATCTCTTATCAAAGGTTTATGTAATTAATTAGAGTTCAAATTCAACTGTTCTGAACTCTTGGGTCTTTCCCAGTTACCTTGTTTGGCTTGCTTACCTTTTTGTGTTTCCGATGGAGCTGGTGTTGACGTGGTTCTCGTGTAATCTCCCATTAACTCAATTGGGCCCTCTTTGCATAAATTCTCATTCCCTAATGTTTTATGTAATTTGAGGAATATGGTCTTATCCCCATTTGTCAAAGCCGAGGTCAGTTTTGCCTTATTATTCTTACTGGGTCTCCCCTTGGGTCCTTCCAATACCCTTTCTATTAGGTTATCCAAACTTCCTGTGGATTGACCCATCTCTAGTATATCTCTTCTACTTCTTGTTTTTACTGGTGTCTTATTTCTATTATTAATATTTATTGTTGTTATTAGCTATATACCAGTCTCCTTGAGAAAGAGGTCAAGAATCCACCCTCAATGCTCAATACTGACAACACCTTTATGGCGGATATATACCTAATAACCGAATCGTTCAACAGTGCTTTCATGAACCTAAGATCATTTCTCCCCTCTGACTACCTGAAGACTGCGCCATACCAGCAAAACAACCCCCACGCGGAGGAGCACCCTAACTTCTATTTTAAACGAGTAACAGTTAAGGAGACCATGTCATATGTCAAAGTCCTGGGGAAAACATGGTTAGGTTGTGACAACCTGGACATGAAACTGATTGCCCTGGCCGTTGATGTACTGATCTTCCCCATTTCCAAAATCTTTAATAAATCGCTCACCCTGGCTGCATTCCCCAGCATCTGGAAGCAAGCCATGGTGACACCTGTTCTTAAGAGTGACGACAGGTCCTGCATTTCAGACTACCGGCCAATATCCATCTCCCCCCCCTTTCTAAAGCTCTGGAAAGGATAGTAGTGGATCAAATCACTGACCACCTTCAAAAATACCAGTTGCAGTGTCATCAACAGCATGGATTTTAGAAAAATCACAGCACTACTACTGTCCTAGTAAACTTCACTGAATATGTGCACCGTGCATTGGATGATGGGGAGATGGTGGGATCGGTCTCCATTGACCTTACAAAGGACTTTGACATGGTCAACCACCCACTCTTCCTGAAGCAGCTTTGTTCCCTGGGAATATCTTCTAGTGCTGTTCACTGGTTTACTGACTACCTTTCCGACAGAACTCAGAGAGTTAAAGTAGGCCCAGCTGTCTCCAACTCCAAACAGATCACCTTAGGAGTACCCCATGGTTCAATACTAGGACCGCTGCTGTTCAGCCTGTTCCTAAACAAGCTCCCTGAGGCCTGTAACAGCAAGCTCATCCTGTATGCAGACAATGCTGTCATCCTTAGCAGCAATTCCCGAATCAAGCCACTGGAGGACGAGCTGCAAACTACGTTTCACCAACTGGAGGGGAGGTTTAGTTCACAAAAACTCTTACTAAATTACAAAAAAACGAAAGTCATGCTCCTCCCCAGCCCACAAATTAAGAAACAACACTCCCCCCCGAACAGGTGTGTTCTTTCAAGTACTTGGGGGTCGCAGTAGATGATACCTTCTCCTATGCTTAGCATATCGACCCAGGTGGTGAAGACAGTCAACACCAATCTCAGAGTGCTTTATAGACACCAGCATAGCCTCACACCAACCGCACTACGGCTCAGTCTCTAGCTCAATTCTATCTGTTATAGATTATGGCTGGTAGTCTAGGTGCTGCCACCAACACAGCTCTTAAACAGGTAGCAACAGCCCTCAATAAGGTCCTGTAGGCTCACCCTTGGTGCAGATCGGTTTGCTATACCTGCACACTTTACGAGCAAACTAATTGGCTCACCCTTGGAAACTGAATCAAACTCCAAACTTGCCTCCTTGGTAAGAAGGCCGTAATTGGGCTTTTACCACCCTGCATTGCAGCTATGCTAAACCCTTGTGAAAACAAGTACAGCACCAGAGATAACGCTCTGAGTTCACTGCGAGTCCCTTTTCAGAGAACAGCACTCGGACAACGCTCTTTCTCCTACAGAGCCCCACACTGGCTTAACGAGGTCCCGGACACCTTACACAATTCTATGAACTTGCTGGCTTTCTATGCTAATCTGAAACCGTTCCTAGTTCACAATAGCACCTGTGAGTGTCAGTAATGAGCCCCTCTGCCCAGTGCCAACCTCCCAGCCCTCTTGATATGTTCCATTACCCTAACACCTTAGGTCAGTCTCATCCTAGTCACCTAGAATCACCAGATCCCTAAAGGACTCACCAGGCCCCCTGCCTCCTTTCTCCTCCTCCTCCTCTCTTTTATCCTCCCCCCACTCCACCGACTCCGCCTCTGGTCGGCCACTGTTCCCCCTCCCCCCTTTCAACATCATAGCTGCATTTAACCCTCCGCAATTGAACTCTCAGGTTCATGGTTGTCTCAAAGTTCTCATTACCTTTGCCTTAACGTCCGTCCTACTTTCCCGCCCTGACCACTCTTACCATCGTCTCTATGACGAGGCTAACCATTTTGGCAGCTACCTGTATCTCCTATTCTTCCTGTTATTATGTGCATGCAGTTTCGCTGACTGTT
This sequence comes from Neoceratodus forsteri, assembly GCA_016271365.2. Lineage (NCBI taxonomy): Eukaryota > Metazoa > Chordata > Ceratodontiformes > Ceratodontidae > Neoceratodus > Neoceratodus forsteri. The sequence continues at coordinate 152,138,251 of CM028134.1, forward strand.
GGTTATAGCCTGCTCAATTGTAACTTACTGACCGTTGTTTCTAGGGAAGAACGAGTGTCATGTACCAAGCGTGATGTACCATGCGTGTTTCATTTGTATGTAATGTCTGTAATGTGTCTTTGATGTGGAACCTTTGTAAAAGAGCTTTGCTCAAAAGAATTTATCCGAACAATAAACAATACAATACACTGTAGACTATTTACAATTTCTGAGTAGTGCTACTTGAACACCAATAATTGCCTAATGGGCACTTAATGCTGCTACTGATTCTAGATTAAATTGCTCCGATATTATGCAATAAAGGATCCACCCCACCGGTGAGTGCCCTTCCAGACCCAGCGACCCACCAATGTCACAATTATTCAATTTGTAAAGATATAAACTATCTAATACAGATACAATGGACCATTAGTGTCTGAGCAACAGAGTTAGTCCAACTTTTGAGAGAGAAGATCTAATTACCAACAAATTCTAAAGGCACAATGGATAAAACTTTGACGGTAAAAGTAATATATAAATATAGATATATATAATAACTATATAATATAATTTAAATTTGACTATGGTTATGATTTATGTAACAGATTAAGTCAATTAAATAATCCTTCTATTAACTTCTAATGGCTATGTCAATTACTGTCTCTAAATGAAGTCCTGATAAACCTCCAAGGCTTTGTAGACAGCTCCACACAATATTCCTTTTTCTTGTCCTTCTCCTCCTCCTTCCCGCATCCTTCATGATCTTCTGTAAATGCTGTGTGGATTTATCTCCACTTCATGTCTTGTTCGTGGACCGTGACAAAGATTGCTAAAAAAAAAAAGAAGAATAACCACAACCAGTGATCTGATATAAAAAACACTTTCACCCTATTTTTAACCTATTGTGAATCCCTTACTCAGTTTCACGTCGTAAAGATTTATTCCAGGACACACTTGTTGGCTGTTTAATTATATCCAGTTATCTCAAGTTTACACTAACATATACAAATTGTCTCAGAAATCACTAATTTAATGTAGGCTGTTTGAATAATGGTGATTCATACTACTGTTACGCTGATTTATTTATTTATTTGTTTATAAAAGTAGAAATCACTAACTTACTTATTAATTTAAGGTGCAAGTTAGGCTATAACCATAACCAAATAACCTATTAATAAGAACTTGATGCATACTTTTTATTCTAGTTATTATACTGCTTATTTTAAATATATCAGTGCAGCATCAGCGCTGTTACTTGCTTAGTTACTCTTGTGCATGCTTTCATTAAACAATAGCCACAATAGCTCAAATTGGATAAAACTTCTCAGGCTTCACAGGCTTTTAAATCTTCTCTAAGCCTTCACTGAGCCTCACCAACTTTACTATCTCTGACACTATTAGCTTTATAAAAATGTCAGACACACGCACACAGAGTCCGTTTAAAGGTGCTCCAGTGGTGCTTTGGAAATCTTCAGCACGCTGATTTTAAGGAGATATCAGAGTGAGCAACACAGCAGCGTGATAAATAAAATAGAGAGTAATAAAAAACCTTAGTGCTGCCCAACTCTTTAAACTTGTGGCTTTTAACTAAACCCAACTCTCTCACTCTTCTGTACTGACACGGACTCCTCCGAAGATACCTCCTGGTGCTCTGTTGCTGAGAGAATGAAAGATTGAGTCTGAGACACCCACTTTGTGCTTGTGTACCACGTGAGTGCCTTTTGATCTCAAGCTACCAATCAGACTCCTCTTCCTACTTCCTGGATTCCTCATCTTTATCTGTTTTATCCATTTAAATTATTTAAAATTGGAAAACGTGAAAACAAATACAAAGAACAGTTTTCACAAAAACGTTTGTCTGGGTAGCCCGACCAACCTGCAACAAACCCCGATCAGGAGGCACACAGGAGCCTGCAGTACCCTGGTTACAACACTATAGCATGCGAGAAAAACAAACCGCCTGCACCCTACTCCACACTCTCAGAACAAAACAAGAGACTTGTGCTGCAAGCCTACCTGTATGAGTGCAATGCAAGTGAGTAAAGTCTACTATTTTCTGCTGTTGTCCTTTGTTAATAACTCCTTCAGTTTTGCAATTCACTGGTTTAGGGTGACATTAAACCTTTATTCACAGTATGTTACAGTATTTACAAAAACACTAAAAATCATTAAAGGTGTATACCTGTATATATACTAAAATAATAAACCAAAAAACTGTAACACAGTAAAAAAAAAAAAATAAAAAAATACATATATATTGTGCAATAGTATCGATTAAGGTACCTTTTTAGGGCTAAAACCAAAGCTAAAATGTTTCGCTGCAGACAGTATTTCAGTATTATGGTACCATACGCTTGCAACACCGCAGCACCACGGGCACTACATCTGGAATGTTAACTAGCTGAAAGATCAGTGATACTAGTTCCTTCTAAAGAATTAAACAGAGAGACAGAGTTTCTGAGGGTTGCAAACACCAGGGCCGGTAGCCCCCCCCCCCCCACGAAGGTTACTGAAAAATTCCTCCTTGGTGAGGTGCTCCTTCCACCGCTAAGGACTCAACCTGTGCCAAGGATTTTCAGAGGCCCAGGGCCCTTTCCCTTTTTCTTCTCTTCACAGAACGCTCCTAGGATCATCTGGAAAGGTTGGAAATCTCTAAAAACGTGTGGCAATGGTGGCATACCTTTACTAAAATTAAACAGGCTTTTTCCAACTCCTGCTACAAATGCTCCGCTCCACTCCACAGCAAACTAGCATCCAGCATCTCTGCTCTCCGGATCTTGTCTCCTTATTTACGTTGACGCTTTGAAGTGAATTGACATACCCCAAATAAAGGGACTATACAGGATCTATTTCTGGTAACAAAACCTTTTTTATACAGCCTATTATCTTGTTTGCTTTGTTTATCATTTCCTTACAATATACGGTGAATGACAGATCGTTTGTAATGTGTACTCCAAGATCCTTTTCTCTAGCTGGTGTTTTTACGGAGTTCCCATTCAAGGAATACTCATGTTTGATGTTAACCTTGCCAAAATGCATCACCACACATTTTCCAATGTTAAACTGCATACCATTCTGTTTTTCCATCTCTCTAGTGTGTACAAATCCTGCTGCAGTGATTTTGCTTTAGTCCACATTAACGACCTCAGCACACAGTTTTGAATCGTCTACAAATTTTAATACACATATTCTTACTAGCTTTATTCATGTCCAGTATAAAGGCAGAGAATAGTACCGGCATCAGAATGGACCCTTGGGGGGCTCCGCTGGTAAACCTACCACTCTCAGAGATGTAACCTCGAATACAGACTGTCTAGGTCCTGTCCTTTAACCACACTTCGACACACCTAACCAGGGATTTTTAAATACCCTGTTTACTAAGTTTCTGTACTACGATATTGTGACGTACCTTATCAAAGGCCTTCGTGTAGTCTAGGTAGATCAGATCGACAGGCTTTTTATTGTCTAAAAAGTTGCTTACTGTCTCATAGAACAAAAAGACATTTGTTGTACACAACCCATTTTTCTTGAATCCATGCTGGCTGTCATCCTTATGTGCTGTATTTTCTAGTATGTTTTCTGTCTTGCTTAATAATAGTTTACAGCATTTTGCCAATTATGGCAGTTACTTACTGGTTTATAATTTGACATATCAGATATGTCACCCTTTTTAAAGATGGGGACTACAATTACAGTCCTCCAGTCATTAGGGTGTCTCCAGTTAATAATGATAGATTGCATAATTTTAATAGTGGTTTTACCAACCATGGGCCGACAACTTTCAAGAGCCTAGGATGCAAATTATGTGGACCAGATGATTTAGTCGGATTAATTTTATTATTTTTTTTTTGTAAATGTCATTTTTATTACTTTTTCAACTTATTTACATACAGACAAACATTTAATAGATCAACGACAGATGATTTTATGTATAATACAGTAAGGATTTAGCAGCTATTAGTTATCAATTTCATGGTTACAGAAAGGAAAGGTCAGACCAGAGTAATTAATTCGAATCCCAAATGTCTGTAGTAAAATATCTCAGTTGCAAATACCGGATGGGCCGCTATACAGCATTTGAGGTTGTGGTCTTTATTGTATCATGAGGTTAGATACACTCTTTTTATATCCCTCCTGTGTTCAGACTCACCTCTATCAGAATAGCTCCCTTTCTGGGTTACAATCTAATACTGTCCTGTGGTGTACCACTCCTAAAGGAGTGAGGTATAGCTTCCCCCCCTCCCGAAAACTTCTAGTAGGGGTGTGGTTATGCCAGGGGCCTTTTAGTTGCTACTATGGGATGAATGTTTTGTCCCGGAGCATATAGTATATTTGCCAGTGGGACCTCTTGGAGGTGAAGGCCTCATTTCTTCTGTTTAGGCGATGAGTAATTCATTCTAACTGATATATGTGTTTGGTTACAGCCCACCATTCTTGTATTGTAGGTGTCGTGGGAGTCAGCCAATGTTTAGGTATCGATTTCTTAGCTGCCGTAAGCAGCAGGTGCAGTAGGTATTTAATATTAGGACCCCTGTATGCTTTGGGGAGTATCAGGAAAAGGTACATTTCTTTTGTTAACTGCAGTTGTGTCTCGAATAGCTCCCTCAGGTGTTTCTCCACTTGTTTAAAAAAGGATGTAAGGGCCGTGCATGACCACATGACGTACGTGTGATTGGCCCTTGCTTCCCACATTGTCGCCAACAGTTTATGGAGTTAGTGAGGGGAGTAGTGTCTTGTCACTACTGGCGCCCTGAAATATCTAATGAGATTTTTCCAGGCAAACTCGCCATTGGTGTGAGCTGGTGACATGGGCGATGTTCACATACTGCTTGCCAATCTGCTTGTGTGAGGGGTTGCCTGTCTCATCTTGCCATTGCAGGAGTATGTTTTCTGTATATGTTTGCCCTGGGAGTTCAGCGCCCGTTAGTAAGCTGATACCAGGTGTTTGCTCTCCAGGTTCATATTAAGGTGGAGCTGGGTGTTCAGCAATGGGGGTATCTTTCAGGGATCTGAATCACCATTGGCTGGGCCTGGAAAAAATGCTGTAACTGTAAATATCTATAAAAATTCCGGGGAGGGAGGCTGAATTGCCTCTGTATGGACTCAAAGGTCCAGAGTATCCCCTGTGAGGTTATTTGCGAGATATATCTCAAACCATGTCTCTCCCACTCCTGAAAGCCATGGTCTAGTCTGTTTGGGGAAAAAACGTCCAGGTTAGTGATCGGGCAGAGCAATGGTAAGAACGGGGTCAGATACTGGGTTTTTCTAATGGTTTGCTAGATTCTTCTGCCATGCCTAATCCATGGGTTTGGGGGGCTGGGAACATCTGTCCCGCCTCCGGGCTATATAAGGACTGGAAATATTCCCTACTGGGGGAGAGGGTCCTCTCTAGCTGTATCCAATGCGGCGTGATTGTCCTATTCTGCCTGGCAATTAAGTGGGTTAGAGTCACTGCGAAGTAGTATAACTGCAGGTCCGGGAGGGACAACCCTCCTTCCCCTCGAGGTAAGGTAAGCACTTTCAGCTGGACCTGGGGTCTCTGACCTGCCCAAATGAATTGCGAGATGAGGCGATTCCAAGTCCCGAAGGTCCTCTTTGGTATAAAACTGGGAGCATTCTGAAATGAAATGTAGGGCTCTGGGTAGGGTGACCATTCGTATTAGGTCTGTCCTCCTGCTGAGGCTCAGGGGCAGAGTAGCCCATGAGGCCAAATCTGCCTTTAATTGTGATAGAAAGGGTCTGTAGTTGTTTTTATAGGCTGCTTCGCTCGTTTGGGAGATAAATACACCAAGGTATTTTAATTTAGTTAGATTCCACCGACATGGTATAATATTTCGAATAAATGCCGAGGAGTATAATGAAAAGAGAGGATCTCCGATTTGCCAGGTTCAGTTTATATCCTGAAACCTGGCCAAATGTGTCCAGGGCTTATTTTATAATTGGGAGGGTTTCTTCAGAGTTTAAGAGGTACAGTAAAACATCGTCAACATATAGCGCTATTCGGTGTTCCGCATCTCCCATCACCACTCCCTTGATATCCTTGGCTTCTCTTATATATTGTGCTAGGGGTTCAGTATAAGCCGCAAACAGAAGGGGTGACAAAGGGCAGCCCTGTCTGGTCCCCCTTTTCAGGTGGAAGTACTCAGAGTGATGACCTCCCACTTTAACACATACCTGGGGGGATGCATAGACATTCTGCAGGACTGTTATCAAAGGATCAGGGAGGCCTAGTTTCTCCAGAACTTTTTACAAGAAGGGCCAGGCGACTCTATCAAACGCTTTTTCGGCGTCTAGACTAATCATTACTGACGTGGTGTTGTGGTCTGCAATTTATGTGAGATGTAGAAGTCGCTGATATTATCAGTTGTGGGAGCTTCTCACAAAGCCCGTCTGGTCTTGATCAATCAACTGCGGCATGATGTGGTCTAGGTGTTGAGCTAAATATGCATAAATAGCTTATAGTCTGCATTCAGGACCCGAAATTGGTCTATATGAACTGCAGAGCTGTGGGTTCTTTCCCAGCTCGAATTACCGGAATAGCGTGAGAACCAGGATGGAGGAGGAGGATCGCCTCAGAATTGAATTAAATAAAGTGAGGAGTTCAGGGAGGTCTGCTGTTTAATGGCTTTATAGAACTCACTCCCGTATCCATCTGGGCCAGGGGCCTTGAGGGATTTTGCTGTGGAAATCGCAGCCGTAAGCTCACGCTCAGTTATAGGGGAGATTAATGCCTCACCCTGGTCTACTGAGAGTCTGGGAAAAGTTATCCCTTGTAGGTAATCTCCGATGGCCTACAGTCCAGGTGTTTGTGCGGGAGTATAGAGTGCGGAGTAGTATTCGGTGAACGCGTCTGTGATGTCATGCAGATTAGTTAGGGGCTGACCACCAGACAGGTGCCTGAGAGTGGTGACCGTAGCGGCCTACCTCTGCCTTCGCACCTGATAAGCCAGCAGTCTAGTTGACCTGGGTCCCACTTCATAATACCTCTGCCTCAGGAAGGTCAGGGCAATCTTGGTCTATTGCAGTACTAAGCAATCAATCTCCGCCTTTGTGTCCTTAAGCTGAGGCAGGACCGAGGGTCTCCCGCCTTATGTGCCATTTGCAAGAAGTGGAGTGTCTTCTAACCTATCCCTGTGTTCCCTTACGGCTTCTATTCAGCGCTGTTGTGTGCTGAATAATGTGACCTCTAAGCACCGCTTTTACTGTATCCCAGTATATTGCTGGGGATACCTCATCTGGTGGGTTGTGCTCCATAATTTCGGCTATTTTATCTGAGAGAAACTCTCGGAATTGTTCGGAGCGCAAATAGTACGGGTAGAGCCTCCATCTGGTATTTTTAATTTGAAGGCCCATTTCCCATGACGATATCAGGGGGCCATGGTTGGAGGGGGTGATATCACCCAGTTGGGCATTAGTTAGCTGACTCAGATTTTTCAGCTGCATGTAAGTTTGATCTATGCGTGAATATGTCCTGTGGACCGCAGAGTAATGGGAATAATTTCTAGTATGTGGATGTAGATGTCTCCAGACATCGACCCACCCCACCTCGGCCGCGAACCTTTTAAAAAATGTTTATGCTGGCATTCGTTTCATTGCTCTCGGGTTAGAGGAGTCAAGAGCAGGATCCTGCACCAGGTTGAAGTCTCCGGCAAGTAGGAGGACTCCTTTTGTATTCTGCACAACTCTATTCAACAGGGCCTTCAATTGGGAGACAGGAAGCGAAGGGGGGACATACACATTAGCTAAAGTGACTTCCACTCCATTTAGTGTACCCTGGACTAATACCAGCCTACCATCCGGGTCCTCCAGTGTGTGCTCATGCTGAAAAGGAGTCCCCCTTGGCACAATTATAGCTATGCCCCACCGTCTGCCTCGCCCATAAGAAGACCTGTACAGAGAACCCCAACATAGTTTAGCCAGCTTGAGGTGCTCTGCTACATTCAGGTGTGTCTTCTGAAGGTAGATTAGGTCAGCTCCCCTCTTACCGAGATATGATAAAACTCTTGTGCGCTTGATAGGAGAGGTTAACCCATTGATGTTTTGGGAGAGGAATTGTACACTGGGGTTAGCCATGTCTGCCCCTTACTGATACCCAGATTCCGGAGGGGGAGGGCACCCTATACACACTTTTCTGATTTTAGCTAAATTCTTTAGGAAAATACCTGTCCTGGTAATCAAACACTCATAAAAGCATTGCACATAACAACAATAAACATTTAAACACTTTCTGAACAACCACAAACATAACCTGATACATGAAGAGTCCAACTGGGTACTCTGCACAGGGGTTGCAAAATCAGTACCTCCAAGTGCTAGAATCTGATCCAGATTCTGAGGTAAGATAGAACCTTGCTGTGAGGCTTCATCTCCCAATGGGATGCCTCTAGACACTTATAGTGTCCCAGTAAGGGAAGGGGATAAGGGTTAGTGGGACGTCCTGAAAGGGTCCGTCGAGACTTCCTGTGAAGCTGTAATTCCTTGACTGCATGTCTATGGTACGGTTCAATTATACCTAACCAGCAATTAATATATCTGTGAGGGAGCAGATAAGGAGATAGGGGATCGGAGGAGGTACCCGGGGGAGGGGGGAACAAAGGTCCAGAGCGGGAGAGGCTCAGAGGGGGAAGAAACCCTCAACAATTCAAGCTGCTCCTTCCAAACCCCCCCCATCCAGCCTCATGGTTCCGTGAGTGCCATCCACAGCAGCCGGAGAGGACCAGTACACTCATCGTCAGTAAACAAGGGGGAGGGATGCGGCCAGCCTCCCAGCGCCATAGGTCCAAGGCAGTCAGAGACCGCTCAACATCCTGGGTATGTGCACCATAGGGCACTTAGAGTAAGCTCCCACTCACGCAGATAGTTGCAAAAGGAAGGACGCATGTTCAAGCACGCATCGCAGGCCTTGCATGTTGCGGCACGAGTGCAGAAAGCCCGTAGTGATGCGCTCACACAGCTGCTCTGACCGCTTGGCCTTACCAAAACTAAGGCCAGGAGGAGTCCAAGTACTAAACTCAGTTGTCATTAAAGGAGGGTGATCCAACCCATTCCCCCCTCCCTGAGCCCTCCCGGTCCATATTTGGTCAGTGTTTCCCCAACTTCAGTGAGGTACTGCGCACCAGCAGTTGGCGGGTGGCTTTGCGCCGAAGAGAGGGGCAGGGGCTCAGAGGGCTGCCACAGCTGGAGAGTAGGTGATGTTAGCCTCCCCATACCATAACCCCTCCTGCAGAGACAACATTAACAAGAAAACACCCCCAATCCCCAGTCAGAACCTCAAGCCTTTTTGTCCCAGTCCTGAGCCATACGCTCAGCCATACCCAAGAGTCACTTTCAGGGATATCCTCTAGAGCTGTCGCGTTCTCTTGCAGTTTTCAGCCATCTGCACCACGGCCCTCAGTGCGATCCTCTTCTTCCTGCGGTTTTCTGGCTTTCAAGGCCTCAACGAAGTTTTGTATTGCCTTCGCCTCCCCCGCCGCCTGGCTTCTCTTGTCTGTTATGCCACATTTTTGGGAGAGCTTTGCTGCGATGGAAGTTCCCAGGGGGTCGCTGCTGTTGCACCCCGATCTTCCTGTTTTTCAATTCCTGTAGTGCTCTGGCTGGGTTCTCAAAGGTGATGGGACCCTCCTTAAAGAAAACAGTCAGTTTTGCAGGATATGGGGTCCTGAATCTGATCCCTCGCTTTTTAAGGCTCGTAGATTGGAATGTACGCTTCCGCTCGCCATTATCTCTGGTGAGTAATCGCTTTTCAAAGTGTAGCCTGTCCCCTGAGTACAACACTGTGCCTGTTTTCCATGCAGTATGGAGGACACACTCTTTATTTTGATAGCGCAGGAATCGCACGAGGATAGTTCATGGACGTGCTCCCGGGGGTTGCCTGGGGCCCAGGGTGCAATGGGCTCTGTCGATTTCCAGGGATAGGGAGCTTGGAAGGGTCAACAAAATCGCAGAGCATGGTCTGAATAAATTTCAGAATATCAGAACCTTCAGCCCCCTCCGAGAGACACGAAATCCGAATGTTGTTTTGGTGGTTTCTACTTTCCACGTCTTCCGCTCTGTCCTTTAGGGTTTTGATGGTGTGATGCAACTGTACTATAGCCCGTTCAGTGTCTGTGACCCTCCGATCTGTCTCCTGAGCATGACTTTCGTCTAATTCCTGGTGCTTCTTCATTTTATTTATGTCAGTGCGGAGTGCTGTTGCCCTGGATCGCATCTCTTTGTGAAATTCCCTAAGCTCTGTTAACATTTGTGCCACCTGCCTCTGCAGGATATTGGTGGGGATCCAGTCGGTCGCCCGGGGAGCCAGTTGAGGCCTGTGAGCCCTCGCTCTCCGATCCGTCCTCTCGTAATCCTGCATCATCTGGTAGGTCTGGTGGTTTGTTTTTCCCACGATCATTCTTTTTAGGCATTTTTCTACCTCCTAATGCAGTTTGCTATGAAGATTTGGGAAGAAAAAGAAGTTTTAGGAGGTTAGTTAGCTGAATCTCGACAGAGCCTCCTGATTCAGGCTGCACTCAGGAGCATGATGTCACCGGAAGTTAGGATGAATTTTGTTTAGTACAGTTGCAACTTCCTGCTCGGTTATATTAATATTCTCATTATTGTTACTGTGGTTATGGTTTCCATAACACAATTTTTTATACGATTCCCATTCCTTTCCTCATAAACTGAGAAGTGTTTATTAAATTTGTCTGCCATTATTTGTTTCATCGCATTCCGTGTTACCCAGTTTGATTAGCCCCACTGACCTATCAACCGCCTTATTGTTTACATAGGCATAACAAGATTTACAGTTATCCTTTGTGTGGACCAGTCGAAATTTAACCTTTTTCTTGACTCTTTTGATATTATACTTGCACTTTAACTGTTTTTTTTTTTTTCCATTTCTCCTTGTTGTGAGCTTGTGTTGTCCCGCATCATAGCTCTGTATGCCCATTTCTTTTTTTTATTTGTTGTTTTACACTGTTAGTGTACCACAAAGGTATTTCTCCTCCTTATTGTATACCGCTATAATGGGGATATCGGTCTCTTCAAGTTCTAATAGTTTGTTTTTAATTTTGTTCCATGACATCTCTACTGTGAGATTATCCTCATCCCAATTCCATTCATTTAAAATTGCCCTTACTGTGTTGAAATCGTCTTTCCTATTATTTTTAGTAATGACACATCCTTGTAAAGGTATAGGCATGGTACAATATTTAAAAAGTACTATCCTGTGGTTACTGAAAATGAGAGATTCCAATATGGTTGAATCCCTAACTACTACTACTCTTGTCAGTCAAAACCAGGTCCAAAATTGCATTATTCCTGGTTGGTTTGTCAACCTTTTGGCATAGGCCATTCTCCGTACGTATGTCCATGAGTGACTGTTCCTCATGGTTTAATGCTGTACCTAAATCCCAATTGATGCCTAGGGTGTTAAAATCCCCGATGATCAGAACTTCCTTATTATTAATGTTCTTGGAAATACTGTCCAGTAATGCAGAGTTGTTCCTTACCTCTGTGTCAGGTGGTCTATAACAGACCCCTGCCACTAGGTTTTGACTCTTCGATCTTGATACTTCCACTCATAGTATATCATGGTGAGATTCATTAACTTCATCGCACAGGACCTGCCTACATTGCAATGTGTCTTTTATATATACAGGACGGCGACTCCTCCACATCTACCAGCCCTGTCTTTATGGTACACTTTGTACCCTGGTATCTGCTTGTTCTATAAGGAACTCTCGGACCACCAGGTCTCAGTAATAGCTGCCAGCTCAATATCCTTCTGTTCTAAGATAATTTCTAATTCAGATTTTTTATTACATTTAGGCTTCTTTCGGTTGTAAGTAATACTGACAGTTCCCCTTTAACTATACCCTTCTTACTGATAGATAGTGCCATGTACTGCCCTTGCTGTGGTTTGTAATCCTTATGCCCCAAGTAATTGTTTTTTGTACCGTCTTTATTTTCATTAATATCGGTGAAAAATAGGTTGCCTAAAATTCTAGAACCTTTTTATTTAGATGCAAACCATCCTTACTGTACAGGTCATATCTGTTTCCAAATAGTCTTTCCCCAGAAGTCCTTTAGCATCAGTAATATTAGCAGTTAGCTGGCTAGGTGCAGCTGCCCCAGAGGTATGCCTTTGAGAGAATTGTATTTAAATGAGCTTTGGGCAATAGCCAATCAAAAAACTGGAGGGGGAGTGAGCTGAGTGAGAGCTGCCTGAAGGCTTCAGAATTTTTTCTCCACTGGACTGAGCAACATTGCCCCTGAGGTGCCTCTCACCTTTCCTTGTTAACAGCTTCCTAGTGCTTATCTGGGTAAAGTTTTTCCTCATAAATCATTTTCTTGATCATGGTGCCAGCAAAGGGGGGCATCATGGACAAACTGGCCATGCTCAGCAGGACTACTACAAAAGAACCTATTCTGTAAATATTTAATATATGTAAATGGTTATTTGACTTATTGGTGAGACGGTAGGGCCCAAAAAAATATTTAGCAGAGTGACCCTTACAAGTTGTTGGCACAGCCCTGGCAGTGCTGGCATAGATCCCTTGGGCTCTGTGATGTACAGGAGCAGATCATCAGTGTAGAGTGTTATTTTATGCTGGTGTCCCGATTTCTCAGATACTTCCTTAATCTCCACTGAGGCTCTGATGTTAATGGCCTGCAGCTCTATAGTCGGGGCAAAGAGCAAAGGCGATAGGGGGCACTCATGCCCTGTGCTTCAAAACAACTGAAATACATCCACAGTATGAATCCAGTATGTTGAAAAGTCGCATCGAGGCCAGCCCACCAGTGCAGCAGTAGTGACTGTCTGAGTTCATAAACAAGCTTAGGACGTCAGTGGATCAGCCAGGGAGGAGGACTGAGCATCCAACAGACTGCTGTTTTCTAGGGAGGGGGTGGTGCAGCGCTGGAGCTAGACTGTCCCCTAGTGGAGGTTGTGGGACGGTTCATGGGGACCACACTTCTGAGGGGCGAACAGCAGCAGGCATCCGGTGTTCCAGGCACGGGAGCATGCATGGCACTGCCTAAGACACCATTGTATGCATGCTCCTCCACGCCAATGGGAGGAGATGAGAAAGCAGGAAAAAGACATCCTGGATGGCAGGATGGTCACCGCCCCTCGCAGGGCCCGCACTCAGCAACTCTGGCATGGCCTCTCTAGATCATTGACCCGCAGGTCAAGAGCACTCCCTGCCACCCACCAACAGAGGGTAAGCAGTTGGGGACTGGGGCCCAGTAAGTCCTGGGGGAAGCCGGGGTGATGGGGTGGTGAGATGGGGGCCATGCCATTGGAGAGAAATAAGCCCAACTTAAAAAAATTAAAATAACCTCGAAGGAAGGAATTTTTTTACAAATCGCTAGTGGCAGTCATCTTTAAAGTGCTAGTGTACTGCTCAAAACTAATTTTTTAAAAGCAGTCAACCATTACCTTTTATATTTGTGACTTTTTCTTTTCACTTTGGGTAATTAGAAGATTGTTCACTTGATGTTAGTAGGTGGGATGTGTGGAACAGCACTCTGCCTGACAGCTGACATATCTGTCTCTATCCCCCCACCACATCCATCAGTATTGTGATCTCACTATGATATTACAGATTACCTGGGCCACTGAAAAATTGCAGAAAAGGTTAGCCAAAATTGCAGAGAGTTTTTACAAAAAGTGCATGGAAATTACAGTTCTACTATGCACCCTGAGTGCTTCACAATAAATATTTTATGGTTTTCTTCAGCATATATTAGTATAAACTACTAAATGAATACACTGCCACTTGAATATGTTTTAAACGAGAAGAAAAGTTTATGTTCCTAAAATGACTACTAAACTGATGTGTTGCCTATCTTCCAAAATGTAAAAACATCTGCCTCATACAGTGCTAAACAGATTCTATTTAGTGAGCCACATCAAATCAATATTAAATAAATCCAGAATCAACAAATTTTGTCGGTTTCTGGATGTAGAATAATGAAGCCTGATCAACAGCTATTTACAGTGCTCTGTCAACTATTCACCCACTTTGGTGCAATAAAATAATAAGCAGATTGAGTCACGAATAATTGCATTTTAGTAAAATGTTGTTAAAGTGTTTATTCATAATTTGCACTGTAGGTATTGTACACTATTTCTGAAATCACATATTAAAACATTAAATCTGAAGGTTAGGGCTGGTAGTATAGTCGAGAGGTAAGAGTAACAAACTGTGAATGAGTTGGGTACATCCAACAAACCTGGGTTTCATTCCCACAACCTCTTCTGAGCAAGTCACTTAATCTCCCCAGTGCTCCTGGGTCACCCCTGAAAACAGGTACTTGTGCCTAGTGGTCCTTACCCAGTTGCCAAAGAATATTAAAAAAAAAAAAAAAATACCAATATATTTTTTACTGCGTCATACAGTAAAGAGTGTCCTATAATTTACCTTTGTTTTACTCTGGCTGCAATGATTTTGTTTAAAGATAAATGTTCAGATACATTTTGTCTTACAGGGCACAGTATCCCCCCCAGCAACCTGAATAACTTGAGACCACGCCAAGCAGTGGAGTTAAATGACCACAGCCATGTTTTTATTAACCAATCATGATACATTAATCATACGCTGCCAGGTGGTCTTGGTTGGCCTATATTGTTGTTATTATTATTATTGTTATCATTAATAAACTAGTCTTCCCTCAGATGGGAAGCATGAGGAGTGGCTCACGACCGGCTACCGAGATGTCCCCACCCCCCCCAGTTCGGGACCGCCATGTTGCTACAGGCTTTTGCCCAAGGAGGCTGCCGCCCGGGTGCCACCATATTCTTAAAGTGGTGAGCCCCGTCCGAACGGTCCAGCACTCCCGTCAGCCTCTGGGTGATCTGTTCTGCACGAAACCAAAATCCCCCATTCCCTCCCCTGCATCAACCAACCAATGAAATCTCATCAATACCACCTTTGGCTTATATACATGACTGTAACATCCTACCTACCTCTAACCTACGCTTGCTGGAGAAGGCTAAAACAAATTCCTTCTCAACCCTTAATACGATCATGATCAGCGAGTCCCTGCCGACTGAAGTTCGACCCTGCTTTTACAAGGGTGGGTCAGGTTGGGCTTCGTCCGAGAGGGGAGGCAAAGAGGGAAAACCCCTCTAGCACCGACCTTACATAGGTCGATGCTCCTCCCTTTGGTTTCCACTTGCCCTCTCCCCTGGGAACACCCCAGCGTTGGCCCATAATGGGCCAGCCCCTACCTATGTCCACCTGCCCCCTCCTACCCAGGTGTCATTAAGAGAGGCGTGCCCACAGACAAAAGGCTGCCCCCAGCTAGCATTGGGGCTCAGTAATTGTCTTATAGGGCACAGTGTCCCCCATGCCACCTGAATAACTGGAGACCACACCAAGCAATGGAGTTAAATGGCCACAGCCATGTGTTTATTAACCAATCATGATACATTAAGAGTGCGCTGCCAGGTGGACTTGGTTGGTCTGTATTGTTGTTATTACTAAACCAGTCTTCCCTCAGATGGAAGTTGCTACCATTGCAAACCCTCACGAGGTACCCAGCCTCTGGAGCATGAGGAGTGGCTCACGACCGGCTACCGAGACATCCCTTCCCCTTCGGGGCCACCATGTTGCCGCAGGCTTTTGCCCAAGGAGGCTGCCGCCCTGGTGCCACCATATTCGGAAAGTGGTGAGCCCCGTCCGGACGGTCCAGCACTCCCGTCAGCCTCCGGGTGATCTGTTCTGCACGAGACCAGGATCCCCTGTTCCCTTCCCTGCATCAACCAACCAATGCCACCTGTTTAATAGCAGAGCTCCCTTAAGTGCTCACCCCCCCACAAGCACGCTATTTTATCAATTTCTCCATTGCTCTGCATATGTTCCCTATGTATCTATCCAAACCTGCGCTTGACAGGTGTACTCCATCTCTAACATATAGCTCTTTATTTCTTGCTCTAATATCCTCGTATTTTATTAAGGGTACCCTGTATGCTTCCCATGAATGCCCTCATGGTTGCATTGTGTTGCCGCCGGACTTTCTCCACAGCCTTGAGGTTGCTCGCCTGGTGCCAATGGCCTCTCTGAATGGCATCGGACCATATTATATGAACCTCAGGCCAGATGCCTTTTAAATACTGCAAGTTCTTCTTTGGTTGCCTTAGCAGGTCAATAGACGATAGGGTCCCCATATCATTTACCCCAAAATGAATGATCAGCATCTGTGGTGTGCCTCTCCTTCACGCTTCTTCCTCAACCATTGGTAGTAAACCTTTCCAACACAAGCCCCTGCGGCCCACCCATCGGACCTCGCAGGTTTGTGGATCCAAGTATAAATTCCTTCCGCCTTTGCTCTTTCCTGCATGAATGGCCACCCAATGCACAAAAGAGTGCCCGCACACCCAGATCTGCCTCCTCTGAATGCTGTTGCCTGTTAAAACAAAGAAAGAAATTAAAGCATGTGTGGCCTTACGTAACCTTCAAAAGCTTGTGACCGCCATCTGCCCAGGGACTGAATTTGTTCATCTGTGAACCCTGCTACCCGGGCATGAGATGCTGTCCCAATCCCAAATGAGTGCATGTTGTATTCTTTCACTTGTATTCCCAGTCTTTCCAGGCACATGTCCAGCACTCTCCTGAACTGAAAAGCTGTCACTGGGGACTCATCATTTTGACGAAAATATGCAGCCCCCTGCTCGGTTCTGTGTGTCATGTAGTTGTTAACTGTGTCCCATATTCCCCACTGCACCCCGGGTGGGGACTGAAGACAATGCCAGCATCCCTTGGCCATGCTGTCCATTTTGCTCTTCCTTAGCCAGATGAAGACGCCCTCGCTAGTCAGCCTGACGTCGTCGTCCGCTAGAGCCACTGGTAACCCGGCGGCCTTATCTGGTTGTACAAACTCAGACACCCTGAAGGTGCCACAAAATATGACCATATAAAGCGCCTTAAAGAGGCGTATTTCGGAATCAAAGGAGCACACCTGTGCCAGCATTTCCCAGACCTGGTGCAGAACCTAGCATCTGGTCTCCTCTGGGTTCCCTGAGCCCACCCCTCAAGCAATTTGCACAGCGGGAAGGCTCTGGTATGATCTGCATACCCCATCACCTTCGAAAACCAAGCAGTCCCTGCTAGGTGTTGCTTGACCACTAACCGTGAACTGCCAGACCGCCTCATATGGAGGACGTATGCACACAAATGGTCTACTGGGATAGGCCACCTGTTTTCCCCACCCTTGCACTTGACAAACACTCAGGAAGCTATCTACTCCCCTCTGATAGGCCGCTTGGGTGCTTGGTGCCAAGAATTCCCTGGTCAGGTCCCAGGCTTCTGGGTTACCAAATCCCATAGGTACGATGGTACTTCCCTGGGGGCTCTCTCTGCTGTTGGTGCCAGATGACGAAATCTCTGCCACTGTGAATGAGGAAGAGCATCAGCAATACCATTTTTCATACCAGGCACGTGCTGTGCCCTGAATCTAATGTTCCACATCAGGCATTTTAATACAAAGACCCTCATGAGGTCCCCCATCAGTCCTTACCCCTCAGTTGTCGGTTAATGGTGTACACTACTCCCATGTTATCGGATCTGAAGAGAATGGCCTTGTCCCTGAACTGGTTGCCCCATATCGTTGGTGTAACTACTATTGGAAAAAAATTCCAGTAGTGTCACCTGTCTCAACATTCCCCCCTGATGCCATGAGTCAGGCCACTGACTTGCCCACCACTGTCCTTGAAAATATGCCCCGAACCCCAGACCGCCCGCAGCATCGGTAAGCAGCTCGAGCTCCTGGCTGGTCAGTGGAGTCTGCCAAAACACCTTCCTATTAAAGCAACCTAGGAAGATCTGCCACCCCCCCAAATCTTCCCTCATGGATTCGGTCACCCGTATCCTGTGATGGGGCTTGGAGCAGCCTGCTCCCTTTTGAGCAAGCCAATGCATGAACATCCTGCCCATTGGCATAATTTTGCATGCAGAGTTCAAGTGACCCACCAGTTGTTGTAATTCCTTAAGTGTGGTCTTCTTT
This sequence comes from Neoceratodus forsteri, assembly GCA_016271365.2. Taxonomy (NCBI): domain Eukaryota; kingdom Metazoa; phylum Chordata; order Ceratodontiformes; family Ceratodontidae; genus Neoceratodus; species Neoceratodus forsteri. Next base: position 152,156,221 of record CM028134.1, read on the forward strand.
GCCCGGGCCACCTTCCCTATGAAGTCTTTTAAGAACTCCAGCTTTTGTTGGGAAAGTCTACATTCACTGGCCACCGTGTCAGTCTTGATGCCCAGGAAAGAGTGTGTGGTAGTGGGTCCCTCTGTTTTCTCTTGAGCCAGGGGCACCCCCAAATCAGAGCACACTGCCTGGAATGCACCCATAATCCGTGCACAATTGTCTGTGCCTGCCTTTCCCACAAGCAGGAAGTCATCCAAATAATGGATGATATCCGCTCTACCCACTTCCTGTGCTGTGACCCACTGCAGTGCCGTGCTAAATTGCTCGAACACTGCACACGCCATTGCGCAGCCCATTGGCATGCAGTTGTCCCTGAAGTATTGCCCTTCAAACTTCATACTCAGCAAGTCCCTGTCCTCCAGATGCACCAGTAACAGTCTGAATGCTGATTGGATTTCCACTTTACTCAAACGGGCTCCTCGCCCTGCTGCTCAAATCATCTCAGCTGCGTCATCAAAGCGCACATATGACACTGCCACGTACGCCAGATCTATAAAATGGTTCACAGACTCCCCTTCTGGGTAGGACAAATGATTACTCATCCTAAACTCCCTGAGGTTCTTTTTTGGGACCAGCCCAATTGGTGACACTCTGAATATTTTCCCTGGCGGTGTCTTAAACGGACCACTCACTCTACCCACTGCTATTTCTTTCTCAAGTTTTTTTGCACTACTTCTGGTCACTCCCTGGCTGACTTCAGGTTCTCCACCTGAAAACTTTGGCGTGGACCCTGATATGGAATCCGAATCCTGCTCCGAATCCCTCAACCAGGTACAGGGGCGCCACTGTGTCCGGATAGTGCCTTAGACGTTCTTTAAGACAATCTGCCCTTATGGGCGTTGGGACCTTTGTGCCACCCTCTTTTGTAAGGGCGAAAGGACCCAGACCCCGAGCCCTACCTATACTGGGTGAAGGGGTGCACCTTCCCACATGCCAGGCACTTGTGCTTGAATTTACACTGCTCGGCCTTGCACAAGCCTTAACTGTAGTAGTAACAGCGATGTCCTCCTCCCCCTTTTCCCCCCATAGTCCGATGTCCCCTTCTTTGGGGACCATGGCTTTCTGACTGGGAAACCGCTGTCTGTATGCTGGAACCCCCCCCCCCAAGTCTGTCGCCCACAACAGAGGCAAGTCCAGCATGTCCCATGACCTGCTGGCATCATATTGCATGCGCCTACGAAATTCCTCATCATACTCCAACCCCCGCTTTTGCTGCTCGCATGGACATAACCCAGCTCAAATATACACAAAGACCCCTGCCTTAGCCGGATTGCCCTGGGTTAGTCATCCTGCATAAATTGAAAACCCTATTAGCCAATTCTCCCAAGTTCTCTTTAATTGGCACCTTCCGTTTTCTTTCCACCCCATCATCTTTGTCCTTCTCTTTTTTTTATCTTCATCCTCTTCCGGCTCTTTAGATCTATTAAACCATGTAAAAACATCTACAAATTCCCCTTTTATGATCTGTTGCCTTATCTTTTCCAGCAAGTGTAAACCCACTGGTTCACCCAGGCTCACAAAACCTGTTGTGGCTTGTTCTATTGGCCGCAGACTACTTCCTGTCTGTTATACTGTTGTTCCAGAGCCCGCTGCTCCAAGTCTGCTTGACCCTGGGGCCACTGCCTCATGTGTGGCCTGTGCCTTCTCTTGGGCTGCAGTATATGCCAACACCTTATCCAACTTCTATTCCGGTCCAGCCATCAGTTCCACTGGAACCGATTCTGCCCTTGCCAACACAACCTCCACGGGCATTAGGCTTTGCACCGGTGGGGTTCCTTGGAGGTGAGCCTCGGGCCTTGTCTCCTGCCCCCTTTCCTACAGCCTTGTTTTGGAAAAGGCTTCCTCCCCGATTTGCTGCTCATTCCCTGCTGCCTTACAAGGCTTTCTACCCCAGCATGCAGGTGCCTCTTGGGTTCCCCTCCAGTGACTGCTTCAGCAGTGCCCTTAATTCATCAATAGACATATTTTTCAGCTCAGGCTTACCTGTTGGTTGCTGTGTCTTAGCCTTCTTGGGCGGCTGGACCTGCTCTGGATCTAGTGGCGGGGTTACCGCTCTGTCACCTGAACCTGGAATCTGCTCATTCGAGGGACACGGTTCTTCGGTCGGCTGTTGTTGGTCCATGTTATCGTGCCCCGGAAATAAGGCGTCCCACCATGCTTTGCCTTTGCTCTGCACTAGATTCACCAGCTGGCTCTCAAACGCTACTTCCGCTGTCTTCCTGTCACCTTCCATCCTTAATCGGAGCTGCAACACAGACCACAAACACAAGACTACCCTCTCTGGCTGTAGCACCACTCCCACTGCACTGCGACCAGAGATTCTGTCAAAGAGATATCAGTATACTTTGTTGCATACCTTCCACATCCCTGCCTAAACTCCCTATTGCCTCCTGCACGTCTATACGCTAATAATTAAAGATTATAATTAAAATTTTTCTTTTTGTACTGTGCCAACCTACTTCTTTCTCTCAAAGGTGCACCTTGCATCCTCTCTCAATGTCTGCCTTACATGAGTTCTACTCTCCTGTTGACCTATATATACCTGTTTGTATATATGCTTTTATTTTTATCATAATTTTTTTTTTTAATTACCTCATGCTACCACTGTGTGGCGCCCCCACTGTGCATCCAGCTCTATAGTACAACCTCTAAATGCTACTAACAAGTGGCATTGCAATAGTGCCCTAGCCATCTAAACAGTGCTCCCTGATTGGGTTGGGATTTTCCCTGTAAATCCAGGGCAATTTCCTGTGTTTCCTATAGATTACATTATCTCCTATGAAACCAGAATTTTGTATGACCAATGCAAGTCTATGGGCACAAGTTCCCTGCAAGTGGCTCCATATTCCTGTAGCATACCGGAATCCCTGTAGATCTGGGAGCCCTGAACAGTAGTTCTTCTGTATTCATCCATTTATTTGTTTGTATTTGTTTAATTTACATGTTTTTTTTGTTTTGTTTTTTGGGTGGGGGTATCTGAATCTCCATGGTCCAATACCTAGGAAAGGGGTCTGACTGGAGGACCCCACATGGCCTGCCAGTGTCTTCTGCACCATGTGGCCAAGATGGCCTATTAAAAATGGAGGGGGGAAGGTAGGGCACCATGTGATTTCCTTCATCCCCCACTACAGAGCATCCCTAGGCCTACTGTGCGCCCTAGACTACTTCTCGCGTCAGGGCTTCTTTTCTTTAAATTAATCAAAGGTAATTTCCCGCTGTGATGCAGCCCCAGACGTGCTTTCTGCTGTGGGAAGGGAGAATGTGCCACTTTGCAGTGAAAAGGACCCCCCCACCGGAGGGAATTCGAGAAACACACTACCTCCTTACCTTGAGCTTGGACAAGAGAGTTCCCCTCAGCATTCCTGGACTGCGGTGATTGCCAAATCTACGGCCAACCATGCTGCCTGGGCACTGCAGCCTTCCAGGTAAGCCGACCATGCAGAAAGTCCACCCTCTCAACAGAAAGGGTAGGCAGGGGATGGAAGCGGCTTTGTCCCACTGCCTTGGGATCGCCCAAGCCAGTCGCAGGGCCAAGAGATGCTGGGGGTCTCTCTGCGGTGGCGGCATGCTAGGCCATGCCACAACCTCAGCATCCTAACCTCTCCGGCTGTGAGGGGGAGCCGCTTAGCTACTCCTGGCTCGAGCCACAGGCCTACGCTCCCCCCCCCCACCATCCTGCAGCTGCTCTCCTACTGAACTCCCTCCTCGCTCACCAGTGCCTCCAAACAGTAGGACCCTGACCGGCGCAAATGCTATGGTGACAACCAGGGAGGCCGCGCCAGCAAAGACTGTGCTCCGGTGTGGAGCAGGTGCCCGGGGGGGGGTTGCTGGATCAGCACTGGGCTCAGGGAGAAACTGGGAAGGCAACCACGTGGTCCCGGCTTAGCACCGGGAAGGAAACTGGTTCCGCCTGTGGGCCTGTAGACTGCCATTCCCCCTTGCACTCTACTGTCAGAGCAGCAACCCAGAAGCTGCTAGTTAGCCACACACAGTCCCTAGGCCTCCACTTGGGTAATGAGCCACCCATGAAGATGGCCCCAGAAGCCCTGGCCCAAGCCAACATCCCTGCCTCCAGCTGGAAAGCCTTACCTTACAGATGCTTTGTCCAGCTGCTGCTGCAGTGTTCCCTGGAGAGAGAGAGATGTTCTTCCTTCAACTGAGAGGGGAGGCAAGGTCATACTCGTCTAGCACCGACCTTATGTAGGTTGATGCTCCTCCCCTCCAGCTTCCACTTGTCCCCTCCCCTGGGAACACCTCCCTACCTGCGCTGACCCCTAAATGGCCAAGCCCCTACCTACCTTCCTCCACCTGCCCCCCCCCCAGGTGTCATCAGGAGGGGCGTGCCCACAGACAAAAGGCTGCCCCCAGCTAAACATTGGGGGCTGAGTCATTATGTATGTTATAAGCTTGTTTTCAGACTTTAGTCAGGTTTTTATTGTAGTCTTTGAACGTGAGCATCTACTTGGTAGATTACTAAGAGCAAGATCACGGTTACCAACTAGCTTATTCAAGTTTATAATCAGCAGGGCCATCTAAAATCCTCAGCTGTTTGAATCAAAACTAGTCTAAATGAAAGTATGCTCACAAGGAAAAACCTGGCCTACCACTTACAAAAAAGCTTCATAACACCCCATTTAGGTGAATGGGATAATTTGCACATTTTCTCCCACCTGCTGTTTCAGTCGCTGTGGCAATAAAAAGTTTTCTGATAGACTGCTTTCAACACAAATCAGATGTCAAGTGTTTAAGTGTACTTGTGCTTGGCCAGTTGATTTTGTCCAGACAAGGATTCAAAAGAAAACAGTGTCACATAAAACCCTTCGCACCTTGCACTGCTTTGTTTTGGCCAAACATAAGTCTGCATGCAAAATTGTCAATATATTTGTTTTTTATTGAAAATATTAATACGTTTTACACAGTCAAAAGTAGAAATTCAGAAAATGCAAGAAATTGCAGAACATGTCAGTTTTTGCGGATAATTGTGAAAACTGCGGATTCAGCAAAAGAAATTGTGGGTCCAATTTTCCAGTGCCCCTGCAGATGACTGATCTGGCAGCTACTGAGTAGCTCTTCCTGAGCAGCTGTGATATCACAGTCAGTGAGGTCACAGTGCTGATGATGCAGTAGGGGTATAGACAGATCTCACTTCTCGATAGAGCTCTTGCAGCAGGCAGTAACCATCAGGACCTTGCGCCAGGCACTAGGACCCCATGGAAAAAATTCTAGCTAGCAGTCTAAGGTGGGGGACTTCCCACCTGACGTTAGCCCTGCCCCTGACGTCACCAGTAGTATAAAGGGGCGGTCCCCTGGCACCACCTCAGTTTTTTCCCCCGCCATCAACCCGTGCATCTCGGCTCTACAGACGCCCCCTAACAGTTGACCACCATTTTTTGCACTTTGCGCAGTTACCATTTTTTTCATCGAGTTAATCAACTTCATCGTGTATGTCTACCTAGCCAATGTCATCTACAGAGTGGCGGCAATTGAAGTGTACATGCGGCAAGCAAATCCCGGTGAAAGACGGCCATTCGACCTGTCTTGTGTGCTTGGGCCCCAACCACAAGCTGGACGCCTGCCCGCATTGCCTCAGCGTCAGTAGGAGTACCCGCATCCGCCGCCTGAAAACCTTGAAAGCCTACCTCCTAGAACAAGTGGCCGCCATGCAGAAGACCCACTCGGGGCACAGCTCGTCATTTTCTTAGGCCAGGGACACCTCCCATAGAGAAAAGAAATCTAGCAGGAAGCACCATCACCATCACCAAGACAAGGACAGGTCCAGGTCAGAATTCCTATTCGGGTCTCCACACAAGGCTTCCAGACTTAGCCACTCTGGTTTCCCCTTGCTCTTCCCAGGTTACTGTTGATGAAGCCTCCCGCCTCTACCTAGACGTCTGGTGGGGGTCTTCCGGGCTAGGGCCTTCCAAGGCCTCCATTTCCCTGGCTATCAGGCCCCATAAGCACTCAAATGGGTCTCAGCCAGAAAGATCAGCCCATGCTTCGTCGGATGGTAGGTTGTAGCCTGCCATCCACAAGACTGTTCCCTCAGGGTTGTCGGACAAGACAACAGAGTCCAGTGACACCAAGAGACATCAGGAACACGAGCGCCAGAAGAAACCGCATTCATCTTCTAAACTGTCGTCGGCTGGAGCTCTCTACCGATGATAGACTACAACACCCTCTGACTCCACCGCTACGGAGCTGGACCAGACAACACCCTCTAAGCCGTAGCCTGACCCGCAGTGATCTAAAAAGCCTCCATCCACGGAGCGGACGACAGAGGACCCGACGCCAGCCTATGTGGAGTCCAAAGACACGGTGTCCCACACTCCGTCTTCACCTCCCCCCCTCAGGAGCCCGATGACCGGACGTCCACGCACCTAACATCGGAGGACGAGACGCCATCAGACCTGATGCACAAGGCAGCAGCACCATCAGGCCTAACAGTGGGAGACTAAACTCAAAGGCCTGATGCCAAGCCCTTCAGGCACTCCTGTCCCGATGCCAGACTCACCGACAGCCCCCATGGTACCTCTGACTGAGGTCGGTGCTCTGTTTACCAGTTGGTGGAATACAATCAAGGGGAATCTGTTGCCCAGCCTGCCAGAGCCAAACCCCACACCAGCTCCGCCTAGGCAACCTATCTTCCCCCCCTCCCCGCAGAAAGCTTTCACCACCCCCAGTGCCACCTCACCCGACTCCAGGTGGCACAGGACAGGGATCCCACGACCGACGGAGGCACCCGTCATCCCAATCCTCCTCTAGATACCAGAGTCGTTGTAGTGGACGCCAGTCCACATCTTCAGAGGAGTCCAGCAGACATTCCTCCTCCTCCTCTTATGACTCTTCAGAGGATGACTTATCTCTTCCATCTCCGGATCCAAGGAAGGATTCCCCAAGGTCTCCCCTGAACGATCCCAATTTCCTAGATGTGATTAGGCACATACAGTTTCTTAACCAGTGGGAAACTGAGGATTTAGATCCTGAGAGACGCTGTCTGACGAAATTCTTAGGGGACAGTGACCCAAAACCTTTGGTCATCCCACCATTAGTGGAGCCCTTCCAGGACGTTACGAAACTAGCCTGGAATCACCCTTCCACAACCCTGGCAGTTCCTAAGAAAGCTGACTGCTTATATAGGACCCCTAGGGAAGAACCACATTTAAGCGCTCAACCGAAAGCAGACTCTATGGTCCTTATGGCTGCACATAGAAGGACTCAGCAACCAAAGCATGTGAGCTCCCAACCACCAGATAAGGAGTCCAGGAGATGGACCAGTTCGTCCATAAGGTCTACTCATCGGTCACTTGTACAGTCCGGTTACCAAATTTTCTGGCACATGTGGTTCTGTACCAGAAGTCTCTCTGGAACAAAGCTGTGGACCTAGCTTAGTCACAGCCTGACTCCCCTAATAAGACAGAGCTCTTAGCCAGCCTACAGTCCAGTGCTGACGTCGGTAAACATGTCCTCAGATGCTCATATAACTTGGCAGACACTGCAGCCAGGGCAGCCACCACGGGGATATGCCTTCAGCGCTACTCTTGGTTGAGGGTCTCTGGCTTTCGGCAGGATTTGCAGGATGCTGTCCTGGATGCCCCTTTTCAGGGATCAGTTCTTTTCAGCCAGGAGGCAGAAAAGATGATCACAGGTTTGCAGGACTCAGGAAAGGCAGTTTCTGAAGTCCACAAGATGTAGAAGTCAGAGCCAACCCCATACAGACGTCTGCCCTTTCGCAGGCAACAAGGCCAGTAAGCGAAAAGACAGCAGCAAAGAAGAGGATACAAAAGAAAAGCCCCCCCCCAACCAGCAATGGCACAAGGACTAAGAAATGTTAAAAATGCCAGAGCTCCTTCGCCCACCCCAACAGCCTCTGCATGACTCCCTGCCTGTCCCTCCCCTCCTCTGGCAGAGGTAAAGGGAGAGGCAGTAGAAGGGTGATTCTCCCTTTATCTCACAGCTTGGTCCAACATCGTGGCAGATCAATGGGTACTCCAAATTATAGAAAGGGGTTACACCCTGAAGTTCAACCAAATACCTCCAGACAACCCAACCACTTCCGCCCCGTCCCAGTCCCATGCAGGCTTGATTTGGGCAGAAACCCAAGTTCTCCTGAGTAAAAAGGCAATCCAGGCAGTCCCACTGAGCCAAAGAGGAAGGGATTACTACTCCCACTTTTTCCTTTTTTTTTTGCATAATATGTTTATTAAGTTTTCATTATACATCCATTACATTAATCCATTTACAAATCCTTCTCACCCTCCACCTCCAACCTTAACAGATAATTCCTCAAAAAAAAAAAAGTACCCCCCCCCCCATACTTCCTGCCAACCCTGCCCTTTTCCTCTTTACAGGCATCTTCGTCCCTTCGGTCTTAAATATACCCCAATTCTAAGGTTATCAATCTCTAAATTCGGGCTCACCCTTCCAACCCACACATCACTTAGTCCATTCATCCCTCATATGATACTGGTCCTCCAGCCTCTCGGCACCCCAAGCCATCCCCTTCAGCTCTCCAATCCTCTTCCCATAATTCCCCTTTCAACTGGAGAAAGTGAACACATATATGTCCTCCACATTGCCCAGAACTGATCTTCTCTGTTTCTTGTCATATAATATAACTTTTCCATGCTGAGAGCCTGCAGGCACAGGTTCCTCCACTGTTGTAAGGTGGGAGCATCCCCCGAGATCCATGTATTTAAAATACAGTGTCTGGCCAGTGCCACTAAAATTCTTATCCATCTCGGAAGGGGTTTCCACTCCTCCTCCTCCGAATCATCTACGCCAAACAGTAGGAAACATGCTTTTTTTTCCTATTTGCCTCCCCCACACCCCACCTACTTCCATAGCTACTCCCTCCCAGAAACACTCCAACTTTTGGCACTCCCAAAAGCAGTGTATATAGGTACCATTTTCTGCCTTACACCTACTACACAGGGGTGAGATCTCCGGACGATATTTATTCACCAAATAAGAGGGGCAATATATCCTATGCAGAAACTTGTAATAAGACTCCTGATATTTATTACAGATTAATAGCCCCTTATGTAATTGCAATAATAACTCCCATCCTTGGTCAGGTATTTCCCTTTTCAGGTCTCTACACCACAGTGCTTTAGATTTACCAGCATAAGACGGCCTGTATCTCCGCGCCATCCTAGCCGCCCTACCTATAATGCCCTTCGCCCCTTTCCGAGTACTAAGCACTAACTGTTCCATCTCCTCCAAGGGAGAGTCCTTCCCCTGGTTCTTTCCAATGGTTTTAGCGTAAGCTCTCGCCTGAAAAACACGGAACATGCCTATCCCCATCCCCCCACTCACCTCCACCCCTGTTCCTACCCCCGACCCCTTCCACAGGCCCCTAACACACTTCACCCCTTTCTCATCCCACCGCAGGAATTCAGCATCTTCCATCCCGACTATAAACCCAGGGTTCCCTCTGAAGGGAAGCAGCAGTGTTTCCTCCTTTGTATTTACCCCAACCCACCTTCTAAGCTGCTCCCACCCCTCCAGAACCGAGACCACCAAAAGATTCGGATCTAATTGGTTTCTGTGCGCCTTCTTCCCTCCTATCCTCAAAAATGCCGAGAGCCTAACTCCCTCCTCCCCTTCCTCCAAGTCCAACCATCTGGCCTCGGTGGTCTGTTCACCCAGTCACCTATCAACCTATAATGCATGGCCAGTTCATAATTCCTCAGATCTGGAAAATTAAGGCTCCCTCTATCTACATCTGCCTGGAGCCTACGAAGACGCACCCTAGGTGTTTTCCCATTCCATAAGAACCCTGAGGAGGCCTTGTCTAATCTCTTAGCATCCTTCTTGTTAAGACCCTCTGGCAACATTTGCATCAGGTAGAGAATGCGTGGCAAGGTATTCATTTTTAAAAGATTTATTCGCCCCAGCCATGACAACTGTAGGCCTCTCCACCTTCTCAACTCCTGTTCCACACTCTGAACCATCACCCCATAATTAAGTTTATAGAGCTGACTCAGATCATGTCCTATTCGAATTCCTAAGTATGTGAATTCTGTTTTAGCCTTCTTTAACCCCAACGCCATGTCTCCATGCTCCCTTTCAATATTACCCCACAACATGATTTCAGATTTGTGGATATTTATTTTATAGCCTGAAAATAAGGCAAACTCCTTTATCACTTTTAGCAATGGGGGAACAGATCTGGCCGGATCCCGGACATACAAAAGCATGTCATCTGCATAAAGTGTAATTTTATGCTCTTCCCCCGATCTCCCAACTACCCCTCCTATTTCTGCAGAGCATCTAATAGCTACCGCCAAAGGCTCTATCGCTAACGCGAATAATAGAGGTGAGAGAGGACATCCCTGCCGGGTGCCTCTTCGGAGAGCAAACCTCCCAGTCAGACCTCCGTTCACCAATACCCTTGCCATCGGAGCCTCATATAGGCTCTCCACCCATCCAATAAATCGTTCTCCCAGGCCGAACTTGCACAGAACACCAAATAGGTACTCCCATTCTATACGGTCGAAGGCCTTCTCAGCGTCCATTGTAAGAACCGCAATATCTTTACGACCACAGGCTGCCCTCCAAATCACGTTAAGGAGTTTCCTCATATTATGATATGAGTACCTACCCATCACAAAGCCCGTCTGATCCGGGTGTACCAATTCCGGCAAAAAACGCTCTAGTCTCCTAGCCAAAATCTTGGCTAATATTTTAGCATCGCAATTCAATAACGATATCGGTCTGTATGCCGAGCACTCTTGCTCATCCTTCCCTGGTTTGGGAACCAAACAGATAACTGCCTCCTTGAAAGAGGTCAGAAGGCCACTCCCCTCCACCCCCGCCTCACCAAATACTCTCTGGATTGGTTCCACAATGTGTCCCAAAAGCTTTTTTATAAAACTCTATAGGAAATCCATCTGGTCCACTAGCTTTCCCTTGTTTCATGCTCTGTATAGCTTGTCTAATTTCCAATTGCGTAATTTCCCCATTTAACTGCTCCTGCTGCTGCTCATTGAACCCAGGTATTATAATTCCCTCAAGAAACCTAGCGGCCATATCCCCTCTCCCCTCACATTCTGCTTGATATAGGTGTTCATAAAACTGTTGAAACCTATTTCTTATCTCAACCTTGTCTGTAACCAACCCCCCCCCCAACCCCCAGTATATATGTACAGGATCTTCTGCCCTTTATCAGCCTAACCATCAGTGGGCCATATCTGTTACCCCACTCAAACATCCTGCTTCTGGCTAGTAAACCAACCGAGCGGGCTTCCCCAGGAGTAAGGCATTTAGGGCTTCCCTAGCAGTTCTCAAGTTCTTCCCTCCGTCCCGTGACGGCCTCTCTACTACCTCCCTTTCCAACCTTTTCACTTCATCCTCCAGCTGTCTTCTAGTCATTTCTTTCTTCCTTTTATATTGGGCCACATAACTAATAATGGAACTCCTAATATACGCCTTTCCAGCTCCCCAGTACATCCCAGGGGAGTCCACAGATCCTTCATTCATTTCTTTATAAAGCTGCCACTGCTGTTTCAAATACTCTACAAATTCTTCACTTTCAATAGATACCTAGGAAATTTCCACGGTGGGGGGTCCTCCCTGCTTTCTCTCATCTCCACATCCACCCGGACCATAGCATGGTCCGATAGCATAATGGAGCTGTGCTCAACTTTTTGTATTCTATTTAACCAAGATCTAGGCACATAGATGTAGTCTATTCTGGTCCAGGTATTGTGTGGGTTTGAGTAAAAAGTGAATCCCTTCTCCCCCGGGTGCTTGGTCCTCCAACAATCTATCTCATCTAGGTCTAGCATTCCTTCTTGCCACTTCTTTAGTTTACCCGCTCGTCTATCCTTCCCCTCCAAATGGTCTAAATCCTCCTGCATAATCGCATTAAGGTCCCCCCCCAAAATTAACCCCTAAAATTGTTCCCTCACCAACACTTCAAGGACCTCCTTATAAAAGGCTGGATCAAATACTGAGGGGGCATAAACACTACCAAGAGTAACTTTCTCCCCATACAGAACACCCTCCACAAATATGTATCTACCTTCTCCTTTATCTGCCACCACCCTTGAGCTTACAAAGAGAACACTCTTCCCAACCAAGATTGCCACTCCTCTCTTATGAGCTTTATAGGGAGACTCAAAACATCTACCCACCCACCTTCTCTCCAGCTTACCATGTTCTCTATTAGTTAAGTGTGTTTCCTGAAGGAGGGCAACTTGAGCACCCTGACGGTGAATAGCTGTTAATATACTGGCCATTTAGTTGGAGTCGAGATCCTTTTACATTCCAAGAGACGATCCCCAAAGTTTTACCTTTTACCGTTAGGCACGATGGTTTTCCCCTTCTCCTTCCACCTTATTTTGCATTTTCCCGTGAGCCCGGAAATAACTGATGCCTTCAGAATGACACAGTACCCCAATGTTTTCTCCAAGATCAGAGACAAAAAACATACCCCGACAGAATTTAACATACTCATCCGTTCCCAAAACTACCCCAAAACACCAGATTATCCCCCTCCCCACAACAAAATAACTACCCCCCCATAGGCCATCCATCCGCCATCCTCCCTCTCAGCACATGTAGATTGGTATGACCCATTCGCCCACACATTGTAAAGCGTTCCATTCCCAACCCCGCATTTAACTTCCTAAACAGGTTGCACATTCCCAAATCCATAAATTCCTCAACTTTAAGGTAAAGAACATTTAATATTTTAACTTTGGTCCTGGTTATGGTCTCCAAACTTCGCTGGCCCCCTACTCCGTCTTTCCCCAACAGCGTCTTCTGTGTCAACTTTCCGCTTGCAGAGCCCCCCACCCCCAGAATTTGCCATTCTGTAGAGTACCTCATCACATTTCATATTACGGAGAGCTTGCAGGGGCAGGGGAGCCGGCCTACCCCAAAACACACCCAGCACCCCCCACTTACCCGACCACCGCACCATCTTGCCCACAGGGGGGGTCAGTCCTCTTTACTTTGGTGGGAACGTAATATTACAGTCCCTCAGCATAACTCTGTACAGCTTCCCACCAAACTGCTGCTTTTCTTCATCTGTCCATCTCCTCTCTTCACCATCATCTGCCATACATCTCTCCTCCTATCTCCCCACCTCCACTCTGCCTTCCATTTCAATTCTTCTCATAGGACCCACAGTTATTAAGAGCTCATACAGTTCTCCATGAAATATGTTTCACCGCAGGAGTTTCAGAAACCAAGAGACCATACCAAAGTCCAACTGACATACTAACATACTAACATACTATTTGCCAGCAGATTAGGCCTTATGGTCTATCAAGTCTGCTCGAACCTAGATCCTTAGTTGGGTGCAGAGACCCTCCCATCCCTTGTGCTCCAGAAACCCTATCATCCATCCCCACCCCCAGGGACAGGCCATCATCTGATACATCCACTTTCTGTCTGTCCCACCCTCTCTTAAAGCTCTCCCTGTGGATCTCTGAACCAGCTCACCAGGCAGAGCATTCCAAGGGTCCACCACCCTCTCAGTGAAAAACCTCCTCCTCTTTTCCCCCTCACCCTTCCACCTTCCAACTTCAAACCATGCCCTCTGGTGATGCCTCCCTGCTTTAGTCTAAGATCCCTCCATGTTTACCCTATTTATTCCCTTGAGGTACTTGAAGACCTCAATCATGTCCCCTGTCTCTCCTCTCCTCCAATGAAACAGGCAGAGCTCCTCAAGTCTGTCCTCGTAAGTCAAATCCCTAGCCCTCGTATCATCTTTGTTGCCCTCCTCTCTGTACCCTCTCTCCAGGGCTGTGTCCCTCTTCAAGTGTGGTCTCCAGTACTGTACACAGTACTCAGGTGTGGTCTAACCAGTCCATTGTACAGTGGCAGAATCACTTCCTTGCTCCTGGGTGATCCCCTTGCGATGCATCCCAACATCCTGTTTGCCTTGCTAGCTGCTCTCCTGCACTGCTCAGTGTTATTCATACATGTATCCACCATGACCCCTAGGTCTTTTTCCCTGTTGAGGCTTCCAGCACCTCCTCCCAGGGTGTACCTGTGTTTAGGGTTTCCCGACCAAGATGCAACACCTTGCACTTGGTGATATTGAAATTTAATTTCCATGTGTGAGCCCAGCTTTCCAGGGTGTCCAGGTCCCTTGCAGGGCCAACCTCCCTCTTCTCCCTCAACTACTGCTCCCATCTTGGAGTCATCCGCTAAGAGACTCATTTCACACCCTATACCATCCCTGATGTCTGATATGTATGCATTAAACAGGATTGGACCCAGGACTGGAGCCCTGTGGTACCTCACTACCAACCTCTGTAGGGTTCGAGAGCTCCCCACAGACCACTACTCTCTGAGTCGTCCAGCTATCCAGTTTTCAATCCATCTGACCATCAAAGGGCCTACTCCTAACCCCATCAGTTTCTCCACCAGACCATTGTGGGGACAGAGTCAAACGCCTTGCTGAAGTCCAAGAATAATACATCCACAGGCTTACCCTATCCAGTTCTGATGTTGACCCATTCCTTAGAACTCTACAAGGTTGGTTTGACATGATCTACCTGGCACAAACCCATGCTGCCGACTATCCAGACCTCCCACCTCCTCCAAGTAAACCCCCAATCGTTCCTTTAGTAACTCTCCATTAATTTTTCCCACTGAGGTTAAACTGATGGGTCTATAGTTTCCTGGTACTTCCTTGACCCCCACTTGTAGATTGGTACCACATATTGCCTCTCGCCAATCCCTAGGTACCCTCCCTGTCTCAAGTGACCTGTTGAAAAGCTCACCAGGGTGCAGCCAGTATGTCCGCCATTCCCATAGTACTCTCGGATGAATGCCATCCGCCCAGGAGATTTGTCTTTCTTTAGGCCTTGAGGGCAAACCACACCCTTTTGGTGGGGATGGCATCATCTGTCCCTCCACCTTACTGGTCTTTTTATCCTTATCCAGATGTGACACCCCTGGGGACTTCCTTTCCTCCTTTTGCTCCATTTCTGCTCCCTGATCCCACTCCCTGCCACTTCTATCCCCTTTGTGCCTTGTTCTGTAGATATCCCATCCTCCCTAGTGAACACAGAGGCAAAGTACTCAAGTAAATCCTCTGCCTGGTCCCTCGCCTCTTCCACCCACCCTCCTTCTGATCTCAATCTGCTGAGATGGCCTTAGTTTTCTCCGCTCCCCAATGTGCCGGAAGAGCCCTTTTCCCTCCATGTGTCCCTGTGCCAGCAGTGCTCTTTACTGGACTTTGTCCCTCACCATCACAGGTGACTTTTCTAGATGCAAGCTGGTACATTTCCTTATCCCTATCCCCTCTTGTTGTTTTATATTTTTTGTGCGCCTTCTTTTCTCTGACTGCTACCTGGACCTCACTGGACCACCAGCATGGTTTATGTGACCTTGCTCCCTACGTTTCAACTTAGCGCAGATCCTGACTGCCTCATGAAGTCCCGTTTATGACCTCCCATCTCCTTTCCACACTTGTTGTTGAGGTAATCCCCTTCAAGTGATCCTTGAGAATATTCCCATGCCCATAAAGTCTGCCCCTGAAGTCCACTGCCAGTGTCCTAGATCTCACCCCACCCCCCAATGCTTATTTGAAACCAGACAGTATTGTGGTCACTCCCAGTCAGGGGTCCTGTACAACCATGTCCCTTACCAGATCCCCATCTGCCAGAACCACATCCAGGACATGCCCCTCCCTTGTGGGCTCCATCACATGCTGTGTTAAGAACACATCCTGGAAGCCATCCAGCAGCCTCTGCTCCTTGGCCACCTTAGAGGACATGGTTCCCCAGTTAGTACCTGGCATATTAAGGTCCCCCATCAACACCACTCCTTCCCCTTTTGGACCACACTGGGCAATGATGTTGT
Source organism: Neoceratodus forsteri (assembly GCA_016271365.2). Lineage (NCBI taxonomy): Eukaryota > Metazoa > Chordata > Ceratodontiformes > Ceratodontidae > Neoceratodus > Neoceratodus forsteri. The sequence goes on from CM028134.1 coordinate 152,172,085, forward strand.
CCAGCAAACCATCCTCTAGAACATCACTCATCCCGGGGGGCCTATATGCTACACCCAGCTTGACCTTATCTCCTGCTGGGGATCGTAAGGTGACCCATAAGGCCTCCACGTTTCCCTCTGCCTCTTCTACCATAGCAATTTCTATTCCTGCCCCTTTAAAACACTAGAGCACAATTTCCATCCTTCAGCAACTTTCAACAAACTTTTATTCTTTGCAAGTCATTTAAAATCGCAACGTAAAAGTTTTCCACCTCTACCAGCCTCTTTACTCAGCTGCTTTCAACCTGCTTTCTTCTTGAGTTCCTCCACAAATGCTGCAGCTCTTTCCAATTCCCAGAAAGTATATGTTGCTCCCTCATGTTTAATTTTCAAGATCGCAGGGTACAACATAAAGCCCTCCACCTTCATCTCTCTTAGTTGTGCGAGCACTGGGCCGAAAGCCCAACGTCTCTTCAGGACCCTACTCGAGTAGTCCTGTGCCAGAAAGAGCCTCTCTCCCTCAAATCGCAGCTCCTTCACATTGCGATAGGCCTGAAGCATCTCCTCCCTGTCCTGGAAATTATGGAACCGAAATATAATCTGTCTCGGGGGTTGCCCCACCGGAGGACATGCTGCGACTGCTCTGTGAGCCCGCTCCAGTTTCAGCTTTCCATTTTTAGGCTTCATCCCCAGCATATTTGGTAGCTTAACTGCACAAAACGTCATTATATCAGACCCCTCCTTTCCTTCAGGGAGCCCTCTGATCCTCAGATTCAAACGCCTCGCATAATTTTCCTGATAGTCATGCTGTTCAATTAATTCAGCTAGTTCCTTCTCTAGTTTCACCACATGGGCCGCCATAGGATCCACCTCGTCCTCCAGCTTAGACACCCTCTCTTCCACTTCTGTAACTCTGCCCAACTGTGCATTTAACTGTTCCAGCATATTTTGTAACCGGCCATCAATCTTTCTTTCAAGGCTGTTCCACTTTTCCTCATGCGCCTCCATTACTTGCTCCGAAACCTCCCGACCCAGTAGAGCCACTTCGCCTGCAGAGAGCGAAATCGGGTCTGATGCCTCCGGGGTCTTTGCTGCTGCTCTCTTCCCTTGCCCTTTAGTGGCGGATCGCTGTTTTTTCCCCGCGTTCGGCAGCAAGTACTCCTCCATTGTTCTTACAACACTGTTCTTCACCCTTGAACTTCACTTTTGAATGCAAAATCTACTAAAAATTAAACTTTATTTGAAGCGGGTACGGGAGCTGCGGGAACCCACGTCCTTACTGATGGCTGCTCATTAGCGCCCCCCACTTTTTCTTATTGCCAAAAAAGATGGGGGACCTTCATCCCATCCTGGATCTTAGTCAGCTGAACAATTCTATCAATTACAAAAGTTTCAGGATGGTGACACTGCCGGGATTACTGCCCATGATACATCAGGGGGACTGACTCTGCTCCCTGGACATATATATGCACATAAAAATCCTGCCGTCCCACAGAAAATACCTTCTCTTTACCTTCCATGGAGAGCATTACCAGTTTTGAGCACTGCCGTTTGGTTTATCCTCAGCACTTTGAGTATTCGCAAAGTGCCTGGCGGTGGTGGCTGCAGCTGTCAGGAGGCAGGGACATTACATCTACCCCTACCTCAATGACTGGCTCCTGACAGCTCCCACAAAGGACCAGCTGCATCACACATACTTTCCAACTGTTCCAAGACCTGGGGGTCACCTTGAACCTTCCCAAGTCATCCCCCTGGCCCAGTCAGAGATTACAGATACATAGGAACCGTCTTGGACACCATCCAGGGGAGAGCCTTTCTCCCCTCAGACAGGGCAGATCGCCTATGAGAGCTGGCTCAGAGAATCACCTATGCAAGCCAGGCTCCAGCCAGAATGGTCCTGCAACTTTAAGCCGCCATCATGACAGTGCCCTTGGCTCGTTTCCACATAAGAGTAGTTCAGTGGAACCTCCGCGTACAGTGGGATCAGCGTTCGGACGATCTCGAGCAGCAAGTTCGGATCTGCAATGCAGTGTGTCAGACTTTGGAATTGTAGCTCACCCCCTCCCATCTAGAGCCTGGGGCTCCCTTTTGAAGTCCCAGTCCTCAGCAGATCCTGACAATGGATGCCTAGGGACTGGGGTGGGGTGCGTATTTCAAAGACAAGCTGATAAGAGGGACGTGGACTCCTTCGGAACACAGTCTCCACATAAACGTGTTGGAGATGAGAGCCGTTCTGTATGCCTTACAGGTGTTTCAGACAGACCTCCTTCCAGGCCTCTTACTGATCCAGACAGACAACATGCCAGTTGTTTTTTATGTCAACAAGCAAGGGGGCACACACTCCTATCCCCTTTGCAGAGTGGCCATGAGTCTGGTACTGGGCAGTGGAGCACAATCAGGAACTCGCAGCGGTTCATGTTCCAGGAGTACAAAACACCTTGGCTGACAGTCTAAGCCACTCTTAGTCTCAGGCTCATGAGTGGGAGCTACTATGGGACATAATAGACGACCTATTCGAAAGATGGAGACTTCCAGAACTGGACCTCTTTGCATCCGTGCTCAGCGCCAAACTGCCCAGTTTCTGCTCGCTAGATCGAGGGCCTGGTGTTTTCTGGCGAGACGCATTGTCCCGCTCTTGGACAGGGAGGTTTCTTTATGCCTTCCTTCCCTTCCCACTACTTCGGCGGGTACTGCTCAAGTTGCAAGTGGAATGAGCAGGCATGATTCTGATAGCACCATTCTGGCCTCCGCAGATTTGGTTCCCATTGCTCCAGCAATTGGCAATAGAACCTCCACTTTCTCTCCCCCTGTCATCTCACTTGCTCTCCCAGGAGCAGGGTACTCTTGTACACCCGAATCTCAAGTCTCTGCACCTGCATGCATGGCTTCTACAGACCTAGTCAGGGACCAGTACAGGGTGTCCGCAAGGGTAGCAGATGTCCTGGTGGCTGCGAGAAAACCCTCGACCAGGGCCACCTATGCCATGAAATGGAAGCGCTTCTGCCCATCATGTGGACCCGTTCACCTGTCCAGTGAATTCGGTCCTGGAGTATCTTCTTTCCCTGTCTGATTTGGGTCTTAGCTACTCGTCCATAAAGGTACACCTTTCTGCAGTATCAGCTTATCATGTATCAGTGGATGGCAGGACCCTGGCACAAATGGATCTGTCCCGCATCTTTCTGCGAGGTGTGATACATATTAAGCCCCCCCATTCAGGACCCTGTTCCCCCATGGGATCTTTTATTTATGTTAGAGAAACTTATGTTGCCTCCTTGGAACCAGTCGCAGGTTGTGAGCTACGCTTTCTGTCTTGGAAAGCATTATTTTTAGTTGCCATTACTTCAGCCCAGAGGATTTCCGAACTTCAGGCTCTGATGTGTAAAGAGCCCTGTTTGATTTTCCACAGGGGCAAGGCATCCCTGCGCACTAATCCTAAGTTTCTCCTGAAGGTGGTGTCCGAGTTCACCCTTAACCAGGACATTCATCTCCCAGTGTATTACCCAGAGTACTCGAACAGAGGGGGAGGCCTTGTTGCATACTCTTGATGTTGACAGTGTTCTTCGCTTTTTTGTGGACTGTACTTGGTCTTCAAGAAAATCTGATCTGTTTTATTTGTATCTGTTGCTTCGTGGATGTTAGGGCCTCCTGTGACCAAGCAGACCTTGTCTAAATAGTTGGTCAATTGCATTGTGTTTTGCCATCAGACATATGACAATCCTTTACCGGGCTTGGTTAAAGGTCATTCCACTAGGGGTGTAGAAACTTTGTTTGCATCCCTCCAAAATGTATCCACAGCAGATCTCTGTGCTACTGCCACCTGGAGTTCAGTCCATACATTTATTAAACATTACAGTATGGACATTGCTTCCAGAAGGAGGGCAGGCTTTGGCCTTGCTGTCCTCCAAGGACTGCTCTCTTAAGAGTTTCTGAGGGTTTCCATAACCATTGACCAGCTGACCTGGAGTCTATCTTTGTACTGCTTGGGACTCAGTCCTGATGGTTATTGCCTGCTGCAAGAGCTCTGTCTCGAAGCTTAGGCTGTGCTGCTCTGTTTTCCTTGTAAACAGCATTGTTTTGTATTGTAAATCCATTGTATGCCTACTAATTGTTCGAATTACCTCTTGTACTATGTTATCCATCAATTTAGTCTTTGTTACCTCTGTCTGTATCTCTGTACGTCTCTGACTCAAAGGGTTTAAATCTGATATGTTCAATAAATAAATAAATGTTTCCTTTTTCTTCCCCCTATTGGGATGTTTGAATCTCCTTGGTTCCCCATCCTTTATGCAAGCCGGGTCTCCGGCGGGTGAACTGATGTGGTGCCGGGGGACTGCCGCTTTATACCATTGGTGACATCGAGGGCAGGGCCAGCGTCACCTGCTTTAGACTGCTAGCTAGAATTTTTTTTTCCGTTGGGTCCTAGTGCCTGGCAGCATAGTCCTGATGGTTGCCTGCTGCAAGAGCTCTTCTTGAAGATCTACTGTTACGATAAGTTCTTACGTAACTGTACTATATGTCAGCTGCCAAACTGAGAGCTGCTCCACACATCCAGCACAATATCATCACGTAGAAAACTTTCTAATGAGAAAAAGGAAAAGTAAAAATATCTCCAAAATAAAAAGTTAAAACTGTTTACTTATTAAAATGTGTGTCATTTTCCTGTCTGTCTGTTTTGGTCCCACTAGTTCTTTAATATCTTGAGTCACCAACATAATATTGGTAATAAACTCTGTTTTAAAAATATCGTAGAGAAATAAAATATATTGATTAATCTATGTCAGAAATACATTACTGCTAAAAAATCTATGATGACGTTCTTTGCTAACTAACAAATACTGCTGCTTTAAATCAGTAGGGAAAGTAGTGTCACTGAATGCATTCTTCATAGCAGAATTAGAATGCCTGGGAGGAAAGGGCAGATCACATGGTCTCTGGTTCCCAAAGATTTCCGCAACTGGCAGTTTTCTTTTCCCTAGTTCCTAACTCCATAAATTGCATTGGTAGCATTTCCCATTGAACAGTTGCTGTAGCCATATCACATAATATTGAATACTGCATCTGCCTGGATCACAGGAAATGAACTCAGTGGATCCCTGTTTTTTTGTCGTTTAGCGTTCCCTGTGTTCTTTTGAATGACATTAAAGGTGAGAATGACACACTGAGAGAATCACTTTATATGTTAGGCAGTGAATGAAGTTACAGTTTAGTCTGAGAATGGTGTCGCAGGTTAATCCAAGAGTGATGTTGCAGAGTAGGCAGAGGATGATGTCATGTTAGGCTGAGAATGACGATATGGGTTGGGCTGAGTGATGCTCCATGCTAGGTTGAGGGTGACATCCCATGTTAAGCTGTGAGTGACACCCCATGCTAGATCAAGAGCAATACCCTCTGGCCCGGTGGCACTGAGGGTTGAGGCGCTGGACACCACACTTCGCGTTATGCCGGTGACCCGGACTCTGGTCAGTGGGGAGAGGGAGGATTGAGCATCCCTGTGGATGCTCTCCTCCCTCTGGGGTGGGATACCAGGGATGCCTCTAGCACCCAATGCTCCTGAAGCCGGTGGATGCAAGGGCTTCCGGGGCACCGGTGGCTCTACTGGAGTCGGGGCGGAGAATGCTGTTGTGCGCGTGGCTGTTGGCAAGCCTGGACGTATGTCCTAAGCGCAGGCATCCAAGGGGAATGGGAGAAACCAGGGGGAAAATGTAACACCCCTGGCCCTACAATCGGATGAAACTAGGGATAGGATGCCGTGGGGATTGCCCTGGTGGACGGAGTAGGAGGAGGTACGAGGCCTCCTCTGAAAGCCGTGGGAGACACGCAAATAACAAAAAAAAAAAAAAAAAGAGCAATACCCTGTGTTAAGCTGTGAGTGATACCCCAAGAGTGTTGCTGGATACTGTTCTTTTTCTCTAAGACTCAGGATTATTGGGGGGGTGGGGTACGTTAAGCATGGTGGCAAGAAAAAAACTGTAGCTTAAATATAGTGCCTGTATATGCCTTCAAACATGCCAATGCATGCAAGAGGCAGTGTGGTCCAGTGGTTCAAGCACCAGCTTAGGAATCAAAAAAATAAGTTCAAACCCCACTATAGGCAAATACTGTCTGTTTGACCTTGGGTAAGTCCCTTAGCCTCTCAGTGCTGCAGTCCACCCAGCTGCGGAAAAGGGCAGAAGCTGGGTCCCATTGCATCTCAGATGGCCTGTCCTGGTGAATAAGTTGTAAAATAAGTGTGTATATCTGTACTCGCTGTGTATGAATAAATTCTGAACTGCTGTTGTTCCATATTTCCACTTGGTGGCACTGAAGACACCGATATTGTAACTGTAGCACACTGACTAAATTTTAGCTCCAGGCACAAATGAACTTGGATTAATACTGAGCATACAGCAGATTTGAGCCTTCTGAGGGCAAAATTGGAGAAATGTACCCTCAAATGGAGACTGTCTACAGACATAAAAAAGACTTGAATTAATCAAGCATTACAGCCTTCTGATGCCAAAATCAAGGACAGCCACCCCCAAGGCCAGTCTTTGGGTGCATGGTGCCCCTAGGCAAACGACACCACCCGTGGACAGCTCATGATTCTCATTCACATGCTTCTCAGTCCCAACACTAGATAGTATCGGCATGGCCTGTCTGCGTGCAGCCATGGTGCAGGTTGAAAGAACCATTACTGACCCTTTGAAAGAATTACTGCTGACCCCAGCAGCACACAACAACTACCCCCACCCCTTCCCACATGCTGATATCAGCTAGTAGACTTGGTACCTGCTGGATATGTGTGTGGATCAGGATCACTGTGCCCCGGGTCAAGTGAAGTCAAGTCGTCATGCTGCTCAGAGAGTCCAGACAGAAGACATGGATTAATTTGGCACAGACCATATCTCTCTTCTACTTTGGCTAAAACAAATTTCCACTTTGCCACTCATCCTACCCGCTGTGCACTGCAGCATGCAATTAGAAATGACGCAGCTTGCCACACTGCGCCAAATCAGCGAGACAGATAGTGTGCAGTTAAATGACCAATCATTAGAGGCGCCAGCCCAGCACAAGGTGAGAAAGCTTACTCGGAGGCTCTGGGCGTCAGGCACCACCTCCCCTTGCTGTCTGTGTCCAGTTGAGATTGCTGTGTGAATGTTGGTGTTGCATGACAGTGCAAGATAACCAGTTCTGTACATTCAAAAAAAAAAAAAGGTCATAAGTATTTTTTGCCATGGTAGCACTCATCTAGTTTGCCTGTTCCTAAGGCTCCCTCAAATATGAAACATCTACAAACACGAACAACAACTGCACAGACTGACAAGACTGTTTCCTGTTGGTGTGTGTCAGCTTCTACAGGCAGTCATATGGCATGGGCTGTCCTCTGTTGCTAACTCAAAGGAGTGTAAGTGCATGTCCCTTCCCAGACTTCCTCAGTCTTTTTCACAGTCCTAACTGGTAGACAGCTCCCTGCTCTCAGCAATACTTTACTTCTCAGCAAGTGAACTTGTTTTTTTACAATTTCTGCAACATAGCTAGTTCCAGTACTGCCCTAGGACTCCACCTACAAGCAGCAGCAGTACAGAAAGAATTCTTCAGCATTTACTTTGTTTTGTAGGGGCTTAGTCTGCAGGTTGTGGATCATGGCTGCAGTGCCCTGTAGGGCTGCCATAGCCTACACTTTCTTTGGGGTGCCTTGTAGGGACGAGTGCTAACCTTCCCTATAAAAGACAGAGTAGGAGCTGTGGTTTTAAGGGCTAAGGGGGTGTTTCCACAGGATTTGGAGCGCTGAGTGGAGCGCTCAATCAAGTGGGTTCCCGTGCCATCATCCATGCATGTGTGACAGTTGCTATCTTGGAAAGCCAACATTGGGAGGGACAGGGAGGGAAGAAAAGGAGGAGGAGTAGCTCTCTATGTAAGGGAAGGGATCAAAGCAACAGAGCTAAGGGGTAAACAGGGAGGAGAGGAGGCACTGTGGGGCATGCTGGAGACTGGAAATGGCTCCACAATCCGGACAGGGGTTGTATACAGATCCCTGTCTCGGGGAGCAAATGGACAAGGAAATGATAGAAGGCATCCTTGGAATGGCAGAGAAAGGGGAGATATTGCTGATGGGGGACCTGAATATGCCAGATGTTGACTGGAGCACCCTTGCTGCAGCCACATCCAAGAGCAGGGCCATTCTCGATACCCTACAGAGGGCATGCCTCAGACAGCTAGTTTTGGAACCCACTCGGGAGAGAGAAATCTGAGACCTGGTGCTCTCAAATGGGGACGGAGAGAGGATCTCTGATTCTGAAGTGTGTAGCCATCTGGGAACAAGCGACCACCAAACAGTGTGGTTCACGATAAACTTAGCTGTAGAGTCAAGCCACACAAAAGTGAAGGTACTGGACTTCAGGAGGGCTGATTTTTGTCAAAATAGGAGAGTCCCTCAGAAAAGCACTAGCAAACAGGCAAGAAGGTGGGGTGGAGCAACAATGGGGAAATATCAAAACTGCCATCATAGAGGCAACAAACCTTTGTGTGAAGCAAATAAATCAAAACGAAAGAAAAAAACACTGTGGTTCTCAAAAGAAGTGGCAGGGAAGGTAAGGGAGAAAAGATAGCATTCAGGAAGTATAAGGAAACACAGAAGGAGCAGGACAGAGAACTATACCAGTTAAAACAGAAGGAAGCGGGTAAGGCAGTCAGAATAGCAAAGGCCCAAACTGAGGAAAAGATAGCCAACTCTGTTAAGAAGGGGGATAAAACCTTTTATAGGTACATTAGGGAGCAAAGAAAGACTAAGGCAGGGATACTGAGGCTGAACAAAGAGGAAGGTGGTTGGGCAGAGGGTGACAGTGAAAAGGCAGGGATACTGAACGAATACTTCTGCTCAGTATTCACAATGGAAAAGCAGGGGGAAATACCTAATCTGGTCATAGAAGCACTCTGGATAGGGGGGTTGATATTAGTCCTTTCACAGGAGAAAGGGTTCTGAAAGAACTCTTAAAACTGAAGGTGGATAAAGCAATGGGGCCTGGTGGGATTCACCCCAGAATTCTAAAATAACGAAGGGAAGAAGTAGTAACACCACTGACTACCCTTTTTAATAAATCATGGGAGGATGGGGTGGTACCTGAGGACTGGAGGAGGGCAGATGTGATGCCCCTTCACAAAAGTGGGAGCAAGACAGAGGCAGGAAACTACAGACCTGTCAGTTTGACCTCAGTGGTAGGGAAAATGATGGAATCACTTCTGAAGGAAGGAATTGTTGAGTATCTAGAGGCCACTGGGGCACAGGACCCAAGGCAGCATGGATTCACAGCAGGAAGGTCATGTCGGACAAATCTAATTGATTTCTTTGACTGGGTGACCAAAGCAGTAGACCAGGGAGGGTCTGTGGACATGGCCTACCTAGACTAGACTTTAGCAAGGCATTTGACACAGTACCGCACAAAAGATTAATAAACAAATTAGCCAGCCTGGGAGTGGGTCCCAGGGTGGTAGCCTGGGTAAAACACTTGTTGGACAACAGGACACAGCAGGTAATAGTAAATGAAGTCCACAGTGAAGAAAGAAGGGTTACTAGTGGGGTACCGCAGGGTTCAGTACTGGGGCCAGTCCTTTTTAATGTCTTTAAGTGACATTGCAGAGGGACTGGAAGGGAAAGTATGTCTCTTTGCAGATGACACAAAGATCTGCAACAAGGTTGATACACAAGGTGGGGTGGAAAGGATGAAAAGGGACTTGGCAAGGTTGGAGGAATGGTCAAATGTATGGCAGCTTAGATTCAGTGCAAAGTAATGCACCTGGGAAAAAAACCCTGGGGAAGAGTACACAATGGGGGTGAGATACTGACAACAACAAAAATGGAAAGGAACCTGGGGGTAGTAATATCAGGCAACCTAAAGGTGGACCAGCAATGTGAGAAGGCAGTAAGGAAGGCTGGGGGGATACTGGGATGCATAGCGAGAGGCACCAGCAGTAGAAAACAGGAAGTTGTTGGCCCTCTGTACAGACAGTTGGTAAGACCACATCTGGAGTACTGTGTACAGTTCTGGAGACCACATCTCCGCAAAGACATAGACAGGGTGGAGGCTGTCCAGAGGAGGGCAACCAAAATGATGCAGGGTCTGCATCAGAAGACATATGAAGAAAGACTAAAGGAACTAAAGATGTATAGCCTCGAGGAAAGGAGGGAGAGGGACATGATAGAAACTTTCAAATACCTCAAGGGAATCAACAAAGTCCAAGAGGGTAGCATCTTTCAGAAAAAGAGATGTGCAAAACAAGGAGGCACAATTTGAAGATGGGGGTGACTCAGAGGTAATGTGAGGAAGTATTTCTTCACAGAGAGGGTTGTGGATACATGGAACAGCCTTCCTGAGGAGGTCATAGAGTCAAAAACAGTGGGGGAATTCAAGAATGCATGAGACAGACATAAGGCAATTCTAGTGGGGGGTAGGAGGAAGTAGGCTGTTGGTTAACTAGGATCTGCAGCTTATCCGCTAAGTAGGGAAATGGGCAGACGAGGTGGGCCAAACGGTCCTTATCTGCTGTCAACCTCTATGTTTCTATTGCACTTTGCCAGGCAGCAACCATGTTGTTACTGACTGCATATGTGCAGTAAGTGTGGCGGCCATCTTAGCAATGTCTGCACATACACATTGGAGCATGGCAGCCATTTTGGAAAGCTGTTTTAGTGCAACATCGCTGCTACAGCTGTTAAAGGGACAGAGTTTACGATTATTGCCCAAGATACCTTTATTACTGTAAAATCATGTGTTTGGACAAACACAAGCCTACCCCACAATTTTCAGAACCTATCATGGTGGCCTGAATTGCTACATCTCAAGAAACCAAATCTAAGGCCCCAAGTGTTAAAAGTGCCAGACAAGACTTCCATCCACAGTGTCCAGCTCCTGTTGTCCTTCCTTCAACAAGGCTCTTCTTCTTGGTAGAAAGAAGCACAAGGAGCCCAAATCTGTAACTCGGTTGTTGACCACTTAAGATTTGCAATTAGCCAAATGCATGCCACTTCAGGATCCTCCAGACTGCATCATTGAATCCTCACATGCAGCAATGTAGAGGACAAGGTCTCAGGGCCACAAGTGTAAAAAAAAAAAAAAAAAAGATGCCACTCTTAAGCTCTGGTCCTCTGTGGCCAGCCATAGACCCTCCCCTCCTTTCTCTGTGTCAGCACCAAGGGGATTCATGCAACATATCCAAATTTGCTCCATTAGGAAACTCATGAGAGGCACCCCACAATTGGGAAGTTTATCATGGCAGTTTGCCTTCTGACTGAGGCTACGGATGATCCCCACTAGGGAATTTTAAAAACACACACGCAAAAAACAGGATCGTCAGTGCGCACCATAAGGCAGCAGCAATAAGTAGCCAAGATCTAAGGCTCCAAACTGCAAATTGTGCCAGGCTAGGCTTTGGTCTCCACCGGTAGGCTTTTACTGCTCCTGTCGTAATGAAGCTCCCCCTCTAATTCCAGAACGACTCGAACCACACGGACACACACAGAGCAAAAGTCACCAGCTCTGTGAAACACCAACATTCTTCTTGGAGTGGCAACTATACTGTGTTGTGGAGTCCAAACTCTGGAGTACACACACACAAAAATCTTGACTGACACAAAGAAATCGACCACTCTGCTGTAAGGAGACGGAGCCATCATGAACCTGATGTATGCCAATACCAGCCATAATGCTGCTTCAGATTCTCGCAAGGCAAGGTGCAAATTTCAGCTAAGCACAGGTCATGTCACTGCATCAGAGCACGGCAAGGCACAGGAACAAAATTATGTCAGATTGATGGCTTTTTAGGTGTCTGCCATGATTAGGTTTGGAACCATTTAAGCCAGGAATTCTTCCTGCACTCACCACAATCCAGCCAAGGTCCCAGCAATTCACACTGCTATTTGCCATCTCTGAGATATCGAGGCAGTTCATCCAGTCTCCCCACAGCAATGAGGCTCAGGCCTATACTTCATCTTTCTCACTGGTCCCAAGATGACAGACACTTTCGAGTCCTATCTGTCTCCAAAAGAATCAAGTACTTGCCTATTCCAGCTGTAAATGCTATACTCCTCTATATTGTCAGTGCATGCACAGGATTTCCTGGCATCTCTGGACCTCCCGGAGGGCATATCGACATATTCCCCGTTCAGCAGTCATATCATCTGTTCTCTGTGTTCACCATTTTCAGTACATGGTGCTGCCATTCGGACCGTTCACCGCATTGGAGGTGTTTTTCAAACACCCTGCCAGTGCCGGTGGCACTTCTGAGGGAGAAAAGCATTCGTATTAGTCCATATCTAGATGACTGACTCACTGTGGCACAGTCTCGCACTGCAGCTTATGAGACAGTGTTGGCGGTCACCAGAGCACTGCAGTACAACGAATGCATAATTAATCACAGCAAGAGCACACTGCACTTAAAGTAGCCCAATCCACACCTGGGGGCTGTGTTGGCGCATCAGAGCCACAGTGTCTCTCATGGTGGATGAAGTATAGCCCCTCTCACAGGCTTGAGAGAGGCTCAAATGCAAACCTACAACACCCGCAAGGGCGATTCAGCTACTGGCTGATAGGCTGTTGGTTAACTAGGATCTGCAGATTATCCAATAGGTAGGGAAATTGACAGACTGAGTGGGCCAAGCAGTCCTTCTCTGCCATCAAAATCTATGTTTGTGTGTTACTGCTGGGCTTGATGGTGGCAGGCATCCACATCGATCAGTGGGCCAGTTGTCACTCTAGCTCCCTCTTCATTTCCAGTGACTACAGCTATGGGATCTGAATATGATGTCCTTGTAATTTACTGTCTCTCCCTGACTGCCTCAGTGAGCTCACACCTCAAATGGCAATCAGTGTAGACGAACCTGAATTAGGAAGTGTCTGTTTGGAATGGGCAGTGACTGACTCTCACCACGGTTGCCAGCCAGTCAGGCTGGTGGAGCGATGCTAGGCATGGCATCAGCTCTGGGGACATAGAGCCTAACAGAAGAGATGCTCCCCATTGTTGTTTCTCAAGATGGGAACAGCATTTGTGCACTGCTCACATTCAGAGGCAGACTGAGAAATCGACATGTCCTAGTTCAGTGTGACAGTTTGTTGACTGTAGCATACCTCCTGTACCAAGGACACAAAGTGCAGAGTGAAGATGGCAGAGGCTTACAAGCTATTTTGTGGGCAGAGATGTTCTCTTACTGTCTATAATGTCCCCCGGTGGGTACCTTCGCCTGCCAAGCTGACTGGCTGAGTCAACAGAAGCTCTGTCCAGGGGAGCAGGAACTTACCCAGAAGTGCTTTACTTAATTTGCAAACATTGGGAAATGCTAACTTGAGATCTCATGGCCTCCAGGTCTAACTCAAAGACCCCAAGTACTTTGGCAGATACTGGGAATGGCAGTCACTGAGAATTGACTGCCTCTCCTTGTCACTGCAGATGCCCTCCTTTGTGCTTTTCCTCCAAGGTTCTGCAAAGGGAACCGTCTATATTGATATTCATTATGTCCTGATGGCTTCTAAGAGAGTGATACTCAGAGTTGATGCATCTTGCACTGTGCGTACCACTCCCACTCCAGGCCAGACCTGCCTCAGTAGGGGCTGATTCTTCATCCATAGCTTTAGAGGATTTTATCCTTGGCCTGGCTTTTGAGTGCAGAAGATTTGTGATGGCAGGGTACTTGGCAAGAGTTATCCATGCCTTGGTGCAGTGTAGATAGGTCTCTACATGTAAGACCCATAGAGAAGTCTGGCATACCTTGTGCTTATTTTGCACCCATTTTTCATATCCCACTTCAGCTGCCTCCTTGTCCAGTGTCTTGGAATTTCTGCAGCCAGGCCTAGACAAAGGGTTGTCATTTAACTTGCTCAGGGTGTAGGTAGCGGTCCTCTCAGCTGTCGGGGCTTATGTGGGATCCCACTTCCTGAGGCCCCATGCAGATGTTGTTTGCTTCCTAAGAGCATGCCACATGCTCTGTCCCAGAAGCATGCAGGTCCCACCTCCTCAGAAGTTTCATGTTGTCCTCAAAGCCATGAGGCATCCCTGTGGCTCCTATCCCTTATGGTTCATGACCACTATATTGGCTAGGAGGATTTATGAAATACAAGCATTTTGTGCAAGATGCTGTATTTGGTGTTTTACAAGGTCAAAGTGTTCCTCAGAATGGTGCCTTCCCTTTTCCCCTAGGGTGGTCTTCGACTTCCACAGGTAAAAGGAGATAGGTGTGCCCTCGCTCTGCCGAAACATAAAGAACACCAAGGAGAATTTGCTATGTTTTGTCAGGTTTTAAATTGCCCTTAGAGTTTGCCCTAGGTACACCAAGTCATTGTGCAGTACAGACACCTTATGTTCTCCTCAGTCAGGAGAAGAAACGGTCTACTTGACCAAACCTACTTCAGTGAAATGTCTATGTAATGCTATGAGATAAAACGGCTCAAGAGTTCGCACTAGGCTGTGGTGCCACGGTTAGTACTAAACAACATATCTTAAAAAACATGCACACACCACCACATATGATGCTGACATCGGTATACGAGCATACAAAGAAGCCGGCAGAAGAAGGCCATTTGGTCTATTAAGTCTGCTCGTATTGCAGGGTCCACAGCTTGAGCTAATGTCTCTGCCCTCCCTCCCCACTCCTTCCATCCTCCCTACCCATGATCCTTACTTTCCCCTATGCCTATCCCAGCCTGTCTTAAAGCTGCCCACTGTCTTCAACGAGATGACCTCTTCCGGCAGCGCATTCCAAGTGTCCACAACCCTTCCTGTGAAGAAGTGCTTCCTGATCTCCCTCCTAAACCTCCCACCCTCCAGCTTAAGACTTTGCCGCTTCATGTTATGGTTGCCACTCAGCTTAAAGAGGCTCTCCTTATCTTATTAATATCTTATTATTTATAGAGTAAAAAAGCTCTAATAGCTAAAAAGACAGCATAAAATGCCCACCTGATGCATTTCCGGTCACCACTGGACTCTTTCTCAAAGGCTAGGGCAGTATAGGCATACACACAGTATATAGTTTTTTTTTTTTTTTTTTCCTCTCCTCCTGTTTTTACCTCCACCTCAACCCAGCACTGTGACCCGACTACCTTACCTGGCACTGCCTCTTCGCTTTGGGACTCCCCCCATGGAGCCCTGGCTTACCCCACCCCAGGTGGAGACACAGTGGAGGGGGCACCCCGAGCCCCCTCCCCAGAGTAATCAAGTCTTCGTCAGAGAGCCTGTCGGTACTGTAGCTGCCAGTAGGTGAGGACCCACTATTGGGCCGTCACGTCGGTGTCACGCTGGGAGAGGCGTTTTTCATGTACGCCTCCCAGAGCGTGATGTGCCATACCGCCAAGGCTTATGCCGGCATCCTTCATGCCCTCCCCTACTGTTGCAGGCATCAGGGCTGCGATACCTCCGGCTGTCACCAGAGGTCAGGCCACTCCCAAGCCAGTGTGGCCACTCCCCCGCCCGGTGGAGCTGAGAGGTCCATTGGATGCTCAGACTTATCCTCCCCTGGACAGCCTCTGACTCCTGGTCCGCTGAGAACCAGGTGGCCAGTGTCACATAAGCAGAAATCCAACTGCTGCGCCAACGGGCTGGCTACAATATATAGTTGTTAATCTATGACATCATCATGACACATTTCAAATTCAGCAAATGGGAACATCAGTACTATTAAAAAGAGGAACACATCTCATTTACTATCAATAAATATTTTTTTAAAAGCACATTCAAAATATTAGATCATAAGACATAAAATGAAAGGGTGGGACACAAACTGGAGACATTTCCATGTGAACAATGCACAGAAATAAAGCCAAGGAAACAAAGCTGTAAAACTGTAAATGGGCGGGTAGTTATAAATAAATACTATAACCCCATAGATTATATTATTTAACCACACAGCCACCTTTTTATCTTTTCTCTTCCAGGTATGGTTTGATTTCAGAACCAAAGTTTAAACCTGGATATTTGTTTGCCTGCAGTTGTCAAATCCAGAAAGTTTCTTGTTTTAATACTGAATTGTTAAAGTTCCCCCCTCATGGGTTCAGGCTCACTTTGTCAATAGCCATGTATGAGAACGAGTAGACAGTATCTAGACTCTCTCTATTAATAACATGGGCTGATGTAGCATAAGTAAGAGCCCCTCGAGCAATAGCTCTCTGGCGCTCCTCCACCCAAGTTTTAAAACTCCTTGTCTTCCCGATGTAAAAAGCCTGACAGGTACATGTGGCTAAATATATAATCCCGGCTGTGTTGCACGTAGTCATTTGTCTAATATCTAAAATCCTTCTGTTCACAGTTTTAAAATTATTACCAACAGCAACAAACTTACAATATATACAGTTGATCTTACTTCGAGATACAGCTATTGCAGCAGGTTATACCATTAGGTCTGAAGCCGTCAGGCAGCAGGACCCCACGGAAAAATTCTAGCTAACTACATCCTGCTGGGGGGGCACGTTCCCTGTATCATAAAAGGGGCGATCCCACAGTGTCCCTCCTTTTCCCGCTGTCAGCTTGCAAGCATCGGCTCCACAGACACCTTTAGCTAATGAACGATGCCATCTCTTGAGTATCAGTTTAATTCTTTTATTTTTTTCATTCGAAAAGTTTGATTAGTATTTTGTTATGTATGTCGTCTTCCCCAACGTCATCCGTCGAACGACTAGTATCCAAGTGTGCTTGTGGTAAACAAATCCCCTTCAAGGACAACCACACAGCCTGTGTCCGGTGCTTAGGCCCAGAACACGACACTAAGGCCTGCCAAATTTGCTTAAACTTTAATAGCCGCACGAGGATCCGCCGCCAAAAATACAATTGTTGCATTTGTAACACCCTTTTGGTCTGCTCAACCAAGTAGTATTGTCACTCTTGTCCTGAAAATGGCTGTGCACCCACATATCTTGTAAACGTTTGGGTTTCCTATATGAAAGTCTGGGTTTGGCCTCAGCCACCTCTTTCAGGCTTTTATCAGCCGCAAGTACCCCTCAATGTTTATGTAAACTGTCAGAAAAATAATAAGCATGCATAGAATACATTGTAACCACATTCATTCTCTCTGGTTGCCTTCTGTCTATACTCTTATTCTGTAACAAAGTAGATCTTTCAACAGTTTTGACTCTCTCTGGCCTTCCTAATTTTGTCATTACTATAGCCTCTCTCACAAAATCGTTTCTCCAAGACATCTGCACCCACATTATAACTCTCTTCTGTACTGCAGTTTCTTTTTGTTCTGAGAAATTCACCTTTTGGTATATTATTGATCACATGTGCTGGATGCCATCAGGACAGTATTAGTGTCTACTTTTTTCCTATACAGATGTGTTTGCATCCTCATTTGGTTCCTTTTTTATAGTAATATCAAGGTATGAAACCTGTTGGCTACTGCTGTCATGTGTGAATCTGAGATTTTCATTCGTGGAATGTAAATATTCCACAAAATTCTGCAACTCCAAAGATGTACCATCCCAGATAACTATGACGTAATCAATGAAATGCCTCCACATAACTATGTTTCTGTGGTACGGGTTCATCGCAACGTCATGCATGTAATGTTGTTCCCACCATCCCACATATAAATTAGCCACTTGAGAGGCACAAGTTTCACCCATGGCAGTTCCTTTAATGTGTCTAAAAATCTCACTATTAAAGGTGAAAACATTAAATTTCAGTACAAACTCCAAAAGCTTCAAAAGGAACTCCACTGGTGGGCTATCTGTTGTTTGTGTTTTATTTGGAAAAAACACTATAGTGTCTGGTGCCCCCTCATGGGGGACATGAGTGCACAAAGTTTTGATGTCTAAAGTGACTAGTTCAGTGGCCTGTGCTCTCACTGAGCCCTTATCACTGTATTTGAATTATTTTTTGAGAGAACATGTGGAGGGTTTGCCATCATACATTAGAGACACAAAATATATTTTAACAGTCTTAGAGGGTCGAAAACTTGATGAGAATGTGCTTCTAGTCACTTTAGACATCAAAGCTTTGTACACACATATCCCCCATGAGGGGGCACTAGATGGCCAATCCTCCAGTTTCCTAGATCTCACCTCATTCTATCTACTCCCTCTGGTGTGTCCACCCTGTTGCAGAGCTTAGTGTCGTCAGCGAACAGGCAACCTTTCCCTTCCAGACCCTCTGCAGTATCACTGATGAAGACATTGAAGAGGACTGTACCCAGCACTGATCCCTGTGGTACCCCTCTGGTCACTTTACCCTCTGCAGAGTGAATGTCATTTACCACCACCCTTTGGGTCCTATTATCCAGCCAATTCTCCACCCACTTCAGTACCTTCTTTCCCACCCCTGTGCTCCCCAGCTTAACAGCCTTCTATGCGGCGTGGTGTCAAAGGCCTTGCTGACATCCAGGTAGGCCACATCCACTGCCCCTTCCCGATCCACTTCCCTGGTTACCCAGTTGAAGAACTCAATGAGGTTAGTCTGGCACGACCTCCCTCCCGTAAAGCCATGCTGCCTAGGGTCCTGTAGACCATTGACAACCAGGTGTTCCACTATTCTTTCTTTTAGTAGTGTTTCCAATACCTTTCCCACGACTGAGGTCAGGCTGACCAGTCTGTAGTTCCCCGCTTCTTTACTGTTTCCACTTTTGTATAGAGGAACCACATCAGCTCTCCTCCAGTCCTTGGTTACCTCTCCTGTTTCCAGTGACAGGTTAAACAGGGTAGTCAGAGGTTCTGCTAATTCTTCTGTTAGCTCTGTCAGTATCCTGGGGTGCACCCCATCTGGTCCCAGAGCCTTATCAACTCTTATTGCCTCTAGTTCCCTGAGGACCCTTTCCTTTGGAAAGTGACATGTGTCCATTTCCGTGCCGTTCCTGCCTTTATTACTTATTGCCAGCCCATTTCCTGCCCCCTCCTTTGTAAAAACTGAACAGAAGTATTTCTTCAGTATGTCCAATTTCTGGTGGTCATCCTCTACACTACCCCCATCCTCCCCTTTCAGTCTCACAATCCCTCCCCTTGCCTTCCTTTTTTCACTGATGTACCTGTAAAAGGTTTTGTCCCCCCTTACCACTGAGTTTGCCATGCTTTCTTCTGTTTGTGCCCTGCCTTCCCTGCCTCCCTTTGTTGTTCCTGGTACTGCTCTCTCTATCCCCCTCCTCCTGTGCCTTTTTGTATTGCTTGAATGCTATTTTTTTTGCTTTAACCTTTTCTGCTACCTTCTTAGAAAACCATGGTGGCCTCTTCTTCCTCCTCTTCCCCTTGCTGACCTGTTTGACTAGAGTTGTGTTGCCAGTGCAATCCCTGTTTTGATCATTGCCCACTGTTCCCCTACCCCTTCTGTTCCCCCATTCCAACCAGTGCTTCTTCTAGGCATTATCCCATCTTTCTGAAATCCGCCCTCCTAAAGTCTACGAATCTTGTCTTTGTGTGGCTTGGTTCCTCCCCCTCCGTTATTTCAAACCACACTGTTCGATGATCACTGCTCCTCAGGTGTTCCCCTACTGTAACCCCTGTCACACTGTCCCCGTCTGTGAGCACCAGGTCCAGTAGACCTCAAAATACCTGTGGCTGCCGGAGCTCTTACTCCCTGCCATCCCTCTCTAGGTCGGCATCACGTGACTCCCTCATTTTAATCATTTTTAAGTTCTGTCTGAAATGTTGTTTAATGCCAAGTTAATTCGGCAAACAAACAAGTAAATATTGCTCTTTGCGGGTCCCGATCAATCGGCCACAAAGTTTCATGGAAATTTAGCTGGAATTTTGACACAGAACTCTTTCTGTGAATGAAACAGCAGTGAGTAGCTGGGTATTACTGCAGTGTTTTAAGTGCTTCAATGGGATAATGTTTAAAAAGGTAACTGTAAGCATTGTGCTAAACACAGTTCGAGTGTCAGCTAGTCCCACTGTGTCACTGCCTCCTTGTGCAAGGCAGAGACTTATTTATTTATTTGGTTTTTGGTGACTGGGCAGGTACGCTAGACAACTGGGTTACTATTTTCAGGAATGAGACATTTAAGCATGTGAGGGAATGGGACACAGGGGTAAGACTAATGCCTGTAGGAGCATGATGTCACAGTGTCTCGGGGATGAGAGGGGTTATAAGCAGGAAACCTGAAACCTGCAACTCTTGTGACAGTTACCAGACCACACTCACACCATTCAGGGTCTACAATCTACATTATGAATGATTTACTGTTATGATCTTCAGGCGCACCCGGTGTATTTTGCAATAATGCCAACTTGCTTTTGATTCCAGAGTGAATTTTTTTGGATAAAGTTTCAACTTGTAAGCTTTGAGTGGAGGGACTGTGTAACCAACTAATGTTCCTCAGTACCCCTTTCTATGTAGTTTGCGTGACATATTTTAAACTAGGTTTTTCTACCTAAATTGTGTCCAACACCTCCATAACCAGTAAATATATTGTTAAAGCACCTATAAATTTTGGCTTTTTAGTGAACACAGGCCTACACCTTTATTCTCCGGAGTATTGTGAAATGGGTAGAACATATGTTGGCTCCTGATTGGCCAAGAGGTGCTTTCAGCCAAGCCATTGTCCCAGCAGAACAGCCTAGCTGATAGTAGCTCAACAAAAATATGCTTAAAAAATACATGCAGTTTATCAGAAAGGATCCATTTCATAATCCCAGTAAGGCACTTCAGGGGGTGTTATTGTGGGCTAATGCCCTTTCTTAGGTGCTGAAAGCACTCGGTTTTTCCTCGTGCTTCAACCCACCTGATGCTGGCCGTTAACCTACCATAATGCACCCCTTGTCATGCCTTACTGCTTGAGTGCGTCATGGCCTGTCCTTACCCCTTGAAGAAGTGGTGTGAAGCCATTGTGTGCTAGGTTTCGGTTTACTCACCTGTAATTGCTATCACTGTTTGTATTTGTTCTTAGCACTTGCTGTATGTAGGAGTGAAAATAAATTCCTGCTGTAACCTCCCTGCAAGGGGTACACTCATTGTTTTATATCTCTCGCATTATCTTTCAGAGTTGCACCTGGCTTTATTGGCAAGACGCCCAGTGCTTTGTATGGGGAAGCACATGGTCTGCATTGTTGAGATGCTGGTGGTCTACCCAGCACAGCTGACTTGTGCACGAGTTTTGGTGTTATCACATAGATAGGTGCCAGTGTTGGAATTACATGGGGGCTTGCCAAGGTTGGCACCCCTACTGCTGAAGTGAGCTCTGCTAGCTCATGCATCACTGCCATTAACTTATAATGGGAAGTGGGGCTCAGTTCCCCCCTCCAACTGTTTAACCAGGAGAAACACACTAAGCGAAATTAAAGTGATTTTGTCATGTTTGCCGTAGCAAATGGGAGTAGTAACCTGTAGGAGTTGTGAATCAATCTCCTACCATTCAAACTGCCAAAAAGTAAGGACGTAAGTTTGTGATGGATGAGGTTTTAATAACTCATTGGTTGTTCATGAAATCATTAGTAAACATTAGTAAACTTTATGGCACTGTCATCATTGCTACATTTTGATGACAATAATGCAAGTCATGGAAGTCCTAAGTAAAGACCAAACATCATGGAATCCATGATGTGTATGACTGCCATGACAAATTTACATCCCTACCAAAAAGTGTTGTTTTCCATGAAAAAATGCTTTTATTTCTGTGTCCTGCTTCATTTGCATAACCCTGCCTTAACCCTCGACCGTGACATCATGCAAGGGAAACAACGTTTTTAAGCACTGTGTTGAAACTGAGTCCTCTGTTGGTCAGGCTTGGTATTGCCGACATCCTTTTTCTTTCACAATTTTGAATTCCTAGCAGAAGCTGGACACCAAAGAAAAAGAAAAGTAGTCTGACCCATAATTACACTCCTGAACTACTTATAGTCATTCAGGCCCTATAATAGAAACATAGAAAAGTATCATCATACTCCCACATTCTGACAGGAGATGCCACTTCAGAACTGTCACTCAGCAGGCAGTAAAAGTCAAACAACATCTACACAGACTAGCAGATTATCTTTTTGGCCTATCTGCATCACAAAAACAGTTTTCCAGAAACTTTTCTACAGACTGTACTGCTGTAAACACTATAGACATAGGAGACTGCACTTTGATAAGGGAGACAGAAAAATCAGCTATGTACTGTACCCACAATGCCTTGCTTGCTCGCTCTGTGTGTGTGTGTGTGTGTGTGTGTATGTATATATGTATGTATATATATATATATATATATATATATATATATATATATATATATATATATACATATATACACACACACACACAGATGTTAACTGCAGCTAAGGGCCTACGGCCCACCTAGCCTGCCCTTGTGCGCACACATTTAGCTTCTTCATGCTTCTCTAGAACTAGGTTATATGTCTACATATTAGGTGCTATTCTGCAGTCCCCACTACCAAAATAAGGGACTGCATCTCTGAGTAATGAACATTTAAGTCAACTTTATAATTTATCCAGAATTCTTTGTTGCTGTATGTAAAACATTGACAGTTCCTTTGCATCACACTATTCTGGGGGTCTGGCCTCACACAGAAAACTGGAGGGCTGGCAGAAACAAAAACGTATACAAAAAATGACTGACAGATTTTTTTTTTTTTTTTTTTTACAAAACAAATTGCAGCTTCAGCATCTGAAGCATGGGTGGCAATGGCATACTATGAAACAGGCATTTGCGGAATGTGACTAAATCACTTTAAAGATAAGATCGTCGGACTTCCGGTGATGTCATGCCCATGGAAGCCTCTTGAGCTGTAAGCTCTGTCTCCACCGAGGCTTCAAAATAACTACTTTCAACAGAAAATAACCTGAATATAAGACTCAGCCGACCTTACTTCCAGTAAAGATGCCATGTCGAAAGCCAGATCTCTCAAAATCCTAATCGGACCCTCTGGATCCTGATGGATTATGATCGGATAGCGACTGCTCCCAGATCTTGAACTGCAACGGCCCGCCACAGGTCGACCCCAGTAACTCACCGAATATTGCACGGCAAATGGATATTGTGCTGCAAGAACTCCAAGACTTCAGAAAAGAGACCAGATCCCCTTTTGCGGCCCTACAGACTGATGTGGGGAAAACTGAGAAGAGCCTTGATTCCTTGGAGGAACAGACGACTGAATCGGACACCCACATGGACTGTGCAGAGAGAGCCATAGTCCAGCTCTATCAGGAAATCCAGGAGCTTCAGGAGAGGGCCGAGGACATGGAAGCCCGAAACAGAAGAAACAACCTCAGGAGTTTGGGCTTTCCATAGGGCTGTGAGAATGGCAACCCAATTTAGTTCCTGCATTAATTTTTTAAAACCAAGTTAGACCTCCCGGAGGGTTGCACCCTCGAAATGGATCAGGCACACCGGGCTTTGGGTCCCCAGACATCTAATTGCCCACGCTCAATGCTTGTGCGCTTCTGCACTTTCAAGAAAAAGAAATGCTGCTACATAAATCGTGGCAGCAAGGGGACTTAACTTATCAGGGCCAACGCATTTATGTGGACAACGACTACCCTTCTTCCATTGCAGTGCGCTGACGAGCCTATGCCCCTGTTCTGAAGAAACTGAAAGAAGCCAGTATAAAATTCAGAACTCCCTACCCTTCTAGGCTTGTGGTGCAATTTGCTGAAGGTTCTAAAAGTTTTGAGAATGCCGAAGAGGCTGCCCAGGAATTGTCCCACCTCAGCCTGGGTGTCGTGATGAGCCAGAAACCGAACAACACATCCCTCGTGGCAAAATTAGTGCAGAAGTCCTGGAGCAGAGTCCCCACGAGAGAGCAACGTCGAAGGGAGAGCACCTTGGCCATCCAGCAGATTGCTGCCGGACTAAAGAAACAAGCAGCTGACAGCACACTGAAGGAACCTGCCATTCCAGCTGTTAAATGAATGGACTCACTGACTACATCTTTCTTTCACAGGTAAGCCAGTACCATCTTCTCCTCCGTAGCTTGCCTGTGCCTTGCCGCCATTGCCCCTGGGCCTGTGTCCTTCCCCTGTTCCTCCTCCTGGCGTCGGCGCCACGGGATGCTCATGGAAGGCCTGTCTTCTATAACTGGGTTGGCAGCTCTGCTGTTCCCGTGTGGTCTGTAGCTGCTGGTTGCCCGCCATGAAGGTGGCGGGGGTGCCTACCAGGCCACACCACATGGAGGCAGGCGCCTGGGTGCAGCGTTCTGGTGGGGGGTTCAGGATTGGGCTGAGACTACGGTGAGGGAGAGGGCTGGTTTCTTCAACTGGCCCCCTTGTGGCCTTGAAAAGGGGCTGAGACAGGTTGGTGGCACTTACAGGGATCCAGAATGGTTTATAATGCTCTGGATGCAGGCTTCCCTGCACTACACAATTCATTTGATTCACCAGGAAGTGTATAGTACTACATGGAGGGGTGGGGTGGCTAATTGTCCCCAGTTGGGTGCTGGGGCCCCGAACCATCATAGCTGAATGTAGGCTGGACGGGCTTATGCCGCTAAGCCTTTCACATGAGCAGAGACCAGAGCGGTTCCCTTCACCCCGATGTGACCCTAATGCTGTACAGGGGCTGCGGGGTTGCCTGGAGAGTGGGATGAGGTGGTGTTCTCCCTGTAGATCCCCCCCCACTCACCTCCCGGCATATACAACAGGCCACCATAGGCTTTGCACAGATGACCCCCTAGAAAGGGCTAATGTACTCGCACAGTTGAATTTAATATTTCACTAAATGGTTTAGCCTTTGGCCTTGGTGGAGCCTAGGCATAACGATCAGCAGCCCCCCCTTCTTTTTCCCCATAGACGTTTACGTCTGGCCTCTTTGTAAGGCCAAGCCAAGATTGCCATACTCCGGGATTGGGTTGCTACTCAGCTTCCCACCCCATGGAAGTCACCTTTAGTTTGATGGACTCCGCCCAGTTAGCACACACACCCTTTCAGATGACTTATGAGTGGGCAGACCCCGAGGGTCGTCTGGGTGTTGTTCGGGGCTTACTTCAGGACAAAGAGGTACCCTCACAAATATTTACCTTCCCCCGGGATTAGGTTTGCTGGCCAAGGTACCTAGCTTCACCTGAGCTCTTTTCTTCTAGGTTGCTTGAAAGGACAGAGCAAAGAACCTTACCAGAGCAAGGACAAGGATTAAGGCTTCTTTTGGCTAGGCAGATTTGCTGTGTGTTGTTGTTGTTTTTATTTTGTACTCACAGGGATTGTTACCGTTAGTTGCTAATATTTTATTGCTTTATTTTTCTCTGATTCAAATTGTTGTTGCTGGGTATACCTTCTGCTGCATTATTACAGGGTGTGCCTACAGGTGTGTGCTTACAGATTACTGCTGTACTCTTCTGATTCAAATTGCCTTTTGCAAGGTATATTTTCTTTTACTGCTTTATTTTTCTCTGTAGCAAAGTGTTTCTTACAGGGTATATCTTCTGTGAAATTATTACAGGTGGTGCTTTACAGGTTTTACAGTTTTATCTATCATTAGGATAAGATTTCAGGGCTACTGCATTTGTTGCTGGCTGATTGTTTCTGCTCTTACCTCCTTGTTTTTTTCATCCGTGGTTCTTCTTTTTTGGCAGGGGAAGGGCCCAGCCACCCACCCCCCCCCAACCACCCCACACTACACTCCTTTTATAGGGTAGCACAGCCGTGACATTTTCTGTAGCAAAGCAGGAAGGGGCGGATCAGAAGTATATCCGCACAGTGACCTCATTTACAGGGGTAGTAGTAATTTAACTTGTTATAACAAGTTATACAAAAACAAACAAACAAAACACAAAATCAAACTTTTCTTTTATTTTCTTCCTTCTAATTACTCTGACCGGGTTATAAACCCAGCAACTTATCTGGAATGGATATCATTAACTGCAGGTACTGCGGAACACTTTTCAGAAGGGCAGTTTTACAGGATTTAGGACACTGTCCTACATGCTGGCCCATTGGAGGTCTAAGGGCTCAGCTCCAGGCAGCATGGGCGGAGATTGCGCGCCTCAAATTGCATATTCAAGAGGAAATATATTATAAGAACACTCCTGCCATTTCACAACATCCAACAGAAGCACCTGACCGCAGAGAGTAGTCGGTCGGGAGGTTGGCAGGTGGTTAGGAGGGCAAATTAAGTGCCCCATCACTCGGTGGTCTCCTAGCATATCACCTCCACAAACCATATAAAAACTACAAACAGGTATCTGCCTCCATCTCCGAAATCAAACAAAGGGACAGAGGACACTGCAGAGCAGGACACTGCAGCACAGGAGCTAGCACAACAAAACTCACCCAAAACAGGAACCAAAACAAAAAAATGAAATCCAAAAAACTTCTGATCATAGGAGACTCCGTGATTCGGGGAGCTGGTATCTATCTCCAGCCAGGGGTAATGGTCAGATGTCTCCCAGGTACATCAGCGTGGAGAGACACTGACCGCATTGCTAAAATTGTTCAGGAAGCAGGAGAAAGCATTGACATCCTGGTACACATAGGGACTAACGATCTTGCCAGTCGGTCAGTTGTGGAGACCAAGGAACACCTGTCCAGGCTGGGTGACAAACTATCATCCATTTCATCCGGCATCTCCTTCTCTGAGATCTTGCCAGTCTGGGAGGGGGGGCAAATGGATGGAAGGTCAGAGAAGGGGAGATAGGGGAGCTAAACATGTGGCTCAAGGGCTGGTGCCAGGAAAAATGACACAAATTTGTAGGGAACTGGCAACAGTTTTGGGAGCGAAAGTTCTTTAAATTTGATGGACTGCATCTGACTAAGGAGGGAGTCAGTGCATTGGGGCAGAAGTGTGACGTCTTTGCAGAATATTTTAAACTAGCAAAAGGGGAGGGGTTGCAGTACCCCATATGTCGAATGAGAAGAACACCCCTCCCCCCTCAGCAAGTGGTCAAACAGGAGTTCAGCATGTTTGTAGTTCATTTGCATCACCAGGTAAGGAAGAAGGTCGGGCTCCCCATACGACACACAGGGGAAACGTCAGACCTTGCCCATCAACTAACACACCGAAATCTGGCCAATGGAAAATCACGTACACAAATGCTCGCAGCCTAGGAAACAAGATTCCAGACCTGCAGGTAACAATGACAGAGGCTAAACTGGACATAGTAGCCATTAGCGAGACATGGTTTACCAGTAACTACACTTGGGAGACTTCAGCACCTGGCTATGTACTGTTCAGAAGAGACCGAGGTGCAAAAAAGGGGGGGTGGAGTGGCCCTTTATGTCAATGAAAATATAAAAGTTACAGAAATTCAGAATACACATAAGGAGCTAGAAGAACTGTGGGTCACCCTGGAAACAGGAAATGGGACAGCCATATGAACTGGGGTTGTCTACAGGCCTCCAGACCAGGGGGAGGTCACAGACACATTAATGTTAGAAGATATGCAAGACATGACAGCTAAAGGGGAGGTTCTGATAATGGGAGACTTCAACATGCCAGATACAGATTGGTCAATACCAACAGGAACATCTCCCAGAACTAGACACATGGTGGATTCCCTGCAGGGGAGGGTCTCAAACAACTGGTACAACAACCCACAAGAGACAGGGCTATCCTATTTATTTATTTAATTAAGTCATATATCGGATTTACAAACCTTTGAGTCAAAGACTCATTTACAAAGGCACCTCGTCGCAGATCTAGTATTGACTAACAGGGAAATGATCTCAGATCTCTGGGTAGAAGGTCACTGGCTCCCAGGTGACCTTCACATGGTATGGCTCAATTTGGCCACTAGAACCAAATCATCCCATTCCAAGGCAAAAATATGGGACTTTAGAGGAGCAGACTTTGATAAGATGGCCAACAGAGTTAAGCTAGCCCTGGCAAAAAGAAATACAGGTGAGGGGGTACAGGCAAAGTGGGCAGGCATTAAGGATGCAGTACTTGAAGCAACATCCCATTGTGTTAGAGAGAAAAGGAAGTGTAAAAGAAGGAAACCACTTTGGTTCTCTAAAACAGTAGCAGAAAAGGTCAGAACCAAAAGGCTGGCCTTCAGGAAATATAAAGGAACGCAGCAGGAAGAAGATAGGGAGGCATACCATGCTTCCCTAAGGGCAGCAGGGAAGGCAGTAAGGCAGGCAAAGGCCCAAACCGAGGAAACACTAGCACAAACAGTAAAAGAAGGTGATAAGACTTTCTATAGATACATTAGTGAAAGGAGAAAGTCCTGAGACGTATTGCTAAGATCAAAGGGGATAAGGGGGCATGTGAGGAGGAGGAGGACCATGTAAAATCATCTATCCTAAATAGATACTTCTGCTCAGTATTTACTGAAGAGAAGGTAGGGCAGGGCCCACAGCTCAGCACCATGGACACGGGGGTGTGCACTAGTCCCTTCACAAAAGAAAGGGTCCTACAAGAGCTCGATAAGCTCAGGGTGGACCAGGCAATAGGACCTGATGGCATACATCCCACGGTACTAAAGGAGCTAAGGGTGGAACTAGCAGAGCCATTATCAGAACTGTTTAGTGAGTCTCTGAGCACAGGAGAGGTCCCAGAAGACTGAAGAAGGGTTTGTGATCCCACTCCACAAGAGTGGTAGCAGAGAGGAGGCAGGGAACTACAGACCAGTCAGTCTTACCTCAGTAGTGGGCAAGATTATGAAGGCACTCATTAAGGAAAGGATAGTGCAACACCTGGAATCTGTAGGAGCACAGGATCCAAGACAGCATGGGCTTACAAAAGGAAGGTCCTGTCAAACTAATCTCATAGATTTCTTTGACTGGGTAACCAGAGTGGTGGACCAAGGGGGAGCAGTTGATGTTGCCTACCTTGGCTTCAGCAAAGCTTTCGATACTGTTCCACATAGAAGATTGATTAATAAGCTGGGTAGGCTCTCGGGGTGGGTCAGAAGTTGGTCAACTGGGTGGCAAACTGGTTGAAGGGCAGAAAACAGAGAGTGGTGGTAAACGGTATACAGTCAGAAGAGGTGCAAGTCACAAGTGGGGTACCTCAGGGATCAGTCCTGTGGCCAGTCCTCTTCAATATCTTCATCAGTGACATTGCAGATGGACTGGAGGGTAAGGTTTGTCTGTTTGCAGACCACACTAAGATCTGCAACAGAGTAGATGATCCAGATAGGCGGGCAGAATGAGAGAGATCTGGATAAACTAGCAAAATGGTTGGAAGAGTGGCAACTGGGGTTTAACGCAAAGAAGTGCAAGATCATGCACATAGGGAAGAGAAACCCTGAAGCCACCTATAGACTGGGAGGGGAGTTGCTGGCAGTCACAAGGGAAGAAAAAGACTTGGGCATCATCACCACCGATGACCTGACATCATCCAAGCAGACCACTAAAGCAGTAGGTAAGGCTAGGGGGATGTTGAGGTGTATTAGTAGGGGTATCACAAGTCGGAAGAGGGAGGTAATAATCCCTCTTTACAAGACACTGGTTAGGCCCGATCTGGAGTACTGCGTGCAGTACTGGAGGCCACACCTTTACAAGGACATTAACCAAATTGAGGCAGTCCAGAGAAGGGCAACCAAAATGGTGCAGGGACTGCATCAGAAAACATATGAGGACAGATTAACGGAGCTCAATATGTATACCCTAGAGCAAAGGAGCGAGAGAGATGATACGATCACAACATTCAAACACCTTAAGGGCATTAACAAAGTGAAAGAAGCTAACATGTTTCAATATAAGAAAAATAGCAGGACAAGAAGACACAGCATGAGATTAGAGGGAGGCCGATTTAAGGGGTAATGTGAGGAAGTTCTTTTTCACAGAAAGGGTGGTGGATGCACGGAACGGCCTACCTCAGGAAGTGGTGGATATGAATATAGTGCAGGGCTTCAGACGGGCATGGGATAGGCATAAGGGAGCAATACAGAGGAGTACGATGGCACATTCATAAGGTAGAAAAAGAAATGGGCAGACTGGATGGGCCTTGCGGTCGTTATCTGCCGTCAACTTCTATGTTTCCATGTTCTATGTAACACACCAACAATTCATCACCTCTTGAATAAAATATTACAGCAGACTAAGGGTACCCTAATCTTAGCCGGTGATTTTAACATCGCCCCGAACCCCAACTTAGACTCCACAAGTGTGTCCAGGGGTAAACAGCCTGTGCCACATAAATATTTCAAATGATTTGTTCTGGAGGTGTGCTGGTTGGACGTGTGGCGGTCCCTCCATCCAAGAGGCAGAGGATATACCTTTTATTCGGCTGTACATGGTATATGCACCTGAATTGATCATTGCTGTACTCAGGAGTGTCTAGGAGCCCTTGTGGATGCCACCATGGGGGATATTGCCCACTCTGACCATGTGCCCTGATCACTACCTGGGATCTGGGCTTGAAAGGCGTAACACCATCTGGCAGTTGAATCCAGCTCATCTCAGGAGTGAACCTTTTCGTGAGTTTCTGAGTGACAAGATGGAGGAGATTTTGGAGGATAACTCCAATCCTGAAGTCTCCTCCTCCATCAGATGGGACACCCTAAAGGTGGTCCTGCTGGGCCACCTAATAAAGTACTCAGCCACCCTCACGAAACAGTGGAAGGAGAGACAAATACACCTTGAACAGACATTGCACTTCCTCCAGGCTGTGCATCAACGGGGAGATCATTCAGTCACTACGCAGCTTAGACAGGTCAGGAGGAGCTGGATTCCCTCTGTATGCAACAGACAGAGGTGGTGGTGGCCTTTCTGAGGCAGAGATATGGGGAAATAGATCCCCTGGCATCTTGCTTGCTGACCTATTGGCTGTGCAAACAGCATAAACTTTCCACTATAGCAGCCATAAGAGACCCTAATTCAGGCACCCTCCATACCAAACTTGGGCTCATCTCCCGGGCATTTTGTGACTACTATAAAGCCCTATATACCCCTGCTCACCCTATAAATTTTACCACTATCGATTCCTTTCTGTCCACTTTAGAACTCCCCAAGCTCCTCCAGGACCAGTAGATCAGCCTGGTATCTCCCATAACCCAAATGGAGTTGGCAGCAGCCATCTCCAGATCTAAAACCATGAGAGCTCCAGGCCCCGATGGGTACGGGGCAGAGTTTTATAAGCGCACTTCACAAACAATAAACCCACTCCTCCTACAAGCCTACAATAATTTTCTGCAAGGTACCTTTAACTGCCCCCCAAGCTGGTCATATGCAGCTGTCTCTCTTATCCCTAAACCAGACAAGGACCCCTTCTCAAGTGGCTCATACCAATCGATTTCGGTCTTAAACACGGACTATAAATACCTTATGTCCATCCTGGCCCGGTGGCTAGACTCAGTCCTCCCAACCCTAATAAACCTAGACCAAACGGGTTTTTTTAAGCTCCAGGTCCACGACTGACAATACACGTAGAGCTCTCCATCTGGTCTAAAAAATACAGACTAGTAGGGGCCCCTCTGTCCTTCTCGGCCTTGATGCTGAGAAGGCATTTGACTGGGTTTCTTGGCCTTTGGTTTTTTCAACCATGACAAGGATGGGATTCCCTGCACCCCTTTATCAGCATAATAAACGCCCTCTACTCCTCCCCTCAAGCATGTATCAAAGTTTCGGGTCACCATGCTGCCTATTTTTCCCTCTTTAGGGGTACCCGACAGGGATGCCCTTTGTCCCCTGGACTCTGCCATTTTTATTGAGCCACTAGCCCAGGCGATCAGACTCTCCACTCAGATTCGGGGGTTCAGATGGAGGGGATGGAGCACCGCATAGCTCTGTACACAGATGATGTCCTACTTTTTCTGTCAGACCCTTCACAGTCCATCCCAGCAGTCTTCAGGTTCTTGAGGACTTTGGGTTGTGTTTGGGGTACAAGCTCAATACATCCAAAACAGATGCCCTTGTTTTTCATTTCTCCTCCACGTCATTCAGGCAAATTTACCCATTCCAATGGGACCTTGATAAATTGAAATATCTTGGGATTTACTTGTCCCATAAACCTGAGAAAGCTATGCGGAATAATTATGACCCCTTTTACTCCCAGTTTCAGCACGATTTGGCCAAATGGAACATCCTTCCTCTCATTCTCTTCCAGAGAATAGAGGTTATTCGGATGGTGATTCTACCTAGGGCCCTCTTTTTCAGAATGTACCACTATACATACCGACAAAAATATTCTGTACTTGGAATAAGGCAATCTTGGGGTTTATATGGGCGGGAAGGTGCCACAGAGTGGGATTCACCACCCTCTCTCTCCATAGGAGACAGGGAGGGCTTGCACTTCCCAACCTTAAGTTGTACAGTTGAGCCTCCCACCTATCATTCATATCCACCCGCTATATGAGGACTAGCCCTGCAATCTGGAGGGAGATAGAGGAGGGTCTCCTCCCTTATGACGATATGCTTAGGCTTATCCTACTTCAACACCCCAAAAGTCATCCTCCTATGGGCCCTTGGATCTGACACCAAATCAGAGCTTGGAAAGCGATATGCAAACATCTCTCACTTCACCCATATCTGACGTTGCTTTGCCCAATAGCTCTGTTGGAAAACTTTACCCCTAACCGAACTGATCATACCTTTCGCACTTGGACCCACCTCCGACTCACAACCCTCCCACAGTTTTTAAATTTGTCAGACTTTAAAACATTTCAGGAAATGTGTCAGATCCGTGGACTGCGGCAGACAGATTTGTTCAGGTACTTCCAACTGAGACTTTTTTTTTTACTCCCTCCCACCTGAAACCCGCAACCTTAGGAGTTACCCCCCACTAATAATACTTCTCCAGAAACTTTCCCTCTCCACAGAGTTGCCACATGCAATCTCCGTATTTTATCAGGCCCTCATCGAATCAACAGGGGAAGACACCCAGGGGATCCTTGAGAGGTGTAATACAGAATTGGGCACAAGTATCACCCTGCAGCAGTGGAACAACAGCTGCCTCGCGGCTTCTAAGCTCACGTACTCTCACAGCTGGCGACTTTTCTCCTGGCAACTGCTAATAAGATACTTCCACACCCCGGGCCATAACATCTCACTACCATGCCACTAGTACCGCTGAGTGTTGGTGCCAGTGTGGCGACCCAGTGGCATACCTCTCTCATGTGTTCTGGTTGTGCCCCAAACTATAGCCCTTTCTGACTAACTTACAACTGGAGCTGGAGACCCTGTTTGGTCACCCAATACCCCTCAACGCTGAACTTTTTATATTATATAACTTCCCTCAAGGATTCAAGGACTCTCACACTCGCTACCTATTAGGAATATCCCTCATGGCTGCAAAGAAGGCCATCACTAGATGTTGGCTTGGGGCGATGGTCCCCACAATACCCGAGTGGAGGGAAATAGTTAATCTTGTCTATAGGACAGAAAGGATTTCATTCCACCTAAATGATCGCTCTGACCCCTGCTCACTGAAGTGGAATAGATGGATTTTGTACATTATGTCCCAAGACCCAAACTTTCTCCCTTAAGCTTGGATATTCCCTACAAATGTGTTAAGGGGGACCCTCTGGAGCCTGGGAGTGCAGGTCACAATATATTCAAATAAGGGATATAAGTTTTCCTGCATGAACTGTTGTCTTGACCAATTTCTTTCTTTCCCCAGGGACTGGACTTTCATGAACTCTGAATTAGTTATTGAAATGATCCTTCGGACCTGTAGTTCTGTATAAATATTCATGTGTAAATGATGAATTTATGACTGCCAATACCCTGTACCCTGTTTAAAATAAGTTAATAAAAATTATATTTCCAAAAAAAAGATAAGATCGTCATAGGCCCCCTTGGCTCCCAGATTTAAAAGTGCAAGTCCAATGCCGGATGGGCACCCCATTTCTTTTTCACCTTTTTTAAATGTTGTTTTAAAAAAGTGTAGACATGCATTCTGTGTTTAAAACACTGTCAGTCACCCCTCCCTTTGACTTAAAAAGACCAATAGAGGCCGGGGAACAATGTGCCTTTAATTTTAAAGCCATTGCATAAGGAGCACTTATCTGATTGTCCATAGAACATAACAGAAAGTGTCAATTAATGACTGATAATCAACTGCTGGTGTCCTGTAACAGGTTTACAGAATCAATTATTCTGTCCATTTTATGATGGAGCTAAGGCCGCAATCCTTAGAGAACCGTGTTTCCCTCAGGGGAACAGAAGCGCTTGGCTTTGCCACGTGCCGTAGAACTCCAGAAGGAGCATGGCCTTTTCAGGATCACCAACCTCTACTTGTGCCTTACTGACAGTGTATGTCATTGTTGGTGCAGACAGCTGCAGCCCTGTGCTCCTGTACTGATGAGCTAGTGGGGAGGTTGGTAAGGTTCCTAGTCCCTGCTCTGTTGAAAGCAGATTAGCAGACCATCTCACCCATTATATACAGAGGCTCAGACCTTTGTACAGCATTGCTCCCTTATTATCCTGTGGAGATGCTTCCCTACCTAAAGAAACAGAAGAAATTGAAGACTGCACTGGCTTCTGTAGTGCACCTGCTAGACTAGATCTTTCCAGTAGAGACAGAACCCTCCCCCCAATTTTTTTTTTAGCAGCTTGTCTATGCTTGTACTGCCCTTTGCTGAGGTAGGAGTGTTTGTGTGTGTGTGTTTGTGTGTGTGTGTGTGTGTGTGTATAACATTAGTATTCATAGCCTGTACCTGCAAATAAATGTCAGTTATTATGAATGTGGCAATTTTGTATAACTATGTACAGTCTCTCTCTATACACACACACACACACTGTGTGTGTGTGTGTGTGTGTGTGTGTGTGTGTGTGTGTGTGTGTGTGTGTGTGTGTGTGTATGTATATGTATATATATATATATATATATATATATATATGCTAGAAAAGGGTCCTGTACAAACAAATAATACCATTGAAGGGATAATGACCTTATAAAGCCACAAGCCCAAAGGGCGAATGGCTTTTATGATGCTCATTAGCCCCTGAGATGGTATTATTTCATGTATACCTTTGAGGAAAGGAGGGAGAGGGGGGACATGATAGAAACTGTCAAGTATCTCAAGGGAATTAAAGTACAAGAGGGTAGTATCTTTCAGAAGAAGAGATGTGCAAGAACAAGGGGGTGCAAATTAAAGATAGAGGGGGACGGCTCAGAGGTAATGTTAGAAAGTATTTTTTCACGGAGAGGGTTGTGGATGCATGGAACAGCCTTCCTGAGGAGGTAGTGGAGTCAGGAACAGTGGGAGAATTCAAGAATGCATGGGACAGGCATAAGGCAATTCTAGTTGGGGGTAGGAGGAAATAAGCTGTTGATTAACTAGAATCTGCTGCTGATCCATCAGGTAGGGAAATGGGCAGACTAGGTGGGCCAAGCGGTCCTTATCTGCCGTCAAAGCCTATGTTTCTATGTACACACAGGCCTTTTCCAGCTTTTGTTTTATAGACTGCATTAGGTTGGACACTGAGCGGGCTAGAGAGGCTGCATGTATGGCCAGAGTGGTCTCTAGGATAGATACACAGGCACACACTGGGAGCGGACTGGTAGCAGCATGGAGGGCCTTGGTGCTGGAATATTAAGGGATAGCGTGAGATGGGAGGGAGTATGTTGGGTGGGTTTTTATAGGTAGTGTTTGGGGTGTTATGGTAGCTTTTGCACATACAATAAAGAGGCTTTTTTCTTATGCTATTAAGGAGATTGTTATATGTGTTATTGGGATGGTTTGTCTGCTAATTTGGCTACCATCATATATGGGGAATATATGATGGCATTTTCTATGAGGACAAGGGCCCAATCATGCATTGTATAGATATTTATAAAAAAGTCAAGAAAAAATCTAGAAATTTCATTGGCCAAGAGACATCAGCTGACTGTACATTAAATCTCTGTAAACACATGGTCAGCTGTCAAATCTCATTTTCTTCCCCGCCCCACCAAAAAACTACTTTCTTAACAGTATCACTGAGCCTCCAAGCATCTAGTGGCCACTTGAAAATCCTAGTCTTTACTGAACAGATATTTCAATATTAAGTATCATTAACTAGTCAAGAGTTTTTACAAAAAAATGAACTGCACTG
Organism: Neoceratodus forsteri; assembly: GCA_016271365.2. Taxonomy (NCBI): domain Eukaryota; kingdom Metazoa; phylum Chordata; order Ceratodontiformes; family Ceratodontidae; genus Neoceratodus; species Neoceratodus forsteri. The sequence goes on from CM028134.1 coordinate 152,207,857, forward strand.
CCACACTTACAAAAGAAACTTAAACATATCCCACAGCTTAAAAAAAAAAGGTTTACCTCCCAGTTGCTTAAAATTCACTTTTTGGCCTGTACAGAAAAATACTCTGACATTAGCCATTCCACTGCTGACTCGTCGCTGACAGCTGGGTTCAACACATTTTATGCCTTTTATACATTTTATACCATACTTACCAGTAACATTTTGTCTTACAAGTTCCTCACCTCTTCAGTTGATGAGAGGGAACTGAGCTGGAGAGAGATGATGAAGTACCATAGTGAAAAGTGCTGTGGGTGGGTGGGGGGAAACGGCAGTCCGACTAGGGCTGGCAGTATAGCCTACAGGTTAGAGTAATGAGCTGTGAACGAGCTTGGTACATCCAGCAGATCAGACCTGGGTTTGATTCTCACAACCTCCAGTTGCATACTGTGTGACTCTGAGCAAGTCACTTAACGACCCAGTGCTCCCAGGTCGCCCCTGAAAACAGGCACTTGTGCCTAGGGGGCCTTGCCCGGTTACTGCTGCAGCTTCTGTCACAACTAAAACTGCTGCTGTTCAGCTGCCGGGTCCCATCAGTACAGTACATGCAGCCAGGACAGCAGCTTCCCTTTACTCAGAGATGCTGGGACTCTGAACAAATATATGTCTCCTGCTGCGACTGGCAAGTACCGCTGCTGTCATCCCTGGCCCATTTGTAGAGTATGTGGAGGCTAGGACACAAGTCACAGTGCGGCTCGTCTGAAGCCGTGCCTGAGCATGACTCATTGGCAGCTCTGGCCATTAACAGAGCAAGTCATCATACGACTCCAGCGAAACTGATTGGCAGCTCTGGCCGCTGGATTGCAAGGCCAAAGTTAACAACCGAAAAACACAATTTTGGGACATATAACAGAAGAAGGCCTTCCCATGCAGAGTAAGGGCTGGGGGAGGGAGTTGGGGCAGCTGCAATCTAGGGGGCTAGCTGCACACTCTGGCAGACATTGATAGACCGGGTGGTCTGTTTCTGCTGGCAGATTCGTATGTTTGTATGTAAAAGCGCCACCTGCTGACTTAGAATGCAAACAGCAGCACTATTTAATTAATTAATTTATTTATTTTACGTTTTTGGTAACCAAGTAAGTGCACTGATCCAGAGGACCATTTTCAGTCACGACATGGGCCACAAGGTGGCGATACATAAATACAAGCAGTAGATGTAATATACAATTTGATTATACTGTACAAGCACCAGTATACAACAAACAGACCATGTTTACTTAAGGTATACAAACATGGTGAGTGAAATACCATAGGGATACCGGCAGCAGTACAAGGAGAAAACAGTTATGCATATTACACAGGTTGACAAGGAACAGTTTGAAAGTAACAGACTTATCAATGTCTAGTCTAGGTAACACGCCTGTCCTGAGAAAGAGGGTAGGCCGACCTGAGGAGCTTGTGGTAAAAGTAGAGCATGGCTACCAGACAGTGCACTGAGTTTTAGGCAGTGAGGGAGCATAGGCTTATTAAACTGGAGAGCAGAATAGTTAGTGATGTGCCCTACCAAGTCCTGGTGCATCCTTGAGCCTCGGCCTGGACCTGGTACAGTAGAGTGAGAGGAGGTCTCCCAGGTAGGTTTGAGAGGCGGTATGAGAATCAAGCGTGTGGGTTTGTGCTTTAGGGACGTGGTGGTGGTGGGGGGGGAAGGTGGGCAGAAAAGCACCAGGCAGTGTTAGGATTATGGTGGCTTTCGGTCTCCTGCGCTGTCCTGTGTGCATGTACAGGTGGAGCCTTTCAAAAGCTAGCCTTTAGGTTAGACTTGAAAGATGCGTGGGATGTAGATATCCGAACGGACGTGGGAAACGATTCCAGAGGGAGGGGGCAGAGACAGAAAAGGCATTACTGCCCATTGCTGTAGAGACACGGGGAACTTCCAGGGATTGAAAGGAGGATGCTCCAAGAGATCTCATGGATGCTCTATTTATGAGTAGGAGTGCATATGGGGACAGCTGGTTACTTCTAAGGGCATTATCGACTAGGCAGCCTGCAGTATAGTCAAAGTGTGCCTGGAGAGGGAGCCATCCAAGGGACTGGTATAGTGTACAGTGATGAGTTAAGGAGGGAGCTTTGAGAACAAAGCGACAGATGGCATTGTACGTTGTGTTGAGGTGGGAAAGTTGCTTTATGGACATGTGTGAGTAGATGGGGGAGCAGTAGTCAAGGAGTGGGAGGGGGTTTCCCTGCGCAATAGCGAGACGAGCTTCAGGTGATAGCAGGTGGCGTGCACAGTATGCTGCTCCTAGCTTCTGGTTTATCCTATTTACCGTCAGGGTTGTGTGATCATTATAGGTGAGCGATGGGTCTAGGGTAACGCGGAGATATTTGAAAGAGTTGACCTGTTCAAGTGGAGGTCCTACAGGTGTATATATGGTGAGGGAGGAGTTTAACTTGGCTGACAGTTGCTAATGACAGCTGAATATTTGAATCCAATAGAATACGTTTTTTAAAAATAAAACCATATACACTATTCCTTTTTTTTTTCACTTTTACTATAATTGGACTACAAATGAGCAAACAAACTATTTTTATAAGTGTAATAAGCCACTCCAGAGTGTACATTAAAGGATTTTTTTTTGCCTTATCTGTTTTTCTGCCTTCCCTGGCTCCCAGTCTGCCACTCCTTCAGGCTGTATGTGACCCTGCTTGCCCAGCAGTCTCACCTCTGCTGCCAACACCCGCCTCTGAAATCCCGCTAGACCTGTGTCCGGAGGGTTCCAGCTCTAACCCTACGGAAGGCCCCCTCGGGAGCACGGGAGAGAAGTCTGAGCGCTGCCTGCCCAAAACGTCAGGTGTGGGGACAGGAGTGGTGCACTCTGGGGACTTGCAGCATGGTGGGATGGTGGCCGTCATCCAGCAGAGCTGGAATGGGCCATTTTCCTGTTTTCTGTCCCACCCACCTAGGCATGCACCACAGCAGCAGCCTGGGATGGGGACATCTGCTGCCAAGGACATTGCCACAGGCCACCACCAGGAGCTGCGCTATGCAGCGCTACCCCCCCCCCCCCGAGAGGGAAGTATCCTAGGACACGCTTGACTCCCTCCGAGGGCCTCCGTTCCTGACAACTGGCTTGGGGCACGAACCCGGGTTGCCAGTTATGCCGAGCAAACACCCATCGCTCAGTGCCACAGGGGTGGCACATTAAAGGATTTTAATGCACTTCCCAGGGGCATTCGGCCTTGTGCCTTATCATGGGGCATGCATTAAGAGCCTTCAGTGCACACCCTGTCATGGCTTATTACTTACCCATATTTTCATATGTACATAATGCATGGTTGGGCCCTCGTCCCCATAGAAAAAAGCCATCATATTGTTCCCTATATATGATGGTAGCAGTTAGAATATTATGATGGCAATTAGCTAATAACACCTTAATAACACAATAGCTTACAAGCACTATATATACTGTATAGCAGCTTATTTTAGCGTTCTCTTTATTTAGCGTGAAGCAGGGTGCAGTATTATTTAGCGCCCTGTTGAATTAGCTCATTAGCTTCATGTGCAGTTACAGCACTATGCTCACTGTAAGATTAGTGATCAGCTTATTTTAGCGCTTTTGTCAAGTTAAGCTAATATAGCGAAAATAAACTGAATGCTATTATTTCCTGCTATACAGTACTACACTGCCACTATATTAATGTGTTGTTAATAAATTAATAGCATATTAATATCTAATAACACTGTGTATATACAGTATGTATTTATACTGTTTATATATACTACCACTATATTAATGTGTTTTTAACAGAATAAGACAACATTACTACCAAACTCAGTGCAAACCACAACAATAACACATGTCCCAGGCCCCTTAATAACATATGTAACAGGCAACACATGCAACAGCCACCCTACCCTCCCAACACTATGATAAAGTATAGGACATAGGAATAAGTGTCCAACCTAATGCATTATATATATATATATATATATATATAATATTTTGATTGTCCCACAGAATTCGTACCTGTCCTGTTTTTTGTCTACTAATTTTACATTTCTGTTTCCAAATAGCAGCTAATAATAAGGGTGCCCCCTGGCTGGCACAGTGCCCTGAAAAGAGTTTAATAACTGATTGTACCCATTGTAAGGTGCCCTGAAAAGAGCTACTAAATATTACCCACTGGCTGGTACATGGCCTTGAAAAGAACTTAAGTGTTCTCCCAGTTCGTGTCCCTGATAAGGGCTTTTAATTTACTTCCTCCTCCTGCTCAGTAGTAGCCCTGATAAGGGCCCTTAAATTAACTCCCTTCTGCTCTTCCTTGACAAGCCAATCAGCTTCCACTGCTGTCATGTAGCTCCCCCTACTCAGTAACCCTGACAAAGGCTTTCTTTCTTTAACATAGTTTTTGCTTCCGTTGCCAGCACTGGTGGCAGTATACCTGCCTATCTGGCCACACCTGCCAAGGGACCATCAAAGGGCCTGGTGTTGGGAGATTTCCCCTTAGTTTCCCCTTTGTCATCCCCCCTTCCCCTCCAGACACTGGCATGAAGGACTAACCTTGCACTGCCACCCATGCATCCACAGGTGGCAGTGTCAAAGCAATGTGACAGCCCTCCCTCACTGGAGGAGGGGAATGTCCTCTGGGACACCGAATCCTACTCCTCCCAGTCACCCCCAATGACCTAGACTCATTCCCGAACCTGGGTCACTAGCATCCTGAGTGGTAGTGCTACCCAGTGCCATAGGGCAAGCTCTGACAAAGGCTTTTACCCAGCCTCCCCATCTCCAGTCTCTAGAGCCCTTCCTGCCCTGACGGGGTGTTAAGTGGTTGTCTCAGCCCTTTAAGTTCTTCTCCTAATTTCTAAATACAGAGTCTTCCCCACTCTCTGCCTTGACTGCCCTGAAAGGGGCTTTCAAATACTGTTTTCAAGCCCTTAAAAGGGCTTTTAGTTAGCTTTACCCAGGCTCCTCTTCGTTAGCAGACAGCCCTAAAACGGGTTTTTAATCTGCATTGCTAAAACTGTGCTGCCTGTGAATAAGAGCTAGTCTTGGTCTGCTACTGCAGGAGCAGCACACAAAGAATTGAGGTATGCAGTGCAGAAAACAAAAGGAGGATGGGCAGCTGCTCATGCACGATGATGAGGAGTGCATCTGCTTTCTTCTACTACTGTGGCACAGTTTTCATTTCTGCTGCTTGATGAAACTGCCGACCAGACAAGGCAAGACCATCATGGGATGTTGGGTTGAATGGGCATCTCTCAACATATGACATTGTGATGTTGAGACACTTAAAGCCGAACTTACAGATGGCAGCATGGGTCCTGGTGCCCATTTATCTCGTGACAGGCAGAAAAGTGAAACCAGCTGTCCCTGGTGAAAACTAGGTGTCTGGGACAGGCAGACAGACAGTTATTTCAACCCCTGGTAGAGATAAATATATATGTGTGTGTGTGTGTATATATGTGTGTGTGTGTGTATATATATATATATATATATATATATATATATATATATATATATATATATGTATACACACATAGATATATATATATGTGTATATATATATGTATACACACATAGATATATATATATATTAATATATATATATGTATACACACATAGATATATATATATGTGTATATATATATATACACACATAGATATATAAATTATGTGCCACTATACTTAGGGTTGAGTACCCCATTTAAGGTTAAATCGGAATTTGGCAGCTTAATAACTTTGCCACCATGGCCAGATTTACCTGAAATTTGGAATGCACGGTCTGGTATCATAGATCTCTGCGGAGCTACAGAGTGCCGAAAACACACAAATTACGCATTTTTGCACATTCTTTGCTCACGTCTACAGGTCTCACGGTTTGCGTGACCAGTCCAAACCCTTCAGGGACCATGCAACCGGGGTCCCCAATGTGCCTTTCGAAGATTTCGTGAAAAAATATTAAACAGTTCAAAAGTTATTCAGAAAAAGTTTCCCATTATAGTAAATGGGGAAAAGTTAAACTATGCGAAAGTGTTGCAAATGCACTTTTTACTTTTGCAAATGACCCTTGTAGTGTCTCAAATCAGCAATCTTGTTTTCAGTTGGTGGTCACAGAAATGCTTGGCGTTTAAATTTGGGACCCTCTAGGGACACAATTCTTGTTGTGTTCACCTAGTCGATCCCTGAGGATGCTAGACATGTCTTTTTTGGGGGGTTAAACACCCCAGAAATGTTTTTTAAATTTTTGTAAAAGGTAGTGTCGCATATGCGACACTTTGTGATTTTATTTGCGAAAGTGTCGTGATTTGCGACACTATGCCCAAAATAGTAGGGAATCTTTGCCACCCTGCTGCAAAAGAACGGTTTGGTCTTTTGGGCTGAAATTTGAAGGGAAGAAAGCCAAGATCACACAGATGTGCCTTTTGGTGGTTTGGTGACAAAACATTAGAGGGCTGCAAAGTCACGGCACTCAGAATTGACGATTTTCCGTGGTAGACTAACATTCACCGTCGCCCGGCAGCTCGGACCTGCATCTCAAAATAGTTCAAGATACGGGCTTCGTCAGAAGAATGCTCAGTCCTCTCCTAGAGGCTAAGTGCAAACTAGCCTGAAATTCATAAATAATATGAGAGTTTCAATTTTTTCTCACATCACTTATTCCTGAGATACAAGGAATTTAGTATTCCAAGTGCTGATTTTCTGCTCAGAGGGCCATTATTATGCATACATTCTTTGCATTCACTTTGCTTCTGAATGCACCTTTTTTGGGGAAAAAAGGGTGTGCGTTTACGTTACTGTTAGCGTTTCCGCTTGCATTTCCGTTACTGTTAGCGTTTCCGTTTGCATTTCCGTTACTGTTTGCGTTAGCGTTTCCATTTACGTCACCATGTGCGTTACCCTTTGCATTTGTGCTTGCGTTTGCGTTATTACCATTTGCGTTACCATTTTTGTTTGCGTTTACTTTTGCATCACCGTGTACGTTACCCTTTGCGTTTGCGCATGCGTTACTGTTACCATTTGTGTATCCATAACCATTTGCATTAGCGTTTCTGTTTACGTGACCGTGTGCATTACCTTTGCGTTTGTGTTTGTGTTACTGTTTTTGTTTGTGTTTACTTTTGCTTCACTGTCTACGTTACCATTTGCATCTGTGTACGCGCTTGCGTTTATGTTTGCATTTGTTTCCTTTGGCGTCATCGTTGGTGTTACCGTAAGCATTTGCATTTCTAATTGTGTTACCATGACTGTGTGCATTACCATTTGCATTTGCGTACGTGTTACTGTTTCCTTTGGCGTCATCGTTGGTGTTACCATAATCGTCCGCATTTCCAATTGCATTACCATTTGTGTGTTCATTACCATTTGCATTTGCGTTTCCATTGGCCTTAGCGTTTGCGTTTTGGTTGGCATTCCATTGTCGAGTGCGTTACTGTTTCCTTCTGCGTCGTCTTTGCCATTTGCGTTTCTGTTTGCGTTTGTGTTACCATTGGCATTTTCATTACCGTTTGCGTTTCCGTGGCTGTTAGTTTTTGTATAGTTTTCGTTACCATTTCTGTTTTCATTTACGTTTGCTCTTGCGTTTCTCTTACTGTTTGCGTTATTGTTTACGTTTGTGTCACCATGTGTATTACCGTTTGTGCTTGCATTTGCGTTACCGCTAGCGTTAATATTTTCTTTTACCGCTCTGTTTCTATCACAGTTTGCGTTAACGGTACCATTTGTGTTTTTGCGTTTGTGGAGTGCAGTGCAAAAAACATTGTTTTTGCTATTTTTCTGCACTGTCTTCTGCGACGCATAGCGCAGCCAGTGTGTGGTTCATTGGTCTGAACCTTGGCACATAGAAAGACCTTGGTTCAAGGGACATGCCAGTTTTCATTTGATGAAAAAACTTTATTCCATTCCAGAGTTATTGCCATTTGAAGTTGACCCGCTTTGCAGTTACTGACTTTTCAGCTGCCAGGTCTGCCATTTTATCACATTTTCGTCCTCAATGTCCGCCATTTTGCTATGGAAGACTTCTTAAAGGTGCAGAAATGTAAACATTGAATATTTCTGGAATGGTTTGTTCTTTTCACATGAAATTTGGAGGGTGTTGAGTGGATGTCCTGGAAATGTGACTTATGCTGTTTACATGTTTGAAAAATTATTTGCTTCGGAGATACTGAGTGACGCAGTTAACGTTTTGTGCATAGCATTCTGCATGGTGCTACTGGCTTGAAATGTATAGCATAGGTAGCCCTAGTGGTACAGAGGTGCCTTGCAGTGGTTTGGTGTGTAAAACATTAACAGGTGTGGAATTATGCCACTCCAGTGTACGAAAATGTGGTTCACTATGCTTCAATAACATCTGAACCGTATGTCTGATTTGCCTGGCATTTGGAATGTGCAAAGATTAATAATACTTCTTTGACTGTGACAATTTTCGGGTCTCTGGGACTTACGGTTGCTGAATTGTGCATGTTACGTTGTTTGCTCGTGGCGCTGTGCAACCGTTGAATGGATGTACACAGAATTCTGGACACACATTCCATTCACTATTTATAGTGCACATTCTCAAAAAGAAGGAAAATTCATGGTAAAAAAACTCTGTTTAATGCATCAGTTAGGGTTGTACCACAGTGACAAAGCAAGAAATTGATTGTTAGGGTTGCCCCCTGCACCCCGCCTACCTGCCCCACCAACAGGCATCGAGTGCGGTTTGGGTCGTTAATCCTCACCCATTCTCCTATGCTTCACCACCTCAGCTTGTTTACATGGAATGGGGTGAGAGTTAGTCGGCAAGCTAGCGCACACCCGATGCTGTCAGCGGAGGCATGAGACTCGTGAGGGGTGGCAACACCAGACCCCTGTCTTGATGCTGTAGAACAACCCTAACTGATCATTAAATGGAGTTTTTTGCCATATACAGTATATGTATACATATATATAATGCATGATTGGGCCCTCATCCTGATAGAAAAATCCGTCATATATTCTCCATATATGTCGGTACCCAGTTAGCTTACAAGCCACCTCAGTAACACATGTAACCAGCCCCTGAATAATACATGTAACAGCCACATAACACCCTCCCTCCACTCTCACTTACCTAGCAAGCAGGTCTGTCTTGTAGACCCTTCATACTGCTGTTGTCACTGCTCCTCTCATTCCTTGACACTCCCAACCTCCATACACTCTAGCTCAGTGTGCCCAGTCCCACAATGCCAGTCTCTGGCATACCGCACAATACTCCCAACTGGACCGCATGCTGCGCTGCTCCCAACCACATGCCATCTTGCATGGCATGCCAACTTGCTGTCCATCCTGAAAGTAAAGGGAAGACTGTTGGAGTCACGCATCCTTTTATGGGAGGCCCTGCACTACAGAAACACTATTGGGACAAACAGCGTCAGTCCCATAAGAACCACCTACAGTACAGAAAAACTTTGAAGTACCTTCTTAAAGGTACATACCACTACATTGTGGAAAATAACTAAACTACGGAAAAACACTAACATAAGCCACTACACTACAGAAAATAACTACACTAAGTAAAACATAGGACACAGCTAAACGTATCCAACTTAATGCATTGCGTAGAATAAAAGGTGATAAATGTCCAGCATACTGATGAAATACTACAATCTCGGGGTCTTTTAAGCTCATAAAGGCCACTCACCTGTCATGCTCATGGTTTTATGGCTTGTTTGACTCCTCAGTGGTATTATTTCCTTGTATACCACACTTTGCCATCATATATTCTCTCTCTATATATAGAGAGAAACATAATGGGTAAGTGTGGTATACAAGGAAATAAACCCATCTAACGGGTTAACCAGATCGTTAAACTATGAGCTGAAGGTTAGCCCCCTTGATGGTGCTATTTCTGAGTATAGCAGACTTACCCATCTTTTATTTCATATAGTACATTTACATAGAAGCATAGAAATTGTCAGCAGATAAGAAACAATTGGCCCACTCAGTCTGCCCTGTTAGTCCTCTCTATAGTACCGCCTCAGCCCCCTTTCCATTCTTAGCTTCCCCCATGTTTGCTTCGGTACTAAGATTCCTTTATGCCAATCCCATGCACTCTTGAAGCCTGTGATCGTTTTAGCTTCTACCAGTTCCTCTAGGAGTCTGTTCCAAGCTTCCATCACCCTCTCAGTGAAGAACTTCTCAATATTCCCTCTCAGCCTCCCCCCCCCCCCAGCTTCATTGTGTGACCCCCAGTCCTTATGCATCTTTTTCTCTAGAAAACACTCCCTTCCTGTACCTTGTTCTCTCCCATGAGACACTTGTATATCTCTCTCATGTTTCGCTTCTCCTCCAGGAAGTACATGTTTAATCTCTTTTTTTTTTGTACTTTATTTTTATTCAGGTTATCATACACTGACAAGTGATATTTCTTGGTTCCAAGGCATAGCAATAGATATAAGCATAGTGAGTATACAGGAATAAATTTCTTATCTCCCTTTGTTACATCATGGAAGGGGAAGTTCAATTTCAGTAACTGTTATACAACATATGTATCAATTGCTTTCTCAGCCATGACCATGGACTATACACCTTAAATTTAAACGATAAGTCCCGGGGTGCCAGACCCACTAAGTCAGTAAGACTCTTATAAAGTCCATGTAAACACTGGTAATGCGATGAGTACCACGATAAGGGTTGCTACCATTAAGCAAACACTCAAACTTAAAGAAAGGTATTACAAATAAACAATAACATAATAAAGTGGCACAAACTTTACAACTCAGACAGTACAGCATTGCTCAGAACTAAACTGTGTAGATTAGGTAGAATTAGACCAGGGAAATGAAACCCCAATAATAATTAAGAACAGGACAGAGTCATCTTTTTTTCAAATGTCATTAAGTTCCTCGGGGGTCCAACCCCTGCTGGGTGAAATCATTCTTGATTTTAAGGAGGCGTTTACCCACTTCAGTCGGGTCTGTGGAAATGAAAGTTTTACCTGCATAGGAGATCCGTAGCTTTGCAGGGAGTAGTAGAGTGGCTTATACCTAAAGATTTTGGTTCTCCATGAACAGCGTCAAATGCCTTCTGTGTTGCCTGGTGGCATAACTGAGGTCTGGGAAATAATAGAACCTAGGGTCTTCAGTAAGATGTAGTATCCCCTTCATTTTAGCTAGGTAGAGGATCTGGTCCTGAATATGTTGCCCTGCTGTCACAGTCAGTATTGTGCATGGAAGATCGGAATTCTCTGCTGATTTTCGAGGTGTAATTCTATAAACTTTAAATGTAGCCTCCACTGCTTGAACATTTAAGGTAGCTTACAGCAAATGGGAGACATACTGTAAGAGATCTTCCCCTTCTGGTATCCCGAGCAGACGCACATGGTGCAATCGGGCCCCATTTTCCAGTTGCCGTAATCACAATTGGAGTAATTTGTTCTCTGAAACAAGCCTCACAGTCGTGGCAGATGTCCAGTCAGAGGATTCCTTCGCCAAGTGAGCCTCCACTGCAATCGTCTCAGTTTTAGTTTCTAGGGCTGACAGCCGAGACTCGTAGGTGTCGAGTTTGGCATCCAGTGCTTTGATCGTGGCATCGAGTGCTTTCACTGCCTGGAGAACTATGCTGTTGGTGGGCTCCGGGTCTCCCTCTACTCCGTTCGGTAGGCCGCTGGATCCAACACCTTTGGGTGGCCTGCCATGCTACCCTCTGCCCGACTTGTGCTGCCCTGCTTTTTTCGGATTCCCCATTTCTCCTGATAGAGGATCGTCGAAACAAAAATGCACAGTAGGTTCTGAGCTACTTTACCAGAGTGCCTGAAAAGTTTGAACAAATGATTTCCAAAGTTTATTCCTTTATTTTTAATAAAGTCAGAGAGTGCTGTAGGGTATGCGATCTGCTCGGTCGGCTGCAAGCCATGCCCCACTACATGTTTAATTTCTGAGTCTGTCTTCATAGGGCTACAGGTGCAGGCCCTGCACCATCTTGGTTGCTCTCCTTTGAACCCCTTCAACCTTATCTATGCCTTTCCATAGGTGGGGCCTCCATAACTGTACACAGTACTCGAGGTGAGGTCTCACCAGTGACCTGTACAGGGGATTATTACCTCCCTCCCTCCTTCTGTTAGTGATCCGTCTGCCTATGCACCCCAGCATCCTGCTAGCTCTCCCCACCGCCTTGTCAAACTGTTTAGCCACCTTCAGGTTGTCAGAAATAATTAACCCCAGGTCCATTTCTTGCTATGTCACTGCCAGTCCCCCCCATGGTACCTAGCCCCTGGGTTCCTGAGACCCAGGTGCATGATTTTAGACTTATTTGCATTAAAGCTCAGTTGCCAGATCTTTGACTACTCTTCTAGCCTGCTAAAGCACTCCTTCATTTGCCCCCGAGTGTCCACTCTGTTGCAGATTTTGGTATCATCCACAAACAGGTAAACCTCCCTCACTAACCCTTCAGCGATATCCCGATATACACACATACACATACACATACACACTGAAGAGTACTGGGCCCAACACTGACCCTGTGGCACCACTAGTCACTTTGCCTCCCCCAGAGGCACCTAGTTTCCACCACCCTCCAACTTCTGTCCTCAGCCAGTTTTTCACCCGCCTAACTGCCTCTCGGTCGCACCCCAAGGCTTCTCATCTTGTTCACTAACCTTCTGTGGGGGACAGTGTAGAAAGCCTTGCTGAAATCCAGGAAGGCCACATCTACCCCCCCCCCCCCAATCCACTACCCTGGTTACCCCTTCAAAGAACTCGATCAGGTTGGTCTGACGGGATCTCCTCTGTGACCCCATGTTGCCTAGCATCCTGCAGTGCATTGGTCTCCAGGTACTCCACCACCCTTTCCTTCAGCAGTGTCTCCATAACTTTGCCCACCACAGAAGTCAGGCTGACAGGTCTGTAATTCCCTGCCTCCTCCCTGCTTCCACTCTTGTGCAGTGGGATTACATCAGCCCTTCTCCAGTCCTCCAGAACCACCCCTGTTTCCAGAGACAGGTTACAGAGGGCTACCAGAGGTGCAGCCAGCTCCTCCCTGAGTTCCCTCAGCACCCTGGGATGTATCCTGTGAGGACCCATTGCCCTATCCACTTTTAAACATGATAGTTTCCTTAGGACCCTTCCTGCTGTGAAAGGGTTTGTCTCCATCTCCTTTTACGCCCTTATTTTCTGTCACTGGTCCACTACCTGATCCTTCCACCGTGAATACCAAGCAGAAGTATCTATTTAGCATGTCTGCTTTGTGCTGTTCCTCCTCCACACAAACACGTCCTTCGCCCTTCAGCCTATTTATCCCTCCCTTGGCCTTCTTCTTGTCTCCTATGTATAAAGAATGTCTTGTCATTTGGATGGTTATTGTTGTTGGCTTTGTTTAAACGATGGTGAACTGTGATATACAAGGAAATAATACAATTGAGGGGTCGAACAAATCATAAAGCCATGAGCTTGTTTGACCTTATGGTATTCTGTCATGAGGACTTTGCCATCATTTATTTTTTATATAATGCATACTTTTGGTCACCTTTGGGTTTGTGTGTCTCTTACTGGTGCTGTTTTTTGTTTTGTTTTTTTCTCTGTAGCTTCATTAGTGTTTTTACATAGTGTAGTGTGTTTTTTTTTTTTTTTGTAGTGTAGTGGTGTTGTGTGGTAGTGAAGTTGCATATTCAAGTAGTTTGTGGTGGAGGGTGGGTGCTTCTGTTTTAGCGTGCTTGTGCCCATTTCAGGACATCCCCTGAAAAAGGGGAGTAGTGGTGGGATTTCCACTTCAGGATGGCTTATAGCGTGCGGTGGGGAGCAGCGATTGGTGCTTCTGTGTGGCTGGGAGCGGTGGTTTATCGTCAGTGAGGGGAGCACAGGTATGTGGAGTGAAGCTGAGCAGCTGGGAGCGACAGTCCGGGTGGATGAGCATCGTCTGTGAAGTGGTGAGTCGGCCAGGAGTAGCATGAAGGAAGCAGCAGTATGGTGGGAAGTTGAGATGGAGCACAGTCGGCCTGGAGGATCATGAAGGAGGCAGCAGTATGCAGGACTTAGCAGGTACGATGAGTTCTGGTGGATGATATGCTGCGTGCAGATATATGTGGGAGAGAGAGTGTGGCTGTAGTATGCTGTAGTCCCTTTTAGCTTCCTAGCTTGTGAGCTGCTGTTTATTTCTGACTGACTGACTGTTAGTTATTTGACCTGCTTTGTGTAAGGGTTTTCTAGGGTGGCTGTTACATATTACATGTTACAGGAGTATCTCTTCCTCAAAGGAGTAGGGAGCCCAGGGTGGAGGAATGACAGGTGGTAACTGGAAGGGGTGGAACATAAGAGTAGCATCAAGGGTGAGAAATTCTAAAGGGGTGCCTTTATTGAATAGATTTGCACCACTGTCTGGAAGGAGGGAGGGGGGCAGCAGGATGTGAGGTAGAAGGTCAGGTTGAGCCAGGGCTGAGAGTAGGAGCACAGGGAAGGGGGTAGGGAACTAATCAAGGTGAGCAGGGAAGAGGAGGCAGGCAAAACGAAGTGGAGGATGGGAAGGGAGAGAAAAGGAAAGGAAGAGGGGATGGAAAACTGAAAGCAGATACAGATAATCAGAAGGGGAGGGGCAGAGTAAGAGATGGAAAAACAGTTAAGGGGATAAATTGTGGATGTGGAGAAAAGTTCTCCAGGGTGCAGAAGGAACAGTTAGGTGGGGAAGCAGCTAGTACCAAAGGTGAGAAAAGAAGAACGGGGAGCATGGATGTAAGGGTTGCAATCATAGGGGACTTCATAATTACGGGCATTCACTGGGGAAGGAAAAGGAACCCAAATGCAAGCAGAAGGGTGGTTTGTATGCCAGGGATGACAGCGGGAAAGGTGGGCCCAAAAATAAGGGAAATAGTAAGGGAGGTTGGAGAAAAACCTAATTTAGTTATACATTTGGGTACAAACGACTTAGCTGGGGAGGAGGTTGAGGTAGTACAAAGTAGGTTCAGGGAGTTGGGAAGATCTGCAGGGAGGAAGGAAGTTTGCTAGCCTTCTCAGAGGTGGTACCAGTACCAAGGGCCAGCACAGCTAGGAAAAGACAAATAGAGGATTTTAATGACTGGCTGAGGAAATGGTGCAGGGAGGAGATGTTCATCTGTATTGGGGACTGGGAGGAGACCTGATCAAACAAAGCACTCTTTTCACCAGACGGGCTACACTTCAGTAGGGAGGGTTTGAGGGGGTACTCTGGGACAAACTGGGGGAATATATAACCACTACACTTAATTTAAACTACTGAGGGGGGGCAGCAGGCGTACAGGCCCACAGACTCCGAGAGGAGGAGGTCAGTGAACCTCCCCCCACAGTGATGGAACAGGTCTGGAGGGAGGAGATGGAAGGGGCAAGAACACAATTAGCAAAGGGTGGAGGGGGTGAGGAACACATAACAAGGGTACATGGAGAGGTGCACACAGAGGGGATAAATGCGAATAGAAGAATAAAGGGAAGAGAATGAAGGTCAGATTCTAGGTGGAGGGTGATGTTTATGAATGCGCGGAGTCTTGGAAACAAGATGGATGACCTGTAGGCACTATTAGCAGACAGGAGGGTGGACATAGCGGCAGTAACTGAGAGTTGGGAAACATCACACTGTGACTGGGACGTTGCAGTCCCTGGATATAAACTATACAGGAGGGACAGGATAGTTGGGAAGGGGAAGGGGTGGCAGTTTATATCAGGGAGGGAATAACTTGCATGAGGGAGGAGTCAGAAGAAGGGGCGGTGGAGGCATTATGGGTTCAGTTAAGGTCCAATAGAGGGAGAAAGGTGAGGTTGGGGGGTAGTTTACAGACCACCCAGTTAGGATGAGGAGAGGGACAGGGAACTGAACTCACAAATATTGGAAGCTGCAGGGAAAGGAGAGGTGATAATTGTAGGGGACTTCAACTTGCCCAAGGTGGACTGGAGCATACCATCCACAACATGTGCTAGGAGTCAGGTGATCCTGGAAGGACTGCAGAGTGAGTTTCTGACTCAGGGTGCCCCTGAACCAACAATACCTGAGGCAGTTCTTGATCTGGTGCTCACAAATGGGGAGCATATACAGGAAATAATGGTCAGGGAGCCACTGGGTGGAAGTGACCATTGCACAGTGTGGTTCCAGTTGGGTATGGGCAGGGAGAGCATCCTGACTAAGACCAAAATCTTGGATTTCAGGAGGGCGGACTTCAGGAAAATGGGCAAAGTGCTAAGGAGCCATCTAGCAGGCATCAGAGTAGATATGGGGGTGGACCAAAGGTGATCCATCATTAAGGAAGGAATACTGGTTGCCACAGATGAGTGCATTAGGCTCAGGGGGAAGAACACGTGGGCCAAAGCACCCAGCTGGTTCAGTTCTAGGGTTGCCCAGGCAGTAAGGGAAAAGAAGTTGGCCTGTAGAAAATTCAGGAAGACCAAGAGAGAAGTGGATAGGGGAAGTTACTTAAGGTTGGGAAGTGAGTCAAGTAAGGAAGTCCGAGAGCAAAGGAACAGAAGGAGCTGCAGATAGCTGAGGGAATTAAGAAGGGGGGAGGCTTTCTTTTGATATATAAGTGAGAAAAGGGACATGAAGGAAGGGATTGTTAGGCTTAAGAAAGGGGTGGAGTGGGTGGAGGATAATGGGGGGGGGAAGCAGAGATACTAAGTTAATACTTCTGTTCCATCTTCAGCAGAGAGAAGGATGGACCAGTGCCTTCAGGAGGGAGAGGAGGGGAACACTGATGTAGTGCTAGAGGAGGATAGTGTGAGGGAGGGGCTGCTGGCATTGAAGGTGGACAAATCACCAGGCCCGGACAGAGTACATCCAAGGGTACTAAAGGAACTGGCTGAGAAGCTGGCAGGGCCACTGGCAGACCTATTTAATAGTTCACTACAGTCAGGAGTGGTGCCGCAAGACTGGAGAACAGCACATGTAATGCCCCTTCACAAAAGTGGTCCCAAGGATGACCCAGGGAATTACAGACCAGTCGGTCTGACCTCCATTGTGGGCAAGCTCATGGAGACCATATTAAAGGAAAGGTTGGTGGAATATCTAGAGGAGCATGGTCTTCAGGATGCGAGGCAGCATGGGTTTATGGTGGGGGGGGAGATCATGTCAAACAAATCTGACTGACTTCTTTGACTGTGTCACTAAGACAGTAGTCGGGCCAAGCGGTAGACATCCTCTGTCTTGATTTCAGCATGGCCTTTGACTCTGTGCCCCACAAAAGGTTGATCAGGAAGTTGGTGGATCTCGGGGTTGGGGAAAAGATGGCCAGAAAACTGGCTGAGGGATAGAACCCAGAGGGTGGTTGTGGGGGGAGAGTTATCTGGCAGTAGAGAAGTAACTAGTCAGGTCCTGCAGGGCTCGATGATGGGGCTGGTGTTGTTCAGTGTCTTCATCAGTGACCTTGGAGATGGGGAAGTGGTCCAAGATCTGGCAGCTTGGCTTCAATGCCAAGAAATGCAAAGTTATGCATATTGGAGCCAAGAATCCCAGGACAGAGTGCTACCTGGGTGGAGTCCGAGTATCTGCATCAGAGGAGGAGAAGGACCTGCGAGTGATGATCACTAGTGACCTGAAGCACTGCACACAGTGCAAGAAAGCAGCAGCAAAGGTAAACAAGATGCTGGGATGCATATCTAGGGGGATCAGTAGTAGGAGAGAGGAGGTTACACTTCCCTTGTACAGGTCACTGGTAAGGCCGCATGTAGAGTATGGAGTTCAGTACTGTACCCACATCTCAAAAAGGACATTAACCTGCTGGAAAAGGTCCAGAGGAGGGCTACAAAGATGATAGGTCATTAGGGTAAGGCATACAAGGAGATTGAGGGCACTGAACATGTACTCCTTGGAATATAGGAGAAAGAGAGGGGACGTGATTGGGACCTTCAAGTACTTGAAAGGAATAAATAAGGTTGATAAGGAGAGTTTCTTTAAGCTGAGTGGCAACCATAACACGAGGGGGCACAGTCTTAAGCTGGAGGGTGGGAGGTTTAGGAGGGAGGTCAGGAAGCATTTCTTCACAGAGAGGGTGGTGGACACTTGGAATGCACTGCCAGAAGAGGTCATCTTGTTGAAGACAGTGGGCAGCTTTAAGAGAGGCTGGGATAGGCATGGGGGAAGGTAAGGATCATGGGTAGAGAGGATGGCAGGAGTGGGGAGGGAGGGCAGGGACATTAGCTCAAGCTGTGGACCCTGCAATACAAGCAGACTTGATAGACCAAATGGCGTTCTTCTGCTGGTATCTTCGTACGTTCATATGTGTTATGAAGGTGCTTGCTACATGGGTTACGGTTTTTGTTACAAGCATTATTCCTCTACTTGTTACATGTGTTTATTGTGTGTGTAACAGGGTGGTTTGTAGTGTGTTGGGTATTAATGTGTTATTAAGGTGTTAATAACACATTAATATAGTGTAACTAGCTGGTTGGTTTCATATGAGATAATTTTTTTTTTTCATATATGCCGATTATTTTTTATTTGTTTTAAATGTATGCTATTTGGGTACTGCGGTATACAGGGAAATATACGATGGCATTTTCTATGGGGTCAAGGGCCCAAACATATAAAATACAATACATGGGTAGACCTTTTTCCACATAGGAATACTGCAGGTTTACCAGCCTATAATGCCCTTTAAATGAATCACTTATGACATCACATAATAAAATTACAATTCATTAATTATATCAACACATAACTAATTAAAAACGTTCCTACCTAAACCCTACAACCCAGTATCCCCACCCCCACAAAGCCAGACTGTAATAAAAAAAAAAATACATGCAGTGTAATATGGAGATCAGAAAAGTCTATTTGTTTATATAATAGTTACACAAATACTATTTCTCATCATCTATTTTATTATATAAAGATGTTACCTTAAAACAGCTGAAAATAAATGCCAGAATTAAACTGCAAGTATTGAAAAACAATGTTGCTGTGTTTTATAATACATTGTGCAGACTTCTGGAATATACAGCACATCATTTTTAACAAGCATTTGTCAATGCCGTATGTTGTCTTGCTGGCGTTGGCATTAGTAGTGCAGGAGTTAGAGAGATGCATAATAGGAATGGCAGTGAAGTATGGAACCGACATCAACCCCACCCCACCCTGCAGAGACTGACAGGCATTGAGGTGTGCCTTTGGGTGGTCTGCCATAACACTCATGCCATTTCACCTCACCCTACCTTGCAGACTCTGACAAGTGTTGCGTTGTGCCTTGGGGTTGTCGGGCCTTACGCTCACCCCACTCCATAAGGAAATACGTTGAGATGGGTGCAGTATAGGAGAATAGGGTGAACTTTGGGGCCGAACAGTCCAATGCACACCTTGATGCCTGTCACTGTCTGCAGGGTGGGGGTGGAATGGCTTGAGCATTACAGCCGACAGTCCAAAGGCACACCCCTGACGCCTGTCAGTCTCTACGGGGTGGGACATTGTGGTTAGAAACCCTAACGCCCTGGGCATTTGTTGGTATTTGCACTGCAAATTTTCAGCATGGCCTTTTTGTGACCCCACCTCATGAAAGCATTTGGGACATCCGCTCATGAACAATGGCACTATGATTTTGTTAATCTGTCCCGAACGTTGATTTCCCAACAGCGACCACGCCATTCCGCGCCAGATGTGCGAACACACATTTTGGGCAGGATCTGAAAAATGACAGCTGTACTGTTCATAAGGAGGTGTGCAAAAATGGCAATGTTGAAAATCTGGAGTGAAAATATTAAAAATTCTCAAACTTACAAGCATGCGTGGAAACTGCGCAATGCAAGCTCGTAACAGTTATTTTTTTGAAATTTTTCACCAAATTTTTTGGGAGCCCACCTCATGAACAGTAACACTGTTGTTTCATTATCGGTTCTGAAAGGTGATTCCACGAGACCGCGTAAATCACCTTCGGGACTGAATAATGACATGACAGTGACTTGAGTTCATGAGGTGGGGTCCCAAGAACCCCATGTTGAAAATTTGGAGCCAAAAGTCACAAAAATGGCCGAGATATCCACCTAAGTTAACACCCCCCATTGATGCCATTATACAGCATACCGGCATTTCTTCAGTTCGCGGTCGGCTTTGAAGAGTGTAGACATGTTCCCGGTCCATCGAAGACTGTTGCGTCAGGCTCCGGCGGTAAGTATGGGATGAGGGGGTGTGTGGGAAGGTGGGTTGCGCAGAGGGTGGGTGCGGGTTGGAGGAGGGGGCACCAGAGACAATGAGGGACTGTTTTCTCTTTTACAGGTTAAAAAAAAACACAAAAAGACATCGCAGGAAGGTTTTTTTTGTTTGTTTTTTTTTTTTTTTAACAGGTTTGCCTTAGCACACTGGGGTGGACTCCTAGTGAGCCACCTGTTTTTTTGGGGAGGAGGGAAACTGAAGCCAATGGGTTGCGCGCATGACGACATACAAATATGATATAGAAAAATGGCATCAGTGTTTGATTCAAGCTTCCTGTCAAACTTTGCAGAGACATTGAGTCAGAATACACAAATATTCTTCCACAAAACACACTGCCATCGTCAACAGCATTTGTCATAAACAGCAAAAGCATTCTTTTGACATATAGGGACTGCATTTTAACATAGAAATGGAAACAAACTCGGAAAACAGCTCGCCAAGCAAAACAGTTTGCTGTCCCATACTCTTCATTGAACAGCCGCAGTGTTACATCACATGATCTGACAAGTCATGTTCTTATACTGGATCTCTATAAATGACTCGCACCTGAGTTCACTAACCTGGTTGCTTTTAAATACCTGTCCTGTTGTAGTTAACTTCTTCGCTGTTGAAAACTTTTTAAAATGCATTACAAAACTAAACACAGAGCATTTTTTTTAATTAACCAAGTGTATTAAATAAAAGTGTAGTATACTTGAAAAACTATGCCATCTTGGAAATGTAAAAAGATAATAAATCCTCACTCTTTGGGCTCATGGTTAATTACCACATTACACACCCTTGATGTTGGCATTTGATATCAACTGCTGGCTTCAGTGCTGCACTGAACAATACTGATGTCAGCATTGTGAAACCTGCTCTCTGATTGGTTCAATACTCCGTTGTGAGGAAACTAACATGCAAGATATCAGTGATGACAAAACTAATACAATATCATATCTTTTGATTAGCTACAAAGATGTCTGTTGCCGTGCCACGTTTATTTCCAGTGGTGTTATCTATCATATAGAGTGAGAAAGAACAGGCCTTAGACGAGAAAAATGGAATAATGGGAATGGAGTGACAGAGAGTATGGAGAGGTTACAGGGAAGGGAGGAGAACCAGTATTAAGAAAGGAGGAGCAATGTGAAAGGCTCCAATACACAAAGGGAAGAAACATAGACCATGACAGCAGAAAAAGACTAGAGGTCCATCCAGTTTGCCCATATTCCCTATAATCCCTGGAACCTTCCCAGGAACCTATTGTTACTCCAGGTACTAGCCTTTTCCATCCTACCCCCATTCTACTCCCTAGTCTTGTCAACCTGGGCAACCACTATTCCCTTCATTCTGTCCCATGCCTGCTTGAATCCCCTGACTGTTTGCACCCACCACCTCGGCCAACGGACTGTTGCACGGTTACACCACCCTTTCCATAAAGAAGTACTTCCTCACGTCCTTCCTGAACCGCCCTCCTGTTAATTTCCACTCTGGACCACGTGACCTCGATGTTGGTATTCAGGGTAAATAATTCCCCACAGTTTACCTTGTTAATTCCTTGCTGCCCTGAATCATTGTTGTTACTCTGCGCTGCTCAGTTTCCAACATATCCTTGTCCTTGTTGAGGTGAGAGATCCAGAACTGGACGCAGTACTCCAGGTGAGGCCTCACCAGGGATCTGTATAGGGGAAGTATTACCTCCCTTCTTTAGCTATCAGTAGCCCCCCAATACATCCCAGCATCCTGTTAGCCTTGCTATAGTCCCAGTTGCAGTGGCTTGTTTAAAGGAGTTACTGGTGATATCTCCTAGATCCCATTCCTCTTCTGTAGTGCTGAGTCTTACCCTATCCATCCAGTATTCAGTCTTGGGGTTTCTTTTCCCTAAGAAAAGAGAGGGAGGATTACAGTAAAGGGTGCAGTGGTGGGCATGAGGAGGGTAGTTAAGGGCAAAGCGATGAAATAAGTGGATGAGGTTCCTAGTCTGATAAAGAGGGATATAGAGGCCACACTAGTAGCCACATCCACGTAGTCGAACACCAGCAGGATCATCTTAAGGATAATCTAGCAGCGGACCTGAAACGGCAAGCAGGACTTATTGTAGTACAGTGTACCAAGCTTGGGCCAGAGCATCATATACATGGTGTCAGTGTGCGAGGAGACCTTCAGATACCTCAGAGGATTTAACGAAGTACAGACACAGTACTTAGTTCAGGCCTGTAGCTCCTCAAGGACTACGGGTCACGACATGAGACTACAAAGAAGGAAGTTCAAGGGCAATATGAGAATGGATTTTTTCACAGAATGAGTGGTTGATCCATGAAACAGTGTGCCTGTGAAGGTTGTAAATTCCAAGACAGTAGGGGCATTCAAGAGAGCCTGAGATAGGCACATGGGTTTAGTGAGAAGATGAGCAACTAGGGAGGGGGTAGGTTTTTTATCTGAGCAGACTAGATGGATCCTCATCTGCTGTCACATTCTATGTTTCTCTGAGAGATCTAGATTTCAATCCAGTCACGTACGGAGGTACTTGAAGGGTAGAGGGACTTCCTGACGAAGTGTGCCATTGAGGGCCTTGAAAACTGGGTTAGCAGGGAAGCTGGTGAGCCTCTGCTCAGTGCCAAAGGTCATAGAGACAGTCTTTCTAGCATTAAGAAAAAACTGATTTGAGTGGAGCCAGCGTTGGACATTGTTGAAGTCATGCTATGGAAAGGAATCCAACTCAGTGGCTGAGGCATCCAAGGGAAAAAAAAAGTACTATGTCATCCCCTGTACACATGGCTATACAAGGAAGGAGACAGAGGGGCAATCCTTTTGTAAGATGGAGACCCAGGATTGAGCCC
This sequence comes from Neoceratodus forsteri, assembly GCA_016271365.2. Classification (NCBI taxonomy): domain Eukaryota; kingdom Metazoa; phylum Chordata; order Ceratodontiformes; family Ceratodontidae; genus Neoceratodus; species Neoceratodus forsteri. The sequence goes on from CM028134.1 coordinate 152,230,760, forward strand.
TGTGTGACATCGGAACAGATGAGGGGATAAGATTTCACCGGCATGGAACCACTAATAGCAATCAGAGATGTTAGAGGCAGAACCAGCTGACCCCAGGGTCGGAAAGTCTAGCCCCCATCAATTTGTTCAGGAGAATTATGTGGGCCATAGTGACAGAGACCTTGGCCAGGCTGTCCTAGATGCTTGTAGTGATCAGGACCTGGTACACCCCCTTCAGGATGGAGTCAGTGACTCACACTAGGGAGGAAACTGAGGAATGTGTGTAGTTAGGCACAGCTTCACTTTTCATGTGACATCACAGGGTTCTTAAAAAGTGGCAGTGTAGTGTCAGTATAGGGACAGACTTGGTTATCAGTATCTTTGAATTGCTGCCAGCTACAGGTAAGGCTGATACCTCATTTAAAAAATTGTGCATGGTCTTTCAATCTATGAAGATCATTGATCAGTGTTTCTCTTTAACTGTTACCTGTCAAGCAATCATGGCTTACTTTGCTTTAATTGGGGGGCACCATTCAGCACCCCCCCGCCCTCACCTCATCCATGTCAAGCATTTCCTTGTGTCCAGAGTCACCAATCGCTTTCACTCTATCCAGTGTCAAGAATTCCCTGGCACCCTCATCCTCATCCCCATCCCATCGTGTGTTGAGCACTCCCTGGTGTCCAGTGACCCCCTTGCCCTTAACCTGTCCTTTGTTAAACATTCACTGGTGTCCAGTGACATATCCCGCCCTCCTCACCTAGCCCCGTGTCAAGCACTGCCTGGTGTCCACTGGTTGTCCCTCCTCTCACCCTGTCCCACATCAAGCACTCCCTGGTGTTCAGTTACAACCCACGGCCTCACACTTGCCTATCTGTAGCATTCCCTGGTGTCTAGTAGTAAACTCACCCTCACCCCATCCTTGTCAGGCACCTCCCTGGTTTTCAGTGGTTCCTCGCCCTTTGGCAAGCAGTCTGGTGTCCAGTGATAGGGTTACCAGATTTTGGGGCACCAAAAAGAGGACACTGTGTAAGGACTAAGCAGTCTTTATTATTTCTATAATTTTTGTAGTTCCAAAAAAAAAAAAGGAGACGATTATAATTAATTTCAGGCTCAGCCCCCTGCCCGGCCCCCCACCCCAGCAGTTGCCAGAACCCGATCCGATGGGTCCTGATGGGATGTTAAATGTATTATCTTAACTTATATTAATTAATTTATTTAGGTTATAATAAATTTAAATTTCAGGCTCAGCCCCCCACCCCACCCCAGCAGCTGCCAGCCAGCACCAGTGATTGTTGATAGGTCCTTATCCTGATCATTCATGGGGTGGATGGATGCTATGTATTAACTTATATTAATTAATTTATTTAGTTTTAGCAATTTTTTTCAGGCTTAGCATCAGCAGCCTGCCTGACTCTGAGAGCCTCAGTCTTTATTATGCTGCTCTTAAGTTGCGTTGTAGTTGTGGTTGGTGCTGCTGCAGTTCAGTTTTGGACAGAAACAACACTGTAAAACTTAAGTGTTCAGAATCGGTTTGCAAATTAATGCAGCGGCAACCATGCAGATCAGACTGAGCAGTTTACATTTATTTTGACAGATTAATCGGACTGTGTGCGGTCCTACCTTGCAGAGCGATCAGTAGATCATCATGACAGGGCAGCTGTGTTCACCTTTTTCTGCTCTGCAGGCTGCAGCCTCTAATATTAATAATCCTGTCCAGGAGATGGATCAGGACCACTCTTGTCTTGGGCCAGCCAGGAAGATGGAGCACAGTACTGACACTGACAGGCAGGCAGTCATTGTTTGATTGATTATCCTTCCCAGCCTTAATTAACCGACACACCGATAATAAACCGAACCACACAGCGGCTCTAGTTCACGTTGCTGAGACTGAGAGCTGAGCTAAAAGTCATCACAGATCTTACTTGAGAGGGCTCTTGCAGTAGGTAATTACAAATAGGACTGAAGCCGCGGCGTCAGGACACGGAAAAATTTCTAGCTAGCAGGCTCTGGCGGGGGACCGCCCCCACGTCAGGTGACCGACATCAGGCGACGTCAGTATAAAGGGGGCGGTCCCCCACACCTGCCTTCCAGTTCTTTCCTGCCGTTGGCTCGTGCAGTGCCTTGCGTTTAAGTTCACTGCTTCGCAGTCAAATCGTCGGTAATTTTTTACTGCCCATTTTCTACTTTTTCGATAATTCGTCAGCCTTACCTACAGCTACTGTGTATGTCATCCCTGACTCCCTCCGAGCACAAAAACAAGTGCGATTCTTGCAGCGCCCAGCTCCCGCATAAGGACTGACATTCCCAGTGCCTTTTTTGTATAGGCCCCGATCACCCTGTCGAGAAGTGCCAGCTCTGCCAGCAGTTTAATGCGGCCACCTGAAAGCGGAGACAGCAGTCCCTGGAGGCCCACGTTCTTAAACAAAAAATGACCTCCATAGAAAAGGAACTGAAAAAACTTCAGCAGGCTTCAACTTCTCCGGAGGGCCACCACAAGAAGAAGCACTGGGACCGAGACTCTTATTAGCGCATAGCCTCGGCTCGCGATCGCAATGCTACAGGTAATAGAGGCAACTCCGTGGTGGCTGTCTTGGAGGCTTCCAAGGCGCGTCAATCCTCCATCGGGCTCGGCTGGCGGGCCCTCGGGGCCTCCGGGTCTGAGGCAGCCGCTCCCAGTAAAGATGCGCTGTGCGGCCTGTGGACAGTATGGCCCGATAAGTCGGACATCGGCTCTCCGGCGCCCTCCGGGCAAGGCCATTAAGACACCGACCCTTCGAAATGACGCCACGACCTCCAAAGTGCCCACCAAGGCTGCCTCTCCTTCGCGGCCTTCGTTGGGTGCTGGGTCCGATAAGTCAGATGCCGGCTCCTCCGACATCCACCCGGATCCCATCGATAAGACAGACGTCGGCTCCTCCAACATCCGCTCGGCGTTAGAGCAGACACCGGACCCTTCTGGCCTATCCGTCATCCCGAGCTCACCGCAACACTCATTGCACTCCAAGGCGCCAGTGTCTTCTCTGCTGGATCCCGGGGATGGTAATCCTTCTTACCTGGGTGACACGGAGGAGGTGGGTATGCTGCCGTCTGGTCTCCCTCCCGCTGGGCCGGATGACCCAACGGATCCTCGGACGCCGACACCGGCCTACCCGACAATATTCCATTGACGGATGCCGCCCCTACGCCGTGTCTGCCGCCCACCGGGCCTCCCGTTCCGGGCCCGCCCGCTGGGCCACTTCCGGGGCCGTCTGCTCCCGCAGACCCCTGGTCCCTGGGTACCCGACCCCATCATACCCAGGCCCGCAGTATCCGACACCCCAGTACCCGACACCAACCTATCCGACGCCGCAGTACACGGTGCCTCAGTACCCGACGCCGGGCTTCCCGCCATCGGGATACGGATATGCGCCTTACGGATACCCTTAGTATCCGTATCCGCCTCCTCCTCCACCGCCCCCTCAGCCACCGGTGGACTTGAAGGAGACTCTGGCTTCCTGGTGGGCTGAGGCCAAGGCTCAGCTCACCAGGGAGGTAGAGAGCCGTCTTCCAACGCCGGTTCCAGTTCCGGACGCCCTATGTCAGAGACGAGAGACCCCCTCCCCACCTCCGGATACCAGAGGCGAGCCCTCCGGTTCCTGGGCAGGGCAAGATACGCTTCCCAATGGGTCTATTCCTCCCCCGCGCCGGGAGGAGTCGTCGTCTTCCTCTTCATCCTCCTCGGAGACCTCTGATGACTCCGATTGTCGTTCCGACCCAGACGACGAGCCCCGCACTCCGGACAAGCCCAGGCCAAGGACTCTTACGAAGTCTCCTCCAGAGGATCCTTCCTTTACGGAGTTGCTGCGCAAAATCCAGGCAGTTCATCAGTGGCATTCCTTGGAGCCGGATCCACAATGTAAGAAACTCGCTGCGCACCTGGATCTGCCAGAGACTGCTCCTACCCTGGTGCCACCCTGGATTGAGCCTCATGCCAACCTTGTTTCCACCATTTGGAAGCAACCGTCGGCATTAGCCCCCCTTCCTAGGAAGTCGGACAGGCTTTATCAGGCTCCGGAGGGTGCTGACTCTTTAAATTCGCACCCTCGAGCTGATTACGGTCGTGATTAGCGCCGCTCACGGCTAACTTCCCAAGCATGAGCTTGTTGCCTCTCGACAAGGAATCCGCCTTCTGGACCTTACGGGAGGAAGGTCTACGTTTCTTCCACTCTGGGTATTAGGGCCCTGAATTACGTTGGTCATATGGGGGATTACCAGAAGGTGATCCTTAGCAAGGTGGAGGCTAAATTGGACTCCCTTCCTGAGTCTTGAACGAAGTGGGAAGTGGCGGATCTAGTCCAGTCTGTGCTTCAGCCAGTCTGCACATGCTTCATGCCACGTACGACGCAGTGGACACTGCTGGTCGGAGCTCAGCTTTCGCCGTGAGTTTACGGCGTCATGTCTGGCTCCGGGTGTCAGGTGTGGTCCCAGAGGTGCAGTTTGCTATTCAGGACGCGCCCTTCAGGGGTTCAGTGCTGTTCGGTGGCAATGTCAAAGACATCATCACTGATCTGCAGGAGAAGGGTACTGCACTTAAGTCGGTTGATTCCATGTACAGACCCCCTCAGGCTCAGCGTCGTTCCTTTCGCTGACGTTCTCGGCAAAAGGCGAAACCTCAGGGAAAGCTGGCCAACAAACATCGGGCCCCTCCGCTGACAAGCCCCTGCCCAAAAGCAGCGGGGCTTCAACCACCAGCTGCCTCACACCTCCTGACTCCTTTCCTCTCCCACAGCCTCTGGACCTTCCGGAGGAACTGGTAGGAGGGAAATTCTCCCTCCATCTACCGGGTTGGGAGAGGATCACTTCAGACACTTGAGTGCTCCAGCTGATCGCAGAAGGACACTCAGTAGAGTTTCTTCAGAAACCTCCTCGAACCCCCGCCCAGGTCGTCTTACTTCCCAGAACATCATCTTCTGGTTCAGGAAGAAATATCCTCTCTTCTGAAGGAGGCGATAGAGCCCGTCCCTCTCCATCTTTGGGGGCGGGCTACTCTCCCATTTCTTCCTGGTCCCGAAGAAGTCAGGAGATGTGAAGCCGATTCTCGACCTCAGCTCCCTGAACTTGTTCGTGGAGTACAAAAGGTTCAGGATGCTCTCTCTGCAGAGTTTTCTGCCCCTTCTTTGGCCGGGACGTGGCTGTGTGCTCTGGACATGCAGGATGCTTACCTGCATATCCCTATTCATCCTTCCCACTGCAAATACTTGCGTTTTGCGTTCCAGGGGGACCACTACCAGTTCAAGGCCCTCCCATTTGGTCTTTCCTCGGCACCCCGAGTGTTTACCAAATGCCTTTCGCTGGTAGTGGCCTACCTGCGTACCAAGGGGGTGCAGGTTTTCTCGCACCTGGACGACTGTTTCCTGGCGGCCTCATCCAGAGAGGAACTCCTGTGCTTCCTTTCCCTTACCCTGCAGGTTTTAGCTGCCTGGGGGTTACCGTCAACCAGGCCAAGTCCCACCTGATCCCGTCCCAGAGGCTCCAGTTTATTGGGGCGATCCTAGACACGACCTCCGGCATGGCATTCCTGCCATTGGACAGGGCGGCCTCACTCCAGGCTCAGGTCAGCCTGTTGTCCAGCCGCAGGCGGGTCAGCACCAGGTCGGTCCTTCACTTCCTCGGGCTCATGGCGGCTGCTATTCCGACAGTCCCTCATGCTCGGCTCCACATGAGAATCTCTCAGTGGGCGCATCAGTCTCAGTGGGATTAGCTGGTGGACGACCTAGATCAGCTAGTTCTGGTCTCCAGTCCTATGGCCCGGGACTTGCAATGGTGGATGGGTCAGGAGAACTTTTGCCGGGGAGTTCCCTTCTGTCTTTCTCCCCCCTGCCAGACGCTGACAACAGACGTCTCGGGCGAGGGTTGGGGAGCCCACCTTGGGCCTCACAAGACCCAGGGCTCCTGGTCCAAGCTCAGAGAATCTCTCCACATCAGTGTGCTCGAGCTTCGGGCTGTGCTTTATGCTCTTCAAGCTCTGCATCTTCATCTGCTTCCCGGTCATCTGGCTGTACAGACAGACATGTGTGTAGTCTGGTACATCAACAAACAGGGGGGAACTCATTCCTACCCTCTGTGCAGGGAGGCAGTGCAGGTTTGGGAATGGGCAGCGCAGCACAACCTTCTCCTCACGGCCATTCACATCCTGGGGGTCGAGAACACGTTGGCAGACCACCTCAGCCAGTCATCTGCTCACGCTCACAAGTGGGAACTAGATCAGGGGGTAGCAGACAATATCTTCCTACGCTGGAGAATACCACAGGTAGACGTGTTTGCATCTCCTCTCAACGCAAAACTTCCCGCCTTCTGCTCGCTCGCTCCAGGGCGCAGCATTTTTGGAGAAATGCTCTGTCTCTAGACTGGAAGGGAAGATTTGTCTATGCTTCCCCCCCCCGATCCCCTTGATTCCGAGGGTCTTACAGAAACTCAGCTCAGAAGGAGCTTGCATGATCCTCATCGCTCCTTTCTAGCCCAGGCAAGTTTGGTTCTCTCTTCTGCAACAGTATTCAGAGGAACCTTCTCTTCCTCTGTCGCAACTATTGCTGACCCAGGATCAGGGGACCCTGGTCCATCCAGGCCTCAAGTCCCTTCAGTTGCACGTGTGGCTCCTGCAGACGTAGCTCAAGCTCGTTTCGGGGTTTCCCCGTTGGTAGCTGAGATTCTGGTGGAGGCCAGAATGCCCTCCACTAGATCTACCTATGCCATGAAGTGGAAACGGTTCTCTATTTGGGCCGCTTCCAAAGTTTTTGAGCCTTTCTCTTGCTCTGTTGGATTACTTGCGCCATCTGTTTGATCTGGGTCTCAGTCATTCCTCTCTGAAGGTTCACATGGCGGCCATCTCGGCTTACCATGTTCCTTTTGGGGACAGGACTTTTGTGCAGTTGGAAGTCTCCAAGACTTTTCTTAGAGGGGTCCTCCACTTGAGACCCCCATTCGGGTTCCTGCCCCTCCTTGGGATTTTAATTTTATCCTTGAGAAGCTTACTCTGCCTCCTTTCGAGCTGGCAGCCTCAGCAGACCTAAAGTTCCTTTCATGGAAGACTCTCTTCCTTGTGGCCATTACTTCTGCTCTAAGGATTTCCAAGCTCCAGGCCCTCGTGCAAAATCCCATATTTGATTTTCCACAAGGAACGTGTGGCTCTGCGTACCAACCGTAAGTTTCTCCCCAAGGTGGTAGTGGAATCTACGCTGAATCAGTCCATGGAGCTGCCCGCTTTCTTTACGCAGCACTCCAATCAAGGGGAGTACCTCTTGCATACTTTGGATGTTCACCGAATCCTGAGATACTACACCACAAGGACGAAGGATCTCAGAAAGACTGATCAACTGTTTGTCTCTTTTGCTCATACAAGAGAAGGCAATGCTGTTTCTAAGCAATGCCTATCTAAATGGTTGGCTCATTCTGTCAATTTCTGTTACGACAAGTACAACAAGACCCTGCCGGATCAGGTCAGAGGGCACTCCACCAGAGGGGTCGCTGCCTCCACTGCTTGTTTCAAGAATGTGTCAGCGGCAGACATCTGTGCAATCGCTACTTGGACTTCTGTCCATACCTTTTCGAAACACTACAGTTTGGACATTGCCTCTCGCCATATAGCGGGCTTTGGGTTGGCTGTTCTGCAGGGTCTTCTTTCCTAAGACCTCAGCAGCCAGAGGGTCTACCTTTGGGTAGTTTCCTCCTCCCGTTTGCTTCTGCTTGTTCCAGACTGCTTTGGATTCAGTCCTATTTGTAATTACCTACTGCAAGAGCCCTCTCGAATTAAGATAGTACAGTTACGTAAGAACTTACCGTAACAGTAGAGCTTCGAGAGGGGCTCTTGCAGTAGGTAATACCTTCCTGCCCTCCATCCCTCTAAGCTTTTTCAGCTCCTTTTCCAGTGAGGGAAACATCTGCTTCTCTCCCATCTCGCCATTTTTGGCCTTTGGCGGGAAAGAACTGGAAGGCGGGCGTGGGGGACCGCCCCTTTATACTGACGTCGGTCACCTGACGTGGGGATGGTCCCCCGCCAGAGACTGCTATCTAGAAATTTTTCTGTGGGGTCCTAACGCCTACCAGCTTCAGTCCTATTTGTAATTACCTACTGCAAGAGCCTTTCTCGAAGACCTACTGTTACGGTAAGTTCTTAAGTAACTGTACTTTATACGTACACACCGCGACACCGTCAGTGTGTGGATGGATGTGTACCAGTCCTGGACAGAGCTTCCTCCGCTCTGCAGCAGCAGGCTAACCGAGTCAGAGAGTCTAGACTCCGGACTAGGGCAGCAAGTTGTTGGTTCTAACCCCAGTAATACCCAGGTATTCCTAACTTTCTGCAGTGTCCCTTTAAGCCAGAACTGCCTGGAGAGGATAGAACACATATAAATGATGGAACTCTTTGCTCGTGACAACTGTTCAAATGCTGCCTTGAACTAACTGCCTTAGTTCTAAAACCCCTCAGATTTCACTCTCCGCCTGTAAAGTCTAGTTGCTCGGAGTCTCACTCTTCAACTTGTTCCTGTGATGTGAAGAAACTTATAAAAATAAATAAGTATTTTTTTCTTTCATTTGCTGTCTTTTACTTATTGTTATTCGTAATTAAACTTAGTTTTAGCATTATTTTAGTATTTTTTATCGATTCCTCCCAGTTCGGTATAACCGATGAGGAACCGAGTTATTTTAGTTATTTTCGGTATTTTCTGACTAAAAAACCCGTTGGTTTAAATTTATTTTAAATATTTATTTTTGTAACCATTTTATCAGTTATTGAACCGCTAGTCTCAGTTCATTTTCTTCATCGGTTCTTTATCAATTACAGAACCAACTGCTAAACTTTAAAATTATTTAACGTTAACATTTTTATTGGTTACCGATAAAATGTCAGGGAAACCTAAAAAGAAAACCGGTCACCTGGTTTTAAAATTTTTTTCTGATGGTGGGGAAGTGTTTGCTAAGGCAGACAAACATAGTTTATGTGTGGCTTGCCTTGGCTATGATCACCTTAAGGAAATTTGTGATATCTGTAAAACCTTCCCAGAGAAGACAGTGGAGAAACGCCTGGAACAGCTTAAGAAAAAACTTTCTCCACCTAAGGGTCCCTGTGGCTCTGACCAGTGAATACCCTCTTCTGCTGTGGGTGAAACCACTACAATAATTGCCTCAACCCCTGAGACGGGTGATAAGGGCACTAGGAGGCTTGCTGAACCAGCTGACTCCCCGGTTCCCTCTAAAAAGGCAAAGAAAGTAAAGCACACAGAACCCCCAACTGAGAAAAAGGGGACTTCTGTGGGTGCTCTGGCTCTGCCTTCTCCTCAAGAAATAGCTCAGGCCTTTAAAGTGGTACATGCCTTACAAGGTATTTTTCCCACTGGTCAGCAGCCATCTGTTCAGGCCTCAGCTGGACAGACTGGCAGCACAGGTAAATCCTCATTTATGGAGGAAGAGGGTTATGGTGAATGTGAGGAGGAGGAAGGGGAACCTATTGAGCCTGAGGTATCCCCTGAGCAAGATTTTGGTTCACCTCCTAGAACCACTGAGGATTATTCCTCACATTTTACTTTTGTGAGGAAATTGGCTGATGCCTTGGACATCACCACAAGTGAAGAAATAGAGGATGAAGAAGAGGTGGAATACCTCGAAATGTTGGGGTTAACCCCCACAAAGACACTCTTCTTGCCTGTCAATAAATTCTTCAAGAAAGATGCACTGAAGATTTTACAGATCCCTAATTCTGTCTCCTCCCCCCCCCCCGATAAAAGGCTAGATAAGAAGTACCAATTGGAAATGGAAGGGGCAGAGTTTCTGTTTTCCCACCCTAACCACCAGGGGGTGGTGCTGGCAGCTGCCTATGACAAGGCTAAGGTGCCTCTGGCTTCTCACCCACCAGATAAGGAGTCCAGAAAGATTGACAGTATGGTCAAAAAAGGATACTTGTCAGCTTTCTTGGCTATTAGACAGGCAAATTTCCAGGCCTGTGCTGCCCAGTACCAAAAGTCTTTATGGCAGTATGTACTGGCCATGGCAGAAAAAGACCCTTCACCTTTGTCTGATGACCTAGCAGAAACTGCCAGGTTTGGCTTAGAGGCAACCAAGTATCTGTTCCAAATGACTGCTGATACCAGTGATACAGCAGCCAGGTGAATGGCAAACACTGTTGTTCAACGTAGGTTTGTCTGGCTAAGAGCTACAAATCTTACCCAGGATACCCAAACAGAGGCTCTGGACTTCCTTTTGGAGGGAAATTCACTCTCAGTGAATCAACAGTGGCTGGTATGAAGAAGGTGGATGAATATAAGGCCACCTTCAAGAGCAATTCTGCTAAGGAGAAAGTCTCACCATCCGCCAGACCCTATGGAAGGGGAGGCAGGGGCAGGTCCTTTCACACGAGGCCCTTTTTCCAGGTAATGGCTGCACTCCAATACCAACAGTACCCCCAGCAGTGGTACTTCAGAGGTAGGGGCAGAAGGGGTTCCAGGCAGGGATCTCAAACCCAGCCTCAACCCCAGAGCAAACAAACACCCTGACATGTTTTCACATGCCTTCTGTTCTCTACCTGTTGGAGGCAGACTGCCTCACTACCTTCAGGCTTGGCAAAGGATCACCACGGATAAGTGGGTCCTGGAGGTAGTGAGTCAGGGACTGTCTCTGAATTTCAAATCCCTTCCTCTTCTGAGAACCAGGGTGTTCACTTCACCCTCCCTTGCAGAAAAGAAGCTGCTGGAGGAAGAGGTTCAAAACCTGCTGCTGTCAAGGTCAGTGGAACCTGTCCCAGCTCAGCAGAAAGGAAAGGGTTTCTATTCAAGGTACTTCCTTACCACAAAGAAGAATGTGGAGTGGCGGCCTGTCTTGGACCTCAGGGTACTAAACAAGCATTTGAAAAAAACAAAGTTCAAAATGATAACTCTGGCACTGATTCTGCCAACACTCCAAAAAGGAGACTGGTTGGCATCACTGGCCCTAAAAGATGCCTATTTCCACATCCCCATAAGGGGATCTCACAGAAAATACCTCGGGTTCAGACTCCCATCAGGCCAGTACCAGTTTTCAACCCTGCCTTTTGGCCTAACTTCGGCCCCAAGGGTATTCACAAAGTGCTTGGCAGTAGTTGTGGCACACCTTCAAAGACAGGGTGTCTCAATGTTTCCATACTTGGACGACTGGCTGGTGGTAGGACAATCACCAGACCAGCTCAGACAACATCTTCTGCAGATCACCCAAGGGCTTCTGGAGTCCCTGGGGTTCTTGACAAATCACAAAAAATCAGTCCTTCTACCTGCACAAGTACTGCAGTTCATAGGAGCAGAGATCAGCTCCTTGCAGGGCAGGGCCTACTTGCCTTTGGACAGGGTAAGAAGTCTCCAGCTGATCGCAAATTCATTCAGCTTGCACAAGCAAGAAACTGCAAGACAGTTCCTACAGCTCCTAGGCCACATGGCTGTGGCCACAGGCACTGTCCTAGGCTCCAGGTTTCAGATGAGAGACATCCAGTTTCACCTAAGGGCACACTGGTACCAGAAAAAAGATCCCTTTTCGAAGCTGATTCCAGTAACAAAAACTTTGTTACAAGTACTTCAGTGGTGGAAAGAGGACTCCAACCTGAGGGAAAGGGTTTGTTTTCCATGAGAGTCCCCATCAGTTATTCTCATAACAGATGCATCTCTACTGGGGTGGGGCGCCCATTTAGGGGCCCACACAACCCAGGGGACATGGTCAAGTGCAGAGTCACTCCAGCATATAAATTGGCTGGAGCTCAGAGCAGTGTTTCTGGCACTAAAAGCCTTCACAACACTGGTACAGCGAAAGGTGGTACAGGTCAGAACAGACAATACCACCACAATGTACTACATAAACAAGCAGGGAGGCACAAGATCAGTCCTCTCTGCACAGAGGCCATGAACATTTGGAGCTTGGCTTACTCCTTGGGAGTTTCCCTACAGGCTGTCCATCTGCCAGGAAAGGACAAAACTCTAGCAGATGCTCTGAGTCTAATCAACCAGGCCCATCACAAATGGACCCTAAACAGGCAAGTGGTGGAAGTAATCTTCAGGAGGTGGGGCACCCCAGAGATAGACGTGTTCGCATCCCACCAGAACCACCACCTGCCACAATACTGTTGCACACCACCAGATCGGGGCACTACCCCTGGATGCTCTCGCTGTGGACTGGTCAGGGAAACACCTATATGCTTTTCCTCCCTTCCCTCCCCTCTGATGTACAGGGTATTGCTCAAGCTCAGGTCCCTGTCAGCATCGATGATCTTGATAGCCCCAGACTGGCCCAGGCAGCCACGGTACTCTCTTCTGCTCTCCACGTCTGTAGCAGAGCCAATACATCTCCCTCGGAGGCACAACCTGTCAACCTCCAACCAGGGGAGACTCCTGTATCCGAATCTCAGGTCTCTCAATCTCAAAACTGGGCTCTTGAAGACCTAGAATATGCAGGTCTTCACCTCTCTGAAGCCGTTTTAGACATCCTGAGATGTTACAAGAAGCCTTCCACTAAGAAAACCTATGCTTCAGAATGGAAAAGGTTTTCTGTCTGGTGCTCAGCCAGGGAGCTGGTACCAGCGAGCTGGTACCAGTACAGGCTGGGGTTCCAGCTGTTCCTGATTACCTCTCATATTTACATTCCCTGGGACTGCAGCCCAGTACCATTAAGGTCCACCTGGCTGCAGCATCTGCTTACATGTCTGCTGGAAGAAATGTGACAGTAGCTTCAGGCCCCATCTTTGGGAGGTTCTTCAAGGGTTTGCCCATCTACGTCCCCCTCATAGGAAACCAGTGCCAGCATGGGACCTCAATGTGTGCATAGTTAAGCTCATGGGCCCTCCTTTTGAGCCCATGTCCTCTGCTCATCTGAAATATGTCACTTAGAAAACAGTTTTCCTAGTGGCAATGACTTCTGCAAGAAGAATCAGTGAGCTTCAGGCTCTCTGCATTGAACAGGACTACATTTAATTCCACAGGGATAAAGTGGTCCTGAGGACAAACAGGAAATTTCTCCCTAAGTTGGTTTCTGATTTCCACCTGAACCAATCCATTACCCTGCCTGTCTTTTTCACTGAGCACTCCACCTCAGGTGAAAGAAGGCTTCACAGCCTGGATGTCAAGAGAGCTCTCAGCTACTACATGACAGCCACTAAGGACCATAGGCAGGACAGGAAACAACTGTTCCTGACTTATGGGGATGTGGGAAAGGGTAACCCAGCATCGAAAAGGTCAGTTTCTCGATGGATAGTCCAGTGTTTCCAGTTCTGTTACATTAAAGCTGGAAGGGCGCCTCCAATAGGATTGAGGGTCCACTCCTCAAGAGGGACAGTTGCTACCTTAGCAGCTGCCAGGGATGTTCCACTAGTTAACATCTGTAAAGCAGCTACCTGGAAAACAGTACACACCTTTACGAAGCACTACAACCTGGATATTCAACCCAGGGGTGATGCTAGGTTTGGCACAGCAGTCCTGCAAAGTCTGTTTCCAAAATAAGGTTCTGTGCCCACCTCCAAAAGTACTGCTTCGTAGTCTGCAGAAAGTTAGGAATTCCTGAGTTATTACTGGGATTAGAAGAAAAAATTACTTACCATAGTAATCTTGTTTCTTCTCAGTGTTACTCCGGTATTCATAACTTCCCACCCTGCCTTCCTTTCTAGAACCTTTAGCCTCTGCACTCCTGCATACTGTGCTCTCAGGAGTATGTATACATGCCACTTGCTGGCACAGTTTTGGTAAACAAGGTTCATGTTGTGTTTTCCCCCTTCTTTCAGGCGACTCTGACATTTTCTGGGGGTATCTGTTGTGTTTCCCCCTCTAGTTGGAGGGTTTATTTAGGGGGTTATGAGTTTAACTATCACTGTTATCATTATTAATTATTATTGATTATTAATATTACTCAGTATTCGTAGTTCTTGGGGCCTGCCTTTCCAGGTGTCCAGAAAATCTGAGGGTTTTTTTTTTTTTTTTAGAACTAAGGCAGTTAGTTCAAGGCAGCATTTGAATAGTTGTCGCATGCAAAGAGTCCCATCATTTGCATGTGTTCTATCCTCTCCGGGCAGTTCTGGCTTAAAGGGACACTGCAGAAAGTTATGGATACCTGAGTATCACTGGGAAGAAACAAGATTGCTATGGTAAGTATTTTTTTTCTTGTCGGCTGACAGTTACTCACTGCCACTTGCCAGCTCCAGGAGGGCAGGCTCAGCTAGCTGACAGCTGCTCACAGTACAGCCAGGCTCAGAAAGGGACTCTCACTGTCTGGGTCTCGGGATCGGTTTTACAGATGGGCTGGCTAGGAAAACAAGAATAAAACTATTTAGACCAACGCATTCCACCGCGTTCTGCAGGTAGCACAGCAGTCAAATCCTGCATGTGGGTGAAAAGGTGAACACTGAGAGGGACTGTCATGCGCAGATAAGAAAGGTGGTTGGTCTTGGACCACACATAATAGAAAGAATTGATTCTTTTTTTTTTTTCACCCACAGCGGGTTGCAACGAACTTGATTGCCATGGCAACAAACAGACACTGTCAGCGCCCAAAAACCAGACAAAAGAGCACGGCAGTGAAAATCTGCCTGGACAAAAATTTGCAGCTGTAAAAGAGGACGTCTGGTAACCCTATCCAGTGTACACCCTCACCATGTTCAAGTCGAGCACTTCCTGGTGTCCGTCGGCACCCCTGCCCTTACACCATCCCTTTTTTTCATAATCATTTTTGTTATTTTGATTTGTTCAGACGTATTAAATAACATTGTAATTCAACTCATGATGACTATCATGGTGACACACATGAGTACAGAACAAATCAAAGGAGCAAAAAATGACCATAGTAAATAAAAAAAAGTGATAGAAAAAATAAAAAGAATAAATGGAAAAAGAAGAGACCCCCCCTCCTAACCCTCCCAAACTCAGTAGTTTAAGAACACCTGAAGGGAATTTATTCTGGAATGTGAGGGTCCTTAAGAGACAAAAATTAAACTAGTATTGTTCATGCTGTAAGGAAGAAGTGTAGTAGGGTCGACCTCATCTCGCGTGATTATACTGTTATTATGGGTGGGACCAGTGCCAGGATCTCCTGCCATGATGTGGCATAAAAGTCATCAACATTGTCATCTAAGTCGTAAATTAATTTCTCGTAGATTAAAGTGGTCTTGAACGTAGACCGCCATTTATGTGTATTGAAAGGTGGAAGCTGGTTATCTGCCCTTACCCATCCTGTGTCAAGCACTCCATGGTGTCCAGTGTCCCCCCTTCCCTCACCTCATCCAAGTTGAGAATTCTCTGAGGTCCAGTAACCTCTCCCCTTAGGAAGCAAGGCTAGGGAGTCATGGAGTTTTCACCGGATAGGCTGGTCTTCATTGTGCCAGTCAGAGGCCTTTTCCTTGGTTTTCTACCCTTTCCAAGATTGTGCAGCAGGATGCTTATGGCACCAACGTCATCAGGCACAGACATCTGAACACACTCCCCATTCCCGTCAGTGCTGTGTGAATGCACTGTGGTGCCACCTGTGGACATCCAGGTGGCAGTAAGCTAACGATCAGCATGACATCTGGTACACTCGGTCATCCTCCACCTGGCTAGTCCCCGACATCTGGGATTTGTTCCTGAATCTGAGTCACTGGCATTGAGTGGTGCTTCTCTGATGCTGCACCAATGAGCTACTCACCAGATAAGTTTTTGGTATAATAGACGCCCACACATACACCTTCTGACCTTGGAGCCATGAGTTTGGAGAGCCCAATAGTTGAACTCCTGGTTAGCTCATTAAACAGAAGAGGCACTCATTTGGTTTTGGTTCCTGGTTGGCTGAGTAGCTTCCCCCCCCGCAGCTCTTGAGCCCGTCTCACTGAGATTTGGAGTACGTGCACACTCAAGAGGGAAGGAGACTGTTGGCATCATTGATGATGCTGGCCATACAGATTGGTCAGATTGCCAAGTGTCATCCATGTTGCTGAAGCTCTGCCTCTCCCACCTTGGCACGCATGTACTCAGTCTCACCCCTGACAGACTTGTTTAACAGTTCACTGGAGACTGGTGCAGTCTCGGAGGACTGGAGAAGGGCAGACTTAGTCCCACTTCACAAAAGTGGTAGCAAGGAGAAGGCGGAAATTACAGGAATGTCAGGCTGACATCTGTAGTAGGGAAATTGACAGAAACACTATTAAAGGAAAGAATTGCAAAACACCTGGAATCCATTGGATTGCAGGACCCGAGGCAGCATAGGGGACGCCAGGCCAAACAAATCTGATTTT
The DNA here is from genome assembly GCA_016271365.2 of Neoceratodus forsteri. Lineage (NCBI taxonomy): Eukaryota > Metazoa > Chordata > Ceratodontiformes > Ceratodontidae > Neoceratodus > Neoceratodus forsteri. The sequence continues at coordinate 152,246,980 of CM028134.1, forward strand.
TTTTTGACTGGGTAACTGGGGGTCTACGCAATACAGCGCTAAAAACAAAATGCATGTCAGTTTTTGTGCAGACAAAACACCGACAGCAAAACCCATGTATCGGCAATACAGCGCAAATGGAGGACCTTGTGTGTGTGTGGTTACTGTTACAAACTCCGGGGGCAGCTCAGGGTGGTGGGGTTACTATTACAAACTCGAGGGGGGGATTTACTAACCCTGGGAGGGTGACAGTTGTGGGGCGGGGATGCGATAACATCTCAATGCTCTTTTGTCCCATTCGCTGTTTTACCTGACTATTTTAATGGCACAGTTTTTGCAGCGTGATTATTCCCACAATAAGTTGACCGGATACCGTGTTGGATTTGGGAGGGGGATGGGGCAGTGGACATGACCTACTTGGACTTCAGTAAGGCCTTTGACACTGTTCCACATAGGAGGCTGGTAAACAAGTTGGGTAGCATGGGGTGGGCAATAAGGCGATAACCTGGGTAGAAAACTGGTTAGGAGATAGGAGGCAGAGGGTGGTGGTAAATGGAGTTCGCTCTGAGTAGGGGAGAGTGACCAGCGCCTTACTGCAGGGGTCAGTACTGTGGCCAATCCTCTTTAATGTCTTCATTAGTGACATAGCAGAGGAACTGGAAGGAAAGGTCTGTCTCTTTGTGGATGACACCAAGATCTGCAACAGGTTGGACACTCCGGAGGGGGTGCAAAGGATGGAAAGAGATTTGAAACGACTGGAGATGTGTTTAGAAGTTTGGCAGCTTAGGTTTAATGCAAAAAAAAAAAAGGCAAAGTAATGCACTCGGATCACATAAACCCAAGGGTGCGGTACAAATTGGGGGGAGAGATGCTAGCAGCAATCAGGCAGGAAAGAGACCTGTGGGTTATTATATCCGATGACCTGAAGTTGGCCAGACAATGCAACAAAGCGATCAAGCGGGGTGCTGGGTTGTATAGGTAGGGGTATTACCAGCAGGAAGAGGGAAGTGGTGTTGCCATTATATAGATCTTTAGTGAGGCCCCATCTAGAGTACTGTGTCTAGTTTTGGAGGCCACATCTCAGGAAGGACGTAGACAGGATGGAGGCCGTCCAAAGGAGGGCTACCAAAATGGTACAGGGTCTACATCAAATGTCCCATGAGGAGAGGCTTAAGAAATTAAACATGTACACCCTGGAGGAGGGGGGAGGGTATGAGCGAGACCTTTAAATGCCTCATGGGGGTGAATAAGGTACAAGTGGGAGGTATTTTTCAGAGGAAAGGGTGATCCAGAACAAGGGGCCATGATATGAAGCTAGAGGGGGGCTGTTTAGGAGAGATGTGAGGAAATAACTTCTTCACACGAAGGGTGGTGGGTGCCTGGAACAATCTTCCAGCAGTGGTTGTGGGGGCATAAACAGTGGTGGGATTAAAAAAAAAAAAAAAAACCAGGGATAAGCACAAGGGAGTCATAAGGGATAGGTAATGGGGTGACAGAGAGAGTGCCAGAGACCTGGAGGGGGTTTACAGTGTAAGCAGTGTAACAAAAGAGAAGACTAGATGGGCCATGGGGCCCTTAGCTGCTGTCCGACTCTGTGTTTCTATGTTTCAGTGTCTCTCGGTGGCACTGGCATATGTTCTGTGGGTTAGAGATAGGTAACTGAACTAGTGGGAGTTCAGTGTTTGGAGTCTCCCCAAATCGTGTAGAAGTTGACGGCAGATAAGGACTGCAAGGCCCATCCAGTCTGCCCATTTCTTTTTCTACCTTATGAATGTGCCATCGGCCTTTGCTCTGTCAATGGCCTATCTATTCATACTCATCTGTATTGCTCCCTTATGCCTATCTCATGCCTGTTTGAAGCCCTGCACTGTATTCATATCAACCACTTCCTGAGGTAGGCCGTTCCAGGCATCCACCACCCTTTCTGTGAAAAAGAACTTCCTCACATTACCCCTTAATTGGCCTCCCTCTAAGCTCATGCTGTGTCCTCTTGTCCTGCTATTTTTCTTATATTGAAACATGTTAGACTCTTTCACCTTGTTAATGCCCTTAAGGTGTTTGAATGTTTCGATCATATCACCTCTCTCCCTCCTTTGCTCTAGGGTATACATATTGAGCTCCGTTAATCTGTCCTCATATGTTTTTTGATGCAGTCCCTGCACCATTTTGGTTGCCCTTCTCTGGACTGCCTCAATTTGTTTAATGTCCTCGTGAAGGTGTGGCCTCCAGTACTGCACACAGTACTCCAGATCGGGCCTAACCAGTGTCTTGTAAAGAGGGATTATTACCTCTCTCTTCTGGCTTGTGATATCCCCACTAATACACCCCAACATCCCCTTAGCCTTACTTACTGCTTTAGTGGTCTGCTTGGATGATTTCAGGTCATCGGTGATTTTGATGATGTCCAAGTCTCTCTTTTCCCCTTGTGACTGCCAGCAACTCCCCTCCCAGCCTATAGGTGGCTTCAGGATTTCTCTTCCCTTTGTGCATGATCTTGCACTTCTTTGTATTAAACCCCAGTTGCCACTCTTCCGACCATTTTGCCAGTTTATCCAGATCTCTTCTCATTCTGCCCACCCCATCTGGATCATCTACTCTGTTGCAGAGCATGGTGTCATATGCAAACAGACAAATCTTATCCTCCAGTCCATCTGCAGTCTCACTGATAAAGATATTGAAGAGGACTGGCCCCAGGACTGATCCCTGAGGTACCCCACTTGTTACTTGCATCTCTTCTGACTGTATGTCATTTACCACCACTCTCTGTTTTCTGCCTGTCAACCAGTTTGCCACCCAGTTGACCAACATCTGACCCACCCCGTGCCTACCCAGCTTATTAATCCATGTTTTATGTGGAACAGTATCGAAAGCTTTGCTGAAGTCAAGATAGGCTACATCAACTGCTCCCCCTTGGTCCACCACTCTGGTTACCCAGTCAAAGAAATCTATGAGAATAGTTTGACAGGACCTTCCTTTTGTAAACCCATGCTGTCTTGGATCCTGTGCTCCTATGGATTCCAGGTGTTGCACTATCCTTTCCCTAAGGAGTATCTCCATAATCTTGCCCACTACTGAGGTAAGACTGACTGGTCTATAGTTCCCTGCCTCCTCCCTGCAACCACTCTTGTGGAGCGGGATCACATGAGCCCTTCTCCAGTTTTCCGGTACCTCTCCTGTGCCCAGAGACTCACTAAACAGTTGTGATAATGGCTTTGCTAGTTCAACCCTTAGCTCCTTTAGTACCCTGGGATGTATGCCATCAGGTCCCATTGCCTTGTCCACCCTGAGCTTATCGGGCTCTTGTAGGACCCTTTCTTTTGTGAAGGGACTAGTGCACACCTCCCTCCCCTATGTCCATGGTGACTGAGCTGTGGGCCCTGCCCTACCTTCTCTTCAGTAAATACTGAGCAGAAGTATCTATTTAGGATAGATGCTTTTACATGGTCTTCCTCCTCACATGCCCCCTTATCCCTTTTGATCTTAGCAATACCCCCTCTGGACTTTCTCCTTTCACTAATGTATCTATAGAAAGTCTTGTCACCTTCTTTTACTGTTTGTGCTAGTGTTTCCTCGGTTTGGGCCGTTGTCTGCTTTACTGCCTTCCCTGCTTCCCTTAGGGAAGTTTGGTATGCCTCCCTATCTTCATCCTGCTGCGTTCCTTTATATTTCCTGAAGGCCAGCCTTTTGGCTCTGACCTTTTCTGTTACTGTTTTTGAGAACCAAAGTGGTTTCCTTCTTCTTTTGCACTTCCTTTTCTTTCTAACACAGTGGGATGTTGCTTCAAGTAGCGTATCCTTAATGCTTGCCCACTTTACATGTACCCCCTCACCTGTATTTCTTTTTCTTTTTGCCAGGGCTAGCTTATTTCTGTTGGCCATCTTATCAAAGTCAGCTCCTCTGAAGTCCCATAGTGTATTGGAGGTCAAAATGTGTGTGGGGAAGGAGGGGCTACTCTGCTAAAAAATGTTTGTGGGGGCAATAGGGCTAGGGAGGGGGAGCCTGTCTGTAGATGCGTAGGTGCATACTTAGGTTTGGTGGTTCATATTTGGGTTTCACCCACTTGGCCACTGAGGATACACACAAGCAAATGTGGGCTATCATTTTATAGATTATCAGGTTTGGCCTCTGAATCCACATCCAGGAAAAGTACATATTTCCAGATATTTTTTACTGAACTAGTTGTCATTGAGACATCGATGTTCCAGTAGAAATCTTGGTTTTAGATAACCTATTCAAACTGAAAATCAGCCTTTTTACGGCTGCAGTGGGCAGAGCCTGCAGACGTTTTGCGTGTACAAAAGGGGTGATGTCATGTTTTCTGTCTGTGGAACTGACTGAAGGTGTAAATAGTCTCCTCCGCCTTACCCTCCTCCAAGAAATGTTTTCCGCCCTCAAATAAATACGCTTTCATGTTAGTAAATGGTTGCCGGGCACTATTTTGTTTCTTAAATGGGAGGTACAAGAACTGGAACCTGAGTAGTGGGAGGCAGCATTAGTTTTTTTTGGGGGGGGTAAGACCCACCCCCACCTCCAGCCAAGGAGCTCCTAAAGATCCATCCCCACCTTTTTTTTGGTTCATGTGGGAGGGGCATGAGGTGGATCTATCATGCTGGAACAACTGACTATCAGAGCTGCCTGGGAAGTAATTAAGTGCCTGAAACTGCATCTAGGCATATCTCCCCGCCCCACACACACACACATGAGACGCCATGATTTTTTTTTTTTTTAAACTCTACGCATGTCAGTATTTGGCTCTAACAGTATGAGCAAGTTGGGCATAAAAATAAAATAGAAAAAAAAGGATCAAGCAGGTGCCTTTTCCTTTGTCAAATACATGCAGACAGAAGGTCACAAATTCTGTATGACAAGTTCATTATATGTATGTTTTCCATGTAAAACAGACATTTTGTTAATGTTATGTCTGTAGCCAGTAAACTATTATTTACATAGGTACTGTAAATGACAAGTTTTAATTCAGAAATCCAGTCTTGATAAATTTATTTTTTTAGCAGTTCTGTAAGATTTATGTCTCTGTGATGTAAGAATGCATAGCACAGAAACAGAGGTTTCTGTAATTGATTGTTTGCATGAGAAGTGGGCATGACAGTGGCATGCAAGAGTGAAGTCTAAATTGTTTCTTGGCCATTCTGTGATCTGAAGTTTAACAGTAATGTGTGAAGAGAATAAATTCTTGTGTTTTTTGCATTTGAATAGGTTTAGTGCTTTGAAGTTAAAAGCTATAAATATATGTACATAGTGTCATGGGCACCTGAAAAGGAAGGAGATACTACTGAAAATAAATGCTATTCTGATTTTATTTATTTATGTGTAAGATTTTAAGTGTAGTTCTGCCTAGGTCACAGACACATAAGCTATAAAAAGTACATTTAAGGATGGAAGCATTAGTCAAAGCTTGTAGTAGCAAAATAAAGCAAGAAAAATAATATATATATATATATTTTTTTTTCTTTCAAGTGTTCAACCAGGAGTGGCACACTAAGCTGAAAGCTTGTTTACAGGGGCAACCTGGGAGCACATGGAAGTTAAGTGACTTACTCAGGGTCACCCAGTATGCAAATGGAGGCTGTGGGATTCAAACCCAGATATCCAGATTTGTAGCTCAGAACCTTAAACCACTGTGCTATACTTCCTCCCTAGTTATGGCAGTCATCTGCTGTGTGGTTCATGATGTTGGTGTAGTAAGCAGTGTACATTGCATAGCAGATGTAAAATGTCAACAAGCTGGTCATGCAACAGATGTGCTGAGCAGTTACTGAAGCAAGAAATGTAATTAGGATAGTAAAATATTCCTGATAAATGTGTGACATTTGCATCTCAATTTCAAGGAGGTCATTATGGGGTGTCAGTGTACAATATAAAGTAGTTATAGTTTTCAAGTTGTCTGAGTAATTGCTTTGTACTACCACTGTTACTAAATTTAAATTATTCTATGAAGGAAATTAAGTTTATGTAACTGTCTGTAAATGTATTAAAAACATTTACTTGTGCTTATAATGTAATGCATTAAATGCCGTTGCTAGGTTAAGAAGTCTCATAACAGCAATAGAGATGAAACCAATGGGATGCATAGGAATTTGAAAAAATATATACATTAGCAGGAGTAGTGTCATGACTTCACCAATTTTTTTTATAGTTTCACTCCACATTTTCACCATTACCATTTTATTTTTTACACCTCCTCATAAACAGTACAGCTGTCGTTTTTCACATCCTGTTCAAAATGTGTTTTTGTACCTGTGGTGCCAAATGGCACAGTCGCTGTGCAAAATCACCTTTTGGCTAATGAACTGATAGTGTCACTTTTCATACGGTGGGGTCACAAATAGCCCATGCTGAAAACCTGGAGTGAAAAAACCAAGAAACGTCCAGGGCATTAGGGTTTCTGACCATATCATCCTGCCCTGTAGGGACTGACAGGCATCAGAGGTGTGACTTGGGATTGTCAGTAGTAATGCTCATGCCATTCCACCCCCATCCCCACCCTGCAGCCAGTGACAGGTGTTGAGGTGTGCCTTTGACTCTTTGGCCCCAAAGTTCACTCCATTCTCTTATACTGTACCCATTTTAGCATATTTCCTTATGGAATGGGGTGAGTGTAAAGTTTGAACACCCCAAAGCACACCTTGCCTGTATCAGCAGGGTAGGGTGAGGTGAAATGGCATGAGCATTATGGGCAATGACCCAAAGGCACACCCCAGTGCCTGTCCATGTCTGTGGCATGGGGGTGGGGTTGGCATCACTTTAGTACTTCATTGCCATTCCTATTTTGCCTGGCTGTGTGTGTGTGTCTCTATCTAAATGTCTATGTAATTATCTATTTTTCTATCAATTGCACGTATCACTATTTTTACCCATTTCTAAAACAAACCTGCATGTCATATATGCCTGCATTCTGAGCACATGCTTATGAAACTCTGCATATTTGTACTTCATGTCTGCATAGACTTCATACTTTCCTAATAGTCCCATTATCACAAGCATAACTAACTTGCCCTTATCAAAAGCGACCCCCTCTGAAAGTTACTATCACATTTTCTCTGTTAACAGTCCATCATTACACCTGACTTTCTGACATCAACACATTGCTTAAATATAACTTGCATCATCTCATGGACCCTGTTTCTCTAACAAAAAAGTGTGTAAATAATCCCATGGTTGAACATATGCCAGCCATTACTTTTTCATGTACTGCAACCTTCTGTACCATCATGGGGATTTGCACATGTTTCCCATGATGCTTTGCATTATTGGGGTATATGCAATTGCGTTTTCTTTAAAATTTGTCTGTCTGGCCAGTATCATCCGGGATAACACATACATCAGTGGCATTTGCTCTGGGGTTCTTGTGTAAGCTTCCTATTCCTTACATTAAAATGTACACCTCCATATATTTCCCTAATAATGTGTATGCCTTTCTTAAAACAGAAACTAAAACAAATCCTACTACTTACAAATCATTGTGTTGTTTCTCCATACCTCCTTAACAATTCTTTCGTATCTTACAGGGAGGAACAGGGTGCAGGAAAACACTATTTTTAAGCGAAAAAGATATTTCAGGACTAGAGGGCATGGGATGAAGTTGGAGGGAGGACGATTCAGAGGAAACATGAGAAAGAATTTCTTCACAGAACGGGTGGTGGACACGTGGAACACCCTGCCAGAGGAAGTGGTGGGGGCTGAAACAATCAAGGATTTAAGAATGCATGGGATAGACATAAAGGAATTCTAGAGGGCAGGGGTAAGGGGAAACAGACTTCTAGGAAAACAAACTGAACTTACAAGCTCAAATGGGCAGACTAGGTGGGCCATATGCCCTTATCTGCCGACACTGTCTATGTATCTATGTATAATTCCACATAACTTCACTAACTTTATTATGCAGCCGTGGTGGATCTGACCAGATTTTGTTTATAAGTGGAGTCTGTGGTAGTTCTGCATGAGAGACTGATGGCTAGGACCTGTGAACTTTTGGTAAAGGCCATCATTACTCCCCTAAGACACAGTCTCACTCATGAATTATGGGTTAACATGGGCTTGTTCCTAAGCAGTGCCCAAGCTTGTTGTGTGTTCTCTGCATAAATGATTAAATATTGTAAACTCAAGGTAGATCTGCTTCTGGGTTTCGCTTCATTTACCACGTGAAGAAACTGCGTTTTAATTACACCTGAGTGATTTACTTAGGATCAGTAGTTTAATTTATCACTTGCTTGCTTGCTTGCGTTCCACACACACACTGTAAATCTGTTCAACTTTTTCATTATCTGCATTTTCTTTATGGCTCCAGAATTTCTTGTGAAGCAGGAAGACTTGATTTACAGCTAGGAATCAACATAAGACCTGAAAAATCTCTGCTTCAGAAGCCATTACTGATGTGTATTGCTCCCTACAGTTACCAGAAGATGCACCTTATATTTAAATTTCTAAACTGTGACAAGTACCAAGTGGGGTGCAACAAGGATCAGGGTTGGAACCCACTATTTTGATAATATTCCTAAGTATCCTATAGGCAATTCTGAGTAGCTGTGTTTTTCAGTTTGCAAATGAAGCATCATAGATTCAGTTCTCTCTTGCTCCCCTCCCCCTCCCCTTCCCCATCCTCTGATCAGATTCGCTGCCCACATTTACGTGCCCCTTCAACAAACACACACACACACACATCTCAATATCCTTTTTATAGTTCGCTGCCCAGAATTGCATGCAGTACTGCTGTTTTTGGACCAGCGTCTTCTTATTCTGCCATTTACTAATGCTGATTCCAGTTTTGATTTAGGTAAAGCAAATTTTATTTTTCGGGCACCCTATCCCAGAGGCTCTGGGTGCTGCACAATCAAAATACATTAAAAAAACAGTTAAAACACAATAAATAAAATACAAAACATTCCAATTAAATACTTTAAAGCAGACCGCCCAAAATGAGGGCCTGACCTAGCAGCAGAATCCTAAAGGGGCCATTTTTCAGAATGTCTCAGGAGCAGTATCTAAAGGACAGTGTCTGGGAATGCCCAGCTGCATAAAAAGATCTTGAGGCGGGCTTTGAATGCCTCAAATGAAGGGGCCTCCCTTACTGATGGAGAGAGCGAATTTCACAGGACTGGGCCGGGGACACTAAAAGCTCTGTCGCCAGCAGTTTTTAACCTCGTCCTGGGAATCACAAGGAGGCCCCTAGAGGAGGACTGGAGGGAGCGGACCGAGGCAGCAGGTGTTAGAAGGTCCAACAGGTAGCCAGGGCCCAGTCCATGTAGGGCCTTAAAGGTGAGCAGGCCCACCTTAAAGAGAACCCTTCACGGAACAGGCAGCCAGTGCAGCTCACGCAGCACTGAGGTGATGTGACAGTATTTTGTCTGTCCCGTCAACAGCCTGGCAGCCGCGTTCTGCACTAGCTGCTGTCAGCGGAGGGTACCTCCAGACACCTCAAGGTAGAACGTATTATAGTAGTCAAGCCTTGATGTCATGAATACATGTGCCAAGGTGGGGAGGTCCATGGGCGGAACTAGGTGTTTGATCCTAGTGATATTCCTCAGGTGGTAAAAGCTGGACCGGACAACGGGCAACACCTGAGATTCAAGTGTCAGTCTGTTGTCAAGGAGAACGCCAAGATCGTGCACCCTAGAGGAGGCCTTCAATGGCACAGATCCCCAAAACAATCCAGCCTCTGTGCCAGAGGCCATCCTGGCATGCCTCCTGTATGACTCCACCACCAGTACCTCTGTCTTATCGGGGTTCAGTCGCAACCAGCTAGAGGCCATCCAGTCATTAATCTCGACCAGGCAGTTGTTCAGTACATCCACCACATTGGATGTCCCAGGGGCAAAGGATAGATACAGCGGGCATCATCGGCATAGCAGTGAAAATCCAGACTGTACTTCCTAATGATCTCATCCAGGGGCAGCATATACATGGCAAACAACATTGGTGACAAGACCGAACCCTGGGGTACTCCACAAGACAGAAGGCTAGGGGAGGAGGAGAAATTCCCCATCACAACCCTTTGCCTCCTGTTTGTGAGATAAGACTCAAACCAGCAGATGACAGTGCCGGCGAATCCACAAAATTCCCTCAGGCAGTCAAGCAACACACAATGGTCCACCGTGTCAAAAGCTGAGGAGAGATCAAGGCAAACGAGAATTGTCCCCTCTCCTCGATCTCTCGCCCTGAGGAGATCATTATGCACTCAAACTATTGTGATTTCCATACAGTGCCTGGGCACGAAACCCAGACTGGAGTGGCTCGTAGATATCAAAGGCCACGAGGTGTTCCCCGAGCTGCTGTGCTACAGCCTTTCCCAAAAATGGAAGATTGGAGACAGGACGGTAATTCGCCTTGACATCAGGATGTAAAGATGTTTTTTTCAGAAGGGGTCTCACCAGTGCCTCCTTCAAGGCATCTGGGAAGACCCCCTCCGACAGAGAACACCGGACAATCAAGGCGAACACCAGGCCTACAGAGTTAACACGAATCTCATTAAGAAACGAATTGGCACTGGGTCCAGTTCACAGCATGTGTGCTTCAGCCTCAACACAACCTCAATGACCTCAGCCACCTCCACTGGTTTAAACTTCCCCCAACCAGGCAGAGTGCACCTTGGACAATCAGGGCGACCACTGTAGGCCACACTGTGGCTCACTGGCAGAATTCCCTGCCCAATAGCGGCCACTCTGTCCGAGAAGAACCGAGCAAACTCATTGCATAAGGCATCTGAAAATGTTTTTTTCAGCTGTAGACAAGCTGGATGTAATAACCTGTCCACAATCCGAAAAAGTATAGCTGGTCGGTTCTTGATGGTGGCAGTGTCCCTGGACAGGAAAACTGCCTTCTTAGCCCAACATTCTGTTATCCTCCCGGCCATTGTTGAGCACTGCTCTCCAAGGTTAAGGGAGGAATCTTATGATGAATCCCAAGTACTTTTCCATCTCCGTTTCCCAAAAGGGAATCCTTGAGGTCATGTGTCCATTTCTTTTTCCATAGGTGCATGACTTTACATCGCCCCAGCTTCCCAGCCAGACACACTCCAGTTATATTTAATAAGCTAGTGGTGGAGTGGGGATCCCCATGCTCAACAGGAGTCGCTGAAGAGCTGATTCCTCCTCCTGATCCCTATAATTTAATTGGCTTCTCCCTCATGTCCATAGTCCAGTTTCAAGCCTTTTTAGTCCTACGGCCACCTTTTACCTGTGAAAATTCCAGATGCAAACAGATTGTATGCCCAGAATCTTTGGCTGCCAACAATTACTTACAGTTAGCACTTCTGACAATCAATTGGCTGTCCGTCCATGCTAATAAGTGTGAGCATGTACCAGAAAAGCTAACACCTGCTGCTCCTCCTCCCACCACGCTTTTCCAATAACAGCCACATCTAGCTCTTCTCCTTCCCTTAGTCAATTCCTGCCTCCATTCCACTAACAGTTCAACACCATGTCAATTACACCCTGAGCTTCTTTTAAAAAATTACCTCAGGAAGCAAGCCTTTTGGATGGGAGGATGGTGACTGTAATGTAGTTAAATGCAAATTGCCTGTGAAAATTAATCAATTATTTGACAATTCAGCATTGATTTTCTTCTCAAACATCAATAATCTGGATATGTTACTTGTCTGTGGATGAAAACAGTGGAAAGTATCCGTGCCATTGACTGTTTCTGACGCAGTGACCTGTTCTAGAGAGAGCTGTGTCTTACTTCTTGTGAAAGTGGACTCTTTCCTGATTCACTAGTGGGGTTCATTGTTGGGAGTCATGTCTGACTGTACTTTGTGAAAGCCATCCCTTTTGAGGCAGTATAGTGCTGTGGTTTAGAGCACTGAGCTGCAAACCTGGAGACCTGGGTTTGAATCCCACAGCCCCCACATGCATATTGTGTGACTCTAAGCAAGTCAGCTCAATTTCCTTTGCTCCCGGATCGTACCTGGAAACAAGCTTTGGCTTGGTGTACCTTTTCTGGTTAAAGAGATTCACCAATATAAAAAGAAATACCCCTCACCTGAAATATTAGTTGGGGGGACATCGCAGCCATCACAGAAACGTGGGCCACAGAGCATCAGGACTGGGATCTGGCAATCCTAGGGTTTAGAATGTACAGGAAGGACCGTGGGGAGGGGAGATGGGGAGGCTGTCTATGTGAGGGAGGGGATCAAATGTACAAGGGATGAAGGGGAAGAGAGGGGAACAGAGGCAATGTGGTTACAGCTCCTGGACTCCAGGGGAAGGAAATTGAGGTTTGGGGTGGTGTCTAGGTCACCATCCCAGATAGTGGAAAGGGACAGAGAACTGGAGGAACAAATTAGTAGCGTATGTAGGAGGGGAAAGGTGGTCATATTGGGTGATTTCAATCTTCTGGGGGTGGACTGGAACGTACCAGTCGCCTCCAGCATTAGGGAGAGGGTCCTCCTGGATGCGTTCGGGGGTTCTGACACAACTGGTTGCTGAACCCACCAGACTAGGAAACACACTGGACCTGGTACTGTCCAACAGTAAGGCAGTGAGGAACAAGGGTTGAGGACCCGTTAGCTGACAGCGATCATCAAATGGTGTGGTTTAACATCACAATGACCAGGGAGCCGGAGGAATCCGCAACAAAGGTAGTGGATTTCAGGAAGGCAGACTTCGGGAGAATGAAGGCTTTGCTGAAGGGGAGACTCAAGGGAATAAAGCAGAGGATGGGGACAGCACAAAAATGGGACATAATGAAGCAAGGAATCAGAGAGGTGACAGAAATGTGCACCAGGCTAAGGAGTAAGAAGTGTAGGGTAAGAGACCATGCTGGCTGAACAGGGAGGTGATAAAGGGGGTGAGGGCAAAAAGAGTGGCTTACCTGAAGTTCAGAAGGACAGGGAGGGAGGAGGACAGAGATGAGTACACCAAATGATCTAAAGAGGTGACCAAGAGGATAAGGGGTGCGAAAGCCACAAGAGAACTCTGATTAGCACAGGGAATACAAAGGGGGGAAGAAGGACGTTTTTAGATATGTCGGGGAGAAAAGGAAGTGCAGGGACAGTATAGTGAGGATAAAAGGGGGAGGGGATGAATGGGTGGAAAAGGAGAAGGAATAGGTGGAAGCACTAAATGAGTACTTCTGCTAAGTGCTCACAAGGGAGGAAGGAGGCCCATTACCATCCTGGTTGGGAGCGAGGGGGGGGATGATGGGGGAGGTAACGGATGGCAGGATAGAGGGTGGCAGAGTTTTGGAAGGGTTGAGGGCACTGAAGGTGAATAAAGCACCAGGGCCAGATGGTATCCACCCCAGGGTGCTGCGGGAGATGGCAGAGGTTCTAGCGGAATCACTGGCAAACTTGTTCAGTACCTCTCTAGAAACAGGGGAGGTCCTCAGGACTGGAGGATGGCCCATGTGGTACTGTTACATAAAAGCGTTCCAAGGGATGAGCCAGGGAACTATAGGCCAGTCAGTCTGATGTCCATAGTGGGAAAGCTCATGGAGATGATACTAAAAGAAAGGCTTGTGGCATTTCTGGAGGGCAGTAACCTGCAGGATGGGAGGCAGCAGGGGTTCATCTCAGGGAGATCCTGCGAAAACCAGTCTTATACAGTACTATGACTGGGTGACGAGGGAGCTGGATGGGGGCCATTTTGTGGATGTGCTATACTTGGATTTCTGCAAAGCCTTCGATTCAGTGCCTCATGGGCAACTAGGGGTGAAGTTGGCAGGGGTGGGAATAAAGATGCATGTTTGATCTCAAACTGGCTATGGGGTAGGCTACAGAGAGGGGGGGGGGGTCTCTGAGCCTAGACCTGTGATGAGCGGGGTGCCACAGGGCTTGGTGTTGGGTTTGGCACTGTTCGATCTATTCATCTCAGACATTGCACATGGGGTGGGGAGCAGGATTAGCCTGTTCGCCAACACCAAAATGGGAGCAGTAGTAGACGAAGAGGAGGGATGGATACAACTGCAGAGGGACTTGACCCAGCTGGAGGAATGGTTTGGGAAGTGGCAGCTGGGGTTCAACGCAAAGAAATGCAAGGTGTTGCATTTTGGGGCTAGGAACCCAAGGAGAGCATACTGTCTAGGGGGGATCAGGCTGCGGATCACCAAGGAGGAAAAGGACCTTTGAGTATTGATAACAGTGAGGATGAACAATACTGCCCAGTGCAGGAAAACAGCGGCGAAAGCAAACAAGATGCTAGAGTGCATAGCACAGTGATTCATGGCCAGGCGCAGGGAGGTGATCCTGCCCCTCTACAGGGCACTGGTCAGGCTGCACTTGGAGTACTGTGTGCAGTTCTGGAGGCGTACCTGAGGTGGGACATCAAGCTGCTGGAGGGAGTGCAGCGGAGGGCGACGAACATGATTCAGGGGATGGAGGGAATGGACTACGAGATGAGGCTGAAGGAACTGAATATGTACGCACTGAAGGGAGAGGTGGGGCATGATAGGGACCTTCAAGTACCTGAAGGGTATCAGCAGGGGGGAGGCGGAGGGGGTGTTGGAACTAAGGAGCAGGAGGGAAACTAGGGAGCACGGGCTAAGAATAGAGGGAGGGAGATTCAGGAGGGAGATGAGGAGGCATTACTTCACAGAGAGAGTAGTTGCGAGGTGGAACGCATAGAAACATAGACTTTGACGGCAGATAAGGACCGCTTGGCCCACCTAGTCTGCCCATTTCTCTACCTACAGGATAAGCTGCAGATCCTAGTTAACCAGCAGCCTATTTCTTCTTAGCCCCCACAAGAATTGCCTTATGTCTGCCCCATGTATTCTTGAATTCTTCCACAGTTTTAGACTCACATCCTCCTCAGGAAGTCTATTTCATGCTCACCACCTTCTGTAGAAAAATACTTCCTCATTGCCCTGAACCACCCCAATCTTTTAAATTGTGTCCCCTTGTTCTTGCACATCTCTTTTTCTGAAAGATGCTAAGATGCTACTCTCTGGACTTTGTTGATTCCACTGAGGTACTTAAAAGTTTCTATCATGTCCCCCCCTCCCTCCTTTCCTCAAGGGTATACATATTAAGCTCTTAAGTCTCTAGTCATATGGCTTCTCTTGCAGACCCTGCACCATTTTAGTTTCCCTCCTCTGGAGTGCCTCTATCCTGTCTATGTCCTTGCGGAAATGGGGTCGTCAGAACTGGACGTAGTACTCTAGATGGGGTCTCTCCAACTGTCTGTATAGAGGGATAACAACTTCCTGTTTTCTGCTGGTGATGCCTCTCCCTATGCATCCCAGTATACTCCCAGCCCTCCCTACTGCTTTCTCACATTGCATGCTAATCTTAAGGTCATCTGATACAGTGCCCCGGTCCCTTTCCATTTTTGTTGTTGTTACTGCTCCCCCATTGTGTAATCTTCCTTGGTTTTTGTTTCAGGTGCATTATTTTGCACCTCTTTGCATTGAATCCAAGCCGCATACTTTTGACCATTCCTCCAACCTTGCTAAGTCCCTTTTCATCCTTTCCATGCCTCCTTGTGTATCAACCCTGTTGTAGATCTTTGTGTCATCTGCAAAGAGGCATACTTTTCATTCCAGTCCCTCTGCAATGTCACTTATAAAGACATTAAAAAAGACTGGACCCAGTACTGAACCCTGCGGTACCCCACTAGTAACCCCTCTTTCTTCAGAGTGGACTCCATTTACAATTAACCTTCTGTGTCCTGTTGTCCAGCCAATGTTTTACCTAGGCTACCATCCTGGGACCCACTCCCAGGCTGGTTAATTTGACTATTAATCTTTTGTGTGGGACTGTGTCAAATGCCTTGCTAAAGTCTAGGTAGGTCATGTCCACAGCCCCTCCCTGGTCTACTACTTTGGTCACCCAGTCAAAGAAATCAATTAGATTCATCTGACATGACCTTCCCGCACTACCAGAAGGGGTGATAGCAAGCAAAAATGTGGCTGGCTTTAAGAATGCTTGGGACAGGGTACAGGAGTGGGTAAGGGGGACAAAAATGGGAGGTCAAGGAGGATGGGGAAGGGGCAGCTGCCTGCTAGGGAGCTAGCTGCACAATCGAGCGGACTTTGATAGACCAGTAGGTCTCTTCTGCTGGCATCTTCGTATCTAAGTGTAGGTGCCTTACCACAACAGGAGTCGAGAATTGTGAAAATTGCCAAATATATTCCACTTTGACAAAAACTGTATCCCTCATAAAATTCTTGAAACAGGGTCCCACAGACTTCTCTATTATAAGTGCCACCCTTACTCCACCCCCGCGCTCACTAATGTTATGACGAGATGCCAGTGAGAGCGTGGGGGCGCACTCCATTATAATCAATGGGCGGCATCTTTTCTATCAATTTTATATATTATTATGGCCACTTGATAATGAAATGTGGGCACCGGTGCTTCCTGATCCCATCCCCCCCACAATCTTAATCCTGTTGATCTGTGTCCTCTCTTTTCTCTTATGTATCTTAGAACCCCGGATATCCCTAGATCCCTAGCTAGATTTTGTTCCATCCCTGCCTTGGCTTCCCTCACCACTCTGGTGACCCTCATGGCCAATATTTCATACTCTCTTCGCTCCTTGTCCCCCCTCAAGTGTTTAAAACGTGCATAGGCAGCCTTTTTTTCCCTCACCGCCTCCTGCACCACCAACATGGCTTGCTGGTTCTACCATGCTTTCGCCTTACTTTAGTACAGGACCTAGTAGCCTCTTGCACCCCTTATTTTAATGGTCTCCCACAAGCTTCCAGCATCCATGTCCGGCCTAATCTTGAACGGCGTATCATTCCTGTTGGGTACAAACATATCCACAGTACAGTGTGTACACTCCCACTATTCACTCACTTCACAGAATAGTGGGTCATTTCCTATGGGTAGAACTCATCCATACTTAAGTGCAGGCTTCCACCATTATCACACTTCGCAAAATAGAGGTTCATTCCCTTTTGGTACAAATTTATCCAGAGTACGCTCCCAACATTATCACATTTCACAGAAAAGCAGTTCATTCCCTTTTGGTACAAACTTATCCAGAGTACGCTCCCAACATTATCACACTTCACAGAATAGCAGTTCATTCCCTAGAAACATAGAATCTGACAGCAGATAAGGACTGCTTGCCCACTTAGTCTGCCCATTTTCCCTACTCGTTTCATATACCATAGATCCTAACTGATCGTTTGGTACAAACTTACCCAGAGTACAGAGGAGGCTCCCACCATTCCCACACATCGCAGACCAGGGCATCTTTCCCTTTGGGTACAAAGTCATGCGCAGGACAGTTCACATCCCTACTATTATCACAAACACCACTGAACAGTGGCCATGCCTTTTGGGTAGTAGAAATGTATTCATACTTACTGAGTATACCCCCCATCATTAAAACATTTTACAGCATAGGTCATAGGCTTTGGGTACAAACTTATCCGCAGTACAGTTTACACTCCCATCATTCCCATACGTCACAAAACAGCAAGCTGTTCCCTTTGGGTACAGACATCCCCAATACAGGGTACGCTCCCATAATTACCATAAATACTCTCGTACAAGTCGGTCCGCCTATAAGTCGGGGTCCCGACTTGAACACGGTAAATTACGACTTTGCTATTGACACGTGTATAAGTTGGGTCCTGAGTTTCTAAGAAGCTGTAGTCTATTTTTAAAAAAAAAAAACACAAAGAGGAACTGAGCAGATTTTAAAGTAGAAAACTTGTTTTATTTTATCAGTTTTCACAGTTGCAAAAGTCATTTAGTAAGGTGCAGGTTTTTACAAAAAATCAGAGCATGCTCACAGTCATTGACTCATCTTTTGGGGGGGGGGTACCAGTTCATGAAATAAAGTGCACTCAAGTCTGTAATGTTTAAAATCCAAAAAAACTCCTCACCCTCCTCGTCATCAGGTTGAAACGGCATGTGGAGTTGCAGCTCTGACAGCGGTATGTCATCGTATACATCGTCTAGTTCTCCGGGCTCAGGTACGGTTAAATCATCATCTAGTTCAGTGGATGAGGCACCACTTTCATCAATGAGGTCTGCAAACAGCAATTCATCTTCTGTCCCATCCTTTAAATTCAAAATGTCACATGTTTTAAAAGATTTCTCTACAGCCGTGCTTGGGACAGCGTCCCATGCCTCCTGTACCCAGTTACACACCAGTCCATAATTAGGCTTTTTCATATTACCCTCTAGGGTGAATTCCTTGCTGCCATTAACCATCCACTCCCTCATATTATTTTTAAATGACTTGTTGAGACTTGCGTCGAGAGGTTGAAGAAGCGATGTACAGCCTCCTGGTATTACAGCTTGCTGGGTGCGGTGAAGGCATAAATTTTTTTTGACCGAGTCCATCAAATAACCACAGAACATGTACCAGATAAGAAGGATTTTTCTGTTCAGTAGTGCACCTGGTCTTTTCGCCCAAACCTCAGTTATCCATTTATTTACAAGGACTTCGTCCATCCAGCCCTTAGGATGTGCTTCCACAGGGACGTTAGGAGGCATCTTTTGCTTAGGAAGCATTTTTCTTTTTAAAATAATCATTGACTTTAATTTGGTGCCGTCTGCTAGGCAAGCAAGCACTACAGTAAAATTGGATTTTTCCCTTCCACAAGTTCGAACTGTGACTGTCCTTTTACCTTTAAAGTGAACTGTGCGGTTTGAAGGAAGATCAGAACTGACCGATGTCTCGTCCATGTTGCCTATTGATATTAGGGGTTAATCGTACAGCTTTCTTTCTTTTATAATAAATTAGTGAAAGCTGTCAACCTTTAGCTGCACATCTGCAGGGAGTTTCTGTGCCATGTGTGTCCTCTGTCGCAGTGTGAGACCATGTCTCTTCATAAATCTGGTACACCACCCCGCAGATGCCCTGAAGTTGCTAGCGCTCCCTTGCTTCTTTGACATAGCAAACGCTTGAAGCCGGATAGCCATTCTGGTTACAATGTAACCTTGCTGCCTTAGTTCTCCGACCCAGGAGCTCAGTTCTTCAATAGCTGATACAGGAGAAGGGTTTACACTAATGCGTTTAACATTTCTGTTGGCACACAGCAGTGAATCTTTTTTCAGTTTCCTGTCGCGAATTAACTTTTTATCGATACTGAATTCTCGCTCAGCAGCAGCATTTGTATGAGTCTCAGCATACCGAACAACTTTTAATTTAAAATCTGCATCATATGCACTGCGTTTGCATTTGTGAGCCTGCATCTTGGGCAGAGTGAGCAGCAGCAGTGAACTAAGGAGGGACAGAAGATTTAACTACGGCAAGGTAATCACAGCAATTAACAACCAGCAGTTAGCAATTAAATATCAAGAGGTGTTAATCATTTAGAGTCAGTGTCTTAACACAGGCAGCAAAGTGCACATTTGTTCTGATCAGTCACGGTCTCTAACAAACCAGCGCTATATCTCGCGTACAAGTCGGAAGGTGAAACAACATGCTGATTTCAACTCCCCAAAATCTGACTTATGTAGTATATAAATAAGAGAGGCACCCGATCAACAGGATTAAGACTGTCGGGGGCTCAGGAAGCTGGGGAACCGCAGACGTAGGCTAGAGTACTTTGCCTTAATCTTTGCAGAGGGAGACAGGGGATCCCTACAGCCTGATGGGAAGGAAGAGGAGCTGGCAAAAGTGAGAGGTCAGTCTGAGACCAGAGGACGGAAAGAGGCTAGAGTCATACCTCTCAACCTCTTGCCTCATGAATCAGGGACAAGGCTTAAAAAAATCAGGGACAAAGACCCCAAATGAGGGACACATCTTAAAAATGTATACTATTCACTCAGAAAGCTGATAGAATGAAATGATTTTTGTTAAGATGCATTTTCTGAAGAAAACAAAGTCTGTAACTTTAATGTTTGACATTATTTTGTGCTTTTTATCACCACTATTCTGTTACAAAAGCACAAATTTTATGAGGGACAGAGGAAAATTTTGAGGCAAAATCAGGGACGTCCCTGAAAATCAGGGACAGTTGAGAGGTATGGCTAGAGTACAGGCTGGGCCAGACCCAGAAGGGGAAGGAAGGTTGCATGAGGGGAAGGACTGGAGGGGAAAAATCACAGTGGATAGGGTGAGGGAGGCCCTTCGGAAGCTAAAAACTGATAAGGCACCAGGGCTAGATGGGCTACATCCGAGGATTATGAAGGAACTGGCAGAGGAGCTGGCAGCTCCACTGGCTGCACTCTTTAACACCTCTCTGCAGACAGGATGGGTGCCACAATATTGGAGGGTGGCTTATGTGGTGCCTATACATAAAGGGGGGTTCTAGGAAGGAGCTTGGGAATTATAGGCGTGTCAGTCTAACGTCTGTGGTAGGCAAAGTAATGGAGGGCTTTATCAAGGAGAGGCTTGGGAGGCAGTTGGAAAGGTTAGGGCACCAGGATGATAAACAGTATGGCTTCGTCCCATGGAGATCGTGTCAGTCCAACCTCATAGAGTTTTATGACTGGGTGATGGGGGCCTTGGACAGACATAGGCCGGTGGACGTCCTATACCTAGATTTCAGCAAGGCGTTTGATTCAGTGCCCCATAATGGGCTGATAGCAAAGCTTGGGGAGATGGGGGTGGGAGGACAGGAGCTCAAGTGGGTCTAAAATTGGCTTTCAGGGTGAATACAGAGGGTAATGGTTAGTGGGATAGTCTCCTCTCCCAGGAAGGTAATCAGTGGGGTCCCCCAAGGTTCAGTATTGGGGCCACTCCTGTTCAATGCCTATGTCTCGGATATAGGGAGGGGGGTTAGGAGTAGGCTGAGTCTCTTTGCGGACGATTCAAAACTGGGAGCACTGGTGGATTAGGAAGAAGCGAGGGAGACAGTCCAGGGGGACCTGGATGCCCTAGAGGGGTGGTCAAGGAGGTGGGGATTGAAATTTAATGCTGGCAAATGTAAGGTACTTCATTTGGGGGTCAAAACCTGGGCCATGTTTACACCTTGGGGGGGTCACACTGCAAGCCACTTTGGGAGAGTGGGATCTAGGGGTGGTGGTAGACGTTAAAATGAATAACTCCAAAAATTGTAGAAGAACCGCAGCAAAAGCAAACGGGATACTGGGTTGCATAGCCAGGGGAATTACATCCAGGAGGAGGGAGGTGATACTCCCTCTATAGAATGCCTTGGTCAGGCCACAACTAGAGTACTGTGTACAGTTCTGGAAACCTCATCTGAGGAAGGACATAGTGCTGCTGGAGAGAGTCCAGAGGAGAGCGACCAGGATGATTCAGGGCATGGAGGGGAGGCCTTATGAGGAGAGACTGGAAGAGCTTGGGCTGTACACACTGGAGGAGAGGAGGGACAGGGGAGACATGATAGGGGTCTTCAAGTACATAAAAGGAATAACCGAGAGTGGAACCAAGGAGCTGTTTAGGCTAAAGAAGGGGGGAACAACCAGGGGCATGAGTGGAAGCTGGAGGGGAAATTACAGGGGGGTAGGAAGCATTATTTCACTGAGAGGGTGGTGGAGCCATGGAATGTGCTGCCCAGGAGGCTGGTGGAGGAGGGCACAGTGGAGGGCTTCAAGAAGGGTTGGGACAGGTACAAGGGGAAACTGAAGCCAAAGAAGACCCTCTCGGGGGCGGGAAGGCGAGCACCCACTAGGTTGCTGGCTATCGAGTAGACACGACAGACCATTAGGCCTATTTTGCTGGCTTTTAGTATGTTAGTATGTTCTGTGAAGTACGGTAGTACAGTAGTGGGAGCGTACACTGTGCTGGGGATGTTTGTACCCAAAGGGAATTAAAAGGTATTTTGTGAAATGTGTGAGTGGTGAGAGTGTACACACTGTACTGTGGATATGTTTCAGGGGTCAACCTTAACCTTTTTTTGCAGAGGCGAGGGATTGGGGGAGGCCTGATCTGGAAATACCATCAATTAATGAACCGTAGGACAGGAGTCGATGGGCAGAGAGGGAGGGCCATTTAAGGTCAGCATAGAGCTGGCAATGGTGTTTGTATCATGGAGATGCAGAGGCATAGAGGCAGATAGTGTTCTAGGTGTTGTCCCATTTATGGAGGGCAGACTTTGTGGCAGATAGGTAGGTGACTGAACCGTAGGCCAGAGCTGCGAGCAGAAAGCCTTGTGCCACAGCTAGTCTAGCCAATGGAGTGAGGGTATAGCTAGTGCAGTAGGCTCCTCCTATTTTAGCATTGACAGATTTACAGGTGGTGGTGATGTGCAGGTCTAAATCCAGAGATTCATCAATGCCCAGGTATTTAAAGGAGCTAGCACTAACCAGTGGGGTAACCATCAGCACATGATATTTTGAGTGAGTTTTTGTTAGCTTTAAGTCTGGCAGGGGAGCCAAAGAGCATGGAGTGTGTCTTCCTTGTATTGAGAACAAGGTTGTTCTCAGTTAACCAGGATTGAATACTTAAGAAGTCCAAGGCAAGAGCGTGGTTAATGTCCAGGATATTTATTGCACTGTGGTAAATAACAAGATCTGCATAAAGCAGTGATGAACAGGTTGGTGCAAACAGCGGAAGGTAATTAATGAAGATTGAAAAAAACAAAGGACCCATTATGAAGGCCTGTGGAACGCCAGCGTGTACAGACGAGAGGTCAGATATCACTGAGTTGAAAACTACAGCCTGTTTCCTGTCTGACAGATAGCCACTAAACCAGGCCATGACGTCGGCAGAGAAGCCAAGGGAACGTAGTTTTGAAAGAAGGGTATGGTTAACCAGGTCAAAAGCCTTAGTTAAATCAGTGAACACTGCACCAGTCAGGAGGCCCAAGTCCATGGAGGCATAGATGTCGTTTGTGAGTTTTAGAAGTGCGGTGGAGGTACTGTGGCCTTTGTGGAAACTATGCTAGGAGCAAGAGAGAAGGTTATGCTTCTAAAGATAATCTATGGATTGGGTTGCAACTAATTTTTCCAAGATTTTGCTGAGCACAGAGAGAATAGCTATAGGTTGGTAATTGGTGATTTCTTTAGGATCATCCTTTTTAGGAATGGGTGTAATTTTAGCTATTTTCCAGATATTGGGAACTGAGCCATGGCACAGTGACAGGTTAAAGACTTTTGTTGGGGGGGGAGCAATGAGAGAGGCAGCAGCTTTCAGTAGCCTTGGTTCAAAACCATCAGACCCCGAGCAAGTGCTGTTAGGGATGGAGAATAGCAGCTTTAGAACTTCGACTCTTGTGATGGTCCGGAACCTGAATGGAGGATGTGGCAGTGGTGGTGGTTCGGTATCCCCGGGGGGGGGGGGAGACAGTGTGTCTAGAACCAGTGCCAGTGTCAGTGGCTCAGTAGGTAGCACACTCGCCTCTGAGGCCGGGAGATCAGAGGGCTGTGGGTTCAGTTCCCACATCTGGCACTTGGGTTAATATCCCAGTACTGACACTGTAGTGCAGCATGAGAGGGGTGCTGCACTTCTGAGGTGCCGTCTTTCGGATGAGACGTTAAACCGAGGTCCCATCTGCCTGGATTGGTGGTAGTTCAGGTGGATGTTAAAGATCCCATGGCACTTATCGAAAAGAGAAGGGGAATTTCCCCGGTGTCCTGGCCAAATTTCCCTCATTCACTGAAAATACCACAAACAGCTTAATCTGGTTCAAGGTCAGTTGGCATTCATCTGTATTCCCCTCCCCCAGGTCGTGCCTGAAAATAGGCAGGATTTGTCTAGTGCACTTACCCGGTCAACAAAAACTAAAAATAAAAAAAAATTAAAAAAAGGGAAAGAGGTGAGGTAGCTAGATAGGTCAGAGAAGTGGCGATTGAAAGAGTTGGCGATGGTTACCGGATTATTGCAGTGTATGCCATTTAACAACATATCACTTACAGTAGCCATATGATTAGCTTCAAGGAGGGTTTTTATGGTTGACCAGAATTTCTTGGAGTCACCTGCGGCTTTTATGAGTAAGTCTTTGCAGAAAGAGCTTTTTGCTAATCAAATGTTCTTTTTGCATGTATTTCTCAGTAACCTGTAGTCACTATAGTTTGATTGAAGCCCTGAGGCCTTGAAACACCGCCAAGTTTTGTCCCTAGCCTTTATTTGGGTGAGAAGGTCTTTGGTTCACCCCTTTGTTTTTGTTCCACAGATACGACGAGTGACGCGGGGAGCATGGGTGTCTTGAAGAGGACCAAACTGGGCCAGGAAGTAGTCTAGGGCTGTCTGTGCATTAGTTGCAGTGTAGATGGGTGCCCAGTCTGTTATGGCAAGGTCGTACATGAACTGAGTTAAGTTAAAGCTAGCCAGAGTGCAGAAGGGGGTGAGTTTCGGCGGTGGAGATGGTCTACTAGTGGAGCGCCACATGCAGTAGATCAGGGAGTGATCACTTATTGCATCTGCAAGGGTACCTGCACAGACTGTGCTATCAGGGCGGTTTGTGAGGGCCCAGTCGATGAGTGTACTGGACCGTGGGGGAGCCATGACCCTAGTTGGGTCATTGATTAGTTGAAGGTTGTGGCTTTGAACCACGGTGTGAGAGGACTGGTTTGATTTACCAGTCCAATTTATGTTGATGTCCCCCATTGTGAGGACTTCATTTCGGCCAATGGTATTGTCCACTTGGGAGAGGAGTTCCTCAAGACCGGTGATACCATCACCAGGAGGGTTATAGGAGGGCTGATTTCAGGAAAATGGGGAAAAAGCCTGGGAGACACCCTAGCAGGAGTAGGGGGAAAAGGGGGGAGTAGAGGAACAGTAGATAACTATCAAAAATAGAATTGAAATAGCGATACAACTCTTGTGTTAGGCAGGTCAGCAAGGGAAAGAGGAAAAAGAGATTGCTATGGTTCTCTAAGAAGGTAACAGAAAAAGTAAAAGCAAAGAAGATGGTATTTAGAAAATACTGAAAAACACCGGGGGACAGGGAGCGATACCAGGAAAGCAAAGGGAGGCAGGAAAGGCAGTTAGGAGCACTAAGGCACAAACAGAGGAACACACAGGGGAGGTACCAGGAGACTGGAGGGAGGGCAGATGTAGTCCCACTGTACAGAAGTGGAAATAAGATGAGGCTGGAAACTACAGGCTAGACAGCCTGACCTCCGTGGTGGGCAAGGTAATGGAAACACTACTGAAGGAAAGGATTGTGGAACACCTAATTACCAGTGGTCTGCCGGATCCGAGGCAGCATGGTTTCACAGGGGGGCAGGTCGTGTCAGTCAAACCTCAGAGAGTTCTTTGACTGGGTAACCAAGGTCGTGGGGGGGGGGGACAGTGGATGTGGCCTACCTGGATTTTAGTAAGGTCTTTGACACCATTCCGCATAGAAGGCTGTTAAGCTGAGGAACCTAGGAGTAGGTGCTAAAGTATTGAAATGAGTGGAGATTTGGCTGGACAGTAGGACTCAGGGTGGTGGTAAATGGCATACACTAGTAGGCAGAGTAACCAGTGGGGTGCCACAAGGATCTGTGTTGGGTCTGCTTCTCTTCAGTGTCTTTATGATGGATATTGCAGAGGGTCTGGAAAGGAAAGTATTTCTGTTTGCGGACGACACAAAGCTCTGCAAAAGAGTGGACATACCAGGGGTGGTAGATAGTATGAGGGGAGATCTAAAAAAGCTGGAGGACTGGTTAAGGGATTGGCAGCTGGGTTTCAACATTAAAAAGTGCAAAATAATACACATGGGGCACAGAAACCCGTGGGCAACATACCACCTGGAAGGGGAGGCAATAGCATGCTCAAAGCAGGAAAGAGACCTGGGGATACTCATCTCTGATGACCTGAAGGTAACTAAGCAGTGTGTGACAAGGCAAGCAGGGAAGGCAAGCAGGGTGCTGGGATGCATAGGCAGGGAAATCACCAGCAGAAGAAAGGAGGTAACCTCACTGTACAGGACATTAATGAGGCCACACCTTGAGCACTGTGTGCAGTTTTGGAGGCCCCATCTTTGAAAGGGCATAAACAGGGTGGAGGCGGTTCAGAGGAGGGCAACCAAAATAGTGTAGGACCTGCATCAAAAACCCTATGAGGAAAGGCTTAAGTAATTAAGAAATGTACTCCCTGGAAGAAAGGAAGGGGATATGATTGAAACATTCTAATACCTCTCAGGGAAGAACAAGGTACAGCAGCGTACCATTTTATAAAGAAAAACATGCTAAAGGACAAGGGGGCACGCTATGATTGGGGGGGGGAGTGTCATCGAGGCACAGGTCGGGAAACACAGGATGACAAGGAACAGCTGTAAAATTTACAGTGAGTGTTTTATTATTATTATTAATAACAGCAAAATAAAAATGATTACGTATAACTGTTTATAAAGGCAGTACAGACAGAGAAAACTAAGTCCTTGTTCTGAGGGGATCTCTTAATTCCAAGCTTCAGTTTCTCAGTGGAAGTGTTTGTCTGGGAACTCATTAAGAGAGCCTGCTTCTTGCAGAATGTTCTTGTGAGTTTACAGAATGTTGTTGTCAGTTTCCATGCAGGTGCAGCAAAAAGAACATAGTGACTCAGAACTGACCTCTTGTTTACAGCTCTGAAAAAGGCTTAAAAACTGCATCTCGGGTTAACCCCTTGAGTTCCAAATAGCTTTTTGTAATAATTTCAGCAGTATAACTGTTTACAGTTTAAAACAAAGGGATCCCAGTATCACATTCAGTTTTGAACAGAGACTGATTTACAAGGGGGAAGAAAAGACAGAACAGCAGGTGAAGGCAGAGAGCTAGTGGGAGGCGGAGAATTGCAAAAACCATCAGAGCGATCAATTCCTAGGTCTCACAAGAAAATCTGGTTGCACAACCAGGCAGAAGAGACAGAAAAGGAGCAGATAGAATTGACCCTTGCGTTTAAACTCCTTCTGCATAACAAATGGGACAGGGCCTTATTCAACCCTGTCACAGGGAGGTTCAGAGGAAATGTGAGGAAGTACTTCTTCACGGAGAGGGTGGTGGACAAGTGGAACAGCTTACCGGGGGAAGTGGGGGGGGCCTGAAACAATTACAGGATTCAAAAACGCATGGGATAGACACAAAGGGATCTTGAAAATTAAGGTGGGAGGGAGACCTATGGCCGAATAGGGCCTACAGTGTAATTGTAGGTGGGGAAAATTCAATTCAATTCAACTTTATTTTTAAAAGGTGCTTTTCTTAAAATCAAAGCACCTGTACAGATACATATAACAATAAATATAATAAGTCAAACTAATAAAAATCCTTAAAAGCTATATTAAAAAGGTGGGTTTTCAGCGCTCCTTAAAACTAGGGCGGTCGGGAACGTCTCGCACCTGGCCAGTGAGAAATTCCACAGGTAGGTGCCATAAAACTAAGCGATCTAGCACCAGATGTTTTCAAGCCGCACTTGGAATCTCTAGCAACCCCTGCCAGTGGATCTGAGGGGCGCGAGGGACTAGGGGCAAAGGAGCTCTTTCAGGTATGTAGGTCCCAGATCATGTAGGGCTTTATAGGTCAGCAAACCGACCTTGAAGGTAATTCGCCAAAACACTGGCAGCCAGTGCAGTCCGCGGGAGCACAGGCATTATGTGACTGGATCTAGAAACTCCAGTCAACAGCCTGGCTGCCGCATTCTGCACCAGCTGCAGACGGCGAAGTTCAACCCCCGATAGCCCTAGGTATAGGGAGTTACAATAGTCAAGCCGGGAGGTAACAAAGGCGTGGATCAGTGTTGGAAGGTCCTCTGGAGGAACCAAGTGCTTCACCCTGGCAATATTCCTCAGATGAAAAAAGGAAGTTTTTATGACCGCTGACACCTGGGATTTAAGTGTCAAACGGTCATCAATTATTACGCCAAGATTTCGCAACTAAATACCAAAATACGGCAGACTGGGTGGGCCTGGAGGCTCTTCTCTGCAGACGGCTTCTATGTTCTGTGAAGTACGGTAATAAAGTGTTGGGAGCGTACACTGTGCTGAGGATGGTTGTACTCAAAGGGAATGAAATGCTGTTCTGTGAAGTGTGCTAACAATGGGGAGTGTACACTGTACTGGGGATGTTTATACCCAAAGGAAATTACCCACTATTCTATGAAGTGTGGTCATGGTGGGAGCATACACTGTACTGTAGGGAATGGCCCGCTGTTCTGTAAAGTGTGTGACTTCAGAGTGTACCCTCTACTGTGGATGCTTCGCTTGTACCTAGAAGGGAATGACCCACTGTTCTGTGAAGAGTGTAACTTCTCAGAGTGTACACTGTACTGTGGATGCTTCACTTGTACCCAAAAGGGAATGACCCGCTGTTCTGTGAAGGGTGTGACTGTCTGTTAGGAGCATACACTGTTCTGTGAATGCTTATACCCAAAGGGAATGACCTGCTATTCTGTGAAGCATCTGAGTGGTGAAACATATTGCAAGCATCTGACAGCCCTGTGATAAAATGGGAGGAAAGGCAGTATGGTGTACTGGTTAGAGCACTGAACTTCGAAACCCAGTACAGTCAATGGCTCACTTTTAACCTTGAGCAAGTCAGTATCTCCCAGCTGTAAAACTGTGGAAGCAGCACCCCCCAAACACGCGCGTGCGCACGCCACGCACACACACACACACTCTCTCTCTGTCTCTCTCTCACTGGTAACATGATGTTGAATCTCAGGTTAATTGCAGAGAAACTAATCAGAAAAATGAAATAAAATACCCAAAGGAAGATTTATCATGCAGTCTATTTCTGTGGCCTGCCACTGAAGCCAAAGTCATGACATCTATTACCTGCCTCAGAAATTGTGGAATTAAACTGTGAAAGGTGCAGCTTTGCCTTAGTTATACTATGTAAGCTAGCAAACACTGCAGTGCTATTAGTTCAAGTTTGCACTCCAGCGCCTCTTCATGAGTGAAATGCCTCTGATTAAAATTGCACCGTGCTCCCCCAGAGGCATGTGCAGCTGCTGTAGGGCTGGTCTTTATGCCTCTCTAGCAATGAAATCAGCAGCAGAATCCCCAGAGGAGTGGACACTGAGAAAGCCTGCACGTGACTGGCACATCTGCTCCTCTTTGCCTAATTAATTCTTTTACAACACGAGGCCTGGTATTGTCATCAGAACCTGCTTTCCTTGGGGGCAGAAAGCCAGCCAGATAACTGCTGTTATTTATGGTAATTAAACCAACATCCTTCTCCTGGGACACCCTCGTGCTCTCAAACCTTAAACACTTGTTGGTCTCCCTGCCATTTTCCTTTGGATTCTTCAGTGAATCTGGATCCCCATTCCCTGCTGGAAGCATTTTGCCCTAGAAATAGTGCCTTAATAAAGTGGAATGGGCACCTTTGGGATGCTCTTGCAAACTTGGCATTGGACCTCAATGAGGCTTTCTTGGTGTGAAAATTTTAAATAACAAGGTTCTTATAGCGAGCCATGTGTGAGATTAGAACTAAGAGCTATCCATTGTTTACTTGCTCTGTGGTTCCAGAAGGTTGATTACTAGGTTTAGATTTAACTAATGTGCACAGGCTAGCTGAGAGAGAGAGGATCCGGCATCCCATGGGCAGCTTATCGCCCTCTGGGAGGATGGGAACCTGCATCTTGCTACTTGCCCACAACCTGGCTATAGCCGGTGGCAGCACAGCAAGCAAAAGCTGGACGGCAGCACACACGTGCATCATAGCGCATTTGCCTGTGTGTCATTGCACGCTGGTCCACGGTCTTACTGAAAATTAAAAGGGACCCTCCTAGCCAGCAGGATGCCACCGTCACCCTCATGGGCCTCTCTGGTGCCTACCCGCCCACCAGATACTGGTCCAGGATGAGTGGTGGAGGTAAGGCCCATGGAAGGTGTGTCATTGGGCTTGGGGGAGGTGCTGGCAGATGGGGAGGCAGACGGTGGTCGCAGTCACTGCATCATTTGCTTTACCCCCCTCCCCAAGGTGCTACGACCTTGGAATTAGATGTATAAGGGGAATGCGGGGGCAAAGCCCGCTATGGTGGGGGTGACCCCCCCCCCCGCAGAGAGTGGATGTCACCATAACTGCAGTCGTCATGTTGACTCTCGCCAATTTGCTGTCACTGTAATTGTACTCGCCATTATTCCTTCGCCATTTTGACGTGTAGCCAAGATAAATGCAGGATTTAAAAAAGATTTAACCAATACCTTGAATCAAGTCAAGAAGAATGACATTTTGTCTCCTGGTTTCCCTCTGTACCCCACTTTGATGATTAAGGTTGTCGCAGCTGCAACTTCTGCCATGAGGGTGGCCATTACAGACAACCACAGTGCCGAATCAGATTACTCCCCTCCCTAAATGTGTTGCACATCTCTGGGAGTGAATGTTCACAGCCCTCTACAGGCAGTGAGTTGGGTCCCAGGCTCAGGTTGTGAAGCCAGGTCCCCTCCTTTGCATAGCGAGCGGCATTGCACGTCCTCTGAGAGTGAGATATGCACAGCTTTTTGCAGGCCCTGACTGGGGTTCGTGGCTCAGGATGTGAACCCAGGTCACACACCCCAACCCCATGGTGAACAAGACTGCACATCCTCTGGGAGTGAGTGTGTACAGCCTTCTACTTGCAAAGACTGATGTTCCAGACTCAAGATAGAAACCAATATCCCCTCCCGTATAGTGAGCAGTGTGGCTCATCCTCTGGGAGTGAGTGTATGCAGCTTTCTGCTGGCCTTAACTAGTGTCCCAGGCTGTGGATGTGAACCCTAGCCCCCATCTCCCTTCCCAGCAGGATGATGGTGTGGTGGTTGCACATCCTCTGGGAACGAGCATTTCTAGGGACATAGATATGTTCTGTCCACACTATTTGGCATGGTTCTTTCCCCTTTAAGATGTGCCGGAAAGTCTTCAAGCTGGCTCCTCCCACCCACCCAGATGGCATATCCCTAGGCTCTGCCCCATGATGCCAGATTTTCCTTTTCACTGGAAGAAGTGGGTTCCCTTCTTTGCGCTCCCTCATTGTAGGGCCTAGCAATTTCTGATCCTTTCGGATTGCTTCTAAAAACTTCACAGCCATTTCGGTTTTGTCTTCGAGCTACCCGATTGCAATGGATGACAAGTCCGCGCCCGAATTTCGTTGGTGCCCATGCGGGCAGAAGATGTCGAGTACTGACCCCCACACCACGTGCGTTTACTACCTGGGGCACGAACATGATACCCAGGCCTGCAATATATGTCGGTCTTTTCACGTGACGGTCCTCTAAGACCGTCTCACCTGCCTTAAGTTGGGCCACCTGGAGAAACTGCATCCGCCAGTCATATCTAAAGATGCCCGTTGGGTGGACTCCGCGGCTGCGAGTCCGATGAACAGCTAGAACAGCTTGCGGCCTTTGAGGAGGAGGCGGCTCAGGCCACCGCTCACTCTTGTTCAGCTTCTGCCTTTGTGCCGTTCCAATTTGGCTCCACTTTTACGGGCTCCTTCAAGGAGCTGTGCCAGTCCCTCCCGACGAAGGGTCAGGGTCCTTCTGAATCACACAGCTGTAGACCTTGAAAAGAGGAGGAGTCAAAAAAAGAGAAGACGTATCATCATCGTTCGTGGGACCAGGAGCGTTCGGTGTCTCATGACTCTCAAGTTTTGACCACAGTCAAAACCGCGGCCTTGGCTGCTGGTTTCACAGAGACCCTGTCAGGCCAGTTGGTCGAGACATTGGCCGATGATGTGGCTGAGATCTTTCGTGACCTAATCAATCGGTTGTCATCCAAAGAGGCCGATAACTCTCTCTTCAGGACTCTGGTCCTGCCTGTGACCACAGAGGGGGCTGCTCAGTCTGCTGACTAGATTTCCTCCGGTCATCGACCCAGACCAGGAGGAGCCGCAGTATTCCTCAGCTCCTTCCGAGATCCCCCGTCTGTATCCCGGCGGCTGAGGTCTTGATCCTCCTCCAGTGGGTGGAGCAGTTCCCGCCTTCATCGGCGCTGCCGCTCTCGGCGCCACAGGAAGTGGCGCTGCCGCTATTCCTCATCTTTGTCCTCTTCGGGTGAGGAGAGGCTTCAGCGCAAGTTGCGTCTGTGCTACGAAGATCTGATGTGGCAACAGTTGGTGCTAGCCAGTACCAAGCCGCGCCAGTTCCACACGGCCATCCTTGACTGTCGCCGAAGGCTGACACAGCTCCCCTGTGGGGTTGGCTAGACTATCCCTCCCCCAGCGGAGCCAGTCAAGATCGTTTTGGTTTGGCCAAAGCCGGCATCTCCACCAATTGTGGTGGAGTCGCCACCCAAGCAGCCATCAACGGGCGCTCTGACCAAGGAATCTCTGCCGGCCAAGGGGCTTTCCCATCGGCTGTCAGTCACCATCTCACCTGACCACCCGCGGTGGGTTGAAGGTGACTCTGGCAGTCGGCCGCTTTATGCTGTCTCTTCTGAGTCCGAGGATTCCTCACTGCACTCCTGTGTGGTTGACGAGGAGTTTGTGGGGGATCTCTCAACAGAGGAAGGGCCCACTTCCTTCCTGGGCATCCTCCATCTTATCTCCGAGTCCACGGGGAAGAAAA
The DNA here is from genome assembly GCA_016271365.2 of Neoceratodus forsteri. Classification (NCBI taxonomy): domain Eukaryota; kingdom Metazoa; phylum Chordata; order Ceratodontiformes; family Ceratodontidae; genus Neoceratodus; species Neoceratodus forsteri. The sequence continues at coordinate 152,279,170 of CM028134.1, forward strand.
TGGAGCCCATTCAGAAGCGGGCTCTATATCACCTTTACAGAGATTCTGGACCAAGGGGACTCTCCAATGGAAGCCTTTCCAGTGGATAAAGCCATTGTCTGCCCAGCCATGGAGCTTTGGCACAGCGCCCCGTGTCCTGCCCTGCGCCCTCTGCCCGGATGGCCTGCAAGTATGCAGTGCCGATCGGTACCCTCTCGGGTTTCATGGAGCATCCCTCAGCTAAGGGTCTGGTGGCCGACTCCGTGTTTCGGCACTTGGGCAATATCAGGGACATCAACAAGCTGCCAGACAAGGAGTCCAAGAAATTGGACCTGCGGCTAAAAAAAGTCTATGCTGCCTCCTTGCTCGGCCTCTTGATGGCACACTTCTCTCATGCCCTCTTGGGCTTTTTGAATGAGGTGATTCCTCACCTGCCTGCGGCCTTCCAGACCATGGTCAAACAGGTCTGAGATCAGGGCCGGGCTGTGTCCAAGCAGCAGCTGCAAATGGCTCTGGATCTGGGAGATTTCCTGTGCCCGCTTGGTGTTGGACGCAGTAGCCATGCACTGTAGGGCTTGGTTGTGGATCTCTGCCGTTACGGCAGACACTCAACACAAGCTGATGGATGTTCCTTTCTTGGGCACCGACCTATTTGGACCCAGTGTGGAGGATCATCTCCAACCCATCGAGAAGTCCAATGCCACCTTGGACTCTAACATCGGCACTGAAGCAAAATCCCTTTCGGTCCTCCACTCATGCGGCAAAACCAGCCTAGCATCAGGCTGGCCAGCAGGCTCATTCCTGGCGACCCAGCCCAAGTCAGTGGCCTCGGTGGTCCGTAAGCCTGGAGGGAAGGGGCCTGTTGGTGCCTCAGCCAGGCCCTCCTCCTCCTCCAAGCCTGCTCAGTGATGGGATGGGGGTGCCACCCTCATTCCCATCACACCTCCCCTATGTAGTCCTTTAGGGGGGCCAGCCCCGCCACTTCCGCTGGTCCGCTGTCACAATGGACAGGTGGGTTCTAGAAATGGTCAGTCAGGATCTGCCTCTAGAATTCGAGCAGTACCCTCCAGGCTGAGCCCGCAACCTGCAGGAGGACTTGGTATTCATAGACCCTTTGTCGGCTCTTCGAGACGATGTAGCCCAGCTCCTCTGCAAGGAGGTCGTGGTCAGAGTAGCGGATCCTCTGGAACACCCAGGGTTTGTTTCCAGGTACTTCCTGGTGCCAAAGTGGCGCCCCATTCTAGATCTGCATGATATGAACAAGTTCCTCAGGTCACACTCCTTCAGGATGGTAACTCTGTCTTGGATCTTACCATCTATAGAGCAAAACATGTGGTTTTGCTCCTGGGGTCTTCAGGATGTGTTCTTTCAAGTCCCGATCCATCCGTGCCACTGAAGGTTCCTCCACTTTCGAGCTGAGGGAACCTCTGCGAGTTCCGGGCCATGCCATTCGGCCTCTCCTCGGCCCCCAGGGTTTTCACCAAGTGCATTGCAGTGGTGGCAGCTTACCTGAGGCACCGAAAGGTCCGTCTATACCCCTACCTGGACGGCTGGCTGATTGCAAGTCCCTCCAAGCAGGAGGTGGAGCAGTCCAGGGACCTGGCCCTCCAGATCTGCACCTCCCTTGGCCTCCTAATCAACGAGGCCAAGTCGGAACTCATGCCCTTGCAGGTGATCAGCTTTATCAGAGCAGAACTCGACTCTTGCCGAGCCAGAGCCCAGTTCCCGGCAGACAGGGTGGAGGTTCTCTCCTTCTTTGCCTGACCATTTCGGGTTGGGCAACTGCACCCTGCCCAGGACTTCCTGCGCCTTCTTGGTTACATGGTGGCCTGCACCAGCATGGTCCGATGGGCCTGTTTGGAATATGCACTCCCTACAATGGGAGCTGGCCAGCCAGTGTTCTCAGTGCAAAGATCACTCCGACCAGCTGGTCATTGTGACCCAGAAGATGTGGGATGTCCTTCAGTGGTGGCTGGTCCCAGCAAATCTGCAGGAAGGGATCCCATTTGTCTGCTCTGAGACGACAGTCATCCTGATGACCGACGCCTCTCTCACGGGCTGGGGTGCCCATCTGGGGGAACACAGAGTCCGTGAGCTCTGGACCCCCGAGGTGTCCCAGTGGCACATCAACCTGCTGGAGCTCCGGGCAGTTCGGCTGGCACTGACTGCATTCACTCCGCATATTTGGGGTCAAGTGGTCCAAGTCCAGACGGACAATACCACGATCATGTACTGCCTCAACAAACAGGGTGGGACGCACTCCCTGCCTTTGTGCAAGGAAGCTGTCCATGTATGGACCCTCGTGCGCAGTCTGGAGGCAGATCTCCTAGCCATCCATGTGGCAGGAGCCTCCAGTCAGCTGGCGGACGCCCTCAGCCAGGTAGGTGAGGCATCTCATGAGTAGTCTCTTCATCCAGATGTAGTTCACAGCCTGTTCTCCCAGTGGGGCACCCCTCAGTTAGACCTGTTAGCCTCCAGGGAGAAGCGCCAAGCTGAGGCTGTCCTGTGCCCACCCCTCAGCTGGGACGCTAAACCCAGAGATGCCTTTGAACCCATGGACCCCAGACTCTTACTTCATACTGATCCAAGGGTGCCAGAGGGGTGGACAAGTGGGTGATCCTGGTGGCTGTGGACACAACATTTTTTGGTACACTATCAACTCAGCCTCAACAGGCTCAGGTCTCACCAGACTGCCTCCATCAATCAGGAAGTTACTCCACCTGGACCTTAATCCCTGCACTTGACCCAGCCTGGTTCTGGACCTAGAGATCTTCCTGGACATAAGTCTCCATCACTAATACACTAACGGGATCTGCACAGGCACTGGGACCCATCAGAGCAAACTTTTGCTGGAGAGTTAGACAGAGATGGCGCGCGCATGGCGCCGCGCTAGCTCGTGGCGGCAATGACTATCTCGGCGTCGACCCTCAACGCCTCAGTTCCTTTTTCACGACGATCAGTGCACTTCAATACGCACGATAAGCTGCGTCTGTCAAGTCAAACTTCAAACTAGATATTTTCAGTTCATTTTTGGTAATATTATCTCGATAGTAGTATAATCAGATTTATTCTGTCACATATTTCTATTATATTTTAACATATAATGAAAGTCTTGGCCTATGGCAGATGCGACCATAAACAGGTCAGGCTGTGAGGAGAACCCATGCAGCATGAACAAGTCAGTCAATGACTGGGTCGGTCAGCCTCCCTTCTCCTCAGCGGGGTTCCGACAACGGTCAGTCCGATGCCTGGGGGGATGGGCGGTCCCCCAGCCGGCATAAAAACAAACGGTCGCATTCTCGGCACCGTTCGGCCTCGAGCTCTTCTTCGGCCCACAGGTCAAAAAAGAGAAGGCATCACTCGAGGTCGCCCTCTGTAATACATCTGCGTAGCGTCGGCGGTCGGTTATAAGTGGCTAGTTGCTGGTCCCTACTGCGAGTCGCCAACTTCCGTTTCCGTGGTCTTGACGTCAGTCTACCCGCCCTTCAGGTAGGTCTCCAGATGAGCAGTTTCATCAGTGGGCGCTCTTGTAGGCGATAGGCTCGGAGGGTGGTTCTTCTGCCTGGCGTCGGTTGCCCGGAGCCCGGACTCGTCGGGCAATCAGAGTAGGGCGGTTGGACCTTCTAGTCGCGCGGCGCCTCACCCGGTGCCAGCGACTCCGTGCTTCAAATGTTCCCCACCTCACCTTGGCTGCGGGCGCGGGGGCCTGGCGATGCCCCTTATCTCCTGGTTTTTCTCTTCTCATGTTTCCAGGTTTCGGGTACTAAAGGCGCCATCAGGTCTCTGTGCTTATCGAGACGCGTTTTATGCGGGGCTTTCGGCGCCGCTGCATCTGCGGCGCGATCCCCGCAGCGCCGATGAACTCAGCGGCGCCCGGGCGCGCAGCGGTGACACCTGCGGTGCGCGTGCCTCTTGACGCCGTGCACCATGGCGCGGCTCGGCTCCGTTTGCCTCCTCGGCCGGGGGCTCGAGGACTCCTTTCTGTCAGTTCTTTCCTCCTCTCTATTTTCACTCCTTTCTGTCATAAACAGTCCTTCCTGGACTATCAGGAGATGATAGTTGAGCCTGACCCAGACCTTGATTTGGGTGATGAAATGGAGGAAGAAGGATCTTTCACTGCTACAACTTGTAGTTGGGGACCTGTCCTGTAAGTCTCTGTTGAAGAACCTGAGTTCCTCTTTCTCTCCAGACTACAGACATCGATCCTGGGAAAGATTAAGACTCCAATATCTTCATGCTTTGGAGATCCCTATGGATTTGACCCACCTCCGATTCAACCTTCCTTTGAGACGTTGTCTCAAATGGTATGGAATAATACTCTTACTCCCTCAGTGGCTAAATCCATTGATAGGAAATATTAAGCCCCAAGGATGCGTCCCATCTTGGCATCTCAGGCGCCTGCAGATCCTATTGAGTCTCCTGGCAGGAATGATAAAGTGATTCTTCACTCAGCTACAGCTCGAGCCTAGTAACAAGAGTCTCGTAAAATTGATACATTAGGTAAGAGAGGTCTTTGCTGCTCCACTTTCTAAGTGTCGTATTGCCAGCTATCAAGGCTATTTTTCTCAGTATGATATATCCTGTGGCACTCTATCAAACGAATGGTTGAAGCTCTTCCAGATTCGACTCCAAGTCAGAGCTTCTTCTAACCGTTACCAGAGGTATTGAGTCTAATAACCAGCAGGTCAAAGCCGCCATGGACGCTTTCGACACTGCTTCTCGTTCAACAGCACGCAGGTATTTGTACTAAAGCGTCACTCCTGGCTGCGTACTTCCGGCTTCTAATGATGACAGCAGCAGGTAATGGTGTTGCCCTTTGATGGCTCATATCTTTTCGGTCCTCAGGTAGAGCAAGCCCTAGAGGCCACTCAGAAGACTAGGTCGGCCATTAGCTGGCAGACCTCCACCTACCCCCTCTCGGGGCATGTGAGTAGCGTCGGTTTCATAGTCGTCAGTCCTTCGAGGGGCAGGGCAGGGAAGCTTCCACAAAGCCAACCTTAACCTCAAAGAGCGCAGCAAGCACAGGGCCTAAAGCTCTAGCTACCTTATGAATTGCCGCCCAAGTTCCATCCCCACTTCCGGTGGAACTTTCTCTTCAGTGGAGTCGTCTGATGTACTTCTACAACCAGTGAAGTCCATAACCTCGGACAAATGGGTCCTTCGGATAATTAGCAGTTATTCTCTCAATTTCTGAAACCCCGAATTGTCTCCCAAGCGGCAAGCAGGTTGTCGACCTCTCAATCAGACCTCCTCGCCGCCGAGATCAGGGCCTTCTGAACAACAGGGCAGTAGAACTGGTGCCTCTCCATCAGCGAAACACAGGGTTCTCTCCCACTACTTTCTGGTTCCAAAGAGTCTGGGGATACGCCCATTCTAGACCTCAAGCTAAACAAATTCTCCCAGGAGAAATTCAAATGATTTCTCTGGGAACCCTGTTACCTTTGCTTCATCAACACGACTGGCTAGCCTCCCTGGACATGCAGGACGCTTACCAGCATATTCCCATCCACCCGAGCTATCGCAAATTCTTCAGGTTTGTGGCTCTGGGTCAACACTATCAGTTCAGAGTCCTGCCCTTTGGGCTATCCTCGGCGCCGTGAGTCTTTACAAAGTGTTGTGCAGTTCTTGCAGCGCATCTCAGGAAGCTCGGACTCCCGAGTGTTTCCCTACCTGGACGATTGGCTCCTAGCAAGCCCTTCCAGCCAAGGGACCCTGGAAGCCGTTCAAACGGCCTCTCGCCTTCTTACGTCCATGGGAGTTCTGCTGAATCTGAAGAAGTCACAGCTGCAGCCCTCCCAGAGGCCTTTTCATAGGACTCTTCTGGACACCTCTTCCATGAAGGCTTTCCTTCCAGAGGACAGAAGACTCGACATCCTTCAGATGGCCACATCGGGGAGAACAGATCGGTCACAGCTCTCGATGCAACGTATATTTGGGTCTCATGGCGTCCTCAGTGTTCACTGTACCCTAGCTCGGTTACACATGAGGACCACCCAATGGATGCTCTCCGCTCCGTGGTCACCGACCTCTCACCCCAATCTTATCCCATCAGGTGACAGAGCCTTGCAAAGGTCTCTCACCTGGTGGTCTCAAAGAGCAATCTCTGGAAGGATTCCCTTTGCTCCTCTGGATCATCAGATCTCCATCACCACAGACGACGCTGATGGGATGGGAGCCCACTGTCGCCTCTCACACTCAGGGTGTATGGACTCAGCTCAAGGTTCAGCTTCACATAAATGTCCTGGAGATGAGAGCAGTCCTCTATGCCATCAGAGCGTTGAAGGATATTCTTTGTCACAAGAACATTCTCCTTCAAACGGACAACAAAGCTGTGATGTATTACATCAACAAGAAGGCGGTGCTCATTCTTACCCCTTTGCAGGAAGCAATGAGAGTGTGGGAGTGGTGCTTGGGCACAAATCTCTAATCCAGCGGTATATCTGCCAGGTGTACAAACGACTTGGCAGATCACTCAACAGAACAGAGGCAGACCCTCGCAAGTGGTCTCTCGATCCAGCCGTAGCTCGGTCACTGTTACGAAGAGTGGGGGACTCCAGACCTGGACCTTTTTGCATCCCCACTCAACACAAAACTGCCTCTCTTCTGCTCCAGAAATCCAGGGCCTGGCATTTTCTGTCAGGATGCGTTCAGGCTGCGGTGGACAAAACGTTTTCTTTACGCCTTTCCACTGCTTCCTCTAATTCAGAGAGTACTTCTCAAATTCGAGTCTCAGGGGACCAAGATGATTCTCATTGCCCCCTCCTGGCCTTGGCAACTATGGTTTCCTCTACTCAACAGTATGTTGGCAACCTCTCCGAGACCACTTCCCATGCAGATGAACCTTTTGACTCGGGGTTCGTTGGTCCATCCCAACCTGAGGTCGCTTCACCGTCACGCTTGGCTCCTGAAGAGGTAGAAGTGAACGCGTTCAAATCTCTCGAAGAGTCTCAGACATCCTTCTGGGCTCGGAAGCCAGCTACTAGAAAAACTTACACTTCTAAGTGGGCGTTTTTCTCTTTGTGTGCAAAGTCCTCTTGAATCCTTTTCCTGTCCTCCAGACAAGGTTCTGGAGTACCTTTGACCTCTCAAACTCAGGTCTCCAGTACTCTACAGTTAAAGTTCACCTTAGTGCCATTTCAGCGTACCATGGGCGGTTTCTTCCTTATCTCTGGCTCAGTTACCTATGGTTAAGAGATTTCTTAAGGAATTCTGCATACGAGACCCCTGTAAGGCGTCCGGTTGCAGCCTGGGACATTAACCTTGTGCTAGACATGCTCACTCGGAAACCTTTCGAACCCCTGGCTACCTGTGAGCTAAAGTTTCTTACCTGGAAGACAGCCTTCCTAGTGGCCATTACCTCAGCCCACAGGGTCTCTGAGATACATGCCCTAGTTACGGATCCTCCGTATACTGTGTTCCATAAGGACAAAGTAGTTCTTCATTACTCATCCTAAATTTCTTCCCAAGGTTGTGTCAGAATTCCATCTGAACCAACCTCTGGTCCTTCCCTCTTACTTTGCGAACTTCCAGAGCGAAGGAGCAGTCTCTTCATTCCTTGGATGTTAAGAAGGCCTTAGCACGTTTCTGTAGATAGAACCAAAATTTTAGCAAAACCCAGCAACTATTTGTTTCCTTCAGCGAGACCCGGCTGGGTCCACCTGTCGCTATCAGATGCATCTCATCGTGGCTGGTGGCATGCCTTCGACATTGCTATTCCATGGCACAGGTTAAATTAGAGGTAGGATTTCGCTCCTCTGCTAAGGCGGTAGCATCCCTAGTGAAGTTGCAATGTTCGATTGCAGATATCTGCAGTGCCACCACCTGGAGCTCAGTGCATACCTTCGTTAAGCATTATGCACTGGATGTTCATGCCAGGCGACATTCCGCCTTCGGCAGAACTATCCTTAATGGACTTCTGTCCTAGACGCCTGAGCTCTGGCTCTCCTGCCGCCCTTTTGGGGGATTATCAGCTTGGTACTCTCCCACTAGTGTGAATGAGTGGTGGAGACTTATGTCCAGGAAGATATGAAAATTACGTACCTACCGTAATTCTTGATCTTCTTGGACGAGTCTCCACCACTCATTCACATGCCCACCCTCCATCCCCCGAGCTCACCGCTGTGTTGGTCTTCACTCCTTCAAATCTTTAGGCCGTGAAGACTTCTTTGTTGACCCTTCTTACACGGGTCATCCGGACTATCTTATGTCGGTTTTAAGGTTAAATTTACTCTTTACGTTAGTTGCGCTGCACCTCCTTGGTAAAAAGGTACTGAGGTGGTTGGAGGGTCGGCCTTGAGATAGTCATTGCTGGCGAGCTAGCATCCAGGCGCTCATCCTCAGCGGCGCCATCTCTCGTCGACCCTCCAGCAAAAGTTTGCTCCGATGGGTTCCTAGTGCCTCCGACGCAGATCCCACTAGTGTGAATGAGTGGTGGAGACTCGTCCAAGAAGATCAAGAATTACGGTAGGTACGTAATTTTCATTTCCAGGCTTTGGGTCTCTTTGAAGATGTCCTCACCGTGGTGGAGGCATCTAGAAGGGAATCAACCAGAAAATGCTATGCCTTCATATGGAAGAGATTCTCCATTTGGTGTCAGGGCAATGGACTGGACCCTTTGACCTGTCCAGTGGCCAGCATTTTGGACTACCTGTGATCCCTCTCCAAAGGGGGACTTTGGTCGATGACCCTTAGGGTCCACCTGGCAGCCATCTCTGCTTACTGGGTGCGGCTGGTCAGCAGTCGGTGGCACAGGAGAAGGTATTCTGGCACATTTCAAAGGCTAAGATCACATCTCCCCTCTGGTGCATGAATCACCACCACCGTGGGACTTGTTGCTGGTTTTGGCAAAGCTCATGGGCAAGCCATTCAAACTGAGGCACAGGTGTGAGATGTCTCAGCTGCGTGGAAGACCACCTTCTTGGTGGCTGTCACATCAGCCAGAAGGATCAGTGAGCTCCAGGCGCTTTCGGTGCAGTCTCCTTACCTGGTCTTCCACAGGGACAAGGTTGTCCTATGCCCCAACCCGAAGTTCCTCCCAAAGGTTGTGTCGGAATTTCATCTTAATCAGGTGATGACTCTTTCGGTGTTCTTCCCAAATCACAGGCTCCATACTTTGGACCTGAGGTGAGCACTCATTTATTATAAAGAGCACACGGCTGGAGTTCGGGGCAAGGTTCACCAGCTGTTTGTCACCTAGCTGAAGCCGCACCTGGCAGACAGTTGGCAGGTGGATCACTTCCTGCATTGATCTCTGCTATAGGTTGGCGGGTAAGGACCTTCCCAGAGGACTAAGGGCTCATTCCACCCGTCATACCTCTGTGTTGGTGCTGCTTCTAGGGACGTCCCTATCCAGGAAATCTGCAGGGCTATGCGGACGTCAGCACACACTTTAATTTCCCATTACCACATTGACCTCGAGTCATGCCGGGATGCTGGTTTTGGGGCCTCAGTTCTCCAATCTTTGTTTCCTAAATAGGGTGTGTGCACCTTGCCTCCCTCCTCCCGGAGAACTGCTAGGAGTCTGCCTAATAGTATGGATAGAACAACATATCCACAATCCTAGAAAAACAGGTTACTCACCTATAACAGTAGTTCTAGGAGTGGTATATGTTGTTCACACAGACCCACCCGACCTCCCCTGGCTTAGGCGCACAACCCCTGCTTCCAGTGGGCAAGAGCTGGCGTCATGGGGTGGAGCCGAAGGATATACCACCTGGGTGGGTGGTAGGAGCCAGCTTGAAGACTTTCCAGCACTTCTTAAAGGAGACAGGACCAAGTCAGATAGTGTGGATGAACAACATATACCACTTATAGAACTACTGTTACAAGTGAGTAACCTGTGTTTACAGCCTTCTGCAGGCTTTGACTGGAATTCCGGACATGGGTTATGGGCCCAAGCCCCCCCATATGGTGAGGGGGTATTCAAACCCCCCCACCCCCGAGTGATTGTGCACAGCCTTCTGCAGACCCTGACTGGAATCAACTCAGGATGTGAACCCAGGTCTCCCACCCGCTTACCGCATGTTGAGTGTCATTACACATCCTCTGGGAGTGAGTGTGTGTAGCCTTCTGCAGGTCCTGACTGAATCTTAGACTCCGGTAATGAACCCAGGTCCCTTCACCCCCTTACCTCATGATGATCGCCATTATAATCCTCTGGGAGTGAGTGTGCACAGTCTTCTGTAGGTCCTAACCTGGGCTCGGAATGCCATCACAGGTTCCCCCACCACCACCACATGGTTAGCAGCATTGCCTGTCCTCACAGTGAATGTGCACAGCCTTCTACAGCCATGTTTCTGGCTCAGAATGTAAACCTAGATCCCCCCACCACCACGTAGTGAGCAGCATTGCACATCATGTGGGAGTGAGTGCGCAACTTTCTGCAGGTCCTGAAAGGGTTCCCATGCTTGCTCAGTACATAAACTCAGGTCTTCTCCATGCCTAGAGCTTAGAATATAAAACTAAGTCTCCCCTGAAGGGTGAGGGTGTTGCATTGCATACGCATTTTATTGTAGGTGGTTTGCACAGCTTTGTAGCGGGTCCTGACTGCATTCAGTCAGAATGTAAACCAAGTGCCCCCCCATAAGCAGGCGGTTGGTCATTCAGCACATCCACTGGGAGTGAGTGGTACAGCCTTCTTCAGGCCATGACGGGTGGTTTTGGACCAGGATGTGAACCCAGATCCCCCCATGGTGAGTGGTGTTATCCTCTGGGAGTGAATATGCCCAACCTCCTTCAAGCCATGACTGGGGTCCATGGCTCAGGAAGTGAACCCAGGTCCCCACTACTACATTGTGAGCAGCATTGAACATCCTCTGAGAGTGAGTGTGTACAACATTCTACAGGTCCTGACAAGTGTACTGTGCTCAGAATGTAAACCCAGGAATCCCCCCACCCCCAAAACACACACACACACCCCCAGTCCACAGGCCCTGACTAGGGTCCCAGGTTCAAGATGTGAATCCAGCATAGTAAGTGGTCTTGCACTTCTTCTGGGAGTGATCACATACAGCCTTCTGCAGGCCCTGACTGAGCTCCTGAGCTTAGGAAGTCAAACTAGGTGCCTCCCCCAATGGTAAGCAGCATTGCACATCTTCCGGGAGTGAGCGTGTACAGCATTCTGCAGGCCCCAATTAGTGTACTGTTCTCAGACTGTAAACCCAGGTGCCTCTCTGCCAACACCCCTGTACACAGGCCTTGGACTAGGGTCCAAGGCTCAGGATGTGAACCCAGCATAGTGAGCGACGTTGCACTTCTTCTGGGGGCGATCACATACAGCCTTCTGCAGGCCCTGACCGAGGTCCTGAGCTTAGGATGTCAACCCAGGTGCCTCCCTCCATGGTAAGCAGCATTGCATGTCCTCTGGGAGTGAGTGTGTACAGTATTCTGCAGGCCCTGATTAGGGTCCCTTGCTCAATATGTCTACACAGGCTCTCATGAACATGGTGAACTGCGCTGCATATGCTCTGGGAGTGAGAGTAACTGCATAGAGTCTTCTGTAGACCCTGACTTGGTCCTGAGCTTAGGATGTAAATTTATGCCCCCCATCCAACCCTGTCCCATGGTAAGCAGTGTTGCACATCTCTGGAAGTGAATGTATACAGCTTGCCAGAGGCCCTGACTAGGGTCCCAGACTCTGGATGTGAACCCAGGACTGTCGCTCTCCTGTGCATTGTGAGTGGCATTGCACAACCACTGAAAGTGATTGCATACATGGCTGTGGATTACAGAGGCCTCAGCTCTCCACTTCAAGCCTAAGGAAACCTTTACTGTATTCTGACATTTGTATTTAGCCTTCACCATTCAACTACCCTGGAGAGGATAGATTTAAAGAACCTATGCAAATAGTAGAACACTGATAGGCTTGAGCTTGGTTTTCAAACTACTGTCTCTGGTGCATTGTGTGTAACCATCAGATTTTTTTACTTCACCTGCCAAAGTTAGATGCCTCTAAGATCGCTCCTTCAGCTTCTTGAAGATTTTACTTTATTTCTTCAGTTGTCGAATTAATGATTCATTTATTTTTTTATTTATTCAAAGTACTGTCCTTGGTTAATACAGGTAGACTTGTCTGGATTTAGCTTTAGTTTGGTAAGTTAGTGGTTCCTCATTGGTTCCCTGAACTGGTAAGGAACCAACATTTTCTCTGCTTCTTTGAGGTAAAAGTTTTTATTATTTTTGTAATAATTATTAGTAAATTGTTGTTATCAGTTCTTGCCAGACTGTCTCGAACTTGGGTTTCTGGGGTTTTTCCACGGTTGCTGAACCAACCAGAAAACAAAAAAAAGCTTAGTAGTGTTGTTGTTATTTGTTAGTTGGTACGGAACCGGCATTTTTCTTAAGTAAAAGGTTATGTCACAGAAGCTCAAAAAGAAAATCGGCCCTACTGGTTTTCAGCACTGCACTGTGTGTGGCGAACCATTCGCTGAGGCTGATACCCGCACAACTTGTGTTGTCTGCTTAGGGTTTGACCACTCGAACGCAGACTGTAAAATTTGTAAAGCTTTTCCTCAGTCTACGTTTAATAGGCGCCTCAAGAGACTGAGAGAAAAAATGTCAGAAAAAGCTGCTGATCCAGCTCCAGAACAACCGGTTCCTTCCTCTAACAAAGAAAAATCTAAGGAACCAGAGGGAAAACCCCTCTGACAAGAGTGAAACCTCCTCAAAGCATAAGAGAAGTGCAGAAACTGCCGCCGAACCGGCCCCTGCCAAAAAGAAGAATAAAAATTAGAAACATAGAGGGAAGGAACCGCAACCAGAGATCACGGCAGTTCCAACTGCTGAAGAAATCGCAAACACTATCAAGATTATACAATTGCTGCAGAGCTCGCCGGTTCCTCAGCAAGCACCTCAGCAACCGCTGGTTCAAACTCCAGTTCAACCATAGTTTATAACAATGGTTGCTTCCTCGGTTCCTGGTTCGGCTGAACTGGACCCCTACTATGAAGAGGAGGAAGATGACCTTGGGGAGCCAAGTGAACGCGAGACCTGGCCAGAGCAGCAGGAATTAAAGTCCCCCACTCGACATCCTGAAGCTTTCTCTTCCCACTTTTCTTTTATGAAACAAGTGGCAGAGACTCTAGACCTTCCCACTCAGGAGACCACCGAGGAGGAGGAGGAGGAACCAGATTATATGGAGATGATGGACTTGGCAGCCGCTAAACGGTTTGCTACTCCTGATCCGCAAGTCATTAAAGAGGCAAGTCCAGAAAATCTAAAACAAAAAAAAAAAACTTCTCTTCCTTCAGTAGAGAAGAAAATGGAAAGAAAATACCATTTGGCCGGGGTGGGGCTGAATTCCTATTCAGTCACCCCAGCCATGAGGGGGTGGTACAGGCAGCTGCCTGTGACAGAGCAAATGTGCCATTGTCCTTGCATCACCCTGACAAGGACTTTCAGAAAATTGAATCTATGGCCAAAAAAAGGCTACTTGGGGCTTCTTTAGCCATCAGACAGGCCACTTATATGGCTTGTTTGTCCAGATACCAAAAAAGTCTCTAGAACTTGATGTTGGAGCTGGCCAGCAAAGCTCCTCCTGCACTAGCAGCTGATCTAGAAGAGACTGCCGGATGTGGCATTAAGGCTTCCAAATACCAGTTCACATGGCAGTGGATGCTAATGACACTGCTGCCAGGCTTATGGCAACCACAGTGTCTGAGAAGGTTTGCTTGGCTCAGGGCCACTAACCTTTTTCAGGACACCCAAACTAAGGCAATAGATTGCAGACTTCTCTGTTTGGTGAGCAAACAGAAGCTTACATGAAAAAAATGGATGAGTACAAGACTGCTTAGAAAAGTGCTTCTGCCAAAGAGAAGTCTTTCACCCACCAGAAGCAACAAACTAGGGAGGTAGGGGGAGACCTTATTCCATGCCTTATTTATTTATTTATTTATTTCCGTTTTGGAATTACAACCTTTGAGCCAATCTGGCTCTTTTACAAAAGCTCCAAGTCAGTAGAAGAACAAACAAAACAGTACAATTTACATCATATGACGAGAACATACAATAGCCAAGTGACAAAACTATTTTACAAGCAAGATAAATGTGGAGTATAACCTCAAATGCAAATACTTTTATTACAGAAATATCTTTAGTCTATAAGTCTAGTTATTAAGTGCAGGTTGCTTGTAATTGGCAGCCAAAATTGGCTTTGTCCAAGAAAAGGGAAGGGGGTATGGAGAGTATTGGCATGGGTACAGAGGAGGTGTATTGTATAATGTTATTGGGGGATAGGAGAAGAGGGTATGGTGATGAGTGAGAACAAGATGATCAGTGATGTATGCGCGGGGGCAGCCTAGGGATGTGTAAACCAAGTGGAGGGAGGGATGTGAGGACCTGGCGAGAGGTAGAAGGTGGGGGGTAAGGGTTGGAAGTCTAGGGCAGGGGATGAACTCCTATCATTATGCACAGCAGTTGCAGTCTTGGGATTCTACCAGGAGGCGATGGAGTTCTTTTTTGAATTGGCAGAGTTTCGTAAGGTGAAAACGGAGGGGGGTAGGTCGTTCGCTCAGCGAGGGCCTCAATAGGAGAGGGATCTCTGGGCGAAGGAGGTTCATTTGTAAGGTACATGCAGTACCCTTCTAGCAGAGCTTCGGGTTGTTTTAATGTTGGGGTTACGCTGAAAAAGCTTCGAAGTTGATTCTGGAACCAGTCATAGGAGGGCTTTTTTTCCTATGATACGTGCCTGGTACTGGGACCTTAGAGGTAATGGGAGACAGCCAGTTGTGCAGTAGAGAGTGCAAGAGTGGGAATACCGATTTAGCTCCTAGAACAAGTCAGTAGGCTCTGTTGAGCAGGAGTTTAACCCTTTTGAGAGCAGTTTCAGTGGCCACATTATAGATAGTCCATAGTCAGCGATGGACAGTATTGAGTTTTTGGTGACAAGGCTGAGAGCCTCAATGGTCATAGCATTTCTGTGTTGGTAAAGGAGTCTGAGTCTGATGTTGGCTGTTTTCACGACATGGTCAGTATGAGTGTTGAAAGAAAGGGTGTTGCCTAGGAAAAAGCCAAGGTATTTAAAGGTAGCAACCTGTTCAATTATGTCACTTTTGTTACTTATTATGGTAAGTGGGCCACCCTGCTTTTTTGAGCTTTGTAGGGTAAAGTGCATTGCTTTTGTTTTTCTGTAGTTCAAGAGGAGTTTGTTGTGAGAAAACCATGACTCCAGTTTAGTAAAGCTACTTTGAAGGGTAGCTGTTTTTTGTGGAGGTGTGTTCCTGGTACAGAGATCACTACATCGTCTGCGTAAAGCAGCATCTTAGCAGGGAATTGTAAAAGAGGCTGAATAGTAAGGACCCTAAAATTGATCCTTATGGGACACCCAAAGTAACATTCTGGGGTTCAGAGGATACACCTTTTATCCCAACACACTGGGACCTGTGCGAGAGGTAGCTTGAGAACCAGTATAGTGTATTGGTGGAGAGGCCAAGGGCTGCGAGGCTGTTGAACAGGATGTGATTACTGATGGTGTCAAACGCTTTGGGTAGGTCAGTAAAGATTGACCCAACTGTATTTCCACCATCCAGGGATTCATATAGGTGTGAAGTAAAGTCGGTGGGTGCAGTAATAGTGCTGTTGGATTTACGGAACCCATGCTTCTAAGGGCAGAGTAGGTTATATTTGTTGAGGTAATTTGTGAGCTGATCTGACACAATTCTCTCTTGGGCTTTCACGAGGGGTGGTAAAATAGATATAGGGCGGTAGTTGCTTATGCTGGTCCTGCCTCCACTTTTAAAGACTGGGGTGATGAGGGCGGTTTTCCATTTGTCAGGGAATATATCCAACTTAAGGGATGTGTTAAATAGTTGCGTTAGTGGGTAGGCAAGCTCTTCTAGGATGATGGCGAGAAGCTTCATGTCAATCATATCACTACCCATTCTAGTTTTGCCAAGGATCATCTTCACATATTTAATAGTGTCTGCCTTCGTGATAATTTTGAAGTAGAATGGGGGTTGAGTGGTGTTTGCGGTGGTAGCAGGGTTTGAGGGCCAGCTGTTAGGGTCAGTAACAAGGAACTCTGGAGGGAGGACGGAGCTGAGGTCTGTAAAGGTCAGATTAAAGGCATTAATGGGTTGCTGGAGAGGGCCCACAGGGGTGACAATTAGATCTGGTGGAGCTTTGGATTCTTTCCCGGTCAGTGTCTTTACATTCTCCCAGAACGCGCTCCCATTCCCCCAGCACTTTTGAAGTTCATTTCTGTAATAGGAGGCCTTAGCATTCCTTATCAAGCGGGTACATTTATTTCTTGCAGTCTTGTAGGCCTTAAAATCTACCCGTCTTCTGATAGCTCTCGCTACATGGCAGAGGTTGTCCCTATTCTTCATTAGTTCTAAGAGGGGGCCGTTAAGCCAAGGATTGGATGCCCCTTTTGTTTTGGATGTTCTGAATGGTGCAAATAAGTTGCAGGCTTTATTGGAGATGGTAATAAAGTATTCCAGAGCCTGGTTAGGGTCACGGCAAGTGACAAGGAGAGACCAGTCTGAGTCTCTCAGGTAGCTCTTGAAGTGGCCAAGTTGCCCTTTCCTCAGGGAGTGTTTTTTTTTTTCTGGTTTGCGGCATGTCCTTGGGGCACTTGTTAGACCAGGAGCATATAATGGGAGAGCGGTCACCCAAAGTGTCTGGCAGGGTGGTGATATTTTTTATGTGCTATGGGCAAGTAGCTAGGAGTCAATCAATGAGCGTGCTAATACCTGTTTGATAGTTCATCCTAGTTGTTTGATTTACCATCTGTGTTACGTAAACGGTATGTATTTTATCGCTGATAGTAACTGTATCCTTAGCTAGCCAGTTTGAATCAAAGTCCCCAAGGATAACCTATTCCCAGCCCTGCCTTGCTTTTTTGATGTGTTCCGTGAATAACTCTAGTCCTGGCGCTTGTTTTCCTGGGGTATGTAAACTGTTGTATATAACAGAGTTTTACCTTGTTGACCCATTGAAAGTTTAATGGAGAGTATCTGAGCTTCCTTGGCATTTGTATTGTAAGGCATAATTTGTCCGCAGATGCTGCTCCTCATGTAGACTAGGCACCAACCCCCTTGTTTGGAGAGCCTGTCCATATGAAAGATGGTGTAACCATCCAGAGAGATTGAGGAGTCTGGAACCTGGAGGAGAGCCAGGTTTCTGTGAGAGTGAAAACATCAGGTTTGTGAATTGTTACCCAAGCTTGGAGTTGGGCAAGTTTGTGTAGGAGGCTACAGATTGTAATAGTAGCAATTTTTATAGAACCAGTAGGCTGCTGTTGTGGTGGTTTGTGGGTCCAGGATTGAGGTGAATATTCCCTGATAGGAGCAGGAGGATAATAAGTAATCTGGTGAGGTATCATTTCCACCAAGTTCTTGCTATTCGAGCTAGCCAGCTTCTGTGGGGCCTGGGTGTGCGGGGATCCTTGGAGGAGATGTTATAGCACATCAGAGCCAGAACAGTTTCAGGTGGGATAGGTGTGCATTGGTGCATCCTGTGGAACTCATAGAGTGGGTATGTGTCAATAGGGGATTCGAGCTAGATATCTATTGTGACCAAACTGGTTGCTTGTGTACTTCGATTTATTGCCAGATCGCTAAGGGGAGTGGAGGTGGGTGCTGGCTGGTCATTTTTGAGTATCACACCGCCTTTCCCTCATGACCCATTGTCAGGTAGTTAAGGAGAAAAAAGATCATCACATTTACCAGCTGTGAGGAGCTCATTTTGGAGGTGTCTTTGCTCCTGTCACTTTAAGAGAAGTAGGGTGAGCAGGCTGCAATGGGAGCAAGCTAGAGAGGGAGAAGGTGAATTTAATGAGGAGCGGGGGAGTGAGGGTGGGAGAAAAGAAAGAAGCCTAGTTGTGCGGCTGGAAAGATCCAGGGCTGGCAAGTGAAAGGCTAGAGGGCTTTGGCCGAGATTTCGGCCTCTGAACTCAGGTGGCCTAGAGCAGGAGCAGTCCTGAATATGCCAGCCAATCACAACAGCCAAGGCCCACTTGTCAGATTCGAAGCCGTAGTGGCGTCGTACCTGATGTACCGAAAATGGATTAACTGGTGGTTGTTGCTGTAACTTTAGAAGGCATATAGCTAACTTCCTTAAATGAAAAAGCAAGGTTCCTATAGTGGCAGATCTGTATAAACTGCTAATGGGAAGCTGGAAGGGGCACAGAGCTCAGGGCAGATAGCATCACACTAGCTTAAAGCAACTCTATCAAAACTTAAATCAACTCTAACAAATCTCTACATCAGACTAAACATTTCTTAAAGTGAGAAATCAAAAAATTTAAAGCAGAGAGCCTTTTTATCAGGCTCAGGCTTTCCCAGACCTGGCAACAACGTGGCTATTTTAGAGCCGGGGTGGGGGCAACAGGCACTCTGGCCCAGCCTTCAGCCCAGGACACAAGCAACGCAGAACCCCTGATGTGCATGTCAGGGTTGCCTCCCCGTTACTGGTAGGTGGCAGACTGGCTCACTATTTCCAGGCTTGGCAAGCCATCACCACAGACAAGTGGGTCCTGGAAGTAATGAGCCAGGATCTTGCTCTCAGCTTCAAGAGCATACCAAAATTGAGAGCAATTCTCTTCAAACTGCAACCCCAGTGAAAAAAGCCTTTCTGGAATCTGAGATAGCCAGCCTTCTATTGGCAAAGGCAGTGGAACCTGTCCCTGTCTCCCAGAGGGGAAAATGAGTTTATTCAAGGTACTTCCTAACCCTAAAGAAGAATGGGGAGCGGTGACCCATATTGGATCTCAGAATCCTAAACAGATATCTAACAAAGCCAAAGTTCAAGATGCTCACCTTGGCAGTGATTCTCCCCACTTTCAGGCAGGGAGACTGGCTGGCACCTTAGACCTCAAGGATGCCTATTTCCATATTCTCATCAGACAATCTCACAGGAAGTACCTCGGGTTCAGATTGCCATCAGGCCATTACCAGTTCAGAGCTCTGCCCCAAGGATGTTCACAAAGTACCTGGCTGTGGTAGTGGCACATTTGAGAAGGCAGGGGGTAACAGTCTTCCCTTACCTAGACGACTGGCTAGTCGTGGGGCAGTCCCCTCAGCAGGTAAGGGATGCTCTAGTCCTCACACAGGCTACGTTGCAGTTTCTAGGGTTCCTGGTGAACCTGAAAAAGTCAGTCCTGCAGCTCGTCCAGCTCTTGGATTTCATAAGAGTGGAGTTGGGCACTCAAAGAGGGAAGGCATTCCTTCCTCAGGAAAGGGTGGGCAGCCAGTTGGCAAGCTCCTTCCAGATTCACAACCCCAGACCAGCAAGACATTTCCTGCAACTCATAGGACACATTGAAGCTTCAACAGCAACAGTGCCAGGAGTCAGGTTCCAGATACGAACATACGAACATACATACAAAATTTGTCAGAAGATAAAGGCCTAGAGGTCTATCAAGTCTGCTCGAATGTGCAGCTAGCACCCCTTATTCTGCAGCTGCCCTTCCCTTCCACCCTTCCCCTTCATTAACCCTCCCCCTTGTCCTGTCCCATCGTCGTTTGAAGCAGTCCACTGTTCTACTGCATACCACTTCAGGAGGTAACGCATTCCACCCAGCCACCACCCTCTCTGTAAAAAAGTGTCTCCTCATCTCCCTCCTGAACCTTCCTCGCTCCAGTCTCATATCATGGCCCCTGGTGTCCCTCCCCTCCCTTACTTTGAACAGCCCTTCTGTACTTGTTTTGTTTATTCCTTTCATGTATTTAAAGGTTTCAATCGTGTCACCCCTATCTCTCCTCTCCTCCAGTGAGTACATGTTCAACTCCTTCAACCTCCTCTTGTATGATAAGTCCCCCAGCCCCTTGATCATCTTTGTCGCTCTGCGCTGCACCCCCTCCAGTAACTTAATGTCCCTCTTCAGATACGGACGCCAGTACTGCACGCAGTACTCCAGGTGTGGTCTAACTAATGACCTATACAGTGGCAGAATCACCTCCTCCTCCTCGAGATATACCCTTTCAATACAACCCAGCATTTTGTTGGCCTTTGCAGCTGCCTTCCTACATTGTGCCGAGTTGTTCATTGACCCTGTAATGAGCACACCCAGATCCTTCTCCTCCTCTGTCTGGGCTAGCTGCACCCCCTAGCTGGTAACTCCTTCTTGGGTTCTTCATCCCAAATGCAGCACCTTGCACTTTTTGCATTAAAGCCCAGTTGCCAGGTGTCTGACCAGGTTTCAAGCTTTGCCAGATCATCCTGCAACCCCTGCCATCCCCTAGGTCATCCACCTGCGCCTACCTTGGTATCATCAGCAAACAGACTGATCTTGCTCTTGATGTCCCATGATATGTCTGCAATGAATATCCCAAACAACACTGGTCCCAACACTGAGCCCTGTGGAACACCACTCGTCACTGCCCTTGGGTGTGAGAGCTCCCCACCCACCACCACCCTCTGTTGCCTTCCCTGCAGCCAGTTTCCTACCCATCTCACCAGCTTTGCACCCGCCTCTGTGCCTACTAACTTCCTTCCCAGCCTTCCATGTGGCACTGAGTCGAATGCCTTACTGAAGTCCAGATACAGGACATCCACTGCATGGCCCCTGTCCAGTTGCCTAGTTACCCAGTCATAGAACTCGACTAGGTTGGTTTGGCAGGATCTGCCACGTATGAAGCCATGCTGTCTGCTGTCCTGTAGTCCTTTGGCCTCTAGGAGGGCCACCAGCCTCTCCTTCAGGATAGTCTCCATTAGCTTACCCAGCTCCACCTCAGGGCCCATTGGTCCCAGGAAAAAGGACTCTGTCAAAGCTAGTACCAGTCACAGGGACTCTCATTCTAGCACTGCAGTGGTGGCAGGAAAGGGACAACCTCAGGGAAGGGGTACCATTCCAGCAGGAGTCCCCAACTGTAGTGTTGACAACAGATGCCTTCCTCCTAGGATGGGGCACCCATCTGAGGGAGCACACTGTACATGGTACATGGTCACAGCAGGAGTCACTACTGCACATAAACCTGTTGGAGCTCAGGGCAGTTTTTCTGGCCCTCCAGTAATTCGCCTCACTGGTCCAGGACAAGGTGGTGCAAGTCAGAACAGACAACACCACAACCATGTATTACATAAACAAGGGGTCACAAGGTCCACCTTGCTGTGTATAGAGGCCATGAACATTTGGGGTATGGCATATTCTCTCAGGGTCTCTCTTTCAGCAGTCCATCTTCCAGGGGAGGACAACGTCCTAGCAGATGTGCTGAGCAGAATCAATCAAAACCACCACATGTGGTCTCTGAATAGACAGATCCTGAAAACTGTCTTCAAAAGATGGGGCACTCCAGAGATAGAGCTCTTTGCAGCCCCAGATAACCACCAGTTGCCACAGTTTTGTTGCAGGCCTCTGGTAGTGGGCACAGTGCCACTGGATGCGCTAATACTGGATTGTACAGGGAAGTTCCTGTATGCCTTCCCTCCGTTGCTAAGGGTGCTGAACAAGCTCCGGTCCCAGCCAGCAGTAATTATCCTCATAGCTCCAGATTAGGCCAGGCAGCCTTGGTACTCCCTTCTCTTGTCCCTGTTAATCTCCAGACCGATTTGCCTCCCCTGGAGATACAACCTGCTGACATCCTCTCAGGAGGATCCTCCACCCCAACCTCAAGTTCCTCAGGCTCATGACCTGGCTCTTGAGAACCTAGAGTATGCTAATCTGCACCTTTCTGAAGGGGTCCTGGAGGTCCTAAGAGTCTCCCAGAAGCCCTCTACCAGGAAAACTTACACTTCTAAATGGAAGAGGTTCTCCATTTAGTGCCAACAGAAGTCCTAGATCCTAATTAAGCTGGACTCAGTCCTGTTGGACTGCTTATCCCATCTTCACTCCCTAGGCCTTAAGCCATGTACACTCAAGGTACACTTGGCAGCTGTCTCTGCCTACCTCTCAGCGGGTAAGGGCACTTCTTTCACTTCCAATCCAGTTTTCAGGAAGTTCTTCAGAGGATTGCTTCACTTGCATCCCCCATACAGGGAACCAGTCCCTTCTTAGTACCTGAATATATGCAGATTGTGCACCTAATGCAACCCCCATTTGAGCCCATGTTCTCAGTGGACCTCAAGTACGTGACTTGGAAAACAGTCATTTTAGTGGCAGTTACTTCAGCCAGAACGATTAGTGAACTCCAGGCTTTGTCCACATTTCAGTCCATAGGTTTCTTCACGGAGAGGGTGGTAGAGGCTTGGAATAAACTGCCAGAGGAAGTGGTGGGGGCTGAAACAACAGAGGGATTCAAGAGGGCATGGGACAGACATATGGGGCTCGTAGATGGGGGGGGGCCTATGGTAAAGCGATAAGGGGGGGAGGGGGGAAGGGGCAGACTCGATGGGCCAGTGGGTTCCTTTTCTGACGTCAGATTTCCATGATTCTGTAGGACAAGGTAGTCCTCAGAACCGGTAGAAAGTTCCTCCCCAAAGTAGTGTCTAACCTCAACCAGTCTATTACCCTGCCTGTCTTTTTCACTGATCATTCCAGTTCAGGGGAATGCAGGCTGCATAGCCTAGATGTTAAGAGGGCTATCAGCTATTATTTGAATCATACAAAAGGCCATAGACAGGACCATACTTAGCGTTTCCTGACCTATGGAGAAGTGGGGAAAGGCAAACCAGTTTCAAAAGGGTCTATTGCACCCTGGATTGTTGCCTGTATTCAGTTTTGTTGCAGCAAACTAGGCAAGGAGCCCCCAGTAAGCCTCAGGGCTCATTCCACCAGCGGTACAGCTGCTTCTATAGCAGCTGCCAGTGACATTCCTTTGTTAGAAATTTGCAGAGTAGCAACCTGGAAAACTGTTCACACCTTTATTAAACACTATTGCCTGGACACCCAGGCTAGAAGTGATGCCAGATTTGGCACAGCAGTACTGCAGAGCTTGTTTCCTAAATGGATTCTGTGTCCGCCTGCAAAGGTACTGCTTGGTAGTCTGCATATTTCAGAATACAGTAAAGATTTCCTGGGGCTTGAAGAAAAAATTACTTACCTTAGTAATCTTGTTTCTTCCAAGGGAATCTTTACTGTATTCTAAGCTCCCACCCTACTTCCCCTACCAGAACCTGGTGGGCACTGCACTCCAGCTGTTCATATTTTGTTGTTGAAACTTGTTTAGGTTGGTTGTTCCTGGGCATCTGTGACTTGAGTCTTTTCAGATGTCCTATTCAAAGGGAGGATTACAGTTCTTAGAGAGAATCGGTTCTTTAGGATAGCATAGAAAGCATCTTTTTGTACATGCTTCATAGGAATATGACGGTTACATAGAATGCACCAGGGATAGTAGTTTGAAAACCGAGCTCGAGCCTATCAGTGTTCTACTGTTTGCATAGATTCTTTAACTCTGTCCTCTCCGGGGCAGTTGAATGGTGAAGGCTAACTGCATATGTCAGAATACAGTAAAGATTTCCTTGGAGGAAACAAGATTACTATGGTAAGTAATTTTTTCTTCCCAGTCCACAAGCTTTCCCCCTGGTGTCCATGCCATACTTACAAAAGGTAAGACAGTTACTGGCAACCCCGCTGCCCCCAACACCTTTTGATTCCCCTTCCGTGCCTCTGACCTCACTGCTTTAGGAGGTTCTGGTGGGGTGCCATATGTCCCTCTTTTTGTCAGAGTGGTAGGAGATCATTACAGATACGTGGGTTCTTGAGATTGCCCAGCGAGGACATACCCTAGGATGCTTTACAGTTCCTCCAGTTACTCCTCCGTTGCCAAACAGATATCTTCCAGGATATCTTGCCGTTCTACTGGAAGAGGTTCAATTCCTCCTCTGCAAAAGGGCTGTGGAATTAATCCTGGGTATGGAAATAAATCAAGGATTTATTTCTGGTGATCTTCCTGGACTAAAAGTCTTCACCATTCATTCACACTAGTGGAACTACGCTGGAAGTGCCAGGACCCAGCGGGAGCAAAAAATTTTCAGGAGGGCCGGTGCTGAGATAGGATCACACATGCGTGGCACCACGAGACTGGCTATTGCCATATAGGCTATCTCAGCGTCTACCCTCCAACCGCCTCAGTTCCTTTTTTATCTCCGCCATCGAGTGCTGCTTCAGTTCGATGTTGCTCGCCAGTGGGAGTCAAGTCTTCAAGTCTATACAGCAGCAGCTTTTTTGTTCAGTTCGTTTAGCTTACAGTAGTTGTGTAGTTTATTTATTTTATTGTGAAAAAAAAACAAACTAAACTCCTGTGACAGCCATCCTTCAACGGAGTCGACCATGGGCGGTGTCGGTGACAGTAGGGAGACTTCACTTAAAAGTTGTTCTGGCAGTGGGGCTGTGTCCAGTCCACCGCCCTTTTCGAAGGGGGTCAACCACGGGCAGTCCGGTGCTCAGGAGGAAGGACAGTCCTTCCGTAAGCATAAAAAAAGCAGTCCGATCAGGTGGGGACCCTGCACTGCTTGGCGTCGACTCTTATCCCGACAGTCAAAAGAAGGAGGTATCGGCTAGAGGTAGCCCTCGATATATCTGCATGAGTGTCATGCCGGTGGCTGGAGGCGTTGGCCGACTCTGCTTCTGTTGGGTCCCTGGCGGCCGCGCTTCGCCGCTCCTGAGCCCCTCATTGTCCTCCGTTGGGGCTCCTGGTGAGCAGTTTCACCATTGGGCCGCTTTTATGGAGCAGTGGGTGCAACATTTGTCTCTTCTTCCTTTGGCGGCGGTGCTGGCTCCAGATCCTTCGGGATTGGGAGCCGTTGAGCCAAGGCTAGGGTGTTTGGGACAAGAGGCTTGGACTACATCTGCGGCGCTAGCATCCTCCTTGTCCACTCCTCGTGCCTACCCCCTCAACTGTTGTCAATGCAGGGGCTGGCACAAGTACCTACAACTTCTTCTCCCTTCTCTTTTAGGTCTGTCAGGACTTCTTTTAGGATGGTGCAGGCTTCTTTGGAGCCGAGTGCCCAACAGCTGGCCTCGGTGCCGGTGCCAGCATCACGTGGCGCCGGCTCCCATGGCACCTTCCCTGGCACCGCGGGCAGTGCCATGGCCAACGCCAGGGGCCTCAACGCCGATGGCGGCCTCATCAATTCCTCGTTTTTCCTGGTCCAAGCCTGTCATTGGTATCCCATCTGACATGGAGGGAGATCTTGATGAGTCTGATCCGGACATGATCCTTTCTGACAGTGATGCGGTTGGCTCAGTTTTTGGACTGGAGAGCAAGCCTTCAATCTCCACCGAATCCATAGTGGAAGATCTTTCTTTCCAGTCTTTACTCAAGAATTCCGGATCCGCCTTGCCTTTACAGACTTCTTCGATGGACCTGGTAAGCTGTTGCAGTTACAATTCCTGCATGTCCGTGAAATCCCAGTGGATTTGACTCCTCTGATTCCGCCTTCTTTCGAAACTCTATCAGAGATAATTTGGGACAAGCTAGCTCTCATTCCCTCGGTGTCTAAAGTCATCGATTAGAAATATGCCCCGGCCAAGGATAAGCCTATCCTGTCTTCGCAGGCTTTTGTGGATGCTTTAGTTGTGCTTGCTGAGAATGACAAGGCTGTCCTTCCTTAGGAGTCTTCCGCTCGACCTGTCAATAAGGAGTCTCGTTAGATCGACACTCGGGTAAGCGGACATTCACGGCTGAAACCTTGGGTATGCATATTGCTAGCTACCAGGGCCATTTCTCACAGTACGAGTATACTCTCTGGCACTTGCTTAAGGTTTTGGCTGAGAAGCTTCCAGAATCTGATGTCTCCTTAGAGCTACTGCAAACTATCACCAGAGGCATAGAATCCAGTAACCAGCAGCTGAAGGCTGCAGTGGATGCCTGTGATACAGCTTCCAGGGCTGCTGCCACAGGGATTTGTATACGGCATCACTCCGTTCTAAGGACATCAGGTTTTCCGGCTGATGCCCAGTAGAGGGTTATGAATGTCCCTTTTGATGGTGCCTACCTCTTCGGCTCTCAAATAGAGCAAGCACTAGAGGCCGCAGAGAAGACTAGGTCTGCCCTGAAAACCGCCAGACTGGTGCCCCCTGGCCCTCAGCAAAATGGGAACCGCCAGCAATTTTGTAGCCGACACTCCTTTCGAGTAAGGGTCGAGGAGCTGGTAATAAAAATACAGCTCCCCAACCGCAAAAGAAGGTGCAGCAAAAGGCGCCTAGTGCCACACTCTGAGAATTCGGCCCAGGTCCCGCCTCTGTTGCCCGAGGGGGACTCTTCCACGGCAGTGGGAGGTCATCTGTCTCTTTTCTATGAGCAGTGGAAGCAAGTCACGTCAGACGAGTGGGTCCTCAGAATTGTCAGGAAGGGTTACTTCCACAATCTTGTGGACACCCCTCCAGACCTTCCACCAAAATGGCAGTCCAACCTCTCCGCTGCTCAGTCAGACCTTCTTGCTGTGGAGATCCGGGGCCTCTTAAAAACCAGGGCAATATAAGTTGTTCCCCTCGCAGAGAGGAACACTGGATTTTATTCCAATTACTTTCTGATTCCAAAGAAAACAGGCAGGATGGGCCCGATTCTCGACCTTAGAAAGTTAAACAAGTATCTTTTCAGGGAGAAATTCAAGATGGTCTCCCTGGGACCGCTACTTCCATTGGTTCATCAGTTTGGCTGGCTCATGTCCCTCGACATGCAGGATGCTTACTAGCATGTCCCAGTGCACCCGAATCACCGCAGATACTTGCGCTTTGTGGTTCTGGGTCAGCACTACCAGTTCCAAGTATTGCCCTTTGGACTGTCCTTGGCACCTCGAGCCTTCACAAAGTGCTTCACAGTGCTCGCTGTGCACCTCAGAAAGCTGGGTATTCAAGTCGTCCCCTATCTGGACGACTGGCTCCTAGCAAGTCCCTCTGAATGAGGGACAAGGAAGGCAATAGCCGAAGCCTCCGAGTTCCTCACATCCATGGGAGTCCTCTTGAACCTAGAGAAGTCTCAACTTCAGCCTTCTCAGCAGCTCCTCTTCATAGGAGCGCTACTGGATACCACCCAGAAGAGAGCCTTCCTCCCAGAGGACAGGGAGGACTCTATTTTCCAGAAGGCCCGCTTCATCAGGGAGAACACGTCGGTTCAAGCCATTGCGATGCAGCTGATGTTGGGCCTCATGGCATCGTCTGTTTTCATGGTACCCCTGGCACGATTGCACACGAGGACCTCTCAGTGGATGTTCAGTGCGCAGTGGTCGCTGACCACGCATCCGCAGTCCTTTCTCATAAGGGTAACACAGCCACTGGCACGGTCTCTTCTGTGGCGGATGCAGGAAATCAACCTGCAGCAGGGTCTTCCCTTTGCCCTGCTGGAGCCACAGATCACAGTCACCACAGATACTTTCCTGGTGGGTAGGTGGGTTCACTGTCAGGACCTCTACACTCAGGGAGTGTGGAGCCAGGACAAGTCACACCTTCACATAAATGTTCTGGGGATGAGAGTGGTCCTGTATGGTGTCCGAGCTCTGAAGGATGCTCTCTGCCAGCAAGTAATTCTACTTCAGACAGACAACAAGGCTGTGATGTACTGTACTACATTGAGCAGGGCGGAGCGCACTCCTACCCCCATTGCAGGGAGGCGATGAGAGTGTGGGAATGGTGTCTCGAGAGTGAGACATCCATCCAGGCAGTTTACCTTTTGGGAGTCCAGAATGACCTAGTGGACCACCTCAGCAGAACGGAGGCGGATCTTCACGAATGGTCGCTCACGGTAGATGTCGTACAGTCACTCTTCGACGAGTGGGGAACTCTGGACCTGGACCTTTTTGCATCCCCATGCAACACAAAACTGCCTCGATTCTGCTTCAGAAACCGAGAACATGGTGTTTTCTGTCAGGATGCATTCAAACTACGGTGGACAAAACTCTTTCTGTACGCATTTCCTCCTCTTCCGTTGGTTCAGAGGGTGCTCTTCAAATTGGAGGCACAAGGGGGCAGGATGATTCTAATCACCCCATACTAGCCTCGGCAGATATGGTTCCCGCTGATCAACAGATTGTCAGAGGTTCCTCCAAAGCAGCTGCCCCTATGAACAGACCTCCTGACACAGGGACCCCTGATCCATCCCAGCCTGTGCTCACTCCATCTCTATGCCTGACTCCTTAGGAGATAGACATGAGTAGATTTAAGATTTCCCAGTGGATCTTGGAGATCCTGTTAGCAACTCGTAAACCTTCTACTAGAAAGACTTGCACAGCAAAGTGGAAGCGTTTCTCAATTTGGTATGCGAAGTCCCATCTGGATCCTTTCTCTTGCCCACCAAACAAGGTGTTGGAGTACCTTCTAGACCTGTTGAATGCAGAGCTGCAATACTCCACAGTAAAGGTGCACCTCTGCACGATTTCCACCTGCCATAAGCCAGTGCATAACCTGGCACTGGCTCAGCTTCCCATAGTGAAAAGATTCCTTAAGCCACCGGCCCGGTGGCGCTGAGGGTTGAGGTGCTTGACACCACACCTTGCATTATGCCGGTGACCCAGGTTCGGGAACGACCTTGGGTTGTCGTGGGGAGGCAGAGCAGGATCGAGCATGCCGATGGGCAGCTCTCTCTCTCAAGGGTGGTTGGTCGCACCCCCCCGTAGTTCCACTTCCACTGGGTAGAGGTCTGGTGGGTAGCATAGGCAGAGAGGGTAATCAGTGCAGGAGGTGGAAGGGGCCGAGCTGGCACCAGCAGGTGGATTGTGCCTCCACATGCCTCACATGGCGTGCAGCGGGTCGGGAGAAAACCAGTAAAAATACCTGTGTGTCCCCATCGCCAGTTGGCAGGAGGAGACGACGGGGACCAAACTGTTATATGAAGAAAAAAAAGATTCCTTAAAGGCATACTTCACACCAGACCCCTGGTCAGAAGACCGGTGGCTGCATGGAATATTAACCGTGTGCTAGACATGCTAACTCGCAAACCGTTTGAACCTCTAGCCACTTGTGATTTGAAGTTTCTGACCTGGAAGACTGCCTTCCTGGTAGCCATTACTTCTGCTCGTAGGGTCTCTGAGATCCACACGTTGGTTATGGACCCTCCATACACGATGTTTCACAAGGATAAGGTGGTTCTTCGCACCCACACTAAGTTTCTTCCAAAGGTGGTTTCGGAATTTCACCTTAACCAACCTTTGGTGCTTCCAACTTACTTCGCCAGCTTCCAGAATGAAGGGGAACGCACCTTTCACTGTCTAGGTGTGAAAAGAGCTTTGTGGTTCTACATTGACAGAAGTAAGGAGATCTGCCAATCTAAACAGCTCTTCGTGTCTTTCAGTGTGACCTGGCTGTATCAGCCTGTTTCCATCGATTGCATTTCTCCGTGGCTAGTAGCCTGTTTCCGACATTGCTACTCGATGGTGCAGGTCAAGCTGGAAGGCTGGGTCTACGCTCTCTCTACTAGAGCGGTTGTGGCTTCCCTGGCAAAGATTCGTAATGTACCCGTTGCAGACATCTGCAGAGTGGCTACTTGGAGCTCAGTGCACACATTCGTAAAGCACTATGCTGTCGACATTCATGCCAGATAGCACACGTCCTTCGGCAGATCAGTCCTTAATGGACTTCTGTCTTGAGCAAGCTCTATCTCCTGCCACCCTGCTTGGGGGATTGGTTTTTAGCTCAGTACTCTCCCACTAGTGTGAATGAATGGTAAAGACTTTTAGTCCAGGAAGATATGGAAATTACTTACCTACCATAATTCTTGATCTTCTTGGACCATTCATTCACATGCCCATCCACCATCCCCCGAGCTCACTCATTCTGTTTTTGGTCTTCACTCCCTTGGTGGTTGGGCTGTGAAGATATTGTTGTGTTGACCCTTCTTATATGGGTCATCCAGGCTATCTTATGCCCTGATTAGGTTAGGTTTTCCTAGATTAGTTTATGCTGCACCTCCTCGATCAAAGAGGTACTGAGGCTGTTGGAGGGTCGATGCTGAGAGTCTATATGGCGTGAGCCAGCCTCGTGGCGCCACGCATGCACAGTCCTATCTCGGCCCTCCTGAAGATTTTTGGCTCCTGCTGGGTCCTAGCACCTCCAGCTTAGTCCCACTAGTGTGAATGAATGGTGAAGACTTCGTCCAAGAAGATCAAGAATTACGGTTGGTGCGCAATTTCCATTTTTCTGGTTCCAAACTGGACCGAAGGGGTCTGAACTTGAGCATACAATACAAAAAGTTCAGGATGGTCTCCCTACAGTCCCTGTTGCCTGTACTGTTAAAAGGGGTCTGGATGCTCCCCTTGTGTACATGAAAGATGCTTACCTTCAAATCAAGATCAGGAAATCTGACAGAAAGTACAGAATTTGCTATTCATGTTACAGGGCTTTTACTACCAATTTTGTATTTTGCCCTTTGGCTTATGCTCTGCAGTACATATCTTTAAGTATTCGCAGCGGTGGCAGCAGCCCTCCACAGTTAGGGTCTGTATGTCTTCCCCTTGCATATACAGTTGGCTGTTAAAGGCCATTCTCGGGAAGCCATTGTATACACTGTTTCGGACCCAGCAATTGTTCAACCAACTGGGAATTTTGGTTAACGAGCAGAAATCGGTCCTTAACCCTTGCCTGAGGCGCCAATAACTTGGAGCTGTACTGGACACGGGTCTCTGTTGGATGCATCTGCCCTGGGACCGTGGCACAGACACAGCTGGCCACCTCCAGCGACTATATCTTAGCCCACCCCACTGTCTCTTAAGACTGGTTGGTCTGATGGCTGCCACCCTGACAGTTCCGCTGGCCTGCCTCCATATGTGGGTTCCACAGTGGTTCCTCAGAGCACAGTGGTCTCAGAATTCGGATGGGTTTTAGCACTTCATGCAGGTCACTTTACCTCTTTGTTGTTCCCTACAATGGTGGCTGGACTGCTCTAACCTAGAGAAAGGGTCTGCATCCCTACAGCTATTCACCCTGCTGGTGATGACCACAGGTGCCTCAGGGACAGGATGGAGTGCCCATTTAGGCCCTTTCAGAACCCAGGGTAAATGGGGCCTTCTGGATACAGTGCTTCATAGGAACACTGTGGAGATGAAGGATGATCTATGTGGCCTACAGGCCTTCACCATCCTCCTTCCAGGGAATCGGCTGTTGATTCACACAGACAGTGTGTCGACATACAACATCACTCAACAAGATGGAGTTAATTCATACGCTCTCTGCAGAGAAGCAAATGAGTTTGGCACTGGATGGTGGAACACGACATATTTCTGTCAGTGGCGTTCCTCCCTGGGAACATGAATGCACTTGCAGATCACCTCAGTTGATCCAGTGCATCCTTCCACAAACAGGAACTCCTGGACTCTGTTGTGGATGGCCTGTTTGAAAAATGATGCTGTCAGGACATTAACCAGTTTGCATCTCCATATGACGCAAAACTGCTGCATTTCTGCTCACTTGCTTCAGGGCCTGGAGTTTTTGGGTGAGATGCATTCGCTCTCTCTTGGAAAGGGAGGTTTCTGTATGCTTTTCCCCATTATCTCTAATACAGAAGGTTCTGGTCAGCTGCAGACCAAGCATGCCACCTTGATTCTGGTGGCCCCTCATTGGCCCAGGCGAATTTGGTTTCCACTTCTCCAGCAGTTGGTAGTGGTACCTCCTGTTCTGTTCCGACTGCGAGCTGAACTTCTGACACAGGAGCAGGGTGCTCTGGTGCATGCGGATCTTCAGTCCTTGCACCTTCGCGCATGGCTCCTGGAGACATAGAGCTCTCCCGCTTTGAGGTTTCCCCAGCGGTAGTTAATGTTCTCTTGGTGGCTACAAAGCCATCTACCCAATACACTTACAGAAATGGAAACTGTTTACTGTATGGTGTACTGGGCATGCCCCGAATCTCATAACCAGTCCATTTTCTAAATTACTGTCCCTTAAGGACTCAGGACAAGGATATTCCTCAATAAAGGTCCACATGGCCACTCTGTTGGCCTTCCATGCCCTGACAGAGGGTAAGATTGTGACCCAGTTGGAGGTTTCCTGTAGATTCCTAAGAGGCATCCTCCTTCTGCGCTCACCAGTCTGAGATCTGGTTCCTGTGTAGGAGGACTTTAATTTGGTCCTAGAGACCCTTACTGCACCTTCATTTGAGCCTGTGGCTAATTGTGAGCTGTACTTCCTCTCTTGGAAGACACTGTTTTTAGTGGCAATGACATCTGCTAGATGCATCTTGGAGTGTGCTTCACAGTAAGCACAGCCATGGAGACAAGCCGTACAAAAACAAGCATGCTGGACTTTAGAAGGGCTGACTTTGGCAAAATGGGTGAATACCTGAGGAATAAACTAGCAAATGGCCAAAAAGGAGGGGTGGAAGAACAATGGAGAAAAATCAAAACTGCCATCATAGAGGCAACAAGCCTTTGTGTGAAACAGATAAAGAAGAAAAAGCGGAGTAAAAAACCACTGGTTCTCAAAAGAGGTGGCCGGGAATGTTAAGGAGAAAAAGTCTGCACTCAAAAAATTATAAGGCATCACAGAAGGAGCACGGCAGGGAACTGTATCAATTAAAGCAGAAAGAAGTGGGGAAGGCAGTCAGAATAGCAAAAGTCCAAACTGAGGAAAAAATAGCCAAGTCAGTTAAGAAGGGGGATAAAACCTTTTACAGGTACATTAGGGAGCATAGAAAGGTTAAGAGAAGAATAGTGAAGATTAACAAGGGAGAGGGGAGGTGGGCAGAGGGAGACAGTGAAAAGGCAGAGATACTGAATGAATACTTTTGCTCAGTATTCACAAAAGAAGATGAGGAGGAGTTACCTAAACCAGACAATAGAAGCACTCTGGGTAGGGGGTTGACACCGGTCCATTTACAGAAGAAAGAGTCCTGAAATAACTCCTAAAACTCAAGGTGGACAAAGCAATGGGGCCTGATGGGATTCACCCCAGAATCCTAAAAGAACTAAGGGAGGACCTAGTGACACCACTGACCACACTTTTTAACAAATCATGGGAGGATGGGGTGGTACCTGAGGACTGGAGGAGGGCAGATGTGATTCCCCTTCACAAAAGTGGGAGCAAGGCAGAAGCAGGAAACTACAGACCTGTAAGTTTGGCCTCAGTGGTAGTGAAAATGATGGAATCACTTCTGAAAGAAAGAATTGTTGAATACCTAGAGGCCAGCAGGGCACAGGACCCAAAGCAGCATGGATTTACAGCAGGAAGGTCATGTCAGACGAATCTAATAGATTTCTTTGACTGGGTGACTAAAGTAATAGACCAGGGAGGGGCTGTGGATATGGCCTACCTAGACTTTAGCAAGGCATTTGACACAGTCCCACACAAAAGATTAATAATCAAGTTAGCCAGCCTGGGAGTGGGTCCCAGGTTGGTAGCCTGGGTTGCAAACTGGCTGCACAACAGGACACAGAAGGTAATAGTGAGTGGAACACATTCCGAAGAAAGGGGGTCACTAGTGGAGTACCTCAGGGCTCAGTACTGGGTCCAGTCCTCTTTAACATCTTTATAGGTGACATTGCAGAGGGTCTGAGGAAAGGTATGCCTCTTTGCAGATGATACAAAGATCTGTAACAGAGTTGATACACAAGGGGGGTAGAAAGGATGAAAAGGGACTTGGCAAGGTTGGAGGAATGGTCAGACATATGGCAACTTAGATTCAGTGCAAAGTAATGCACCTGGGAAACAAAACCCAGGAGAAGAGTACACAATAACAGGGAGGTACTAACAACAACAAAAATGGAACGGGACTTGGGGTAGTCATATCAGATGATCTAAAGGTGGGTAAGCAATGTGAGAAGTCAGTAAGGAGAGCCAGGGGGATACTGGGATGTATAGGAAGGGGCATCACAAGTAGAAAAAGGGAAGTGGTTATCCCTCTGTACAGACAGTTGGTGAGACCCCATCTGGAGTACTGTGTGCAGTTTTGGAGACCTCATCTACGCAAGGACATAGACAGGATGGAAGCAGTCCAGAGGAGGGCAACTAAAATGGTGCAGGGTCTGCATCAGAAATCATATGAAGAGAGACTGAGAGAGCTTAATATGTATACCCTTGGTGAAAGGAGGGACAGGGGGGACATGATAGAAACGTTCAAGTACCTCAAGGGAATCAACAAAGTCCAGGAGGGTAGCAACTTTCAGAAAAAGAGATGTTTAAGAACAAGGGGACACAATTTAAAGATAGAGGGGGGATGGCTTGGGGTAATGTGAGGAAATCTTTTTTATCACGGAGAGAGTGGTGGATGCGTGGAACTGCCTTCCTGGGGAGGATGTTGGGGCTAAAACAGTGGGGGAATTCAAACATGCATGGGACAGACACAATGCAGTTGTAGTGGGGGGTGGCAGGCAGTAGGCTGTTGGTTAACTAGAATCTGCAGCTTATCCAGTAGGTAGGGAAATGGGCAGACTGGGTGGGCCAAGTGTTTCTTATCTGCCGTCAAAGTCTGTGTTTCTATGTAAGTTGCAGACTCAGGTCCCAGATCCTCTGCCTATTGTTTTTCACAATGACAGGGTTACATTATGTACCAGTTCTCATTTTCTTCCAAAGGTTGTGTCTGAAAGAACACCAAGTCCGACATCAGACAAAAGATCTTCCTGTTTACGTTTCCTTTCCCACATATAGTAGGGAGTGTGGTTTACATACACCGGATGTACATAGGACACTGCGTTGGTGCCTGGATTGTTCAAAGGATGGTAGAAAATCCTCTCAACTGTTAATTGCTTTTGCCTGAGAATGGTGGGCTTACTGATTTCTAAACAAGGCCTGTCCAAATGGCTGGCCAGTTGTATTACATTTTATTACCAGAAGCATGGTAAGCAGCTTCCTGGCCCTGCTCATGCACATTCCACCCGCAGTGTGGTTACCTGAGTGACTTGTTTTTAGAATGTGTCCACTGGTGACATCTGTGCTGCTGCTGCCACTTGGAGTACTGTTCATGCATTCACGAAACACTGCAGTCTGAACACGCCTCTCATAGACGTGCCAGCTTTGGCCTCAGCATTCTGCAAGGCCTCCTTACTCAGGATCATTAGGTCCTCCAGTTCTCCCTCAGTACTTGTTAGTGCTTGGGAACTGTTCCGTGACGTGGCTCAGTGGAGGAAGACAGTACTGTCTGCTATTGCAAGCCGCTTCTCCTGTGGTGTCAAACACTGCTTTATACTCAGGTTTCCATATAGTTTCCTGCGTTCCTAGTTTGGTCCTGGTCACTTAAGTCCCTGTCAGTTCAGTGATCTTCCAAACTTGTCTTTGGCAGGGAACTGAGGCATGGTGGGGACACACACATTATATAGGCACTGACAAGGCATGTTGATGTGGGTGGCCCCAGCCTGCAAACATTTCCGGTGGTCCTTATGCCGCCAATTTTCCGCTCCATGATGTTGCTCAATGGAGGAGAGTCTCTCGAAGATATACCGTTACGGTAGGTAACTATTCTTTCACATCCTTAGCCATCTAGAGTCTGACTCACATTCCACTTTATCAATATACAAGAGGATATGTAATTACGATAGTTGTGTGACATTTCTGAAAATTCCTCTGTAATGCATCTGAAATGTCTTCACAATCATGAAATCAGTATACCAGCTGGTGTAATGCTAGAGGATGCATGTGACGGACAGCAGTTGGCCTAGAACTTGAGCAGAGTGTTTGTGCCGGATGTTGTTTGGGGGACTGGACTGGGGTTTGGGTGCCCCAGCGAGTGAGGGATGCCACCAGACACTGGGGAACTGTTAACTGGGTACAGGAAGAGGGAGGGGTGCCACTGGACACCACAGGTAACTATTAACTGGTTATGGAGAGAGGTGCCACTACACACCACAGAACTGTTAATTAGGAACAGGGAGAGGGAGCGGGGTGCCACTGGATACCAGGGAACTCTTAACTGTATCCAGTGGAGGGGGAGGTGCCACCAGGCACTAGGGAACTTTTCACTGAGTATGGGGGAGGAAGAAGGTGGTTCCTGCTGTTTGTGCATTGTTAAAACGTGCTTTTTTGAAGCATTAACTAGCACTTTGCAAACATGCTGATAGTGCTACAAAAGGTTTCCAGTATGCCAGGGTGCCATGCATGCAGGGCTTTTCCTCTAATTAGCATGCCCTCAGGCAGCCCATAGTGCATGCGCTAATATGTTAGTGCTGCACTAACTATGGTTGGATTGTGGCACTTGCCGTGCTAAGTACTGTTCCAATGTGTAAAGCCAATTTGCGTGGCACAAACACTGTTATTGCGACACTGAGTATGCTGCCCACTGTTATTGTATATTCTGATAAGGCATGCAGGTCTTCTATTCAATTTAATTCCATACAGAAATTCCCCGGGGAACCCCAAGTATAGTGCAGAGCTTAAAATTAACACAGAAAACCTGTTCCCTTTGCAACTGGAAACAGACTGGTGCATGTAGTTTGGGCCCTTCCGAGCTGCATGATTCATGTAACATGTAAGCCAAGCTTTGAGTGGAGACTTTGCTGTGTGCTTCTGGCAGTCAGTGCATTGCCTTGGGAAGGAGCAGGAGCAAGTGCTAAGTGTTTTTTAAATCATACAGACTTGCTCTTGAACCTGTACGTGCTGATGTACTGTTTGTAAGTCAGTGACAGTTGGCACCTGGGGAAGGGATGGGGCTAAGCCATGAGCAGGCAGTGATTTTTGTTTTCCCCAGTTTGAATCTGAGCGAGTGTATGTCTAATGTAGAGAGTAGAGGAGGAGCCTAAACCATGCACTGTCCAATTGTGACAGTGGGGTGTGTGGGATGGGGTAGGATGTGGAAACACATGCTGTTAGTCACTTCACTGACCAGCTATCTGCTTAGAGTCAGTGTGTGGCACTGGCACTGGCACCGCACCGGGCTATAGCTGTGTATATGTGTGTGTGTGTGTATGTGTGTTTTTTGGGGGCTTTCAGAAGGATGCTAGAGCATAGACTGGTGCTGAAAATGACTCTTAAGCTCACGGGGTTTACTTTTATAATTTTCAATCAGTGCCAGTAACCTAACATTAGTGCATGTAACTTTGTACCCACATCCCCCGCGCTGCAAGTATTTAAAAAAATATATATATAATTAAGCAATAAGGCATGACCAGAGGTTATGTTAATGGTCTGTTAATCACCTTCTAGGGGTGTAATGTGGCACGAGGCATAGCCGAGTGCTACATGCCCCTAGAGGGTGATTAACTGACCATTAACATAACCCCTGGGAGTGCCTTATTGCTATTATAATAAAAATGTTTTTTAAGTAGTGTTAAACCTTGTTCAGCTTATGATTAGGCTGTACATGTATGTTAATCAAAGATTAACATAGGGCTGTTAGAATGTTTACAACCAATCAGAAAGCTCTCTTTCTCAAACCCTTTTTATAATAATAATTCTATCCATGTTATGGTGGTCCTGCCACATTATATATCATAATCTGTCAGTCTTGACATCTGCTAGCGTTTGTTTTACACATGAAGGTGTAAGTGGTTCTGAGTTGTTGCTGGTGAAACAGGTTTGTGACTTGAGTTCCCTCAGTTGTTCTCTCATAACAAATATTACAGAAGTAAGTGATCTGTCTTCATCCTGGCATTGGGTACTGCAGGCCTCTCAAGAGATATCCTTTCAGGTATGGCAAAGTGCATGCCACTAGGCTTCATAAAACACAGACCTTGCAGGTGTATTTTCTGTAGATAGAGCTGATTCAAAGCGTGCTGACAGTTGACTCACTAAGGAGATCCATTAAAAGGAATGTACAGTTTAATGACAGGATTGTGTTTCCCAAGTAGATGAAGATAAAGAGAGACAAACACCAATTTGCAGTGCAGTGGGCCTGATCCAGTGTTGGCTCTTTTCCTGCATAAACATTTAATTAGTTTGTTGTTCAGTTCCATCATTACGACCCTATAGAATAAGATTACAAACTCGGGGCAGGTTTGGAAGAGGATTTGTGTTAGGAGGAGGAGGAGGAGGGGATCTGCCTCACTAGGCGGAGGATAACATTCTATAAAGCAAAGCTTTACCACCAACAGCCAGGCCTTGTGTACAGTATAGTCAGAACCTCACAGTAACCAACATGCATACACACTTGCACCCACATACTCGCTCATTTATAAACCACCCCTGTACACAGTCAGACTCTCATTAGGGTACCACATTTTAAGAAGCCCAAAGTAGGACATTTCTTACTGAAACATTAATTTTTCATAGGACAATATGTAACCTCGACCAATGCAACAGATTTGTTTTCTCTAAATAATCAGAATTAAGAATAAGTGTTTTTTAGTAGTTTCTAGTGTTTCTTATTATTTTAATGTATTTTAGTTAAGGTATTATAGTTTTTTTGCAACATTTAAAGAAAAACCATTCAGAAAAATCAATTCCTACTATAAGATCAGGACATGTAGTATTTTTCATGTTTTTCTGCAGAACACAGCTGCCCAAATCAGGACTGTCCTGCGAAAATTGTGACAGGTGGTAACCCTAACCCTCATACTGACAAAACTTGGCCTACGCACACCAATAAATCAGCTTGTGTTAGTACCATCTCTGTGCGTCATTTTTATACAACATAATCAGACCAGAGAAAAGTGACAGAAAAAGATCTGAACATTCCATCTAGTCTATACCAAGATTCATTACTTGGACATGCTATAGTCTCCACCCTCCCAGTCATCCCCACCCCCCTCATTTCCCATCTGATAACTCCTTTATGGGTCCCACTTCCTCTTGGATCCCACTGTTTTCCATGCCTCCACAAACCTTGTCGGAAAATGTGTCCACCCATCCACCATCCTTTCTGTGAAGTAATACTTCCTAATGTCCATTATGAACCCCCCAGCTGGAGCACATGCCTTCGGTGGATGCAGAGTTTCCTAATGAAAACGGACGTGCTATGACCACTCAGATGAACCCTTTCAAAAACTTGAAAGTCTCTGTAATGTCCCCCCAGTGAATACAAGTTGAGACTTTTCAGTGCATCTTACAACTTGCCGTGCTGAGCAGGGATCATCTTCGTAGCCCGTCGTCGTACTGGTTCTAATCTATCCCTATCCTTCCTGAGGTGAGGTCCCAGGTCTAGACACAGTATTCCAGATGTGATTTCACCAGTAATCTATACAGGAAAATATCCTCCCTCTTCTCCTGCTAGTAATCCTTCTCCCTATGCACCCCAGCACTCTTTTAGCTCTCCCATATACCCTGTTGCACTGAGCAGCCTGCTTTAGGTTATTGCTGATAACTATTCCCAGGTCCTCCTTCTCCTCCTCTTCCTCTGTGCTCTCTACCAGTGTCCCAATAATACAGTACACTATTCCCAGATGTTTTTGCCTCCTTTGTGCATCGTCTTGCACTTTTTGGCATTAAGGTTCAACTGAGAAGTACTGGACCACTTCTTCATTCTCCTCACATTCTGTCTCTTTATGGTAATCCCTTCTTTACTGCTGACCATCTTACAGAGCTTGGTATCCTTTGTGAACAGGCTTATCTTGTCCTGGATACCCTCTCCTATGTTCCTGAGATATACATATTAAATAGGAGTGGTCCCAGGACCGACCCCTGTGTTACCCCATTAGTCACTGCCCTGTCATCATAGAATTTACCATTTAGGACCACCCTGTGGGTTCTGTCAGTCAACCAGTTTTTGACCCACCCAGTTTCTTTTCTCCCCACCCCTAGATTGCTCAACTTCTTAACCAGTCTCCTGTGTGGCACCGATTCAAGGGCTTTGTTAAAATCCAGGTATAGTACATCCAGTGCCTGGCCCCTGTCGACCATTAGTTTCATTTTGCAAAATAATTTCTGTTTGTGTAACCATTTTGCTGCTAGCAACCTACTTAGCAAACTCTGTTTTATCCACTGCAGGCACAGCTCTGAGATTCACATCCGCAGTGGTCCCAGTATAGAGCTCACCCAGAGGTGTACAGTCTACTGCTTGTGGGGATTGATCCACTGTGTACCATGTTGGGATGGTGGCGATGGTACGACTCCTGCTCCAGACGGCAGCTCACTGCTTGCACCAAAGATGTCTTGCACCAGCATCATGATTTTGCCGTGGCCTGGTGAACATCACGCCCACATTAAGTGGGCTGGCCAATCACAGGCAGGGATCAGAGGTGGGCAGTGTCACTCTGTGTATGCTGATGGGGTATGGCGCACAGCTAGGCATGAGTCCCACATCCACTCAGTCACCGTTGGGCTCTTACATGGTGTGGCACGTGGCGGGGTCCATCCCACTCACAAACCGGGGACATTGAACCATGTGGACATGGCAGCGGTGATGCCATGCCTAGGATCGGGGTGCATGGGCTAGACAATAGATGGTACAAACAGCCGGTACTGTGCAAGGCACATCCCTTCCCTGCACAGACCTACTATGCCCACTCTGGACAGGTACATTCGCCACCACGTCGTCTGTGTATAGCCGCATGACCCCTACACTGACAGGTTGTGGATCACTGGCGTGGATGGCACATTGCTGGTGTGGCACCCTGTGGCCCTGTACCTGTTGAACAGCACCATTGCCATGGTGCCTCCATATGCATGCATGTGCATGCACACTGGGGTTGCTGCGCATCCCTGCTGGTGCGGCTCACCATATATGGTGGGATCAAGTGGCATTCTTGCCTCCAGCGAACCCTACCATGACATGCTCCTCACGTTGTAGTATGCCCGTACGCACCACAGTGCCCACGCAGAGGTGCATTGGTGAATTCTGTGTGGCTTGCCACCTCTAGTGGTGCACACCTGCGCATCTGTCGAAATTGCTGTGTTTATGAATAGAAGCCATAGCACCTAAATTATCACATAAAGTGCATCATACCTGTAGTAGACATTGCATGTGGCCCTGCAGGCCATTCACAGAGTGGTTACAAGGTTAAACAAAGTGCACCAGACATGTATCAAACTTTCAGAAGCCACTCATAAGCGTTACATAGAAACATAGAAATTGTCGACAGATAAGGACAGCTAGGCCCATCCAGTCTGCCTGCAGGCCCTATACATTGTAAGTGACCACTGACCCTATGTGATCAATGGCTTTTCACCATTCCCTCCTGTCTCAAGCTTCCCTTGTGCCTGTTCCAGGCATGCTTAAACCCCTCCACTGTCCTTGCCCCCACTACCTCCTGTGGCACATTATTCCAAACGTCTACGACCATTTCTGTGTAGAAAAACTTCCTCACATTACCTCTTAATCTACCCCCTTCCAATTTCATTTTGTGCCCCCTTGTTCCACTACTTTTTCTACATTGGAAAAGGTCCCCCACCTGCACCTTGTTTATGCCCGTGAGGTACTGGAAAGTTTCAGTCATGTCCCCCCCACCGCTGTCTCCTCTCCTCCAGTGAGTACATATTGAGGTCCCTTCGTCTCTCCTCATATATTTTGTGGTGCAAGCCCTGCACCATCTTTGTTGCCCTTCTCTGAATGGTCTCCACCTTATCTAGGTATGGCCTCCAGAACTGCACGCAGTCCTCCAGGTGAGGCCTTACCAATGTATTATACAGTGGCATCGCCACCTCCTGCAAGTGATACCCCTGCCTATGCACCCCAGCATGCCACTGGCCTTCCCTGCCACCTTTGTGCACTACTTTGATACCTTAAGGTCATCAGAGATGATAACCCCTAGGTCCCTTTCCTCTTTGGTGACAGTCAGCTCCTCTCTCTCCCCCCAACGTGTAGCTCTCCCCATGGTCGCACAAACCGTGCTCCATGATCACACAGACTGTGCCAGGCCTATGGTGGACTTCAAGAGTGGCCTTGTGGGACTCTTAAAGCAGCATGCAGGTGCGAGGTTTCACAAACTGCACCAGACTTGTAGTGGACTTTGTGAGTGGACTGCACCAGCAACAAGCAGTGTTTAGCATGGAAAGTGACTGTGTTCCTTATAATGTGTTATTTATTTATGATGTTAAAGCATTTGAAATCTGAGTTGCGCTTTTGCATTTAGTTTTGGTGGAGGTCATCGGGGTGAGCAAACCCTAAAGTTGCATTTTCTTGCTTTTATAATAAACCCTAACTTGGGCATTAACATTTTTTTTTCTTTGTTTTGTGCAATGCATTTCCCAGCTTTTTAAGATAGATAGCTGTAGTACCTTACTTTGGCCACTCCAAAAGCATCTGCATAGTGACATTCACTGTACCAGACCTGTAACTTGCTTAGCAGGCGGCCATGCAGGCTACTAACAAGCAGCTGCATAGTGACCCTTACTGCACCAGACCTGTAGCTTGCTTAGCAAACGGCCATGCGGGCTACTAACAAGCAGCTGCATAGTAACCCTTCACTGCACCAGACCTGTAGCTTTTTTAGCAAGCGGCCATGCGGGCTACTAACAAGCAGCTGCATAGTGATCCTCACTGCACCAGACCTGTAGCTTGCTTAGCAACTGGTTATGCAGGCTACTAACAAGCAGCTGCATAGTCACCCTCACTGCGCCAGATCTGTAGCTTGCTTAGCAATTGGTCAAGCAGGCTACTAACAAGCAGCTGCATAGTGATCCTTACTGCACCAAACCTGTAGCTTGCTTAGCAGGCAACCATGCAGGCTACTAAGAAGCAGCTGCTTAGTGACCCTCACCACACCAGACCTGTAGCTTTCTTTGTGCACAGCTTTTTGGCCCCCGAATGTGTAGTCCTAACTTGCTTTGCGCAGAGCCATGGTTAAAAGAGGTTAGAAGTAACTTTAATCACGTAGGGCACTATGTGCCCAATGTAGACCAGACCATCAGTCATGACTTGCTTTGCACGTTGGACCGTGCAAGATGCAGAAGGTCAAGTCATAACTTGCAGGGAATTCGTAACTTGCTTGTGCAGGAGGTCAGTTGTAACTTGCGTTACACAGGGCCATGCATGGCCCTGC
This sequence comes from Neoceratodus forsteri, assembly GCA_016271365.2. Taxonomy (NCBI): domain Eukaryota; kingdom Metazoa; phylum Chordata; order Ceratodontiformes; family Ceratodontidae; genus Neoceratodus; species Neoceratodus forsteri. The sequence continues at coordinate 152,321,731 of CM028134.1, forward strand.
AAAGCCATTAATGTTGAGACTGTCACGAAAGCAAAAGTTGTATCTCATGAGAACTAATTTTTGACTCATAAAAGCGGGCGTTGTTTTATGACTTGCAACACAATAAGTTCATTAATAATTTAGTAATTTGTTTGAAAATTGGTGATCGGGAAAGGGACAGAGAGCCAAGGCTCATTTCCAGGTGCGACCCAGGGGAAGAGAACAGGGGATGCAGATCCATAGCACTAACTCAGTACACATATCTTCCTGAGATCAGTCTTTACCATTAATTACTGGTGGGTCTAGCCTGAGGCACCTGACCCCTGCAGGAAGTTTATAGCATGAAGCTTTTCTCTGGAAGAGGGGCAGACGTTGGGGACGGCGCCACCCTCGAGGCCAGCGTATTACGTGGTGCTCACAGGTTGGCCAGTAACCGTCGCCAGCCCCTCCACCACCTCAGTTTTTTTTTTTCCTGCCATTGAGGTGCATCATCCTGTGGGGGATGAAGCTGAATTGGAAATTCGCGTAGTCTGCCAAAGTTCTGCCGCAGCCTCTCACTCGATGCCAAAGACCTCCGGAATACTGGTAAAAATGTTTCATTGATTATTTTTTGTCTGTTTCTACGGCTCTGAGTGCGTTGCTGTGTTTATTTTAATTTTTCGTGGGATAATGTCCAGTTCGGAGCCTTCTTCGAAATTTAAGGTAGGCATGCCACCGTGCGTCGGTCTGCTTGTGGCAGGCCAGTGACCATGACGGACCACTATAATTGCTGTTTAACCTGCTTGGGTCCGTCACACGACATGGACAACTGCGGCACCTGCTTCTCCATGGACTGCCAGGTCCTCAAGTTGCGCACGTTGAAGGTGGGTCGGGATCCTCCCACCTTTGGAGGGCGACGTCGGTCCCTGGACGTCAAGGCCAGGACTCTGGGTCCTTCCCCCTGGTCTTCTTCCATTACTATACATACCAAGGGGGGAGCTGACCTCCTCTGATTCTGGTCTCGCTGAGATGGGAGGCCTACGTGAGGGGTCGTGATGACAGTCGGCCTCCTCCTGGGGGGGTCAGCTGAGAACCCCTCACGGTCCGTTGCCTCCTTGGAGGCACGGACGCCACCAAGCGGGCAGAGTCCTTGGTGCTGCCTGTTGATGCCAGTTTGGCTCACGACACCTCCCTTGCTGCTGGTGAATGAAGCAGTGCCACTGTTGGTCCTGGGTCCCCTTCTGGTGTCGCCTGCGATACCGGGAAAGGGAGAGTTTCGGGGGGTGGCCCCTTTGATGTCTCCTTTACCTCCTTGCTGCAGAGGAGGAGGATCAGGATGACCCTGATTGGCTACCCGACTCCCAGGAGTCCCGTCGATCTCCTTCACCCCGCCATTTGGTCTCCAGTACTGCGGGATTGGCCGCTGCTCTTTCTGGGTCTGCCTTTGGGGCTGTCTCCTTCGGGGACACTGCTGGCGTCGATTCCGGCACCGGGGAGAGGGTGGCGGCGCTGGATTAGAGTCCAGTGCCAGGTCTGGTTCTGGCATCATGCTTGGTGCCGAATTGGATTCCGGTGCCAGGGCAGGTTCTGAAATGAATTCTGGTGCTGTTTCCGGTGCCGGAGTTCACTCAGAGCTCCTTCTCTCGGGTACCAGGGACCAGCCGGGGAGCAGGTCCCTGTCTGGTGAGGTGGGGAGGTCAAGGTTGGCACACAGGCACTCTTCCAGGACAGCTGGTGGCTCTGGGAGGAGCTGCAGTGTGGACCCTTCTCTCCTCGCCAGAACTGGTGAGGTCTGCAACAGGTGGGACCAGGGGCCGCCTGCAAAGGACAGATCGGCTCTGAACGCCCCATTGTGGGGTCCTTTCCCATGGGCACCACTTTAGCCACCCCTGCCTGATTGGGCGTACTGCAGTGTGTGAGTTGTGCAGCCCATCCACTCAGGAGGGGTCCCCTCTGTGCAGTCTCATTGCCTTGGCAGAGGTCCTGCTCTGGCTCACCAGGCTGTCCCCCACTGTCTGATCCTCTGCCTCCTCCTCCTCCTCCTACACTCCCAGGTCTCTGTGGATCCTCTGGGCCAGAGACCTGGAAACAATCCAGGGTGTCGGCAGCTGCCTTCCCTCACTACCTTAGAGCCCTGGATGAGGTCATTTTCAGACCTGAGCCTTCAGCCCTCCCTGACTCTGAACCGGGCTCCTCAGCCTCCTCGTCTTCCTCCCCTGAGGAAGAGGATTCCTCTGTCCTCCTGTCCTTAAACGCTGATATCACCAGCTATCAGCGATTCCTGTTGGGGTTGCTAGGGGGGCTCCATATCTCTCATTTTGCAAGTCGCAATCCTGACCATGTGACTTGCACTTTCCTTGGGAGTTAAGTGCCGAAAACCTGATCATCCCTCTGTAGCCTTGCCCTTTTCATGGAGGCGTCGCATTGGGTCTAGCAGTGTCTCTGTGCCCCCTCTCCAGCACTGAGGGACTGTCAGCGCAGGTATTGCGCACCCCTGGGGTTTCCAGGTGCTATGCACCACCCTCTTCGGGATTGGAGCTCCTGGATACCCCTTCCAGGCATCGTTGCCCAAGATACCACCGCCCCCCACCCTCAGTCTGACTCTGCTGAGTTTGACCGCTGGGGTAGAAGTGTTTTCTCAGTGGCATGTCTCCTTTTGTGCATCTCTGTGCACCAGGCACACCAGGCTGCCTATGCTAGGCACCTGTGGATGGTGCTGGGACAGCTTCTGGCATTCTTGACTGATTCTGAGGCGACCAAGCAAGCCATCAGCCTTTCTGCACTCGGTCTGGAGCTAGCGAGACACCAGGCAAGGGCATCTAATGATGCCAGTGAGGTGGCTTCCAGACTGGCAGGAACTTTGGTCTGTATTAGGCGGACGGCGTGGCTTCGCCTTTCCAGGTTATCACCCCTGGCCTGGCATAGGGTGATTGCCTCTCCCTTCCAAGGGGCCCATTTCTTCTCCCGTAGGGTGAGGCGCTTGTTAGGAGGTGCCTTCCTTCTCCCAGGCTTAGGGAGTCTTCGCCTCACCCAGACCAGTCTCTGGCCTCACCAGGCCCATGAGGGGGCCCCTTCCTCTCCCTGTGTTTTTTCCCAGCAGGAGGCTGAGGGAATTTTCAGTCCTCGGGGAGGTGCCACCGCCACAGTCGTGGTGCTAGGTACTCGCCCACCAGTAACGAATGGTGCCGACTGATCTCAGTAAAATATGAAAATTGCATACCTACTATAATTCTTGATCTTCCTAGATATCTTCACCATTTCATTATTGCTTCCCGCCCACCTTCCCTCTTGAGCCCCAGTCTTCTGAGCAGTGCCTCCGTCTTGCTTGCTTTCTCCCTGCCTGAGGCCAGTTGCGGGTCTAATCTCACTGGTACCTCCAGATCCCCTAACTTTTCCTCTGGAAGCCCTAGGGTGCCACTTCTAGTGAGAAAGCAAGCAGGGTCTATGCCCCCCCCCCCCCGTTGGCACCTTCTGGAGTATTGGGAGATGGCTGGCAAGGGAAGGGGGTTCTCTTCCTTTTGCCAGGGGCTTCCCGGGGGCCCACACGGCCTTGGCAGAATCTTTCGGGGTAGAGGCATAGGCCGGGAATTCCACACCTTTTCCCCTTTTGTCCCCCATGTCCTCCTTGTGTCCTTGGGTTCGGGATTATACCTGTCTCTGGAGTCCCTGTCTAGGTTTGAGGGTCTCTGGGGATCCCTTTTCTCTCTCTCTCTCCCCCCTTCTCATTGGTAGCCCACTCCTGGGTTGCTGGTGGGGCAAGCTCCCCTTGGACCTCTCCCTTTACAAACTCTTGCTCCCCTCTTGAAGTGATAGACCTCCGCCTCCCATCTCCTCTGGGGGCGTCGGGCTCAGAGGGGTTCAGCAGTCCTCTCGGGGATCTGGGGCTCACCTAGCCAGGTGTCTCCTCCCCCCCCAATTCCTGTCTGTGGGGACCTTGCCCTGAGGTGGGTCTTTTTTAAGGGCCACAGGCCATCCAGTTTGCCTTTTTGTGCTACCTGGGTAAAGCCTTGCCCCTTCTCCTGTGGCCTGCTTTATTCCTTTTCCACCCCTTTGCTGCGAGAGAGGTGGGGGGGAGAGATTCTGGTGGACCCCCTTCCTCTTTATCAATCAATCAATCTTTATTTAACCAGGTGGAAACTGTATGGACCAGGAGCTTAGTGACCCTTAAGTGGCAAGGGCAGGGATCTTCCGTCCCTTTGCCAGTCACACTCTGTGATGCTTACTCCTTAGCTCTTGGAGTCAGTACAGCTTCTCAACCTCTTAAACGTCTTCTGTACTCCGCTACCAGGGGTCTCCACCCCTGCAGTGAAGTGGATGGCCTCCCTTTTGGTCCATGAAAGGGAACCCCCCCTTTCTTAGGGTTCTCCTGGTTGGGGCTCATCTTTTTCTTTCCCTAGCTATCCCTGCCCCTCTCTCCCTCTCTCTCTCTCCTCTCTTCCTCCCTCCCTCCTCCCACCCACCCACCTCCCCTCCCACCTCTTCCCTGTTTGTTTCCTTCCTCCACCCCGGCCCCCTGAAGTGTAATTCATGGTATTACTGTATTTTGTCTGGAATGTACTATATTTGTTCCTAAAACTGTCATGTATATGTAATGTCCTGTACCCAAAAGTTTCTTTGTAACTAATTCAGGATCACCCCTGAAAAAGGGACCTCTTAGGCCCAGTGAGCTTACCCGGTGAACAAAATTAAATAAATAAATCCTCTCACCTTCCGCCTTGGCCTGCCCAGTGGTTGGGGTCTCCCTACCCAGAGCGCTTAGACCCTTACCCCTTCTCCTGTGGCCAGCTTTATTCCTTTTTTCAGTTTATTTCCTTTCCTTTATTTTTGGTCCCTTGGGCTCCCTTGCCCCACCGCCTTCCTTTTTTCCTCTGTATCTAATTTCCTGTCTGGGGAGCAGAACTGAGGTGGTGGAGGAGCCACCGTCCGTTACTGGCCAACCTATAAGCACCACGTAATACGTCGGCCTTGAGGGTGGCGCTGTCTCCGACATCAGCCCCTCCTCCAGAGAAAAGCTTAAAGCTCTAAGCTTCCCGCAGGGGTCAGGCACCTCCGGCATGATACACCAGTAATGAATGGTGACGCTATCTACGAAGATCAAGAATTACAATAGGTATGTAATTTTCATTTACAGTGCAAAAACATAGCACTGACACGGTTCACAGTTACAATAAAGTACATGATTTAAAACAGGAGTAAGTTCAGTAAGAGCAAGCAGCAAAACCAGGTGTCTCAGGCAGACCTATACTGGGGTAGGAGACGGATACAGTGGGAGCAGTCGGGTTGGAGGGAAAGAAACATTTTATTATATGTGTGTGTATATATGTATGTGTGTGTATATATATATATATATATATATATTTTTAAGAAAAAAAAATTCTTTAAGAATCAGCCTTATATCCCCACTAGGTCGACCAGACACATTTCAAACTACGTCTCCAAGGATTTATTTTTGTTTTGTTTTAGATGTGGAAAGTTTTCCCCAATATGATATGATTTCATGATCAGTAATACTCACCAAAACATCTCCCAAAAATGGATTTTGAATCATGAAAACGGAAAATACTGTTTTCACAAAAAAACACCTTATGATTAGAAAGTTGTGATTTTTTTATTTTTATTTTAAATGTATTAACCGGGTAACTGTGAGAGCATCAAATGCCTGTTTTCATGGAGGACCTGGACAATGGATTGCGCGTGCAACCTTATATCCCCACTCTGATGACCAGACAACTTTCAGACTACAGCCTACAGCGCCAGTGATTTTTTTATTTGTTTTGGATGTACAAAGTTTTCCCTTGTAGAACATGATTTTATGACCAGTAATACTCACAAAAATGGATTTTAAGTCAAGAAAACGGAAGATGCTGTTGTTGCAAAAAACACCTTACGATTAGAAAGTTGTAAAGAAAAAAAAAAAAATGTTGTGTTAATTTTAATTTAAAATTTGTTAACCATGTAACTCCGAGAGCATCAAATGCTCATTTTCATGGAGGACTTGAACAATGGACTGTGCATGCACAAAAACAGCTTTAATTTTCCTTAACATTTTAAAACTACACTTGTTTCAGTAAAACCACTTGTCAAAAGGCACCTCCCTGTGTCAGACTGTAATGAACTTGAAGGTTTCAGGTTTCAGTTCAGTTGTCTGAGAGCTACAGGTGAGCAGATAGTCTTAAAAAAAAGCTGCTTGTGTGCTTTCAGCTTTCTAGAACTTTTAAATCACTAAACCGTTCATTACCAAATTTTCCAGATCAAGAGATCCTGGCACTGACTCTGAATGCCGCATTTCGGGCTATTCTATCCAGAGATGGTAGAAATATTAAGGTTAAAAATCATGAATTTAACAGATAGCAGCATTTGTCGCCCTAATTATAGGACACTGCCGTGCCTCTTTAATTTTGCATATTTTATGTTTTTTTAACAGCAGTTTTCCCCATTCTGTTATCTCTCCACCCTTTGTTATCCCCCTTCCTCCCAGGTCACACTTGAAACTAGCTTTGGTTCAGTGTGCCTTCCTGCCAAAACATTTAAATAAAAAATATGTTGCTATACATTTTAGGGCTCACATCAACACGATTCTGTTCAGATTTACTATTATAAACTCTATAGCCACACTATCCATCAAAATGGTAAGTTGTCCTAAACAAAATACAAGCAGCGTACCTAGTGAAATACTACCACGTGTTGCGCAGTTACTGATCAGTGCTCGACTCATCTATCCGTTTACCCACTTTATCAGATACTTATTGGATGCTTTCACTGTACCTTGTTGATTAATTAGCATAATCCTATAACTGGATTACTTAAATACTTCTCGCACACACGCACGCACACACACACACTCACACACACACACACACACACTCTCTCTCTCTTTCTCTTACTCTGTTTCAGGAAGTCATCAGGTTGACTCTTATAAAGGATGTGCCTGAAAATCAAACTGGGTGCTCCATAGAGGGGCACCCCTGTTCCATCATAGTGGAAAAGAAGAGATTGCTGCTGCTTTACAGCATATGGCTTTGTTCTGTAATTTAAACCATGCATGTATAATACTGGGGGAAAATACATTTCTGTAGTTTGTCTAATAGGTGAGGTTCTGACAACACTGGATATTCCACTCAGTGGGGTTTTGGCAGCACTGGAGAGTGAAGCCTCGCTGTTTCTCCACAGGGTCAAGGTACAGTGCAGGCAAGTACGGTGTGGCTTTCCCCACACTGTGATGCATTTAGAGGAGACATGACTAAGACCTGCAAGTACCTCACAGGGGTGAACAAGGTGCAGGTGGGGTGTCTCAGAGAAAAGAAGGCACTAGACCATGCCAGTGCAGCGGTAGCAGTACTGCTTGCAGTGCCGTTGACCTGGGTTCGGGAACGACCCTCAGCCATCGGAAGGCAGGCTGGGAGGAGGATCAGGCATCCCACAGGATGCTCTCCTCCTGGAAAGGAGGGCATCACGCCCTTCTGCTCTGTCGCCACCTGGGTGACCACAGGTGGCGGTGCAGGGGATATGCAGTTGGAATGCTGAACCACAGGAGCAAGCCCATGGGTTGGCTGTATCATGCCTCATTGGCAGCCAATCCTGATGCACGCTTCTGGTGAGGGGGTGGAAAGAACATGGAAAACAGTGCACATAGCACCAGAAAGATGAGGCACCACCAGTGACTCACTCGCACACCGGATCCTGTGACACTCCTGGAACAGACCCACACTGGGGGACTGAAGCTCTTCATCTGTCCACAGGGATAGGTATTGGAGAGCTGCAACCCAGGCCTCCCCATACTTTGGTGTATTTAGTGCTGGTGAAAGGTGAGTGACTGGGCAGCACTGGAGGCTAAACCCTTTTGTTGTCGCAGTGTGGGTGGCTCCGTAGGTTGCACATTCGCCTCCTGGGGCCAGAAGGTAGTAGTTCTAGTCCCACAGGAAAATTGGTGAATGACCAATACTGACAGTGTGTTGCAACACTGGGGGATGCTGCACTGTTGAGGTGCCATTCTTCTGATGAGACGTTAAACCAAGCTGTTTTCTGCCCATCTGGTGGTTGTTCAGGTGGAATTTAAAGATCTCATGATACTTATTGCAGAAGTAGGCTTGTTTTTTTTCTGCTAACAATCCCACCTTTCAGTACAACAAAACTATTTAATCCACCACCAGGATGCACCTGGAAATTGTCTGTCACAGCTCAGTGGGCTTTTTTTGGTCAAAAATTACAAAATAATAAATCCACAGGGCCAGAGTACAGTGTAGGCAGGTATAGTGCAGGCTTTCTTACACTGTGATATATTCAGTGTTGAAAATAGAAAAAAATTCACTGGGGGATCCACCGCTTTTGATGGCGTATCTGACATACCTAACGGGTCTTAGGGCATATTTCCTCATTATTTGTTGCCTTTTTACACATTAGTCAGTTTTATGCCTGTAGGGGAGTAGATTTTACACAGTAACAGGCCTTCCTCATTTTAACTTCTGGAATGGAGTCAGACATTTAATTTAATTCCAAAACAGAGTTTCCCTAGGTCCCCCCACCCTCCCATTTCTACCACTGAATATATTAGTGTTGGTAAAAAGGGAGAAACCGACATCACCGGAGACAGAAACCCTATTTTTTACCCACAGTGATCAGTACAGTGCAGTTAGACTTCGCCACACAGTGATGCATTTAGTGATGGTGAACGGTGAACGACTGTCAGCACTGGAAACGGAAGCCCTCTTGTTTATCAGAGGGTCACGTACAGTACAGGCTTGCACACACTGGGATATATTTGCAACTAAAGAAAGGTGAGGGACTAACATAGTAATACATTGAAGTCATTTAAGGTAAAAAGGGGGTATTGGTTCAGCATGTCTCCCTCCACCCCACCACAATAAATTTTTTGCTTGGCAAAAAAAAAAAAAAACTCTGTTAATGTACCAGTTAGGGTTCAGATGAAGCAACAAAAAGTAGAGAAATGTGGTGTTAGGGTTCCCACCCCTAACACCTCCACCTCCACCTCCACCCTGCAGGACGCAAAAGGAGAAACCATTGTGGTTTCACCTCTGCTGAGTCTTCGCAAATCAGGTCTGGGGTGTTCCTTGGGGTTGTCAACCCTAAGGTTCACCCCATTCCATCTGTAAAGAATCTGAGATGTGCAGACTATATGAGAATGGGTTGAGCGTTGGGGTTAAGAACCCCAAGAAGCACCCCATGCCTGATTTGCGAAGACTCAGGAGAGGAGAAGCCGTAATGGTTTTTCCTTTTGCTGCCTGCAGGATGTGGGTGTGGTGTTAGGGTTCCACATTTCCTACTTTTGTTGCTTTCATCTGAATCCTACCTGGTGCATTAACAAAGTTTTTTGGAAAGAATTTCCTTAATTTTGAGATAGTATAATCGCATTGGGACCTACGTGAACATATCCATTTCCCTGTGGAAGCCAATCCCTCCATACATCCATGTTGGTGTGAAGTGCCCTGCACTTCCATTTCTCCCAAAAAGCAGTTTCTTTGCTTGGTTGTATGGCTTGTTAAGCTAGCAGTGTTATCCTATAGCAATTTAGATTTTTTCGTTTGTATGTTTATCTTGTATGACCCCTACATTTTTTGTTGTTTGGGGGAGGTGTATTATGTGTTATTCTTATAGTACTCATGAAAACCTTTGTTTTAATATATAGATTGTCCCTTGCATGCAAATATTGAAGGAGTTATGGCTTCTTGAATTTGAAATGTGGAAAAAAAATAAAACTAAGTCCAATTTTTTTTTTTTTTTTTTTTTGTATGAAGGGATCATTGTCATATGAACGAGAGAACCTCACGAAAAAGGATTCCTTCATATAAAAAAAAAACTAAGTACAAAATTATTTTTCATTTTTCATATGCAGGCATCATTTTTAGTATGAATGAGAAAAACTCATGAAAAAGGATTCTTTCATACGAAAAAATAATCTAAGAAGAGGTCCAAATCCTTTTTTCGTATGAAGGCATCCTTTTTCGTATGAATGAAAAAAACATACAAAAAAGGATTCCATCATATGAAAAACGTATTTGGACTTAGCTTGTTCTCAGATTCTTTTTCATATGAATGGATCCTTCTTTTTGAGGTTTTTCGTTCATATGAAAAAGGATGCCTTCATACAATAAAAGAATTTACATAGATTACATAAAAAGAGAGATGTGGTAGCCGTGTTAGTCCAGTCAACAATGTAGAGAAAAAATACAGCAAATATGTTGCAGGTGATACCTGCAAAAAATAATTTTGTTAGTCCAATAAAAGGTATCACCTGCAACATATTTGTTGTATTTTTTTCTCTACCTAGATTACATAGAAATTGCCAGCAGATAAGGACCACTTGGCCCATCCAGTCTGCCCATTTTCCATACCTACTGTAATACCTCCCCCCAAATTCCAGTTAATAAAATTCCCCTTAACTTATCCCATGCATTCTTGAAAACTGTTATAGTTTTGTTTCTACCACCTCCGCTGGGAGGCTTTTCCAGGCATCCACCACTCTTTTTATGAAGAAGTACTTTCTACCATTTCCCTTAAATCGACCCCCTCCAACCTCATAGCATGTCCCTTGTTCTTGAGCATCTTTTTTTTTTTTTTTTTTTTAATGCTTTCCTCTTTTACTCTGTTTATACCCGTGAGGTTTTTGAAGATCTCCGTTATATCCCTTCTCTCCTCTAGGGTATACATGTTGAGGTCATTTAGCCTCTCCTCATAGAGTTTTTGATGTAGGCCCAGCACCATTTTTAGTTGCTCTCCTCTTGACCACCTCTATTCTGTCTATATCCTTTCGGAGATGTGGTCTCCAAAACTGAACACAGTATTCCAGGTGGGGTCTCCCCAATGTTTTATACAGCTGTATAACTACCTCCCCCTTCCTGTGCACCCTAGCATCCCACTAGCTCTCACCACTGCCATGTCACACTGCTTTTTGGCCACCTTTAGGTCAAGGGAGATGATTAGTCCCAGGTTCCTTACCTGCTTGGAGGCCAACAGTAACACTCCTCCCAACATGTACTCTGCCCCTGGGTGTCTGTGGCCTAAGTGCATGACTTTACACTTCTTTGCATTGAATCTTAGCTGCCACACTTTAGACCACTCTTCAAGCTTTCTTAGATCACAATTGATTTGTTCCACCCCCGAGTGTCTACCCCATTTCAGATCTTTGTGTTATCTGCAAAAAGGTTTACCTTCCCTTTTAGCCCCTCTGCAATGTCACTAATAAAGACATTAAAGAGGACCAGTCCCAGTACTGATCCTTGTGGCACCTCGCTGGTCACTCTTCCTCAGCGTGAACTCTGTTTACTACCACCCTCTGTCTCCTATCCCTCAACCACTTTCTTATCCAGTTTACCACCTTTGGACCCACTCTAAAACTGTTCAGCTTGTTTACGAGTCTGCTACAAGACATTTTTTCAGATTCTTTTTTCGTATGAAGGCATCCTTTTTCGTATGGCCATATGAAAAAGAAAGTAGTCATGAAAAAAGATTTAAAAAAACGTATAAAAAACACCTTTCTGGGTCATTTTCTCTAAACTCCAGAATCCACCTTGCTGGATCCTGATTAGCAAGATACATGTGTTGGTGTCTCAGCAGGATGTCAATTTTATGGATTTTCAAAAAAAATGTTTTTTTGGGGGGGGGGGGGAGACAAGATGGTGACCATATGAAAAAGGAATTTTTTCTCACGAAAAAGGATTACCCCAATACAAAAAAGGATCTTATTTATTTATTTATTTATTTTGCATGGACCAAATTCTTTTTTCATTACAAGCACCTATCCCAAAAACTGTACTGTGTGTGCTCAGAACTGAAATTTCAAATTCTTACAACTTTGGAGTGGATTTATATTTTTTCACCAAACCAGTGAAAGGCACAACTATCGCAAAAGCCCTTTGTACCCTGAAAATTTCAGAACAGAATTCCAGACTGTCTGGGTGCTAGGCAGTGACAAAAAAAAAAAACAGCAACCCCGCCCCACCCCCAAAAAAAACTTGACTTGTTTTCGCTTCCTGGATCTCAGACTGCATACATCTGACCTGAACGAAATGTGGCAAGTCAAGTGATCTTGCCCCCAAGACCACTCCTGCAAAATTTCGTGCAAATCCGTTGAACAGTAGCAAAGCTATTAAAGTGTCAAGTTTGGGGTTTAACATAGAAACACCTGCTCAACCTCAACTATAGTAGCGCTACCGCGCCACTCTAATATGGTTTGCATGTGTGTACTAATTCTGATCAGGACAGGCACCACTAGAGACTTTTGCCCTTAATTATATCCACAGAGCCAGGTACAGTGTCAGTCCTTGGATGGTGGTGGGGGTGGCTTTGTTACTTATCCCAGACCTGTTTGTTTTGCTAGCTCATGTGTGCTGGCTTTGTGATATGAACAGAACTGAGGCCCAAAATACAGCATGCTTGCAAGGTATATTCCTGATTGCATTGGTTTCAGAGTATAATGAAAATTTAGTGTCTGTATACATTTAATTAAACCTTCTTTATTGTCCTCAATGGAGAAAAAACAAAACAAAGTTAAACCACATACCCCCAGTGTACACATTTCCTATATGTCCAGGTACATTACGTGGGCAAACAACAACACAACACACCATTATTTGTAGCTGTGGATGAAGCCCAGCTAGATATGTTATCATATCATAGGAAGGAGTAGTGCAGTCTAACAGAGCACAGGCTTGGGAACCAGGAGACCCAGGTTCAGATCCCTCCAGAGCCACTTACTTTGTGACCTTGACCTTGAACAAGTCATTTCATCTCTGTGTGTTTTGGCCCAAGATGTAAAATGGGAATAAGCAGGACCTTACCGAAAATGAAATGTTTCACCTCAGCTGGGCTATCTTGGGTAAAATACATTGTTAAAAAAAAAAACTCTGTGCAAAAGAATGTCAGGGAAACTTGTCCACCTCCTGACGCTCCACCATCATGCTTAATGTAAAGCTTCTTCTTAAGCGAAAGTAGAAAGCACCTCTGTGTGCGTAATAAAATCCTCTCCTACCACATAACTAAGTTACTCTAAAGACAGTGGGCTACAATTTCTAGACATTTGGGTTTGCAAATACACTGTGCCCCAATGTCCTAATTGATTACTTGATGCCATAGGTTGGGTAATTTCCTAAATACTCCCTCCTCACCCCCCCGACCCCAAATTGCACTGCAACTGCTGGTTATATTTTTATAAACTTCACCTTACTTTAACTACACTTTAACCACCCCACCCAGGTCTACCTCAGTTGGCCAGACTGCTCTCTCTCACACCGTTTCCCAAAAATTTGGAACGTCCTGCCATATCCCATCCATCATGCTGCCTCCCCACATATCCTCAGCTCCCTTCTCAAGGTCCATTCCCCCCTTCCTGTAGTTGTAGTTAATTGTTAATTTCTACCCTTACCGTTTTTTTGCCTCTGCACTCATTTGCAGATTAATACCTGTCCTAAATCAATTATTTAATCTGATTGTGTTGTTTTCGTAGTATCGAAGCACCTTTCTTGTTATCATTGAAGTTTATTGTAATGTATTATTACCTATTTTTTGTTCATACTGTGTATGCTTATTCTGTTTCCATTATGCACTGTATTTGACTTTTGCTGCTGTACTTGCTGTGTATCCCGTTCCCCTCTCCCCAGGACACATCTGGAAACGAGTGTGTCTGCTCAGTATGTCTTTCCTGGTGAAACTTTTAAATAAATAAACTCGCTTACATTCTTTGTACATTAGTCACTGTACATATGTATTTCTGTGGATTGTAATTATTGCATTTTTCTCTTATTCACTTTACTATTGTCTGTATCCTACTGTTCATTTTACCTTGGTAGCTCATACATGCCTGTGCACTGTTTTTGTTTACATTGATTGCACTTTACTATTGAATGTATTTGTCTCCCTGTACTGCCCCACCCCGACCCCCAGGTTGCACCTGGAAACCAGCTTTGGCTCTGTGTGCCTTTCCCAGTTACCAATTTTCAATAAATAAGTAAATAATGATGTGATCATACAATATAGAGAGAATACTGGTTGGGCAACCATGTACAACCAGCCTGTGCTGCCAGAGGTTCTGATTACATCAGACCCCGAGAGCGAAGCTCAAGAGGTTTGATGTAATCAGAAGCCCAAAAGGGCAGCACAGGCTGGTTGGGCATGTGGTTACCCACCCAGTATTTTTTATAGTGTATAATTTTTTTGTTTTGATTTTATTTAAAAAAAAAAAAGTTTTTTCCACAGCACTCCCGTGGCAGCAGCGAACATGCCAGTAGTTTCAGTTCATAACTTGAACTGACTGACTATGCGCGCAGCAGCACTGTGAAAAGCAGCAGCTACCTTGAAGTTTTCCGATCAGCTGGAACCTTGCGCCAGAGAAGGGTACACTCATGTTCCATGAGCTTTGAACTGTGGTACATGGTTTCAGCTGGCATGGAAAAATAGAATTTGACGGCAGATAAGGACTGCTTGGCCCACCCAGTCTGCCCATTTCCCTACCTAATGGAAAAGCTGCAGATCCTAGTTAACCATCAGCCTACTTCTTCCTACCCCAACCCCCTAGAATTGCCTTATGACTGTCCCATGCATGCTTGAATTCCACCACTGTTTTTGACTCCACAGCCTCCTCTGGAAGGCGTTCCATGCATCCACAACCCTCTCTGTGAAAAATTCTTCCTTAAATTACCTCTGAGCTGCCACCCCCAAATCTTCAAATTGTGCCCACTTGTTCTTGCACACCTCTTTTTTGAAAGATGCTACCCTTTTGGACTTTGTTGATTCCTTGAGGTACTTGAAAGTTTCTATCATGTCCCCTCTCCTCCTTTCCTCGAGGGCTATACATATTAAGCTCTTTAAGTCTCTCTTCATATGTCTTCGGTGCAGACCCTGCACCATTTTAGTTGCCCTCCTCTGGACAGCTTCCATCCTGTCTATGTCTTTGCAGAGATTGGGTCTCCAGAACTGCACGCAGTACTTCAGATGGGGTCTGACCAGCTGTCTGTACAGAGGGATAATAACTTCCTGTTTTCTACTGGTGATGCCTCTCCCTATGCATCCCAGTATCCCCCCAGCCCTCCTTGCTGCCCTCTCACATTGCTTGCCCACCTTTAGGTCATCTGCTATGACTACCCCCAGGTCCCTTTCCATTTTTGTTGTTGTTAGTATCTCACCCCCCATTGTGTACTCTCCCCTGGGTTTTTGTTTCCCAGGTGCATTACCTTGCACTTCTTAGCACTGAATCTAAGCTGCCATACATTTGACCATTCCTCTAACCTTGCCAAGTCCCTTCTCATCCTTTCCACCCCACCTTGTGCATCAACTCTGTTGCAGATCTTTGTGTCTAAGGATTGCAAAGGTACGCACTAAGGAAAGATTAGCGCAGTCTGAAGAAAGGGGACAAGACATTCAATAGTTACATCAGCGAGAGAAGGAAAGCCGGGGGGGTTGTAAGGCTCAGAGGGGATGAAGGGGAGTGTAAGAAGGGAGACCTGAAAAAGGCAGAAATACTGAATAAATACCTCTGTTCAGTAGTCATTGAAGAGGGGGAGAGCCGGGGCCAAAGTTGGGCAACAGCTATGAAGAGGGGGGAGGTGAACACTAGTCCATTCACAGAGTTTTGTGAGTCCTGGAAGAGATCACAAAACTGAAGGTGGCAGGGGCTGAAATAACCACCTGTCTGCCTGTCCCAGACACCCAGTTTTCACTATTGACAGCTGTTTTCATTTTTCTGCCTGTCCCTGGGACAGGCAGTAAGAGATAAATGTGCACTAGGACCCATGCTGCCATCTGTAAGTTTGGCTTTGAGTGTCCCAACATCACAGTGTCATATGTTGAGAGATGCCCATTCAACCCAACATCCCGTGATGGGCTCGTCTTGTCTGATTGGCAGTTTCATCAAGCAGCAGAAATGAAAACAATGCCACAGTAGGAGAAGAAAGCAGATGCACACCTAATCATTGTGCATGAGCAGCTGCCCATCTCTTGCTTTCTGCACTGCATACCTCAATTCTTTGTGTGCTGCTCCTGTAGTAGCAGACCAAGACTAGCTCCATACCTCTCAAGTGTCCCTGATTTTCAGGGACGTCCCTGATTTTGCCTCAAAATTTTACTCTGTCCCTCCTAAAATTTGTGTTTTTGTGGCTAAACAGTGGGGACTGTAAGCACAAAACAATGTCAAGCATTAAAGTTAAAGACTTGTTCTTCTTTAGAAAATGCATTTTGCACTAAGCCCCATATTCTACCAGCTTTCTGGGTGGATATCTGTAACTTTGAAGATGTGTCCCTGATTTTGGTCCTTTGTCCCTGATTTTTTTAAGCCTTGTCCCTGATTTATGAGGCAGGAGGTTGAGAGGTATGACTAGCTCTTATTCACAAGCAGCAGAGTTTAAGCGATGCAGATTTAAAACCCTTTTCAGGGCTATCTGCTAACGAAGAGGAGCCTGCGTAAAGCTAACTAAAAGCCCTTGTAAGGGTTAGAAAACGGTATTTGAAAGTCTTTTCAGGGCAGTCAAGGCAGAGAGTTAGGAAGATTCTGTATTTAGAAATTAGGAGAGGAACTTAAAGGGCTGAGACAACCACTTAATACCCCCTGTCAGAGCAGGATAGGCTCTAGAGACTGGAGATGGGGAGGCTGGGTAAAAGCCTATGTCAGAGCTTGCCCTGTGGTGCAGCGGTAGCACTACCACTCATGACGCTAGTGACCCAGGTTCGGGAATGAGTCTAGGTCATTGGGGCTGACTGGGGAAGAGTAGGATTGAGTGTCCCAGAGGACACTCCCCTCCTCCAGGGAGGGAGGGCTGTCACATCGCTTTGACACTGCCACCTGTGGATGCATGGGTGGCAGTGCAAGGACAGCGCTGTAGGGAAGGGAAGAATGCCAGACACTTGACTAAGACATGTGTCAGCATCTCACCAGCCTGGAGGTTAGTCCTTATGCCAGTGTCCGGGGGGTCAAAGGGGAAACAAAGGGGATATCTCCCAACACCAGGCCCTTTGACGGTCCCTAAGCTGGTGTGGCCAGATAGGTATACTGCCACCAGTGCCGGCAACGGAAGCAAAAACTATGTTAAAGAAAGAAAGCCTTTGTCGGGGTTACTGAGTGGGGGAGCTACATAGGAGCAGTGGAAGCTGATTGGCTTGTCAGGGCAGAGCAGAAGGGAGTTAATTTAAGGGCCCTTATCAGGGCTACTACTGAGCAGGAGGAGGAAGTAAATTAAAAGCCCTTATCAGGGAAATGAACTGGGAGAACACTTAAGTTCTTTTCAAGGCCATGTACCAGCCAGTGGGTAATATTTAGTAGCCCTTTTCAGGGCACCTTACAATGAGTACCATCAGTTATTAAACTCTTTTCAGGGCACTGTGCCAGCCAGGGGGCACCCTTATTATTAGCTGGTATGTGGAAACAGAAAAGTAAAATTAGTAAGCAAAAAACAGGACAGGTACAAATTGTGTGGGACAGTCCAAATAAATATTTCACCTGTCCCTCGGACAGCCATCCACAAAAAAATATTTCTAATCCTGGAAGGTGGACAAAGCAAGGGGGCCAGATGGCGTACACCCAAGGATATTAAGGGAGCTGAGGAGAGAGCTAGCAGAGGCTCTGGCAGCCATGTTCACAAAGTCTCTAAACACAGGAGTAGCTCCGGAAGACTGGAGGGGAGGGCACATATAGTCCCTCTACACAAAAGTGGTAGCAGGGAGGAGCCAGGGAACTAAAGGATTGGTCAGCCTCACCTCAGTAGTGGGGATGATCATGGAGGCACTACTTAAAGAATAGTGGGATACTTGGAATCCAGTGGTGCCCAGGATCTGAGGCAGCATAGGTTCACAGCAGGGAGGTAGTGGCAAACAAATCTGATATTTTTTTTTAACTGGATGAGGAGGGAGGTAAATCGGGTAGCCATGGACATTGCCTACCTCGATTTCAGCAAGGTCTTCGACACCATCCCACATAAAAGGCTGGTTAGTAAGATGGGTAGTCTGGGCCTGGGCCACAAGGTAGTAAACTGGGTAAGGTACTGGTTAACAGACAGGAGGCAGTGGGTGGTGGTAAATGGGATCCAATTTGGGGAGAGGGGAGTGACCAGTGGGGTATCTCAGGGATCAGTCCATGGGCCAGTCCTGTTTAAAGTCTTCATTAGTGACATAGTGGAAGGGCTGTAGGGAAAGGTCTGCCTGTTTGCAGATGACACCAAGATCTGCAACTGGGTGGATACTCCAGATGGGTGGAGAAAATGAGGAGGGACCTGGGAAAGCTTGAAAAATGGTCCAGGGTGTGGTAGCTGGGGCTCAACTCAAAGAACTGTAAAATAATGCACCTGGGACAAGGGAACCCTGGGGAGAGCTACAGACCTTGGCGGGGGGGGGTTGCTGACAATCACCAAGGAAGAAAGGGATCTGTGGGTTATCATTACAGATGACCTAAAGGTGTCTAAGTAGAGTACAAAGGCAGCAGGGAAGGCCAGTGGCATGCTGGGGTGCATAGGCAGAGCTATCACTAGTAGAAGGAGGGAGGTGGTGATGCCATTGTATAAAACACTGGTGAGGCCTCACCTAGAGTACCGTGTACAGTTCTGGAGACCACATCTTTGTAAAGACATAGAGTGGAGGCAGTCCAGAGAAGAGCGACAAAGATTGTACAGTGCTTGTACCACAAAACATACGGAGAGAGACTAAGAGACCTCAATATGTACTCACTGGAGGAGAGAAGGGATCAGGGTGATATGATAGAAACATTCAAGTACCTGAAAGGCATTAACAAAGTGCAAGGGGAGTGGTATTTTCCAGTATAGGAGGAGTACAAGAATGAAGGGGCATGATATGAAATTGGAGGGTGGCAGGTTAAGGGGAAATGTGAGGAAGTTTTTCTTCATGGAGAGGGTGGTGGATGCATAAAATAGTCTGCCGCAGGAGGTGGTGGGAGCAAGCACAGTTGAGGGATTTAAACATGCACAAGACAGACAGACATAAGGGAACTCTAGAAGCAGGAAGGAGAGGAGAAAACCATTGACTCAGTAGGGTCAGAAGCAGCAAAACAAGGGGTGGGTTTACGGGGCAGACTAGATGGGCCCGGTGGTCCTTATTTGCCGACAATTTCTATGTTTCTGTGTTCTGCACTGCCACCACGTGGATGGGTGGTGGTAGGGCAGCAGGAGTGCAACAACATTAGAGTAGTCCAGTGACCGGTGCATAATACATGTATGCCTCCATGCACATCTGTGTCTGCATCATTGGCCAGGGGATGAAAACAAGAAAATTGGGGACGAAGCACCAGGAAGCTCCACTTTGGCCTGCACCATTGCCCGGGACCCTGCCGATATCTGGATACAGATGTGTGAGTGGGTGGTGGAGGTCTGCCTTCCTTCTGCTTGCCCTGCTACGGAGCAGAGGGGGCAGTACCATGGGGGACTTAAAGCAAGCAAGTCCTGGGGGAGATGGTAGCCTGTTTGGGAGGAGAGCAGGGGCTGAGAGTCCAGTCATCACCTCGGAGCATAAAAGCTGCATGGGAAGGGGGGAGAAATGCTCATAAAAAAACTACTAAGTTTCACAGTGCGTCTGTGTCTCTGCTGGTATATGTAGATGGGGGTTTTAGTATGGCCAAACTGAAGTTGATTCCACCTCCCGGAAGACGTGCACCTGGGAGCACTGTTACGTGAGCCATTGGCAGCGTTTTCTGTGTGCTTTACTAATTACTGCTAGCCTTTTAACCTTCTTAAATAGCTGTAAAGCGAATCAGTACATTTAAAGTGGTGAGGACTGACCTTCCTGCTCAGTACTGCCCTCTGCTGACCAATGGTCTGTTAAACAAAACTCGACCAGCAGCCACTTTACTGTCCCAAAATATATAATGTTCACGTCTCAGAGATTTCACAGCAGCTTCCAGGTGGCATAGGAACTGTCAGGTAATCATGGAGAATGGATAGTGTCATCATAAATCCGTAAAAATGCTACTTAAAGTTGACCAGCAAATCTTTGTTAAATACAACATCAACTATCGCTAACCTTTATTTTCTTAGTGGCTTAAGCTGGAAATGTAAAACCCTACAGCACTTCTGCCAATAATCACTGGACTTTTTTTTTCTTCACACAGTGACAAAACTCATAATCAAGCCTTAAAAAAAGAAATAAAAATTGAGTACTTGTGCAGAGCTGCAGTGCAGTGTGGCTGTTTGAAGAATGTTATGAGGAACTGCACTGCTGTGTTAGTCCGAGTACAAGTGACGCAAAAAGAAAAAGTAGGAGGTAATAACAGAAACTTGTTATACAAGCTATCTAAGCCTCATTGGCCCCTATATTCAGAGCCGGCTTTGTGCACTGCGCAGACTGGAGTGTGGCATGGCCAGTGCAATGTTCAGACAGTTCGCACACTCCAACCGAAGTGCACTGTGTCCATATAGGGCCATGCCAGCACAGCTTATGGTGACGATGCACTGCTCTGACACAGCCCAAGACAGAACATGGCTCACAGGAGAGCTCCGTGGAGATGGCACGTCCCAAACAGGTTAGTTCCAGGGCTGCTGTGGACCATATTCAGCCCTAACATGTTAGTGAGCCAGTTGGGCATGCAAAGCGCTAAGGGTAATTAGCATGCCATTATAGTCTCATTAGCATGCGCACACAGCTCTCCCACCCTGAGCGCCTGCCTGCCTTGTCCATGTTGCAATGATACATCCCTTAATCCTGGTGGTGTAGCAGTGCCCCCACTGCCTGATCACTCAAGGTATATTTAGAAACCCCAGCCTGGTGGTCTAGTGGTCCCACTACTCCCTCCCCACCCCAATCGCTGAAGTATTGTTAGAAACCCCATTCCGGTGATGTAGTGGTCCCCCCATCCTGGTGGTGGTCAACCCACCCCCAATCACCTAAGTATAATTAGAAACCCCATCCAAGTGGTCTTCCCCACGTCACAGTTGCCCACCTGCCCAAAGTTTCGTTATGGTTTATTGTACTGCATAATTTCTGCTCGGAAGCATTGCCTGTAATTGCCCATTTTTTTATATCCTTATTGCATTTTAAAAATATTGTACTTTGTATTTGCACTTCCACCAGGGCACATCTGGAAATAATACAGCCTCGGACTTCATCTGTAGTAGGAGAGTGCATGTGCCTTTTGGATATCCCATCTGGAAACAAGCTGATACAAACTCAGTATTCCCCATCCTGGTGGTCTAGTGCCCCCAGCCAACTGCTCCCCTCCTAACTAGGGATGTCACAGTATGAAATTGTGATGGTATGATGACTGTCACATGTAATACAGCAGTTATCGTTATACTGTGTTATTACAAAAGAAAAACTTTTTGTACAAAAAAGAAGCCGCCTCAGACTCGTGTATCAAGGTGAATTGGCATGGAAGGGACAGTTGTCCTTGAAAATACAAAGAAAAAATTGTGAAAGGCCTGAATACCATGTTGTATTGTGAACTACCGATCTTCTTTGGGGGCATCTCAGTCCTCGGGTCACACCGTATGAACTTCACCATCCGTGAAGCAGGATCCACACGGAAGATTTTCCAGCAGTAAAACTTGGGCAGCCCATGCCGACGTGACCTGCTGACGTCATCAACCCTATAAAGGCATGAGCGGCCCAGTTCTTTCCTGCCGTCGACTCCTCTCACATGGGTGTCCATGGAAGCTCCATTGCAGTTTACACCATTTTTGCTTACGTTCTTTTTCAGTTGGTATTTTTCAGAATCTCTTTTTAAGACAGAGATTCTTTTACATTGTTTATGTAGAGTCACTCCTTCCACATCTCTCTTCCATCACATGCTATGGAAAGAAGATTGCTTCTTCAGATGACCACAGTCTTTGTGTCTGCTGTCTTGGGCCTGACCATGGTGTCTCAGACTGTGAGCTCTGCCAAAAATCCAACCTCACAACCTTAAGGCAGTGAAATAAGGCTTTCAAGAAATTCCTCATGGAACAGCAGGTAGCCAGTTCTGGGCAGTGGTCCTCCAGGGTGCCGAGCTCGAAGGCCCGAGACAAGTCCTCAGGGAAAAGTCAGAAGAAAGACTGCGGCCGGAACTGCTCCCCCCAGCAGCACTCCCATCTCCTGATGGCTTCTTCCTCTTCTTCTAGGGGTTACGCCGCGGCTGTGCCATCATCCTCTGCTGTCGAGGCCTCTGCTCCTACCAGGCCCATACCGACAGCACCTCCTCCTGCTTTTCAGGAAGGCCGGCCAGCAACCCGCAGGTCGTTGACCCCTGGGTCATCGACCAGCTCCTCCGTCAAAGCCTAATGCTTCTCCAGGTCCACAGACGCTGGGACCTTCAGGCCTTCAAGGCCCGACAGATGGTTTGTTGCACCCTGTCGCGATGCCTCCTCTGCCTTTGATGCAGCCTTTGCCTGTCGTCAATCTCAGCACCATTTTGACACATTTGATGGCGGCTCTTGTGTACCAGCTAGGTACACCTAGACCATTGTCCCCGGCTCCGTCTGGTGCTCCATCGTCGTCAATGCCAGTTAAGCCTTATCGATATGCGCCCCTCGGGGCTCCGTCGGTTCCGCGTTCGTCGGACTCTGAGTTAGAGAGGGTTGACATCGAGGAAGAGTACCACCCTGACCTTATCCTCCCTGAAGAAGAAGAGGAGGAGCAGTTACACGTGATAAAGGCAAAAAATGAACAGCGATTTCAAACACGGTGAGTGCACAATGCCGAAAATGAAAATGGCGATGTACACTACAGCCCCTTGCAGTAACAGCTACCTGCGCTATATGTTACAACTACAGGCAAGCCAACTATTCATTTTATGTGGCAGGGCCCTTTGCGGGGGGCGTTGCCCCTGTGCCCCCAAACTTAAAATATAGTAATGAACTCCGGGGCAGGGGGTTGATACTGGGGAAGAGGGTCAAACTCTGGATGGGGCTATATTGAGAGACAGATGTTGGCAGGGGGGAGAACATTGGGGGGTACCTACAGGCAGGGGAGAACAATGTCGGGAGGGCAGGATAATGGGACAAAATACTGGACACATATTACAGTACTTTATATTTCCATTATAGGAAAAAAAATTCTATGCCTACAGCTAGTTCCAAACCCGGGTCACCCAACACAAAGGCGGTTACCTTAACCGCCACACCAGATGGTCAGCCGGAAGGAGCCCAACGAACAAACCCACACACATACTCTTCCAGTTATACACCGAAACTATGCACTCAATTTCACTGTGCTATTAATGACACATCGCTATTAATAACACATAGCCGTTTTTACTTTTGCTATTTTCACATCTCTCAAATTACCTCACTCAAACATCACTCGCTCTCATGACGGGATACTGGAGGAGCTGCCTCTTTCCTCAGACAGATCTACAGCCTCTTCAGTGAGTAAGGACTCTGTCGAGCATACTCCCAGGTCCTCTCCTGATGACCCTACTTTCTTTCACATTATGAAGCAACTGTCTACAGCTATGGGCTTCCACACTGAGGAAAAGGATGCCACCAGAAGAGATCTGGTGGACTTTTTGGAGAGCCCAGAATCTCCTCCTAAGGTCATTCCTCCCATTTTGCCAGCTCTGAGGAATGCCATCACTGCAGCATGGCACCACCCTGACATGGTTTCTGCCATGCCCAGAAGGGCAGCTAAGTTATATCATGCCCCCAAGGGCCTACCCTATTATGCTGCCCAACTTGAGACTGATTCTGTGGTCAGTAAAGTGGCACATGACCAGTCTAAAGTGCCTAAGCACCTTAGCCCGTGCCCCCTGACAGGGAATCCAGAAGGATCAGCCTTTGGGGTAAGAGGGTTTACACCTTCTCTACTCTGGGACTCCGGATTGCTAATTATTTATCTCATATGGTCAGGTACCAGAATACCATATGGAAGAAGTGCAGGGTGAGTGCTCAGGCCCTCCCAGAATGTTCCCAGAAACAGAAGGTCCTTAAGTCCTTCCAGGCCGCCAAGGATATTTGCAAACACCTCCTCAGGGCCTTACACGATATATCTGACACTGGTGCCAGGGCTGTTGCCACAGGTATTTGCCTTCGTAGGCACGCCTAGCCGAGGGTCTCTGGTTTCACGGCAGATGTCCAGCAAAAGGTGCTTAATGCCCTCTTCAATGGCTCAAAACTCTTTGGGCCTGATGTCCAATACACAACGATTTACAGGCCTCTGGTAGGGCCATTGAATATGTCCACCCACTCTGCCATGCCCAGCCTATGAGCAGACAGCGGCTGTCCTTTCAGAAGGTGTCCCAAAAGTCCGATGCAGGCTCCAGACTCCAGGGTAAACGGAAGGCCAGTTCTGCCTTGCCTACCCCCCCACTCCTCCTCCTTGGGTCCTGCCGCGAAACAGCCCAGAGGCAACAGATCAGCCCCAGTGACCGGATCCACCTCCACCTGACTCCTTGCCCAGCACCCCTCTCTTCAGTCCCTGACCAAGAGGTGGTGGTCGAAGGTTGGTTCTCCCTCCATCTCAGTCAGTGGAGAAGAATAACTTCAGATGTTTGGATTCTTCAGATCATAGAACGGGTCATACTCTGGAGCTTTTGGAACAACCCCCAGAGACCCCGCCAG
Source organism: Neoceratodus forsteri (assembly GCA_016271365.2). Classification (NCBI taxonomy): domain Eukaryota; kingdom Metazoa; phylum Chordata; order Ceratodontiformes; family Ceratodontidae; genus Neoceratodus; species Neoceratodus forsteri. The sequence goes on from CM028134.1 coordinate 152,346,162, forward strand.
TACCCTCCACCTACGCTCCTGACCATGCAGTAGTCCTTCGGGAGGAGGTACACTCCCTTCCGTGAAAGAGGGTGATCGAGCCTGTGCCCAGGCAGCAGAAAAACTGAGGGTTCTGTTCCAGGTTCTGCCTTGTCTCCAAAAGAACTGGAGACCTGAGGCCTATTATAGATCTCAAGGACTTCAATCTCTATATTCAGTACAAAAAGTTACGCATGGTCACTTTTCCAGACCTGTTGCTCCTGCTCAAACATGGTGACTTGCTGTGCTCGCTCAACATGCAGGATGATTACATGCATATTTCAGTGTGCCCACTGCACAGGCGGTTCTCCAGTTCCTTTTTCAGGGCGAACATTACTAATTCAGAGTCTTGCCCTTTGGCTTATCCTCTGTGCTGAGGGTTTTTATAAAATTCTTAGCAATGGTAGCTGCTGTCCTTCAGCGAGAAGGCCTGTACGTCTTCTGTTACCTGGATGACTGGCTACTCAAAGCCCTGTCCAGGGATCAGCTTCTCCGAACTCTGGAGATGACTCTCCAGATCTTACTTCGAGGAAGGCTCTTGCAGCAGGCCAGCACCAGTAGGACTAAGCCGCCAGGCACCAGGACTACACGGAAAACTTTCTAGTTGGCAGTCTTATTACGGTGGACTGCTGACGTCAGCCTATCGTATAAAGTCGGGCTGTCCCCCACACCTACCACCGTTCTTTTCCCTCCTTCAACCCATGCATGTCGGACCTTAGCAGACACCGCAGCTACAATCAACTGCCATTACTCACGCTTGCCTCACTTTTTTATTTTCCTTTTTCCTCAAGTTTGTAACATCAAACTTTTGGTGTTTCAGCCACCAGGTTTGTCTTCTCCACCAGCCTTGTCTTCTGACCGCTCCACAAAGTGTGCCTGTGGAAAACAGATTCCTGAAAAAAACTGCCACTCTGCGTGTCTCATCTACCTAGGCTCCAGTCACGACACCGAAGCCTGCCAGATTTGCCAGAAATTTAACCGGGCCACTCAGAGATGTCACCTTAAGACTCTGGAGAGTCCATCTGATAAAGTAGAAGTTGGTGGCGATGAAAAAGGAGCTGCAGGCCAGGAGCTCTTCAGCCTTACCGGCACAGTCCTCTGGGGCTTTATCTTCCTCTCAAAAATCTGATGGGAAGCACAAGCACCAGGACTGGTCTGTTTCCTGCTTGTGGTCGCCCCCCAAACCCTCGACCGCATCAGGTTCATCCTTCTGCAGGGGATTGGCCCATTGAGCCCCAGACCAAGGCTTCTGGGAAGTCTGAGCAGTTGTTTCGTTCGCCCCCAAGAAAAATGGCATGCTTGTTTCCAAACAGTGTTTGTCTAAGTGGTTAGCCAATTGCATTGTTTATTGTTATCAGAAGTATAATAAGGACCATTCCAGGTGTAGTTAAGGACCATACCACCAGGGATGTGGCTGTCTCCATGGGCTGTTTCAGAAAGTGTCTGCTGCAGATATCTGTGCAGCTGCCACCTGGAGTTCTGTCCACACCTTCACTAAACACTATAGTCTGTACATCGCCTCTCGGCGCAGGGCCAGTTTCGGACTAGCAGTACTCCAGGGCCTCCTCTGCTGAACTCATAGTTGCTGATCTGTCCTCCTCCCGGTGTTTTCCTCCTTGTAATGCCGGGAACTGTGTGGGACTCAGTCCTACCAATGTTGGCCTGCTGCAGGAGCCTTCCTCGAAGTAAGATAGTAGTACAGTTACGTAAGAACTTACCATAACAGTAGATCTTCGAGAGAAGCTCTTGCAGTAGGCCCTGCTTTTCTCACCCCTGCTGTTCCTTGTTCCTTTTGCACTTCTTCTGCCTTTTCTTCTTTAGCTCTCGAGAACCTCCTCGGTTCTCCATTTGCTACCCACTTGGGGTCTCCAGCAGGAGAACTGAGGTAAGTGTGGAGGACCGCCTGTCTTTATAGGATAGGCTGATGTCAGCAGTCCCCTGTGATAGCCTGCTAGCTAGAAACTTTTCCATGTGGTCCTGGCGGCTTAGTCCTACCGATGTTGGCATGCTGCAAGAGCTTCTCTCGAAGATCTACTGTTATGATCAGTTGTTACGTAACTGTACTTTGTTTCACTCCCTGGGCATCACTGTCAACCTGCCCACGTCTGTCCTGATCCCGTCTCAGAGGCTGCAGTGTATAGGGGCGGTCCTGGACTCAGCACAAGGCAAGGCGTTCCTGCCTCCAGACAAAGCGGAGTGCCTCATATGACAGGCTCCGGTGGTAGCCAGAGCCAGTATGTTTCCACAAGGGTTTACTTGATGCTCCTGAGTTTCTGAGTTTTGCCATTGTCCCTTTGGCCAGACTGCACATGTGGGTGCTCCAGTGGACCATCCGGGTGCAATGGGACCAACGCACAGATGACGTGGCAGAGCTAGAACTGGTCTCCTCTCCGGTCCACAAGGTCTTCCAGTGGTGGATGGATCCGCTAAATCTCTTAAAAGGGGTCCCATTCCTGATCTCATCTCCCCAGTAGATTCTCACCTCACAGTGCCTCCGTCTTGCTGAGGCACACCTGGTTACTTTTAGACTTGGGGTAATTGGTCCCAAATCAAGACGTCCCTCCATATAAATGTCCTCGAGATGAGGGCAGTTCTGTATGCCATGTAGGCCTTGCATGCCTTTCAGACCCACCTCTCCGGGCCTGTTGATTCAGTCAGACAGTCTCAGTGTGGTCTACTGTATCAACAAGCAAGGGGCGACGCAGGGTGGCATTGAGAGTCTGGTACTGGGCACTGGACCACGGCCTCCAACTTATGGCAGTCCATGTCCCAGGCATGCTGAATACTCTGACAGACAACCTCAGCCGGACTCTGTACAGGACACACGAATGAGAACTTCTGTCGTCCATCGCAGATCTGTTCGACAGGTGGGGTTGTCCAGAGTTGGACCTTTTTGCATTCCCACTCAACACAAAACTGCCCAATTTCTGCTTGCTAGATCCAGGGCCTGGAGTTTTTGGTGAGACACGTTGTCCCTCTCCTGGAGCGGAAGGTTCTTTTATGCCTTCCTTCCATTTCCTCTGAGGATACTAATCAAGCTGCAGGTGGAGGGGGCCAGCATGAAGCATGATCTTGGTCATACCCTACTGGCAAAGACAGATATGGTTTCCATTACTGCAATAGTTAGCAGCAGAGCCTCTGGTGCCTCTGCCCCTCTGCAGGGTTCTGCTGATACAGGCTCAGGGGACCCTGGTCCATCCACACCTCAAGTCCCTTCGCATGCATGCCTGGGTCCTGAGGACATAGCCGTTGCTCAGTTTTGGGTTTCCCAGAAGGTGGCTGACATCTTGGTGGCGGCTAGGAAGCCCTTCACTAGGGCCACCTACGCCATGAAGTGGAAAAGCTTTGCCATCTGGGCTGCTAAGGACCATCTGGACCCTTTCACCTGTCCAGTGAGTCAAATCCTGGACTACCAGATATCACTGTCGAACCCAGGCCTCCAGTATTCTTCCCTCAAGGTGCACCTTTCATCTAGCTCTGCTTTCCACAAGAATGTGGATGGTCATACTATGGCTCAGCTAGATGTAACTTGTACTTTTCTCAGGGGCATCCTGCATCTAAAGCTTCCAATCCGTACCCTTGTCCCGACTTGGGATTTGAATTTTGTTTTGGAGAAATTGACCCTGTCTCCATGTGAGCCAGCTGCAACTTGTGAGCTACACTTCCTTTCATGGAAAGCATTGTTTTTGGTTGCTATTACTTCTGCTCGAACGATTGTCAAGCTTCAGGCTGTCTGGTTTGAGGAGCCTTATTTGATTTTTTTACATAGACATGGTGTCTATGCACATGAATCACAAGTTTCTTCCTAAGGTGGTGTCTGAGTTTACCCTGAACCAATCTATCCACCTTCCTGTTTATTTTCCAGAGCGTGCCAATGCAAGAGAACCATTGCTCCATACTTCAGATATGTGCAGAATTCTGAAGTATTATCTGCTCCGAACTAAGGACTACAGAAAGGCAAAGCAGCTTTTCATTTAATTCGCCCAAGGAAGAGAGGGCGTTCAGGTTTCCAAACAGTGGTTGGCCAATTGTATTGTGTTCTGCTACAACAAACATGGCAAGGAGTTGCCAGGGGCAAGCCCATTCCACGAGGGGCATGGCTACCTCTGTGGCTTGTTTCAAGGGGGTCTCAGCCACTGACATTTACGCTGCTGCCACCTGGAGTACCGTCCATATTTTCACGAAGCACTATAGTCTGGACATTGCCTCTAGAGCCCGAGCAGGATTTGGCTGGGCTGTTCTTCAAGGCCTTCTGTCTTAGACCTCGATTTGCCTACCTCCCAGACTGTTCTGCTGCACTTGTAACTGCTTGGGACTTGTTTCTGTGATGTGACCTGATGACTGAGATACCTCCGAAGAAGATAGAACAGTTATGTAAGAACTTACCGTGACAGTGTATCTTCGAGGGGATCTGTCATCAGGTCAGCCTTACCTCCCACCATCCACTTATTTGGGGTTCTCTTCTCAGACTAGTTGTCTGGTGTATCCAGCCTTTTATTTCAGCCTGGGCACCTCTCTGTCTCTCTCTCCCCCTTGGTCTCCCGTGGCACAAGCTTGCTCCCTTAGTCTCTGGGGGGGAAAGAGCTGAGGAGGGAGCAGGGCCGCTCACACCTTTATGTTGTTAATTACCTCTGCAGGTGACGTCGGCGTGGCGATCCCAGTTGTACTGCTGGAAGATCTTCCGTATGGATCCTGCTTCACCAACAGTGAAGTTTCCACGATGTGACCTGATGACGGAAATCCCCTTGAAGATCTACTGTTATGGTTACTTCTTTCGTAACTGTTCTTTATCGCAGTATTGGAAATTGACCACGGTATCAATACCATGACTTCCGATACCGCGGTATACTGTAAAACCGTAATACCTTGATATCCCTGACCCTACTCCCAATCCACCCACTTATGACCCTCCTCTATAACTATACATTAGGCAGGGACCCCAGTGCTCTTCGGCAGAATTTTTGGATTTCTGCAGCATGATTTATTCAGTTCTCTGGCAGAATGCAGTCCTGTCATTGGCTAAACATATTGTGATATCATCAATGACATCATATGCTGAGCATAGAGGGGGGGCTTCAGGATAAACGAGATGGGAAAGAAAGCCTGACACTATGGAAAAACAGTATATTTGAATGAAAATTCACCAAAAACAATGAATTCTGCGGCATGATGCAAATTCTGCGGAAAGTTCCGCAACTGCACAATCGCAGCATTCCAGGGGCCTTGACCTTAAGCATGGTACAGTGGGGATGGGGGTATCACTAGACTACCAGGATTGGGTTTCTGTATATACCTCGAGTAATGGGGGGCTGCTTGACCACCAGGACTAAGGATTCTCTCTTTGCAACATGGACATTCGAACAGGGGGTAGAAGCATACTGGTGCACGGGGTTAAGGGCATGGTTTTTGCAGCATTAAACAGTGCTGTGATGGAGCCTGTTTAGTGTTGCTGAAACCGATGAATATACCGTGGTGCCCAGTATTCATGGGGATCCCTCATTTGCATGGGCACATCAGCATATTATCTGTGGTCGTGCTATTTGATCAGTACGACACACCAGGAGCCTTTGAATGTGGCCCTCATCAGCCAGTGGTATTCACGGTTAGTGCCACAGTAACCATTTCACTAAGGAGGCCATATAGCTTACAGGTTAGAGCAACGAGCTGTAAATGAGATTGGTACATCCTGCAGACCTGGGTCTGATTCTTACCACCCCAACTTGCATACTGTGTGACCCTGAGCAAGTCACTTAACTATCCTATGCTCCTGGGACACACTTAAAAATTAGCTTTGGTTCAGTGTGCCTGTCTCTGCCAGAAATGGTAAAACAAATAAAAATGAGCCTCTTCATCAGGCAGTGTGATAAAACATGAGAGGAATTTATACAGAGAACTCGGTGCTGATTAGAATCATGAAGTCTGACAGTTCAGATGAAAACTTTTGTGTGACAGTTTTGTTGAAAAGGAAGGCTCGTATCAGGAGAAATTATAAATAACTGGATATTTACATTGACAAAAAGAGCAGTGAGAGCTAATCAGTGTTGTGCTATCGGTAAAAAGTTCCTCTGCTTGTAACTTTTTTATCACAGTGCTCGACGAAGAGGCCTGTGTGTCTTCAAAAGCTTGTATAAATTTCTGTTACTGTAATAAAAGGTATTACCACCTACTTTTTTTCTTTTTACATCAGTTGCTAAATAAAGAAATGCTTGGCAAAACGTTATTCTGCTAGTGACAACTTAATACACTGATCTGTGCAGCTGCCTTGTTTTAAGGACTTGTTGCAAAGTGTTTGCCCTTTTTATTACACATAAAGAGCTGTACAAAAATGAAGGTGTCCCGGAGCAAGATTGGGAAAACATGAGTCGTTGTGAACATAGAGTTGCCACCTTTGGACAAGCCCATAAAAACTGGATAGTAAATTCCATGCCCGCCTCAACCTTTCTCACAGTTGACACCCGCTGGAGCTCCTCCATTGTGATATATGTATAATACAGCTGGAATTTATAGTGATGGGGGTTGACAGTTGGAGGAGGGAGGAGATATTGTGCCCCTTGACAGGTGCCTCTTAAAGCCACTCTTGGAGTACTGCGTCCAGTTCTGGAGTCCACATCTGAGGAAGGATTGGGGCAGTGCAGAACAAGGTCACCAAAATGATCCAAGGGCAGATCCTATGAGGAGAGGCTGTCAGAGCTTAACTTGCTAACAGACAGGAAGGAAAAAATGGCCAATTCTGTTTGACAGAATCATAAAATCTGTTTTTTTTCTTGTCTCCCCAATAAAGGGGGAAAATCAGCATGCATTGTACAGATATTTGGCTCTCAAAATGGGGGAATATATGCAGAAAGATGATACAAAATGGTTTTGTTTGCATGCTAAAGTGATGCAGAGAGAGTTTTTCATGAAAATGTGACTCCCACCTGCCAGTTTAAAAACAGCAGATTGCATTTTTTACCTGGTATTTTCTGTTCAATACAGAAATTCATTTGCCCTAGTTAACACAGTGACGAGGAGTCACGGGTGGAGATTAGTGGAGAGATTTAAGGAAATCAGGAAGTGCTTTTTCACTGAGACGGTGGTGGCAAAATAGAATGAATTACCAAGGCAGGCAGTGGAGGCAGGGTCTGTTGGCGGCTTCAGGGGAAGCTGGGATAAATTCAGGGGACTAACAGACCTTAAGGGGGATAGGGAGTGAAGGGGGAATGGAAGCAATAGGTAATCACCCAATTTGACCATTGGCCAGTAAGGTGCAGGTAGGGTTTTGGAGCAGACTAGATAGAAGATGGGTTTTTATCTCCCTTCATTTTCTCTGTTTTTATATGAAAGGAGACCTTAATGGTGCAGATAATGTGTTTTAGACATGCTGAGCAAAACACAGATTTGCTTTGTATAATAATAATCTTAACAGCTATACTTTTCACCCGGTTAATTTGCTTGTTTCAGGCGTGTGTGTAACCCAGATGTTCCGCTAGAAGAATGAATGATTTAATTGCATTTGTTTTAAAAGCTTGTGAACACTCAAAACAGCTAAAAAAACGAATTACCTCTGTGGAGAAAATGCAGGACAGGATTAAGGACTGCTAAATAGGGGCAATCCAGTACACAACTGGACAGATAGCAACCCCGTGCTAGCACAATAAGAGTGGGAGAAATATTGAGGAAGCAGAAAGACATATGCAAGGGCATCATTGGTGCAAGTAAGACTGGGGGAGACAGTACACATACAGGTAGTGTGGGAAGGAGTGAGTGCACAGGTCCTAAGATGGGAGCCAATGCGGAAACCCTGTATCTGAGACGTGTGGCCACTGAACATTCCTTGTAAATTTGCTGGTTAAAAGCACAAATGTAGATTTGGGGTAATAAGTACATAGCTGGGTAATATTAATGCATGATTTGAGGATAGCAAGTACACAGCTGTGTAACACAAGTGCAGAATTTGGGACAGTGAATACCCAGCAGACTAACACACGTACAGAGTTTGGGAAAGCAAATCCACAGCTGAGTAAGTACAGGGTTTGTGACAGCAAATACACAGCTCTGTAACAATAGTGCAGAATTTGTGACAGTAAATACACAACTAAGTAACACTAGTGCACAATTTGGGACTGTTAAGTACCCAACTGAATAACACTAGTCAATCAATCAATCAAAATCTTTATTTAGTCAGGCGAACATCATTGAGCGTAGCTCATTTGCAAGATGGACCTGAGTGATCATACAAATAAGAGTACAAGTGTTTTTACAAGGACATGAAAATAGCATAACATTAGTACAATGAAATAAAGAAGAGAATATACAAAATTTACATATATACAAGGCACAGTAAAAATAACTTAACCTGTAAAAATGAAGGGGATAATAGATATAGCAGTGATAATGAACAAATAATAGGGCTTTTGTTGGCTTTTATATGAATGTGGTAGCTGACTGGATAATAGAGGAAACTAAACATAATGGATTACAGAAGGGGTGTAGGTTGGATGGGAGACTAGGCCTTATGGAAGCAGTTGCACAACTCTGGAAATAGGGCGTGAATAATCTTTGAAGGATGATAAGGGTAAGAGGGTATTTAGATTCTTAGATTTTTGGGTGAGTTCCAAGTGACTGCTAGGAATAGCTGATAGCAGCCCTCCCAAACCGGTGCAGGTATTGGGAACCTTTAGCATGATGAGCTTACTGATCATTAAGGTGTATGGCCTAGATGTGATTGGTGAAACAGTCTGTAATATAGGAGGAGTTTGCCTGATAAAGCTTTAAAGATCCAGATTGCAGCATTCCTTTTCTTCTGTGTTGTAGGGATGTCCAATTAACTGCCATGTAAAGAGAGCAATGATGGGTGCTGGAGGGAAGGTCTGTGATAAATCTGATGGATCTATGATACAGGTGTCCAGCTTATTTAAGAGGAGAGTGAGCAATGGCCGTAGAAAGTCAGCATAGTCAATGAGGATAGGAATGATGCCTGGATTAGTCTTTGTTTGGAGTCTCTGGTAAGGTGAGTGTTTTATTCTGAAAAATAGGCCAAGCCTTTGTCTCAACTTTTAGTAGCTCTTCAATATGGACAGAGTAATCAAGCTTATTGTCAATCCAGACTCAAGATATTTGAATTTATCCACAAATTCCAGCTTCTCTCCATATAAGGTGGATAATTGTGGGGTGATGAATGATGGGGTAATGTGCAGAGCAATTCTTTGTAGCAGAGAACATAGCTTTTGTTTTCTTGGCATTTAGAAGTAATTTTTTTCCAATAGGTTGTGTTGTAGGATGGAGAATTCTGACTGTAACAGTTCACAGCTTTTGATAATGAGGGATTGCTGACATATAATACAGTATCATCAGCAAACAGATGAATGTTAGATTGAGAGAGTTGACATTGATATTATTAATATAAATGGCAAAGAGGATGGGGCCTAGAATAGAGCTCTATGTACACCTCTTAGCAGTGGTTTAGAGGTGGATAGGTAATTTTCATTTTTACCAATTGTGACCTTCCAGAGAGATAGCACCTAAACCAATTGGTGAGAGTGAATCAAGGCCTAGAGAGCTAAGAGAGAGATTAATGATTCATGATCCACTGTATCAAATGCTTTACTCAAATCCAGGAACACAGCACAGGTACTATTCTTCTTATCCAAGGCAGTCTGCCAATCGTTAGTGACTTTGGCTAGGGCAGAGATGGTGCTATGCATTGATCTAAATCTAGATTGTGCTGGATTTAGGAGGTTGTTGGTGTCCAGATAGGCCCTTAACTGTGAATTTACTAATTTTCAAGCATCTTGGATAGTACCGTAGGATGGAAATGGGCCTATAATTGTTAAGGTCCATGGGATCACCTGATTTAAGTAGTGGAACTACTTGAGCTGTTTTCAAATGGAGGGTATGGAACCAGTAGCTAGGGAAAGATTGAAGAGGTGAGTGGGGGCAGATAAAGGCGTGTAATGCTATTTTAAGAAAGTAGGGATCCAGGAGTCTGCCTGCACTCTTCAAAGTATCTAAATTAGATAGGAGGTCTTCTACTTCTTTCAAGGATGTTGGTTTGAAGGAAAATGTTGAAGCAGCCTTTGTCCCACAGTGGATTGAAGGTTTAATGATGATCTCAAGAGATTTGCAGGTGAGGAGTCAAATGCTAGGCCAGCTGTGGTGAAGTGGCCGTTGAAGGTATTTAAAATTTCTTGCTTGTCAGTGATTTCTATGTCATTTAGTAGCAGTTTGGAGGGTAAGGCAGGGTAGAGTTTGGCCTAGAATTCCTTTATAGTACCCCAAAGTCTGGATGGATTAGTGTGGATGCATCCAATTCAGCTCTATAATAGGCAGCTTTGGCAATTCTTATTTGTTTGTGCATGAATTTCTTGCTTTTCTGAATTGAAGCCAGTCTCTAGTATCCTTTGTTTTCTTGCCTTTTCCAGAGTTTGTCTCTGGCTAACAAAGCTGATTTAAGGTCAGCAGTGAACCAACGACAAGATTTTACTTTAGATCTGATACTGGTGATTGGTGCATGAATATTGAGGGCATTAGTGATAATGTCCTTTAAGATCTGGAGAGCTGTTTCAACTGAGGTTGTAAGGTAAAAATCTTGCCAATATGTTGTATTGCACAAATCATGGAGATATCCTGAGATGTTGAAATTCTTTTTTGACCTTTTGAGGAGAGATTTTGCAGGGTTGGATGGCCTGAATGTAGATCTAATGCCAGCTATAGGACAATGATCACTTACATCACTGGGTAGCACTCCTGCATGTGAATATAAGTGAGGCTTGTTTACCAACATAATATCCAGGAGTGAGCTGTTGATAGAATTTTTTAGGTTAATCCTGGTTGGATCTTTGATTAATTGAGTGAATCCATAGGTGTCACAGAAGGTTACTAGGGGTGCAGATGCATTAGATAACCAGTTCAAATTCAAATCACCAAGGATGATGGTATCTTCAGGGCCTAGATTGAGTATTGATCCTAGGTGGGATGGGAGTTTGAGGCCTGCAGAGGGGGGCCTATAGCAGCCAATCAATTTAAATGAAGACAAGTTCGGAAGGGATATTTTAATTGACAAGCATTCAAATTCCTTTGGTTCGGATGTATTGATGAGGCAGGATGCAGAGATGGTATCCTTAATGTAGATGGCCACCCCACCACCCCTGGAAGGGCGATCTGATCTGAAGAGCTGATAACTGGGAAGGTTTATATCACTGTCTTTTGTTGTAGGTCTGAGCCAAGTTTCAGAGATAATCAGGAAGTCAGGTAGGGTATGTGCAACCCATGCCTGTATTAAGGAGAACTTTTTAGAGACTGCAGGCATTGAAGTGAAGAAACTTAGGCCATTTATGGAGGTTAGATCAGAGGGGATAAAAACTTTCAGTGGGGCCAGGATTGATTTCAATAGTACCAATACAGATCAGAAGGAAGAAGATTAGTTTGAGGAGGGCACCAAATGAAAGGGATAGGGAGTGGTCAGAGCATTTCCTCCTCTTCTTGGGGAACCACTGTGTAATGGGTGAGGGTCCTGTTATATAGGTATGGAATTTATCACAAAATAATAGTCTGATGGACAGGCATAGTGGGTTAATATAATGCCAAAATGGATGTAAGGTAATTGAGAAATGTTGTAGGGATAGAGAGCCTTTTTGTGGGATACCCCAGGGGTTGCAGTGCAAAAATGGCCGGATATAAATAAGGAATTGGTGGGTGTCCACTGGGGATGGCAGGGGTGGGCAGGCCATATTCACTACCTTAATCACCATGACAAGGGTATATCATAAGTGCCATATGGGATTGAGGAAGATGAGAGGCTCAGGAGCAAAAGGAAGCAAGTAGCATTGTGGAGGTAAGATAGGGGTTAAGTAGAGGAAGGGAATTAGCTATGGGCGTGGATTAGAAATGGGGGAGAAGGTGCATAAAAAGAATCAACTGGGGGCAAAATTTTGCGGGCTTTGCCTCGTAATTCTGCCTGTTCTCCCTGCCTCCTGGTTCCCTCGGTCGCCAGACGTGTCGCCACCGCCCGCTGGCGGCTCGGAGCCCCTCGGCTCTGGATCTCGAGGGCTGTGCCGGCTGCAAGGTAGGGGACAGAGGAGAAGGCAGTGAGCAAGGTACTTTATTGCAGGCAATCTGCAAAAGGTGCTAAAGATCTGAATCTGCACAACAAAAGACTGGGAGGTATTGGGGGTTAGCGCCCAAGCCGCCTAGCCCACACAGAACACAAAAAGGCTGTAATCACAATCTAACAAGATATCAGTACAACCCTCAAATCGGGCACATTAAAGAGTAAAACAGCTCTTTTAGGTGAATTTAAGAATAAAATAAGATAACAGAAATCCCGCCAGAATAGTGTTGCAAAGTCCAGCTAAAGTCTATGGGAAAGGCGCACCAATCGGAAGCAAAGGCAGAGTCATGAGTGGCTTTCTGATTGGTTCTGACAGCCCCGTACCTTCTCCTGCTTCTCCGGCCTCCTGGTTTCCCTCGGTTACGACTGAGCGGTGCATACGGTGACCAGAGCCCTTCCGGTCTCTGGATCTCGAGGGCTGTGCTGGCTGCAAGGTAGGGGACAGAGGAGAACTAGTACAGAAATTGAGACAGCAAATACCAAGCTGAGTAACACCAGTGCAATATTTTGGACAGTGAATACACAGCTTGGTAATATTAATTCAGAATTTGAGACCGTGAATACACAGCTGAGTAATATTAGTGCAGAATTTAGGAAAGTGAATACACAGTTGGGTAACTAGTGCAGAATCAGGGACAGTAAATACACAGCTGAGTAACACTAGTGCAAATTCTGGGACAGTAAATACACAGCTGGGTAACATTAGTGCAGAATTTGGGAAAGTGAATATGCAGTAAGTAACAGTGCAGAATCAGGGACAGTAAGTACACAGCTGAGTAGCACTAGTGCAGAATCTGGGACTGTAAATACACAGCTGAGTAACATTAGTTTAGAATTTGGGAAAGTGAATACATAGTTGAGTAACAGTAGTGCAGAATCAGGGACAGTAAATACACAGCTGAGTAGCACTGATGCAAAATCTGTGACTATAAATACACAACTGAGTATTACTGGTACAGAATCTGGGACAGTAATGGTACAGCTTAATAACATAAGTGCAGAATTTGGAGAAGTGATTGCACAGATGGGTAACAGTGGTGCAGAATTATGGACAGTAAATACACAGCTGAATATCATTAAAGGAGAACTGTGCCAAACCTGTTGGTAATTTTTCTCAGTAGAAACTGTTTTTTAAGTATTGGTTAAAATTCTGTTATTGTTCCATCTATAGAGGCATTTTAGTAACATCAGTGGGCACCTCTGCTTCACCATCTGGTGGTAGGTACCATTTTAGAACTGTATGATGTAGTTTATATCCCAAACAACCTCAGAGTTCTATAGTAGAACATGAATGCATTGTGCCAACAATAGAAGAGTAGAACAGGGACATAAACTACATCATACAGTTCTGAAATGGTTCTTACCAGCAGCATGTAAATCATAAACACCCTGTTTGCTAACTAGAAAGCCTTGATAGCTACAGCAATAACGGAATTTGAACTAGTATTTAAAAAACAGCTTCTACGGAGAATAGTGACTTAGAGTCAGCGCAGTTCTCTTTATTGGTGAATTTGCAGCAGTAAACACACAGCTGGCTATCATTAATACAGAATTTGACAGTAATTGCACCACTGGGTAACATTAGTTTAGCATTTGAGACCGTAATTGAACCACTGTCTAACATTACTGTAGTGTATGGACCAGTACATACACAGTTGGATTACACTAGTACAGAATGTGGCACAGTAAATACCCATCTCAGTAATACTAGTGCAGAATTTGGTAAGTAAATACCCAGCTGATTTAACACTAGTGTCGAATTTGAGACCGCAAGTAGCCAGCTGAGTAACCCTAGAGCAGAATTTGGAACAGTAAATACCCAGCTGAGTAACAATAGTGCAGAATTTGGGAAAGTAAATAGCTGAGTAGCACTAGTGCCAAAGAGACACAGCTGAGTAACATTAGTGCAGAATATAGGACAGTAAATGCACAGCTGAGTAACACTAGTGCTGAATTTGGGGCAGCAACTACACAGCTGAGTAGCACTGGTACAGAATTTGGAACAGTGAATACCCAGCTAGGTAATGTAGTGCAGAGTTTGGAACAATAAATACCCAGGCGAGTAACATTAATGTAGAATTTGGGACAGTAAATACCCAGTTGGGTAACAGTGCAGAATTTGAGACAGTAAGTACTCAGCTGGGTAACATAAGTACGACATTTGGGACTGTAAATTCCCAGCTGGGTAACATTAGTGCAGAATTTGGGACAGTAAATACACAGCTGAGTAATATTAATGCAGAATTTAGGACAGTAAACACACAGATAAGTAACATTAGTGCAGCATTTGGAACAGTAGCTACACAGCTGGGTAACATAGGTGCAGAGTAAGGGACCGTAAATATACAGCTGAGTAAAATTTGTAGACTTTGGGACAGTAAATACACAGCTGAGTAACATTACTGTAGGAGATGGAGCTGTAAATACACAACTAAGTAACATGCAAAATTTTGGACAGTAAATACACAGCTGAGTAATACTAGTGCAGAATTTGGGATAGTAAATACACAGCTGGGTAATACTAGTTCAGAATTTGGGACTGTAAATATACAGCTGAGTAATACTAGGTCAGAATTTGGGACTATAAATACACAGCTGAATAACACTAGTGCAGAATTTGGGATAGTAAATAGACAGTTGAGTAACGCAGGTGCAGACTTTGGGACTGTAAAACAGCTGAATAACATGGGTACAGAATTTGGGATAATAAATACACAGCTGAGTAACTTAGTGGAGAATTTCAGACTAGATACATGGCTGACTAACACTAGTGCAGAATTTGGGGTAGAAAATACACAACTGAGTAACTAGTGCAGAATTTGAGATGGTAAATGCACAACTAAGTAACACTAGTGCAGAATTTGGGATAGTAAATACACAACTGAGCAACACTAGTGCAGAATTTGGGATAGTAAATACACAACTGAGCAATGCTAGTGCAGAATTTGGGATAGTAAATACACAACCAAGTAACACTGGTGTAGAATTTGGGATAGTAAATACACAGCTGAGTAACATTAGTGCAGAATTTGGGATAGTAAATACACAGCTGAGTAACATTAGTGTGGAATTTTGAATAGTAAATACACAGTTGACTAACTTAGTGGAGAATTTAGGACTAAATACACAGCAAACACTAGTACAGAATTTGGGATAGAAAATTCACAGCTGAGTAACTTGGTGGATAATTTAGGACTAAATACATAGCTGACTAACACTAGTACAGAATTTGGGAAAGTAAATACACAACTGAGTAACACTTGTGCAGAATTTGGGATAGTAAATACATAGCTGACTAGCAGTGGAGAATTTAGGACTAAATGCTCAGGTGACTTTAACACTAGAACATAATTTGGGATAGTAAATACACAGCTGAGTAACTCAGTGGAGAATTTTCGAGTACACAGCTAACACTAGTACAGAATTTGGGATAATAAATACACAACTGAGTAACACTAGTGCAGAATTTGCTTAGTAAATACGCAGCTGAGTAGCACTAGTGCATAATTTGGGTAGCAGAATACACAACTGAGTAACACTAGTGCAAATTTGGGATAATAAATACATAACTGAGTAACACTAGTGCAGAATGTGGGTAGTATATACATAACTGTCTAACACTAGTATAGAATTTGGGATAGTAAATACACAACTGAGTCTGAGTAGCAATGGTGCAGAATTTGAGTAGCAAAATACACAGCTGGGTAACACTGGTGCAGAATTTGGGTAGCAAAATACACAGCTAGGTAACACTAGTTCAGAATTTGGGTAGCAACATACACAGCTGAGTAATACTAGTGCAAACTTTGAGATAGTAAATGCACAACTGAGTAACACTAGTGCAGAATTTGGGATAGTAAATACACAACCGAGTAACACTGGTGCAGAATTTGAAATAGTAAATATACAGCTGAGACACCAGTACAGAATCTGGGATAGTAATAGTAAATACAGAACTGGGTAACATGCAGAATTTCTGACAGTAAGTACACAGATTGGTAACATGCAGAGTTTGGGACAGTAAATACTTAGCTGGGTAACATTAATGTGGAGTATGGGACTGTAAATAAACAGCTGAGTAACACCTGCACAGAATTTAGGACATTGAATACACAGCTGGGTAACGCGTGACGTGCAGACTTTGGGGTTAGTTGTTAGGCTGCTGCTTGAAGCAGGCTTTTAGAATTCTGCCCTAGTTTGAACCCACAGCCCTCCCTCCTCTTCTGAACAGAATTCAGAATGACTTTTAAATTTACATAAATAAATTAGAATTTCATTGGTGTTTTCTGGCTAATCAGGGCAGCCTGATAAACCTTCCTGGCTGTTTAATAAATGAATTGTGACTGATTACCTATTAATATGGACGCCTCAGGAATTCACCCTTGGGGAGGGAAGCAGCGAAATAGAGAGGAGTGAAGCCCTCTGGGAAATCAGAGCAGCATGTTGGCAGCTTAAACATCTCTGTGAAGTATCAATAAGGAGGTAATTGAATTTTGAACACAAACAGGATCATCGGCTGGTGGGGGGTGGGGGACATCCTTCTGTAGCCCCCTCCCTTTAGAGACCACTCCAGGGAAGATAGATGTTAAATCCATTAAATAAAGATTACAGTGTTATGGCAGTTACCCTATATTTTGTAGCAAGCACAGCTGAAGAGGGTACTGTTAAAATATACATCTTTAAAAAGTGCAGTTTGCTTCTAGGAAAACTCTTCTTGTGAAACAGCTTTTTTGTATCAACTAGTCTTCAATGCCCAGATTTCATCTGGTGTAACTGTGAGTCTCGTTAGCCTGATTAGCACAGCTCTCTGCTAGAAATGCACAGATAGGATCTGTAGCTCCTTTCTTGAGTCCGTGTTTACTGCCAGTGGTTTAAAGTACAGAAAGGGAAGTGCACCACAACAGCATTGGCTGCTTATACTGGGACACTGGCCTGAAAGCATGTCCAAAACACAAAACGAGTTTTAAACATTCAGACATGTCCAAGGTTGGGTTACTGTCTGTTAAATGGCACACAGGAGGGTCATGAGGTGTGAGGTGAAGCAGACTGACCTGTGTCCTTAGATTAACCAAGGTAACCCAAACCTGGGAATGCCTAAAAGGTAATATTAAATTATTTTTTGAATTCATTGTTTTTGTTTAAATTCTAATTGTTCTGTTGTATATGAAGGTTTCTAGCTGTTAACCTAGCTTTTTAGAGTGCGAGTCAGCAAACCAGGATGCTGTATTTCCAGCCATTGTTTTGTAAGTTGGAATAAACAAGGAAAAGTGTCAGACCATTGCTGCAGCACAGATATAATGTTCAATGGCCCAGCTTTGTGAGTACGGGCCTCATGACAACAAGAATATGATCAGTGCCCTGTCTCCATGAGCACCGGCCATGAAGCATCTAGCTCTACTTTAGAAAAAAGTTGTATATATTAAGTTCTAACCCCAGTAATACTCAGGTATTCGTAACTTTCTGCAGTAAGCCTGAAGGGTTGAACTGCCCAGAGAGATGGAACATATGCAAATGATAGAATCATCTGCACGTGACAACTTTTCAGTGCTGCCCTATAGTAACTGTCAATGTTCTAAACCTCTTCAGATTTAACTCTCCGCCTGAACAGTTTGATGGCTCTTCATCTGAAGTGAAAACCTATAAAAACATATAAGTATTGTTTTATTTTCATTTGTTGCCTTATATTAATTGTTTAGCTTAGTTAAACTTGTTTTTTGTGATAAATTTGTTTTTTTCTTGGTTCCTCTTGGTTCGGTATAACGGGGAGGAAACCGAGCTAGTTCCTTGATTTTTAGCCTATTTTCTGTTAAGGATAGCGTTTATCTGTATTTTATTTTTACTGTTTACCTACATTTTTGTAACCGTCTTTTTCGGTTGCTGAACCGCCAGTACCGGTTCCAGAATCTTTATCGGTTCGGTTCACCCAGTTCCTTTTCGGTTCCGGAACCAACCAAAAAAATAAACGCAATTGTTATTATTTTACATTGCCTTTTTGCGGTTTTCTGTTTCTGGTTAAAATGACACAAAAACCTAAGAAAAAGACCAGTGAGCCTGGCTTTAAAAAGTGTACTTCATGTGGGGATGTTTTTGCTAAAGCAGATAAGCACACTTTGTATGTGGCTTATCTGGGCTATGAGCATCTGAAGGAAGATTGTCAGATCTGCCTGACTTTCCCTGAAAAAACTGTTGAAAAACGCTTGGAATGGCTAAAAAAGAAACTCCCCAATGGTCCCTCTGGCTCTGACCAGCCGATACCCTCTACTACTGTGGCTGAACCCACAACTATTGCAACTTCAACCCCTGATACAGGTGACAAGAATATAAAGAGGGGCTCTGAACCGGCTAGCTACATGGTTCCCTCTAAGAAGGCATGTAAACTGAAGCATTCAGAACCCCCTACTATTAATCAGGGGACTTTTGTATCAACTAACGTTATGCCAACTCCTCAGGAGATTGCACAGGCGGTCAAAATTATTCTGACTTTGCAGGGTTTGGTGCCCCCTGCACAGCAAACCCCTGTGCCAGCAGGACAGCCAGCCAGGATTCCTCCTATTGAAGAGGAGGAGTGCAGTGATTAGGAGGAGGATGAAGGGGAACCTATTTTACCAGAGGTATCCCCCAGAGCAGGACTTTGGGTCGCCCCCAGGGTATCTGAAGATTTCTCTTCTCACTTTACTTTTGTGAGAAAGATGGCAGATGCCCTTGACATCTCCACAGCGGAGGAAGTGGAGGATGAGGAGGAACTAGAGTACCTGGAAATGATGGGTTTGACTCCCACCAAGGCCCTCCTCCTCTCAGTAAATACATTTTTCAAAAAGGATGCTCTAAAGCTGTTGCAGACCCCAAATTCTGTCCCTCCTCTGGATAAGAGGCTGGACAAGAAATATCAGGTGGAAAGAGAAGGGGCAAAGTTCCTGTTCTCTCACCCAGACCACCAAGGGGTTATTCAGCAGGCGGCCTGTGATAAGGCTAGAGTCCCTCTGGCTTCCCATCCACCAGATAAGGACTCTAGGAAGATAGACAGCATGGCTAGGAAAGGTTACCTGTCAGCCTCCCTAGCCATGAGACAGGCTAATTTTCAGGCCTATGCTACCCAGTACCAAAAGTCCCTGTGGCAGTCCGTATTGGCTATCTCTCAGAAAGCTCCCTCACCCCTATCAGACGACCTAGCAGAGACTGCTAGGTTTGGGCTGGAGGCAGCTAAATACCAATTCCCAATGGCTGCTGATACCAATGACACTGCAGCCAGATGGATGGCAAATACGGTAGCCCAGATGAGATTTGCTTGGCTGAGAGCTACAAATCTCACTGCTGACACACAATCTAAGATCCTGGATTTTCCCTTGGAGGGAAATGCTCTTTTTGGGGAATCCACTGTGGCATATATGAAGAAGGTGGATGAGTATAAGGCCACTTACAGGAGCAACTCTAGTAGAGACAGAGCTTCTTCATCCACCAGGCCTTATGGAAGGGGGTGCCGGGGCAGGCCTTTTCATTCCAGGCCCTTTTTTCAGCCAGTGGCCATACCCCAATATCAACAGTATCCACAGCAGGGATACTTTAGGGGTAGGGGTCAAAGGGGATCTAGGCGTGGAGCTCAAGCACAACCTCCACCCCAAGCCAAACAGACCCCCTGAAGTACAGGCCGCCTCCTCACTCCCTGTCGGAGGCAGACTCTCCCACTTCCTCCAGAATTGGCTTACCATCACTACTGACAAGTGGGTCCTGGAGGTGGTGGGTCAGGGTCTGTCTTTGAATTTCAAATCCCTTCCTCCTCTAGCAGCCAGGGATTTCAGTACACCATCCCGGGCAGAAAACACCCTGCTGGAGGCAGAGGTTCAGAAACTACTGCTTCTAAAAGCAGTGGAATCTGTTCCAAGCACCCTCAGAGGAAGTGTTTTTTATTCCAAATATTTCCTCACCACAAAGAAAAGTGGAGAGTGGAGGCCTATACTGGATCTCAGATCCCTGAACAAACATCTAAAAAGACTAAAGTTCAAAAGGGTAACTTTAGCATTGATCCTGCCAACAATCCGGAGGGGAGACTGGTTGGCATCACTGGACTTGAAAGACATCTACTTCCACATCCCCATAAGGGAGTCTCACAGAAAATACCTCAGATTCAAACTCCCTTTGGGTCACTACCAGTTTTCAACCCTGCCTTTTGGCCTTTCTTCAGCCCCAAGGGTGTTCACAAAGTGCCTGGCTCCAGTGGTAGCATACCTTCAAAAAAAGGGTGCATCAGTTTTTCCATATCTGGAAGACTGGCTGCTGCTGGTGGGCAAGTCGCCTCAGCAGGTTTCCCTGTTTTTAAGCCTTACACAAAATCTGTTGGAATCCCTGGGATTCATTGTCAACCTCGAGAAATCAGTCCTCATTCCTACCCAAAAAGTTGCAGTTCATAGGGGCAGAGATAGACACCCTGCAAGGCAGGGCCTATCTTCCTCTGGACAGAGTAGAAAATCTTCAGTTGGTGGCAAACTCTTTCATTCTGAACAAAAGCAAGCCTGCAAGGCACTTTTTGCAGCTTCTGGGTCATATGGCTGCATCCACAGCCACAGTACTGGGTTCAAGATTTCAAATGAGGGACATTCAGTTCCATCTCAAGGCTCACTGGAATCAAAGAAAAGATTCCCTATAGAAGCCCATTCCGGTTACAAGAACTCATCTCCAAGCTTTGCTATGGTGGAAAGAGGTATCCAATTTAAGGGAGGTTGTTCCCTTTCAGAGGGACCTTCCCTCGATGGTTCTTACAACAGATGCATCCGTAACGGGCTGGGGTGCCCACTTGGGAGAACACACAACCCAGGGCACCTGGTCAACCTCAGAGTCCCTACAGCACATAAATTTGCTGGAACGCAGGGCTGTTTATCTTACCCTAAAGGCTTTCTCAGGGCTGGTACAGTCAAAGGTGGTACAGGTCAGGACAGACAATACCACCACAATGTACTACATCAACAAGCAGGGAGGCACCAGGTCAGGGCCTCTTTGCACAGAGGCAATGAGAATTTTTACGCTGGCATACTCTCTTGGAGTCTCCCTCCAGGCAGTCTACCTACCAGGAAAGGACAGCGCCCTGGCAGATACATTAAGTTGAATCAACCAGGCCCATCACGAGTGGACCTTGAACAAGCAGATGGTAGACGTAATCTTCCGAAGGTGAACTTGTTCGCATCCCACCAGAACCGCCACCCGACTCAGTGTTGTTGCAGACCACCGGATCAGGGCACTCTGCCACTGGATGCTTTGACTCTTGATTGGTCGTGAAGGTTCCTTTATGCTTTCCCTCCCTTTCCCCTGGTCTTCAGGGTGCTACTCAAGCTCAGGTCCCATTCAGCGTCCCTGATCTTAATGGCCCCGGATTGGCCCAGGCAGCCATGGTACTCTCTGATGCGCTTAATGTCAGTGGCCATGCTAATACGGCTACCTCAGACATACAGTCTATTGACTTCCAACCAGGGGACCCTGTTGTACCTGAACCTCAAATCCCTCAACCTCAAGGCTTGGCTCTTGAGGAATTAGAATATGCTAGTTTGAAACTTTCTGAACCAGTACTTCATATTCTAAGGAGCTATAGGAAAACCTCTACTAAGAAAACCTACTCCTCAAAATGGAGAAGATTTTCAATCTGGTGCTCCTCTAGGGATTTTACTCCATTACAGGCTGACATTCCAGTTGTTTTGGATTATCTCTCCCATTTGCATTCCTTGGGTTTGCAGCCCAATTCACTTAAGGTACATCTTGCAGCCTTGTCTGCTTACATTTCTGCTGGTACTACATTATCTTTTGCCTCAGACCCTATTTTTAGGAAATTCTTTAAGGGCCTGACCCATTTGCACCCCCCTCACAGGGCACCAGTGCCAGCATGGGATCTCGACGTTTGCATTGCCAAGCTAATGGGGCATCTGTTTGAGCCTGTGGTGACGGCTCAGCTCAAATATGTCACTTGGAAGACAGTTTTTCTAGTGGCAATCACTTCTGCCAGAAGAATAAGTGAATTGCAGGCTCTGTCTGTAGAGCAGGATTATATCTCTTTTCACAGGGATAAAGTGATACTGAGAACGAACAGAAAATTCCTACCAAAGGTGGTCTCTGATTTCCATATTAACCAATGCATCACCCTACCTGTCTTTTTCATTGAGCACTCTACTCGTGGTGAAAGAAGGCTTCATAGCCTTGATGTGAAACAGGCCCTTAGTTACTATATCACAGCCACTAAGGATCACAGGCAGGACAAGAAACAGTTGATCTTACTTCGAGAGGGCTCTTGCAGTAGGTAATTACATGTAGGACTGACGCCGGCCGGCGGCAGGACCCCACGGAAAAATTTCTAGCTAGCAGCCCTGGCTGGCGCCGCCCCCATGTCAGGTGACTGGCGTCAGGCGACGTCGGTATAAAGAGGCGGTCCCAGACTCCCGCCCTTCCAGTTCTTTTCGCCGTCAGCTCGTGCAGCTCCTCGAGTGAAGTTCCTATCGCTCAGTCCTGTTACTTGTCGGCTTTTCGAAAAGTTTCAGTATTTTGTATTTTATATTTTCTATCGTCAGGTGAGCGTCGGTATATGCGTCCCTTCAAAAATAAGTGCGACTCGTGCGGCACCAACTGCCTCACAAAGGCGGTCATTCCCTCTGCCTTTCTGTTTAGGCCCCGACCCGCGATTAGAAAGTGTCCACTGCCTTCATTTCACGCGGCCACCCGCGAGCAGCGCAACAGTCTCTCAAGCCCATCTCCTCAAGAAGAAGATGTCCGCGAATGAGAAGGAGTTGAAGAAACTTGGCAGGCGTCGACCTCCCTGAAGGGCACAAGCGGACAAGGAAGAGCACGGGAGAAGGTCTCCTCCTCATGACTCCGGCCGTGAGTCGCAGGCAAGGTAACTATCCCCTCCGAGACGCTCGACGGCGAGTCTCAAGGCTTTGGAGGAGGCGTCCGCCCGCCCGGGTTAGCGTTGAGCCCGCGGGTGCCTCCGGGCAAAGGCTCCAGCCCCAGTACGCCGCGGGCTCTGCGGCCTACTGGTGCAGGCGCCTCCCATAAGCGGACGTCGGCTCCTCCGGCGTCCGCCGGG
This sequence comes from Neoceratodus forsteri, assembly GCA_016271365.2. Lineage (NCBI taxonomy): Eukaryota > Metazoa > Chordata > Ceratodontiformes > Ceratodontidae > Neoceratodus > Neoceratodus forsteri. The sequence continues at coordinate 152,369,327 of CM028134.1, forward strand.
AGGCCGCTAAGACACACCCGACCCTTGGTGGCTGCGGCAGTGTCCCCATCGGACGGGCCTCTTCTCATCTCCGGCCCGTCTCACACGAGGGACCCCGAAGTCAGGCGCCAGCTCCTCTGGGCGTCCACGAAATCGGCCCCTAAGTCACCGTCAGCTCCTCCGGCGTGCACCGAGCCTCTGAGCCTCGGCAGACCCTCTTAGTCTGTCGTGCCAGGTTCCCGCAGCCTTCGCTGCCATCAGAGCCAGGTCCCCCCTGCCCGACCCCGGGGATTTTTCTCCTCCGTCCCTGGACGAGGCTCGGGATCCTGGGCTACCGTCCGATCCTCTTCCTACAGGGCCGGATCTGATGTCGGCTCCCCTGATGCCGGCTCCGACACCGGCCCCTCCGCGCCGGCGGGGGATATTCCTCTTCCATCGGGCCCTCCACCCCACGGGCCTATCACGGTTGATCCGCCCATGGAGTACCCGGCTGGGCCGTCTGCTCCGGCAGCTCCTCCAGTGCCTGGGTATCTGCGGTTTTCCAGGTCCACAGTATCCTATGCCGCGGTACCTGGCGCCGACTCCACCGGCGCGCAGTACCCGACTCGATATTCCGCGGCGGGTTCGGATACTGTCCCTACAGTTTCATCCATACAGCTATCCCCTCCTCCTCCTTCACGCCCCCTAGGCGCGGTGGATCTCAGGAGACTCTGGCCTCCTGGTGGGCTGAACAAGGCTCAGCTCACCAAGAAGTCGAGAGCCGTCTTCTGGCGGCAGTGCCACCACCGGCTCCTGTGCGCCCCAGGCGGCACACTCCCCTCCGCCTCCAGTTCCCGGGCTTTGCCCTCGGGATCCAGAGAGGGGGGCAGGACACGCGTCCAGGGATCCCCCCTAAGGAACCCATTCCTCCCTAGAGCGAGCTAGGGAGTCTTACTCTGCTTCAATTCCTTTTCTTCTTCTCTCTCGGACTCCTTGGAGGCCTCCGATGGGTGTTCGAGAAGGCAGAGCCACGCTCTCTGGCCAAGCCCCGGCCGAGGACTCCTCCGAAGTCTCCTCCGGAGGATCCTTCCTTCACGGAGTTGCTCAGGAAGATCCAGGAAGTCCATCAGTGGCGTTCCATAGAGCCAGATCCTCAACGGGTTAAACTTGCTGAACATCTGGACTTGCCCTTACAGCTCCTACTCTAGTGCCACCCTGGATCGAGCCTCACGCCCACCTTGTTTCCACTATTTGGAAACAACCGTCGGCTTTAGCCCCTCTTCCTCGGAAGTCCAACAGGCTATACCAGGCTCTGGAGGGTGTAGACTTTTTAGACTCTCACCCCCGTGCAGACTCGGTTGTGATTAGCGCCGCTCATGGCCGGTCAGCACACCCGATCATTTGAGCTCGTCTCCCCCGGATAAGGAATCTCGCCTTCTGGATCAGTATGGAAGGAAGATCTATGCTTCTTCCACACTGGGAATTAGGGCCCTACATTATGTAGCACATATGGGGGATTACCAGAAGGCTGTCCTTACCCAGGTGGAATCCAAGATTGACTCCTTGCCTGACTCTCAAGTCAAGCAGGAGTTAGCCAACCTGGTCCATTCTGCTCGTTCGGCCAGTCGTCATATTCTGAGGACGACCTACGATGCAGTGGACACCGCAGAGGCCGAGCTCTGCGTTCACCATAAGTCTTCGGCGTCATGCATGGCTCCGTGTGTCAGGTCTGGTCCCGGAGGTGCAGTCCATGAATTCAAGAAGCACCTTTCAGGGGTTCTGTGCTTTGGTGGTGATGTCAAGGACATCATCGCGACTTACAGGAAAAGGGGCCCTTAAATCTGTTGATTCAGTGTACCGTCCCCATCCCCACAGGCCCGTCCCTTTCGCAGATGCAGCCGGCCTCAAGCGAAACCTCAGGGAAGGCGGGCCACTAAGCGTCGGGCCCCCCAGCTGCGGCGCTGCTCACACCACCTGACTCCTTCCTCTCCCACCCTTGGAGCAGTAGGAGGGAGGTTCTCCCTCACCTTCCGGGTTGGGAGAGGATAACATCAGTTCATGGGTGCTTCAGATCATAGCAGAGGGCACTCCATGGAGTTTCTGCACAAACCTCCCGTCACCCCCCTCTGAACTCCTCTTACTCAAGGGACCATCTTCCTTTGGTCAGGGAAGAAATCTCTGCTGTCCTTGCAAAGCAGGCTATAGAGCCCGTCCCCCCTCACCTCCACGGGACGGGTTACTATTCCCATTTCTTCCTTGTACCAAAGAAGGCGGAGATCTCAGACCCATTCTCGATCTCAGCTCCTGAACCTATATGTGGAATACAAGAGGTTCAGGATGCTCTCCCTTCAAACCCTCTTGCCCCTGCTTCGGCTCGCCAATGGCTTTGTGCACTGGATATGCAGGATGTGTACCTTCACATCCCCATTCGCCCTTCGCACCGAAAAAAGTACCTCAGGTTTGCGTTCCAGGGGACCACTACCAATTCGGGCTCCCTTTTGGTCTTTCTTCGGCTCCCGAGTCTTTACCAAATGCCTGGCGGTGGTAGCAGCCCACCTGCATGTCTGGGAGTTCAGGTTTTCCCTACCTAGGCGACTGGCTCTGGCGGCCCCGTCCAGGAGAACTCCTGCATTCCTCTCCCTCACCCAGCAGGTTTTCACTTGCCTGGGTATACCATCAACCATTCCAAGTCTCATCTGGATCCTCCCAGAGACTACAGTTTATCGGGCTATCCTCGACCGACGGTGAGCAAGGCCTTCCTGCCTCCGGACAGGGCGGCCTCTCTTCAGTCACAGATTTCCCTGCTATCAGAACACAGGAAGGTTCCGGTGATGTCGGTTCTCCGTCTCTTGGGGCTCATGACGGCCGCCATCCCGACAGTTCCGCGTACGTGCCTCCACATGAGAATCTCTCAGTGGACTCTCCGCTCTCAGTGGGATCAACGAGTAGACGACCTAGATCTGGTTCTGATCTCCTCGCCGATGGTAAGAGACTTGCAATGGTGGATGGTTTGAGAGAACCTATTCCGGGGGGTCCCCTTTTTTCTTCCTCCCCCCAATCAGACTCTGACCACGGACGCTTCAGGCGAAGGTTGGGGAGCCCATCTGGGTCCTCACTGAACCCAGGACCTATGGTCAAAATTGAAGTTAGTTCTCCATATCAACGTGCTTGAGCTTCGAGCAGTGCTGTATGCTCTCCAGACCCTTCACCAATACATCCTTCCCGGTCACCTAGCTGTCCAAACGGACAACATGTGTGTGGTGTGGTACATCAACAAGCAGGGAGGGACCCGGTCTTACCCGCTGTGCAGGGAAGCGATGAGGGTTTGGGAATGGGCTACGCTTCACAACCTTCGCCTCACGGCGATCCACGTTCCGGGAGTCGACAGTGTCCTGGCAGACAGGTTAAGTCGCTCGTCGGCTCTACCACCCGAGTGGGAACTGGACGAAAAAGTTCTAAAAAGCATCTTAGAGATTTGGGGGACTCCTCAGATAGACCTGTTCGCCTCCTCCCAAAACGCAAAGCTTCCAACCTTTTGCTCACTCGCTCCAGAGCGAGGCGCTTTCTGGAGCGACGCTCTATCTCTAAGCTGGAAGGACAGATTCGTCTATGCTTTTCCCCCAATTCCTCTGGTCCCTCGTGTACTGCAGAAACTGGCTTTGGAAGGAGCGAGAATGATTCTGATTGCTCCTTTCTGGCCCAGGCAAACCTGGTTCTCTCTTCTACAACAATACTCAGAGGTTCCTCCTCTTCCTCTTCCTTTATCTCGAGGATTGCTGACCCAGGATCAGGGGACCCTGGTCCATCCGGGACTCAAGTCCCTTCAACTTCATGCATGGCTCCTGCAGACCTAGCTCAATCTCGCTTTGGTGTTTCTCCTAAGGTGGCCAAGATTCTGGTGGAGGCTAGAAAACCCTCCACTAGGTCCACCTACGCCATGAAATGGAAAAGATTTTCCATCTGGGCTGTGTCCAGGAATGTAGAGCCCTTTTCCTGTCCTGTGACCATTCTACTTGACTACATGCGTCACGTTTTTGACCTGGGTCTCAGTCACTCCTCTTTGAAAGTCCATATGGCGGCTATTTCAGCCTACCATGTCCCTTTCTCTGATAAGGCATTTGCCCAACTGGAGGTATCCAAAACTTTTCTCAGAGGGGGTCCTTCATCTCAGGCCCCCTGTCCGGACTCCAGCTCCCCCTTGAGACTTAAACTTTGTCCTCGAGAAACTTACCCTTCCTCCCTTTGAGCCTGCGGCTTCCGCAGACTTGAAGTTTTTATCGTGGAAGGCACTCTTCTTGGTGGCCATTACTTCTGCTTGGAGAATTTCCTAGCTCCAGGCCCTGATGTGCAAATCCCTTATCTGATTTTTCACAAAGAACGAGTAGCTCTTCGCACGAATCCTAAGTTTCTCCCGAAAGTGGTAGCTGAGTCTACCTTAAATCAGTCTATTGAATTACCTGCCTTTTTCACGCAGTACTCCAACCAAGGAGAATACTTGCTCCATACCATGGCTGTCCACAGGATTCTGACATACTACACCAATAGGACGAAGGATCTCAGAAAGACTGATCAGTTGTTTGTCTCTTTTGCTCACAAAATAGAAGGCAATGCTGTTTCTAAGCAATGCCTATCAAAGTGGTTGGCTCATTGCATCACTTTCTGTTATAACAAGTACAACAAGACCCTCCCGGGTCAAGTCAGAGGTCACTCCACTCGTGGAGTAGCAGCCTCTGCGGCTTGTTTCAAGAACGTGTCTGCGGCAGACATCTGTGCTGCCGCCACTTGGACTTCCGTCCATACCTTTACTAAACATTAGTTTGGACATTGCCTCTTGCCGTAGAGCAGGCTTCGGGTTAGCTGTCTTGCAAGGCCTCCTTTCTTGAGGCTTGCAAGATTATTTGCTATTTCTTGGAGTAGTTTCTCCTCCTGGTGCCTTTCATTTGTTCCAGACTGCTTGGGATTCTGTCCTATATGTAATTACCTACTGCAAGAGCCCTCTCGAAGTAAGATAGTACAGTTACGTAAGAACTTACTGTAACAGTAGATCTTCGAGAGAGGCTCTTGCAGTAGGTAATACCTTCCAGCCCTCCATCCCCCTTGGCTTTTTCAGCTCCTTTTCCATTGAGGGAAATATCTGCTTATCTCTCGTCCGGGCCTTCCAGGCCTGTGGCGGGAAAGAACTGGAAGGCGGGTGTCCGGGACTCCCCCTTTATACCGATGTCGTCTGACGTCGGTCACCTGACATGGGGGCGGTCCCCGGCAGGGACTGCTAGCTAGAAATTTTTCTGTGGGGTCCTGCCGCCGGCCGGCGTCAGTCCTATATATAATTACCTACTGCAAGAGCCTCTCTCGAAGATCTACTGTTACAGTAAGTTCTCACGTAACTGTACTTTTCTGACCTATGGGGATGTGGAAAAAGGTAGTCCAGCCTCTAAAAGGTCCATTTCTCATTGGATTGTCCAGTGTATTCAATTTTGTTATACAAGGGCTGGATCGAGGGCACATTCTACCAGAGGAACAGCTGCCACCTTGGCAGCCGTAAGGGACGTCCACTAGTTGACATCTGTAAAGCAGCTACCTGGAAGACAGTACACACCTTTACTAAGCATTACAGTTTAGATATCCAGTCTAGAAGTGATGCTAGGTTTGGCACAGCAGTCCTGCAGAGTCTATTTCCTAAATAAGTGTTCTGTGCCCACCTCCTCTGGTACTGCTTTGTAGTCTGCAGAAAGTTATGAATACCTGAGTATTAATGGGGTTAGAATAAAAAATCACTCACCTTAGTAATGCTGTTTCTTCTCAGTGATACTCAGGTATTCATAACTTCCCTCCTTCCTCCCCTTCCAGAACTCAGCCTCTGCACTCAGCATGCTGCGCTACTGTAAAAGGGTACATCACAATTTGTGCAAGCATCCTCTCATAGTGGTCCAATTTATAAAACAGGTTTTTGGGTCTTAAACCCTTAGAGTTTTCTGACATTTTAATTCCTTTAGAGTTTTTTAGGTGTTTTTGGCTCCAGTTTGAGCTATCCCCTATTTTAATTGGGGTCAACCTCTAATTATCTCTTTCAAATAATTAAAAAATGTTACTTTAGCATTGGTCTATTCAGGCTCCTAGGAAATCTGAAGAGGTTTAGAACATTGACAGTTACTATAGGGCAGCATTTGAAAAGTTGTCACGTGCAGATGATTCCATCATTTGCATATGTTCCATCTCTCCGGGCAGTTCAACCCTTCAGGCTTGCTGCAGAAAGTTATAAATACCTGAGTATCACTGAGAAGAAACAGATTTACTAAGGTAATTTTTTCATGTCTGTCTTCAGTTTGACAAGATTATTTTTATGAGGAATCTATATATCATTTTGTATGTAGCCTTGTACATCTTAAAGGGAACACATCAGTTCGCCTCAGTCATTTCTCTCTGTGACAGCTCGCCCCAGAGTATTCACTCTGGTGTTAGTCGTCTCCCACATCAGTTCATCCCTAGTCAGTTCGCTTCCACTACATATTGTACTGTACTCCAACAACAATTGCAGTACGACTTCCACTTTTGCAACCCTCTAGCACATTGGCTCATTTGGTGGGTGAATTGCACCCACCTGGAGTTTATTTTATAATATTTACATTGGGGGAGAATTATCTGGGGATGAATTGACGTGGGAGCAGACTGAAGCTGGAGCTAATAGTTCAAGGCAATTTTTATTTATTTAGTTTTTTGTGGACTGGGAAGGAGGACTAGACAGTTTTATGCCTATTTTCAGCCTCGTCCCAGGAAGGGGGATACAGAAGATGCCAACTGAAATTGAACCAGATTTTTTTTTAAGCTGTTGGTGATATTTTTAGTGAATGGGGGAAATTTGGCCAGGATAATGGGGAAATTCCCCTACTCTTTTTGAGCAGTGCAATGGAATCTTTAACATCCACCTGAACTACCACCATAACAGGCAGATGGGACCTCGGTTTAATGTCTCATCCAAAAGATGGCACCTCAGGAGTGCAGTACCCCCCTCTTGCTGCATTGCAGTGTCAGTGCTAGGATTTAACCCAAGTGCCTGGAGTGGGGATAGAACCCACAGCCTTCTGATCTTCTCAGAGGCAAGTGCAACCTACTGAGCCACTGACACTGATCTTTTGTCGTGGAGTGACAAACTGTGACGTAGCCTGTCTTTAAATCTGTTTGTAACTGTAAATGTTTTGTAATTTGTGCAATCATTGTAACACTTCACTTGTTTGCTTATACTGTAACTCATCACTCCTTTTGTCATATTGTAACCTCCCAGGCTGTGCCTGAAAATTGGGAGTTTCGTAGCTCGTGCTAACTGGTCAGAAAACGAAATAATTGTGCTGTGCTATTTTAGTATTTTAATGTAATTGTCTTTCTGCCTTGTGGCCTGGTTTGTGCCTGAAAATGGACCTTTAGTCCAGTACATTTAACTTGAATATCAAAATAAAATTATACCTTAGGATGTGCGTTTCAGGGCCACATAGATATGGTTTTCAATAGCTTAATTTCATCAGTACTGGCCTTGAAGAGACAAGGATGTGATGTTCAGTGGCCCAACTCCATTATTAATTGCCACAGAACGACATTCCATATGATATGCAATAGCCAGCTGCATCAGTACTGGCCTCAAAGTGACAAGGATGGGATATCCAGTAGCCCAGCTTCGCCAGTACTGGCCTCAAAATGACAAGGATGTAATGTTCGGTACTCCAGCCCCATCAGTACTGGTCTCTGGCCAACAAGGGTGTGATATTTATTGACATAGCTCCATCAGTACTGGTCTCTGGCTAACAAGGGTGTGATATTTATTGACATAGCTCCATCAGTGCTGGTCTCAGGGTAACAAGGGTGTGATATTTATTGACATAGGTCCATCAGTACTGGTCTCTGGCCAACAAGGGTGTGATATTTATTGACATAGCTCAATCAGTGTTGGGCTCAGGGTAACACGGGTATGATATTTATTGACATAGCTCCATCAGTACTGGTCTCTAGCCAACAAGGGTGTGGTATTTATTGACATAGCTCCATCAGCACTGGGCTCAGGCCAACAAGGGTGTGATATTTATTGACATAGCTCCATCAGTGCTGGGCTCAGGGTAACAAGGGTGTGATATTTATTGACATAGCTCCATCAGTGCTGGGCTCAGGGTAACAAGGGTGTGATATTTATTGACATAGCTCCATCAGTACTGGTCTCTGACCAACAAGGGTGTGATATTTATTGACATAGCTCCATCAGTACTGGGCTCAGGCCAACAAGGGTGTGATATTTATTGACATAGCTCCATCAGTAGTGGGCTCAGGGTAACAAGGATGTAATATTCACTGTTCCAGCTCCATCAACAGTGATGTGATATATATTGGCCCAGCTCCTTTAGTACTGGACTCAGAGTAACAAGATGTAATGTTCAGCGGCCTAGCTCCAGGAGTGGTGCAGGAAGTGTAAAATAGAATTGAATTTGGATTTGTATAGCATCTTTCATATGCACTGTATCCTAAAGTTATTTACAAATTAGTGAGTTACATACTGGTAAAGCAGAGACTATAACTTTCATACACACTATCTCAAAGTGCTTTACAAAGCAATGAATTAAATTCTAGTAGTGCAAGAATATAATTGATATACTTTGGGTTTACATAGCACCTTTTATTCACTATATCCCAGAGTGCTTTACAAAGTGGTGAGTTAGGTACTTGTGAAGAGACTAAAATAAAATGTATTTGGATTTATATAGTATCTGCCATACACTGTATCCCAACGCACTTTACAAAGCAGTGAACAGTTGCAGTAGCCATTAGGCTGGCATAGAGAATTAGTGAGACTGAGTGAATCTGCAAGTAGGTTAAATGACTTTCTCAAGGTCACAGAGTAAGCAGCACTGATGGTATTCAAAGCTGTTTCTTCAGGTTCATAGCTGTGTATGCCAATCACTAGGCTACACCAAAGGGACGTTAACATGGCCGCATTTGCTCCACAGCAACCTGACAGCTTGGGTTACTGTGGTGCAAATGCAGCCATGTGAACACTTACCTGATTGTGGTGAATTGTCCAGTAATCTGAGTCACTGCACAGTTAAGACCATGATCTTCCAGGAATGTATCTTCACCATTTATTCACACTAATGGGTCTAGGCCAGAGGCACTAGGACACAGCTGGAGTAAAAACTTTTGGGGGGGGCAGCACGAAGGCAAGCAGTGTGCATGCACAGTGCAGCAGGAGTGGCTCACGGCACTAGGCTTACCTCGGTGTCAGCCCCCAGTCGCCTTCATTCCTCTTTTCCCACCATTGAGTGCACTTCAGTGATGACATCTCTCACCCTTCGGGAATCAGAACTTCACATCTATACAATAGTCGCTTCAGTTCATTTTAGTTGTTTAAGGCTAGAATTTATTATTTTTGTATCAGTTTAGTGCTTTTATGAAAAATGTTTTCAGTTTCTCTCAGCCCTACCAAGCCTCGTGACGCCATCTCTACAGGATCACGGTAGGGTGCCTTCCTGGCATTTTGGCCCTGCGCTGTGTTCGGCCTGGTGCCAGGTTTGGCCCAGCGCCATGTTGTTTCAGTGCTATGTTGATCCGGTGCCATGTTGGGTCCAGCGCTATGTTGGACCCAGTGCCGTGTTTGGCCTGGCACCATGTTGACTCGATGCCGTGTTTGGCCCGGCGCCATGTTTGGCCTGGCACTGTGTTGATTTGGTGCCGTGTTTGGCCCGGCGCTGTGTTTCTGGTAAATGTGGTTGGCCTGGCGCCGTGGTTGGCAGGCTGCTCCGGCAGTGGGGTCCATGTCCAGTCCACATTCCCATGAAAGAAATGTTCTGACTATGGGCGATCATTTGCTCAGGGGAAGGACAGTTCTCCGGAGCAAAAAGGAGTGGGCTAGTTCCTGATTCCAGTCGGTTTCTTGGCGCTGCTCAGCCTGTAGTGCTTCTTTCACCCTTCAGTGGGAGAAGAAGTGGTACCACTCGAGGTTGCCCTATGAGAAGTCTCCACGAGGCCCTCTGTTCTTGAGGCTGCAGGGCTGTAGGCCTGTTGGCGCGGTCCACGTTGCCGTGGGCCTTGGTGCCGGGACTCTGAGACCTTGGGCCTGGAGTCCTCCCTGTGTCCCCAGGGGGTCCCCAGTGGGCAGTCTTCCTTGGTCAGCTCTTCAGAGAAGTGGGTGTAGCGTCAGGCTGGGGTGTCACTGCTGATTGTTCTGGTCCCCTGGCCCTTGTTGGTTGGTGGCATTGCACCCATGGGGGGGGGGGCCTCCAAGCCAGGTAGAGCGTTTAGCTCCAGCAGCGGCCATCTGCCTTTGCCGGTGACCGCGCAGCCGACTCCCACCCAGCTGGCCGCACCCCTACCTTATGTCTCTTGTTAGGACCAGTTGGGTACCACTCTAGTCAGCTCGGGTCTGCCAGGATCGTTGGTGCTCTGGGGCTGGCTTTGGTGCCAGGTTCGGCCTTCTGGCCTGTCTAGGTGCCTTCCTAGCCCTGGTTCTAGTGCTGGTTCTGCTCTTTGGCTTTTCTTGGTGCCAGATTCTCTCTCTCTCTCTCTTCTCCTGCCTTGGTGCCGGTTCCGTGCCTCTAGTGTGTGGAGTTGGGGCAATGCTTAAGCCGGCGCCAGTGTCCAGCGTCATGTCCGACGTCTGATCTGGCGCCAAGACTGGCATTGGGCTGGGTTTCGGGCCTGATCTGGGTCGGGTCTGCACTATCTTTGGTACCGTCTCCGGCACCCTCTATGGGGTTCCATGTGGCACCCAGTTGATGCCAGAGGTTCTCAGTTTAGGGGAACCTCCCTATTCTTCTCCCTCCTGGGGGGATAGCGAGGAAAATAACTTTCTTCGCTCCTCATCTCTGCTGGGGGTGGCATTTATGACTTCTTCCCTGGACTCTCCAGACTCTGGTGGTACCTTTTTTTTTTTTTAATACTCTTCCCCCTCCCCGACACTCCACTTTTCAGGATACGCCATCTGCCTTATCAGTCCCCTCTCCTACCTGTTCCAGGAGCGATCCATCCCCCATGGAGTCTTGGTTCTACCCCCCAGGCGGGTTCAAAGTGGGGCCCGAACACCCCGTACTTCTTTCACTTTATCGGGATGCCGGTTCCGGGCCAGGCAGGAGGCATTGGGGATCAGGGCTGGTACTCCATCTACCGGAGGTGCTGCTGGCCATTTTTTTTCTTATTTTCCTCCCTGTGTGGTGTGCGCCCTGACGTCAAGGTGCTGCATGCCGACATCCACCACACAGCTCCCACCGGTCCCTCATGCAAGCTGCAGGACTTGCTGTACCTCGAGCCTCCGCCCAGGGTCAGGCAAGCTGTGGACCTTGATCCCCTCCCTCCCTGCCCGAGAAGGCGAGCCATCCTGGGACACTCAGGCATTCTCCCCTGGCCGGCCCTCCAGCGACCCGAGTCCGCTCCCAAACCCAGGTTGTCAGCATCGCGAGCGGAAATCCAACTGCTGCGCCGACAGGCTGGCCAGACCCAGGTACTTCTGATGTGTCTCAGGACCTGCTCTTATGCTTGCTTGCTCCAAGGGTAGAGTTTCTTCCATCCCTTTGGAGTTCTCCTTGCCCCTGGCACAGGGTTTAAAAAAAAAGGGGGGGGGATTCTGCTTACTGCCATGTACAGGATTTTTCCAAGCAATCGCCAGTTCTCACCAGTTCTTTTATTCTCCAGGATTGGTTAGCTCCCTGGAGATGCAAGCTTCTAGGTACTGCCCCCTGCACTGTCACAGCGCACCTGAGATATTGATTCCAAGTTATCCAAACCCATGGGCAGCACTCTCTTCAGAGGCCTCCCTGTTTGGTAGCCCACTACCAGGGTTTCAGTCACAAGGTGTCTGGAACCCGTTTGCCAGAGTGCCATCCCCACTTCAGTAGGTTGGACATGCAAACTGTTTGTGTGTAACCTGCCAGCCCTGCTGGATGTCAACAACTACAAAAGTCTTTTTCCGAACAAACAACAGTCTGCCTTGTATTTCACGAACAAACAATGCAGAGCACTCTCTTACCTTGTTTCCTGAGAAGCTATGAGAGTGTGGAGAGAGGGCCTGGAGCAGAGGATCCTATTCCAGGCCAGTTATCGGCCAGACATCTAGTACACACTGGCGGGTAAGCTCGGCCAAACACATTTGATTGCACCCTGTGTCTTGGCAGATGTGCTCCTCAGTTAATCAGGCTTTCGCTCAGCCAACGGAAGATCCTTCCTCTGAGTTGGACAAGTTGTCTCAGGGTCCTCTGTTCCATCCCTGCATTACATAGGGCATGTTTACACACGAGGTCCCCCTCCGGAAGCTTATGATTGCCTGGATATCAACCTTGTGCTGGACATGCTCATCACAAGCTCTTTGAGCCATTTGTGATTTTGTGAGGTAAGTTTCTACTTAGACTACAACTTCTAGTGGCCATCTCTTCTGCTTGCAGATTGTCTGAAATCATCTCCTGATCTCAGATTCCCCTTATGCTGTTTCCCACAGGAAATGGTAGTGCTCTGCGCTCGATAAAATCCTTCCTCAGCGGCTTCAGAGTTCTCTCTGAATCTGCCACTGTGCTGTCCACCTATTGCCATCTTCAAGAATGTTGGAGAGCACTCTCTCCCCATTCTCTGAACGTTCAGGGGGGTCCTCACTTGTCACCTGCACAGAACTAGGATTTCAAACAAACCAAACAGTTTTTGATCTCCTTTGCTTTCAGTTGAAAGTCAGCCTGCTCCACTCAGGCACATTCTGTCAGGATTGTAAGCTATTTCACCTCTGCTATGCCATGGCTAGGTCATGTTGAAAGATCAAGTACATGCCAACTTCACCATTGCAGTTGTCATGTCCCTAGCAGAGATTTGTTATGTGTCTGTCAGGTGATGCTTTGCAAGGCTATAATTAGGGTCACAATGCACATTTTAGTTACGCATTATGCACTGCATGTCACTGCCCGGTGGTATGCCGCTGGCAGGACTGTCCTGAATGAACTTTAGTCCTGAGTGAGCTCTTCACTCCTACCACCTTACGCCAGGGGTTCTATCTCAGCTTGGCACTCTGACTCATTAGTGTGAATAAATGGTGAAGATACATTCCTGGAAGATATGAAAATTATGTACTTACCATAATTCTTGATCTGGTAACCCGTCTGAACAGCAAGGAGTCAAAACCGTGCCAGATAATAGCGAATACCAATATTAGTGAATTCACTGTACCCCCTGAGGTCCCCCAAAAATTGGTATATGTAGTAAGGGTGTGTGTGGGGGGCACAGCCCAGAAACAGAGAGTTTGCCGATTTTGGCATTCGCTATAATCCGGCGCTGTTTTGACTCCTCGCCATTCGGGAGTCGCTGTTATGACGTGGAACCCTTGATCTAATGAGCATACAGACTGAAAAGTAAAAAGTCCAAGACCAAAAAGCCCAGCTGGTTTGATAGACAGGTAGCTCAGGCAATGAGGGACAACAGGTCCCAGAAGAAGGAAGACCAAGAGGAGGTACAGTGTTATGGCTAGTGTGGCAGGCAGAGAGGTCTGGTTGGCTAGTAGGGCCAGAAAGGAGCTGCAACAGGCAGAGGGGATGAAAAAGAGGGTGAAAACTTCCTTCCAGTCTATCAGGAAGAAGAAAAGGGATATAAAGGATGGGATTGTCAAGCTAAAAAAGAAAGGAGGTGGGCAGAAGGTACTGAAGAGAAGCAGAAGTACTGAATAAGTATTTTTTCCGGTCATCATCAGGGAGAAGGATGGTCCAATGCCTCAAGGGAAGAAAGGGGTGGGAAGTGACACTGACAAGGATATTGGTGAGGATATGGTAAGGAAGGGTTTGAGAGCCCTGAAAATAGACAAGTCCCCGGTGCCAGATGGTATACATGTGATGGTGCTGAGGGAATTGGCATATGTGCTAGTGGGTCCCCTGACGGACCTGTTTAACAGCTCACTGGTATCGGGGAGGGACCCTTATACTGGGGAACAGCACACATGGTGCCGCTTCACAAAAATGGCCCACAGGATGACCCTGGCAATTACAGACAAGTCAGTCTGACCGCGATAGTAGGAAAGTTTATGGAGCCCATACTGAATGAAAGACAGATATGCTTTCTTGAGGATAATGGGCCTCAAGATGAGAGGCAGCATGGGTTCGTGGCAGGGCAATGTTTTGTTTTTTTTTATATATATTTAACCCCTCTTTTTGACCCCGCTCTCCTTGTCGTCAGGAATCCACCCTGGTCACGGTGCCCCCGAAGCTTCCACCGCCCTAATTAGCCACTCGAACTCCCCGGTTACTCCTGGCTTGCCCCCCAGGAGGCAGGGCATGGCGCCACAGCAGGTATCGGCATTGTGTATTGTATCTGGTTGGGGAGTTCTTGGCCAGGAGGCTAATCGAAGCTGGGAGTAGGGCGTCATGGAGACGTCCTGTGAGGAGGGATTTTTGTCCCCCTATTGGTTGGGACGGAGACATGCAATGATGCCTGCATCTGTACCGCCCCAGTACTTCCCCCCTCTTCGACCATGTGTCAGTGCTCAAGGTGATGCACCCAGCCTCCGCTAGGTGTCACTCTCGCACTTAACACAGAGACACCCCCACCCCCTGGAGAAGGAGAGCAGTCCATGGGACACTCCATCCTTCTCCCCCGGCCAGCCCTCCGACGACCCGGGCTCGTTCCCGAACCCGGTTTGCCGGCGTCGCGAGCGGAACCCCAACCGCTGCAGCAGGGCAATCCTGCCAAAGAAAACCTGACTGATTTCTTTTATTGGGTAACACAGGGTTCAGTGCTCTGTCCGGTACTGTTTAATGTATTTATTAGTGACATAGCGGACAGAGTAAAAGGTAAGATCTGTCTGTATAGAGATGACACCAAACTTTGTGGGAGGGTGGATACAGAGGAGGGAATACAGGATCTCTGGGAAGATCTAGCCAGGCTTGAGATTTTGTTGGGTGTTTGGCAACTGGTGTTCAATGCCAGGAAGTGCAGAGTCATGCAGTTGGGGGCTAAGAACCCAAAGACTGAATATTGTCTGGGTGGTGTGCAGGTTACCACATCAAAAAAGAAAGATTTGGGAGTGAGCATCACAAGTAACCTGAAACAAACTGCACAGTGCAGGAAGGCAGCAGCCAAAGCAAATAGAATGTTGGGCTTGATAGTCAGAGGAATATCTAGCAGGAAGGTGGAGGTCATTCTGCCACTGTACAGATCCTTGGTGCACCCACACTTGGAGTACAATGTGCAGTACTGATGCCCCACCTAAGAAAAGACACCAGTCTTCTGGAAATGGTGCAGAGGAGAGCAACTAAAATGATTCAGGATCAGCAGGGTAAGACGTATGAAGAGAGACTCAGAGACCTCAACATGTACTCCGTGGAGGGCAGGTGGGAGAGGAGACATGATTGAAACATTGAAGTGCCTCACTGGTCTAAACAAGGTGAAATCTGAGGGTGTCTTCAGCCTTAGCAGTAACAAAGCCACTAGAGGATACTGTCTTAAGCTGGTGGGAAGACAATTCAAGAGAGGAAATGAGGCACTTTTTCATCAAGAGGGTGGTGGCTAAGTGGAATGAATTGCCAAACAAGGTGGTATCCCTAAAGACAGTGGATAGCTTTAAGAAGGGCTGAGATGGAGTAAAGAGGAGGGTTACCATTAAAAGCTGAAACATTGGAGGGGGGCCAGACCCCTCCGTATTCACTAAGATCCGCATTACAAGCAGACAAGATAGACCTTTAGGCTTTTTTCTGCTGCCACATTTCATATGTTCGTATGTAGATTCAGTTCACTATCCACACTTGCACAGTCTTCCACTGAGCATGCTCAGTCGCTTTAGCAGTCATGAAACTTGATTCATTCTACCACCCAACTATGTGGTCCTTTGGCTCCACCCAGTTGCATCCAGATTTTTTCCCCTCTGGAAAGAACAGGTCTCCACCTTCACAGTTTCTGCTAGTGAATAAAGATTCTGCTACATTTTTAGCCTTGTTCATCAAATTTCTCGAAGTTTTGTTTTCTTTTTTGACAAATTCCTATCACCTCCTCACTGGCTTCCTGCTGTCGTTGATTACCATGGAACAGAAGTAGAAGCTGGGTTTCAAGAGGTACGTAGTGTGTAGATACATGATGTCTGCTACCATGGGGCACAGTGCCTCTGTGTACTGCCTGGTCATTTTCCACAATGTGGAGGAATGCTTCTGTTGCCAGGCCACGCACCCACAGGTGTTCGAACACCAACTGCCGTTGAGCAAGCCAGCATAGTTGTGGGTACCATCCGCAGCCGCAGGCCCAAAAGGCAGAGAGGATGAGTCCATCAAGGTAGATGACTTCGCATTCTCTCAGACGTCAGTGCTGACCACAACCCATCCCAAGCTGAGTCGGGTGGGAGTGACAGTTGGCCCTCTT
Organism: Neoceratodus forsteri; assembly: GCA_016271365.2. NCBI lineage: Eukaryota > Metazoa > Chordata > Ceratodontiformes > Ceratodontidae > Neoceratodus > Neoceratodus forsteri. The sequence continues at coordinate 152,385,626 of CM028134.1, forward strand.
GCACAGGTGGAAGCTGGGGTGCTGGAGGACAGGGGGAGGTTGGTTGGGGGGAGGGTCAAAGAAATTACTAGGGAGGACTGAGCTAAGGTCAGTGAAAGCGGTGTTGAACCAGTTAGCTATGGTGGCAGGCTCGGTGGTGGTAGTGCCATTTCTTGTGAGCTGGGATGGGGCAGGGGAGCGAGCTTTTCCGTTAAGTTGCTTAATATTATCCCAGAAAGTCCAGGCTGAGCCCCAGGAGGAGGTAAGGGAGGCCTGGTAATGGTCGGCCTTTCTTTCCTGATGGCCCATGAGCACTTATTCGGGCTGCATTGTAAGCCTGCCTATCAGACAGACGACCTGTTTCAGTGGCAGGCCAGAGGTTATCCCGATTTCTTAGTAATTGTAGAAGGGCCTGGCTAACCCAAGGTGCATTCTGTTTTTGACGGATTTTGGTGAGGGGTGCAAAGAGATCACAGGCCATGTTGAAGGTGTGAGTGAAGAAAGCGAGGCAGTGTCAGTGTGGTTGCATGATGAATGGGGACCAGTTTATCTGAGTGAGGAATACTTAAGTTTTTCAGCCCACCAGGGCGGAGCACTTCGGAGGGTGGCCTGGGCTTTGGGTTTGGGATTGGGGACTGCCCAATGAAATAGGATAGGGAGTGGTCACTTAGGAGTCTGGGAGGACCTGGATGTTTTGGATTTTATGGGGTCGGTTAGTTATAATAACATCCAGAAGGGTGCTGGTACCTCTCTTAGGGTTTATTCTTGTGGGCTGGGTGACGAGTTGCGTCAGGTCTTGGGCGGCAAATGAGTCTCTGATCGCAGATGAGGAGGTGCTGAGCCAATTTACATTAAGGTCCCCAACTAGGATTTGCTCCGCCTTATGGTGGAGGGTTGCCAGGTAGTCCGTTAAAGATACCAGGGCCGGGTGCTGGTTCTTTGGGGGAACGTAGGCTGTGGTGAGATAGAGAGGGCTCCTAGAGGGGTCCGGGGTGAGTTTGAGGGTTAGAGCCTGGGCCCCATTTACAAGGGCAGGGGTGGGGAGTGCGTGTCCAAGTATTGTGTCCCTAGTGTAGATTGCACAGCCTCCCCCTCATTTGCCTACTCGGTCCTTCCGGTATAAGGTATAGCCTGGGAGGGAAACAAATGAGTCAGGGGTGGATTTGGACAGCCAGGTTTCAACCAGGGCTATGATGTCTGGTCGATGAGTCAAGGCCCAGCACTGTAGGGTGTCAAATTCTTCAGCAGGCTGCATATGTTCATGGAGGCTCTGAAGACAGGGGCTGGGTGGGTGGGTGGGAGGGGGAGGGCCTGGGTTGGGATGTATGTTCCCTGTTGGGAGTAGAAGGAGGAGAAGTGCTCTGGTCAGGGTGCCAGATGGAGTTTACGCTGGGAGCGATAGGATGAGGAAGGGTTTAAGTAGCACAGGGGTGGGGTAGGGCAGCACAGGCAGAGAAGGCTTGCGTGATCAGAAGCGCAAGGGAGCTGGGGGGAGGAAAGGTAATGTCTGGATGGGGGGTGAGGTGGAGAGGAGCATATGGGGTGTGTGGAGGAGGGAGGGGGAGGAGCAGTGGTAAAGGAGGAGGGGAAGACAGGAGGGTAGGTAGGAACACTGGAATAGTGAGGCTGAGGGTTAATAGGGACAATAGGGTTGGTGGAAGGCAAAAGAAGGAGGAGGAGAGGAGAGAGGCTGGCGAGCAGGGGGTGCACATGCATAGTTGGTAAGGTGGGGAGCTGAAGTGAAGAAAGAATGGGGGTACTAGGATGATAGAGGGGAGATAGTAGTGAAAGGTCAACTCTAAGCCTAGTTGCTGCTATGGTGTAGTGGCAGGGCTGGTGCCTGAAGTGCACAGGGTACTAGGTTCAGGTCTTGACCAGGGTAGCAGGAAGGAGCCCAGCCAGAGGCTGTAGCAGCAGGGAGTTGGGTTCAAGGTCCGTAGAAGCACTCAGATAACACTTTAGCAGTGTCAGAGGGTTAGAGCGTTTTTAGAGTTTAGAAATCCTGCAGTAATAATAGACAGGTGTGCTAGCTGGAGTGGTGGGACTGCTGACTTTGAAAGTGAGGGTGCAGGGTTCAAAGCCTGCAAAGGCAGCAAGAGAGAAGTGGTAAACTTATATTTTGGCAGGTGGGGGGTAAGAGACTAAAAGGCTTAGAAAGTAGGAATAAAATAGGTAGGCAATGTGGTCCAGAGGTAGAGCTGCTGACTCTGACTGCAAGGGTACTGGGTTTGAGCACAGCTCAGGGACAGAGTGTAGAAAGTTTTTTAATTCAGAAAAGGAGGGAGGAAGGGTTAAGAGTTTGAAAGTAGAGGAAGATGTTGGCCTGGTTCATTGGCTTAGTGGTTAGTCAGTAGACTTTGGACAAAAGGGTACCAGGTTTGATGCTGGCAGGTGCTTAGTGGTAGGCTGATGGGAGGAGTGAGGAAAGTAGGTGGTAGAAGGATTCAAAGGGAACTGCAGTGACCTCTAGTGGGTCAGCTTTTAAGCAGTAGCTAGGAGGGGTAGAGAGTTGAAAGAGGAGCTAGAGTGGAGAGTGCAGCGACCCCTAGTGGTTGGTGTCTATAAGCTGTAAATGGGAAAGTGGACACTTAGTAAAAAGGAGGGTAGGTCACGTGATGTGACACGTGACCTGCCAGCAGCAATTAAAAAAAAAGGAGGGTAGGTCACGTGATGTGACACGTGACCTGCCAGCAGCAATAAAACTTCATAGGTGTTTGAATACTGCATTCTGGTTGTCCCTTGGGGGTAGCTGGATTGACTACTAGGATTTTGGGACAGAAACTATTTTTAAATAATTTACTGGTGCGTAGGAGTTTGTGATAGTTAAACTCTTTTTAACAAAGTTGCTGTGGTTAAGGAGTGGTCATAGAAAAACCTGCAGTGTGAAACAGGAAAAGACAGTCTTTCAAGCAACAGAGGGTGGTGGATCTAGGTTTACGTTTGTTTGTTACAATTCTTAAGATTTTCAGTGCAGGAAGAGTTTAAAGCACAGCTGACTTATTTTGGGACTGACAGCTCTCAGAGCACAAACCACCAGGCCTGTTTTGGGGCTGGGGAGATTTACCTGTGTCTGACTTGGATGTGTGAATTTTTCTCTGTTTGATTAGCAGGATATTTTCTCTGTCAAATTGTTGTGTAGGGCATCTTGCTGACAGGAAGGCACTCATTGCAGGCAGTGGGTCAGAGCTTTTAGCTGATTGTTTTGTGAGGCACAGTTTAGGCCCAACCCTTCCCACCCTCACCCCACCCACCCCTGGAAATAGTTCCTTTATACCTGGGGTTCTGACATCATTTCCTCAAGAGTGCAAGGTGCATGTCACTGTCATATCCTCTCTAGCACACTGCACTGACAATATAAGCATACACATTGTATAATATAAATATACATCTATTTCTGTATTACAAACCAATCTCTCACACACACACACACACACACACACAAAAAAAAAAAATGTGTGGAGTAATGCAGTGTAATGGTTGTGGGGCAGCAGTCTTCCGGGAGTCTTTCTGGAGGCTGAGATGCTGCCCTATTTGCAGACAACTCTCTGCCCTGAGGGAGGAAGTTGCCCGTCTTCAGGCCACACTGGACAGTAGGAAGGGAACCTCCCCCATCCAGGGAGCACCAGAGCCACCACCACTACCTCAGAGGTTGCGAAGAAAGCACAGCAGTTGGACCACAGTGGGCTCAGGGAGGCTGAGGATGGTGGAACAGAGGCACACCCAGTCAGTTGTTCCACACCACAATCCATACACCATTCTGGGGGAGCATAGCTCCCCTGTGGATACACCCGCAGAGGAGACTAAGGAGGCTGAGGACAACTGTCACAAGGGAGGCCCACAGGAAGGAGGCAGAGGACACCACAAGGAAAGGAAGCAGCCCTGGTGGGGGACTCAATTATTAGGGGATAGAACTGGGGGAGCAGGAAACTGAAGTAAGGTGCCTGCCTGGTGCCATGGCTTGAGAGACAGGAAGCGCATCCTCAGGATCACGAGAACAGCTGCACGGGAATCTGAGCTGGATGTCATTGTCCACCTAGGGACAAATGACTTGGCTAATCATGAGATTAGAGCAGTGCAGAAGGACTTTGTAGAATTGAGATGGGGCCTAAGACAAGTAGCACACACAATATCCTTCTCTGAGGTGCTGCCTGTCAATGGCATGAGTGAGGCGAGGGTACTTTGCACCATGCAGTTTAATGAATGGTTGAAAAAATGGTGTGGAGCACAGGGGTTTGGCTTCATTGGGGACTGGGGTTCCACCTGGAGGGACACCAGCCTATACTGACAGGATGGTCTGCATCTGTCCAGGAAGGGAACAAGCCTTTTGAGCAATCGGTTTAAATGCTTCATTGGCAAGCTTTTAAACTAGTCAAGGGGGGAGGCACTGATAAGCAGCAGGAAAATCCCAGCCTCTCCCTACAAAACAGGGTACTAAATGAGAAAAAGACCGAGGTAGACAGGTCAGTGGGGGATGCTGCAAAAGAAGGTAAAGCCACCAAAAAATGGAGAGCAATGAGTACCAATGCCCGTAGTCTGAGTAACAAGCTTCCTGAATTAGTGGCCTTGATGGAGGAGGAACATCTGGATATCGTGGCAGTCACAGAAACATGGTACAGACAAAACCATGACTGGGACATAAACATACCAGGATACAATATCTACAGGAGGGACAGGGAGGTTAAAAGAGGAGGAGGAGTAGCTATTTACATAAGGAAAGGAATCAAGGCAACAGAACAAAAGGGAAAACAGGGAGGAGAAGAAGCACTGTGGGTAAATTTGGAGACTGGCAATGGCACCACAATCCGCACAGGGGTTGTATACAGACCCCCTTCTCAGGGGGAGGAAATGGACAAGGAAATGATAGAAAGAATACTTAGACTGGCAGAAAAAGGGGAGATATTGCTGATGGGTGATCTGAATATGCCAGATGTTAACTGGAATGCAGTTGCAGCAGCCACTTCAAAGAGTGGGGTTATTCTAGATGCCCTACAAAGGGCATGCCTTAGACAACTAGTATTGGAGCCCACTCGAGAGGGAGCAATCTTAGACCTGGTTCTCTCAAATGGAGATGAAGAGAGGATCACAGATGTAGAAGTGGGTAGCCATCTGGGAACTAGCGACCATCGAACAGTATGGTTCACAATAAACACAGCAATAGAGTCAAGCCATACAAAGGCAAAAGTACTGGACTTTAGGAGGGCTGACTCTGCCAAAATGGGTGAGTGCCTAAGGAATGCACTAGCAAATGGGCAGGAAGGAGGGGTGGAAGAACAATGGGGAATAATAAAAACTGCCATCACAGGGGTAACAAGCCTTTGTGTGAAGCAAATTAACAAACGAACGATGTAAGAAACCACTATGGTTCTCAAAGGAAGTGGCAGTGAAGGTTCAAGAGAAAAAGAAAGCATTCAGGAAGTACAAGGAATCACAGAAGGAGCAGGACAGGAACTGTATCAGTTAAAGCAAAGGAAGCTGGAAGGCAGTCAGAACAGCAAAGGCCCAAACCGAGGAAAAGATGGCCAACTCTGTTAAGAAGGGGATAAAACCTTTTATAGGTACATCAGGGAGCGAAGGAAGACCAAGGGAGGGCTAGTGAGGCTTAATAAAGAGGAGGGAGGGTGGGCAGAGGGTGACTGTGAAAAGGCAGAGATACTAAACAAATATTTTTGCTCAGTATTTACAAAGGAAGTGGGGGAGGTACCTAAAACAAAGAGTAGAAACACTCTGGATACAGAAGTTGATGCCAGCCCATTTACAGAAGAAAGGGTTCTGAAAGAACTCTTAAAACTGAAGGTGGACAAAGCAATGGGGCCTGATGGGATTCATCCCAGAATTCTAAAAGAACTAAGGGTAGAACTAGTGACACCACTGACTACGCCTTTAACAAATCATGGGAGGATGGGGTAGTACCCGAGGACTGGAGAAGGGCAGATGTGATTCCCCTTCACAAAAGTGGGAGCAAGGCAGAAGCAGAAAACTACAGACCTGTTAGTTTAACCTCAGTGGTAGGGAAAATGATGGAATCACTTCTGAAGGAAAGAATTGTTGAGTGTCTAGAGGCCAGAGGGGCTCAGGACCCAAGGCAGCATGGATTCACAGCGGGAAGGTCATGCCAGACAAATCTGATAGATTTCTTTGACTGGGTGACCAATGTAGTAGATCAGGGAGGGGCTGTGGACATGGCCTACCTAGACTTTAGCAAGGCATTTGACACAGTCCCACACAAAAGATTAATATACAGTTAGCCAGCCTGGGTGTGGGTCCCAAGATGACAGCCTGGGTAAAGAATTGGCTGGAGAATAGGACACAGAGTAATAGTAAATGGAGTCCACTCTGAAGAAAGGGGGTTACTAGTGGGTACCTAGGGTTCAGTATTAGGACTGGTCCTCTTCAATGTCTTTATAAGCGTTATATTGCAGAGGGACTGGAAGGAAAGTATGTCTCTTTGCAGATGACACAAAGATCTGCAACAGAGTTGATGCACAAGGTGGGGTGGAAAGGATGAGAAGGGACTTGGCAAGGTTAGAGGAATGGTCAAATGTATGGCAGCTAGATTCAGTGCTAATAAGTGCAGGTAATGCACCTGGGAAGCAAAAACCCAGGGTAAGAGTACACAATGGGGGGTGAGATACTAACAACAACAAAAATGGAAAGGGACCTGGGGGTAGTCATATCAGATGACCTAAAGGTGGGCAAGCAATGTGAGAGGGCAGCAAGGAGGGCTGGGGGGGATACTGGGATGCATAGGGAGAGGCATCACCAGCAGAAAACATGAAGTTATTATCCCTCTGTACAGACAGTTGGTGAGACCCCATCTGGAGTACTGCGTGCAGTCCTGGAGACCCAATCTCCGCAAGGACATAGACAGGATGGAGGCTGTCCAGAGGAGGGCAACTAAAATGGTGCAGGGTCTGCACCGGAAGACATATGAAGAGAGACTTAAGGAGCTGAATATGTATAGCCTCGAGGAAAGGAGAGAGAGAGGGGAGACATGATAGAAACTTTCAAGTATCTCCAGGGAATCAACAAAGTCCAAGAGGGTAGCATCTTTCAAAAAAAGAGGTGTGCAAGGACAAGGGGGCACAGTTTGAAGATAGAAGGGGGGGTGGCTCAGAGGTAATTTAAGGAAGTATTTTTTCACAGAGAGGGTTGTGGATGCATGGAACGGCCTTCCGGAGGAGGTTGTGGAGTCAAAAACAGTGGTGGAATTCAAGCATGCATGGGACAGTCATAAAGCAATTCTAGGGGGGTGTGGGTAGGAAGAAGTAGGCTGCTGGTTAACTAGGATCTGCAGCTTATCCAATAGGTAGGGAAATGGGAAGACCGGGTGGGCCAAGCGGTCCTTATCTGCCGTCAAAATCTATGTTTCTATGAACCCAACCCAGGAACCCTCCTACCTAAACAGCCCTGCAGTGACCCAGTCCCCCAGAAACCCGGGTACCCCAAGGGGAAGGTTTGACCATCCTTGGCAACCGTACTGACTCAAAGGGTTCTACCTGACTGCTTGGGTTGGTGCCGAAGAGAGTCCTGTGATGTGGGCCATGTCTCTGGAGTCCCCATCATCTTCACAACCTCCAGGTTTTTTTTTTCCTCTTATCTGCCGTTCCCTTTCCCTGTGTGGGCACGCCCCAACGCTCTGGCGCTCGACAATCCTACCAGCGTCGGCCACGCCATTACGTGCTGTGCTGGCTCGCTGCAGTACCCCTGGTCTCCACCAAGGGTCACTGGCTCGCCAGACTACCCCATCCCCTGTGGCTGGGAGGCAAGCTCCACAAGGAAGCTCAATCCTCAGCCCTCCCCCTGCCTACCGACGGCGCCCGAGTCCGTTCCTGAACCCGGGTCGCCGGCGCAGCGCGAGGTGTGGCGTCCAGCGCTTCAACCCTCTGCACCACCAGGCCGGCTTCTCCCCCTTCCTACTTAAGATGAGTACTGCTTCTTAGAACCCATATGTAATACCTCTCTCATTGATAACATGGAGTGAGACAAAAAGGAGTAAAGCCTTCTTGCGTACTGCAATTCCCTTTTTTGTTAGCTCCAGTGTTGTCAATGGGACCACATCTGCAACCGTTGTGGCTCTCTCTGGAGAATATTGTCCAATATATGTATCAAGAATTTCAGCATAACAATTGTGTATCCCAGATCTGCAGCCGCATTTGAACATCCAAGTAAGTAAATTGTTGGTACCAAAAATATTTTTAAAGTTTATTGGCACAATTGGTAAACATCCCAAATTTTGAGGGTCCTGTAAGGTTAGCCTACACCTATTGTTGGGGTCACTGGTGCTCGTGACTGGCCATTTCAAAGAAATCCGGAGCAGACCTTGTAGAGGGAGACATCTGAAGAGTTGTGCATTCAGATGGACATCAAGCCCTGGTTAAGGTAGGGTGTTTGTACTAACTAGTAATTGCATGATGTGTATTCCCAGAGCTAGCTCTTTTTTTTTTTTTTTTCTGCATCATTATCTTTGTGCCAGATGGTAAGCTGGACTTACTTTAAGCAACACAGGCACCCAAACTTTTGTGGCCAATGATGCCAGTGCCAGGTGCTAACTCACATCTGTGTACCAGCAGGGTGTATAGCGGCCCAGGCCCCAGCCACCTCAGTTCCTTTTTCCACAACATCAAAACACATTTCAGTCGTCTAGGGGATCAGAACATCGGTATGCATACTAATAGCATTCCAGTCTATTTCCTTGCATTTCTGTTACTTTATTTAACCAGATACATTTTTTATCAAGTTTTCTCACAGCCCTACAACATTCCATGTTGTTCAGAAACGGTTATGACATGTAGGGAGCCTGACAAGGCACGTTGCTCCAGGAGCTATGTTTTGTTTGACCACTACACCTAAAATTTGTAAATGTCAGGTTCCTGATTACATTTCAGACTATCTGACAACCTAACTCAATTAAACAAGGACTTAGCTTGGCTACAGGCATAGAGTACAATCTCCCCAAGTACAGAACAACTCTAGAGCATAATCATTTCTTCTGTAACAGACCCAAATTGTGGAACTCATTGCCCCAAACCTTTCATTTGGAAGGTAAAAAGATTAACTTGGCTGAAACAAAATCATGGTTTGTAGATGAAGCTAGACAAAGAACGATTAATGAACTAACAGAAACAGTGTTGAATAGATTAATTAGGGAATATTTTGGTGTAAATGATGATTTTTCTATGACTGTCCTCCCAATATACTAAAATCTTTGTCCTTATGACCTGGTAGCTTCAGGAAAATATGCTCTTTATTGATGTCTCTAGTTTTACCCTCTCGAGTCTTTAAGTACTGCCCCCAGGGTTTTGTACTCAGTGTAATACATGTTTATCTGATGCCTCCTATACTGTTTTTGTAGTTATTGTAGTTATCATAACAATGTATCTTTGTTTAACATTGTCTAATTATTTAAACTGCTTGTAATTCTGTACAGTGGACCTCGCTTGAAATGAGCTTGTCTCAGATGAGTTATCCAATTCATTACAGATGAATAACATTTTTACTACTACTGCTGCACCTCTATGGGCGAGGGTTCAGGAACCAGACAATCTCCCGACCAAGATGATAGGCAGTCCTCCCATAGTTGCAAAAAGAAATAGCCCTGGCCCTGCTTACGCTCTACGCCAGATTCCTGGGACTGTTTGACCTCTTCCTTGCATAGAAAGAAAAAAAAAAAAGAGAGAAGCAACGACATGGGCCAGGTCAAGTTCTCATCATTCTGCTCCAAGGCTGCCGTCTCCCTTGCATGCAGGAATTCCAGTGTCTCTTTCTTCATTACCATCAATGAGGGGTGGTACCACACCAGAGTTTATCATGCCCGCCAAAGCAACTCCTTTTGTCTCTGGCACCCCCTCTGCCTACAGGAGATGTCTTGGATGATCAGTTTGATTGATGGACAGCTCTTACGAAGTGGTAGCTTCTCCACACCCTATTGGCTTTGCTTGCAGTACCAAGGATTCCCTTAGGATTGGTGCCATCATCCGTGCCGCTGGTGGTACCAGCATCTGGGCTGTTGCAGTGCCACCATCTTTGGTGCCGGGGCCATGTTTGGTGCAGATGCAACTTACTCTTGGGATGTCACTGCTCACATCAGGGCAGGTTTTGGTGTTGGGCAGAGAGTGCCCCTCAGATCTGTCCTCACCACTCATGCAGGACCTGCTGACTCCATTCCCTTTATTGGAGGATAAGCAAAAGTGCAATCAAGATCTAACTGATGTGCGGGAGGGGGCGCTGTGGAGCCCGAGCATGGTGGTCGCAAGGATTTTTTGCTCTGCAGATATCAGGGTTTAAAAGTTATTTTCAATAGATTGAAGGCGAAATAATTGTTAAAAATGATTGGACTGGCAATTCAAAAATTAGTAGTTCCGATATGGGTAATCCAAGGAAGGATAAATCTACTCAGGAGAGAAAAAGGAACAAGCAAAATTCAGCCCCGCTTACCACAAGGATTGCCCAAGGCCTCGTTACCTTGGAGCCTGAGATACCAGGAGAAGAAACCCTCCAGAGTTTGGGACTAAAAATAAATCGACTTATTTCTTCAGTGGAGGGACTAGCTTCCCGATTTGATTCCCTAACTAACAGAGTTACAGTCTTGTAGACAGATGTTACTTTTATTAAAACAGAGACTGTGAAAGCTGGAAAGTGTTCAGAGGCAGCCCTGGGAGCGACCGCAAAACTGGTGAAAGAAAATATTCACTTACATTCAAGACTTGAAATGTTGGAGAACCAAGCAAGAGCGAATAACCTTAGGGTGCTTGGAATCCCAGAGCAATCAGAGGGTGACCGTTTGGGTCTATTTATGCTTGAATGGCTTGAACAGCAACTTGGTCAGCCCCTCATCGATCGAAAGATTCTCATTCAAAAAGCTTACCGTGTGGCAACGAGGGGCCGCCAAGTAAACCCAGAAGCTCCCAGGGCAATTGTACTAGTCCTAGATGGGATCAGAACAAGAGACTTTCTTCTTTCTTTGGCTAGACAGAAGCAGATTCTGCTATGTAATGGAGAGAAAGTGAATTTATACCCCGATTTAAGTTTTGCGACTAGGCAGAAGAAAAAAGGTTATGACGGAGTTCGTTCTATGTTGAGAGGGGCGGGAGTGTCACACAGCATGATTTTTCCGGCCTGCCTAAGAATTATCAACCAAGGGAAAATTTACATTTTCAACGATCCCCATGAGGCCTTAAAATGGACTCAGAGATGCTTTCCAGCTAGTCGCCGTCGGGAACGTGGCTCACAGTCACAATCTGAAGACGAGGATGAAGGAGCAAGTGCAACCTGAACAAGGCCCTGTAAGCAGTGAATAATATTTGCAGTCTGATTAATCAGACCTAACTCAGCAAAGAGCCTCATTGATTGGGACTATATGTTTTTATTGATTTTGAGCCAATATGAATATAATATGGGCTTATTTAGTTCATCTTATAAATAGTCCCTAGAAATCTTCTTTTTCAATATTGTAGGCAGGACAGAGGTTCTGCTAAATGAGAGTCTAACTTTTAGTGGTCTTTTACATGCGTGTTTTATATGTAGATTGCCTTAATTTGGACATGAATATTAATGTAGAGCTTAAATCATCTTTGTTTAGTACTATAAAGTGCTCAATATTAAAGTGAAGCATGATCTCTCCTTTTCTTTTACAAGAAAATGAGTTTTGGTTAACAGTATAGCCTTGTGGCTAAGGAGTTAAAAATAGGTTAGAATATTCATGCTGTTCATGGGCTTATTCACACAGCAAGATCTGGATAAAATGTTTATTATAGGCTTATTTGCCTATATGGGAACCCCTTATGATGTATCTTAATGATGTAGTATGGATTCTTTATTTTACTTTCGTGTATTAAGAGGGGTGGTGCCCTCAGTGGATTATAATGATATCTTGTATGTACTTCATCTGTGATATACAATTTTGTACAAATTTGACAAACTCAATTAATATAAAGTATGAAAAAAAAAGATCTAACTGATGTGCTGGTCCCGTGGCGCTGAGGGTTGAGGCTCTGGACACCACACCTAGCGCCACGCTGGTGACCTGAGCTTGGACCGCAGTGGGTTGACAGCAGAGGGAAGGGACTGAGCGTCTGGAGGACTGCTCTCCCTTCCTGGGGAGGGATCCGGGGAATGCGCTGCTCCTGGGTGGTCCCTGATGGTAGTCGGGGACAGCACAAGGAACTGGTGGCGCCACAAGATGCGGGGACGGAGCTGCAGTGGACATCAGCACGTAATGCCTTGGCCATTGTGGCACATCCGAGCTCTGAGGGGCAACTGACTTAAGAAGAAAACCCTCCTCGGTCTGGGAGGCGACGAGGGCTCCAGTGGCAGACTCCCACATCCCCATTGCCGGGCTCTCTCCCTGGAGGCTGGCTGAGCCCCCTACCGGACAGACCCTCTAATTCTCAGAAAGGCCGCCAGGTAGGTGAGGCATGATCCGGGGAACTGGATGTCTGGTTGGGGGGGGGTGCTGGAGAGGCAATAGAGAGCTTCAGGTAGGAGAATAAGGGGAGTCTAGCCAAGGGGGCACCTCTGAGAGATGCCCTGGCTGAGTAGGAGAATAAAAGAGAACTGGAAAAAAAAAAAAGATCTAACTGATAATGAGAGAGAGGATTTTGCAGAGTAGCCTAAAAAAAAAAAAAATAGCAATTAGAAAGTACAAAAAGACACAGGAAGAGGAGGCGGATAGGGGAAACTACCAGAGAAACAAAGGGGGGCAGGTAATGCAGTTAAACTCACAAAGGCACAAACTGAGGAGAATATTGCCCGGTCAGTAAAAGAAGGGGATAAAATGTTCTTTAGATATATAAGTGAGAAGAGGAAGACCAAAGGGGGAATAGTAAGGATAAAAGGGGGAAAGGGTTTGCGAGGAGGAGGTCCAAAAGAAGCAGACATACTGAACAAATAGTTTTGTTCAGTATTTACAGAAGATGGAGTAGGTGACGGGCCAACGATAAGGGCATAAATGGTAGGGAGGTGGACACCAGTCCTTTTACAGAGGAGAAAGTCCTCAGGGTACTAGCACAGTTAAAAGTAGACAAGGCAAAGGGACCTGAAGGCGTGCACCCCAGGATACTGAGTGAGCTCAAAGAGGTGCTGGCTGCATGTCTGACAGTTCTGTTCAGCTTATCATTAGAAACCAGGGATGTTACAAGGGACTGGAGGAGGGCAGATGTGGTCCCACTTCACAAAAGTGGGAACAGAGAGGAGGCAGGAAATTACAGAGCTGTCAACCTGACTTTGGTAGCGGACAAAGTAATGGAAACACTACTGAAGGAAAGGATAGTGGATTCCCTTGTAACCAGTGGATTACAGGATCCAAGGCAACTTGGTTTCTCGGGGGGAGGTCTTGCCAGACAAACCTGATCGAGTTCTTCGACTGGGTGACCAGGGTAGTGGATCAGGGAGGAACGGTAGATGTGGCCTACCTGGATTTCAGTAAGGCCTTTAACACTGTTCCACACAGAAGACTGGTGAACAAGCTGGCCTGTCTGCAAGTGGGTCAAAAAGTTATAAACTGGATAAGAAGTTAGTTAACTACAGGAGTCAGTGGGTGGTGGTAAATGGTGTCCACTCAGGAGAAGTCAGAGTGACCAGCGGGGTGCCTCAAGGCTCAGTACTAGACCTAGTTCTCTTCGGTGTTTTTATTAGCGACATAGTGGAAGGGCTAGAAAAGAAAGTATGCCTGTGCACGGATGACACAAAAATCTGCAACAGAGTAGACACACCAGGGAGGGTGGAAAAAATGAGGGATGATTTGAAAAAGTTGGAAGAATGGTCAAGGGTTTGGCAGCTGGGTTTCAATGCAAAAAAGTGCAAAATTGTGCACTTGGGACACAGAAACCCAGGGGCTACGTATCAATTGGGGGGGGAGTACTGGCAACCACTAAACAGGAAAAGGACCTGGGGGCAATAATTTCTGATGACTTGAAGATAGCCGAGCAGTGTGATAAGGCAGAGGGGAAGGCTAGCAGGATGCTCAGGTGCATAGGGAGGGGTATCTCCAGTAGGAAGGAGGTAATATTACCCCTGTACAGATCACCAGTAAGACTCCACCTCGAGTACTGTGTCCAGTTCTGGAGGCTCCACCTCTGGAAGGACATTGATAAGGTGGAGGCAGTTTAAAAGAGTGCTACCAAAATTATGCCGATTGTGACGCTTGGCCAACTGGTTATGATTGTTTTATGATATTTGTAATATAAAATGTGGTATGTGAGTGTCTCACATGAGACATCCTGTGCTATGGGTGCCCCCCAGGTCAGTGAAGTGTCAAGTGACCTGAAACCAGGAGGTAATTAAAAGACTAGAGAGGCTTAATTAAGGATCTCCTCATCCGTGAACCCTTGCACAGTTACAGATTCATTGGGTATAAGCTGACCAGGCTCTATCAGATCCCCTTTTACCAATGTTAGAGATGCCCCTATGTCCCTTAACCTTTATGTCTGTACACCATTCACCATGACTCCTGGACTGGGGTGAAACAGGAGGAACTGTATAACAGGTGGCTGTAGCCAAAACTTTAGCAGTTGACGTCATCCTTGGCAACAGTCTCAAACAGGATTGTGTGTGCAGTTACCCGTAGCCAAGCGGCAAGGGAAAATTTTAGTTCCCTGGACCCCACGGAAGCCATGGTGGAAACCACTGGGAGGCTGGTTCCCCAGCCTGTGTCTCCTGATATGGAGACTAATGAAAAGGGGGTAGAGATTTCCCCAGTAGCAGTTAACCACACAGCTACGGAGGGTTACTCCGAAGAGGGTGGGGTGACCCATTGTCAGAGGATTAGGGATGGCAGTGATCCTGAGTGCCGTGACGCTAGTGCTAGGGACCCTAGTTTAGAGACTGAAGGGGACCTGGCCCATGCCTTGGGAATGTGTAAGGAGTTTGCAGCTGCTCAGAAAAGTGACCCTAGTCTAGAGAAGCTGAGGGCTTGGGCAGACTCTGACAGAGCACAGGGAGGTGATAGTAAACATAAGATTAATTGGGACAATGGACTGATGTATATTCAGGCTGTGAAGACGGGAAGGGGTGATAGGCAGCTTGTCATTCCACAGGGGTATCGTGGGCAGTTGCTCAAGATTGCACACGATATTCCCTTGTCTTGTCATCTGGGAATCACGCGCACTACGCAGCGGTTGGCCCAGAATTTCTATTGGCCCAACTTCACCCAGCAGGTGAAGGAGTATTGCAGGTCTTTTCACCGGTGCCAAGAAATAGGGAAGGCAGGTAAGAAAACCCAAGCCGCCCTAATTCCATTGCCCATAGTGGAGGAGCCATTCCAGAGGGTGGGAATGGCTATTGTGGGGCCTTTAAATACCCCCAGCTCCTCCGGGAGGAGGTTCATCCTGACTGTAGTGAATTATGCCACCTGGTATCCAGAGGCAGTCTCCCTATCCTCACTGAGGACAGACAGTGGCAGATGCCTTTCTTGGGATTTTCTCCCGTGTTGGATTTCTGCAGGAGGTTATCACTGATCGAGGGGGTTCCTTCATGTCGGACCTGATGAAAAGTTTGTGGGAGAAGTGTGGGGTGGTGCAGAGGTGCACGACACCTTATCACCCACAAGCCAATGGGCTTGTGGAAGGATTTAACGGTACCCTGAAGTCAATGCTCCATGCGTTTGTTGAACAGCATGGGAGGGACTGGGAGGAATACCTTCCCCACCTGCTGTTTGCATACAGGGAGGTGCCCCAAGAGTCAAGGATTTTCTCCTTTCGAGCTCTTATATGGACGCCGGGTACGTGGGCCCCTAGACTTGATCTGGGAGGACTGGGAAAGCAAGCATGCCACCCAGGGAACTTCCATTGTGGATAATGTCCTGAGGTTTAGGGAAACGCTGAAGGAGCTTATGGGGACAGCCCAGAGCAACCTGGCAGCTGCCCAACAGAAACAAAAAGTGTGGTACAACCGCAGAGCCAGAGCTCGCTCATACACGGTGGGTCAGGATGTCATGGTCCTTATTCCGGTCCAGAAAGACAAGCTGCAGGCTGAGTGGGCAGGACCGTACAAAGTAGTTAGAAAGGTAAATGATGTGAACTGTATCATAGAGTTACCTGACAGAAGACAAACAGAAAGAATGTACCATGTCAACTTGATGAAGCCATATGCTAATAGGGCTGACATGGTGTTTGCAGTATGTAGTCCTGGGGAGGGGACGGACGAAGGAGACCCCCTTCTGGACTTGCTGGAAGAAAGCAAGCATGAGTCCTCTGTGGAGGCAGTTAAATTGTCTCCCCAGCTGGCCCCGGACAAGATCCAGGAAGTAAGGGAGGTTTTAGCAGACTTTGCCCCACTGTTTAGCGCCAAGCCAGGACTAACCCCCTTAGCAACGCACGATGTGGAGACGGGGACACAGACGCCCATACGGTGGACAGCATATCGGGTGTCAGAGGCTGTCCAAAAGGACATTAGGAGGGAGGTGGAGGAAATGCTGGATTTAGGGGTAATCCAGAGATCTCACAGCCCCGGGCCTCACCCGTAGTCCTTGTACCCAAGCCAGATGGCTCTACTCGTTTCAGTATGGACTATCGTGGACTGAATGCAGTCACAAAGTCAGACGCCCACCCGATGCCCCGGACGGACGACCTCCTGGACAAGTTGGGAGGGGCGACCTACCTTACGACTGTTGACCTGACAAAGGGGTATTGGCAGGTAGAGTTAACTGACAGAGCTAGGGAGAGGTCAGCCTTCATCACTCCAGTAGGCTTATTTGAATTTCAAGTAATGCCTTTCGGAATGAAGAACGCCTCGGCCACTTTCCAAAGGTTGATGAATGAGGTGTTAAATGCTGCTGAGGAGTACGCCATGGTGTACCTGGATGACATTGCCATCTTTAATACCAGCTGGGAGGAACACCTGTCCCACCTTATGGAAGTGCTGGGCAGGATACAGAGGACCGGACTCACTGTCGAAGCAGAGAAGTGCCAGGTGGCCATGGCTGAAGTGGCATACCTCGGGCATGTTGTAGGCCGAGAACAGCTCCGTCCTAACCAAGTAAAAATAGAGGTGATCAAGGCATGGCCCAGACCAGAAACGCAGAAGCAGGTCAGAAGTTTTTTAGGGACAGCGGAGTACTATAGGAAATTTGTACCCAATTACAGTGCCCTGGCTTCTCTCCTATCTGACCTGGTAAAGAAAAGGATGCCTAAGAAAATTACATGGGAGCCAGCCTGTGAAAAAGCCTTTACCAGACTGAAGGAGGCACTGTGCAGTGCTCCTGTATTGACAAATCCTGACTATAGCAGACCCTTTATAGTCCAGACTGAAACCTCAGACCTGGGTATTGGGACAGTACTGAGTCAGACATCCAACCAAAGGAAAGATCACCCTGTAGTGTACTTGAGTAAAATGTTACTTCCCAGGGAGCAGGTATACTCTACTATGGAAAAAGTGTCTTGCCATAGTGTGGGCCCTAAAGAAATTAGAGCCATACTTATATGGGCAGCATTTTCAGGTACAAACTGACCACAACCCCCTGGTTTAGCTGACACAAATGGGGAAAAACTAATGGGAGACTATTAAGATGGAGTCTTGCCTTGCAAGGGTATGACATGACGATCTTAGATAGGGTTGGAGTGACCAATCAGAACGCTGGTGGCCTGTTCCATGTATATAAAGAGTGAACTGATTTGAGAAGCTCATCCCATGCAGGGGATAGAGCTCCCAAAGTCAGTCTAGGTGGGGAGGATTGTGACACTTGGCCAGCTGGTTATGATTGTTCTATGATATTTGTAATATAGAATGTGGAATGTGAGTGTCTCACATGAGACATCCTGTGCTATGGGTGCCCCCCCCACCCAGTCAGTGAAGTGTCAAATAACCTGAAACCAGGAGGTAACTAAAAGACTAGAGAGAATTAAGGGTCTCCTGTTTTTCTATCTTAATTAGAACTGACCCAGCTGCCAGGATATAGGGCTCGTAAACTTTTATGACATCTTGGAGGAAAAACATGTATACCACCATGGTGTAAAAAAGTTGTAAAATATTTTTCCTGCTTTGGGAACAGGAAGCCACACAAGATCAAAGGAAAGGCTTGATTAAAGACTGTCATAATTTGGGGAATTAGTTTTTGCTGAAGTCACCTTATTTAATATACCTCCTGATAGGACATCCTGTTAGTATATTTTTTATATTCTTAAAGGAGGAGCTAGATGACTCATCGAAAGGGGTGTGGGGAGACAGTTTAAACTATACTGTGTCTGAGCTGTTGGATATATTCCATCTTGGGAGAGAGTAATGCACAGCTCTCTGATAAGCACCTAGAGGTAATACATTAGATAAGAAAGTATCTAACTGTATGTTGGTAGAAGTTTGTAGTTTTCTTTGTTTTCTTTTAAGTGACTGTATGCTTTTTGATATATTGTTCCGTGTTTACATTTTTCATATTTTTATCGTCTTGTAGTAAAGAATATATTATTTGAAAGAGGCTGCCTTGGTGTTTTCAAGTTCTTTTTGCATGTGACGTATAAAGGGTTAAAGAGCAACTATCGCACTCTTTCGATTCCTCGAGAAGCCCAAGAACCATAACTGCCCTAAATCGAATTTAATTTTAATTTTAATTTCTTCTATGAAGTGCCCGATTTAGGAAGGAAGGGATAGTAATTTCGCTCCGTGGAGCTCAGTCTCGCTGATCCTTCCACTTCCTTGTACCTTTGAACAGTCACTCCGCCCCGGCTACTATGTTTGTGACATAACTGTATGAGGAGCGCTTGTAGCGTTCATTGCATTGGCTGCATTAAAGCTTAAATTATGTAGTTTAGATGGCAGTTGAATAATAATGGTTACAGCTTAACTAACAAGGTCCTTGTTAGTTAGCGGTAGCCATTATTTATTCCAACTTGTCATCTAAACGCATAATTTAAACTTTAAATGCAGCTCCATACAATGCAATGGATGCTCACCGCTGGCCCTCATACAGTTGTGTCACAAACGAGAGCGTGGGGGGACGGATCGGGCGGAGTGCACTATTCTTAGAGCAAGGGGGCTAAAGCGGATCAGTAGACGGAGCTCCACGGAGCAAAATTACGATCTCTTCCCCTCCTAAAGCGGGGCACTTCATAGAAGAAATTAAAATCAAATTCGATTTAGGGGGAAGGTAAGGGTTATTTGGGCTTCTTGGTGGGACTAGGTCAAAAGTTGCTCTTTAAGACTGACAAAAACTGTTCAAAGCTTGATGGTGTTACTAAACTGGGAAAAGGTAAGAATATGCCTAAGGTCTTTTATAGAGTTTTACGGGTTCACTTTTGGATACCTGGTTAGGTGCCCTTAGGCGAAAGATATCTTGCATCCCCCTGAAGAGAAGATTATCTGAGCCTGTACATTTGGGTACGCTAGCATAAGGGTCACAGTTTGAATCCCCCCAGAACTTGAGACCAAAGGTGATTCGGATCCACAAGCAGACAGGAGGGTTACCCTGTCTGTTACCTGTTCACATTACTGCGCTCAGAGGTTGGCATTGTGGGAGCAGAGGACCTGACCTGCTGAGTGCGGTTTGTGACACAGAGCACGCATCAAAAGCCCTATGTGGAGAGATTCAACTGATTATGTACTCTCTGGAGGAGAGGAGGGAAAGGGAGATATGATAAAAACATTCAAATACCTAACAGGTATGAATAAGGTACAGGAAGGTAGCATTTTCCATAGAAAAAGAAGCTTGAGGACAAAAGGGCATGCTATGAAGTTGGAGGAAGGCTCAGAGGAAGTATGAGGAAATACTTCTTCACAGAGAGAGGGGTGGACACCTGGAACAGCTTTCCAGCAGACGTGATGGGTGCCAAAACGGTGACATGATTCAAGCATGCACAGGGGACCTTGGTAGTAAGGCAAGGGGAGGAGACGACCGGAGATCGAGCAGGGTCTGCGGTGGCACAATAGATAGGGAAAACTGGGTAGACTAGGTGGGCCAAGAGGTCCTTATCTGGTGACATCTATGTTATGTAAACCCAGAGCATATTCCGTCTGTTCAGACTATACAAACTACTCAAGAGGACCTCTCTTTTTATTACTGCTAAAGAACATGGATATAGCTCTTAACTTTGACAGTGGCTTTAGATGAAGTTAAGAAGATGCAGATGAAATATCTCAGTATATCCCAACCCCCTTGTGCTATCTATCCAATCCGCTCTGGAGACTTTAAGTAATGCATCCTGAAGCAAACCAGACTCCATTCCAGCATCCCCCCCCAACTCCCAGATAAAAAGTATATAAATATAGTACCTAAGACTTAACAGGTTTACTGTACTTGGCCTATAACAGACACTGTTGTTATCCTGGCTATTAATGGTAAGTCCGTCTCTCCAAAATAGTTTGCTGTGCAGTCTCCTGATAAGGAGTCTGGTACGATTGACATCATGGGACAGTAGGTGTTTGCTTCAGCTACTTTAGGCCTTAATTGTGTGTTACTAATCATGTTATGAGATACGAATGCTTACTATGAGACAGACTCAAAAATACTAAATAAAGCCCTTTGGAGTCTTCCTCTAAGCAGGACCTTATGTTGGTTATTACACAAGGGTTTTAGTATGAGAATCATCAACTTCAGGATGCTTTGGATGCCACTGATGCAACAGCACTTTTTCTTTGGCCAGCATATGGTACTTATGGAGTCTAATGAAAATAAAACAATCCTTAAGAATATGAAGAACATCCTGGCTCCCCCTCAGGGAGGTAGAGGATGTGACTTCTTATGCTGGCAGCAGCCATTTCGTGGCAAGCCTGCCCAGCGAGGCTTCCACCTGCAGTTTAAGCCTAAGCACTGCCAACAACAGAAGAGATGAAAGGTGCAAGCTGCGAAGGCATCCAGCGCTACCCCCGATGGGCTGCTAGCCCTGTGTCCATCCCTGTTACCTGAGGTGGATCGCCTGTCTCCAGGCAGGGGATGTCTAGCCCTAGGACCACCCTTCGGGGAATCTACATCAGTTGACAGGCCTGATGGCAGACCTCCTTTCCCTGGAGGTATCTGGGCTCCTGCAAAATGGAGCAGTAGAAAAATTACCTGCATCAAACCAGGGCAAAAGCTTCTATGCCATACATCCTCGTTCCCAAAAAAGACAGGTGGCGTGCACCCAATCTTAGACCTAAGGCACATACCATCCTGAATTACTTGTGCCTTTTGTAGCACTGGAATCTCTTCTACCATGCCTGATGCTCCAGGGTTGGTTAGTTTCTCTGGATATGTAGAATGCAAACCAACATATACCTTTCTGGGCCATCTACCACAAATCTCTCTGATCTTCCAAGAATCAGTCTTCATCATTGATTCCCACTTGTGGGTCTGTGCCAGAGGAGCTAGGACCCCACGGGAGCCAGAACTTTTCTGGTGGGAGCTGGCGATGCGAGTATTCAACAGCACCAGTCCTAACCACCTCAAGTTCCTTTTTTCCCATCAAATGTGCATCAATACCATTGCCATTATCCTCGCTGAGGCCAGAACTTCCCCTTGTACACCACAACAGCATTCAGTTCTTTGGCTTTAGTTTAAAATGCACTAGTTTGTTATTTGTGTCTGTTTAGTTAAATACACGAAAATCGAGTTTCTTTCAACCCTACCTTATGCCAGTGGTCGACAATCTTGTAAGAAGGTAGGGAGCCTGAAAAGGCTAGCTGCTGTGGCAGCGGGGCTGGGTCTGGCCACCACCTCTATCTGGGCAGGTGCTCTGGCAACAGATAGTCTGGCACCCAGGAGGACTCCTCCGGAGTCACAAAAAGAAAGTCCAGATCCCACACATGCTTGGTGTCAGGGGGTCTTTACACCATTCTTCCTCAACCTCTTCTCATGAAAAGGGGAAGAAAAGGCACTGGTCATGGTTGTCCACTGATATTTTGCTGTGAGATACTCAACTTCAACAGATGACCCTTGGGATGCCACAGAGGCACCCTCTGTCCATCAGAGGGGACTCCGATGAGCAATGTGGCCATTGTGCAGCTCTTTGGAACACTGGCTACGGCATATAAATAAAGTGGAGCTGTTTCTAGTGCCAGCTCCTGACACCTTGGGGCCAACTGGGTTTGGGCTGTCTTCAGTGCCGTTAAACTTAGGAATGCAACCGACTCTGGGCTGGGGCCACTGTTGGTACCACTGAAATTTGCCCATCTTGTGTCTTCTTTGTCACCTCCATGGATGGAGGCAGCCACAGTTCCATTGGGGTGGTCAGTGTCGTTGGCAGTGCCGTGTCAAGCGCCAGAGTCAGGCCATTTGAAGCCTGCTTCGATGCTGGTGTCAGCGCCAACTCTGTTGTACAGGCCTTCAGTGTCAGGATCATTCCCTTCAGCGACAGTCCTGAAGCCGGCCTTTACTCCACCGCTGGCACTGTTCCCAAGACCCATCCATGGTCTGAACTGGTGTTGCCACAGCCTGCACTGTCAGCTGTTCGGACCCTTCCCCCGTACTACTCTCCAGGTGAGCAGGAAGTAGAGGGTATGCATCAGACCCTGACTTCATCCTCACTTATGGTGAGGAGGATGACTCGTACTATGGTCCAGAGAACTCTGAACCAGTTCCTGTGACCATTCCATAGGAGGATCCCTTTTTCCAGGCACTGCTCAAAAATATATAGTAAATTCTGCATTGACTTTTGAGCCAGCAGCCATAGACCAGACTTGGCACCTCCAACTGGAGTTTCTAAATTTGCTTGTTATACCAGTCTCTTTAGTTCCTCTCATCCATCCAACTGGCCCTAGGGACACTGAGAAGGAGGCCTACTACTTTGGCAGATGTCCCCAAGCAGGCAGACAAGACAAACATAGCACCTAACACTAAGCCCATGTATTTCACTCAGCCAGTAGCGGATGCTATTTTTATTTTTGCTGAGAATGACAAAGCCATAGTGCTCACTGAAGTCACTGCACACCCCACTAACAAAGAGTCGTGCAAGGTGGACACCATTGGCAAGTGGGTCTGTGCCACAGCTACCCATGACATGGGGATAGCTAGCTACCAGGGTCACTTCTCTAAGTGTGTGTATGCCCTCTGGAACAAGCTTCAGTCTCTGGCAGAGGCCCTGCCAGACACAGAGGCAAAACAAGACATGCCGCTTGCTATTAAGGTATTGAATCTAACAGCCACCAGCTTAATTCCTCTGTGGATGCCTTTAATGCAGCAGCTCATTTCCGCAGCTGCAGGCATTTGCATTAGTCGGCACATCTGGCTGTGGACTGCTGGCTTCACCCTAGATGTCCAACAGCAGATCATAAATGTGCCCTTTGATGGCACTTTTCTGTTTTGACAGTGGGTGGAGCAGTCTCTTAAAGTGGCTGGCAAAACTAAAATGACTGTTAAGACTCCCAAGCTGACTTCCTATCACCCATAAAGGGATAGAGAATGCAGCTGTTTTCACAACAAGCAGTCCTTTCATGATAGGAGCCCAGAACAAGAAAGTGCAGCCAAAACCACAGGCACTAGAAGTGCTCAGTGCCACCACATGAAGCTCTGCTTCAGCTGCCTGAGGTGGCCCACTGTTCTCCAGTAGGGAGGCGCCTGACCCAATTTTGCCATCAGTGGAATTTCATTCCGATGAACAGATGGGTTCTCAGAATCATCCAAGAAGGGTACTCCCTGGAATTGTTGGAAACCCCTCAGGACAGTCCTCCCAGAAGGCAAATCCCCTTGTCAGCTCACCTGTCTGAGCTTCTGGCACAGGAGATTGTAGGCTTTTTGAGAAACAGGGCAGTGAAAATAGTGCCAGGGTCAAAACGGAACACGGGGTTCTATTCCCATTATTTTCTAGTACTAAAAACATCAGGGGGCATGCGCCACATTCTCAACCTCAGAAATCTGAAAAAATATATGGATGACTGGGATCTTGCGATCCCTGGATATAAACTATACAGGAGTGACAGGGTAGTCTGGAAGGGGAGAGGGGTGGCAGTTTATATCAGGAAGGGAATAACTTGCACGAGGGAGGAGTCGGAGGAAGGGGAGGTGGAGGCATTATGGGTTCAGTTTAGGTCCAATAGAGGGAGAAAGGTGAGGTTGAGGGTGGTTTACAGACCACCCAGTCAGGATGAGGAGAGGGACAGGGAACTGAGCTCACAAATATTGGAAGCTGCGGGGAAAGGAGAGGTGGTAATTGTGGGGGATTTCAACCTGCCCAAAGTGGACTGGAGCATACCATCTGCAACATGTGCCAATCGTCAGGTGATCCTGGAAGGACTGCAAAGTGGGTTCCTGACTCAGGGTATCACTGAACCAACAAGAGCTGAGGCAATTCTTGATCTTGTGCTCACAAATGGGGAGCATGTGCAGGAAATAATGGTAAGGGAGCCACTCGGTGGAAGTGACCATTGCACAGTGTGGTTCCAGTTGGATATGGGCAGGGAAAGCATTCTGACTAAGATCAAAATCTTGGATTTCAGGAGGGCAGACTTCAGGAAAATGGGTGACGTACTAAGGAGCCATCTGGTGGGCATCAGAGCAGATATGGGGGTGGACCAAAGGTGGTCCATCATTAAGGAAGGAATACTGGTTGCCACAGCTGAGTGCATTAGGCTAAGGGGGAAGAACACAAGGGCCAAAGCGCCCGGCTGGTTCAGTTCTGGGGTTGCCCAGGCAGTAAGGGAAAAGAGGCTGGCCTATAGAAAAGTCAGGAAGACCAAGAGAGAGGTGGATAGGGAAAATTACCTAAGGTTGGCTAGTGAGGCAAGTAAGAAAGTCTGGCAAGCAGAGGCACAGAAGGAGCTGCAGATAGCTGAAGGAATTAAGAAGGGGGAGAGGCTTTCTTTCGCTATATAAGTGAGAAAAGGGACAAGAAGGAAGGGCTTATTAGGCTTAAGAAAGGGGTGGAGTGGGCGGAGGATAATGGGGGGAAAGCATAGATACTAAATGAATACTTCTTTTCCATCGTCACCAGAGAGAAGGATGGACCAGTGCCTTCAGGAGCGAAAAGAGGAGCGAGGGGGGGAGGAGAACACAGATGTTGTGGTAGAGGAGGATAGAGTGAGGGAGAGGCTGCTGGCATTGAAGGTGGACAAATCACCAGGCCCGAACAGACTACATCCAAGGGTACTAAAAGAACTGGCTGAGGAGCTGTCAGGGCCACTGGAAGACCTATTTAATAGTTCACTAGAGTCAGGCGTGGTACTGCAGGACTGGAGAACAGCACATGTAATGCCCCTCCACAAAAGCAGTCCTAAGGATGACCCAGGGAATTACAGACCAGTCAGTCTGACCTCCATAGTGGGCAAGCTCATGGAGACCATACTAAAGGAAAGGTTGGTGGAGTATCTAGAGGAGCGTGGTCTCCAGGATGATAGGCAGCATGGGGGTTGGAGTGTGTCAAACAAATCTGATTGACTTCTTTGACTGTGTCACTAAGACAGTAGACAGGGGCCAAGCGGTAGACGTCCTCTATCTTGATTTCAGTAAGGCCTGTGACTCTGTGCACCACAAAAGGTTGATCAGGAAGCTGGTGGATCTCAGGGTTGGGGAATAGATGGTCAGATGGGTGGAAAACAGGCTGAGGGACAGAACCCAGAGGGTGGTTGTGGGGGTAAGAGTTATCTGGCACCAGAGAGGTAACCAGTGGGGTCCGGCAGGGCTCGGTGCTGGAGCCGGTGTTGTTCAATGTCTTCATCAGTAACACTGGAGATGGCATTAAGGGCAAAATGTGCCTATTCACGGATGACGCCAAGCTCTTCGGGAGAGTGGACACAGCTGGAGGGATACAGGACCTACAGGAAGATCTGGAAAAGCTGGGGAAGTGGTCCAGGATCTGGCAGCTTGATTTCAATGCCAAGAAATGCAAAGTTATGCATATTGGAGCCAAGAATCCTAGGACAGAGTACCACCTGGGTGGAGTCCTAGTATCTGCATCAGAGGAGGAGAAGGACCTGGGAGTGATGATCACTAGTGACCTGAAGCACTCCACACAGTGCAAGAAAGCAGCAGCAAAGGCAAACAAGATGCTGGGATGCATAGCTAGGGGGATCATTAGTAGCAGAGAGGAGGTTATACTGCCCATGTACAGGTCACTGGTAAGGCCACATCTAGATTATGGAGTTCAGTACTGGTGCCCACACCTCAAAAAGGACATTAACCTGCTGAAGAAGGTCCAGAGGAGGGCTACAAAGAAGATAGCCGGTCAGCAGAGTACAGCATATGAGGAGAGGTTGAGGGCACTGAACATGTACTCCCTGGAAGACAGGAGAGAGAGAGAGGGGACATGATTGGGATGTTCAAGTACTTGAAAGGGATAAATAAGGTTGATAAAGAGGGTCTCTTTAAGCTGAGTGGCAACCATAACATGAGGGGGCACAGTCTTAAGCTGGAGGGTGGGAGGTTTAGGAGGGAGGTCAAGAAGCACTTCTTCACAGAGAGGGTGGTGGAAACTTGGAATGTGCTGCAGGAAGAGGTCATCTCATTGAAGACAGTGGGCAGCTTTGAGAGAGGATGCGATGGGATAGGCATAGGGGAAGATAAGGGTCAGGGGTAGGGAGGATGGGAGGGAGGGCAGGGAAATTAGCTCAAGCTGTGGACCCTGCAATATAAGCAGACTTGATAGACCAAATGGCCTTCTTCTGCTGGCTTCTTCATATGTTCGTATGAGTTAAATCAAACAGAGGCAGATCCTCACGAGTGGTCAGTAGCACCAGACATCGTGAGATTGCTATTCAATGAGTGGAGCACTCCAGATGTGAACTTTTTTACATCCCCACTCAACACCAAACTGACTCAATTCTGCTCCAGAAGTCCAGGACATGGCATTTTCTGTCCGGATGCATTAAAATCTTCTGTTTCTGTATGCATTCCTTCCAGTCCATGTCATCCAAAGGGTATTGTTCAAACTGGAGGCACGGGGCAGGATGACCCTAGTGGCCCCCTGCTGGCCTCAGTAGATATGATTTCCTCTGTTGAATTGACTTTCAGTCTGCAAACTGAGGGTTCTGCCACTCTGGATGGACTTTTTGACCTGTGGGCAGTTGGTCCATCCCAACCTGCGCTCCCTTCACCTTCAGGCCTGGCTTCTGAAGAGGTAGTAGCGAACAGGTTCACGGTATCTGAGAGGGTCTCTGAATACGCTTGGCTGCAAATCAACCTTCCACAAGGAAGACCTACAAGGCCAAATGGAAAGAATTTTCTGTCTGGTGCTCAAAAACGCCAGTGGACTTCTTCAGATATCCACCTGAAAAGGTTCTGGATACTTACTGGACCTCTAAAGCTGGTCTGCAATATTCCATGGTTAAGGTCCACCTGTGTGCTATATCAGCATACCATGAACCTGTAGGTACCTTCTGTCTGGCACAGTTGCTATTGTTTGAGGTTTCTCTGGGTACTCTACAGACAGGGCCTCCCATCAGGAAGCCTTTGGCTCTGTGGGATATCAACTTTGTGCTGGATATGCTCACTCACAAGTCTTTCGAGCCTGTTATGACTTGTCATTGGAAGCACCATTTTTGGTAGCTATCAACTCTTCATGCAGAGTATCTGAAATCCATTCTTTAGTGACAGATTCTCCCGTATACTGTTTTCCATAAAAATAAGGTAGTTCTTCATGTGCACGTTAAGTGTCTACCTAAGGTGGTGTCAGAGTTCCATCTTAACCAGGCTGTAGTCCTGCGCGCCTACTTTGCCAGCTTCCAGAATGAAGGAGAAAGGACTGTACACTCACTGGATTTTAAGAGGGTCATTAGGTTTTACCTGGACCTGGACTAAAACCTTCAGACAATCTAAAGAAATCTTTTGTTGCCAATTGAAAGGGACAGCCTTGTTACAGTCAAGTGCATGTCTGCCTGGGTTGAAAATTGCCTTCACCACTGCTATGCAATGGCTCGGAGTAAACTGGAGGGCAGCGTACGTACCCACTCCACTAGAGCAGCTGCCAGTTTCCTGGTAGAAATACACTCTGTGCCTAGTGGAGAAATTTGCAGAGCTGCAGCTTGGAACACAGTGCATACCTTTACCAAGCATATGCCAGGCAGCATGCCAAATTGGCATCATTCTGAATGGATTACTATCCTGAGTGAATCCTGAGCTCCAGCCTTCCTAGTTTGGGAGGATTTTCTCTGAGCTTGGTACTCTGACCCAAAGTTGGACCCAATGGTGAAGATTGATTGTTGGAAAATATGAAAGTTGCATACTTATCGTAACTGTTGATCTTCCAGAATATCTTCACCATTAATTACCACACCTGCGCTCTATCCCCTAGACTCACTCTAGTATTTTGTTGGTCTTCACCCCTTTGTACTTGGTTTGGGCTATGAAGACACTGAGTTACTGGGTTTGGTGGTTCTTCTTACACGGGCTGCTAGGACTATCTTATGCCCTTAGCATATGTGCATAGGTTACTTGTTATGGTCACACTGCTCACCTCCTTGGTTAAAAAAAAAAAAAGTACCGAGGCAGTCAGGGGCTGGTGCAGCTGTATACCAGTGTGGTCACACACACACACACACACACACACACACACACACACACACACACACGTTGCTACTCGTGTCACCAGCTTCCACCCAAAAAGTCCTGGCTCCTGCAGGGTGCTACCACCTCCGGCACAGACCGGGAAGTAGTTTGGTGAAGATATTCTAGAAGCTCAGCAGTTATGGTAAATACATAACTTTCATTGTTTGTGTTGCCCTTGGACATTACCAGTTCAGAGTCCTGTCATTTGAGCCGGCATCAGGGTCACGTGTCTTTACCAAGTGTTTTGCAGTGCTTGCAGGACACCTCAGAAAGTCATTAATGCAGGTATTTCCTTACCTGGACAACTGGCTCATAAAGATTATGTCCAAGTTGAAGAGACAGTAGTGACCTTGGCATGCCAATTTCTGATGTCTGTGGGAGTCGTACTAAATCTCTAGAAGTCACAGTTGATTCTGACCCAAAGACTGCAGTTGATAGGGGCAGTACAGGATTCCTCTCAAGCACAGTCCTTCCTCCCAGAGGACTGAGCAGAAACAATAGTGTGACTGGTCTGCTGTGGCCTACAAAGCGCTCGGGTGAAAGCACACCCTATGCAGAAGATGCTGGGACTCATGGCAGCCACATTTTTCACATTACCCCCTGCGAAGCTACATATGAGAACATCCCAGTGGATGCGCTGCTTCTTTTTGCCAACCACCAGTCCTACTGCCCTACCAGGACTCAGTATAGCTAGTGCAAGATACACAAGGCAGCAGAACTAGCATTTAGCAGACCAGAACTAGGAATGGTTCTGTTGAGCACATCTGCTAGATGAATTCCCGTGGCTGATCCCTGGCTGTGTCGTCAACCACAGGAGATTCCTGGATGCACCTCTGGCGGCAGGGATGGTAAAATGACAGTCAGAAGGGCCGGCAGGATCAACCAGATAAAATATATAATGTGTGGCAACAGCTTGGTTAAGAAATGTCATTTTTCTCTAAAAGTGTTAATCCAGGGGCTGCCCCACATTAAGGTGTGGGGCATTTAGTGATGGACGTTCCCCTTAAAGTTTTGTGATCTGGAGTAGCTCTGATGCCTCCTGTGTCCCAAAAGGATTGAGGGCAGTTGTGTGTTGCATGTTAGTTCATCTTAATCACAAGAAAACCAGTGTTAAACAACAGGTGCTCAAATACTGAAAAAATCTAAAAACAAAAGCGTAAAGTAGACTCAAAAGGCAGAATAAAGGGCATTTTACGAGAGTGCAAAAGTGCACTCTAAAATGGAATAATGGTACGCAGTTTTCACAGAAATGTGAAGAACAGTCATTTTTGGAAGGAAGGAAGGAAGGAACTCTAGATCCATTAGGTGCCCTCCTCCCCCTTCATAAGCAGGGATTAATGTACTGATTTAAAGGGATTCTTCTCCCATTCTAATACTCGGGGTACTCTCCCCTTAGCAGAAATTTGTCCAGGCTTACCTTGAAGAAATTAACAAACTCGTAAAAGGCATGTAACCTACCCCAACCCCCCCCCCAACACACACACACCTACCTGAGTCTTGTTTCAGAGACTGTGATAATGCATCCTGCCCAGTCAGGAATTTGCCCTTGCCTTGGTTCACTGCCTATTTGAATCTTCATTGTTGTGAACTAATTTGAACAATATTTCTTTGCTATGTTGTGGTATCGCATCCTAGACTGTAGGTTTTCGCTGCCTAGAAATTCTATGTGAATTGCATTGATTGTTATTGTTCTGGCTGCATGTATTCATTACTACTAACTGTTTTGAGCTATGCTATTGTAATTTCATTGTGCTCATGCTGTGTACCTGTCTTTGATTGTTGTACTCTCCCGGGGTTGTGCCTGAAAATAATCATTTCATGGCTAGTGCACCTACCCGGTTAACAAAAACTAAATAAATACAAATATAAATTGCTGGTTCAACCACCAGTGCTTATACTGGGTCATAGAACGGAAGAAGGCTGATTAGCCCATATTTACCATTCCCCACATTAGTGGGTCATTTTGACAGAATTTTCCATTAACCATTCATCCACTAGTTTTTTAAAGGCTGTTATTGTATGGCAGACTATAATATTAATAAGCAATTTATTACATAACCTTCCAGTTCTGTTAATGAATGAGAAGTGCCTATTGTTATATTTAGCGGTATCTAACTTGATCTGTCTTTTGTGCCCCCCTCAAATTTATTGGTTTCTCCTGGAGTATAATCCCAGTTTCATTCCTTAAACTTGTATCATTTATGATTTTATGCATTGCCAATAGGTCCCCTCTAATTCTTCTTTGTTGCAGAGAAAATAGGCCCGTTTTTAACAATCTATCTTTATAACTGTCATTTATTAAAGATCCTATTAATTTAGTAAAGCGCCTCTGAATGTTCTCCATTCTATCAATTTCGTCTACTGTGTATGGATCCCAAAGTTTTGGCCCATAATCTATGCTTAAAAAATGGTAATAACCTAACCAAAAAGAATCCACCTGCTGATTTAGACAATTTTAGTAACTGACTTTATAGAAGAACCTTCAGGTTTTTTTTAAATCAAACTTTTTCTTCAGCCCCCCAAGCCCTGTCACTGACCTCCTCAGGGAGTTACTGTCCTACTACTTACCCAGGGCCACAGGTGTGTTGAGTGACCTGCCCTGTCGGTGGTGTGAGAGCCTGCAGCGGGTGCTGACACCAACCTCGGCAGATGGGACATTTCCTCCTCCTGATTTTCACCCCCGAGGATACCAGCGTGCAGTGACATGCACACGTGCATATCAGTTTCCAGCAGTTGCCACTGTTCCCTTCTGTGGGTGCCCACTACATTGCCACTTGGCCTCCACCAGGGGTGCCTTCCCTCCACTGGCCAGCCCCAAGTGACCAGAGTTCATTCCTGAACTGCGAGTGGTAGCCCTACTACTGCTCTACTGAGCCAACTGAGTCTTCTGTTTTAAGCTGCTTTGGATATGGAACAGCTAATATTCTTCAGGCGAAACTACCTCTGGCTGGAAGCTGCATTACTGAACATAGGATTTGCAAGAAAGCGAGTTGTGCTCACAACAGAGGGAGGTGAACCTTACAATTGTATTTGGTTTGTAGCAGATATTCTGCAGGTGGAGGCTACTTCTAACTGAAATGTGAAATAAGGAACTTAGAATTATCAGGAAAAGACAGTCTTTCAAGCAACAGAGGGAGGTGGATCTAGCTTTACTTCTGTTCCAATTCTTAAGATTTTCAGTGCAGGAACAGTTTAAAGCCTGGGCTAAGAATTTGTCATGATTCCTGAAATAAGTGCAGGTACAGGCTGTGTATTTGACCCAGACAGCGCCCTAGGGGGTGGAAACTGTTTTTTGTGTTTATCTGTGTGTGCCTTAAAAGGCCAGACCAGACTGTGTCAGGAAGTGCTTACATCATAGCTACTTATTAGCCAATAGCTTTGGTAACAGACCTGAGAACAATAGTATTATAAGCAAGTGTTTTATAGCAAGTTCATCAGAACAGCTAATATTCTTCAGGTGAAACTACCTCTGGCTGGAAGCTGCAATACTGAACAGGGAAAATGCATTGTAAAAAATAAATACGTAATTGCCATGAAGTGAATCCGTTTCAGGTTGGGGGCACTGATGAAGTGGCTATGGCCACAAGATACCTGGTGCCTTGGGGACCTGACTCTTATACCGCATGCCTTGGAAGAGCAGGAAAAGACAGTCTTTCAAGCAACAGAGGGAGGTGGATCTAGCTTTACTTTTGTTACAATTCTTAAGATTTTCAGTGTAGGAAGAGTTTAATGCACAGCTGACTTATTTTGGGGCTGACTGCTTTCAGAGCACAAACCACCAGGCTGTTTTGGGGCTAGAGAGGTTTACCTGTGTCTGACTTGGATGTCTGGATTTTTCTCTGTTTGATTAGCAGGGTATTTTGTCTGTCAAATTGTTGTGTAGGGCATCTTGCTGACAGGAAGGCACTCATCGCAGCGGTGGGTCAGAGCTTTTAGCTGCTTGTTTTGTGAGGGCACAGTATCCTTCTCAGAGGTGCTGCCTGTCAGTGGCATGAGTGAGACAAGGGTACTTTGCACTATGCAGTTTAATGAATGGTTGAAAAAATGGTGTGGAGCACAGTGGTTTGGCTTTATTGGGGACTGGGGTTCCACCTGAAGGGACACCAGCCTGTACTGACAGGATGGTCTGCATCTGTCCAGGAAGGGAACAAGTCTTTTGAGCAATCCGTTTAAATGCTTCATTGGCAAACTTTTAAACTAGTCAAGGGGGAGGCACTGATAAGCAGCAGGAAAATCCCAGCCCCTCCCTACAAAACAGGGTACTAAATGAGAAAAAGACCGAGGTAGAAAGGTCAGTGGGGGATGCTGCAACAGAAGGTAAAGCCATCAAAAAAATGGAGAGCAATGAGTACCAATGCCCGTAGTCTGAGTAACAAACTTCCTGAATTAGTGGCCTTGATGGAGGAGGAACATCTGGATATCGTAGCAGTCACAGAAACATGGTACACACAAAACCATGACTGGGACGTAAACATGTCAGGAGACACTATCTACAGGAGGGACAGGGAGGGTAAA
The DNA here is from genome assembly GCA_016271365.2 of Neoceratodus forsteri. Classification (NCBI taxonomy): domain Eukaryota; kingdom Metazoa; phylum Chordata; order Ceratodontiformes; family Ceratodontidae; genus Neoceratodus; species Neoceratodus forsteri. The sequence goes on from CM028134.1 coordinate 152,418,492, forward strand.
AGAGGAGGAGGAGTAACTCTTTACATAAGGGAAGGAATCAAAGCAACAGAACAAAAGGGTAAACATGGAGGAGAAGAAGAACTGTGGGTAAATTTGGAGACCGACAATGGCACCACAATCCGCACAGGGGCTGTATACAGACTCCCTTCTCAGGGGGAGGAAATGGACAAGGAAATGATAGAAAGTATACTTAGAATGGCAGAAAAAGGGGAGATATTGCTGATGGGTGATCTGAATATGCCAGATGTTAACTGGAGTGCAGTTGCAGCAGCCACTTTGAAGAGTGGGGTCATTCTAGATGCCTTACACAACTAGTATTGGAGCCCACTCGAGAGGGAGCAATCTTAGACCTGGTTCTCTCAAATGGAGATGAAGAGAGGATCACAGATGTAGAAGTGGGTAGCCATCTGGGAACTAGCGACCATCGAACAGTATGGTTCACAGTAAACACAGCAATAGAGTCAAGCCATACAAAGGCAAAAGTACTGGACTTTAGGATGGCTGACTTTGCCAAAATGGGTGAGTGCCTAAGGAATGCACTAGCAAATGGGCAGGAAGGAGGGGTGGAAGAACAATGGGGAATAATAAAAACTGCCATCACAGAGGTAACAAGCCTTTGTGTGAAGCAAATAAACGAACGATGTAAGAAACCACTATGGTTATCAAAGGAAGTGGCAGTGAAGGTTCAAGAGAAAACATTCAGGAAGTACAAGGAATCACGGAAGGAGCAGGACAGAGAACTGTATCCGTTAAAGCAAAAAGGAAGCCGGAAGGCAGTCAGAACAGCAAAGGCCCAAACTGAGGAAAAGATAGCCAACTCAGTTAAAAAGGGGGATAAAACCTTTTATAGGTACATCAGGGAGCGAAGGAAGACCAAGGGAGGGATAGTGAGGCTTAATAAAGGGAGGGAGGGTGGGCAGAGGGTGACTGTGGAAAGGCAGAGATACTTAACAAATATTTTTGCTCAGTATTTACAAAGGAAGAGGGGGAGGTACCTAAAACAAACAGTAGAAACACTCTGGATACAGAAGTTGATACCAGCCCATTTACAGAAGAGAGGGTTCTGAAAGAACTCTTAAAACTGAAGGTGAACAAAGCAATGGGGCCTGATGGGATTCATCCCAGAATTCTAAAAGAACTAAGGGTAGAACTAGTGACACCGCTGACTACCCTCTTTAACAAATCATGGCAGGATGGGGTGGTACTGAGGACTGGAGGAGGGCAGATGTGATTCCCCTCACAAAGTGGAGCAAGGCAGAAGCAGGAAACTACAGACCTGTTAGTTTAACCTCAGTGGTAGGGAAAATGATGGAATCACTTCTGAAGGAAAGAATTGTCAAGTATCTAGAGGCCAGAGGGCACAGGACCCAAGGCAGCATGGAGTCACAGTGGAAGGTCATGCCAGACAAATCTGATAGATTTCTTTGGCTGGGTGACCAAAGTAGTAGATCAGGAGGGGCTGTGACATGGCCTACCTAGACTTTAGTAAGGCATTTGACACAGTCCCACACAAAAGATTAATATACAAGTTAGCCAGCCTGGGAGTGGTCCCAAGATGACAGCCTGGGTAAAGAATTGGCTGGAGAATAGGACACAGAGAGTAATAGTAAATGGAGTCCACTCTGAAGAAAGGGGGTTACTAGTGGGGTACCGCAGGGTTCAGTGTAGGATCGGTCCTCTTCAATGTCTTTTATGTTTACATTGCAGAGGGACTGAAGGAAAAGTATGTCTCTTTGCAGATGACACAAAGATCTGCAACAGAGTTGGTGCACAAGATGGGGTGGAAAGGATGAGAAGGGACTTGCAAGGTTAGAGGAATGGTCAAATGTATGGCAGCTTAGATTCAGTGCTAAGAAGTGCAAGGTAATGCACCTGGGAAACAAAACCCAGGGAAGAGTACACAATGGGGGTGAGATACTAACAACAACAAAATGGAAAGGGACCTGGGGTAGTCATATCAGATGACCTAAGGTGGGCAAGCAATGTGAGAGGGCAGCAAGAGGCGGGCTGGAGATACTGGGATGCATAGGGAGAGGCATCACCAGTAGAAACAGGAAGTTATTATCCCTCTGTACAGACACCTGGTGAGACCCTGTCTGGAGTACTGCGGCAGTTCTGGAGACCCAATCTCCGAAAGACATAGACAGGATGGAAGCTGTCCAGAGAGGGCACTAAAATGGTGCAGGGTCTGCACCGGAAGACATATGAAGAGAGACTTAAGGAGCTTAATATGTATAGCCTCGAGGAAAGGAGGGAGGGGGACATGATAGAAACTTTCAAGTACTTCAGGGAATCAACAAAGTCCAAGAGGGTAGCATCTTTTCAAAAAGAGGTGTGCAAGAACAAGGGGCACAATTTGAAGATAGAGGGAGGGCGGCTCAGAGGTAACTTAAGGAAGTATTTTTTACAGAGAGGGTTGTGGATGCATGGAACGGCTCTTCCGGAGGAGGTTATGGAGTAAAAAACAGTGGTGGAATTCAAGCATGCACGGGACAGTCATAAGGCAATTCTAGGGGTTGGGGGTAGGAAGAAGTAGGCTGCTGGTTAACTAGGATCTGCAGCTTATCCATTAGGTAGGGAAACGGGCAGACTGGGTGGGCCAAGCGGTCCTTATCTGCCGTCAAATTCTGTGTTTCTGTATGTTTCTATAAAAAAGCTTGCACGATCCCAACATATCAGTGAGACTTCTAGCCAAATTACCATGAGTGAAATCTGTCACCTGAGCCTTTTTGCCATATGACAAAAAATGCTTAGCCAGACCTTAAGAACAGCACTGATCATTGATCTGTAGCCTTTGGAACGACAGTGGCAGTTCGGCCACTAGGACATTGTTGTTTGCCGATAAATGCAGAAATGCTTAGCAGAAGTTTTTGCTGCTAGTGGCAGCTTATATTGTATCTCTTTCTGATGGTTACATTGCCAGGTTGTCTTTATTTCTGCTGCCAAATGTAGTACTTCTCAGTTTAGTTCCATTTCCCCTTAAGAAACAATTCATAGATTCTGCTCAGCTCGGGGTAGTTAACAAGCCATGGATTTATCCATGGTCACTGGTGATTCTGTGTGCACTTGTCTCTGTGTATTTATTTTGTTTACATTTGTTAATGTTTTTATTATTTTTGTCTCATGCCTAGAGTATTGCAGTCTGTCGATCAAAAGTTCAACGGTGCCTTTAGTTATTTTTAGTACAGGGTTTGCTGTGCCTTGCACAGTGATTTTATTGTACCTGTATTAAATGTTTAGAAATCTGATAATGTCCTGAGGTGAAGTCAGTCTACAAAAGTTTGAGTGGAGGATTATTTAGAAACAGATGTGACCCCGTCCTCCACACTGAGGGAGCAGTTATCCTGCTCATGTATTAAAAGTCAGACTCCAGTTGAATAAGAAGTCACCCAGCCTGTGTACTGAAAAGCAGTCCGTGCCAGTATACCTAAAGTCAGCTAGCAGTAAGGAGGGAGCAGAGACATAGACTTCAGGCAGTAAGATGAGACGAACAGCAGGCTGTAGGGGAATAGTGAAGACACAGATAGGGTGTAGCAGGGAGATGGTGGAGATAGACAATGAGCAGTAAGGAGAGAGCCAGACTGCAGGAAGTAAAGAGAGAGAGCAGTGACAACACACCAGGCAGTATGAAGAGCATGGAGACACAGCAGGCAAAAAGGAGAGAGAGAGACGAGATAGATAGCAGGCATGGAGATTTGGACCAGGTCATGCTTGGTAATCTGGGATAGTGCCAGGCAGCATGACTAAGGAGTCAGGGGAAGTGCCAGGCTGTGTACCTGGGGAGTCGAAAACATTACCAGGCTGTATGCTTGGGGAAGTTGGGCATAGTTTTACCCATGACTAAGAGCAGGTTGAAGATTTCAGACATCAGGTTATTTACCCCTGCTGTGCTGCTCTGTATGTTTTTATCTTTATTAAAGTATTTATGCATTAAATTTAGTCAGAACAAGACTGCTTTGTTTTAAATGGCCAAATGCAGAACCCAGTTTGTTGTTTTGTTTGAGTCTGGAACAGTGCCAGGCAGTCTGCATGAGGAGTCATACAGTACCAAGCTATGTGCCTAAGGAATTGCGAACAGTGTCCGGCTGTGTTCCTGGGTTGCCAAATTTATTACGAGGCACTGTACCAGGCCGTGTGCCTGAGGAGTTGTAGACAGTTCCAGGCTGTGTACTGAGTAGCTAAGCATAATACCAGGCACTGTGTCTGAGGAGTCTGAAACGGTGCCAGTCTGTGTGCCTGGAAAGTCTGAGACAGCACCAGGCTGTGTGCCTGGGGAGTCTGAGACACTGCCAGGCTGTGTGCCTGGGAAGTCGGGCAGGTGCCAGGCTGTTTGAAGAGTTGGGAACAGTGCCACGTAGTGTGTCTCAGGAGTATGGGACAGTGCCATATTGTGTGCCTCTGGAGTAGCAGACAGTGTCAGGCTGATTTCAAGGCCGTATTTGACTCTGTGATTGGGGAATTGGGGACAGTTCCTGTCTGTGTGCTTGGGGAGTCGAGGACAGTGCCAGACTCTGCTGGCAGAGTCGGGAACAGTGCCAGGCTGTGGGCCTGGGGAGCTCTGGAACAAGTTATGATGTGTGCCTTGGGAATCGTGGGCAGTGCTAAGTGCACTGAGTTGGACTGCGGGCCTGGGGAGTCAGATTGAGTTGGGCTGTGTGCCTGGGGAGTTAGGCACTTGGCCAGGCCATGTGCCTTGGCTGAGAATGGCTGTGTGCTTTATGATCTTTCCCACTGTTGTAGAGTGACAGCATAGATCAGTAGCCATCTGTGCAAAAGAGCGTGCTGAGTACCCTTCCCCTTGATCATCATCTCATCATGTCCGTGGACATTCAGTGTCTGTACCTCAGTTGGTTGCACGCTTGATTCTGGGGCCAGAAGATCGCAAGGCCAAGCTCCTCTAGTCCCACACAAGGAACTTGGGCTAATAATACTGACTATACTGCGGCACTAGAGGGTTGCTGCACTGTTGCGGTGCCATCCTTTGTATGGTATTAAACCAGTGTCCCTTCTACCCATCTCTGATGGGAGACAGTAAACTGCAGGATCAGGTGACTTCTATAGATAGCGACAGAGACTCAAAACTGCTAGATAAGCTGCCAAAGTCTGGACAGCGATGGAGACAAGAAAATGCCAGACAGCTGTGGACTGTGATCGAGACAGGAAACTTTTTAAAATTAACTGGAATATGTGGATACAGTGGAGACAGGAAACTGCAGGAACAGTTGGCATCTCTGTTTAGAGATGAGAGACAAAATGGCAGAGCCAGCTGAGGTCTGTTGACAGTGATAAAGACTGGGAACTGCTGGGCCAGCTGAGGTCTGTGGGCAGTGATGGAAAGCAGAAGCTGCAGGGTCAGCTGACATCTGTTGATAGTGACCAATACAGAACAACTGTAAGGCCAGCTGAAGTCTGTAGACCACAGTGGGTGACATAAAACTGCAGAAAAGGCTATCATCTGTTCACAGTGATGGGAGACAGGAAACAGAGCAACCATCTGGTGTCTGTGAACAGTGGTGGAAAACTGGAAACAGCAGGACCTGCCATTATGTAACTGTGAACAGTGACAGAGACGGGGAAACTGGAGCCAGCTGACATCTGTAAACTGTGGTGGAAGACAGGAAACTGCAGTATCAGCTGATGTTTGGACAGTGATGGACTGGAGACAGGAAACCACAGGACTGACTATCTGTGCACAGCAACAAAGACTGGAAAAAGGACCAGTTGGTATCTGAGAGCAGCGATGGAGTCAGAAAACAGCAGGACCAGCTGACATATGTGGACACTATAGTGATGGAGACAGGAAACTACAGCTGACAAGGACAAAAAAAATTGCAGGATCCACTGAAATCTGTGGACTCTGGTGAAGACAGGAAACTGCAGGGTCTGCTGGCATCTGTTTAAGCAGTAGAGAGAGGAAGCTGTAAGAGCCAAACCTCTGTGGATAGGTACTGAGAAAACAGCAGGTTCAGCTGACATCTGTGGAAGATGATGGAGACAGGAAAGTGCAATATCAACTGACATCTGTGGACAGTGATGGAAAAATGAAGCTGCAGGATCAGCCGCCATCTGTGGACTATGATGGGAGACAGGAGACTGAACTACCATCTGATGTCTGAGGTCAGTGATGGAAGACACAAAACTTCAGGACCAGTTGGCATCAGTTCAAGCAATAGAGGCAGGAAGCTGCAAGAGCAAGTGTGGATAGTCATGGAGAAAGGAAACGGCAGGATCGACTGAGCTCTGTGGACTGTGATGGAGCCAGGAAACTGCAGGATTAGCTGATGTTTGAAGGCAATGATGGAAGACAAAACGTCTGGGGCAGTTGACATGTGAACAGCGATGAAGACAGGAAACTAGGTCCAGGTGACATCTGTGGACTACGATGGGGGAACAGTGACCTGCAAAAATGCTGATGCATGTGGAGAGTAATGGGGACAAATTGTGCATCAAAGAGAAGTATCACTTCCTTTGTTAAATGAAGACACATTCTGAGATCTCTTAGAAATGGTGATCTTTTTGCTGCTACCAAAGGAATGTCAGGAGGCATGTGTGTGTGGCGATGCCAGTGCAGGGTAGCTATTCTAACATTGATAGCCTGATGTATCTTGCTATCCAAGGAGGTGCTGCAGGATGTTTGTCTCATAAAGACTCATTTCTATAATATGATAATGCTATCACTGCAGCAGTAATTACAGGTCATCTTCATTTCTTTCATCTCTGCTGCTTCTGATGGTTTCATTCCTTTGACAGAAAGGAGTTGGGTCTGGGTGCTGTGATTATTTTGTTAAGTGTTATTCGAATAGACAGGAGTGAGAGAAATTAATCAATCCAAATGCAATTAGCATCATGTTTAACCCAGTGATGGACATCTCAAGGTGAAACTGCCAGGGGAGTTTTAGGCATTATTATTCAATACAGGAGCTCTCATCTAAATCATAATCAAGAGAGGTTTTCTCAGTCTTCATTGAGGGGAAGCATAACCCCACAGCAGGTTTGACAAGACATTTCTAGACGGAAATGATCACTCTGATCAGATAAACCTGTCAATTAGTAGAGACAGAGAAACTGGTCTTTATAAGATGATTGGGGGCACATTTTGTTTGTAGAAGGTAGGTTTTTGCAGCTTCCTTACTATCCCACAGACAAAGGCATAGTAGCATGCTATTGTGGTGGCAGAAAGGACTTGGGTACAACTCCTCCAACCCATTTTGCCGCACAGCAGTGACTATACCCCATTTTGAGTACTGACACAATCCAAGCTTAACTGCTTATTGTTATCCCTGCTTATGCTGTTAAACTCTGCTATTCTGTCTCAGGAATCTGTCTAGTCCTGTTTATAAAACCTTAATAGTGCCTGCTTCCACCTTCTCACAGAAATTCCACATAGCCAACGGATTTCAGGTGTCCCTTGAGTATTTTACCATGAGGCACAACTGTCTGAAAATATCAGCTGTCAAATATCCCACCTTTAAAAACATGTCCCACTTCTCCTAGTTTTTTTAATAACGAATGGGTTCCTGCACTTCCTGAAATGCTGGGACCACAAATCAGTAGCTTTGGGTACAGCCGAGCCACAGACCAAAACACCAGATTATCAGTTCAAAAGTCTGAGCAATCAGTTGCCTCACAACAGAAACACAGTAGCAAGCACAGGGCTATGTACAAAAATATTTATTGTAATAAATTTCCTGTCCAAAACTTGTAAAATATAATAAAAATAAGTAGGTTAATATTTACACATAGTAGCGGTTTGGAAAAGGCCAGTGTTTAGCACCCCTACACAGTGCTTTTTCAAGGCATAATTGCATGGGCCCCCATATGTCTCATTAAACACTGCCCCATAAAGGTGAAGTATATAAAAATATGCAGATATAAATCCAAGTCATGCCTTAAGTCAACCTCCATCTTACAGTGACAAGTGCAAAAGTGCATAAACGTGAATGTGCAAAATTGAGGAGTGTAAAAATCACATGCTTATATGCTGAAACAAGGTCTAAAGCCAATTCATGAATGTACAGTATAGAAATACACACAATACAATTATGCAGAGGCTAACCCCTGTATAAATAAACGACTACTATGAATAAATAGACGAGGGTTCAAAACAGTCCTTCTGTAGAGTAATGTGCAGTTGATAGCACTAATAAATAAAGTCCATGATCGGTCCTGGAAGACATGCTCTGCATTGAAACAAGCAAATATACACAGAAATAAGCTAAGAACCTTTTGAGTATGTTTATCACTAACTGGTTGTATCCTCTAATTCCCTTACTGTTGAGATGGTTATAGGAACATTGGAAATACAGACAGAAATAGGCCAAGAAGCCTTTCAAGAAACATAGAAACTGTTGGCAGAAGGGGACCTGTAGTCCATCAAGTCTGCCCAAACATGGTTTCCCAGGACCTGCTGTCCCCTCCCCATCCCATCCTAACAATCTCTAGTGCTGGAGAGGTTGCGCCCAAGTCTTGTCTAACATGTGCTTAAAACTTGACACTGTCTCTGCAGCCGTAGAGCTGGAGTCCCTCCCAGCGCTGCCAAAGTATAACAGCTGCTAGCATGTCATACTATAGAGTATGTCCTAGAAAGTCTAGTACAGCAGCCAGCAGGGCTTGGTGTCATAGTACTTTCTAGTACCTAAACCGATAGGGGGGATGACTCCTCATACTCAATCTGTGGGCCCTGAACAAGTTCATCTGCAGACAGAACTGTCACATGGTAACCCTGAATCAGATCATTCCTTCCCTGTAGCCAGGGGCTTGGTTTTGGTCCCTGGACCTCCAGGATGCCAACTTTCATATATTAGTTCCCTGTCACACAGAGGGTTTCTCAGATTCGGACTGGACAGAACAGTTTGCCAGTTTCAGGCCATACCTTTCTCCTGTCATTGGATCCCAGGGTGTTCACCAAGTGTCTCTCAGTTGGGGCAGCTTTCCTCAGACAGGGGCATCAATGTGTTCCCCTGCCTTGATGGCTGGCTACTTATGGGCAGATGTAGTACGTGGAATGGGCCAGAGGTCTGGCCACCCAGACATTCCAGCAGCTAGGCTTTCTCATCAACCTGGTGAAGTCTGGGGCAGAACTAGAGTAGCTGAAAGTCAGAGTGCGCCTTCCTCTGGATGTTCTTGAGAATCTGTCATCCTTTTTTCCAATCATTTTTCAGGTTAGGCAATTATGCCTGACTCAGAATTTCTTCAGGCTGTTGGGCTTTCTGGTGTCTACCATGGCAGTGGTATGTTGGGCCTGCTGATGTATGAGGGCCATCCTGTTTTAACTGGAGCACCAGGGGTTCCAGATGCACTCTGCTCTGGACTTACTGGTTCTGGTGACCCAGCAAATGCTGGACGCTATCCTCTGGTGGCTGTCTCTGCCAGACGTCTTGGAGGGAATTCCATTTGCCAGATCCCTTGGTCGCACTGATGATAGATACCTACCTTGTGGGCTGGGGAGTGACAACTCCAGGACTGCAGGTTGCATGGAATCTTGTTGCTGAGTGAGTCCATAGTGCACCATAATCTGTTGGAACTCCATGCAGTACACATAGTACTATCAGGAGTTTGTACCACTTGCTGATTATGGTGTAGGTTGTCCAGGTCAACACAGACAACATGACCACCATTTTTTTTTACCTAAACAAATAGTATGGCACAGACTCTTTCTGCTGTGTGAGGAGCCACTGCAGACATGGTCCCAGACACACTTGTTACAGACAGACCTCAGAGCGGTTCATAGAGTGAGAGCAACTAACCAGATTGTGGACGCCATCAGTCAAGTGTGGGGCTCATCTCACTGGTGGTCACTGCACCCACAGGTGGTATCTGTGGTGTTCTCAGTTCTTGCTATTCATGGTGTTCTCAGTTCTGGGAATGCTATTAGTTGACTTGTTTGCCTCCTGGGAAAACAGGAAGCTGGGGCTCTTTTGTGCCTGTGCCACATAGCAGGGAAAACTGCTGGTGACTGCATTTGTCCAAGAGAACTCCATTACTTTGGGTTTCCTCTGGTCCACAAGGCTGTCCTCCAGGTCCAGAGGGACTAGGCATCTCAGATTCTGATAGCTCCAGACTGGCCTTGCCAGTTCCAGTTCCCAAATCTCCTCAGCCTCTGCTGCAAGCCACCACAGCTGCTCCCACTCTGTCTGGACCTCCTCACGAGGTCCATGGGGTGGTGGGGGTCAATCGCTCAGACATGCAGTCTCTGCATTTCATAGCTTGTTTCCTGAGTGGCTAGAGCCCTAGGCCTATGGGCTTTCTCTGGGCATTCTCAAGATTCTGGAGGTGTCTGAAAACTAGTCAACTCTCAAAACCTACGGCTGTAAGTGGAAGAGGTTTTGCTGTTGGTGTGAGGAGCATGGATTGCTTCCACTCTCCTGCTCGGTGAGACATGTTCTCAACTACCACTGGTACCTGTCTCTGTCAGGGTAGTGAGCTACATCTGTCAAGGTGCACCTGGCTGCCATCTTGGTGCACCGAGTGAAGTCTGGTATTCCAGCAGTGACCCTGGAGAAAGTGATAACCTGTTTTTTCAAAGAGCTAGACCATTAGCTGGTCCAGTGGCATGGAAGGCTGAGGCACTGGGCGGCTTAACCTCCTGCCGGCTGGTGACCCAAGGTCAGGAATGGACTCTGGATGCTCAGGGGCCAGTGGGGAAAGGAAGGATTGAGCATCCCACAACTGCTCTCCTTCCTCGGGGAGGGAGGTTCGTGTGGCGCGCTACTTGACTGCCACCCAGCGATGGCTGGATGGCAGCACATGCACGTCACCATGCAGAGGAAGGGGAACCCATGTTCAGGACACCGGGGCCATCTCTATGGAATTAGGACATCGCATCCATTATACATCCGCGGGCCCCAAGGGAGAAAATCAGTGGAAAAATAGGGAGACTGGGCTTAATAAAGCCCTCCCCCAAGAGTTCTAATGGCCTGCCCGGTCCCGGGCAATAGAAAAGAGGATCGGTTCAGCCGGTGATCATGGGATAGGCTGATACAGCCATCCAGCCTGCCAGGGAGCAGGGGAGCAGGGGGGAAAAAAAAGGAGACCATTTACCTCCACCAGTGCATGAACTGTATTCTCTGTAGAACTTGCTGCTGGTGCTGATTCAGTTTTTGGGTAAGCCATTTGAGACTGGACAAGTTACATTTGTGGTGGAGGGCCATGTTTTTGATTGCCACCACTTCGACTAGACAGGTGAGTGAACTCCAGGTGCTATCTGTGGAGTCTCTATATCTGTTTTTTCCACAAGGACAAGGCCATCCTATGCACCCCCATTCAGAGTTCATGCCCAGGGTAGTTTTTAAATTCCACCTGAACTAGGCATTGATATTGCCTGTGTTCTTCTGAAGCCACATACTTCAGATGCCAAGCAAATGCTCCCACACTTGATGTCCACATGGCTCTGCCCTACTAACATGAGCATACAGTATGGCAGAATTTCGTGGAGAGGTTCGCCATCTGTTTGTTGCTTACGCTGAAGTTTCCCTAGGCAGAGCAGCAACCAAACTGACCATCAGGAGGTGGATCACATCCTACATTGTTCTGTGTAACCAGTTGACTGGGAAGGAGCCTCCTGGAAGGTTAAGGGCACGCTCCACCAGACATATCGCTGCATCCATTACTGCTGTCTGGTACATCGCTATTACAGAAAGTTGTAGAGCTGCTACCTGGTTAAATGCACACTCGCATTCATATTCCAGTATATCATTTACATGCTCAGTTGCTGGGATGCTGCTTTTGGGTCCTCAGTCCTCCAGTCTCCAGTGGCCTAAAAATTTGGGGTGCATTGTAACCATATATCTTAATTCAAGAGAGTTCCTTCAATAGGTCATCACATATAGGACTGGCGCCACCTGGCGTTGGGCCACACGGCAGAATTTTATAGCAAAACCTGATGGGTCCCCACGCCCGCCCTCCAGTTCTTTCCTGCCGTCACCTCGTGTCAGTCGCATTGCAGACTTCCATTAGCGATTGTCGTGAAAGTTGCTTGCGCAGTTTTTCCTTGCCTTTTTGTGTCTTTATTCCTTAATGTCTTCACCCAAGAAGTGCTCGTCTTGTGGCACGCAGATCCCGCACAAAGACGGCCACCTCAAGTGCATCCTCTGTTTAGGCCCAAGTCATCCTGTTTCCTCTTGCCCTGAGTGCCAGACCTTCAGTCAGGCCACAAAGAAATTGAGACAGCAGACTTTGGAGGCCCATCTTTTAAAAGCCCACCTGGCTTCCCTTAAAAAGAAGATGGACCGGTTAAGAGAGTCCTCGGCTGAAAAATCTTCTCCTTTCAAGAAGCATAAGGAGAAATCCAAGGAGTGGGAGCGCCCCGCGGATGACTCGTGGCCCTCGACGAGCAAGATCCAGCCGCGGCCCAGAAAATCGGACATCAAGTCTAGTAAGATCGTAGCGGGTCAACCGGTCGTCGGCTCCTCCAACGACCACACTGCCACAGCCGATAAGTCGGCCCCCGGCTCTTCTGGGGATCGTGCGGCGGCCAGTAAGTCGACTACCCAGGCTGTGGGTTTTCGCCCGGCACCGGTCGATAAGCTGGTCGGGGCCTCCTCCCCCGCCCGACTCCACCTGCTAAGACTGACATCCCTGACGGTCGCACAGGTGCGGTTCCCCCGTCTGGGCCTAACGGTGCCTCACCCGATGTCCAGTGGAACCATTGGGAGAAAGCCCCTCTCTGGCGGGTACTTCTGACGACGATAGCGGCAAATCCCTCAACCTTGTCGATGCTTCGGGGTCATTGCCGTGTTCCCCTCTCGGGGTCATGGAGATGGAGGCGTTTCCTCAGCCAGCAGGCCTTACCGTGGAGGCCCCTCCTCCACCATCTGGCGGGATTCCGGCTCCCACTCCGATGCTGGTCGTCCCAATGACAGTCCTGCAGCCTGGACCTTTCAACTAGCCTCAGCCTCTGGCCCCGACGCCGGATCAAGTCCCGCCGCCAGGGCCTTCGTCCAGTCCGGCGCGGATCCCCTTCGGTCGCTGGATCGAAGCAGTGCCCGGTTCGGCGTCTGTTCCCCTGACATGGGCTGTCCTGACACAGGGACCCCAGCCGATATATACTACGGCGGGCTGACGTGGGTACACTCTGACGACTGGTATTTACTCTTGACCCCGAGTAGGGGTTTTCTGGGGACCACTACCCGGCGGGTCCCCACTGGACTGGAGTCATTTCGGACGGTTTACCCTGGGTTTAATCCCTACTCTGCTTATCAGGGATTCCAGGGTTATTACCCTCCACCGGTAATTCCACCTCCCCTCCCCAGCCTCTGCCAACTCCCCGGTTGCTCTGGATTCAAGACTCTAATTCAGTCTTAGTGGCAGGGGGCTCGGTCGGAGTTGGTCTCTGACCTGGAGACTAGGCTCCCACTCCCACTGTCTCCCAGGTCTCCTTCCCCGAGCAATTCCTCCATTGCTACTTTCCATGTCTCGGGGAAGACTCATCAGAACGTTTCCGATACCCGACACCGTCCTGTCAAGGAGGCAGACGATGATGATAGCTCAGAGGGGGCTGACGATTCTTCAGAGGAGGTCCCAGAGGAGCCTGAGGGCCCGAAAGGCAAGGTTTCCCTGAAATCTTCATCAGAGGACCCTGCCTTTTCGGACCTTCTGAGGTCCATGAAGGATTATTTCGACTGGGAGTCTGAGAATCAGGACCCTATAAGACAGAAGCTTGCGGAACATCTCGACCTAGAGTCTCTGTCCCCGGTCCCCATTTCTTCTTGGATTGCACCTCACCGAGACCTCACCACTACCATCTGGCAGATGCCTCATTCTCTCCTGGCTGTCCCCAAATGTGCGGACAGACTTTACCGGGCTCTGAAGGATGCCCTCTATTCCTGAAGGCACACCCCAAGGCTGACTCTCTGGTCATCTCTGCAGCTCATGACCACTCCTCAGTGCCAAAGCACATGAGCATCTCTCCTCGAGGCAGATGGGCCAGTTCGGGAGAGAGATTTATTTGTTGGCCACATGCGCCCTCCGGTCCCTTAATTGTGTGGCCCACATGGTGTCCCACTAAAAATCTGCCTTGGCCAGGCTAGAAGCGCGAGTCCAGTCCATGGACCTCTCGCCCTTAAAGGAGGAACTTGCCAAGGATCTTCGCCTCTCCAAAGTTTCGTGCAGGCACGCCTTACACGCCACTTACGACTCCATCGATTTGGTGGTAGTACCTCCGCAACTGCCATTGCCCTTAGAAGGCAAACTTATATTGACTCTTGGGGGCCAATGGCAATGACCAAAAACCATTGGAGATATCCAGGGCACTGAACCATTTCTGATCAGGGGTCAGTAATCACAGCACATCAGTTGCTGATGCCACAGTTGGGGCACAACTAGGGGTGACCTGGTTCAGTCTCCTGTAGTCAATAGTAAGTCTCCAGACACCTCTGGGTTTTTTCACAGGTCACACCGGGGAATTGGCAGTGGAAACACATGTCCTGATCACACCTTGTTTGAGAAGTGATTTAATAGTTTCCCTAAGAGAAGGCAAGGCCTCAGGTGGAAAGGGGTATTACCGTTGCCTCTCATGTGCTGGGCCTGTCACTTCAGTGACGGTGTGCATTCTGCTACAGTCATGCTTTTTGGTGGCAAATGTCTTCAGTTGCCTTTGTAGAATGGAGAGGAGTTTTGGGAAAAGCTTGTGGCTCTTGAACAAATCTATGACGTCATACTCTTTGTCATTCGCAGATATTGTTGCAACCACATGTGAGTAGGGATCATAATGGTGTGATATTGTCCCTGAATTTGTATCAGTAACATGTTGGCTAGGTCTACCACACAGCTGTGTGGTACCAGGAAGTCAATTCCGATTATACTAGGGTGATCATGCAGTATCATCAGCTGAAAGGTATTTATTTATTTGCTTTTGTTAACCAGGTAAGCACACTAGACAGCAAAGTGCCTATTTTCAGGAGCAACCCGGTATGATAGGCCTTCAGGTGTCCCAGGACCACAGGTAGTGGCAGGGAGCGGTATGCTGGCAACCTAGTTCCGTCTACACCAGACATATTGGTCCTCCGTCCGGTGGACTACAGGGATGTGTCTGGGTGGTCGTCATGTAATACAGACACAGCCGCGCCTGTATCCAGTAGTACTGTTAGTAGGCGGCCCCAGACCTAGGCCTCAGTGCAGGGCCTTCCGTTTGTATCCAAGACCAGCTTGTTTACAATATGGACTGGGGCCTATAATTGTCAGTCTGTACCAGTGGAAGCATGGGGAAGCTCGTGAAAGAGAGTCTGGGCCTGGTTCCTGTGAACCACTTCACCATGCTGCTCTGATGCTATATAGGGAGTCACTTCTGGGTTCAGGCTAGTATGGGCCTGAGGACCTGTACTTCTGGTGTCCCCTCGGCTTGTTGAAGCCTGCTTTCCCGGTTGTATGGCAGCAAGAGCCCGAACGGGAACGGCATCCGCTACACAGCGCACTTGCCCAAGAAGTTCTCGGAATTTCTGGTTCTTATTGGCTATTTCCCTATACGAAGGGCCTGATCTTTGTTGTTTACCCTTATTATTCTTATGGTGTTTCTTGTTTTTGTGGTAGTTCCGTTTCCCACCCCAGGATTGTTGTTGGGCCTGCTGGGGGTGTTGGTTGTCTGTGGGGAGGGGCTGTTTCTCTGGGGCCTGCCCCATCCACCGTATAGTGCATCGTGGTCTCCAGAGTAGTTTCCACGGCAGCTACTTTCTTGGAACCGGAGCCCAGGTCATGGACGTAGAGTTGATAAACTCTCTCGGTTTTCCAAAGAATGTTGACAAACCTCTCCGTGATGGGATAGGTGGTTGGCTCTATCTTCTCTCTTACTGCAGGGATCATGTTCTTAAGGAACAGGGTCTTATATTCGATAAGGTCCACATCTGCGGCTTCTTGTGCAAGATGCTTCCCTGATCGGTAGGCCATCCAGAGCCTCTGGTGGAAAGTTGTTAGACTTTCTTTCACATTCTGTTTTACAGGGTATGCGAGCATGACTCCTACTACACCTGGGCTGTGTGCAGAAATGAGCTCAGCTGCTGCTTCATCAAAGATGGCGTGTCCGTCCTGACTGATGGTATCAGGGAGTTTTGCCCACAGTCCAGGATCAGTGGTCTGGCATAGGACCTGGACCTGGTAGTCTGCAGCGAGACTAAGCATTTCACATTTAGCACGCACCTTTTCCAAGTGGCAACTGAGGTTGTCAGACGGGCTCATCTGACCAATACTGTCAGCTATTTGCTGAACAGAATAGGCCATTTGTAGTGGATTATTGCGCCAGTCAGGTGGAGGTAGTTTGTCTTGGGTGCCATCCAGGGCTGCCTGGGCCGCGGCTGTTGCCACTGACCGAACCATGCCATCCTGTGTCCCAGCCTCGTGTAGAAGCTGCCTAATTTGGGTCTTGAGAACCCATTTATTTCTTTCAAAAATGGGCACGGTGCTTATTGCAGTTTCGATCATCTCTTATCTCCTGCCTGTCTTCCACATTAATAATGGCTACTGGTGGTGCCATCAGGACAAGACCTGGGCCTCCTTCCCCCCCATCATGGGGTCGCCACGTTGTCATCGCCCATGATGTGGGTCATGACGTCGATGACGTGAGTGGCATGTGATGGGTGTCCGCCGTGTTGTGGATGGTGGGGTGGGTTGTCTGGGCCATAGTAGGAGTGTGACTGGGCGTTGTACTGCTAGATGTCGTCATCTGATACCTCCCCTTCTGATGACGTTGTCAAGGCAGGGGCCACGCCCCCCATCGCCTTGACATGTCCAGCCAACATCTCTCGCTGATGGCACAGTTTCGCCATCTTGGATTCACATTCAGCATGATGCACATTTGCAACATTCACATCCACCTCATCCTGCATCTGTTTTTGTAATACTCTATACACGGCGCTCAATTCGCAATTGTCCCTAGTAGCCACTTCTAACTTCTAAGTCATTACGTACCTGGTTTATCTCATCCTGTACCTGTCCCAACTCCTCACTCAACTGTTCATTCATTCTACTTAACAAGTCATTCATTTGCAAAGCCTGTCCCTTATCCTGTCTCAAACTTTCACACTCCTGCTTCAACATACAAAGTTCTTGCTCGTCTGCCTCTGCAGAATGATGCAAAAGGGAATCCTTTTCATTTCACAGTGTTTGGCGCTCAGACGCCAAATCCTGCTCACATCTCACACATTCAGTTTCCTGCAACCCTGTCGCCTGCTTAAGAGATGAGATTTGCAGTTCAAGGGTTCGAAACCTTACTTCGGAGGCTTCCAGAGCAGCATAGAGAGCCGCGACCAACAGCCCTTTAGCTTCTTGCTTTCTGGCTGTTTGTCTCGTCTCCGAGTACTGAGTTGAAATCCCCAGTACAGGGCTGTCGGATTGACTTTCGTCCCACGCAAAGTCAGCCCATCCTCCATGGGATAAAAGGAAGTTTGAGACATCGAGTCTCAGTTCCGTGCAGATATTTGATACGGTGGCAACCGTGTGGGAGGGAACAAAAGATTAAACTGTGAAAAGGCGTGCTGTGTATCGATCCACAACAGGTACATTTGTTCACAGTCGGGCTACTGTGCACTTGTAAGCTAGCAATTCAAAACTGCCATGGGGTGTGTTGAGTCGGCATCGACCACACGCAGTAAGTAGCCAGACTTTGCAAGTTATTACAGAGTGGTTGTAGGACGGGAGAGGTGATGCGGGAATGCACACCTACCATCCCTGTTGGGAAGGGAAACGTTGTAAGCAACAAATGAAACTTTGCAAACACCATATATTGCCAGCATGCGGTCGCCAATTGTCAGGAGGTCTAAACCTCACTCTCAGGTTCTTGGCAATAATGGGCATGCAAGTAATCACAGACACGTTGCATAAGAGTAATAAAGCTTGTTTATTACTACGTAAAAAGGATAATCACAGTTATCCTAAGCATTTCTAACCAATACGAACTGGGAGCCAATGCTAAGCGTTCCCTATACCTCCAGGATTCTCCATGTCTCTTGGGGGTCTCCGAGGTAGAAGACGTAATGTCTTACATTATATACCTATGATAATTACCATGGTTACTGTATAATAAAAACATTTCTAGATACAGGGATGACCCCTACTGGCTAAATTAGAGGTGGCTCCTCAGTCCAAGATAACATTATACAATTTTGTAGTAGTTATCACTTTGTAAAGACAAAGAAGTACAGGTTGCATATAGCAGTGTAATAATACAAATCATCAGAAGATGGCAATGCCATTATAAGGACACAGATGTCCTAACATCTTGTAAGCAAGAAATACAGGTATATATTAGAAAGTAAAGTATATAACAATAATATGCATATATATCCTGACATCTACTCTTATACGGTAGATGCCCTTACTAGCTGTCTACAGTGTACCTCTGGGGATACCAGTAAGTGCGCAGGGACCTCATGTAACAGCTTCTTCGGGGCAGAGCTCGACTCTTGTCAAGCCAGAGCTCGGCTCCCAGCAGACAGGGCAGTAGTTCTTTCCTCCTTTGCCTAATCATTTTTCGTTGGGCAATTGCACCCTGCCAAGGACTTTCTGCACCTTCTGGGTTATATGGTTGCATGCACCTCAGTGGTCTGTTGGGCCCGGTTGCACATGCACCCCCTCCAATGGGAGCTGGCCGCCCAGTGGACTCAGCGCCACGGTAATTTCGACCAGCTTATCACTATAACCCTGAAGATGTGGGACGCTTTCCAGTGGTGGACTGCCCCAGACCAGTTGCAGGAAGGGATGCCGTTTGTCCGCCCCAAGCCAACAGTTGTCCTCACGACCGATGCCTTTCACATGGGCTGGGGAGCCAACATGGGGACAAAAGGGCCCACGGGCTCTGGACCCCCGAGGAGTCCTGATACCACATCAACCTGTTGGAGCTTAAAGCAGTCAGACTGACATTGTCAGCTTTCACTCCTCAGCTCTGGGGTCAAGTGGTTCAAGTCCAGAAGGACAATATCACGACCACGTACTACCTTAACAAACAGGCCGGCACGTACTCCCATCTGCTGTGCAGGGAGGCGCTCCACATCTGGACCCTCGTGAGCCGATTGGAGGCAGATCTCTTAGCCATCCATGTGGCAGGAGCCTCAAACCATCAGGCGGATGCTTTCAGCTGCTAGGCCAGACATCCCACAGGTGGTCTCTCCATCCAGAGGTAGCTTACAGCCTGTTCTCCCACTGGAGAAAACCGATGGTGGACCTGTTTTCCTCCAGGGAAAACACCAAGCTGAGGCTGTTTCATGCCCACCCCCCAAGCAGGGCTCGCTGCAAGGGGATGCCTTCTCGAGGCCATGGACCCTAGGCCTCCTCCTCTATGCCTCCCCTCCATTTCCCTTGATCCACAAGGTGCTCCTCAAGGTGAGGAGGGACAAGGCGAAGATGATCCTGGTAGCCCCAGACTAGCCGCCCAGTTCTGGTATCCAGATCTCTTCAGCCCCCGGAGCGGCTTCCAGCATGCCTGGACCTGATATCACTCAGTCAGGGGAAGGTATTCCTTCTGGACCTTCAATCCCTGCACCTCACAGCCTGGTACCAGAGTGGCTAGAGTTCCAGGCTTTGGGTCTTTCTGAAGATGTCTACACCATGGTGGAGGCATCCAGAAAGGAATCGACCAGGAAATGTTATGCCTTCAAATGGAAAAGGTTTTCCATTTGGTGTCAGGGCAAGGGCCTGGACCCTCTGTCCTGTCCAGTGGCTAACATTCTCGACTACCTTCGGTCATCGACCCTTAGGGTGCACCTGGCAGCCATCTCTGCTTACCGGGCGCGGGCCAGTCAGCCGACCGGTGGAACAAGAGACAGTGGTCAGGCGCTTTTTAAAAGGCCTGCATCACATACTCGCCTTCAGTGCATGAACCTTCAGCTTCATGGGATCTACTGCTGGTACTGACAAAGCTCATGGGCAAGCCATTTGAACCAATGTACAAGTGTGCTTTGTCACACTTGTCGTGGAAGACTTCCTTCCTGGTGGCTATCACATCTGCCAGAAGGACAGGGGAGCTCCAGGCGCTTTCGGTGGACTCCCCTTATCTGGTCTTCCACAGGGACAAGGTTGTCCTATGCCCCAACCCGAAATTCCTTCCGAAGGTGGTGTCAGAGTTTCACCTTAACCAGGTGCTAACTCTGCCGGTATACTACCCTAATTACACCTCGAAGGCCGAGTACAGGCTGCATACTTTGGACCTGAGACGTGCTCTCCCCTATTACAAGGAGAGGACAGAGGAAATTCAGGGAGAGGTTCACCAGCTGTTTGTCACCTATGCCAAAGCCGCTTCTGGCAGACCTGCAGCCAAATGGACTATTGCAAGATGGATCCCATCATGCATTGGTCCCTGCTACGAGTTGGCAGGCAAGGAGCCTCCCAGAGGGATAAGAGCTCATTCTACCTGCCATACTGCTGCATCGGTGGCTGCTTCCAGGGACATCCGTATCCAGGAAATCTGCCGGGCTGCTACCTGGAAGTCAGCAAACACCTTCATCACCCATTACCACATCGATCTTGAGTCACACCGGGATGCTGGTTTGGGGCCTCAGTTCTCCAATCTCTGTTTCCTAAGTAGGGGATGTGCACCTTGCCTCCCTCCTCCCGGAGAACTGCTAGGAGTCTGCCAAAGAGTGTGGATGAACAACATATCCACACTCCTAGAAAAACAGGTTACTCACCTGTAGCAGTAGATCTTCCACGGAATGGTCTCTTGCAGTAAGTCATTACTTCTGGGAGTTCCCGATAGGTGGTGTTCTCACTGCAGTTTTCCTTTAGAAGTCTCCACACCAGGGACCACCCACACAACCTCACTTACTGGGCTGTGCCTATAAAAGTGGGTTGCCCCGGTAAGCTCCGTTCCCTTTCCCGCTGGCTTCAGCTTTGACAGCAGCTAGAACAGTCTTCTGCAAGCAGTCTTCAACATGGATTGAACCCATAGCTTGGGGTGCCTGAGTTAAAATACACAGCACCAGATTCCTGTGCTCGGCCAAGAGTATTTAATGATGGAAGATACTTCTGTATTTCAGACTCAGGGGACTCTATCAAAGGGCTCCAAAACTACCGAGCCCTCTTCAAGAAGTAGAAAGGTGAAGGAAACACCCTCACCAAAAGTCCTGCCAGACTGCAGTTCACCAGTCATATCTACGAAACATGCCTCATCAAGGAGGCACGCTACGTCGACAGGCTGTACCCCCCCCCCACACACACCATGAATCGCAGGCACTTCTGCATCTTCAAAAGAACACAAGAAAGAACTTCCCCATCGACGGGACGTCATTCTTCAGCTCCTCCGTTGATGAGGCAACATCCATCAGAGATGAGACCTTCATCGTCGACGAGGAATATACCACTGTCGACGAGTCATGCACTGACTTCTCCGTCGTCGACGAGGAGTATCCCACCATCAACAGGGCATGCTCACAGATCTTCATCGTCGATGAGAGGTATTGTACCGTCGATGGAGCATGCTCACAGGTCTTCATCGTTGACGAGAGGTATCCCACCGTCGACGGAGCATGCTCACAGGTCTTCATCGTCGACAAGAGGTATCCCACCATTGACAGAGCATGATCACAGGTCTTCATGGTTGACGAGAAGTATCCCACTGTCGACAGAGCAGCCTCTACATCATAGAACGATACAATTAAAGGCATACATTCCATTAATGGGGGATCCTCACAAAATATTGGCCACTCAAAGCCATGAAAACATTTATAAAAATGTATCAAAAGATGCCTATGAGGCTGCATCACCACAAAGTATGGGATCATACACTACTGAATGCAAAGGCAAACCTGCCTCATTTGCACTCATGCAAGACACTCATCAAATATGTACTGGGTCACATTATCAGGAGGCACAAATTGACCCTCCGGCTCCAAGTACACAGGGCTCAAGTCCCTCCTATATGGATGTTCCATCCTCACAAGTGCCAAATGTAGAACAGATGATAAATAAAGTTTTACAAACTTTGGGTTTTGACAAACATACACCCGATTTATTAGACAGACCTCACCCATATACTTTATCTCTGCCTCCATCAAAACAGGCACGTTCGAAGCTAGAACGCGCACCATTCCTGCCTTCCCCTGAACCTTCAGAGGCATATTATTCAGATTCTCATATTATTTCGGAACCTTCTAAAAACATATATTTGGATGATTCCCCTACCAGACAGGGCTCAGACTCCCCTTACTCCATACCGTCCCATTGGGACGACGACGTAATACAACCAGTAAAGGTCATTTTCCAACCGGATGAGCCGTCATTCCCAGAAATGATGTTACAAATACAAAAAAAACATGGGGTTTACCACAACGGAACAAGATAAATTAGGTAATGATATGGCGGACTATCTAGATATCCTGGACACACCCATCCGGGCGGTCCCACCTTTTATACCAACATTTAAAATGCTATCACAGAGGCATGGAGTCATCCCATGGCTGCACAGGAGTTACCTCGAAAAGCACATAGGCTTTATCAAGCTCCTTTAGAACATCAGTATTTATCAAATACTCCCACTGCGGACTCAGTGATTACTACAGCAGCTCATGAACGTACTGTAAAACCAAAACACACAAGTACAGTACTTCCTGATAAAGACTCCAAACGTTTTGATCATAGGGGGAAGAAAGTGTTTTCTTTAAGCACATTAATTATTAGAATACTTAATTAT
Source organism: Neoceratodus forsteri (assembly GCA_016271365.2). Lineage (NCBI taxonomy): Eukaryota > Metazoa > Chordata > Ceratodontiformes > Ceratodontidae > Neoceratodus > Neoceratodus forsteri. The sequence continues at coordinate 152,441,101 of CM028134.1, forward strand.
ATGGCCCATATGCTGACGTTTCAGCACACAGTGGGCGCTTCTGCTTCAGAAGTCATTGATAAATTACCTACATCCCCTGAAAAAGAACAACTCACATCAATGATCAATACACTTACTTCCCTCTCCCGACACCTACTGAGGTTGGGATATGATATTGCCGACGCTTCAGTCGCCATAATTACTATACGCCATCAGGCATTGCTCAGACTCTCAGGTCTTGCACCTGATATCCAGAGTAAAGTGGCTAACGCTTCTTTTTCGGGAGAAACTCTCTTTGGGCCAGGTACACAATCTGTACTGGACAATCTACAAGCCTCAGTGAGACAATTGAAAACAGTTCAGAACCTGTACCATATACAATGCCCTCAGTATAATTATTCTTACAATGCTGGAAATTACTATACTAAAGGAGGAAACTTTAGAGGCAAAGAAAGATCATCAAAGGGTACATCTACCCCTTATAAATCAACAAAGGACCACCCGCCAGGACAGGCGGGTGCCTCTGCCTCTCATTAGCTTCTCCAGCCTCCGCCCTGGTCTCCTCTCCTAGGCCTCTGAGACCTTTTTGTTATGGGGCTTCATCTGAAAATTTACTGAGGCCTTTTTTTACACGAGGCTTTATACACCTAGCCACTACAGACAAAAATATGTCAGAGAGGTGTCATGGTTACGGGTCATTACAACCTTGTCATAAGAATACCTCTCAGCCTATTTAGTGGTAAGCCTTTTCCGTCCCAACTTCAAACAGTGCTACTACAAACAGGGTGAAAAGACTCTTATTTCTAATGTTATGAGATGAATCATAATGTTTTTACTAATTGGTACTGTTATGCGCAGTCTTCTTGGCCATACATAGAGGCCAATAACACAAGGGTAATGGATATACATATATACTTTAGAACTTGCATTTATAAACTATACAAGGCTTATTATTATTATTATTATGGTTCACCCTACTTGGACATAACTGCTTGGGAATCTCCTAGAAGTAATGACTCACTGCAAGAGACCATTCTGTGAAAGATGGTTCATTAAGCAAAGACTTTTGCCGTAACAGTAGATCTCCTAAGAATGTCTCTTGCAGTAAGTAGCTTCCCTCCCTCCCTCCGACCCCCTGCCATTCTGTAACAGGGAAAACAATATAGGGTTGGGAGGCTATGGTACCTTGGTTCCCCTCAGTCCCTCACCGATACGAGCTGAAACCGTCGGGGAACGGAGCTTGCCAGGGGCCACCCACTTTTATAGACACAGCCCAGGAAGTGAGGTCTTGTGGGTGGTCCCTGGTGTGGAGACTGCTAGAGGAAAACTGCTGTGAGAGCGCCACCTATCAGGTGAAGTTTGAAACTTAGGTTATTAGTACTAAACACCCCCAGATCCTTTTCACCGGATGTAACACTTAAAACCCTGTTGTTTAAGGTATATGCAGCTTTGGGGTTGTGTCCAAAATGAATGAACTACACTTATTTTCATTAAAGGATAATCTGTGTTGTAATGCCCACTGTTCCAAGGAGTACAGATAACACTGTAATTTTTGAACAGACTCAGAGTTATTAACGACAGCTCCCACCTTTGTGTGATAATTTAAAAACCACAAGAGTGAAGCTCGAGAGGTTTCTATATTATCACACACCGAGGGCGTGTAAAAAAACTGCAGAGCACATACCTATGTATGATTTATTTTTTACAGCTGGTGCAAAGAAATTGAAAACAAGACTACTGTAGGCAGCCACAAAACAGTTCTCCATTGTTTAAACATTTTTTTTTTTTTTTTTTACAACTGTGTCCGGATGTATTTATGACCTAATTTCTGCCTCAGCAATTACTGTCACGTTTTTGAATGTTGAAGCAGTTCTCTGCATGTGAACCCTCTCGTGGAACTGTACAGTGTTTAGGTGGGTTTGGCAGCTGCACTCAAGCGCAAGACTGTGAAAGCCATATCGACCCGTTCTGACAGCTGACCGGGTTTTATTTATTTTATTTATTTATTGAATTTCTTGGATTAAACTTTTTGAGAATAGGCTCATTGCATAGGTTCCACATCAACAACAAACAGCAGGAGTACATAACATCAATTTACAGTTTGGTAGTCAGCAAAGTGGTTGTAGTGCAATGAGATTTAAAATAAATGTATACTAATAATGTACAAAACACAGGGGAAGGGAGGGAGGGTGTCAGAGGGTGAGGAAGCACAGGGAAGGGGGAAGAAGAGAGGACAACTACAAAGGAGGGGATAGCGCATGGAAAAGATCAGCCCAGGCTGTGGGCCCAGTCAAAGAGAGATGTAATAGCTTGCCTGGGGTGCCATGGGTTAGTGATGGAGCGAAGCCCAGCAGTAAGAAGCAGGTACTGAAATTTCTAGGGGGCCTGGCGTCGGGTTGTGGCAGGACCAATAGTTGGGAACCGAACAGCGAGTTACAAGAGTGATGAGGTGAGTGCAGAGGGCAGGGGGGGGGTATTGAATGGATCCACGGGGGAAGTGAAGGAGTATAGCGGCAGCAGTAGGCGGTATGTGGTAGGATTACAGTTAGGGAGGCCATGGGCCCTGTAGGGAATGGCTGCAACAAGCAGTAGCAACCAGATGAGTTCTAAGTTCATGTTTAAAGGGACCAAGTGTAGGTTTAGCAGTGATGCTTGCAGGTAGGTTGTTGAGCAATTTAGGCACCCGATGGGAAAAAGCTTGACCTTGAGAGGTGCGACATCTTGTGATCTTGAAGGTCGTACTCCTGGAGCTTCTTGTGAGGCGGGTACTTTCGTAGTGGGTGAGGATCTTCTGGACACCAGCAGGCAACATACCTACATTTGCTTTTTTGGTCAACAGGCAGGTCTGGAACTTGAGTTTCTCTCTGAACTGGAGCCAGTTGGCATGGGCGTATAGGTCACAGGTGTGTGTGTGTGTTCTGCTTGGAGCCAGTGGTTAGATGGCATACCTTATTCAATGCTATTTTGATGCGATTCAGAGCTGAGTCTGTTGCAGATCCATAAATTGTAATTCTATACTCTACCAGGGAGACGACAGAGCTGCGGATTGCCAAGTTGAGGGCTTCAGGGGTCAGGCTGTGCTTATGCCCATAGAGGAGGCCGATACATATGTTGAGGACCTTTACAATACTGTCGATGTGGTTGACAAGTGACAGGGAGCTTTCGGCAGTAACCCCCAGGTATTTAAATTGCTGTACCTCGTCCAGAGGTACTCCATTGACATTCGTGGTGGTTCAGTGTCTATTCTGCGGACATCATGGATTTTTTTTTTTTATAATTCATGACCAGTTTATGGTCCTTGAACCATCTTTCAACCGCAGTGAAGTTATCCTGTAAGGTGTGCACCAGGGCGACGGGATCATTAGAAAATAGAACTGCATCATCTGCATAGAGCAAAATTTTGCAATGGCAGGCATCATCTGCATAGAGCAAAATTTTGTAGCAGCAGGCACGTGGTAGCTGATTTAGGAATATGCTGAACATTAGGGGACCCAGTATAGAGCCTTGGGGGACACCAGAGCAAACTGATCTGCTCTCAGATACGACATTGTTGATCCTATCTTGCTGGGTCCAGTTGGAGAGATAGGACTTGAACCAACCAACTGTGTCATTGGAGAGACCAGTAGCCACCAGCTGCTCAGCTAGGAGGTCATGATTGACTGTGTCGAACGCTTTCAACAGAACGATGAAGGTTGCACAAACCAGGTCGCCCTTATCGAGGGAGTTATGTATGTGACCTGTAAACTCGAGCAGAGTCATGGTGGCGCTATGACCTTTGCGGAAGCCATGCTGTTCAGTACACTGTATGTTATATTTATCCAGGTATTCCACAAGTTGATCCGCGACAATCCTCTTGATGGCCTTAGATAGGGGCAGGAGGATTGAAATGGGTCTGTAGTTACGCAGCGAGGATCGATCGCCACTTTTGAAGACTGGAGTCATTAAAGCCACTTTCCAAGGCTGTGGGAACCGTGAGAGTCTCAGCGAGGTATTGACTATGAAGGTAAGGGGCACCAGTATATCTTCCAGGATGAGGGCAACAAATTTTAGGTCCAGTGAGTCCCCTCTGTGTCGTTATTTTCCCAAGACCTTTAGGAGGTTTTTTCTGGCTTCCTTTAAAGAGATGGTTCAGAAGCGAAATGGAGGGTTCACGGGTGACTGGGCCTGGGTTTGCAAAGGGTCAGCGGGGTGAGTAGGGATGGAGAAGTCTGGGGGTAGCACTCCAGAGAGATCGGTGAACACTTTATTGAATGCATTTGCAATTGTTTCTTGGTTAGTTGTGGGTAGGCCTTCTATATTGAGCATCATAGGTGCAGACTTACTTTCTTTTCCCGTGACTTCCTTAAGGTTAGCCCAGAATTTTCTACCGTCATTCCATATCCGGGTGAGAGCTTCCTGGTAGTATTGGTTTTTAGCAGCACATATTGCCCTAGTACAGTCGTTGTGAGCCTTTTTGAAATTTTGGACATCGGCCTCTTTGCCAGTCTCCCGGGATCTATACCAAAGTTGATCTCTGGCTTTTAGACTCTCAAGGAGCATATTTGAGAACCAGAGGTTGCTCCTTCCTTTTATTTTACACTTCTTTACTGGGGCGTGTTTATCACAGACTGCATTGAAGAGCCGGATGAAACGCTGAGGAGCTGCATCGACAGTATTGGAGGAGTAGACTTGGGACCAGTCCTGTTGGCATAGGTCAGCTCTGAGTAGGTCCAGGTGACCTCGTTTAAGGATTATATTGGGAGCTTTAGGACTGGAAATAAACATCTGACCAATATAACTCATGGTGAGGTTATCATTGACAATGAGGTGGATATGGCAAATAAATTTAACACTTATTTTTGGTCAGTGTATCAAAAACAGGAGGGATTAGTTACGCTCTACAATAATAACTGTAAGGAATGCAAAGAGTTTATCAAAAAGGCAGATATCTATGAGAAATTGATAAACTTAGATGTCTGTAAGTTTTGCGGGCCTGATGAAATTCACCCAGTGCTCATGAGTAGAATGGCAGCAGAACTAACTGGCCCACTTATCTTGTTGTTCAATAAATCTCTAGCCTTGGGAGAAGTAGTACAAGACTGGAAAATCGCATACGTCACTCCCCTATTTAAAAAGGGAACAAGTCGCTTGTAGAAAATTATCGTCCCATAAGCATAACTTCCCAGGTTGGCAAACTGCCTGAGGGGTTAGTTGGAGAGTTTTTGATTAATGACCTAAAAAGCTTAGATATTTTAGATGTAACCCAGCATGGTTTCTCCCAGGGAAGGTCCTCCATCACAAACCTCCTCGACTTTTTTTGAGCCAGTCAGCCAGGCACTGGATGAGGGGTTTCCTGTAGATGTGATGTACCTGGATTACAGCAGAACTTTTGATTCTGTGTCCCATCTAAGGCTGTTGGAAGTACTAAAGGACATGGGGGTGGATCCTGGTCTTATGAAATGGATTCAGTCATGGTTTTCTAATAGACTTCAAAGAGTACGAATAAGATGGTTTTATTCTGATTGGTGTGCCTCAGGGTTCAGTCTTGGGCCCAGTTCTCTTTTCTACTTTTACCTCCAGCATGCAGGGTTCAGGTGGTGTTTGGATATGTAAATATGCCAACGATACAAAGGTGGGAGCTGTCGTCAGTAACTCTGAGTCTGTTCAACAATTACACTGTTATCTGTACTCCTTGGAACAGTGGGCATTACAACACAGATTATCCTTTAATGAAAATAATTATAGTTCATTCATTTTGGATACAACAGCCCCAAAGCTGCATATACCTTAAACAACAGGGTTTTAAGTGTTACATCTGGTGAAAAGGATCTGGGGGTGTTTAGTACTAATAACCTAAGTTTCGAACTTCACAATAGAGAGTCCATAAAAAAAGGTAATAGGATAATGGGCAATATACTCAGAAACATACACGGTAGAAAGAGGGAGGTTCTCTTGCCATTGTATAGAACATTGATAAGACCTATTCTTGAGTATGGAGTGCCATTCTCTACACCACAGAGTATTGATAGTACTAACTCTTATGAGCGAGTTCAGAGGAGATTCACTAAAATAATTTTTATGGTTAGAAACAATTATACTGAGAGGTTACAGAATCTTGACCTATACTCTGTGACTTACAGGAGGGTGAGAGGTGACCTAGTTTTTGTTCTTAGGGCAGTTAAGGATGATACCCTGTTGGAATCCGCAGGGTTGCGTGGAAAAATAAACAGAAAGGTCTAACAGAGGACATTGTATGCAACTCCAGTGAGAGTTTTTCAGAACCTCCAAAAGAGGGTCTGGGTTTAGTCAGAGAGTGGTGAGTGTATGGGATGCGTTACCAGAAGAGGTAGTAAATGTTCCCACACTTAGTACATTTAAGGCAAGGTTGGATATACATATGGGCGACAAGGTTAGGGGTTTTTACCACTGAATCAGTGGCGAGTCTGTTATGGCTCTTGCAACCATTTGACTTGTATTCAAACCTGTGAACCTATGACTCCATTTGTGACAGTCCTACCACGGGGTTTGGAGTAGGAACAGGACCGGCAACATAGAACGGGCGAGTGATCACTATATGTGTCGGGGAGGATGGTGGTGTCAGAGGTTTGTTCAGGCTGATTAGATAGAACCCAGTCAAGTAATGTGGAAGTGCCAGTCTTATAGTATACCCTGGTGGGTGAGGTGACAAGTTGGGAGAGGTGCACTGCAGAGACAGCATCCCTGTAGGGAGTTGCTGGTGGGAAAAGCTAGTTAGCATTGAAGTTACCCAGCAGCAGGGTTTCCATATTGAGGTTAAGGCTGTTGAGACACTGTATTAATGAGTTGCACCCAGGGGTTTTCTGGCTAGGTGGAATATACACAGAGAGGACAGTAAGGGTTCTGTTGTGACTCCCAGAGAATATTTTTATAGCTAGGATTTGGATGCTGGACCCTGTGTCAGGCAAAGGTAGGATGTGAGCCTGAAGGTAGTCCCTGAGGTAGATTACGCATCCCCCACCTCGTTTGGTAAGACAATCTGCCCTGAACACAGTATATCCTGGGATCGAGATTGAGGCATCTGCAGTATTGGGAGAGAGCCAGGTTTCAACTACTGACAAGTTGTCCGGGTTGTGTTGCTGTGTCCAGGCGTACAAGTTGTCCATTTTTGGGAGGAGACTACATACATTAAGCGAGCCTACATTTTTTTATTTATTACTAGGATTACAAATACCTTTGAACCAAGGGTTCTTTTACAAAGGTTCCGCGTCAGCAATGGGTGCAAGCAAATCAATGGTAAGATACAATACAAGGTCAGGAAATTAACATAGAAATAAGCAGAGGTAAGATACAATACAGGTCAGGAGGTTAACTTAATAGCAAAATACAGTACATGTGTATAGACTAGCATAGTAGCAAACAGTGGCAAATAATGCACAATTAACAATATATATATATATATATATATATATATATATATCAAGACACAGATACAAGTGAAAACCATCCTAGGGGTGACATAAGTGGAGCAAGGGTGGGGGATAAGAGGGGAGGGTAGGGAAAAGGAGGGTATGTAGGCAGTCAAGGATTTGACATTGTAAGTGCAAGAACAGAAAGATGAGTGTTAGGTAGTCTGGGAGTGGAGCAACCAGAGATAGGGTGATAGGGAGGCGGAGACAGGAGGGGGGGAGCGGAGGTGGAATGGTAGATGGGGGTGGGAGAGAGCAGGGAGTAGCAGGGGATGGAGGGGTGGAGAGAAGTGGGGAGTGTGGCAAGGGAGGAGAAAAGAAGAGGAGAGGTGAAACAAAGCCGCAAGCCTAGGCAGAGCAGACATAACTGCTGAGATCAGTGAGGTGCTGGTAGATTTTACATTTGAATGGGCCAAGCTTGTTTTCAGCTGCAGTTTCAGGAGAAAGGTTGTTTAGCAGCAGGGGGGCCCTGGTGTGGAAAGCACATTGAGCCTGGTTGGTACGGCAGAATGGAACGATAAATGTTGGTTTGAGGGAACTGCGCATAAAATGTGTAGTGACTGCGGGCAACATTAAGGCATGAGTTGCAGGGGGTGTGAGGCTAAGACAAATTTTCTTCACCAGTAGGCAGGTCTGTTAAGCAAGTCTACTATTTAGATTGAGCCAGTTGGGTTGCTTGTAGAGATCACAGGTATGCATATGCTTCTCTGTGCCAGTGAGAAGTCTACAGCATTTGTTAAGGGCTGTCTTGACCCGTTTTAGGGTGGTATCAACGGCAGCCCCGTAGAAGACAAGCCCGTCCGTAGTCAATGACTGGTAGGACTGAGGCAGTTATGACTGCACGCATAGCTTCTTTGGTAAGACAGCGACAGTGGCGGTAGAGGACCCCAATTCTTGAGTTGTCTGATTTTGAGATGTGTCGAACATGCGAGCTGAAAGACATTGTGCAATCAAGGGTACTACCAAGGTATTTAAACTCCTGCACTTGCTCAAGTGGCTGTTCAAGTTCATTATGTATGGTGAAGTTTATGGATCTTTATTTGCTGTGAGAGCTATGGAACAACATGGACTTTGTTTTTTTGTAATTCATCAACAGCTTATGTTGGAGAAGCCAGGTTTCAACTAGGCTGAAGTTCGTCTGTAGCACCTTGGAGAGCGAGATGGGGTCAGTATGGGAGGAAAAGAGAACTGCATCATCAGCATAGAGTATTAAGTTATTATTGCAAACTGCAGGAAGAGTATTGATGAAAAGGCTGAAAAGTAGCGGGCCAAGGGTGGAACTGTGGGGTACACCAGAGCGGATCGGAGCAAGAGAGAGAGGAGTTTGAGGTCAAGTGTATCGCTGCTGAAACTGGCTTTAGCACTTTAAGATATCTTTTAGCTTCAGACATGGATATCCTCTTAAAGTAGAGCAGGGGGCATTACTGTGGAGATTGATTTTATTATTGAGGCAGTGCCGGGTAGAGTTGTCAAAAAAGTTGGAGGGGAAGGACACTGCTAAGATCAGTGAATGCGAGATTAAAGGAGTCTGCTATTTCTTTGGGGTCCTGTAAAGTGGAGCCGTTAACTTAAATCATAGTGGGGGAGGATTTGCTTGGTTTACCCATGAGGTTCTTGATGTTCTCCCAGAAGGGTTTGCATGTCTCCAGGAGTTAGTAAGTTCCTGGTTGTAGAAGACTTGCTTGGCTCTGCATATAGCTATTGTGCAGTGGTTCCTAGCCACCTTATAGAGCTGCATATCGTGTGGTTTCCCTGAGTCCATGGCTCGGTGCCAGAAGTTATCTCGGTTTCGCATCATGGAGATTAGTTCGGAGTTAATCCAGTGATTAAAGGTAGACTGAGTTTTGCATTTATGTGGGGGGGGGGCAAAACTGTTACAAACTTTGTTAAACTGGGCCATGAAGAAGTCAAGTGCTTGGTCGACACTGCTTAAGGAGTCAAGGGGTGTCCAGTCAACTGTTGACAGGGCAGCAAGGAATTAGTTGACCAGCATTGCCTTGTGCCCTGCTGGAACAGTTGGAGGTCCTGAGTTGGGGTGGATGTTTCCAGACAGTAGCAGGAGGGCTATGCGGCAGAGATATTCTTGTAGTAGTTTGAAGCTAAGTTTCCACTGTCTGTCCTAACTTTGGTTTTATGAGTGTCCATCCTTGATATGGATGAGTCTAAGATAGAGGGCCATCGGGTGCAAGCACCTAGGATAGCAGTCAGGATCATCCAGTGCACTGCTTGTGTTCAGCTCCAAAAGAGGAGTGGTTAGTGTAATGGTATGGGACAGCGTCACTGTGGAGTGCACATTTAGGTATGTTCCTGCTAGGGATAGAGCTGAGCCCCGTGGGGATATACTGCACCAATAGCTGTGCAGGCACAGGATGGAGAGAGTAATAATACCTCTCACTAGCGTTGCATTAAGCGGTGACATGTTTGGATGTCAGGCAGGAGAAACCACAGCAGAGAATTCAGGAGAGGCTAAGGTAGAGTATCCCTTGAAGGAGGAGAGCATGTAGGGAAGGCTAAAAAAGTGGACCGACCAATAGCAGGCAGAGGGTGGAGATCCTTGAGCATTTAATAGACGTCAGGGCTGGGGAGGAAGGGTGGCACAAAAGAATGTTGTAAGGGATGGACTAGGGCTGCCGAAACAAGCAGGCACCAAGTTTTTTGAAGGGAAACTGTAAAGCGCTACAGCAGCCAATAGGCAGCCTGCTGCAGTGCCAGGCATCCAATAGGATACGCAGCTTTCAAACTGTGCAGTCCCCACTGAGCCGGGGAGTCATATGGCTTTCTACAACACTCAAAAATGAGTTGATATCGGCGGGTTACCAGTTTATTATAACTAGTTTTATGGTAGTAGACAAGTGACCAAATGCTAATATTGTTTTCATTGTTTCTAGTGGAAGGTCCTGGAGTTAGCTAATATTGTTTTCATTGTTTCTAGTGGAAGGTACTAGGGTTAGAGCAGCATAACCTAAGAAACAGGAACACTCCAGATCAACTCCCACCACAGCAGCAGACTGATCATGTGATCTTAAACATGTCAGTTGAGCTTTTAGTGTTTCAGTCCTCCTGTTGTAGCCATGTTATGTGTAGACTGACCCCATAGGGGTTGACATGGCCCTGCTGTGTACAAACTGATGTTAGAGTGCATAATGTGTGTGTCCCTATTGTGTACAGACTGATCCCCCAGGTGTTAGTATATGCGGACCTGTATTTCATGCTCCTGCTGTATGCATACTAATACCAGAGTGATTGGGGTGCGGTCCTTTATTTTGTGCTCCTGCTGTATACAGACTGATCAGAGATTGGTGTATGTCCCTGGCTATGTACAGACTGATCCCAGAGGGTTGGTGTGTGTGTGTCCCTACTGTGTACAAACTGATCCCAGAGGGTTGGTGTGTGGCTCTGCTGTGTACAGATTGATCCCAGAGGGGTTGGTATGTGTGTCCCTGCTGTGTACAGACTGATCTCATAGGGTTGGTGTGTGTGGCTCTGCTGTGTACAGACTGATCCCATAGGGTTGGTGTGTGTGGCTCTGCTGTGTACAGACTGATCCCAGAGGAGTTGGTGTGTGTGTGTCCCTGCTGTGTACAGACTGATCCCAGAGGGGTGGTGTGTGTGTGTCCCTGCTGTGTACAGACTGATCCCAGAGAGTTGGTGTGTGTGGCCCTGCTGTGTACAGACTGACTGCAGAGAGTTGGTGTGTATGGCTGTGCTGTGTACAGACTGATCCCAGAAGGGTTTCGGTGTGTGTCCCTGCTGTGACCAGACTGATCCCAGAGGGGTGGTGTGTGTGTGTGTGTGTGTGTGTGTGTGTGTGTGTGTGCGTGTCCCTGCTGTGCACAGACTGATTCCAGAGGGGGTGGTGTGTGTATCCCTGCTGTGTACAGACTGATCCCAGAGGGGTTGGTGTGTGCCCCTGCTGTATACAGACTGATCCCAGAGGGGTGGTGTGTGTGTCCCTGTTGTGTACAGACTGGTCCCAGAGGGTTAGTGTGTGTGTCTCTGCTGTGTACAGACTGATCCCATAGGGTTGGTGTGTGTGGCTCTGCTGTGTACAGACTGATCCCAGAGAAGCTAGTGTGTATGTCCCTGCTGTGTGCAGACTGATCCCAGGGAGCTTGGTGCATGTGTCCCTGCTGTGTTTGGACTAATCCCAGAAGGGATGGTGTGTGTGTGTGTGTCTTTGCTGTCTACAGACTAATCCCAGAGGGGTCGGTGTGTGTCCCCCTGCTGTGTGAAGACTGATCCCACAGGAATTGGTATGTGTGGCCCTGTATTCTGTTCTCCTTTTGTATACAACTAATGACAGAGAGGTTGGTGTGTGGTCCTGTATTTTGTGCTACTGTTGTATACAGACTGATCCCAGAGGAGTTGATCTGTGTGCTTCTGTTGTGCACAGACTGATCCACAGGGGATAGTATGTGTGGCCCTGTATTCTGTGCTCCTACTGTGAATAGATTGATCCAAGAGGGGTGTGTGTGTGTGTGTGTGTGTGTGTTTCCTATTATGAACAGACTGATCACAGAGGGGTTGGGGGAGGGTGTTTGTGGCCCTGCTATGTGCAGACTGGTCCCAGACATTTTGGTATGCGGCCGTGCTGAGTACAGACAGATCCCTGAGAGGCTGGTATGTGTGGCTCTTCTGTGTACAGGTTGATTCCAGAGATCGATGTGTGTCCCTACTGTGAACAGATGGATCATGTGTGTGTCCTACTGCAAACAGACGGATCCCAGAGGGATTCATGCGTGACGCTATACTGTGTACAGACTAGTCGCAGAGCAGTTAACGTGAGTGGCCACACTGTATAAAAACTGATCCCAGAGGGGCTGGTGTGTGGCCCTGCTCTGTACAGACTGATCCCTAAAAGCTTGGCATGTGTGGCCCTGTATTTCATGCTACTGCTGTGTACAGACTGATCCCAGAAATCGATATGTGTCCCTACTGTGAACAGATTGATCTCAGAAGGATTGGTGTGTGTGTCCTACTGTCAACAGACTGATCGGGGGTAGCATTGTTATATACAGACTGCTCCCAGAGAGGTTGGTGTATATGGCCGTGTACCCTGTGGCCCTTCTGTGTACATACTGTTCCTGGATGGGTTGGTGTTTTTGGTCCTGTATTATTTGGCACTGTTATATACAGACTGATCGCAGGGGAGCTATAACAGAATCATATGCCCTTAAAGGTATAAACTGTCACCAGATGGTTAGTATTGCAGCAGCTGTTATCATCACTGTACTGTTTTCATCCCACCTCCCTTGTCTCCCACTTACTCCCCAGCATAGTGTTTGGTTGGAATCCTCCTCCCAAGTGAAAACTCCTCAGTCTTTGATTGAATTGCACATGTTTTAAAGTTCAATCATTTGATTAAGATGGTACTTGGCCTTACAAGGGCCAGAGATGTGTAGGTACTTTCTTATTTTAATATGTTGGAAATGTAATCATTGGAAAGGTTAAACTAAAGAAAACTCTGGCTTAATGACAGCCATATGTCACATTGAGGATACATTTGCTGGCAGGGTGAGTGGGTCCAGCAAAGATTGAGACTTCAGTCTCATTAAGTGGCACTTCTCTGCGCGTAATCTTCTCGTTCGTAATGAATATCTGCTGTGGAACAGAATCTGGGAAATTCAGCAAATATTGCCAGCGAAGCTTTAATGTCAGTTGATTTACTTACTGTTTGCATTTAGCATGTTGTATACCAGGAGAGACTCAGGAAGATTAGAACTGTACAGAGTTCTCTCTGAGAACAGCTTCAGCTAGAAGAGTTACAGAATGGTAGAAGGCCAAGATACCCACATTCCCAGCCTGCCATGACCTTTGTTCCTGATTTTAGGACACCATTGTTGTTTTTCCTCAGAGATCCTTCAAGCATTCCTGAGCTCCCAAATGTCTTCTCAGGGCTCCGAGTATAAATTTTAGGAATCCCAACAAATTCCCTGAGGACCCAGTCTCTGTTTAATTAGTAAAGGAGTGTACATTTGCAGTAGATCCAGAAGCAAATGATTTGATACCTTTTAATGGACCAACATAGATGTAACAACAAGAACAAAGTGCTCTAGCTTTCGGACCAACCAGTCCTTCTTCAGAAGCTCATGGCAGTTGTTTAGAAAATACAATACTTATAACAGCTAGATAATGCAGAGAAAAACAGAAAAAAATCCCCATTGGTTTAAAATACTCATTTAAAAAAAAACAGAAGATGATGTCAGAGAAGTTTAACAGTACAATACTGCCCTCAGTCCGAATGAACCTTGGGTTCAGATGTGCTTGGTGCAACACAAATACAAAGAATCCTACTGCACATAAATTTAATTGACATAAGATAACACTGCTGAAGCAGATAACTCCCAAATCAAGCCATGAGTGTCACAGTCAGTATAAGGATGTGATTACTGAAAGGCAACCATGAAGCACATAATGGAGTCACTGAACAACAACACAATACTGATGGGCACCTTTCAGTTGTTAATTTGTCCAACCACACACTGACTACTGGAGAACTGAATGTACTTTCAAAGGGCCTCACTTTCTGCCCAACAAAACCACTGGATAACATACTGTTTTGTGGTGAACTAGAGGAGTACTTCCATAGATTGAGACTTAAAGAATTCTTTCATGGCAGGGAAGAAATGACTGGTAGTGAAGACAGTGCAAACAGCAATAATGTAATGGATAAGAAAAAGGAATCTGATTTTACCCCCTCAAGTGGGCGTAACAAAAAACTGAACAATTATATTAATTGTTTCCGCCAACAAGTCAGTGGTCAGATCCTTACCAGGCAAAAACAAACCCATTATAACCTCTCCACTGGAGCGGAGAGCTATAGGGACACTGAAATCAAACCACAACATTGTCATCAAAAAGCTGATAAAGGTTCTGCAGTGGTGATTTTAAACAGAGAGGATTATATTACTGAAGCTAATAGACAGCTAACAGATCTTACATACTACAGAGAACTGAGAGTGACCCCACTACAAGATATAAAGATGAACTATGTGACTTAATTATAACTTTTCCTGACCATGTCCGAAGAAACTAGCTCACCTCATTCCTGCTGAACCAAAGCCAGAGACATTCTACATGCTGCCTAAAATACATAAACCTGGTAATCCAGGGAGACCCATAGTCTCTGGTAATGGTACCTTGACTGAGGGGATCTCAGGGTTTGTAGAGACCATTTTGAAACCGCTGGTTATGGAAAGAGACAGTTATATCCAGGACACTACGCACTTGTTGCGTGTACTTTCTGGTTATAAGGATTTACCACCTGATACCATTTTAGTGACAATGGATGTAACATCCCTCTACACTAATATTCCACACACAGATGGCATTGCAGCATGCCTTAAATACATACATGAGAAAGGACCTGACCAAAACATCAACCCTGGAGTGGTGGGGAACTTATGGAATTCATTTGACACATAACAACTTCAACTTCAATGGTAAACATTATGTTCAAACTATGGGAACAGCAGTGGGCACCAAAATGGCTCCACAGTATGCTAACCTCTTTATGGCTGACGTGGAGGAGGATTTTTTAAGGCAGTATCCCCACAAACCACTGGCTTATTTCCGTTACATTGATGATTTGTTTATCACCTGGACGGAAGGCACAGATGCACTCAAAGATTTTCATCACAAACTTAATAATCTCCACCCTACTATAAAGCTTACCTTGGAGTACTCTACCACCAAGGTTAACTTTCTGGACACCACAGTCATCATTAAGGATAGAACCTTACATACATGTATTTACAGGAAGCCAACAGACAGACAGAGATACCTGCACAGGAAAAGTAACCACCCAAACCATACAAAAAAATCTGTCATATACAGTCAAGCACTTCGTTGTCAACGTATTTGTTCAAATGAGGATGACAGAGATACACATTTAGCTATGTTGAAAAACACCTTTATGGACAGGGACACTCTTCAGGGGAAATTGACAGGATAACAGAGCAGACAGCATAGTCCAAGACAACAACTACTTCAATATAAAGAAAGACAGCTACAGAAAGAATACCCTTGGTAGTCACATATCATCAGACCTTGAACGTCTCGTAAGATTATTAAAGATCTCCACCCAATATTTAGTGAGGATGACACCCTTAATTGTATTTTTAAGGAACTCCCACTACTATCTTTTAAACAACCGCCAAATTTATCCAGCCTAATTATTAGGAGCAAACTTTCACGGAACAGAATACCAAGTCACACAATGGCACACGACCCTGCAATCAAAGCCCTGCAAGACTTGTGGGCTCATTTCTACCTCAGACTGTGTGGTTACATCACAAAACAGACAATTCCAGGTGCATGGAGTTATACATGCATGTCACGACATGTTGTTTATTTCATTCAGTGCAAGAGATGTCCACAAACAGGTTATGTAGGAGAGACACGCCAACAGCTCCGCACTAGGATGAACTCACACAGACATACTATTACAGCAAGGAAGACTGAAAAACCAGTGGGGCATCACTTCTCCCAGCCTGACCACTCAGTCTCAGATATGTCAGTAATGGTCTTAAAGGAAATCTCAAAAGCACAACAGAGGCGAGCTTTTGAGATTAAACTTATTTTACATCTCAATATGGTAGCAGATGGGATGAACTTGGATATTGGCTTTATGGGACACTACAGAAACTAACATCCACAGTCCTTTTCTTCTTCAAACTGACATATTATAGGACTTCAGCATGTGTGAGATGTGGATGCGTGTGTGTATGTATGTGTGTGGGTATGTGTTGTGAGGTATGTGATATAACAGATGTGGGGCTTGCCGTCACATTGAGGTGTCTCTATTTAGCTATATGGAGTTATAATGTGTTACTATTTTTATTTCACACACATAAAGAATTTCTCCTTACTTTTTATCTTTGCCTGTGGGGGGATTGATTCCATTGCACCATATTCAGATTACCCAGCCTGCTAGTGTACATACAGGAGTGTTATCTTATACTGTTATATATAATTTTGTAACTCTGTACATATTGGGATGTGTGATCTCATTTGCTTGGGGGTCCTGCACATATCTTTTTACATTAGGCTAATATTGTAGTAATTTACTCAGGATTTCATGACAAGTTGTATTCCTTTGGGGAACAATTACAGTGACTGAAGTTAATATAGGTTCACTAGGAGAGAGATTGAGTGTGTGTGTGTGTGTGTGTCTGTGGAGAGAGAGAGAGAGAGAAAACAAAGGAGGGGGGAGAGAGAGAGAGACAACATCTCGTTTAAGCTATGTATCTCCCCCACCCACATTATTGTGATGTGGGGTGGGTTAGGTTGTATTGTTTGTATGAACAGGAGGAGATAAATTACATTTTTATCTCTTTTTCAGATTCCCTAGACACTTGTGGTACACGAAGTTGCTACATTCTCAGTATATATTGACATCAGTACATATCAGGCTGCATGGTCTGAATTCCTTGAGGTTCCTCGACTAGAGTTTTTTGTTTAACACTAATATTATCAATTTATATTTAAATTATCATTTATGTAGTCCTGAGGTTTTTGTAATCTCTTGGGCCTTTTATTTAGCTTGAGAATACAGCTGGGTGGCATGTCCAGCTAGGTTTTACACATCACACAGTGTGCACTGATGTTTTTAGACAACTTTACTGGTAATTCTTGTCTTTAATGCATACATTGTAATTTCATGAGCCCTATAACTATCTTAGTTTGTCTTTAAGCTGGGTGGGGTTGCCTTTCAGTAATCACATCCTTATACTGACTGTGACACTCATGGCTTGATTTGGAGTTATCTGCTTCAGCAGTGTTATCTTATGTCAATTAAATTTATGTGCAGTGATTCTTTGTATGTGTGTTGCACCAAAGCACATCTGAACCCAAGGTTCATTCGGACTGAGGGCAGTATTGTACTGTTAAACTTCTCTGACATCATCTTCTGTTTTTTTTAAATGAGTATTTTAAACCAATGGGGATTTTTCTGTTTTTCTCTGCATTATCTAGCTGTTATAAGTATTGTATTTTCTAAACAACTGCCATGAGCTTCTGAAGAAGGACTGGTTGGTCCGAAAGCTAGAGCACTTTGTTCTTGTTGTTACATCTATGTTGGTCCATTAAAAGGTATCAAATCATTTGCTTCTGGATCTATTCTTGCAAGGACCAATACGGCAACTACTAAATCTAGATTTCATTTGCAGTAGAAGAATGCCAAACTGGGGGAAAAGCAGATACCATAATTCAATACTTTCTTTCCACAGTTGCAGGAACAGTTGCCAAATTGCAGCCATTGGACGTCACACTTGCCCTGGTAACTGACCACCTGGCAAAGATCAAGCCAGGTAATTCCCAAGGCGGGTGGATATGATTCACCCAGTGGAGTTACAGGAACAGTTTGGCTGTGCCTCTTGCAGTACTCTTTCAGGAGTATCAGAGGAGTGGCAATTGGCTGTTGTTCCCCCCCCATCTTCAAGAAGGGGGCAAGGTCGGAACAAGCCAGCTATAGGCCAGTTAGCTTGACGTCAGTGCTGGGTAAGGTCCTGAAGACCATTAGCAAGGCAGAATTATGAAGCATTTGGTTGAAGACCGTGTTCTTGCCACCTCTCAGCATGGCTTTTATGAGGGGCAAGCAGATCATGCCAAACCAACCTAATCACCTTCTTCAAAGGAGTGAACAGGGAGGTGGGGTGGGACAGGGTCGTGGACGTACTTTATCTGGCCTTCAGCAAGGCCTTTGATACTGTGGCACATTACAAGCTTCTAGACAGTGTAAATCAGTGTGATATCCATGAGACATATACAAGGTGAATTGCTAACTTGCTTGGCAGCAGGAAGCAGAGGGTGGTAGTGGGTGCGCACTTCTCTCAGGTGGAGAGGAGTACTCAGTGGCATCCTTCAGGGATCAGTGCTGTGGCCACTGCTCATCAGCATCTTCATCAATGATCTGGAAGCTGGAGTCTTCAGCAGGCTTCTTAAGTTTGCGGATGACACTACGCTAGCCAGAGTGGTGGACTGAAGATGAAGACCAGCTTCAGGAGGACTTTAACAAGCTAGATGATTGGTTTGACTACTGGAGCCTCAGATTCAATGTGGGCAAATGCAAGGTGGTACTCTTAAGAGGAAAAACAGAGGTGGAACATGCAGACTTTGTGGGGCTACTCTTGCCGCAGTCAAGGGGGAAAAGGACCTGGGGTCATAACAGACAAGGGCCTGAACTAAGACAGGCAGTGTGCGGTCTCTGTCAAGAGGGCCAGCAGAAAACTGGTGTGCCTTAGGGGGGGTGACCAGCAGAGCAGGGAAGTAATCCTACCACTTTACAAGGCTCTGGTCATGCCCCACTTTTAGTACTGCGTGCAGTTTTGATCTCTTCACGGCAAAAAGGATATTGAGGTAGTCAAGAGTGTACTTACAGAGTGCCACAAAGTAATGAGAAAAGCTATGAGGAGAGGCTGGAAGCCTTTTTTTTCCCTTTTTTCTACAAGGTTTTTCTCCCCGGTCACCTGCGTCATCCAGGAATATACTCTAATTCCAGGGATGTACCCTGTCAGTTCCTCGGCACCTGGCTCCCCTGCTAACCCATTGCTTACCCAAATGACTTACTCTTTGTGGCAGAGGCCCCTGGGGGGGGCTGTCCTCCCCTCTGACGCAGTCCATTGTGTGGACCAGGATTCAGTGCCAACAGGCACCAGGACTTAGAGATTTTCTTCTTTTTTCTGCCCCTTTCTCCCAACATTAGTACAGGCTATGGCCTTGCACGCTCACAGCAAACCCTGCAGCAGGAGCAAGCTCCCTGGCCCAGCCGTAGGAGTTTCTGCGGCACTGAAACTCACTGCCAACCCTCCCTGGCTGAGGCACACTGTCATGAGCAGCTGCCTCAGTCCGGCCTGCCTGCTGACACTGATAACCGAGTTCGCTCCCAAACTTGGGTCACCGGCACTTCACTTCTAGGCCATTGGGGTAGCCCGAGGCTGGAAGCCTCTAACATGTTCACCCTGGAAAAAAAATTGAAAGGGGGGGAGGAGGACACGATCTCAGTCTTCCGCTTATTCAAGGGGATTGAGAAGATTGAGTGGTTGGAGGTGTTTATTCTAGTGTCCTGCATCAGGACATGGAGATACGTCCTGAAGCTTGGAGGTGGTAAAATCATAGTTAACATTAGGAGGCAGTTCTTCTCCTGGGGCAGGAGTGAACCTGTGGAATAACTTACCAGAGGAGACAGTGAACTTACAGTACAGGCATTTAAGATGGCCTTGGACAAATTTCTGCTTACCAAAAAGTAACTAGGTACCTTGGGTAGAAGAGTGGGTCGGGCATCCCTATAAATTAGCACATTTTTGCACAACATACTTATTTCATCCATGCTTGTGAAGCATAAGGGTGGACTTGATGGACCTAGAGTCCCTGCAAACCTTAAATTACTACAGTGTTACTGTGTATTGTGGAAAGTTCTTTGAGCACTCAAAAAAAAAAAAAAGGTAATCTTGCAGAGCAGTAGCAGGACATTTTTGGTGTCCCATGGCAAAAAGTTTCAGTTAACGCAGACAAAGGACTTTCTTTCTTGCGCAGCTTGACGTAAAACTCATTGTCAAAAACCTGCCAACCTGATCATTTGATCGAGCAGCATGGTACCACTCTTGTGTTTCTTTTTGCCAGCCACCTTGAATGACAAGGTGGCGCGCCTGAGAAAGCCCATATACTATTAATTTTGTGACCTGTTGAGTGTGAAATATTTCCTGCCCTATTGGCCAGGGTTTTGTGTTTTTTTGTGAAATACCATATTCCCAGCTTAGATCTCCATTCTGTGTGTTAAGATCTTTTCTCATTTTGATCTCAGGATGCCAAATATACCCTCCCCTAAGTTCCTTTATTTATGTGTATATCTGTGTATGTATATATATATATATGGGGGGGTGGGGAGACCCCTTAGTTGGGAGGATAATATACTACTCCCTGCCTTGATCTTAGTTCCTTGTTCTAGGCCCTGCTCTCATGTAGGTCTCTTTATGAACATTATCAAGTTGTTCCATGAGAAGTAGTGAGCTCCATGGCATCCTGATCTGTTCAGAGCTGATTCATACATAGTTTGCCCCATAAATGCCCAGTCCCAACAAGCAGTCATTCAGATGGTGCTTAATACAGGTTTCAGACCATATGATGATAAGCCATAACCCATAGGGACAGGAGCTAAGAATTTAGTTTGTCTTGCTTTAGTCTTTAGACACTGGTATTCAGTGATCTTGGTGTAGTTTCCTTCCTCCAGTAGAGTACCTGGTATTCGTGTCCATTCTAGTCTTTCACTATCAAGTATTTATTTATGTCTTTGATTACCGGGTAGGTGCACTGGTCCGAGGGACCGATTTTAGGCAAGACCCGGGCCATAAAAGATGGCATAGTTAGGCAGCAATTTAAATCACAAGGCACAGAAATGTTACGGGTTAAACAGAGGTCAAGAACATTTTTATATACAAGGAATAATAAATACAGGGACAAATGGTGGAAATCATGGTACAACAGGTGAGACAATAAGAGGGTACAAACAGACCCTACCATTCCCCCCAATTCACACCACCTTTGAAAGTCACATCTAGACAGAAGAGAGAAGGAGAGAACAGGAGCCAGAAACAAGCTTGGGGAGAGCAGCTAAGAAACTCCCAGAGGACATAGGTGCTGGAACTAGGGGTGCTGGCGGTGCGGTAGCATCCCCTTGCTTGAAGTACAATTCCCTATGGCTTCCTGTACAGATTTGTTCAATAGCTTTCAGCACCCCCACTGTAAAAATTGTTCCAGTACCACTACCGGAGGAGTCAGGTTAGTGCAGGATAGAGAGTGTTAGGTGTGAGGGGAGTCTACCCCTTATAGGCAAGAGCAATTTGCTCTATCCACAAGCCAGGATTTGTAGAGGGATTTGAAAGCTGAATGGTAGTTGTATCAGTTCTGGTCTGTTGCTGCAGCATTGTTCTGTACTTGTTACTGGTGTTACATTTGGTCAGTCCCTAATGTAGAGGCTGTGGTACTGGTGTCAAATCCTGGCCAGTTTAGAACTTTGGTTTGCTGTGGTAAGCGTAGAGTGCCTGCTTTACAGAGCTCAGTTTTGTTCCATGTCGATTGGCAGCACTGAAATGCAGCCGGGGCCAGAACAAGAATACAGAAATGCTGAAACCTGCTGCAAGGCCAGCTGGTAATAGGATTGGTAGTGCAATGTGTGATTTTGTTTCTGAAGACATCAGAAATGAACAGATGTTGGTATAAATTACTTCTGTGTCTGACATTGTGAAATTAAAAGTACATTGGCATCACTAAACCATTTTGCCAGGTTGGGGGGGGGGGAATAAGCGATGATTATGCAGGTCAGTAAGAGTCTTTAAGCTGCATTGGTGCAGGAGATCATGGATAAAGGAATGAGGAACAAAATGAAAGGTCTGTGAATTAATCAAAAATGTTTACATCACTGATGATAAAAAAAACAGGAAGGCTTCTGCACTAGCTGCCCTGTGACCTGTGGCAATTTTGCTTGTACTGCAGGATTCAGCTGGGTCCTAAATCAGTCACGTACTTGGGACAAGATTGTTTTGTGGTCTTCTCTGGTTCCTGTTGCATAAAATCTGCGAAGTCCAGCAAGAAAATGACTTTATCCAATCTAGCCACCTCATATTCATGTTAACATACATTTGTATGTAGAAGAGTTTGGTATTTACTATTGTAGGACTAGCGTGAGCATAACCAGTGTGTATGATCTTCAGTTAGTGTCTGAGCATAAACCAGTGTATGTGATCTTATGCCATCACGCGAGTTTAACCAATTTGTGATCTTACTTAGGATGTAGTCATGAGCCACTGGGCGATCTACACCAGTGCAACAAGCATGCACGCTTAACAAGGAGGGGCCTTGGCTGACGTTTACATAGGGTAGTTCTGTATGGGGCCCCAACTGAAGTGTAACTAATGCAGACCTGTGAATGAGGTCCCCAAACTAGTGTAACGTGAATACAGGTCTGTACGGGCTCAGCTGAAGGTATGTACTGCAGACCTGTAAGTGTAGGGTCTCGAACTAAAATGTATGTAACACAGGCCTGTATGAGACCCCAGCTGAAGTATACATAATGCAGACCTGTAGATATAGGGTCTCAAACTAAAGTGTATGTAACACAGGCCTGTACGGGGCCCCAGCTGAAGTGTAGATAATGCAGATGTAACCCCGCAAATGGGGGTTCCCAAAGACTTCAGGAGCTTGCTTGAATGCTCCAAGCCTGAATGGTGTTTGGCATTTAAGCCATTTATCAGTGAGTGTTTTAGAGCCTCTGGTACTGTCTCTTTAAGAGCTGTCTGCTTGCAGACATAATTAGTTTGTATGGGGGACTGTGTGCTTCTGAAGGTACCACTCGAGCTGCTGCCAATTCACTTAATTTTGCAGTCACTAGAGTGCAAAGGAACCTATCTGAAAGATGTAACTGTTTACCAGAAATTATTTAGAGTAATAATGAAATTACAGTTTGTCTAACCTGCTTTCTTTTGCAGTCAGAACTGTGTCTGCTAGTTCCCCATTCTAGTTTTGAACTGCTGAACTGGACCAATCAGTGTGGGGTAAGCTAGCTCTAAAATGGTGCCTTGACGAATCAGAACTTGGCTCATAATCTGAGCCAGCCACAAGAGGATTGTAGGGCAGTGACTCTGGGAGATGTAGTTTAGACTTCAGTGCCTTTTGGACCAACAGCAGCAGTCTATTGTGAGTGACAGCCAATCCAGTCAAGAACTGGGAGGAACTCAAAGGAAGTGCCGGTTTTTGTCGGTTGGAGTTCAGTTGAGCTTTGGCAGTGAAGAAGGAAGGAGCCCTGTGCTTTTCAGTGTGCAGTTTTAGTCAAAAACGCGTGTAAGGCCCAGAGTTCCGTCTGCAGCTTGTGTAACAGCTTGTTGGACTGAATCCGCCCTGTGAAAAGAATCAAAGGATCTCTGAAGAGTAGAAACCAGGCTCACCCTGTAGAAGACTGGAAGAATTGCTGAAAATTGCACTCGGTCTGTCAGGAACTGAATCTGCTGTGTGTTCTCCCGGTATTGTGCAGTAATTGCATCGATACAGATGCAGCCTGCCTGGTATAGTACTTTCTTTTATATGGATGTGTGAAGAGGTTTGTGTACCTCAAGTGAGCCCTGCTGACATTGAAGGACCCTATCTTATTTGGAGGTCGTGAGTACTAATTCAGGGTTGCTCCCTGTTGAATTGCCACATTAAATCCAAATGGAATTACTGTACTGCTGACTGTTTAATTCTCCTTTTCTCTGTGTGAAAGGCCCCTACCAGCTGCCACGGTTTGGACTAGCCACTAGGGCTTGGGTACCCAGGGACAGTAACTGATAGGATAGGCCTGTGCACAGAGCCATAGGTAGATTATTAGAGTGATAAGCTAATTAACCTGATTTCCCCTGTCCTTGTTATATCCCCCAAATAAATCAGAGCTGCTTGTTTCAGCAAAGTTATACTGCCTGAGGTATTTGTCTATGTTAAAGTACTGTACTGTGATTGTTGCACTGTATCTCATTTCACAGGAGGTCCCAGTGCCGAACCAGACCTGGGGGTAAGTGTATACTGTGAAGGTAATTCTGATATATTGTGTGGGCCACTAGTGGAAGAAAGGGGTTGCAGTGTCCCAGAGGGCTGTGACCAAGTTAGTTTAACTATTGCAAACCCTGACCTCTGGGTGGAGGCACCCGCCATTGGATCCAGGCCCCTCAACCTGTTAGTGGCAAATCAGGCAGGGGTAGTAGCCCCTGGGATAGCGCCATCTAGGGGTTACACAGACCTGTAAGTGTAGGGTCTCAAACTAAAGTGTATGTAACACAGGCCTGTATGGTGCCCCAGCTGAAGTGTATGTAATGCAGACCTGTAAGTGTAGGGTCTTGAACTAATGTGTATATCACTAAGGCCTGTATGGGGCCCCAACTGAAATGTACAAAATACAATCCTGTATGGGTCTCCAAGTGAAGTGTTTAGGACATAATGCAGATCTGTACTGGACCCCAGTGAAGTGTACATAATGCAGACTCATGCAGGGTCCTTACAGAAGTGTATGTGCTGCAGACCTATACAGGGCCCCAACCAGAGAGTACACATGAACATACGAAAATTGCCAGCAGAAAAAGGTCTAGGTGGTCTCTCAATTGTGCAGCGCGATCTGTTTTACTGGTGCTGACCCACCCTCTTCTTGCCTCCCAGAGCAATCCTCCCCCACCTTCTTCCCCCGTCCCCCTCCTCCCTCCTGCTGCCACTCTCATTTTTACCTTGTCCCACCCCTTTAAAACTCCCCACTGTTTTCCAAGATACCACCTCCTCAGATAGTTTATTCCACCTTGACACCACCCTTTCCGTGAAAAAGTGCCGCCTCATGTCAGATCTACCCCATGAGTTTCAAACTGGCCCCTAGTGATCCCTTCCCTCTTTAAAGTGAAAATGCCATCCACTCCAGCCTTGTTTATACCCTTTAGATACTTGAAGTTTTCTATCATATCCCACTTTCCCTTCTGTCTTCCAAGGAATACATATTGAACTCCCTTAACCTCTCTTCATATGGTTTGTCTCCCATGCCCTGGATCATCTTAGTCGCCCTGCACTGAACCTTCTCAAGTACATAATATAGACCTGTATGTGCCCCAGCAGGTGCATGTAATGCAGATTTGTATGAGACCCTAACTGAAGTGTATGCAAGATTGACCTGTACAAGGCCCAGACTGAAGTGTACGTACTGCAGACCTATACGAAGCCCTAACTGAAGTGTACACAAGTCAGACCTGTACAAGGCCCTGACTGGAAGCCCCTTTGAAGCCTTACAAAGAGGCAAGGCGCTAGGGGCTTTAGCTTCTCACAACAGTGATTTAAATTAACTGCCTTCTTTAAAAGGTATTAAAACTTTTAAAAAGGAAAAATGCAAAGCCTTGGTCTTTATTCTCTGAAGCCGTGTGAGAAACTTGGAAACTGTGTTCATAATTGGGGCTAAGCTACCCTATCACACAAACCAGTACCAATGACGGGCAAAATCTCTTTTATTTGGATTGATGAAGTGTATATAATGCAGACCTGTACGAGGCTCTAACTGAGGTGTATGTACTGCAGATTTGTATGACCTAACTGAAGTGTGCGTTAAGTAAGACCTGTACAAAGCCCCAGCTGAAGTGTACGTAATGCAGAGATGTACAAGTCCCTAACTGAAGTGTATGTGATGCAGGCCTGATGAGGCACCAACCAAAGTGTTCATAATGCAGACCTGTATGGGCCCATCTGAAGTTTACGTAATGCAGACCTGTATGGGCCCCATCTGAAGTTTACGTAATGCAGAATTGGGATGAGGTGGGCTCTGACTGAAGTACATAATACAGACCTGTACTGGTCCCTAATTGACATTTATATAGAGCAGAACTCTACGGGGCCCCAACTGAAATGTATGTATCTCAAAACTGTACGGGGCCCTGATTGAAGTGTATGCACTGCAGACCAGTACAGGGCCCCAACTGAATGGTATTTAATGCAGACCTGTATGTGGCACCAGCACTCTTTTTCTTGACTTTTCTACTCCCACCTGAAACTGTCCATGACCCCTTACCTTATCTGAACTCCTCCTCTCCTGCTCTGTTGCCCTAGCCATATTGCCTCCCACTGTTATACTGTTGGAATAAGTCGCCTTGCCAATCCAGACTTTTTTTTTTTTTTACCTACCGCATATACCTTGTTTTACTTTGTAATGTTTAAGACTATGCTCCTTTTGATGTACTGTATTGCTTGTATATGACTACTATTTTTGTAATGTTGTTAATTACTACTTACTTTTTCTCCTCTTGTACTGTCTTCACACCCTTCCCTCAAGGTCGCATCTGGAAACAAGATCATCTTCCAGGATGCAGTCTTCACCATTGATTCACACTGATGGGTCTTCGCCAAAAGTGCTAGGACCCAGCAGGAGCCAGAACTTTTCAGGATGGCTGACGCCAAGGTTAGCTGCATGGATGGGCGGCACCACGAGACTTGCTCATGCTGCAAGGCTTACGTCTTGGCACCAGCCCTCACTCACCTCGGTTTCTTTTTTCCTGCCGTCAGGTGCACATCAGTGACAACGTCAGTCACCTGCCGGGAGTCAAAACTTAACAGCTATACAACAACAGCATTAATTTCTCTCAATTTTAGTGTTATAAGCTAGAGTTTATTTTTCTATCAGTTTAGTGATTTTACAAAAAATATTCCTGTCAGTTTTCCCATAGCCGTAGAGTCTATGGTCGACGGCCATGGAGGACAACTGTAGGGAGCCTTCTCAGGCAGGCTGCTCCAGCAGCAGCAGGGCTGTGTCCAGTACACTTTTCCTATCGGGGACGGGTTTTGACCATGGGTGGTTCTTTGCTCAGGAGGAAGGAGAGTCCTACTGGACGCACAAAAGAGCAGGCCCATTCCCGATGGTCGGATTCTCGGGGCCACTCATCCTCGAGTTCTACCCCTTCCCTTCGGAAGGGGAAAAAAACAGTACTACACGAGGTCTGCCATGAGACCCTTAGTGTCCAGTGCCGGAGGCCCTGACCGGCACCGTTGGCATAATGGAGGGCATCTGGTTCTAGGAGGTCAAGGTCTCAGGCTTGGAGTCCCCCCTCTGTCTGTAAGTGGGGAACCCTGGTGGGTAGTTCCACCCTTGGGCAGCTCTTTGGAGCAGTGGGTGCAGCATTAGACTTGCATGTCTCTGCAAGCGCAGCCAGACCCTGGCACTTTGGGGTCGGTGGAACTGAAGCTCCAGCGGGGCCCTTAAGCCAGGCAGAGCATTTGGCTCTGGCAACAGCCCCTGGGACCATGCCACCGACTCCCGTCCCACTGGCTACAGCCCCACCCTCTGTCAGTTAATGGAACAGGCCAGCTACCATTGCTGGACACTTCGGTGCCGGCACCAGGTTTGGGGCCTGACCCAGCACCAGATTCTGTTCCATTTCTGGCACCGCGCCTAGTGCCAGCTGTTGACCTTGGGGTTGTTAGTGCTGGGCCTGACACTAGTGCCAGTTCCAGCACTGCCCTCAGCTCCAGGGTCCCAGCATTGGATTCTGTTCTGATTCTGCCTCTGACACTGGCCCCTCATCCTTGGGGGCCGGTGTCCCTAGTGCTGCCGGGGTCTTCTAGACTAGAGGGTCTGCAATACACCCCTCCCTCCCTCCAGAAAGGATGTAGAGGGAGACGAGTCTGACCCTGACCTCATTCTTCTGAGAGCAGCGACAATTACTTCTTAGCCTGGACTCTTCGGACCCAGGCCATTCTGTGCCTTAGGAAGATCTGACTTCAAGGCTTTGCTCAGAGACATGCTTCTGCACTTTATTTTGAGCTTATAGCCATTGATCAAGGTAAACGTCTCCATCTGCAGTGGTTTAACTCTTCTACCATGCCAGTCAATTTAGTTCTTCCTATTCCCGCCTGCATTTCAAACCTTGTCTGATGTGGTTGGAGTAGGCCTGCTTCAGTACCATCTGTGTGTCAGCAGATGAACTATATTAAAAAAAGTCCCCAAGATGGTATAGTGTATGTTTCTCAACCTTACCTGATACCATTATTATTTTACCTGAGAATGTCAAGACTGATCCCCTTAGAGGTCACTACGCACCCTCTTTTGAGGAGTCACACAAGTTTGACACTATGGGAAAATGGACCAGCACAGCAGTTACCCTAGGTATGCGGACTGCTAGCTACCAGGGGCATTTTTTCTAATGTGACTATATACCCCTTGGAGCTCGCTTAGATCCCTGGCAGAGTCTCTGCGAGAGTCCTGGACTAAACAAAAATTCTGCTGACTGCCATACACAGTATTAAGTTCAACATTCATCACCTCTAAGCCACTTGGATGCCCTTGCTTCTGCCTGTGCTCAGCCACTGTGGGCACCTGCATCAGAAGGCATTCCTGGCTAAGAACCGCTGGTTCTTTCACGAGGGCATGGACCTCTTCCTCGACCTCAGATCTGATCAGTTTCTTGGACTGAGAAATCTACAATTATTTCTCACAGGATTGGTTAGCTCCCTGGATATGCAGGATGAATACCAGCACATTGTGGTACACCCCAGCCACCTCAGATACCAGTGCTTGTTCATGCTGGGGCAGCTTACCTGTTCAGAGTCCTGCTCTTTGGGCACTTCTCGGCGCCTAGAGTCTGCAAAGTGCTTTGAATTGTTTGCAGCGCACCTGCAAAAAATAGGACTTCATTTTACCCATACCGGGATGTTTGGCTGATAACCAGTCTATCTGGGCAGGAGACAGAACAGGCAGTGGCCACGGCCACTCAGTTCCTTACCTCCATGGGGGGTTCTGCTAAATCTAGTGAGGTCTCTACTCCAACCCTCATAGCACCTGCTGTTCTTAGAAGCTCGTCTGGAGACTTCAAGGCCCGAGCCTGTCTTCCAGAGAGCAGAATGCAGACAATCCTACATATGGCATGCTACTTCATGGAGCGCAAAACTGTACAAGCCCACTCCGTGCAACACATACTAGATTTGATAGTCTCCTCTGTAGTCACAGTGCCCTTGGCACAGTTGTACATGAGGACGACTTAGTGGATGCTCAGTGCACAGTGATCACAAGCATCACATCCTCAGACCTACCCCACTCAGGTGACCAATCCCCTTGTTCAGTCACTCACGTGATGGTCAGTGGAGGACAGTCTCCTCCAAGGCTTTCCCGTCTCCCAGCCGGAGTCTCAGGATGCTTCACTGTAGGGATAGGGTGATGCCCTGTCAGGGTCTCCAAACACAAGGTGTCTGGTACCCTTCAGAGATTCATCTCCACATCAGTGTGTTGGAGATGCAAGCTGTTGTGTACGGCCTGTGAGCACTAGTGGATCTTTTCAGCCACAGAACATTCCTCCAGACAGACATGAAGACTGTGATGTGTTACATCTGTCAAGGTGGAGCACATTCTTACCCTCTCAGCAGGGAGACAGTGAGAGTGTAGGAGTGGTGCCTGGAACAGGGGATCCTGCCTCATGCCATCCATCTGCCAGGAGTCCAGAACACTCTGTCTGATGAGCTCAGCTGAACACAGGCTGATCCTCATGAGTGGTCTCTAGCTCCAGACATCATGAGATCACTGTTCGAGTGGGGCACCCCATATGTGGACCTTTTTGCATCCCCACTCAATGACAGACCACCTCGATTCTACTTCAGAAATCCAGGTCATGGCATATCTGTCAGGATGCATTCAGACTACAATGGCAAAATCTTTTTCTGTATGCTTTCCCGTCGGCTCCTCTAGCACAGGGGGTATTGGTCAAACTAGAGGTACACGGGGATGATCGCCCCCTGCTGGCATCAACAGATATGGTTTCCTCTGTTGAATAGACTATCAGTCAGCAAACTGAGGATTCTTCCACTGAGGACGGACTTACTGATTCTGGGTCACCTGGTCCATCCCAGCCTGTGCTTCCTTCACCTTCAGGCCTGGCTCCTAAAGAGATAGACATGTACAAGGTATTTCAGAGGGTATCTCAAATACATTTGGCTGCCTGCAAACCTTTGCACTAGGAAGATGTATGCAGCTAAATGGACAAGATTTTCCATCTGGTGCTCCAAACTCTACATGGACCCTTTTGGATGCCTACCCCACTATCTTCTCAAGTATTTGCTGGGACCTTTCTGATGCTGCCCTACAGTATTCCTTGGTGAGGTCCACTTGTATGCTGTTTCTGCATACCATGAGCCCATCGGTACTCTATCTGGCACAGCTGCCACTGTTCAAGAGGTTCCTTAAGGGCTTCTTACACACAGGCCTTTCATCAGGAAGCTGGTGGCTGCCTGGGATATCAGCCTTGTCCTGGATATGCTCACATACAAGCCTTTGAGCCCCTTGCGACATGTGGGCTGAAGTTTTTAACTCGGAAAACAACATTCTAGTGGTCATTACTTCTGCTTACAAAATGTCTGAAATCCATGCCTTGGTCACAGATCCTCCATGTACTGTTTTCTACAAGACCAAGGTAGTTCTCCACACACACTCTAAGTTCCTACCAGAAGTGGTGTCAGACTTCTATCTGTATCTGCCTCTGTGCTGCTTACCTACTTTGCCAGCTTCCAGAATGGACTCTCCTTTCTTTGGATGTTTAGCTGATCCTTACGTTTTTCCTGCTTAGAACTAAGGACTTAATGCAATCCAGACAGCTCCGTTTCTCCCTTGATTCCAATCAAAGGGACAGCTCGTTGCAGTCAAGTGCATTTCTGCCTGGATTCTGAGCAGCCTGTGACACTGCTGTTCCATGGCTCAGGTCAAGCTGGAAGGTCAGGTACATGCCCACTCCACTAGAGCAGTTGCCATGTTCCTGGCAGAGATTCACTTTGTACCTATCAGTGATATCTGCAAAGCTGCTACTTGGAGCACAGTGTACAACTTTGTTAAGCACTGTGCTTAAATTCAATACAAAGAAGTGCAAAGTCATGCACTTGGGACACGTGAATCCTGGAGAGGAGTACAAGATTTTTTTTGCGGGGGGGGGGAGATGCTGACAACAGCAAAAATGGAAAGAGACCTAGGGATAATTATAACAGATGACCTGAAAGTAGCCAAGCAATGTGAGAAGGCGGTGGGAAGGGCCAGAGGGATGCTGGGGTGCATAGAGAGAGGCATCACCTGTAGAAAACAGGAGGTTGTGATGCCACTGTGCAGACATTTGGTAAGACCACATCTGGAATACTGTGTCCAGTACTGGAGACCACATCTCCGGAAGGACATAAACAGAAGGGAAATGGTTCAGAGAAGGACTACAAAAATGGTGAAAGGAATGCACCAGAAAACATATGAGGAAAGGCTGAAAGACTTCAGTATGTATACCCTAGAGAAAAGGAGGGAGATGGGGGATATGATAGAGACATTCAAGTACCTGAAGGGGATAAACAGGATTCAGGAGGGCAGCATCTTTCAGAAAAAGAGATGTGCAAGAACAAGGGGTCACAATATGAGGCTGGGGGGGGGACTCCAGGGTAACATGAGGAAGTATTTTTTTTCACAGAAAGGGTGTTGAATGCATAGAACAGCCTCCCTGCAGAGGTAGTAGAGGCTAAAACAATAGGGGAATTCAAGAATGCAAGGGATGGACACAAGGCAACCATAGTAGCAGGAAAGAAAAAGTAAGCTGCAGATCATTTAGGATCCGAAACTTGTGTAGGTAGGGAAATGGGCAGACTAGGTGGGCTAGGAAGTCCTTATCTGCCATCAAATTCTGTTTCTATGCCCTGGATGTCCATGCCAAGCAGCATGCCACTTTCAGCAGGTCAGTCCTGAATGGAATTCTGTCCTGAGTGAGCCCTTAGCTCCTCCCACCCTAGTCTAGGAAATCTTGTCTGAGCTTGGTACTCTAACCCACTAGTGTGAATCAGTGGTGAAGATTATTCCTGGAATATATGAAAATTAATGTGTTCACCGTAATTATTGTTCTTCTAGGAATATCTTCACCATTGCTTCACATGCCCATCCGCCATCCCCCGGGCTCTCTCTATTTATTTATGTATTTGAATCTTGGATTAACACCTTTGAGGATAAGCTCATTACATAGGTTCCACATCATGGCAAACAATAAGAACATTGTGCAGATTAGGGAGAAACAAATAGCAACACAATTGTACAGGAATGGTTATAACTAGACAAGTCACAGTTGTAGGCTATGTACAAATAACCAGACTCAGTTATGAAAACTTAGGCATTATTACAAAGGATGTGGGACAGAAAAGAGACGGGCAGGAACTAGAGGTGGAGGAAAAAAGATGAAAGAATAAGTCTGGTGGGCTACAATCGATGGAAAGAGTGGACCAGGAACA
Source organism: Neoceratodus forsteri (assembly GCA_016271365.2). Lineage (NCBI taxonomy): Eukaryota > Metazoa > Chordata > Ceratodontiformes > Ceratodontidae > Neoceratodus > Neoceratodus forsteri. The sequence goes on from CM028134.1 coordinate 152,473,272, forward strand.
TGGGTGGAGGTAGAGGGGAGAGCACATGGAATGAGAGGGATAGGAGGAGGAGGAAGGTGTGGAAGAATGGGAGGAATAGGGAAGAAGGGAAGGGGGAGGAAGGCAGGTGAGGAAATATGAGTGAAAGTGATTAAATACCAGGCAGTGTAGGAGCCGACATGAGACAGGATAGTGCAAGGTACAAGTGGGCTGGCGATAGGACAGGATCCAGAGCCGGAGGAACAGTCTCTAGAAATGTAGCAAGTAAGTTATTGGAAACAGTCACAGCTGGCATTAGCAATTAGCTGTTGTCTGTTTTCTTTTAAAGGGACCGATTGAGGTTAACAATGAAATGTCAGCATGTAGAGAGTTCAGCCATCCAGGGGCACGATAGGCAAAGGACCTTTGACCCAAGAAGGTGCAACAGTGGGGAATTTTAAAGATTTGGCTATCCAAACTACGAGTGCAGCGACAGTTATCATTGGGGGAGAGAAGATTCTGAACCCCAGTGGGTACCAGGCCTAGACTAACTTTTTTTGCCAGTATACAAGACTGGTAGAGGAGTCTGCCTGAGAATTGAAGCCAGCTAGTTTGGGCATACAGGTCACACATGTGCATCAGGCTTGTGGTTCCCGTAACAAGTTGACAGGCTTTGTTTAATGCTACTTTTATGCGCCGAAGGGCAGTATCTGTAGCTGAACCATATATTACCAACCCATAGTCAATGAGTGTCACCAGGGAGCTTTGCACAGCTAGCTTAAGAGCCTCAGGGGTTAGACTATGCTTGAGCCTGTGCAGCAGTCCAGTGCGTTTATTGGCAGCCTTAGTGACTTTGTCGATGTGGAGGTCGAAAGACATTGTGCTATTCAGCATGATCCCCAGATATTTGAAATGTTGCAAAAGCTCTAGTGGAGAGCCCACCTCATTAGTGATATGAAGAGGGTGAGTTCTGTACTGGTTTTGGGCGGTGGAGAACATCATCATCATTATTATCGTCTTTGTATATTTCATCACAAGTTTCTGTCCTTTAAACCAACTTTCTACAGCCAAGAAGTTGCTCTGTAATTTGCATTCAACAGCAAGGGGGTTCAAGTCACTGACTAACAGAACAGCGTCATCTGCATATAACAGTAGATGGCATTGGCAGGCGGATGGGAGTTGGTTTAGGAAAATGCTGAATAAAAGTGAGCCCAAAATGGACCCTTGAGGAACTCCAGAGTTAACTGGTCGACTATCGGATAGGGTAGTGCCAATCTTCACTTGTTGAGTCCTGTTCAGCAGGTATTGGTCTTCACCCTTGTTCTTGGTTTAGTTCTGTGAAGACACTGTGTTACTATGGGTCACCAGTGCTCACTTATGCCCTTAGGTTAAGTCCATAAGTACTTGTTGGGTTATGTTGCACCTCCTTGGTAAAACAGGTACCGAGGTAGTTGAGGGCTGGTGCCAAGGTAAGCCAGGCAGTGCGAGCCAGGCTCGTGGTGCCACGCATGCACGCAGCTTACCTTAGCGCCATCCCTTCTTAAACATTCTGCCTCCCGCTAGGTCCTGGCACCTCCGGCTAAGATCCACTAGTGTGAATCAGTGGTGACGATATTCCTAGAAGATAAACAATGACAGTGAGTATGTAATTTTATCAGCTCAATATGCCTTTCCTGGTAAAAGTTTTGAAATAAATAAGTGTAATAAAGTCCTGTCCTGGGTCTCAACTGAAGTGTACATAATACAGACCTGTATGAGTCCCCTGAAGTGGGCATAACACAGACTGGTGCAGGAGCCCCAAGCTAAAGTGTATGCAGTACAGAATGGCATGGGCTCCCCAATGTTATGCAGCGCAGTCCTATATGTGGCCCCAGCTGCAGTTGTGGTAATGCAGACCGGGATGGGGCCTTTATTGGAGTGAACATAACGCAGATGGTGCGGTGCCCCCAACTGAAGTGCAAGTAACGCCAATTGTACAGGACCAAGACTGAAGTATATACATAAAGCAACCTGTTGGAGACCCTGACTGAACTTTACATAATACAGACCTGTGTGGGCTCCTGACTGGAGTGTATATAATGCATACTGGTATGAGGCACACCTTTCATGGTCTGTTTTGTGAGGTTGTGCATCGAGGTGTCTCTCCCTCCTCCCATGAACTGTTCCTGAATAAATATCATTCCCCTCTTCACTTCCTATTTATGTTGGAGGCATCTGCTTATGTCCCTATGCTCATCCCTTATCGGGTGGAACTCCTCCTCTTTAGCGACTGCAATACCAATTGGCTTTCCTCCTCTCGCAGGCCTCTGACAGGTGAGTCACTTAGCCTCTCTCTCTCTTATCCTGAACCTACCCACCTAAACCCTCACACTTCCTACCCTTCCCTCATTGACTGGGTTTCTCACTTGCATGGTGTCCATGCTTCTGGTACCCTCCCTTCAGTGACCACCACGTGGTTTACTGTATCTAGGAGAGCCACCACCCCAAAATCACATCTGGGCCAGGTCGCTCTGGTCACTCAAAAGTTATGGTCCAGCCCCCTCACACTTGATGATGAAGTGCATATTTTAAATTACTCATATTTCAGTGACTTTGCACACTAATAATTCAGAGTTTTGGTTTATTTGTTGGCTTTTGACAGGAACTTGTCTGATTATTTCTTGTTGCTCTGTAGAATCACACAGTTCCCTTTTCAGTTGGACAAGGTGACTTCACTCCAGTGCAACCTGCCCTCTGGAGCAGCCTAGACACATTTCCGTACACGATGCACTAAATCCAGTCAGCTCTCATGATCTTCATGGAGCCTTGTCTACTCTCAAGCGGTGACAAGAATACAGTGGGTTATATCTGAAGTCTGTTGTTTTGATGGAGTGACACCTTCTGGTGGTATGGAGGGCCAGGATGTACCACAGTCAATCTGTAATGCTGAATCCATTTTCTCTGTTTCTGCTCCCACCCTCCAGACGTCATGCACGGGTCTCAAGCCGGGCATGCATGACCATGAGCCCGGATTGTGTCGACTCACCCACTCTGCCTTCGACTGTGCTACCACCTGTGGTCACCCATGTGTCAGCACTGCAACAGAGACAGTGACCCTCCCACTCTGGAGGAGTAGAGCATTCTCTGGGATGCTCAGTCTTCCTCCCTGCCAGCCCTCCAATGGCCTGGGCTCATTCCCAGACCCAGGTCATCGGCTAGCGGTGGTGCTACTGCTGTACTGACGGGACAGCTTGGAAACATTTGTGCGGTTTACGTTACTGTTCCTAACAAAGTTCAAACAAGTGGGCAGCTTGCGAGCATACAGAATTGAACCATAGCTGATCCATGCTGTAGGGAGCATGTGGGAAAGGGATGATTTCTTCAAGTAAGGTACTGGGGAGATCTTTTTTCTCATTTATTATGTCATGTGAGTTCCTAATGTTGGTTTTTGGGAGTGGTTTTTTCCCCCCTCTGAATGTAGGTTTTTATACCCCTGTTGTTAACTGGCTCTCATCAGGCTTCTCAATCCATCTGACCCTGTCATCTTGCCATCCCCAGGTCTTGCCTTCTCCTGCAAAGTCCCCCAGGAATTACACCTAGTGGCAGGGCTGGGAGTTTGACCAGTCACCCCTAGAGCACAATCCAGACAGGAGGTGTCTTGTCGGCAGATGCAGGGCCTTCTGTGGACTGAGCCTTCACTCTGCTGAGTCTGTTTCTCTGCCACTGTTTTCACCCCTGCCCACCTCCTTGACGTCAGGCACAGTCCATAGCTGGCCTCACATGCGTCTGGTTTTCCCCTACGGAGGAGCAAGCTCCCTAGCCCACCGCAGGGGTCACCAGATCAGTGGAACCTGATGCCCTTCCGAGCTGGGAATGCTACTCAGCAGCGCTTTACTGTCCTCATTCTGCTGGACCCAGCTCCCAAGTTTGCTCCCAAATGTGGGTTGCTGGCACAGGAATGCCGAGTGCTACCTGCTGTGCCATCAGGCGGCCTATTGGGAGTATTCTTAATGTTTATTTTACACTGTGTCGCATGTTCTGTGGATTGACCAAAATGGAGCATTGAAACACGATACTAACCTTCTGTGCTGCTGGTTCAACTGTTATGAATGTCATGTATGGTTTTCCCTACAAAAAAAGTATTTTGTGCTGACTTAGATAAACTAACAGGAGCAGTGACATTTGTTATACATGTCTGTATATGCAGGTATACTTTAAAATGGATTTTATGTTTTCATTGTACAAAACCCATGTCCTATATGTAACGTATGTGTGTGCTGTTTGTATGTAATTTAAATATGTATAATTTAATAAAAACATTTAATGAAAAAAACTATAGCTGTACCAGTGAGCCCCTGGTCAGGGGTGCAAATTACCCATGTTGTGAGTAATTACCATTCACAACCTTGTAGCTAACAGAAGAAGGAATTACACTAAGTCTGATAGAATTATTTCTATCCTGTCTCCTTCCAGTCTGAATTTCGGAAGGCCAGTTTCACTGTATCCATTTTCCTGTGTGTCACTGATGCTATCCTGAAAGGGTTGGACCTGAGTAGGTCACCACTGCATATTAATAGACTTAGCTAAGACCTTTGATGCGGTGGCTCACCCCACTCTCTTGTGCAAGGTGAGTGTGGTGGGGACTGTCTGCAGTAGGGTGGTTTTGCTTCTACATCACTGGCCGACACCAGTTGTTCCAGGTTGGCGATACCTTATCCGCGACCCCTCACGGTCACCTTTGGCATGCCCCAAGACTCCATCGTGGGTTTCATCCTCTTTTTCCCTGTTCCTTAATAACCTCCACACTGTTTGTGTCTCATCCAGCATTCTTATGTACACTGACAACATAGTCATTGCCTCTGATGCCTTGGCCCCTGAGCTGGATGTCACTGCAGTGTGACTTCAGTTGTGTCCAACACTGGTTTCGTTCTAACCATTTCAGCTTGAATCCCAAAAACACGGTCTCCATGTCATTTAACCCCAGACAACAACTTGCCAAGGTCAGTCACTCCTATCTTTCAAAGCCTTTGTGTTGCTTCAGTTTAAGATGTCACCCACTCTTAAGTACCATGGCGTGTGGTTGGATAAAAACCTGGATTTCTTCAACAATACTGACATCATACACAAAAAACTCTGCCCAGAACTCATCGCCTTTTACAGGAACCAGTCCTGACTGCCCCTCCCTGTTGAAAGATTCTGTTAAGAATGACTTCCTTCCAATGTTTGACCACGCATATGTGGTCTGTGGTAACACCCCCAAGTCCACCCTAGCCATGCTGGTCCCCCGCTTTCAGTCCTTCTGTTGCTTTCCTACCAGCTCCTCCCTATGCACTAATCACTGCTCCCTGTACCAGAACCTTCTGTTCCCTTTGTTGTATCTCAGCACCTCTCTTACTGTACTACTTTCCTATCAAAAATACTGGCTTTCTTTACTGCCTTCCTACATTCTTGTCCTCTCACTCTTTATACCATCCTACTCACTCTGCTCCTTAGACTCCTACTTCTTCAGCGTTCCTTGCTGCAACACCTCTGCTTGCCAAGCTGCCTTTTCTGTAAGACTGACCTCCCTCTGGAATGCCTCCTTGCCATCTGCCACTCTTCCTCCTACCCTTCGCTTAAACAACTACTCAGAACTCGCCTCAGCTCACTACACCCTAATTTGCTCTTGCTTAGAGATCTCTATGGCTTAGTCACAACCCAAATCCCTTTTACACTCCCTTCCCCAGGTTGTCCTGATAGTAAAAGTCATGTTCAGCTGCATCATAGTTTTAATGTGCTTCAGGTGTCTAATCCTCTGTCTCAGTACTGCTGCATTTCCATTTGATACTGACACTTTGTATTTTTAATTGAACTGGTCAAGTATATCTTTAGTTTGCACTGCTTCAGATGTAAATTGTGACTGTGTGTGGAGGGGTTGTGGGATAACAGATGGACCAGACACCGAACTTCAAGTTCAACACACAGTCTCTGTGTGGTGATTATTCAAAACACAGAAATAACCTTCAGCAATGGCATATTCCTTGTTTAGTACATCAGTTTGCAGCAACAGCCTGTATGTCCTTTCTCTGCACTTAGCCAGCACATACTGATCTCTGATCTAAACTTTTTTAGTGAAAACCCTTCATCCCTATGTGGGCCTTGTTTGCTTGGGTAGTGGGGACTCAAAAAGAAAAACAAAACAAGATACAGACAAAGAACCTTGATGCAGAATTACTGAAAAAAGGGTTACCCCAAAGGGCATTGGCAACAAATCAAGTTTCAAAGAAATACATCATCATACATTCTTCCGTAATGCAAAGCAGCATGGGATATATGCAAATCACCATGGAATTTCAGACTTGTTCAGTTTACAGCAATTTACATGCATTTTAAATAACACAACTAACTTAATTTCTATAATACAATCACATAGTACTTTTTACCTTTATCAAAAATGCCTAGTGCCGTAGTATTTTCAACATTTACAGGTTTCATAAACATAAGGTATATACATCAATGTATTTTATGGCATAGTGCCATTGCATACTAAATACAACAGCGATAAACACAACCTGCTTTACATACGCTTGGAGGTCACCATAATAATCTCCCTGTATGAGGACCTGAGAGGGAAAAGAAAAATTAAAGAAGACACTACAGCATAGTCAAGAAAGGGAAGGGGATGCCCATAGTTGGTGAACCTTATGGACTAGAAAATGTAAAGAATAGATTAGGCTAAGAAATAGAACTGTTGCAACAGATTTAAGGAAAGGTCGATACTCAAGAGTGGCAGGAGCACCCTGTCACACCATGCCATGCAGGCGTTGAACAGTCACTGTATTGTTTTTATACCTTCTCTCCCAATTTGTAGCACCTTCCCCAGGGTCACACTAGGAAACAAGCCTTGGTTCATTGCACCTCTCACGATTACCAGTTTCTAAATAAATAAATGAGGCCTCAACTAATGTGTACAGACCTGTACAGGGCTCCAACTGACATGTACATAAACCTGTACTGTGCCCCAAATGAAGAGTAAGTAATGCAGACCTGTATGGGGCCCCGACTGAAATAATGCAGACTTGTATGGGGCCCCCACTGAAGTGTATGTATTGAAAACCAAGTACCTAATGCAGAACTGTACAGAGCCCCATCTGAAGTGTATGTAATGCAGACCTGTACTGGGTCTTGACTGACGTGTGTATTGCCAGCCTGTGCATGTGCTCCAGCTGGAGTATATGTAACAGAGACATTTACATGGCCCCAAGTGTACGTGACTGACACCTGTATAGGGCCTGCTCCCAACACCTTTTTATCTGTGGTTTATAATATTAAAATGTGCATCAAGATTCTGTACCCTTGGCTCTGGGTACATGGTAAATGTTTTCTTTGTTATTTCAGCCAGAGAGATGACCCGAGGGAAGTTCCTCAACATCCTGGAGAAACCCAAGAAGTAGCCATAGCCTCACATGATTGGATCAGCCTAGCTCTGGCCCCAGGAAACTGTTCTGTCAGAAGCTGCCAATAGCCTTGTGATTAACCCATATCACAGAGTGCAATGTCTGCAGTAAAAACTTATAACATGCCATAAATTAACAAAAAACTGCCTGCTTTGTGTGTGTTCCATATAATTCCACAACAAAACCGACATTTTATCACCAAATGTTTTGGTTCAGCCAGTTGACTTCTAACTCTGGACATGTACCACTCTTATCTTAAAATATATTAAAACATCACATCTTAAAATAATGTTTTTGTTACTTCATCTTCCTCTCTAATTCTTGAAGTGCTTCAGAAGGTGTATGCAGTTTTAGCAATATAAGAACATAGCACCACAAACCTACAACACATGTTATTGAGTTATCAGAGCTGAAGATGGGAGTAATGAGGGGATTATATGCAGCTTTGTTTGAATGTCTGTTTTGCATGTTTGGCAGCTTTAAATTGTAGACTGGAGCAATAACAAGGGCTTGGTTTCTCCGCTGTTGTGAGGATCTGATTCATCATGTTTCAGAACTGTAGTGTCTTTGCAGGTATTCTGGTTTTACAGTTGTTTATCCACAATAGCAAAAGCAACCGGTGCATGCCAGTTATAGCGTAATATATGTACAGACATATCACACAGTCCCAATAAAAATCCTTCTTCCGTATGCTGGTAAGCTCTACACTTTGTCATGTGACAGAACGATTACATTGACTTGCCTACATCACTTGTAGAAAGCCACTGCACTACCACTGAAGCATTGTCTCACTATTGAAACAAACTCTGGCCAGAGTCAATACGGCTGCAGGAGAGGAATTTGGGTTAAAAATATTAAAAATAATTTTTCTTTTTATATTTTTGCACCTACTGTTCAACACAGCCTTGTGATGAACCTGCCTCATAAAGAAGGGCAGAGAAAATGTTGATCTCCTGGCCTAAAGGTGATGTCATGCAGGAACTACAATATCAACTTTTGGGCTGCAAATACACATTTTGAGCAGGAGTTGAAAATGACAGCTGTCACATTAATGAGTCTGTATGAAAATGACTTTGTTGAAATGTGGTAAAAATACTGAATATTACCAAAGTTATGAGCCCGCATTTGTAAAATTCAGCATAGCCTTACAACTTAAAGCAACAGTGCAACAATTGCTGAAAATTTTGACCTATACTTTTCTATGCTGTTTTAGACTGCCACTTACCTCCTGACTTGTATGATACCCTTCTTTCCACAATTTGAGTCTGCTTGAGTACCTTTTTCATGTCTGAAATAATAAAAGGAGCACTCCTTTTAATGTGTCTTGAACCAGGTTTTCATCAGTATTTGTGGCTGTTTTTGGACAACTGTTGTTCTATAAGGGCAGATAGCACTGCCTGCTGCATAGTGGTTCATTTTAGTCACAACAGAAGTGATGTATAAACAACAGATGGTCAAAATTAGCTGAAAATACTGATGAAGACCTGATCCGCACCGTATTAACCCTTAGGCTGCCGAAAGAGTTGGAGCATATAGAAATTTTGGACTGATGTATCAATCCGTGTCTTAGCAAGGGTTAAAAGAAGTGCTCCTTTTATTCTGTCAGACATGAAAGAAGTGCCAAAGCAGACTCAGACTGTGGAAAGAAGGATATCATACAAGTCAAAAGTAAGTGGTAATCTAAAATAGAATAAAAATGCATTTGCCAAAATTGTAACCAGATTATTGCACTGTTTTAATAGGTGAACATACTAGAATCTTACAACACAAGAATGTGCAAAGTATAATACCACCCCATATTAAATTTATTCAAAGTCAGGGAATGCATTGCTATTTTTTTTTTTTTTTTTTTTTTTTTTTTGGCATTGAAAAAGTGTAATATGGTCCACAGGGAGGAAATTCGGATACAGCTTTACTTAATCAAGCCCTACCACAGGGGGGTAAGTGTCCACCCCAGGAAAGGAGAGCTGCCGATAGGTGGCTCTGTCCTGTTCCTAACTTCCACCCTGGCCGGCTCCTCGATGACCTGAGGTAGTTCCCAAACCTGGGTCGCTGGCATGACACGTGGTAAGGCTAGATGCTTCAACCCTCTGCACTACCAGGCTGGCAGGTGATGGCCTTCTAAACTGACCTGCCAGTAGAGATTGTGGACATGAAGACAGTAGAGCAGTCCCCAGCGTTGCCCATCCCTTAGCTTTTGCCAGCACTGAGCCAGTATGGCTGTGGAGAGCTTTTAGGAGTGTCAGGAGCGTTGAAAAGAATATGAGGTGCTCTCCACGCACAGAGTCAGATGTAACACAATCCTGGCTCTCATTATAGAATTTCGCATGTGTGATACTCGCACATGTGCAGTTTCACCTCATAGTCAGCCATAACATGGCAGAACTGACATGACTACATATGTGCCATACTCACATATGCATAGTTTAAGTCAGCACCGGTAAAAGTAAGACTCCACTGAAAATAAGACACTGCATCTTAGCCAATCTAATGTGTATCAGTACATTGTAGATGTGAGTAAAATTAGGACCCCTCTGAAAATGAGATCCTGCATCTCATCGAAGCTGTCCTCTGTCAGTACATTGCAAAAATGGATAAGAGGATGATTCACTGAATATGACATATTGCATCTCAGCCATGCTATCCGGCTGTGTCAGTACATTGTAGCAATGCTATAATACCATCAAGAGGTTCTGGAGACGTGAACATTGAGAGCAAAGCTTGAGAAATGTCAACATTTTTCCAGAGCCTCTGTGATATGTTGCAGGTGAGTTTTGCCATTTAAAATAAATAAAATGGGCCTTAACATTTGTTATAGTGATTCTACTATACTACCACAAGAGTGGTCCCAAGGATGCACCGGGGAACTACAGACTGGTGAGCCTCACATCCATCGTGGGTAAGGTGATGGAGACTATCCTGAAGGAGAGGCTGGTGGCCCTCTTAGAGGCCAAAGGACTGCAGGACAGCAGACAGCATGGCTTCATACGTGGCAGATCCTGCCAAACCAACCTGGTGGAGTTCTATGACTGGTTAACTTAGGCAGCTGGACAGGGGCCCTGCAGTGGGTGTCCTGTATCAGGACTTCAGTAAGGCATTCGACTCAATGCTGCATGGGAGGCTGGGAAGTAAATTAGAAGGCACAGGGGCGGGTGCAAAGCTGGTGAGATAGGTAGGGAATTGGCTTCAGGGAAGGCAACAGAGGGTGGTGGTGGTGGGTGGGGAGCTCTCATGTCCAAGGGTATTGATGAGCGGTGTTCCACAGGGCTCTGTGTTTGGAATATTCATTGCAGACATAATCATTGGACATAAAGAGCAAGATCAGTCTGTTTGTTAATGATACCAAGATGGGAGTGGTGGTGGACAACCTAGGGGGATGGCAGGGATTGCAGGATGATCTGGCAAAACTTGAAACCTGGTCAGACACCTGGCAAAGTACAGTTACGTAAGAACTTACTGTAACAGTAGATCTTTGAGAGAGGCTCTTGCAGTAGGTTATTACATATAGGACTGACGGCAGGCGGCAGGACCCCACGGAAAAATTTCTAGCTAGCAGTCCCTGGCGAGGGACCGCCCCCACGTCAGGTGACCGGCATCAGGAGACGTCGGTATAAAGGGGTGGTCCCTGACGCCCGCCTTCCTGTTCTTTCCTGCCACAGGCCAGGAGAGGCCAGACAAGAGGGGAGCAGATATTCCCTCAATGGAAAAGGAGCTGAAAAAGCTTAGGGGGATGGAGGGCGGGAAGGTATTACCTACTGCAAGAGCCTCTCTCGAAGATCTACTGTTATGGTAAGTTCTTACGTAACTGTACTATCTTACTTCGAGAGGGCTCTTGCAGTAGGTAATTACATATAGGACTGAGTCCCAAGCAGTCTGGAACAAGGAGAAGCACCCGGGGGGAGGAAATCTACTCCAAGTAGAACCTCTAGCTGTGGAAGCCTTGAGAGAAGGCCTTGCAGGACAGCCAGCCCGAAGCCTGCTCTACGGCGAGAGGCAATATCCAAACTGTAGTGTTTTGTAAAGGTATGGACAGAGGTCCAGGTGGCGGCAGCACAGATGTCTGCTGCTGATACATTCTTGTAACAAGCCACTGAGGCAGCGACTCCCCTGGTGGAGTGGCCTCTTACTTGACCCGGGAGGGTCTTGTTGTACTTGTCATAACAGAAAGTGATGCAATGAGCCAACCATTTGGATAGGCATTGTTTAGAAATGGCATTGCCTTCTCTTTTGGGTGCAAAAGAGACAAACAATTGGTCGGTCTTCCTGAGAATTTTTGTCCTGTTAGTGTAGTATCTCAGAATCCGGTGAACGTCCATAGTATGGAGTAAATACTCCCCTTGATTGGAGTACTGCGTAAAAAAGGTGGGTAACTCTATGGACTGGTTCAGAGTAGACTCAGCTACTACCTTAGGGAGAAACTTAGGGTTAGTGCGCAGAGCCACACATTCCTTGTGAAAAATCAAGTATGGAATTTTATACATCAGGGCCTGGAGCTTGGAAATTCTCCGAGCGGAAGTAATGGCCACTAGGAAGAGAGTCTTCCAAGAAAGGAACTTCAAGTCTGCGGAAGCTGCCGGTTCAAAAGGAGGCAGAGTAAGTGTTTTGAGAACAAAGTTCAAATCCCAAGGGGGAGCAGGAATACATATGGGAGGTCTCAGATGGAGGACCCCCTAAGGAAAGTCTTAGAGGCCTCCAGTTGAGCAAATGTCTTGTCTGCAAAGGGGACATGATAGGCCGAGATGGCTACCATGTGGACCTTCAAAGAAGAATGACTAAGACCCAGGTCAAAAAGATGGTGTAGGTACTTCAGCAGAAGCCCCGCTGAACAGGAAAAGGGTTCCACGTCCTTAGAGGCATCCCAGATAGTGAACCTTTTCCACTTCATGGCATAAGTAGATCTAGTAGAGGGTTTTCTAGCCTCCACCAAAATCTCCGCCACTTGAGGAGAAACCCCAAAGCGGGACTGAGCTAAGTCTGCAGGAGCCATGCATGCAGCTGAAGAGATCTGAGGCCTAGATGGACCAAGGTCCCCTGATCTTGGGTCAGAAAACCTTGTGATAGAGGAAGAGGATGATCCTCTAAGTATTGTTGTAGAAGAGAGAACCAAACTTGCCTGGGCCAGAAAGGAGCAATCAGAATCATTCGTGCTCCTTCTGAAGCTAGTTTCTGTAAGACTCGTGGGATACGCGGAATTGGGGGAAAGGCATAGACGAATCTGTCCTTCCAGTCTAGAGACAGAGCATCTCTCCAGAAAACGCCTCGCTCTGGAACGAGCGAGCAGAAGACGGGAAGCTTTGCGTTTAGAGGAGATGCGAACAGGTCGACCTGTGGTGTTCCCCAGAGTCGGAAGATACCTTCTAGGACCCCTTGATCCAGTTCCCACTCATGAGCCAGAGCAGACGAGCGACTTAGCTTGTCTTCCAAGGTGTTGTCGACTCCCGGAACATGAATTGCCATCAGGTGAAGGTCGTGTTTTGTTGCCCAATCCCAAACCCTCATTGCTTCCCTGCAAAGAGGGTAGGACTGAGTCCCCCCCCCCATTTGTTGATGTACCAAACCACGCACATATTGTCCGTCTGAATGGCTAGGTGGCCGGGAAGAATGTATGGGTGAAGGGCTTGGAGAGCGTACAACACTGCCCGAAGCTCGAGCACATTAATGTGGAGTGTCTGTTCGAGCTTGGACCAAGAGCCCTGGGTCTGATGGTGACTGAGATGGACTCCCCAACCTTCGCCCGAGGCGTCTGTGGTTAGAGTCTGGGAGGGGGGAGGACGAAAGAAAGGAACTCCCCGAAGCAGGTTCTCTCGAACCATCCACCATTGCAAGTCTCGGAGGATCAGCGAGGAGACTAGAACAGGGTGATCTAAGTCGTCCACTAACTGATCCCATTGGGAGCGGAGTGTCCACTGAGAAACTCTTATGTGAAGCCAAGTGCGAGGGACTGTCGGGATAGGAGCCACCATGAGCCCGAGAAGGCGAAAGACCGACTTCGCACTGACCCGCCTGGGGCCGGACAACAGACTTATTTGAGTCTGGAGGGTGGACGCCCGGTCTGTTGGCAGGAAGGCCCTGCCAATGGTTGTGTCTAGAATCGCCCCTATAAACTGTAGTCTCTGAAATGGGATCAAGTGAGACTTGGAATGGTTGATGGTACTACCCGGGCAGACAAAAACCTGCTGGGTAAGAGCGAGGCAGCACAGGAGTTCTTCCTTGGATGAGGCTGCTAGGAACCAATCATCCAGGTACGGGAAAACCTGCACCCCCAGAGTACGCAGGTAGGCCACCGCCACCACCACCAGGCATTTGGTAAATACTCGGGGAGCCGAGGATAGGCCAAACGGAATTGCCTTGAACTGGTAGTGGTCCCCCTGGAACACAAAACGAAGATATCTGCGATGGGACAGGCGAATGGAAATGTGCAGGCAAGCATCCTGCATATCCAGAGCACACAGCCATTGTCCCGACCGAAGGAGGGGCAGAAGGCTCTGCAACGAGAGCATTCTGAACCTTTTGTATTCCACAAAAAGATTCAGGGAACTGAGATCTAGAATGGGTCTTAGATCTCCTGTCTTCTTTGGGACCAGAAAGAAGTGGGAATAGTAACCCGTCCCTTGAAGATGAAGAGGAACGGGTTCTATTGCTTCTTTCAGTAGGAGAGCTGAAATCTCTTCCTGGACCAAGAGAAGATGTTCCCGTGAATATGACGACTTGGGGGTGGTGAGGTGGTTTCTGTAGAAACTCTATTGAGTGTCCTTCTGCTGTCAGCTGGAGCACCCAAGAATCTGATGTTATCCTCTCCCAGCCCAGAAGGTGGAGGTAAAACCTCCCTCCTGCCGGTTCCTCCGGGGAGTCCGGAGGCTGTGGGAGAGGAGAGGAGTCAGGTAGTGTGGGGCAGCGCCACAGCTGAAGCACTCACTGCTTTTTTGGGCGGGGGGGCTTAGCAGCTGTGGGGGCCCAGCGTTTTGTGGTCCGCTTTCCTGGGGTTTCGCCTTGGGCCGATTCCGTCTGCAAAAGGGACGGCGCTGCTGCTGATGGGGATGGTACATGGAGTCAACAGACCTTAGTGCCATCCGCTTCTCCTGCAGATCGGTGATGATGTCCTTGACATCCCCACCGAAAAGCACCGACCCCCAGAAGGGCGCTTCCTGGATAGCAGACTGCACTTCTGGGACCAACCCTGACACACACAGCCAAGTGTGACGCCCGTGAAGCCCACGCCAGCTGAGGCTCCATGCAGCAGTGTCCACTGCATCATAGGGTCACACGGGCATGTGTCGACTGGCCGAACGTGCGGAGCGGACATGATCAGCCAACTCCTGCTTGACCTGAGAGTCCGGCAGGGAGTCTAGTTTGGCTTCCACCTGAGTAAGAATGGCCTTCTGGTAATCCCCCATATGACCGGCATAGTTCAGGGCCCTGATCCCCAGTGTGGAAGAAGCAAAAATCTTCTTGCCATACTGGTCCAGTAGGCAGGATTCTTTGTCAGGTGGTGATGAGCTAAGATGTTTTGGGTTAGCCGACCGGCTGAGAAGTCAGCACCCTCGGGAGCCTGGTATAGCCTATTCGACTTCTGCGGAAGTGGGGCTAGAGCTGATGGCTGTTTCCAAATGGTGGTAACTAGGTCGGCATGAGGCTTTGTCCAGGGTGGCACCAAAGTGGGAGCTGTCATGGGCAGATCCAGATGCTCGGCGAGTTTCAACCGCTGAGGGTCTGGTTCCAAAGATTGCCACTGATGAACCTCCTGGATTTTGCATAGCAACTCCGTAAAGGAAGGATCTTCCGGAGGAGACTTCGGAGGAGTCCTTGGCCTGGGCTTCGACGGAGAGCGTGGCTCGTCGTCCCTTCCGGAGCAACCGTTGGAGGAGTCCGTGGGGGAAAGGAAGAAGAAGAGGAAAATTACTCCCTTTCCCAACCTGGGGGAGGAACGGACCCCTTGGGAAGCACCTGAGGAAGCATATCCTGCCCCTCTCTGGGCCCAGAGGGGATAGCCCTGGTGTCCGGAGGTGGTGAGGGAGTGTGCCACCGTGGACGTACGGGAACCTGGGTCAGCACCATCGTCGGTAGGTGGCTCTCCACCTCCCTGGTGAGCTGAGCCTTGGCCTCAGCCCACCAGGAGGCCAGAGTCTCCTGCAAATCCACCGGTGGCTGCGGGGGTGGTGGAGGAGGAGGGGGATAAGGGTATGGATTATATCCATACGGAGAGTATCCGAAACCTGCCGGCGGAAAACCAGGCGTCGGGTATTGTGGCGCCAGGTACTGCGGCGTCGGGTACTGTGGTGCCGGATACTGTGGTGCCAGATACACCGGCGTCGGATAGGACGGAGGGTATCCGGGAGCTGGAGGAGCTGCCGGAGCAGACTGCCCAGCCGGTGGCTTCACGAGCGGGTCCAGGTTGGAGGGCCCGGAGTCGGTAAAACCGGGGTCGAAGCCGGTGTCCAGGGAACCGATGTCAGATCCAGCGGACCTAAAGGAGGATGGTCTGACGGAGGAGGAACCCCAGCGTCACCCGGGATGGAGGGAAAATCCCCGGGGTCAGGCTGGGGAGACTCAGGGTCCCTGGAGGGCAGAGAAGTCTGCGGAGAACCGGGGACGACGGATGTTGAGGGGTCCATCATCGGTTCTTTCGCCAACCGGACGTCGGACGAACCGGAGTGCGGTTTTACAGTGAGATCCTGGCGGGCACCAGAGGAGCCGGCATCTGGCTTATGGGACCCCTCGCCGGAGGCAGACCGAGAAGAAGGATCGGCCTGGTCCGGCGGGAGAGGGGCCACACGCCACCCCAAAGGGTTGTGCGCCTTACAGGCCATCTCCACACGGACGTCGGAGGAGCCGACGTCCGGCTTACCGGAGTCACCCACACCAGTAGGCCGCGAAGCCATGGCCGAACTGGGGGCGGAGGCCTCCAATTGCCCGGAGGCGCCCGAAAGGCCCGAGCGTGAGCCAGACGGGTGGGACGCCACCTCAGAAGCCTCCGAGGCGGCCGTCGAGGAGCGGTCCCCCGAAGGGGACGTTACCTGAATCGCAGCGACTCCCGAGGGAGACGCGGTGGAGGAGCCCTTGTCCCTGTGCCTCTCCTTGTCTTTCTTCTTCCGATGGCCTTCGGAGGAAGTGGACGCCTGCCTCAGTTTTTTGAGCTCCTTCTCCATCGAACCCATCTTTTTCTTCAGGATGTGGGCTTCCAGGGATTGCTGCCGCCTTTTCTGGGTAGCCGCGTTGAAGCTGAGGCAGTGCTGGCACTTCTCAATCGGGGCCTAGACAGAACAGGCACAGAGAATGACTGTCCTTGTGCGGGAGTTGGGCGCCGCACGAGTCGCACTAATTTTTGTGCTCGGAGGGTGTAGGGGACAACATATACTGACAGATGTACTGACGATTGTCGAAAAAGGAAAATTATTCAGTAAAACCGTGAAGGGAGGCTGACAAAGTGAAGAACTTTTCTGGCATTCTGCAGGCTAACGGGAAAAGAACTGGACCGCCCCTTTATACCGACTTCTGATGCCGGTCACCTAAAGTGGGGGCGGTCCCTCACCAGGGACTGCTAGCTAGAAATTTTTACGTGGGGTCCTGCTGCCTGCCGACGTCAGTTCTATATGTAATTACCTACTGCAAGAGCCCTCTCAAAGTAAGATCGGGGGTTTAATGCCAAAAAGTGCAAGGTGCTGCATTTTGAAGTGAATAACCCAAGGAGGAGTTACCAGCTGGGGCGAGTGCAACTAGCCCAGACAGAGGAGGAGAAGGATCTGGGCGTGCTCATTACAGGATCAGTGAACAACTCGGCACAATGTAGGAAGGCAGCTGCAAAGGCCAACAAAATGCTGGGTTGCATTGCAAGGGGTATATCCTCGAGGAGGGAGGAGGTGATTTTGCCACTATATAGGTCATTAGTTAGACCGCACCTGGAGTACTGCATGCAGTACTGGTGTCCATATCTGAAGAGGGACATTAAGTTTCTGGAGGGGGTGCAGTGTGACAAAGATGATCAAGGGGCTGGGGGACTTGTATGAGAGGAGGCTGAGGGCGTTGAACATATACACACTGGAGGAGAGGAAGGACGGAGGGGCATGATTGAAACCTTTAAGTACATGAAGGAAATAAACAAGACGGGTACAGAGGGACTGTTCAAAGTAAGAGAAGGGAGGGACACCAGGGGCCATGATATGAAACTGGTGGGAGGAAGGTTCAGGAGGGAGAGGAGACACTTTTTCACAGAGAGGGTGGTAGCTGGGTGGAATGCATTACCGGCAGAAGTATCCAGTAGAACCGTGTACTGCTTCAAAAGGGGATGGGACAGGACAAGGGGGAGGGTTGATGGAGGGAAAGGGAGGGGCAGCTGCAGAATAAGGGGTGCTAGCTGCACATTCGAGCAGACTTCTTAGACCTCTAGGCCTTTATTTGCTGGCAAATTTCGTATGTTCATAGGCATAATAAAGTCAATTGTGTACATATATTGATTTGAGCATACAGGAAAATGTACAGGAGTGTTGTCCTAGTTTTACATGAAAATACAGAGAAAAGGAGGGTGACCTACAGAGAAATGCTTTGTTCAATCTGGGAACACTGCAGTTGACACCACTGTCATTCTTTGTAATGCCCTAGGATGCCCCTTGCAACCTACGAAAACCCTAAAAGATTAGCTGTCTAGCATTTATTTACCCTTCCTACAAGTATAAAACCATAATAGTTCCAGTTGCCCCATAGTTGGCCATATCATGGCAGCACTGACATGACTACATATGCGCCAGACTCACATATGCATAGTTTGTCAGTACTGGTAAAAGTAAGACCCCACTGAAAATGATATACTTTATCTTAGCCATGCTAATGTGTATCAGTATATTGTAGAAGTGGGACTCTCTGAAATTAGTTTGTGCATCTCATCAGAGCTGTCCTTTGTCAGTACATTGCCAAAATGGATAAAAGTATGACCCACTGAATACGACATACTGCATCTCTGCCAGGCTATCTGATTGTGTCAATACATTGTAACAATGCTGAAATACCATCAAGAGGTTCTGGAGACGTGAACGTTGAAAGCAAAGCCTGAGAGATTCCAGCATTTGTCCATAGCCTCTGTGATATGTTGCAGGTGAGTATTACCATTTAAAATAAATAAAAATAGCCTTAACATTTGTTATGGTGATTTTACTGACAGGCATAAGTTGATAGGCACTCAGTTGTGTACATGTATTGATTTGAGCATACAGAAAAATGTACAGGAGTTTTGTCTCAGTTTTGCATGGAAAATACAGGGAAAAGGAGGGTGCCCTATAATGGAACACTGCAGTTGACATCGCTCTTATTCTTTATAATTCCCTCCCTAAAATATTAGCTGCCTAGCATTTGAAAACCCTTTCTATATCCAATGCTACTAATTAGGCCCAGAAAGGGTTAACGTAAATCAGCTATTCAGAGGAAATACTGACACACGCACAGGGAGAGTTCACTAAGACTGTAATTTGACACTATTGCAGTTGAAGCTGTTATCTGTTGAATGTCATGTCACTAAATTATTGGTCTCCAAAGATAGCAAGTCAAATTGCAACGAAAAAAGCTGAGAAAACTGTTGAAACTGGTCTAATCAACAGCCCTCTTGCATTAGCTCTAAAAATGCTATTTATCAAGTTGGATTCAAAAGTATGCATGTGTTTCTTGTACTCACTCACTGAACCATTACAAGTTTGGGGAGGAAATGCGATTGTCCACAGCATGTTTCTTAATCCCTAGGTTGCCGAAAGAACTAAAATGAATCTATTTGATTGAGCCCTGGAAAGATGTTCAGTCTGCAGCACTACAAGGGTTAAATTGAAGGAATGCAAACAGCGAAAGGATCATTCGAAAATCCCAAAGGAAGTGTTCTACAGTCTGAATCTTGTAGCTCATTTTTAGAACTGAAGCAATAGGGCTGCAGGCTCTGCCTGCCTGCAGCCCTAAAAAACGACTGTTAACATTTTCAGATTTTTTCAAATAAATTTGAAGATATTTTTTCTTGGCCAATATACTAGTTGGTGAAAGGTGCATGAGGGGCAAAATGTTGAGAATCAGGGGTTTTGCTGACAGAAAAGCATACCAGCTTTTACTAACCTCAGCAGAAGACTTCACCCAAAATAGCCAAATGATATACCATTCATTATGCTATACAGTACTATATAAAATAATACTTTCACCCTATTTTATTTCAGAAGTGAGATCTCATTATTAGTATTTTTTGCCCAGTTAGCTATCTACTTTTACAGCACAGAGGGACTGATGCCCAGGGAGGTCAGTAGCGTGCTCCACACTAACTCCACCAGTTCTCTCCTGATTCACACTGGAGCACTGATTGGCCAGTAGGTGTGAACATTTTTCTTCGGCTACACTGCTGGAACTAGAGCCATCTTTTCTCAGTTATTGTAAGTTCAACTTTTAATCATAATGGACATTTTATAGGCACAGTAATGCACTCCAGGTGGATGGTCACCGAGAAATTCACACATTCCTTGGATTTAAATGGATAGAGACATGGTTAATAGAACCCAGGTAGTTTGGGGTGCCCCAGGGTTGCGTCCTTGGCCCTGTACTATTTGGTATTTTCATAGCTTATCTACATCATGGTATTAATGGTCACATCAGCAGATTTGCTGACGATACTAAAATTGGCAAGGAAATTTACTCCATTGACAAAATCTATAGTTTTAGGAAAGACAAACAACTTGAAAAATGGGTAATAGAAAATAAAATGCATTTCAGTGAGAACAAATGTGTCATTATGCACCTTGGTGCAAAGAATCCACAGACTCAGTATTATTTGAATGGTAAACCATTGAATCAAGTGCAAACAGAAAAGGACTTGGGTATTGTAATGAACAGCCTTTTGACCCCGGGTGATCATTGTTGTCAGACTGCACTAACAGCTAATAAAGTCTGGGCTTCCATAAGGAGAGCCTTTACTTCCAGGCATGAAGGATGCATCCTGCCCCTGTATAAATCATGCATAAGGCCACATCTGGATTACGTGGCCTCCCTTTGGGCACCGTATCCTACAAAGGACAAACCCCATATAGAATGTCCAGAGAAACGCTACAAAGATTGTACCCAGGATTAAGAAACTCTCTTATCATGACAGACTAAGCTCAACCTATATGACATTGAAACCAGAAGACAGAGGGGTGATCTTTTACTGCTATATAATGTTCTGCAGGATACCCACCTGATGACTGAATGTGACATCAGTTATGCTGCAAAACCAAATAACTTGAGATGTCCCAAAACAGTTATTGATACAAGGGCAACAACTAATAAAAGAAAATACTCTTTTTAGTATTAGAACTATTAAACTATGGAATACACTCTCACAATATATTGTGGATTCAAAGAATGTACCATCTTCTAAGCACAACTTAGACAAACATCTTCTGGGACAGGATAATACCTAGACCACATGGTGTGGGAGGGTAGACTCAGTGGGCCTAGTGCCACCTTCTACTTTCTGTTACCGAGTATTCCTCAGTAAAAAGGTTTGCATGTGTTTTCCCCAGCAACTACACACAGGACAGGAGTGCATTCTTGCTTACATGTAACAGTTTATACAGTCAATTCTAGGGTACTCTAAAACTCACTCAGTCCCAGGTGGCCATTTTGAATAAGGTTAAGCATAGAACATTTCAACTCACGTGAGTTCTGGGGCTGAGGGTTTTTAAAGAGGTTTTATTTACTGTAGTACTGTCCTACTGTCCACATCACAGCAGTGAAAATGCACTTTTAGTCTGGGCCAGTTGCACCAGTTGTGCTGTGGAGGCAGCGCTTAGGCTTTGTTGGAGGAGAAAGGTAGTTTCTCTGCCTTCCACATAACCCATTTGGTCCTCTGCCTTTGCCCCCTTTGCATTTAGTTCTTTTTTTCTGCTAAAAGGTACAGGCCTCGTTCAAGTGATTGATGAGTGTACTAATTTTCAAACAGTTTTTGTGACCCCCCCCCCCGAAGTTTTACTTCAGTCTTCAACTCCTTTTCTTCACTTTGTCCTGTGGATCTAGATCCATTGTCGAATTTCACCATGAAACAAAAGAAAAAGCAAATCTTCATTGAGAATGTCTCCTCCAGTGGGCCACACCTTTGGAACTGTAAGCTGTTGGCATCTGGACCACCCAGAAATTTGCTAGCTGGGGGCCGTCCGTGATGACGTGCAGTGTTGGTGCCTGTATAAGTGTGGGTGGCCCCATTGTTACTCCGTTCTTTCTCCTGCCGTTGACTGCTCATCAGACATGCAGAGAATCAACACTGTTGACTTATAAAAGCTCTCTGTATTTGATGCTTTTGCCAGGGCTACTGCCACTGGCATATGCCTTTGGTGGTATTTCTGGCTTTATGGCTGGATTTGCCACTGATGTACAACAGGGTGTGCTGAATGCCCCTTTAAGAGGCTCCAGGCTGTTCTGGGGCGATATTGAAAATTATCTATATGAGCTTCAGTCCTCCAGAATGACTTTAAAATTGCTTAAATCTTTTACCCCTCAGTCCACCAGAGGATGTGGTAGGGGAACATTTCGTAAACCTGCTGCCCATGCCTCCCATAAGCAGCCTCATGCTAAAGAAACATGGTGGAGGTCCCCTTCTCCCTGGTGCCTGTGCAAAGGCACCCAAAGGTATTGGTCAAGGCGGCACCGTGCCACCCTGGTACCGTCTGACTTTACACCTCCTCCCCCTCCACTGCTGCCTTCTGGGGTGCAAGTGGGGGAGGCAGTATAGCGCAGTGGTTTAAGGCTCTGAGCTGCAAATCTGGTGACATCCAGCAGACTAGACCTGGGTTTGAATCCCATAGCTTCCACTTACATACTGTGTGACCCTGAGCAAGTCACTTAACTTCCCTGTGCTCCCAGGTCGCACCTGTAAAAAAGCTTTCAGCTTAGTGTGCTACTCCTGGTTAAACAACAAAAAAAAAAAGGATCTCCCTTCATATTCCGAAAATGGAGGGAGAGCACAACAAACAAGTGGGTCATGAAAATAGTGTAAAAGGGGTATGCTATGGAATTACTGTCTGTCTACCCCTCCAGTACATCCTCTACATCCTTGTCATTATCCTCGGGGCACTTATTCCTTCTGCTGTCAGAAGTTCAGTCGCTTCTACACAAGTAAGCTATTGAACCCATTCCTCCCCAAGAAAGAAACAAAGGGTTCTATTCCAGAGACTTCCTGGTTCCCAAGTGGTCAGGAGAGCTACAACCTGTACTGGACCTAAGAGACCTAAACTTGTTCACTGAATATAAACAATTTTGAATAGTGCCTCTTCAGGTTCTCATCCACCTGCTGCAAAAGGGGGACTGGCTGTGTGCCCTGGATATGAAGGCCACATGCCTTTATATCAAGATTTGCAAATGCCAGAGGCAGTTCCTTCACTTCATGTTGGAGGGCAGCCATTATCAATTCCAAGTCTTGCCCTTTAGTTTGTCCCTAGTCTTTACCAGATGCTTAGCAGTTGTAGCAGCAGCCTTCCGAAAGAAAGGGCTTTATGTTTTCCTGTATCTTGACGACTGGCTCCTGAAGGCCCCATCTATAGAAACATAGACAACAGAAAAATACCATTTACGTGTTCTGTGAATACTGTACTGGGCTACCTTTGGTTTCTATCCGACTCTGGTCTTCGGTACTTGTCTATTAAAGTGCATATGGCTGCTGTTTCGGCATTCCATGCTCCTGTTGATTGGTGCAGGGTGGTACAACTGGAGGTGTCCTGTACATTTCTAAAGGGTACTCTGCACATGCATCCTCGGATTCGCAAACTCTTGGGACTCAATTTTGTTCTGGAGGAATAGACTTCAGCTACGTTTGAGCCTGCTGCAGCATGTGAGATGTTTCCTTTCATGGAAAATGCAGTTTTTGGTCAGCATGATTTCTGCTTAGTAGGATTTCTGAGCTTCAGGCTCTGATATATGAGCCTCTTTATTTGATTTTCCATGATGACATGGTGTCTTTGCGGACAAATCCTAATTTTCTGCCAAGGTGGTCTCTGATACACCTTCCTGTATATTATCTGGAGCACGCTAACAAGGGTGAGGAACACATAGAAGACCGGGGCGCTGAAATCCTGCTGGCAGTGGGCTGCAGAAACAGAAGCTCAGGCTAGGAACACAGATAAGCACACAATAGAGCAACATCAAAGTCAGTGAAAACGAGTAAGTGACATCAGAAAGGAGGTTCAGTAACCAAACCTCATGAAAGTACAGAGCACAGACTTAATTCCTGGAGTATTTCTCAGCTCTGCACTTTCATGCGGTTTGATTATTAAACCTCCTTTTTGCAGCCACTTACTTGTTTTCTCTGACATTGTTGCTGCTTTGTCGTGCGCTGCATCGATGTACCTAACAGGGGAGATGCCTTGCTCCATATACTTGGGGTCCGACTCTCAAAACTTGGCACAAGCCACGCCAAAGGTGGCTTGCGCCAATCGCCGGTGTGCCACGGACCCTGTGCCCGATTCTCTAGCAGGCAGGATCGGGGTGGCAAAGTCCCATGGCTTGCGGCAACCATAGTGGTGTACCAAACAGAGGGCACACCTAGACAAGTTGCCACAAGCCTTTGGCGGCCATGTGGCAGTGTAACTGAGAGGTCCCTGGTAGTCTAGCACCCCCAGCTCCAATCCCCTCTCAGTATTATAAAAAATCCCTGGTAGTTTAGTGCCCCCCCAGCCTTGATTGCCTGTTATAATAAAGTGGTGTGTACCCCTCCAAGCCATGATCTCCTGTTATGATAATATAGTGTCCCAAGTCCCGATTGCTCGTTATAATATAGTGGCCCCTCCCAAGCCCCGATCTCCTGTTATAATGATATAGTGGCCCCCCCAGCCCCAATCTCCCTATGTTTAATAAAATCCCTGGTGGTCTAGTGGACCGCCCGGTCCTGATCCACCGTTAAATAATATCCAAAAATTCCTGGTGGTTTAGTGGACCACCACCCTGCAGTGCCCTACCACCCCGCTCCTCCCTCAACCTATAACCAAGCCGGCGAATGGCGCAGTCTACCGATCACCACCACAGCCAGCCTCCGACTGAGCTCTGAGTGAGCGCGTACTGTATATAGTGGGCACTCAGTGATTGACCGGGAGGCATATGGAAAAGCATGTCACTGCACCTTGTGTTGAAAAAGAGAAGGAACTCTCAGCAGACAAACCAGCCATGCCCTCTGCTGAGAGCATTGCCAAAGCCCTGACAATATTACAAGCCCTTCAGGCTATCGGTTCTCTCACCCCCGCCCTGTTTCGTCTTCAGCTCTCCCCAGCCAGGAACTGGAATTTCTATATGAGGAGGAGGAAGGAGAACCCATCGAGCCTGAAGTCTTCCTGGAGCAGGACTTCGGTTCCCTACCTCAGGGACATGAGGATTACTCGTATCACTATGCCTTTGTGAGACAGATGGTAGATATTCTCACTCTTGCCACACAAGAGACAGTGGAAGACAAGGATGAGTTTGTGGATATGATAGGACTAGTCCCCACAAAATGGCTTCCGCCTATCCACAAGTCACTAAAAAAGGCTGCCCTCAAGATTCTGCAGGCCCCCACATCCATACCAGGGGTCAATAAGAAAATAGAAAAGAAATATCAGCTTGACTGAACAAATACAGGGGGCTGCCTGTGATAAGGCTGGGATACCTTTATCTTCTCACTCCCCGACAAGGACTCCAGGTATCTGGACAGTATGGTGAAGAAAGGGTACCTGGCAGCTTCCCTCCTCAGGCAAGCTACCTACATGGCCTATACAGCACAGTACCAGAAGGTTCTCTGGTCATCAGTCCTGGCCATGAGTGGTAAGATTACCGGGGATATAGCTGTTGACCTGGCTGAAACAGCCAGGACAGCCCTAGATGCCACTAAGTATCAGTTTCACATGGCAGTGGATGCTAATGATACAGCTTCTAGGTTCATGGCCCTTGCCACTTCCATGAGGAGATTTGCTTGGCTCAGGGCTGCCAACCTGTCCCAGGACACCCAGGCTAAGGCCATGGACTTCCCCGTGAGAATAACTCTGTTCTGGGATAAAATTGAGGCCTGTGTGAAGAAGGTGGAGGAGTAGAAATCCACCTACAGTAGCAACTCAGCTCGGGACAAGCCTTCCACATCCTACAGGACTCAAGGTAGGGGAGGCAGGGTAAAGGTCCCTGTCCTAGACCCTTCTTTCAAGCCCAAGCAATGCCAGACTACCAGCAACTCTGGTTACTTCAGGGGTAGGAGCAGGAAGTCCACAAGAAGGGCTGACCCAGCACCTCTGTCCAAGTCCCAGCCCAAACAGAGCCCCTGACATGTTTGCACAGGTCACCTCACCACACCCAGTAGGAGGCAGGTTGGCTCTCTTCCTCCAAGCGTGGCAAGCCATCACCACAGACAAGTGGGTCTTGGAGGTAGTGAGCCAGGGCCTGTCTCTAAACTTCAAGATGTTTCCCAGACTGCAGAACAGGCACTTCTGCCCAGCAACCTCAGCAGAAAAGGCACTGTTGGAGTTAGAAGTCACCAACCTACTGCACATCAAGGCAGTATAACCTGTCCCCCTGTCTCAGAGGGGAGAAGGCTTCTACTCCAGATACTTCCTTACCCAAAAGAAAAGTGGAGAATGGCGACCTATTTTAGATCTCCAGCTTCTGAACAAACATTTGACAAAGCCAAAGTTCAAGATGGTCACTTTGGCCATGATCATTTCCACCCTGCAGCAGGGGAATTGGCTGGCATCTCTGGATCTCAAGGATGCCTATTTCCACATTCCCATCACACCCAGCCACAGGAAGTACCTGAGGTTCAGGCTGCCCTCCGGTCACTACCAGTTTTCAGCACTACTCTTCGGCCTCACTTCTGCCCCCAGTGCATTTACCAAGTGTCTAGCTGTGGTCGTGACACATCTAAGAAGGCTAGGAGTCACAGTGTTCCCTTACTTGGATGACTGGCTAGTCATGTGATAGCCCCCCCCAGCACACCAGGGATTCTCTCACCCTCACTCAGGGCACTTTGGAGTCTCTGGAATTTCCCAGAAGTCCCAAGTAGAACCCACCCATGCTGTAGAGTTTATAGGAGCAGAGTTAAACACCCTGCAAGGGAAGGCTTTCCTCCCACAATACAGGGTACACAGTATACTAGCTCAAGCAGGCTCCTTCGAGCTCAACAGAACCAGGTCAACAAGGCACTTCCTGCAGCTCATGACACACGGTGACTGCCACAGCCATGGTGCCAGGGACCAGATTTCAAATGAGGGACATCCAGTTCCATCTAAGGTCAGCTTTGGTCTCAGAGGAGGGATCCTCTGTCCAAACTAGTACCTGTCACAAAAGTTTCTTTTTCAGGCTCTGGAATGGTGGCAAGACAGAGACAACCTCAGGGAAGGAATGCCCTTTCAACAGCAAGTTCCCTCAGTCATCCTAACCACAGATGCCTCCCTCCTGGGTTGGGGAGCACATCTAGATGATTTGGCAGTGAGCGATACCTGGTCCCCTCAGGAGTCAGTCTTGCACATCAGCCTGCTAGAGCTCAGAGCAGTTCTCCTGGCACTGCAGTCCTTCGCTTCCCAGATCAAGGGCAGGGTAGTGGAAGTCAGGACAGACAACACCACTACCATGTACTACATCAACAAATGAGGCACCAGGTCGACCTTGCTGTGCACAGAGACCCGGAAGGTATGGTACCTGGCCTACTCCCTGCAGGTGTATCTATCTGCAATCCACCTGCCAGGCAAGGACAGCATCTTGGCAGATTCCCTCAGCAGAATCCGCCGGAATCACCATGAGTGGTCCCTAAACAGACAAGTTCTGACTTCAGTATTCAGAAGGTGGGGCACACCAAGATCTCTTTGCCTCCACAGACAACCATCACTTAACCATTCTGTTGCAGGCCTTCAGCTTGGGGGACAGTGCCAGTGGATGCCCTGGCACTGGATTGGTCAGATTGGTTTCTCTATGCCTTCCCTCCCATCCATCTGTTGCTCAGAGTCCTCATAAAGCTCAGGACCCACCCAGCAACTATGATTCTGGTGACAGCAGAGTGGGCGAGGCAGCCATTGTACTCCTTCCTGCTAGCCCTCTCCATGTCACAGCCCATCCATCTTCCTTAGAGGCATAATCTCCTGACCACATCACAGGGCAGGATCCTGTACCCCAACCTCAGGTCTCTCTGCCTCAAGGCTTGGCTCTTGAAGACCTATACTTTTAGGCTTTACAACTCTCTGAGGAAGTCTTAAATGTACTTTGGGGTAGGGGGGGTTCTAGAAAACCCTCAACCAGGAAAACATATGCTTCCAAATGAGAGGTTCTTATGATACAAACAGAAAAAGATCAGCTCCTCTCAGTCTCAGCTGCATGTGCTCCTGGACTATTTGGCCCACCTGCACTCACTGGACCTCAGGCCCTCCACTATAAATATCCACCTTGCTGCCATTTCAGCATATGTCTCAGCTGGTAAAGAGAGGTCAATAGCCTCCCACCCTGTCTTCAGGAAGTTATTTAAGGGGCTTCTTCACCTCCACCTTCCCTGAGGGAGCAAGACCCTTATTGGGACTTGAACATTTGCATAGCCAAACTCATGGAACCTCCATTTGAGCCATTGGCAACTGCAGACTTAAGGTATGTTACCTGGGAGGCTGTCTTCCTGGTAACTATTCCTTCAGCCTAGCGAGTCGTGAGTTACAAGCCCTGCGCACAGACCCAAACTATATCTCTTTCCACAGGGACAAAGTGGTGCTTAGGACCAATAAGTTCCTTCCTAAGATGGTCTCTGAATTCCACATGAACCAGTCAGTATCCCTACCAGTCTTTTTCACAGCTAACTCCAGCCCTGGTGAGTGAAAGTTGCATAGCCTAGATATCAAGAGGGCACTCGGCCACTACCTTGACCGCACCAAAGCTTCTAGGCCAGAACACATACAATTGTTCCTGACCTATGGGGAAGTGGGAAAAGATAAACCAACGTCCAAAAGAACTATCACAAACTGGATAGGCGCCTGCATTTAGTTTTTCTACAGCAAAGCTAGCAAACGGTCACCTAAGGGCATACTCCACCTGTGGCACAGCTGCATCAGTGGCTATTGCAAGGGACATTCCCCTGCTGGAGATCTGCAAAGCAGCTACCTGGAAAACTGTAGACACTTTCACAAAGCACTACTGCTTGGACATACAGTCCAGAAGTGATGCCAGGTTTGGCACTGCAGTCCTGCAGAACCTATTCCCTCAGCAGGTTCTGTACCCAACCTCCCAAGGTACTGCTTGGAAGTCTGCATTAGTTAAGCATACTGAGGGATTCCTGAGGTTTGAAGAAAAAAAAAGTTAATAGAAATCTTGTTTCTTTCAGGGGATCACTCAGTATGCTTAAATCACTCACTCTGCCTCCCCTTCCAGAACTAGATTGGGGGGGGGGTTCTGCACCTCTGCTGGTCACTTCTTGTCCCATCTAACTTTTAAGGTTTCAAACTAGTCTGTTCTTTTCTCTTTCTGGCAGAGAACTGATATTTTTAATCTGCCCCCGGGTAATTTATTTTGGTTAAAGATAGCATAGTTAGGGTTTTTTTTTTTTTTACCCCATTAGGCTATGTAATGAATCTGAGTGGTTTAGAATGCAGTAGCACCTAGGGGCAGCAGTTTGAATTGCGGCACAAGCCAATGATGAATTCCATAATTTACATGTTCTAATCTCTCCTGGGCAGTTCAAAATAGTAGACTGACTGCATTAGTTAAGCATACTAAGAGATCCCCTGGAAGAAACAAGATTATTATGGTAAGTTTTCCTTTTGTACCTTCCTTCTGTTTTCCAGAGAGTCCAACCTAATCTCTTATAGAGATCACAATGGTTAGTCTCAAGGGGGCAGCCAAGAATCAGTTGTGCCAGACTGTTGTAAAGTACCACTGATTTGTGAAGTCATTACCTATAGCATGTTCATATAGAAAATCCATGTAGTCAAACGGCGGAAATATTTGCATTTGGACAATTTTCTGAATAGATTCTGGATCTAGACTGCCTCTGTTCCTGCATTTGCCCAACCCTTATGGTTCTTGTTTATTTTATTTATGTATTTGATAAGTGGGTGAGTACACTGGTCCCAGGGACTGTTTTCAGACATGACTTCTAGGCATAAAAAAGGGGAGGTTCACATTGCTATTTATGACCCAAGAATCAGGAAATGTGAGTCAATTTCCAGCTTGATTAGCAGTGGTTGCTAACCATAGAAGCTGGCCATCCCTGTATTTATTTTTACTATCCCTGCTGTCTAGTGGTGCCCCCCACCCTCCATTTGCCAGCCCTTTGTTTCCCTGGTGACATCTAGTACCCCCCTCCCTCCACTGATCATCACCGTAATGCCGCTTTATCCCTGGCGTCTAGTGGGCTTCCCCCATCCAATCGATGTCCCTGCTATTTTTGACGTTCCCTGGTGTCTAGTGGCACCCCCAGCATCCTATCACTGTCCATTTTTGTCCCCTCTATGTTTTTTTTAATTTGAACCTAAAAAAAAAAAATGAACCTCACTGCATCACTCCTGCATTCTAACCGACCACCCACTGTGCACCCACTTCCCCACACCCACCTTGACACCCCCACAGACCGTCACTCACCAGAACAGGTCCCAGGTTTGGGATCTGCACTCCCAATCGAAGACACTTTTTGCTGCTAGAACCAGCGACTGCAGTATGAGAACTAAGGTAAATGCGGTCCAATGTATTCAATGGGGGTTTCAACTTTGGTGCATAACTCAGTCATTTTTTGAGATACTGACCCCAAATTTTCAACATAGCCATTTGGAGACCCCACCTCATGAACAATATAAGTGCCATTAAGCAACTGCTGTCCAAAAGGTGATTTTGCAGGCTCTTGGTGAATTCACCTTTTGGGCAGGATTTGTGTAATGACAGTCATAATGTTCTTGAGGAGGGGTCATAAGAAGGCTATGTTGAAAATTTGGGGTAAAAATATGAAAAAATGGCAAAGTTATGACCATCCGTTGCAATTTCGTTACGCACCCTCGTAATTATTACCCCACCTCATGTATGTCACAGCTATCATTTTTCAAATACTGGCCAAAATGTGTTTTCACACCTGTGGCTCAGAATGGTATTGCCGTTATGTAGAATTATGATTTGACGGGGACTGGAAAACTTTCTGCACCAGGTACATGAGATGGGGTAATAAGAAAGGCTATGCAGACAATTTGGTAAATATGGCAAATTCAGTTTCAGAACTTTGTATACAATGTCTATTTTATCAATATATACAAGAAGTAATAATTACATGGTTTAAAGTAAAAATACCCATTTTATAAAACTGCTAATCAAAATCGTCTGATTGCAAATCATTTTTATGTTTGCTTGCGCACATGTGCAAGAAACATACGACAGCTTAGGAGAGAAGTGGGTTTTGGAGGTGTGGCACTCTGGCAGCCAACGAGGGCACTGCATTTGGGGGCTTGGCACTGGTGGACCAATGCAGGCCCAGTGTATTAATGACACTGGTTCTGCAGAAGTGCCACCAAGTTAAAACATATTCGCTGCTGCAATTGGGATGCCGCGTCATTGCAGGGCGGTACCTTGCCATACATATGCCGCCCCCGACTTACATTTGCCGATGGAGCCCACTCCCCATTGGTACACTGTAACCCCCTCCCCATTTGTTGTGTGCCGAGGGATCACCTTTGGCAGCATGCGCCCCCCCAACAGTCTTTCTTTGCCAATGGAGGCCCCCAATCCTCATTGGCTTCAGTCCCCCCCAGTTCAATTTGCCGATGGGGTGCCCAATCCCCCATCTACAACAGCCCCTCCAAGCACTCAGGTGGCATTCTGGGAGCCCACCCCAGCATGCCAAAGTCCCTAGGAAAAAAAACAGTCCCGCAGTGTTTTTTTTTTTTTTTCTCTGAACACCTGTAAAACATAAAACTGTCCTTCATAGAGTTCGGTGGTCCCTCCCCAAACCCATGCCCACCCTCTGCGTGACCCCACATCCTCTCACCCCATACTTACCTCCGAAGCCCAGCGCAACAATCTTCAGTGGACCGGCAACACATCTGCACTCTTCAAAGCCAACCGCAAACTGAAGAAATGTCGGTAAACTGTATAATGTCATAAATAGGGTTTTTTCAACTTTGGTGCATATCTTGGGAATTTTGGCACCAAATTTTCAACATGGGTTCTTGGGACCCCTCCTCATGAATTCAGTCACTGTCATTGCATTATTCAGTCCCAAAGGTAATTTCGCGTCACTGCACGAATCACCTTTGGGTACTGATTAATCTAATCGACAGTGCCACTGTTCATGAGGTGGGCTCTCAAAAGGCCTATGTTGCAAATTTGGTGAACAAAATCCAAAATGACTGTTTTACGAGCCGCATTGCGCAGTTTCCACGCACACTGTGAATCTCGCGAAATTTGTAATATTTTCACGCAAAGATTTTCAACACTGGCATTTTTTCACACGCCCTATGAACAGTACAGCTGTCATTTTTCATATCCTGGCTGAAATGTGTTTTTGCACTTTTGGCGCAGAATAGCTCGGTCACTGTGGGAAATCAGTGTTTGGGACAGATTAAGACTGAGCGAGTGAGAGAGGGGGGGAGAGAACGAGCTCAACTGAGCTCTGTTGGGACTGCTGTGGATTTCTTTGTGGGCAGAAAAAGGCGCCAATGCAGGCAGAGCCCAGTGCAAAAGTGCAACCTGCAGCGCCGGGAAAAGCAGAAAGAACGAGTTGGGGGGGAGCAAGCTCAACAGAGCTCTGTCGGGACTGCTGCAGATTTCTTTGTGGACAGAAAAAGCCATCAATGCAGGCAGGGGCCCAGTACAAAAGGGCAGCCTGCAGCACCAGGAGAAACCGAACGAGCGAGTGAAGGAGGGGGAGTGAGCAAGCTCAACGGAGCTCTGTGGGGACTGCAGCGTATTTCTTTGTGGGCAGAAAAAGGCACCAATGCAGGCAGGAGCCCAGTACAAAAGGGCAGCCTGCAGCACTGAGACAAACAGAACAAGCGAGTGAGAGGGGTAGTGAGCAAGCTCAATGGAGCTCTGTCGGGACTGCTGCGGATTTCTTTGTGGGCAGAAAACGGTGCCAACACAGGCAGGAGTGCAATACAAAAGGGTAGCCTGCAGCGCTGGGAGAAATAGAAGGGGAGGTCTGTCAGGACAGCTGTGAACTTCTTTGTGGGTAGAAAAAAGTGCCAATGCAGGCAGGAGCCCAGTACAAAAGGGCAGCCTGCAGTGCTGGGAGAAATAAAAGGAATGAGTGAGAGGGGGAGTAAGCGAGCTCAACGGAGGTCTGTCGGGACAGCTGTGAATTTCTTTGTGGGCAGAAAAAAGTGCCAACGCAGGCAGGAGCCCAGTACAAAAGGGCAGCCTGCAGTTCTGGGAGAAACAGAACAAGCGTGTGAGAGGGGGGAGTAAGAGAGCTCAACGGAGCTCTGTCGGGACTGCTGCGAATTTCTTTGTTAGTAGAAAAAGGCACCAACGCAGGTAGGAGCCCAGTACAAAAGTGCAACCTGCAGCCGAAAAACAGAAAGAATGAGTGGGGGGAGGAGCAAGCTTAACAGAGCTCTGTCTGGACTGCTGCGGATTTCTTTGTGGGCAGAAAAAGGCGTCAATGCAGGCAGGGGCCCAGTACAAAAGGGCAGCCTGCAGCGCCAGGAGAAACCAAACGAGCGAGTGAAGGAGGTGGAGTGAGCAAGCTCAACGGAGCTCTGTCGGGACTGCTGCGGATTTCTTTGTGGGCAGAACAAGGCACCAACACAGGTAGGAGCCCAGTACAAAAGGGCAGCTTGCAATGCAGGGAGAAACAGAACGAGCAAGTGCTAGAGGAGGAGTGAGCGAGCTCAACGGAGCTCTATCAGAACTGCAGCGTATTTCTTTGTGGGCAGAAAAAGGCTCCAATGCAGGCAGGAGGCCAGTACAAAAGGGCAGCTTGCAGCACTGGGACAAACAGAACAAGCGAGTGAGAGGGGTAGTGAGCGAGCTCAACAGAGCTCTGTCGGGACTGCTGTAGATTTCTTTGTGGGCAGAAAAAGTTGCCAACACAGGCAGGAGCCCAGTACAAAAGGGCAGCCTGCAGCACCGGGAGAAACAGAACGAGCGAGTGAGAGGGGTAGTGAGCGAGCACAACGGAGCACTGTTGGGACTGCTGTAGATTTCTTTGTGGGCAGAAAACGGTGCCAACGCAGGCAGGAGTGCAGTACAAAAGGGCAGCCTGCAGCGCTGGGAGAAATAGAAGGAATGAGTGAGAGAGGGAGTAAGCGAGCTCAACAGATGTCTGTCGGGACAGCTGTGAACTTCTTTGTGGGCAGAAAAAAGTGCCAACGCAGGCAGGAGCCCAGTACAAAAGGGCAGCCTGTAGTGCTGGGAGAAACAGAACAAGCGTGTAAGAGGGTAGAGTAAGAGAGCTCAACGGAGCTCTGTCGGGACTGCTGCAGATTTCTTTGTGGGCAGAAAAAGTTGCCGATGCAGGCAGGAGTGCAGTACAAAAGGGTAGCCTGCAGCACTGGGAGAAATAGAAGGAATGAGTGAGACGGGGAGTGAGCAAGCTAAACAGAGTTCTGTCGGGACTGCTGCAGATTTCTTTGTTGGCAGAAAAAGGTGCCAGTGCAGGCAGGAGCCCAGTACAAAAGGGCAGTCTGCAGCGCCAGGAGAAACAGAACAAGTGAGTGAGAGGGGGAGCAAACGAGCTCAACAGAGCTCTGTCGGAACTGCTGCAGATTTCTTTGTTGGCAGAAAAAGGCACCAACACAGGCAGGAGCCCGGTACTAAAGGGCAGCCTGCAGCGCAGGGAGAAACGGAACGAGCGAGTGAGAGACAGGGGAGTGACCGAGCTCAGTAGAGCTCTGCCGGACTTTAGAGTTGCCCACCCTCCGCCCAATGTTCTCTGTGGTCCAATATTACAGCAGGGTCTCTGGGGTGGAGACAAAGCAGTGATTGGATACTTTGACGAGTGCTGTAATACAGATTTAGTTCTGCAGATGACACAAAGATCTGCAACAGGGTTGATACACAAAGTGGGGTGGAAAGAATGAAAAGGGACTTGGCAAGGTTGGAGGAATAGTCAAATGTATGGCAGCTTAGATTCAATGCAAACAAGTGCAAAGTAATGCACCTGGGAAACAAAAACCCAGGGGAAGAGTACACAATGGGGGTGAGATACTGACAACAACAAAAATGGAAAGGGACCTGGGGCTAGTCATATCAGACGACCTAAAGGTGGGCCAGCAATGTGAGAAGGCAATAAGGAGGGCTGGGGGATACTGGGATGCATGGGAGGCATCACCAGTAGAAAACAGGAAGTTGTTGGCCCTCTGTACAGACAGTTGGTAAGACCACATCTGGAGTACTATGTACAGTTCTGGAGACTCCATCTCTGCAAAGACATAGACAGGGTGAAGGCTGTCCAGAGCAGGGCAACCAAAATGATGCAGGGTCTGCATCAGAAGACATATGAAGAAAGACTAAAGGAACTAAAGATGTATAACCTTGAGGAAAGGAGGGAGAGGGGGGACATGATAGAAACTTTCAAATACCTCAAGGGAATCAACAAAGTCCAAGAGGGTAGCATCTTTCAGAAAAAGAGATGTGCAAAAAACAGGGGCACAATTTGAAGATAGAGGGGATGGCTCAGAGGTAATGTGAGGAAGTATTTCTTCACAGAGAGGGTTGTGGATACATGGAACAGCCTTCCTGAGGAGGTCGTAGAGTCAAAAACGGGGGAATTCAAGAATGCATGGGACAGATATAAGGCAATTCTAGTGGGGGGTAGGAGGAAGTAGGCTGTTGGTTAACTAGGATCTGCAGCTTATTTATTAGGTAGGGAAATGGGCAGACTAGGTGGGCCAAGCGGTCCTTATCTGCCGTCAAATTCTATGTTTCTGTGTTTATTTATCTAACTGAGCTGAGCAATACTTGGAGTGCAATAGAATTTCTAACTGGGCTAAGTGAAACTATATGAGAACTGAGAACAAGAAGTATGGTAGCTGAGGGGTGAAAAATAGACAAGGAGGCTTTAGGATTGCTACAGTAATACAGTATCTAATGGATGAGATTTGAGACTGAATTACCTCGGTCGGCAAGGGGCCAGTAGGGGGACTAGTGTGTGGGGGAGGGACAGGAATTTGAGTAAATAGGGGTCTAACAGTTGTAGTAGGGTACAGAACCTGGGAGTAAGAGCCTGTTACATAAGATGGGGGTCAAAATGGGGCAGGTGCCACATGTCAGTAGGACGGGCATCTTTGAAAGGGTGATGGGGTATACAGGATGTGGGTCCACCATGATCCTGGACTGGGCTTGGAGGATGGGGGGATGTATGGTCTGTAGATGACTGGCTAGTTTGAGGGAGAAACTGTGGCAGTTAGGGAGGAGTCCAAGTGGCAGGGCAGATGAGTATGGTAGGCATCCTGGCTGGGGGGAATAGGGGATGGCACAGGGGGGGGACGGAGGAAGAACAACTAGGGACTGAAACCAACCCCAGTATCAGAGGCACTAGCAGAAAAGAGAGGACAAGGGTTCGGGTGCCCAAGGCGAGGAGGAGGCATCCTGTTGGGGGAGGAAGAGACCACGAAGAGTACCAGAGGAGAGAGCAGATGGCTGCGGGTAGGGAGGGACCAGGGGTGGCACAGAGGGGAACAAGTAGGAGGGGGGAACCGATAGGGGGAAGAGATGTAGGAGGGGTATTGACTAGTAATAGATTCGAGGCCTCTGCTATGGGAGAGAGAGGGGGAGCAGGAATATAGTGAAGGGGAGAGGACAAGCGGGGCACCACAGGGATGGCAACAGCTAGGGGAAGAGATAGCGAGGATGAAATGGTAGAAGGTGGGCTGGTAAGGAAGGAGGGGGTGGTGACTGGAGGAGAGAAGGCTATGGGAAGGGGGAAGGATGGGAGGGGCATCACTATTGGGGTAGAAGAGAATAGGGGCTGTAAATCTACAACAGCGGGGATAGGAGAATGGTTGGAAATCAGGGGAGGAGGGGACATCGACATGGGAAGCCCAGTAGGAAGTAGTCATACTGGGAAGTGGTTCAAGAGGGATGGGAGGAAAAAGGCAGAGAGAGGGATGAGGCAGAAGTAGGGGGTACAGATACAGAAGTCACAGAGGGTGCAGCTGGCAGGGGTAAGGGGCAGGAAAGATTGAATACTGGGGTGGTGGAAGGGGCATTAGAAGGGAAAGGGGCTAAGGAACGGGGTGGTACTCATCCTAGGGGATTGGATACTGAAAGGGGTGGGAAGGGGGGAAGGCACAGCCCTATTTGGGTTGAAGCTAACACCAAGTTGACTGCAGGAGGGGCAGGGCAGGCAGGAATTTAAAGTAGTGAGGGGGGTGTCCAAAAGACTGAAGTTAGTAGAGAAGTCCAGACAGGGGATCCTAATGAGCTCACCCCCCTAGATATAGGTAACGGCAAAGGCATAGTAACCCTGGGAGTGGGCAAGCAGAGTGGTCTGAGTGTAATACAGAAGGCACCGCCACCTGGTAAGAATAAGGAGGAGAAAGGGTGCAGACTACCGGGAGGAGGGACACAGGCCAAGGAGGAGAAGGAGGGGTACAGGTGGAAGATGGTCTCTTTCAACGCAAGAAGCCTTGGGAACAAAACTGCAGAGCTTCAGGCACTCCTTTCAAAGGGGGATGTGGACATTGCTGCAGTGCCAGAGACTTGGGCCACAGAGTACCATGATTGGGGCTTGGCAATCCCGGAATACAGGAGGGACTGGTGGGGGGGTTGCACTCTATGTGAGGGAAGGGATTAAATGCATAAGGGATGAGGGAGAAGAGGAGAGGACAGAGATGCTTTGGGTGCAGCTCCTGCACTCCAAGGGAAGAAAGCTGAGGCTGGGAGTGGTGTACAGACCACCAGCCCAATCCGAGGAACTGGATAGGGAGTTGGCAGAGCAGATGAGGGTGTGTAGAAGGGGGAGTGTGGTGATAGTGGGGGATTTTAACCGACCACAGGTTGACTGGAGCACCCCGTCACTAGCAGTACCAGGGAGCAGGTGCTCCTTGATGCATTCCAGGATGGCCTTCTCACGCAATTGGTAAGTGGGTCTACAAGGTGTGGTAGCACTCTGGACCTAGTACTGGCAAATGGGGAGGTGGTATGGGAGGTAAGGGTGGAGGACCTACTAGCAGGTAGCGACCACAAAACAGTATGGCTTGTTGTCACGCTGGGCAGGGAGACAGGAGGCACTAAGGTGGTGGACTTTATTAGGGTGGACTTTGGGGGGATGGGAGCAATACTGCAAGGAAGACTCCAGGATAAAAGGCCGGGGATGGATGCAGAACAAAAGTGGGGAGTCATAAAGCCTGGGCTAACAGAGGTCACAGTAGCCTGCACCAGGGCCAGGAGTAAGAAGAGCAGAGGCAAGAAACCATGCTGGCTGAACAAGGAAGTGCTGCAAGGGGTGAGGGCAAAGACAGCTGCATACCAGAAGTACAGGAGAACAGGGAAGGCAGAGGATAAGGAGGCTTATGGGAGGTTGGCAGGAGAGTGAAAAAAGCTAAGGCCTCCAGGCAATTATGTTCTGCACAGGGCATAAAAGGAGGGGAAAAGGACTTTTTTAGGTATGTCAGGGAAAAGGGGAAGTGCAAGGAACATAGTGTGAGAATAAAGTGAGGAGGGGATTGGCTGGAAAAGGGGGAGGAGCAAGTGGAAATTCTAAATCAGTATTTCTCAGTTTTTCACTAAGAAGAGGGATGGCCCACTACCAGAATGGGCTAAGGCAGTGGGGAAAGGGGGAGGGGTGACGGACAAAGTGATCACAGGAAGTAGGTGCTAGAGGGGCTGAGGGCAGTAAGGGTGGACAAGGCACCAAGTCCCAAAGCCATCCACCCCAGGGTGCTGAGGGAGATGACGGAGCTGTTGGCTGAGCTGCTGGCAGATCTGTTCAACACCTCCCTGGAAACAGGGTGTGTGCCCCAGAACTGGAGGGTGGTCCATGTGGTGCCCGTACACAAGAGTGGGCCTACAGAGGAGCCAGGAAATTACCGGCTGGTAAGTCTCACGTCCATAGTGGGTAAGCTTATGGAGCCGATACTGAAGGAGAGGCTGGTGGCATTCCTAGACAGTAATGGCCTCCAAGATGGGCGGCAGCATGGGTTCGTCTCAAGGATGTCTTGTCAAACCAACCTAAAAGAGTATTGTGACTGGGTGACAAGGGAGTTGGATGGGCCATGTGGTACATGTCCTGTACTTGGACTTCAGTAAGGCCTTTGATACAGTGCCTCATGGCAGACTGGGGAGGGAGGGAGCTGACGGCAGTGGGGGTGGGGAAAAAGCTGACTAAATGGATAGAGAACTGGTTACAGGGAAGGGTGGTGGTGGGGGAGCTCTTGGCACCCAGAGCAGTGACAAGCGGGGTGCCTCGGGGTCAGTGCTGGGCCCGGTGCTATTTGGGCCTTTTTCTCCAATATAGCACATGGAGTGGTGAGCAGGGTTAGTCTGTTCACACATTATACCAACTTGGGGGCCGTGGCAGATGAAGAGGACGGATGGGGAAAACTGCAGGGGGACCTAACCAAACTAGAGACATGGTCGGTGGACTGGCAGCTAGGATTCAATGTAAAGAAGTGTAAGGTGATGCACTTCAGGGCTAAGAACCAGAAGAGAGACTATTGGTTGGGGATCAGAGAGGAGGAGAAGGACGTAGGGGTCTTGGTAACTGGGAGTATGAACAACTCAGACCACTGCACGAGAGCAGCAGCGAAGGCAAACAGGATGCTGGTGTGCATCGCAAGGGGGTTCTCATCCAGACACAGGGATGTGATCCTACCTCTCTACAGATCATTGGTCAGACCGCAACTAGAGTACTATGTGCAATACTAGAGGCCATGCCTGAGGAGAGATATAAAGTTACTGGAGGGGGTGCAAAGGAGAGCAACAAAAATGTTAAAGGGGATGGAAGGAAAGAAATATGAAGTTAGGCTGAAGGACCTGAACATGTATACACTGGAGGAGAGGAGAGATAGGGGGATATGATTGAAGCGTTTAAATACCTGAGGGGGTGTTTAAACTGAGAAGTGGAAGAGAGATGAGCTGGCATGGACTAAGGTTGAAAGTGGGATGTTTCAACAGGGAAATGAGGAGGCAATGCTTCTCTGAGAGGGTGGTGTCTAGTTGGAATGCACTGCCAGAGGGTGTGGTAACATGTAGGACAGTCAATAGCTTTAAGGAGGAGTGGGATGCAGCAAGAGGAAGAGTCGGGGGCAGGGGCTGGGACAAGCAGGGGAGGAACTGAGGGGGAGGAGGCTGGGGCAGCTGCAATCTAGGGTGCTAGCTGCACACTCTGGCAGACTTACATAGACCGATTGGTGTATTCTGCTGGCAGATTCATATGTTAGCATATAAAATCACAGTGACTATGTTCATGAGCAGAGGTCCTAAAATGCCTAGGTTGAAAATCTGGTGACAAATGTCCATAAAATGACTGTATTACAAGCATGCATGATGCGGTTTCCACGCACCCTCGTAACCCGCAAATTTGTAGTATTTTCACTCCAGATTTTCAACATTGCCATTTTTTAAGACCTCCTTATGAACAGTACAGCTGTCATTTTTCATATCCTGCCCGAAATATGCGTTTATACATCTGTCGCAGAATACTGCGGTTGCTGTGGGAAATCAGTGTCCAGGACAGATGAACAAAATCATAGTGACAGTGTTCATGAACAGAGGTCACAAAATGCCTAAGTTGAAAATTTGGTGAAATAATTCCACTAAATGACTATGTTACATGCATGCATTGCACAGTTTCCACGTATGCTCGGAAGTTTGAGCATTTTTAATACTTTCACTACAGATTTTCAACATTGCTGTCTCTGCACACTTCCCTATGAATGGTACAGCTGTCATTCTTCACATTCTGCCCGATCTGTGTTTTCATACATCTGGGGCACCATGGTACGGTCGCTGTGGAAACTCAAATTTCGGGACACATTGACTAAATCAGAGTGCCACTGTTCATGAGAAGAGGTCCCAAATGCTTCCATGAGGTGGGGGCCACAAAATGCCCATGCTGAAAATTTGTATTGCAAATACCAACACATGCCCGGGCCATTACAGTTTCTAACCACAATGTCCCACCCTGTACAGACTGACACTCATCAGGGGTGTGCCTTTGGATTGCCGACCGTAATGTTCATGCCATTCCAACCCCACCCCCAACCCTGCAGCCACTGACAGGCATCAAGCTGTGCCTTGGACTCTTCGGCCCCACAGTTCACCCCATTCTGTATTGCACCCATTTCAGCATATGTCCTTACGGAGTGGGGTGACTGTAAAGCCGAATACCCCAAGGCGCACCTCAACACTTGTCAGTGTCTGCAGGATAGGGTGAGGTGAAATGGCATGAACGTTATGGGTGACAACCCAAATGCATGCCCCAATGCCTGTCCATCTCTGCAGGGTGGAGGTGTGGTTGGCGTGAAGTTCAGTACTTCACTGCCATTCTTACTCTGCATCGAACTCCTGCATTTCCAATGCTAATACCAGCAAGCAAACATTAGGCATTGACAAATGCTTGTTGATTATGATTAGCAAAGGCCGCTAATTAACTCTCCGACACTAATTTACGCCTTGGACTCAGGCCATCTAGATGGCACATAGAAGTACATGTTTGAGAAAGAAAGATACAGTAGCAGTCTTAGCTAATAAATAGAATTATAAATAGCAGTACAACCTTGTCATAGCAAGCAATGAAACAGTTTACAACAGACAATATTATTGTGGACCCATAGCATGGGCAGAAATTGAACATAAATTTGGTGTGCCATCTACCTATAGCACCAATAGTAACAAACTAGAATTCTAAATTTAGGATCTCGTTTTCCAGGGTGTCCAGCCAAAAGCCAAGGTATTTGTAAGTGTCAACACGCTCTCAAAGGGGCACTACTGTATGTAGTAATAGTAAACTTGGGAATTGGTGTAAGTTTAATAGGATGGTGTAAGTTTAACACGATGACCAAAAATCATTCATTTGGCTTTTGCCGTGTTGAGACTCGACTTAAATTTTAAAAAGAATGCCTGAAGCTCATTAAAGCTCCTCTGTAGGTTTTTCGGAACGACCGTAGGAGACCTACTGGAGGTGTACATTTTTTATTTATTTGTTGACCAGGTATGTACAATGATCCCCCCATGACCCGGGCCATAAAGATGGCATACAATAAAAAGGCAACATGACATGAGTAGAGAACATACAGCACAATCAAGTGCAATATAGAATAAAATACATCAGATGCAGAGCTTAGACATAATAGGCAGGGCATCGTGGTACTAACAAGTGCACAACTAAACAAAGAATCCTGAATAGCATATTGTACAAATTAGAGGGCTAATGCCCAGTTGTGTTCTGATACTTTACCTAGACTGCAGCTAGGCAAAATGGGTAGGAGGGAATCGGGGAGGGAGTGTTACAGGGTTAGGTAGGACATTTGCAGGCAGATGCTAATAGCAAGAAACTGGTCAGGTTGAATGTGAATGTGGAACCCATAGAGAGGAGAGGGGCTGGAAGACTGTTCCAGAGATTTGGGGCAGCAACAGAAAAAGCTCTTTGTCCCATATTTGTGGGGGAGGTTGAGCAGGCATAGAGTGGACAACCTCAAATCCCTAGTGCCTTGTTTAAAACTTAGCAGGTTGGCTAATGGGGAAGTTGCTCCTCCGTACAGGGATTTGTGGATTAGAGTGCCCATGGTGAGGTCACTGTGGGCCTAGGGGGAGAGCCACCCAAGAGAGATGTATAAGTAGCAGTGGTGGATGGGAAGCGGGGCTAGACGTATGAAATGACAGATGGTGTTGTAGGTAGTGCTGAGGCGGGAGAGTCGATGAGCCGAGATTTGAGATATGATTGGGGAGTTGTAATCTAGAATAGGGAGAAGTGTGCCCTGCCCTATTGCCAGGCATGCCTCGGAAGTGAGGAGGTGTCTCGGGCAATAGCAGACACCGACCTGCTGCTTAATTTTTCTTACTGTTGTCCCTATATGCTCTCGGAATGTGAGAGAGGAGTCTAAAATGACTCCTAGGTACTTGTAGCTGGGAACTTGTTCAAGGTGGGTGCCGTCAGGGGCAGAGATATTCATGAAG
Source organism: Neoceratodus forsteri (assembly GCA_016271365.2). Taxonomy (NCBI): domain Eukaryota; kingdom Metazoa; phylum Chordata; order Ceratodontiformes; family Ceratodontidae; genus Neoceratodus; species Neoceratodus forsteri. Next base: position 152,515,652 of record CM028134.1, read on the forward strand.
TAAGCCTGAAGCACATCACAAGCTTATGTTTGGTCCCGAAAAGCATGGTCTTCATATTCTTAGTGTTAACCATTAGTCTTTTGGCCGTGAACCAGCTGTGCGTGAGTGTGAAATCATTAGAAAGGGATAGGGACAGAGATTAAGGGTTGTGGGCACTCCTGTAGAGAATTAGGTTGTCAGCATACATGATTTCCTAGCGGTCTGGATTGACATCCAGTAATTTATTCATGAACAGAAAGAAAAGGATGGGGCCCAATATGGACCCCTGACATGACAGTGTGGTCAGCATAAAGGTGGTAATTGGCATCATCGCCACTGTCACCCAGACCCCGTAAGTAGGAGTGGCCCTAACACTGAGCCACATTCACCCCGGCGATTGTTAGGGTCCCATATTCCAAACCATTCACTATGGTTGTGTGTTTTCTAGAGGAGAGATATGAACTAAACCATTTTATAACATCCCCATCCATTCCAGTTTTGGTTAACCTATTGAGCAGTGGTCTGCCATACTGAAAGTCTTGGAGAGGTCAACAAAGATGGCTCCGATGATCTGCCCAGAACAACTGACCATCCTGCAGGATATACTCTGGTCAGGCAGAGGAATACATAGCTATAAATGCATATAAGAAATCAAGCATAAGATGTCAGACTTGCTTTTTACGAGGATAGACCTGTTTGAGACTGGAGTCCATGGACCGTCTCACAAAGGATCATCCACGAACCTAGACTCTGTGACCTCCATCACCCTCGGTCACCAAGTGCAAGAAGCAGGCCAGTCCTTCAGGGCTGCCTCCAAGGGTCAGAAGTAGAGTCAACGAGCCCCATCCCCTCACTGTCCCAAACCCTACTGCATATACTGATCTGGGGCCAGCTGTCCATCTTCCTGCAACAGTGGTATGTTACATCAAACAAGTGGGTCCTGGAAGTGGGGGGCTCAAGGTTGTCTCTGGAGTTTAAGCCTTAACCCCCTTGTCAGCCCTGGGCACCATTGGAAAACTTGGAGTCACCAGTGCACTTTCCCTGCACTGTGGAGCAAGGTTATTCAATTTCTTAAGTAGCGTTTGATTGAGCCTTCCACAGACACCCAGGCCCTGAAGGGGTTTGTAGCTCGATACTTCTTGGTATCAGAATAAACAGAGAGGCTTGTGCTCCATTCTGGACCTGCAAGTACTGATTAAATTCATTTGTAGTCGGAAGTTTCACAGGGTGGCTCTGCACCTGATCATATCTGTGGAGTTGAGGGCTTGGTTTTGCTCCCTGGATCTCTGGGATGCATACTTCTGTATGCCAGTTCAGCTGTCTCACTGGCAGATTTTACTTTGAAGGGGCTCTTGCAGTAGGCAACACCGTCAGGACTCAGGCGCCAGGACCACACAGAAAATTTCTAGCTAGCAGTCTACAGCAGGGGACTGCTCCTTGACATCGGCACATCTAAGTCCATTTTGGTATGAGGAGCGGTCCCCCACCTCCTTTCTTTTCCTGCGGTCAACCTGCGCTCATTGGACCTTGTGGATAAGTGCTTCAGTCAACCACTTTTTTCTTTATTTTTCTAATGATTATGGTTTGCTTTTCGACTCCATGTTATCGCGGACTCCCACAAGTCAAAGTGTGCCTGTGGCAAGCAGCTCCCTGAAAAGGATGGCCACACCATGTGCATCATTTGTCTAGGCCCGGACCATGACACCGAAGCCTGCCAGAATTTCAACCAGGTCACGCAAAAGACGCCAAAGGGTTCTGGAGACCCATCTCCTCCAGCAAAGATTGTCCACCTTGGAAAAGGAGCTGCAGACCCTGGCCACATCAGGGACCTCTGTGGAGACTTCCTCATCCAGGAAGAAACATGAGAAGCATCGGGACTGGGAAGAGCCGCTACTGAGCCATGGTTACCTGCAGGGGCCATGGCAGATCCTGAGTCATCCCCTGTGGGGGGTCAACTTCTACTTCCACATCAGCCCTCCTTCCTTCTGGGCTGCCTGTGGATAAGCCTCCCACTGTTATTTCTGTCATGGACAGTGCTTGCGCGGGTTCAGAGGATTCTTCCTCCGTCCCACCACCCCTGTTGGTCAGGCCAGTTCTCCACCAGGGTCCTTAGTCAGGTAGCCAGGCTGGTTCCTTGGGTGATGCTTCGGATGACACCTCCCATCTGGCCTCAGCGTCTTTGCCGGTCCCGGCTTGGGGTCCGATGGACCGACGCCTGCTGTCACCCACTCCCTATGGGATGCAGCCTGCATCTGCAGGGCCTCCACTATGGTGCCTTTGACTCATCAGCTGCTGAGGTGGTCTCTTTTCAGGATCCTTCCCACCAGATGCCAGCAGGGCCTTTCTCCACTGGTTTCCCATCTGCGGATCCGGCACCGAGCCTCCCTTCGTCAGAGCCAGTGGGTCCTCCTTCTTTGGGTCAGGTTCCTCTGGTTACCACCTCAGTTCACCAGGAGTCAGTCCCTACCTCTGACCCCTCTGAGTCTTTGCCTGATCAGCAGCAACCACCAGTTCTGATCTCGGGCCGCACCTCGGACCCTCCAGTCCCGGGTTTGGACCTACAATCTGTGCCTTCTGATGCATTATCTAGTGCTGGGTTGTTCTCTCCACCCTTCGCTCCTTTGCTGGACGTTGGCTGACTACAGCGCCCTTCTTACTGCGTGATGGGTGTCTGCCCAAAGGCTGGCCCCTACCCAGCAGGTACTGGCGCCAGCCTCTCCTCTGGCGAGGGACTCCCCTTCATCCAAAATGGAGGCTTCCCCTCCTGAAATGGAATGCCATTTGGGTGCTGAAATGGTCATAACCTCTGTCCTGTCGCCACTGCCGCACTCTGCATCAGACTCTGAGGTATCGTTGCTTGTGGTCTCCGACTCCCTCAAATCCCTGATTCCCTCCCCACGCGTTCACTCTCTGGGGAAGCGTGGATCAGGGACACTCCTAAGTCCCATCCAGAGGACCCCTCCTTCCTGGCTATGATGAAGATGATCCAGGCTTCTCAGGGGTGGCGTACTGAGGAGCAGAACCCTCAAACACCATCTGGCACAGCATCTGCACCTTCCGGAAGTCGAGTCAGTGGTTATCCTCCTCCCCCTTAGTGGTACCACACAACATTTCGTCTACAGTCTGGCAACAGCTTGCGTCAGTCCCGGCCATTCTAAGGAAGGCCAACCGACTATATCGTACTCCTAATGGCAAGTTTCATTTTGACTCCCACCCTAAGGCTGACCCTTCCGTATTATCGGGGACCCAGATGGAGTGTGAGGGGTCCTGTAATCTGGGTGATTTCCCTCCAGATAGGGAGTCCAAGCATTTGGACCTTCTGGGATGCAGGGTTGATGCGTCTTTGACCCTGACCTTGCAGGCCCAGAACTACCTTGCACACATGCTGCTGCATCAGCAATCTCTTTTCGGGCAAGTAGGGGACCTGCTTCAATCCCTGCCGGAGTCTTTAGCTCGGTCTCAGCTTGAACAGCTTTTAGGTTCTGCCTCTAATGTAGGCTTTCACGCCCTTCATGCCTCGTACAAGACAGTGGACGCTGCCACCCGCAGCTTGGCCACCACCGTCTGTATCGGGCGTCATGCTTCGCTTCGCCTGACCGACTGTACCCCAGTGGGTTCAGGCTTCCATTATAGATGCCCCTTTCTGGGGCTTTTCGTTGTTCGGGGAGGATGTACAGGCATTGCTGTCCACTCTGCAAGAATCCGTAACTGTCCTTCGTACTGGCTGCTGTGGCCAGTGGGGCCAGTCGCACCTGCCTCCAGCTCGCCATCTGGGGCAGCGACCCCAGCACCCTCAGCTCTCTGGGACTCTGGGCAAGCGCTAGGCCTCTTTGGTCCCAGCTACCCCGGCTGTTCAGGTTCACAGGTCAGAGGCGCTGTCAGCGCCTACCGCTTCATCATAAACCCCGGTGACCTCCCTCCCTTTTTTTTTTTCGTTGGGTTGGAAGACTGGTGGGGGGAGGAGATGGGACGAAGGGGTGAAGCATCCCCTCTTCCCCTTTGCGCTTTTCAGCTCCCTTTTCTTTCCTTTGTTTATGCCCTACTAAGAATGCTTCATTGTAGGGCATTGGCCCAGGGTCCCGCCTTGCGGGCAGGTAATCCAGGCTCCCTTTAGGTAAGAAACAGAAACATAGAAGTTGATGGCAGATAAGGACCCCAAGGCCCATCCAGTCTGCCAATTTATTTTTCTACCTTATAAATGTACCAGCGGCCTTTGCTCTGTCAATGGCCTATCTATTCATACTCATCTGTATTGCTCCTTTATGCCTATCCCATGTCTGTTTGAAGCCTGCACTGTATTCATATCCACCACTTCCTGAGGTAGGCCGTTCCATGCATCCACCACCCTTTCTGTGAAAAAGACCTTCCTCACATTACCCCTTAATCGGCCTCTCTCTAATCTCATGCTGTGTCCTCTTCTCCTGCTATTTTTCTTATATTGAAACATGTTAGACTCTTTCACCTTGTTAATGCCCTTAAGGTGTTTGAATGTTTTGATCATATCACCTCTCTCCCTCCTTTGCTCTAGAGTATACATATTGAGCTCCGTTAATCTGTCCTCGTATGTTTTCTGATGCAGTCAGGTGGTAACTGTAAGACTGTGTGACACCTTATTCTCTCTTAACCATTTCCGGAGGATCGGGTTCTACGTTCCCTTCTCCACGACTATTGGTTGGCCCCTTTATTTTTCCATGCCTGGCCGTTCCGGTCCCATCGTTAGGCCCGGGTGGGGACACACATCCACCGGCGTGTGAGCTTATTCCCTCTTCTTTTTTTTCCTGCAAGTTAAGACTGAAACAAGTTTCTGTGGTCCTCCCAGTGCACCCAGGCTTGGTGTTTTTTCCACGGTGTTCCTCCTGGCCTTTCTAAAGTCCACCAGTTTCCACGAGCTCACCACTGCCCAACGCAGGTCCGCCGCCTCTGTCATTGAGGCTGAACTCGGTTCCGAGGTGGTTGGGTTCTGCCACTCCTCATCAGGGAGGATGCGGTCACTCCTGGAATGAGCTACAAGGGGTTCCCCTTATCCTTGCATTCCTGTGGCGGTTATTTTCTTTCTGGGCAGCAACACCGTTTATCAGGGGCGTGTCTCACACTCGTTTAATTTGATCCCTCCAGGATTCACTTTTTTCTTTAGGGATAGTTCCTCGGGGCTTTGCAGACCAAGGGTCCTTCAGCTTCAGCTTTGGCTTTTGTTCGCCCTTCTATACCCAGACCAGGTCTCCTTGGGTCTCCCTGGTCACTCCATGATGAGGAAAGCCTCGTGTACTCACGGAACTCTACTATCCCTGGTCCCTTTGGGTGCTCCTTAGGCGGCCAGTAGACAAGCGAGTGCCCTAGAGCCTCTCTTAGGTAAGGGACGCCTAGCCTACATAGATACATAGACACTGTTGGCAGATAAGAGCCTATGGCCCACCCAGTCTGCCCATGTAAGTTCACTTTATGCTTTTCTAGAAGTCTGTTGCCCCTTACCCCTGACCTCCAGAATTGCCTTATGTCTATCCCATGCATTCTTAAATCCTGTGATTGTTTCAGCCCCCACCACTTCCTCTGGCAGGGTGTTCCACTTGTCCACCCCCCTTTCTGTGAAGAAATTCTTCCTCATGTTTCCTCTGAATTGCCCTCCCTCCAACTTCATCCCATGCCCTCTAGTCCTGGAACATCTTTTTTGCTGGAAAATAGTGTATTCCTGTACCACGTTCCTCCCTGTAAGATACTTGTTTGTCTGTATCATATCCCCTCTCTCCCTCCTCTCCTCCAAGGAGTACATATTCAAGTCCTTCAACCTGTCCTCATAGGACTTGTGATGCAATTCCGGTACCATCTTTGTTGCCCTCCTCTGAACCTTCTCTACCCTGTCTATGTCCTTACGTAGGTAAGGTCTCCAGAACTGTACACTGTACTCCACGTGGGGCCTCACTAGTGTCTTGTATAGTGGAATTATGACCTCCCTTTTCCTGCTGGTGATGCCCTGCCTATGCATCCCAGCATCCTATTTGCTTTACCTGCTGCCTTGTCGCATTGTTTCCCTACCTTGAGGTCATCAGAGATGATAACCCAAGGTCCCTTTCCTGCTTGGTGCATGCTATATCCTCACTTCCCCCCCAACTGATATGTTGTTCCAGGGTTTTTGTGCCCCATATGCATTATCTTGCACTTCTTTACATTGAATTTCAACTGCCAAACCCTTGACCATTCTTCAAGCTTCTGCAGGTCCCTGCTCATTCTATCTACACCCTCTGACATGTCCACTCTGTTACAGAGCTTTGTGTCATCAGCGAACAGGGAAATTCTGCCTTCTAGGTCCTATGTAATGTCGCTGATGAATCCTTTGAATAGGACTGGTCCCAGCATTGATCCCTGTGATACTCCACTGGTCACTCTTCCCTCTGCGGAGTGACAACCATTTACCACCACCCTCTGTGTCCTGCCGCCCAGCCAATTACCTACCCACCGCACTACTTTCCTGCCCACTCCCATATTCCCCAGTTTGTTTAATAGCCTTCTATGTGGCACAGTGTCAAAGGCCTTGCTGAAGTCCAGATAGGCCACGTCCACTGGCCTCCCCCTGACCCACCTCCCTTGTCACCTAGTCGAAAAATTCAATGAGGTTGGTCTGGCATGACCTCTCCCTGGTGAAATCATGCTGCCTTGGATCCTGTAGTCCATTGGCAACCAGATGTTCCACCAATCTTTCCTTCAGTAGTGCTTCCATGATCTTCCCCACCACCGAGGTCAGGCTGACTGGTCTATAGTTCCCCACTTACTCTTTGTTCCCACTTTTGTATAAGAGAACTACATCTGCTGTCCCCCAGTCTTTGGGAACCTCCCCTGTTTCCAGTGATCAGCTAAACAGAATTGCCAGAGGTTCATCCACCACTTCTCTTAGTTCCTTTAGGACCCTGGGGTGCATCCCATCTGACCCCATTGCTTTATCGACTCTTATTCCTTCCAGTTCCTTTAGGACCCTTTCCCATGTAAAGGGACTTGTGTCCATTTCTGCTTGGGTCCTTTTCCCTTGGAACCGGACATTTCACGTCTCAGGCCCTAGGGTTAAGCTTTAGTCCATCAGCCTTCCCGTCACCGGGTCCCCAGGGTGGCCCACCCAGCCTTCCCTGGTGTTTTTGGGGGGGTACTCTCTTCACTACCTCTCCCCTCATCTGTTTATGACAGTCTTTTGCCCTATCCCAACTCGGAGTTGTGGGATAGCCCAGTATGTGGGGTCCAGCTCTCGCTTAATGGGTGTGTTTACATGTACAGCATTTGGCGGATAACAATGAGACCCTTCTTCTTTGGGGATGGCATTGGTCTTTGTTACCCTTGCCTGAGTCCTTCCCATCAGTCCTTATAGGGAACCGGTCCAACCTTTCAGTTGTCACCATTTCCCAGGACCCCCCCCCCACTTCCCCCATGGGGGATGGGACATGGGTCTTTTCGGGGCATCCCTCTTTCAGGGGGGAGGTGAGAGGAGCACTTCTTGCCTTGCTCAGTCATCACACAGTTCCTTTCTGGGTGATCTCGACCCTGCGCCTTTCCTAGATGGCCGAGGGTCAGACCCTAATGGGGTCTCCCAGTATCTTCTGGGGGGAAGGTCCCCTTTTGATGGTCCCTTTCTCTTCAGGGACAGGCCTTCTAGCTGGACAGAACCCCCTGCCCTCAGGACTCCGGGGTCCCAGGGGAAGGGGGGGGAGGCCCTCCTTCCTCTGCTTCACAAAGCCATTCTGGCTTTGTGTTTCCCTTTCTTCTGGTTACCACCTTGCTTAGGGTCAACCATCCCTTTCTTTCAGATGTGAGAACGTACTTTCCCAGGTGATCCTTTTAATGCCTCCTGCCAGAGGTCCAGCCTCCTTCCTCTTGCAGGATGGTCTCTTCCTGGGGCTCCCCAGTCCCGGGACCCAACTGTGTGACATCCTTGGGTTTTGGGTTGTTCCTTTGTACCATGGGACGAGCTAGTTCGGCTCTAGAGTATGACTGATGTCAGGGGACATTACCTTGTCCCAGTTCAGTCCACCTCTGATTGTTTGTTTCCTCAGAGGAATAGGGTATGGTCATCTCCTTGGGGGAGATTAGGCTGCATATTTGGTGGCTCTCAGGCTCCAGATGCTCTTGGATAGCCTTCTTTAGGTTTTGCCCTGGTCTATCCCTGATGCCCTGTCAGGGAGCATTCCACCTGCTATCCTCTATTTCAGAGGACTAGCCTTAGGCTAAGGGCCTTCTTGGGCCTCCTTTCCCTCTCTGCATACTGCAGTGATCTTTCATCCCAGGGGTTTTACCTTCCTTGTGGCATTGCTTGGGACTGAATCCTAACAGTGTTGCCTACAGCAAGAGCCCCCTCGAAGTAAGATAGTGCAGTTACATAAGAACTTACCATAACAGTAGCTCTTTGTGAGGAGCTCTTGCAGTAGGCAAGCTTTTCCCTCCCTCCATCTCCCAGTGCTCTTTCCATCTCGGCCTCTTTTGGCTCCAGAAGTCCTCATTTTCTCCTGTTGGACTTTGTCTCAGGGTCTCCGGTGGGGGAAACTGAGGTGGGTGTGGGGGACCACCCCTCTTATACCAGAACGGACATCAATGTGCTGACATCAGGAGATGGTCCCCCGTTGTAGACTGCTAGGTAGAAATATTCCATGTGGGCCTAGTGGCTTAGTTCTAATGGTGTTGCCTACTGCAAGAGCTCCTCTCGAAGATCTGTTGTTACCGTAAGTTCTTACATAACTGCACGCACTTTCTTCCACTTCCGAGTGGACAGGACTCTGTTTCACTTTGAAGCCATGCCTTTCATTCCATTGTTGGCACCCAGGGTGTTCAACAAGGGCCTGTCTTTATGTGCTTTCTCGGGTACAGGGTTGTCAAGTCATTCACATATCTCAATGACTGGCTCATCACAGGGAGCTTGTAGGACATAAGAGTAGTCCAGGGATCTGGTTCTCAGGATGTTCCTTGACTTGGGTGTGCTGTTCAGTCTGGTCAAGTCTGAGCTCATCCCAAAGCAGCTGATAATTTCATTTGAGCAGATCTGGACTCTCACTAAGTCAGAACTCGTCTGCCCCTAGACAGGGTATTGAACCTATCTTCCCTTGCCCATTCACTTCGTGTTAGGAAGTTATTCCCAGCCTGAGATTTCCTCTGGCTTCTGCATTTCTTGACCTCTACCAGAGCCATAGAACACTGGGCCTGGAGACATGTCTCATTCAGTGGGAACTGGGGCGTGGTCTCAGTCACATGCTACCCTGAACCAGCCAGTTCTTATTACCCAGCCAATGCTGGATGTAGTCAATTGGGGGTTGTTCCCCCTTTCCCAATCTCTTGGAGGGCATTCCTTTTTGGCAGAGCACTCACTCATCTTGATGACCAGTGCATCATTGGTAGGGTCAGGTGTGCATATGCTGGAATGCAGAGTGCATGGGTTCACCTTGGGACATATTGCGGGTCTTGGCAGTACTCATAGGCAAGTCATTTGAACCAGTGCACAGCGGTGACATCGCTCACCTGTCATGGAAGACCACATTCTTGATGGTCATCACTTCTGCCAGAAGGATCAGTGCGCTCCAGGCATTCTAGGTGAAGTCTTTATACTTGGTGTTCTACAGGGACAAGATTATTCTCTGCCCCAAGCCAAAGTTCCCTCCTGAAGGTTGTTTCAGAGTTTCACCTTAACCAGGTGATTAATCTCCCAATGTACTTCACCAGTCCAGGCAGAACTCCACAATTCTGTGCACTCCAAATGGCAACTGTATGCTTGCTTCTCTAGACTTAAGGCAATGCCACAAAACACGTATACCAAGAAGTCATAAAATAAAGTTGCAAGAGTCCAGGTAATGAATGCAACTCCAATTTATTGTGAAAAATAAAATCAAAGCAAGTGAGAGTAAGCCAAAACACAGCCACACTCTCTTCCCTCGTGCTTTGGGTCACAAGACCCTTCCTCCAGTGTACTTCACCAGTCCAACCTTGGAGGCCAAGCAAGCACAGGCTCCATACGTTGGAACTAAGGCGAGCACAGCTCGAGTTCAGGGAGAGGTTCGCCAGCTCTGTCACCTGCGCTGAACCACACCTGGCACACCAGCAGTTAAGTGGATGATCGGCAGGTGGATTGTCTCCTGCATCGACCTCTGCTATAGGTTGGCTGGTAGGAAGCCTCCCGTAGGGCTTAGAGCTCATTCCACCAGAAATACTGCCACCTCAGTGGCTGTTCCAGGGACGTCCCTGTACAGGAAACCTTCAGGCCTGCTACCTGGAAGTCAGCACACACGTTTATTTCCCATTACCACATTGATCTTGAGTCACACCAGCTTGCTGGTTTTGGGACCTCAGTTCTCTGCTCACTGTTTTCTAAGTAGAGATGTGCACCCTGTCCCTCCTCTTGGATGCAATCCATCATCCGAGCAGTCCAGCAAGGCTGTCCTTGGCCTTGACAAAGCACACGCGGATTGCGTGAAATGTTGGCGTAATGGGTGAGTGCTTCTTTTAATGTAAATAAATGATATATCTTACAGCCAAGACTTTGGCTCTTTTATTGTTTGTGTGAACCTTGGTCTGGTCTTTAATTGTTTTCCTCTTTTTGTGATCCGTCGAATGACAGTTGTCCATCTCAGGCCATGCCGGCCTTAGCATCTGCGCAGAGCATACTCTTGGCAGTTGGATAGCGCTGGGAGCTCTCTAGTCTGGAGGGGCTTTGCAGGTTCCTTACTTGGCCTGTTGCCTCGCCAGGTCATCAGTGGTGATTTGGCTTTGGTACAAGGACTTCAGTTGTTTTACAGATGCTCAGTTAGATCAGCGGCAGGCAGAAGTGATCCCTGTCGTCCTGGCGGAAGTGGAGCACCTGTGAACAATGTCTCAGTCTATCTCGCAACCAGGCAAAGAAGCTTGGTTGACAAAATTTCATATAGCCCAGCTACTTCAATGGATGGGGTCTACAAATGGCAATGATGGATCTCTTTTCATGAGCTAGTTTCTGCACGTGCCCTCCATGAAACAGGGTTCCCCACGAGTCCTGTTTTCTTGGGCTGTTAATCTGCTATGGAGGATTCCCTACACGGCTTCTGTTATCCTGGCCAGTATTAATGTTGTGTCTTAGAGCCCTAAGAGTTTCCCCAGGGGGCATCTCATTGGGCTTCTATGGAGCCAGAACCTGACTCCATTGCCAGCCTCTTGGGCTCAGGAAGCAGTCCAAGACTGAACCACCGTGCTTGGAAACTGGAGCTCTCAAGTGCAGTATCTCAAATCACCTCTGGATGAAATCAATGTATTTAGCCTTGATTCCCTTCTGGGACCAGTTAGCCCAAAGTGACAGTCAGCTCAGTCCCACTGGAGAGAAGCGAAGCATGGCCTGGTCTTAGAACTGTCTATAGCACCTTGATGGGTGGAGGACACCTTTGGTTGTCTCATAACAGTTCTAGCAGGGAGTTTAATGTTCAGACTGGCAAGCTAAGCCCCGGGAGAGAGGTTTTTAGTCCTGGAGGTGTCTGCAGTGCTGTTCAGGAGGACTTGATTGTCCTCAGATTGACCCAGTTTACGTCAAATAAAATTCTTAGGTGTCAGGGTTCTTCAGTCAGTGCCTGTGGGCAGTGGCAGCGGATCTGTTGTTCCAGCAGTGGGACACTTATTAATAAGAGTGTAGCTGGTTTCATTGTTGTTGTTTCTGTGGTTGTACAGGGTGTGGCATCCTTCGCCTGTCAAGAGAGTGAGAGATAAAGAAACCAAATCAGTCTGGCCTCTTGTCTAGGCAGGCATCATCCTGGTGATGTGACCTACTCGGTAAGGACTAATAAGGATGCAGTGCAATGGCAGCCACAATGCAGAGAGGAAATTTCAGATCTTGGGGTCCTCAGATGCCTGAAAGGTGTTTTTCTTGGCATTATTTTCCTTTTGGACCAGACTCTAACATATTCAATCCATTAAGGCTATGCTACCAAAGATCTCAAACACCTTGGTTTGCAGGCAGGAGTGGACAAGGCCTAGGGCTGAGCTCTCTTCAAGGTCTGGTATTTGTTGAAGTGTTGGCACTGTCTGTGAGGATTTGCTAGGGGGGGCCGTTACAGAGACTACTCCTTTTTCCTTTTCTCAAGCATTCAGTGGGATGTACTCACTTTAGCAGCCCTTTGCTCCTCCATGTGCCTGCACTGGATGTCACATGCCCTGTGCAGGACTCCTCTTGACTATACTATTGGTCCCATTACCTCTGCATGTTTTAACTGTGTCCTTTCTCTGTTTGCAGTGACTCAGCCAGGGGGCCTTGCACTCTCTCTGCATTTGTTAAACATGGAATCTCAATCTTATTACTCCTAGAGACAAGGTAGTGTATACCGCCATAGTTCAGAGAACAGTAAAAAAAAAAAGGTTATGGTTGACGTGTCCCTGATGTATTGTTTTTGTGTCCTGTCAGGACATTAAAGGGGTAGTAGAATCCCAGATTTACTTTAGACAGGCGAGCAAAGCCAGGGATTCACATTGTATGTGAATGAAAGGAAGGACTCACTATGAGAAGAACACCTTCTTCCAGGGTGATCCTATCCCCATTGATCAAGAGGACCAGGCTTCTGGTACAGAATTCTACAAATGAGTATGTAATTTGTCTCTCATGGCTTAGTCTAAGATTCTGTGTAACTGAGGTCTGGAGGGCCACTGTATAGCTGCTGGCATGGAACTTGATGGATAACAGCATTAGATGAATCCAGTTACTACCTGTAAGGGTCATTTATGGGACAGTATTCTCCCCCACCTAGCGTTAGAGAGGTACTGCTTATTAGAACCAATATATCTCTTTTAAAGTGGGACTGTTAACCTACATGGGCTGGGCCCGGACTACCTGGTTGAGCTCCTGCATCCGCATATCCCCATTTGCCCACTCTGCTCCACTGAGGAGGGCCTCCTGGTGATTCTGAGGGCCAGGTTGAAGACTTCGGGGGGACTGGGCTTTTGAGGTAGTGGGCGCGGTCCTCTGGACTTCCTTACCTAGAGCCTTGAGGCCCCCTTGGTGGAGTCCTTTAAGAGGGACTTGAAAACATTTATTTCAGCAGGCATTTCAGGAGTATTAATAATTTCTTTAACCCCTTTGAGCACATCCAAAATTGTTTAATTTATAATTATTTATTTTATGTTGCCTTTAAAGAGAATGGGTTATATGTACGTGTGGTTTCACGCATTGCCCTATTTTATTGTAATGCCCTGAGCCTCCAGAGAAGGGCACCATAAATAAATAAAGACTACTGCTTACTATATATATATTAAAACTGTCTTCTGCATTGACAACATGGAGCAATACAAAAAGGAGAAATTCCTTCATACTTACTCTAATTTCCCCTTCTGTTAGCTCCAACGTTGTCATTGGGGTCCCGCCCTAGATCCTCTGTCTCTTCTGGACAATATTGTCTAAGATATATCTATCTATCTATATACAGTATATACAGGTATATACAGTATATATATACATACATATATACACACACACACGCACACACCGTAGATGTGTGTATATATATATATATATATATATATATATATATATATACACACTGTGTGTGTGTATACATATATATATATATATATACACATTGTATGTGTGTGTGTGTGTGTATATATATATATATATATATATATATATATATATATATATATATACATATACTTATTTACATTTGTAGGTGTTTTCAATTCAAGGATTCATCTGTTGTTCCAGACGTCTAGTACATAAACATCAGTTTATGCAGCAAGTTAATAGATTTGTTTTCTTGGATAATACCTTTGAGATAGAAGCTCGTTCACAAAGGTTCCACGTCAAACACAAAAGCAAAAACATTATACGATGGAATTGACAGCTTGAGTGCATAGTAGAATACATATGCAGGATACATAGTAGAAAACAAAATATATTAAACTTCAAGGTATGTACAAATTTAGCAACATACAGTACTGCAGTCAGTGGTTGACTTTGTCAGAAGGGGGGGTGGGAAGGAAGAGGAAAGAAGATTTGGAGGGGAGGAGGGTTGTATGGAGCAGATTAGGGAGTAGGATGGGGGAGGACAGGTGATAGGGCAGTGGAGGACAAATGCAGGATGAGTGGTACTTAGGGTTGACAGTCACACCTGCTTAGCAAACCAGGTGCTGGTGGAGTTGGTTTTTAGATATATCAAGAGGGAGATAACTGAGCCAACAGTGTGCCCTGTAGGCAAAAAACTGTTGTCCTTATGACAAGTGGCAGAAGGGGACTTGTAGAGAGTTTCTGGCCATGCCTCTTGTCCTGTGAGGGCTGGTTGTAGGGTTAAGGAGGTTTTCTATGGCTGCACGGGTTAACCCAAGCCGGTTTTTTTTCACTAGGAGACAGACATGGTATTTCACCTTGCCCTGCAGGTTTAGCCACTTGGCCTGGGTATATAAGTCATATGTGTGAGTCAGTCTGTGCACCTGTGACTAGCCTACAGGATTTATTCAGTGCCGTACTAACTCTTCTAAGGGTTGTGGCAGTGCCATAAACCACAAACCCATAATCAATGATAGACAGGATAGAGCTGTTTACAGCGAGCGTCAGTGCATCAGAGGTCATGTTATGATGGTGTCTATACAAAAGGCCGATTCTAGAGTTAACAACTCTGACAGCCTGGTCAACGTGGTGGGTAAAGGACAGTGTGCTATCGAAAGTGATGCCCAAGTACTTAAAGGTACTCACCTGTTCCAATGGAGCTTGCTTGTTATTAAGGATTGTCATTTGAAAGGATTTATGTTTATTGTGGGGGTTTGTGAGCACCATGACCTTTGTTTTTTTTATAGTTCATGAGGAGCTTGTTTTCGGTGAACCAAGCCTCAATGGTGTTGAAATTTTTTTGGAGACGTGTTTCAAGTGAATGAGGATCGAGATTGTTTGAGAAAATGACTGCATCATCTGTGTAGAGGAGTACTTTATCAGTGCAAACTTGAGGAAGATGGCTGAGGAACAGACTGAACGAGAGGGTACCTAGGATCGACCCTTGTGGTACACCTGTGCTCACTTGCCTGCTATCCGAGAGTGTCCCATTTATTTTTACCTGTTGCATTCTATTGCCGAGGTAGCTTTTAAACCATCCCACAGTTTCAGGTGAGAGACCAGTGGAGTGGACTTTGCTGAGCAGTATGTTGTGATTGACAGTATTGAATACTTTGAGGTCAATGTATATCGCCCCCACAAGCTGGCTTCGGTCTAAAGCTTCATGAAGAAAGCTGGAGTACTCAAGTAGTTCTGTTGTGGTACAGTGTGCCTTTCTGAATCCATGTTGCTGCGAACACTGGAGATTATACTTATCGAGGTAGTTAACTAGCTGGTTGGATACTATACATTCAAGGGCCTTAGATATCGGGGATAGAATTGAGGTGGGTCAGAAATTAGTATGGAGGGCACGATCACGGCTTTTGTGTACCAGGGTGACCACCGCGGCATTCCATCTCTGGGGGAATTGAGCTAGCCTGAGGGATAGAGTGATTATTTTTGTGATTGGTGAGATTATTTTGTCCAGGGTGAGGGCTACCATCTTTAGTTCTAGGGAGTCATTGCTGTGCCTGGATTTGCCTAGTGAACATTTGAGGTTTTTTTGGCCTCGGCACATGATATCTCCTTAAAGTAGAAAGGGGGGTCCAATGGGTTCCCCATTGTTGGCATTCCTCCCATCATCTAGGTCGCTCAAGGTTGCATCAAGGAAATTGGGAGGAACACATGGCTGAGATCAGAGAATGTAACATTGAATGTGTCTGTTATAATTTTGGGGTCTTGGGTAATTTCCCCATTCACTAGGAGCATGGAGGGGGAGGATTTGTTTGCTCTGCCTGTGAGGTTTTTTAAGTTGCCCCAGAATGTTTTTCCATACCCCCATGAGTCAGTCTTCAAAGTGGCGTGTTTTAGCTAGCCTGATTTTTCAGGTACAAGTGTTTCTCGCTGATTTGTGCTTCTTGATGTCCACCTGCTTGCCCCAGTGACATCCAGACTTTTGAAGTGAAGTTCGTTTGGGGGTCCTGCATGGGACCTCACCATTCATTGAGAGTTCAGTTGTTTCTTTTGCCAATTGTGATATGGGAAGTTTAGAAGACTGCCAGACTTAACAGAACTAGCTGTTGCTGATCCCCAGCACAGAGAGGAGGTCAAGATGAGAAGTGTTGGTTGTGATACTGCCCCTCAAGACAAGGTGTGTCTGTATCCTTTTTTCAGTCATATTTAGTCAACTGTTGTTGGTTTACAGTGCAGAGAGGAACCGATACAGGTAAGTCGACTGATTTTGTCTTTCAAGACAAGGTAGGAGTGTTTTTTCCCAGTCATATCAGATTTTGTGGTGTGTATGTTATGAGAATTTGAATAGGGAAGTGGACGTTAATAATTTGTATATTTTAAGTAATAGTTGTGACTATTTTGTGTATTGTGTGGACAGATGTAAACTGAGGTAATGCTGTATTCAGAATTTTCACATCCCTGGGGTTCTGTATTAATGTGACAGCTTTGAGCTGCACCAGTAACCCCCGCCCCCCAATTACCCATACATATTAACTGCCTTCCCCATTGACAATGTTGGAGCTAACAGAAAAGGAAATTATGGTAAGTATGAAGGATTTTCTCCTTTCTGCAGCTACTGAGCCACATAGACTCATCCACAGCTGCTGTGCCATGTGCCAGATTTTGGATGAGTAACATCCAGTACTATCTAAGAAGTCACTGGTCCCAAAGGTCAGACTCGCTGTCCAAGCTAATGCTAGTCACAAAAGCCTTTTTACAAGCCCTAGAGTAGGGGAAGGAGGAAAGCAACCTCAGAGAGGGTGTTCTCCTTCTCCAGAAATCCCCAGCAAAAGTTCTCACAACAGGTGCTTCATTCCCAGAGTGGGACGCCCACCTGGAGGATCTCACAGTAAGTGCCATCTGGAGCCCTCGGTAGCACATAAATCTTGAGCTCAGGGCAGTACTGCTTGTAATGCAGTCCTTTTTCTCCAAGCTACAGGGTCAAATTTGGACAGACAGTACTATGACATACTACATAAACAGGGAAGAACAAGAGCCTCAAAACTGCACAGAAGCTTTGAGGATCTGGGATCTGGCTTACTCCCTGGACACAAAGATATCCACAGTACATCTGCCAGGCAAGGACAATGTGCTGGCAGACTCCATAAGTAGACTCAGCCAGGGAAACCACAAGTGGACCTTGAACCAGTGCTTGCTTTAGTCTTCAGAAGTCAGGTACTCCAGAAACAGATCTATTTGTCACCTAGGTGCATGATTAGTTCTCAAGGTTTTGTTGCAGGTCATCAACACAGGACGCAGTCCTAGAGGACACCCTAGCCCTAGCTGGATTGGACAGTGAAGTTCCTGTATGCCTTTCCACCATTCCAACACATACCAAGAACGCTCATAATGCTTAGTGCCATACAGCCAGCAACAGTGATCCTGACGGTCCTAGACTGGGCCAGGCAGGCTTGGTACTCAATGCTTTTGACCCTCTCCAGCAGGATTTCAATCAACCTGTTTCTGAGATACAACCTGCTGACCCTATCTCAGAGCAGAATATCATTCCTAGACCTCAGAACATTACATCTGAGACATTATTTTTGAAGAGTTACAGATCTGACTTCGAGAGGGCTCTTGCACTAAGTAATTACCATTAGGACTAAGTTGCCAGGCTCTAGGACCACACTGAAAACCTTAGCTAGAAGTGTCTGGCGGGGGACTGCCCACTCGACGTCACATGCCAGACGTCAGTGTGACGCTATATAGTGAGCGGTCCCCACACCCACCCTCCAGTTCTTTCCTGCCGTCGACCTGTGCACGTCGGACCTTGTGGAAAACATTGCCCCTGTCGACCACCATTTTGGATGAGCATTTATACTTATTTTTTCTTTTATTTCTTAGAGTATTAGTATTTCTGTGCTTCATGTATGTCTTTCTCTGATGCCTTCAGAGTCACATAAAAACAAGTGCAACTCCTGTGGATCTCCACTCCCTCACAAAGACGGCCTTTCCCTCTGCCTGGGCTCAGAGTACAAGACCGAGGACTGTGAGGCCTGCCGGAGCTTCAACCAGGCCACACGGAAACACCAGCAACAGGCCCTGGAAGCCCGTATTTTAAAACAAAAAATGGCCTCCATGGAGAAAGATCTGCAGAAACTCAGGAGTTCTTTTTCTTCACCAGAGTGACATTGCAAGAAGAAGGACAAGGAGAAACATCTGGACCGGGATCGGTCTCCTTCCCACCTGTGACTCCCCTTGGGGACCGCGGACGTCGAGCAGCCTCCCCCTCCCCGGGGAAGTGCCCCTTCCACCAAGCCTGCTTCTGCCACCTGGCAGATCAGCCATTGGTGCCCCCGCTGGAACTGGTCTCGGTTCCGGCGGGAGTCTCCGGGAAATGGGAGATGCCTGCTACCCTTAGGCCCATAAAAACCTCTGGGTCTAAAGGGAGTAACAAGACTGATAAGCCAGTCATCAGCTCCTCTGACGAGCGCCCAGCCACAGCTGATAAGTTGGGTGTCGGTCCCACCGGCAAACACCCAGCCCCGATCCTCTGTCAGGCTCCAACAACAGGCCTGACGTCAAGCCTCCGGACCAGCTTTCACCTGTGCTGCAGCCTTCCTGGGAGGGTTCGCTCTCTCGGGACCCTCCCTCTCCACCTCCTTTGGTGGACCCTCCAGATTCCCCTGCACACCTGGAACCGGAGGGGAGAGAGCGACAACCTGTCGACACCGTCTTGCTGCTGACACCAGTTCATCTGACACCAGAGCCTCCTTCTGGCCTGGCACCTACACCTTACATCCCTCCATCTGGGCCCTCCACTCTTCCCTGGACTCCGGTGAGACCTTCCGGCCCGACAATGGACCATCTGCCTGGAGGTCCGATTCCGAACCTTCCCTTACCAGGTCCTATCAGTGTGCCAGTGGACCCTCGGCTTCACCACTGGGCCCTCCACCAGGCCCCTTGGCCCCTCCATCAGACCCCCTTCCAGGTCCCTCGGCTCCTCTGTCGGGTCCGATGCCCAGCTACCCGGCGCCGCATTATCCTTCACCAGGGTATCCATCACCGGGGTTCCCAACACCAGGCTACCCAATGCCCGGGTACCCGACGCTGGGCTATCCATCGCTTAGCTACCTGACACCAGGATATCCTACACCCGGGTACCCGATGCCTCAATACCCTGTGCCGGGTTGCCCTTCATCAGGGTATACTTCCACTTTTCAGCTGCCCCCATTGCCTCCCCAGTCTCTGGTGGACTTGCAGGCGATGCTAAGCTCTTGGTGAAACGAAGCCAAGACGCAATTTGCCTCTGAAATGGTTAGACGTCAGCTGGTGGCTACCCTTTCGACAGTCCCCTCAGAACCGATGACTAGGTTGCTTTCATTGGCGGAGTCTCATCCATCGACCTCCATAGGTCTCAAGAGACCATCGCCTTGCCCAACCATTCCAGGGGGCTCTCCCAGTGGTCATTGACATTCCATTCCCCAAACCTAGGATATCCAACAGGATTCGGAGTCAGTCTCCTCTCCATCGAGCTCGGATTATGAGTCCCCTACTCTGGACCCAAACCAAAGGAATCTCCCAAGCCCCCTCCAGAGGACCCTCCCCTGATGGAGCTCCTCAGAAAGATTTAGGAGGCATATGATTGGAAGACCGAGGAATAAGATCCTCAAGCTCTTTTAGTGATGCAGAAAATTGGTTTGCTGATCATAGACTTGTACTAAACTATTAAAAAAACTAAGTCTATGTTGTTTACTCATGCCCAAAATAAGAACAGTGGTCACCCACTGCTCATTCAAAACTCCCTCAATGAAACCCTGGAACAGGTCACTTCATTTAAATATCTAGGAGTTACGCTGGACTCAGGGCTTACCTAACACGAGCATGTCCGCTGACTGAGCACAGCTGTCAGTTTACATATTGGCCTACTCCACCGATACAAGCACTGTCTCTCCCATAAAGTGCTGCAACTAGCAATCTCCTCATCAGTCTTGTCTCTCATTGACTATGGTGTCCTGGTCTATGGTCCGGCAGATAGCACATACCTCAGTAAAATCAAGGAAGCTCTGAATATGGCCTGTAGGCTGGCCACCGGCTGTGACCCGACTCACACACACCTGCACACTCTACGCCCTCAACAATTGGCTAAATTTTGATAGTCGCCTAAAATATCAGACCTGTCTTTATGCCAATAAAATCACGGCGGGCCTCACCCCCACTGCTCTTACACTACTGCTACGACCTCCTCAAGTTGCTAGATGCTCTCGTCACTCTGAGAATACCCCCTACCAGGCCCCGCTCTGCAAAACCACAATGGGTCAAAGAATCTTTCTGTTCTGGGCCCCTCTCTGGTCGAACTCACTCCCCAAAACAATCCTCAAGGAACCCAAGCTTGGCCATTTCAAATTCCTCCTTTGGAATCATATCATTCAGGATGCTGTCTGTGATTACTATCGATCCCACATCACCACTAATAGCCACACCATGACAATGGACCCTACTTGGTCCAGCCTGTATTGTATTTGTCTCATTCTACTGTTTAGTTACAATCACACAGGGCCAAGGCCTTATGGTCTGCGCTCTGTAACCAGTTTATACCACTCTGATCTTGATTGTGCTAATTTAATGTTATACATTTTTGAATTGTATTGCACCTGACTGTTGTAGTATCAAGTACAACATATGTTTGCCTGTATCCTTCTACTGTAACTACTGTACACCGTGAAATTTGCTTTGCAACACTGGCTGTGTTTTGTAATTCATACTGTGTCTTTGCTATTGTATTTTCTGACGTGGAGCCTTTGTAAAGGAGTCTCTGACTCAAAGGTATTAATGTAATATGTTTCAATAAATAATAAATAAACATCAGAGGCTCGCTGAGCACCTTGACTTGATGGATCAGTCTCCAACACTCATTCCCATGTGGATAGGCCTCACGAGGACTTGGCATCCACTATGTGGAAACAGCCTTTTTCTCTAGGTGCTGTATCCAGAAAGGCTGACAGACTTTATCACACTCCAGAAGGTAAAGACCACCTCAGCATCCACCCAGAAGCTGACTCTGTGGTCATTGGCATGGCTCATGACTGCTGTGCCAAACCTAAACACCTGAGCACCTCTCCTCCGGAAGGAGTTGAGACAACTAGATCAATTTGGATGTAAGTTCTATTCATCCTCTACCCTAGCCATTCGAGCCCTTAACTGTGTGGCTCATATGGTGGTCTACCAGAAGTCCATTCTGGGCCAGTTAGAATCCAAAATCAAGGCTCTACCTGACTTGGATCTGAAAACAGCATTGCTCAAATGGTCAGAATGACCAGATCAGCCAGCCGTCATGTCCTGAGAGCCACCTATGTTGCAGTGGATGCTTCAGCCCATGGTACAGCGACCACCATTAGTCTACACAGACACTCATGGCTGAGAATTTCTGGCCTGGCACCTTAAGTCCAGTCTGCCATTCAAGACGCCCCTTTCAGGGGACCTGTTCTCTTTGGGGGTGATGTTAAAGACATTATCACTGACTTACAAGACAAGGGCAAAGTGTTACGCTCTGTCCAGTTCATGTACAAGCCTCCTAACAAGCCTAAGCAGCCATTTCAGAGGCAACAAAGGCGTCAACACAAACAGCAACCCAACCAATGTCAGAACAAATTTCGGGTTCCCTCAGCAGATGCAGCCCCCGCCTCCCCTGGCCAAGTCCCAGAGAGCCTCTGGGGCAATATCTTCTATCCTCCCTGCTGCTTCCTGACTCATGACAGGCCCTCCCGTCTCCATCAACTGTTCAAAAGGAACCGGTAGTGGGCAGGTTTGCAAACCACCTACCAGGTTGGGAGGCGGTCACATCAGACAAGTGGGTTCTTCAGCTCATAGCTCAAGGTCACACAATAGAATTTCTAGAGAGACCTCCAGAAAACTCTCCAGGTCCCTCTCATTTTCCTCTGGGACACATTCATCTCATCAAGGAGGAAATCGAAACCCTGCTAGGAAAAGCAGCCATAGTACAAGAGGTTTCGTATTCTGAACCTTCCAGATCTCCTTCCTTTGCTACACCAAGGGCACTGGCTTTGTGCTCTGGATATGCGAGATGCCGACCTACATATCCCAATTTTTCCATCCCACCACCGCTTCCTCAGATTTATATTACAGGGGGAACACTTTCACTTCAAAGCTCTCCCTTTTGGCATTTCATCAGCACCCAGGGTGTTCATGAAGTGCCTAGTGGTGGTGGTGGGTGGAGTGTTACGCCGGCAGGGCATCCCTGTGCTCCGGTACCTAGATGACTGGCTCCTGTTGGTGTTGAAGGACAGTCTCGTAGCCTCCCTGTCCACTACCCTGGACCTTTTCAACCAAGTGGGCATCATGGTGAACTACCCAAAGTCCCACCTATCACCATCACAGCACCTGCAATTCATTGGAGCAGTGCTGGATACAGTCCAGGGAAGAGCCTTCCTCCTACTGGATAGGGCGGAAACCTTGCAAAGGCAAGCCAACTTTGTGGCCTCCCAATATTGACTACAGCAAGATCAGGCCTACGTCTACTAGGTCTCATGGCAGCAGTCATCCTGACTGTTCACTTGGCCAAACTCCACATGCGGGTCATGCAGTGGACACCTCAGGCACAGTAGGATCAGAGGTCAGATGACCTGGATCACATGATTTTGGTCTTCGATCCTATGGCCTGAGATGTCCTATTGTGGCACAACCTGGACAACTTCAACAGAGGTTGTCCCATTTCAACCTCCTCCCCCCACCCAGACCCTGATGACGGATGCTTCAGGAGTGGGTTGGGGAGCCCATGTGGGAGATCACAGGATGCAGGGGTCCTGGTCTCAGATGGAACTTTCTCTACACATCAATGTGCTAAAGATGAGAGCAGTGCTATACACCTTACAGGCCCTCCTCAGAACAGGATATTTCCTGATCCAGACGGACAACATGTGAGTAGTCTGATACCTGAACAAACAAGGAGGCACACGCTCGTATCCCCTGTGTCAGGAAGCGATGCATGTATGGTCCTGGGCAATCCAACACAGCCTTCATCTCTCTGCAGTGCACATCCCAGGCATTCAAAATGTCTTAGCAGACAACCTCAGCTGTTTCCAAGCCAAGGCTCATGAGTGGGAACTGAGACAGTCAGTGGTAGAAGAAATCTTCGATCTTTGGGGATGACCAGATCTTAGTCTGTTCACATCCCCATCCAATGCAGAATTACCCAGTCTCTGCTCGCTCATTCCAGGGCGTGGTGCTTTCTGGCAAGATGCAATGTCTCCTTGTTGGACAGGGAAGTTCTTATATGCCTTCCCTCCCTTTCCTCTGTTGCAGAGATTGCTGCTGAAACTGCAGGCGGAGGGGGCACACATGACCCGGGTTGCCCCTTACTGGCCTCACCAAATTTGGTTCTCTCTGCTTCAGCAGTTGATGGTGGAACCTCCAGTTCCACTGCCCATCTGCCAGGATCTTCTAACTCAGGAACAGGGTACCCTGGTCCATCCAGGCATCAAGTCCCTTCACCTTCATGCGTGGCACCTGCTGACATAGCTGCCTTATGTTTTGGAGTCTTCTCCAGAGTGGCTCAGGTACTGGTGGAGGCTAGAAAGTCATCCATGACAGCTACCTATGCTATGAAATGGAAAAGATTTTCCATCTGGGCCACATCTAAGGATTGGGACCCTTTCTCATGCCCTGTACTGCAGGTCCTGGAGTACATGCTGCACCTATCTGACTTCGGGCTAAATTGCTCTACTCCAAAGGTCCACTTGTCTGCCATTTCTGCCTACCACACTCCAGTGGATGGCAAAACTTTGGCTCAGTTGGAGGTATCCAAAATCTTCCTGAAAGGGATCCTCCATTTGCAACCCCCAGTCAGGAGCCCTTCTCCTCCCTGGGGTCTGAATTTCATTCTTGAGAAACTCACTCTACCTCCCTTTGAACTGGCTGTGAGTTGCAACATGTGCTACCTTTCATGGAAAGCGCTCTTTTTTTGTTGCTATTATGTCTGCTCGAAGGATTTCCGAGCTTCAGGCCCCAAAGTGTAAGGAGCCTTATTTGATTTTCCACAGAGACCGGGTAGCTCTGCGTAAAAATCCTAAGTTTTTACCAAAGGTGGTTTCTGGGTTCACGTTGAATCAGACCATGCACTTACCAGTGTATTACCCTGAACGTTCTAATCAGGGGGAAGGAATTCTACATACCTTAGATGTGCATAGAATTTTGCATTACTACACTAATCGGATGAAGTCAGTCTGCAAAACAGATCAGTTATTTGTTTCTTTTGTGCCCAAAAGAGAGGGCGCTGCTGTTTCTAAACAGTGTTTGTTTGTCCAAATGGTTGGCAAACTGCATTCTTTTTTGTTATCAGAAGTATAACAAGCCACTTCCGGGGGAAGTTAAAGGATATTCAGCCAGCGGCATGGCTGCATCTACCGCTTGTTTCAGAAATGTCTCTGCCACGGATATCTGTGTGGCAGCCACTTGGAGTTCTGGCCACGCCTTCACTAAGCAATACAGTTTGGACATTGCTTCTAGGCGTAGGACCGGCTTTGGCCTCACCATCCTTCAGGGGCTTCTATCCTAGATCCCTGCCTACTGCAGACCTTTTCCTGCCTCCCATGCTTCAGACTTGTCTGACTTTGACTGCTTGGCTCTCAGTCCTAATGGTAATTACCTACTGCAAGAGCCCTCTCAAAGTAAGATAGTACAGTTACATAAAAACTTACTGTAACAGTAGATCTTCGAGAGAGGCTCTTGCAGTAAGTACTGCTCTCCTTCCCTCCCTCCTTCCCCCTGTGTGTTTCTTCTGCTACTTCTTCTTACATAGCCTTTTCTTGGCTCCAGGAGTGCAGTTCTTCTCCTGTTGCACCTTTCTGGGTCTCTGGCGGGAAAACTGGAAGGCGGGCATGGGGACCGCTCACTATACTGCATCACGCTGATATCAGTCACATGACATCGTGTGGGCGGTCCTCCACCATACACTGCTAGCTAAGGTTTTCCGTGTGGCCCTAGCACCTGGTGACTCAGTCCTAATGGTAATTACCTACTGCAAGAGCCTCTCTCGAAGATCTGCTGTTACAGTAAATTCTTACGTAACTGTACTTTCTCTAGTTTGAATCTGTCAGAAGAAGTACTGAGGGTGCTGAAGGCATCCAGAAAACCAAAAACAAGGAAAGAATGCTCCTCTAAGTGGAAGAGAATCTCTTACTAGTGTGCCCCCAGAAGAATGATCTCAGTGCTGGCAGGGCTGTCTACAGTTCTGGACTACCTGGTACACTTACAGTCCTTAGGTCTGAGACCTTCAACCCTGAAGGTACACCTGGCAGCTGTGTCAGCCTACACATCAGCTGGCAAAGAAACATCTATGCCTCACAACCTATTTTTTAAAAATGTTAAGGGCCTCAGTCATCTGTATCCCCATGTAAGGAACCCAGTCCCTCCCTGGGACCTAAACATCTGTCTTGCCCTGCTGGTGGAGTCCCCTTTTGAGCCCATGGTTACTGATGACTTAAAATATGTCACGTGGAAAACAGCTTTCCTGATAGCCATAATCTCTGCCACAAGGGTAAGTGGACTGCAAGACCTCTGTTTGGATCCAAACTACATAATCTTTGACAGGGATAAGGTAGTCATTAAAACTAATAGGAAGTTCCTACCTAAGGTGGTGTCAGAATTCCACTTAAATCAGTCAGTTACCCCTCCTGTACTCTACTCTGAACATTCCGGTACAGGTGAGCAACAACTGCACTGTCTGGATGTAAAAAGGGCACTAGATCACTACATGGACCGGACAAGGGATGTCAGGTCCCAGATACCCAGCCTTTTGTTACCTATGGAGAGGTTGGCAAAGGTAAATCAACAGCTAGGAAAACTATCTCTTGGATAGTCTGCTGCATACAGTTCTGATATGAAAAAGCTGGCAAGGTACCCCCCAGAGGCCTACAAGCACATTCCACAAGGGGTATCGCCCTTCAAGAAGTTTGTAAAGCAGCTACCTGCAAAACAATACACACCTTCACAAAGCAGTACTATCTGGACATACAGTTCAGAAGGGATGCCAGTTTTGGAACTGTGGTCTTGTAGAACCTATATATTCTTGACCCATCCTCCCAAGGTACTGCTAGTGGTAATTGCCATTTGTAAAGAATCTCATTGATGGATTCCTTTTCAATTCAATTCAAGTTTATTGCAGGAAAAGCTCCATTGAGCAGGCTCATTCACAAGGAAGTCCCAATTACATAAAAACAGGGACATATACCTATAGACAACAAGGGAGGTTCAACACATGAAAGCAATTACAGTGAATTACAGGTGACAATCTATGGAACAATTGCATGACAGCAATAAAAGATAAAATAAAGTGCTATGTACAGAAAAATAACACGGGACTCGTAATAATCATACAGTAATAAAGTGCACAGTAATAAAATGACAAGATACAGTGCATGTGGTAACATATAGACTAACTACAGGGTGGAATGGGAAAATATAGTGAAAACAATGAAGACTTAAGCAACAGTCAACCAGGTGAAACATAGAAACATAGACTTTGATGGCAGATAAGGACCGCTTGGCCCATCTAGTCTGCCCATTTCCCTACCTACAGGATAGGCCATAGATCCTAGTTAACCAACAGCCTATTTCTTCCTACCCCCCACAACAATTGCCTTATGTCTGTCCCATGCATTCTTGAATTCTCCCACAGTTTTAGACCCCACAACCTCCTCAGGAAGGCTGTTCCATGCATCCACTACCCTCTCTGAAATAATACTTCCTCACATTGCCCCTGAACCGCCTCCCTCTATCTTTAAATTGTGTCCCTTGTTCTTGCAAGTCTCTTTTCTGAAAGATGCTACCCTCTTGGACTTTGTTGATTCCACTGAGGTACTTAAAGTTTCTATCATGTCCCCCTCCTTCTTTCCTCAAGGGTATACATATTAAGCTCCCTTAGTCTCTCCTCATACGCTTCTCCTGCAGACCCTGCACCATTTTAGTTGCCCTCCTCTGCACTACCTCTATCCTGTCTATGTCCTTGCGGGAGATGGGGTCTCCAGAACTGGACACAGTACTCCAGATGGGGTCTCACCAACTGTCTGTACAGAGGATAACAACTTACTGTTTTCTGCTGCTGATGCCTCCCCTATACATCCCAATATACCCCAGCCCTCCCTACTGCCTTTCTCACATTGCTTGCTAACCTTAAGGTCATCTGATATGATTACCCCCAGGTCCCTTTCCTTTTTTGTTGTTGTTACTTCCTCCCCACCCATTGTGTATTCTTCCCCTGGGTTCTTGTTTCCCAGGTGCATTATTTTGCACTTCTTTGCATTGAATCCTAGCTGCCATACTTCCGACCATTCCTCCAACCTTGCCAAGTCCCTTTTCATCCTTTCCACGCCTCTTGTGTATCAACCCTGTTGCAGATCTTTGTGTCATCTGCAAAAGGCATACTTTTCCTTCCAGTCCCTCTGCAATGTCACTGATGAAGACATTAAAAGGACTGGACCCATGACCCTCCACGGTACCCCACTAGTAACCTCTCTTCTTCTAGAGTGAACTCCATTTACAATTACCTTCTGTGTCCTGTTGTGCAGCCAATGTTTTACCCAGGGCTACCACCCTGGGACCCACTCCCAGGCTGGTTAATTTGACTATTAATCTTTTGTGTGGGACTGTGTCAAATGCCTTGCTAAAGTCTAGGTAGGCCATGTCCACAGCCCTCCCTGGTCTACTACTTTGGTCACCCAGTCAAAGAAATCTATTAGATTCGCCTGACATGACCTTCCGCTGTGAATCCGCTGCCTTGGGTCCTGTGCTCCACTGGCCTCTAGGTACTCAACTATTCTTTCCTTCAGAAGTGACTCCATCACTTTCCCTACCACAGAGGTCAGACTGACAGGTCTGTAGTTTCCTGCCTCTGTCTTGGTCCCACTTTTGTGAGAAGGGAATCACATCTGCCTTCCTCCAGTCCTCGGGTACACACACCATCCTCCATGATTTATTAAAAAGAGTAGCCAGTGGTTTCACTAGTTTCTCCCTTAATTCTTTTAGAATTCTGGGGTGAATTCCGTCAGGACTCATTGCTTTGTCCACCTTCAGTTTTAGGAGTTCTTGCAGAACCATTTCTTCTGTGAAAGGACTGGGATTGACCCCCCTATCAAGAGCGCTTCTGTTAATTGGATTAGGCACTTCTCCCTCCTCTTTTGTGAATACTGAGCAGAAATATTCGTTCAGTATCCCTGCTTTTTCACTGTCCCCCTCTGCCCAACCACCGTTCTTTCTATTCAGCCTCACTATCCCTCCCTTTGTCTTTCTACTCTCGCTGATGTACCTATAAAAGGTTTTATCCCCCTACTTACCTGAGTTGGCTATCTTTTCCTCAGTTTGGGCCTTTGCTATTCTGACTTCCTTCCCTGCTTCCTTCTGCCTTAACTGGTACAGCTCTCTGTCCTCCTCCTTCTGTGTTTCCTTATACTTCTGGAATGCTATCTTTTTCTTCCTGACTTTCACAGCCACCTCTTTTGAGAACCATTTGTGTAGCATACTGAATTACGGTTGAAGGAGTGGCTGATTCAGAGGGGTAAGAGATCGGAGAGGTGAGAAATGAGAAGAGATGGGTAAAGCATCAGGATGAGCAGGAGGTTGGGAGAACAAAAAGGGGGGAACTTGCATACTATGGAGTTATGGGTGGAAAGGTTGAGAAGTTAGAAAAGAGAAAAAAGAGTTAAGTGTGTGAGTGTCTGGGGGTGAAGTGGGAGTGGAGCACAGGGGTGAGGTGGGAGTGGAGCACAGGGACATCCATAAGAGGGACGGAGGAAGAGCAGAAGGGGGGTTTGAATAAAGGAAAAATAACTTCTAGGGATGTGGATATGATGCACTTATCCACACGTCTGGCAGTCTTCCTTTCAAGGTTAGGACTTGCCAAATTTCTTCTAAGCTAAGCCCTGCCCACCCACCCCCTTGGGTGGTATACTCCTCGACTCTGCCCTGTGACACCAGATCTTCCTTTCTGCTAGAAGTGTTAGGTCTCCTCCTTCACAGTTCTGTGCACTGTATAGGCCTTTCTAAGTGTGCCATTGGCAAACTTCATGCTTTTTCAGTTTTTGTGAGTATATCATCTGTTCCGCTTGAGTCATTTGACATCCGCAGTGGAATGCAAGGAATCCAAACTGGATCCAGGCTTCAAGCATTGCATCCAGTGCAGCCAGAAGATGTCATGGACAGATCCACACTCCTCATGCATCTACTGCCTTGGGGCAGAGTATGGCGTTGTCGCCTGCAGCCTTTGCAATACCTTACTCCCTTTGTCCCTGGAAGACAACTACGCCCATCTTCTTCCTGGCTGGCCAAAAGGGACCCTCCAGTAAGGTCTAAGGATACCTGTGAGGCAGTTTCCATGGCTGCGGGATCTGCAGCCCAATTTGTGGTGATGGAAGAGGCAGTGGGGGCCTTGTCGGTCTCAGCACTGCTCCTGGCCGGGGCCAGTGTTAGGGCATCATTTTTTGAAACTTTTAGAGTCATGTGTAAGTCCCTCCAGACCTTCGGGGAGAGATCCTCCCACCACAGCAAGAAGAAATCAAAGAAATCCTGCCGTCGGTTGTGGGACTGGGAAAGAGCATGCTCCCCCCACTCCCTCAATTCCCTCAACCGCTCAATGGCTATTGAGTGCTCAACTTCGGCTGAGCCTGCCCTGGTCAAGGGTCAGGCTGCTAGTTCCACTGTATCCCCATTGGGCTTGTTGAAGCAGCCTAACCAGGAGGTCAAGATTTTTCTTGACTTGATCAACCAGTTGCCAGAAGGGATCGAGGAGGACTCGGCCCCCAGTCCTTTCAGCCCTCACTCAGGAGGGTCAGAAGCAGTCTGTGGACCTGGTTGCCACCTCCCAGAAACTGCCTCCCTCTAGGGTCACAAAGAAGAAGTCAGTCTGTGTAATCTACATGGCCTCTCTGCCTGTCTCTCCTCGCCATCAATGGCCATGTCATTGGTTGAGGTCCAGGTCATGGTAGAGGGGTCCCTCTTACTCCCGATCTTGATCATATGGGAGGTGCTGGCACAGGTGTTCCTCATCCTTTTCATCATCCAATGAAGAGAGGCTCCATTGCAGAATGAGACAGCATTATGAGGACATGCTGTGGCAGCAGTGGGCCTTGCTTGGGCAGGGTAGGGCTCTACCCACCATCCCAGCAATCCCCTGGTCACTACTGGTCCAGCCCATTATGGTCCCACTGAGACAAGTGTTGTCAACATCCATCTCTTCCCCCAATCCGGATAGAACCATCACCATGACAGTCATTGCAGGGAGCCCCTACCAAGGACTTCTGTCCAGCCACTGGCTTGCCAGGCCAGATTTCCATGGAGATCACTCACTTGGAGGATCCCCGAATGGTGTGCAGTAAGAAATGGCTGAGGGTCATATTCAGAGCCTTCATATGACTCTGATGGGTCCTCTATGCAGTCCCTGAGTACCCATGGATTTGACCATGAATCGGTCAAGCAACTAACTGCCAACTATGGGCTGGTATCTTTTTGGGCTCTTCTCAGACTGATCTCTAAGTCCATGAAAGTCTCTCTCTAGAACCAGTTCAGAAAAGGGCCAAGTACCCCTTCACTGAAATTCTGAACAGAGATGAATCCCCAGGGGTCACCTTCCCGATGACGGAGGCCATCCTAGGACAGGCTCTGGAGCTTTGGTAGCATCCAGCATCCTGTGTGACACCCTCAGCCCATGTGGTCCGCAAGTATGCCATCCCTACTGGTACCTTGTCTGGTTTCTTGGACCACCCCTGAGTGGAGGTTTTGGTGGCTGACTCCATTTTGAGGAAAATGGCAATGTTGGGGATGTGGACAAGCCCCTGACAAGGAGTCCAAAAAGCTTGACCATGCAGCGAAAAAGGTGTATGCTGCATCCTCCTTGGGTCTCCATCAGATGACCTATGCCCTGATGATGGCCAACTTCGGTCACTCCCTGATGGGAGTGCTAGACCATGTCCTCCCTCGTCTACCTGCTGCCTTGCAGACAGCAGTAAAGATAGTCAGAGACCAAGGTCAAGTGCTGGCTAAACACCAGCTCCAGACAGCCTTGGATATCAGTGACTCTTGAGCCCATTCTATGGCAGTGGCTATCGTGATGCATCACAGGGCCTAGCTGCAGATCTCCACCTTCATAGTGGACCCCAGCACAAATTGGCCAATGTTCCCTTCTTGGGCACCGACCTTTTCGGCCTTTGGGTGGAGAGGCATCTCACAAGGATTGAGAAGTCCAATGCCACCTTCGATTCTGTGACTTCCTCACAGAAGGACCAGAAAGGGCAGAAGCTGAAAAAGTAACCCTTTCAGTTTCGGCCATTTCAATCACAGCAGTCAAGGCAGCAGCAGCCCCAGCAGGGGCAGTCTGAGGCTTGGCTCCCCAAGACCAAGTTCGCTGGTCAGAGCACCAAAAAGAGTGGGGGTGAGGGTAGGGTGCCCCTCCAGCAGTAGGAGCCGGTGCCCCCTCCAAAGCTGCCCAGTGATGGGTCGAGGGGTGTCTACCTCCTGCCCGTCCAGTCCCTGCCTCAGCTCCCCATGTGGGGAGTCAGCTTCACGATTTCTGGCACAACTGATCAGTCATTACTTTGGACAAATGGGTGCTAGACTTGGTGGTCAGAGGGTTGCCTCTCAACTTTGGGGCTGTTCCACCCTACTGACCCCACACACCAAGAGAGCCTGTGGTGTTGCAGAACATGTTGTCTGTAATCAGGAAGGATGTTGCTCAGCTCCTCGGGAAAGGAGCCACAGCCTGTGTCCCGCATTCCATGACAAGTCAGGGTTTGTGTCCAGGTACTTCCTGGTTCCAAAATATATGGGGGCTGCCACCCAATACTGGATCTTCACAATCTGACCCAGTTTCTGAGGAAGTGCAAGTTCAGGATGGTCTCTCTGAACCAGATAATACCACCTCTGGAGCAGAGCATGTGGTTCTGCTCCCTGGAACTCCAGGACTCTTTTGACATGCAGTCCGTCCCATTGGCTATACCTCCGGTTCCACACAGAGGGGTTTCTATGTGAATTCCAGGTCATGCCTTTCAGCCTCTCATCAGCTGCCAGGGTCTTCACCAAGTGCATGGCAGTAGTGGCCACATTCCTGAGGCACCGAGGGGTCAGAGGCCCTACCTGGATGACCAGCTGATAGCCAGGCCATCCAAGGAGACTATTGAGTGGTCCAGGAACCTGACCCTCCAGACCTACAGAGACTTGGGCCTTCTGCTTAACCTGGCCAAATCCAAACTCAGACCCTCGCAGATGATTCTGTTAATCAGGGCAGCTCTAGAGTGCCTTCGAGCTAGTGCCCAACTTCCTGCAGACAGGGCATTAGATCTTACCTCCTTTGCCCCGATCATTTCAGGTTGGGCACTTGGGCCCGGCCCAGGACTTCCTACAGCTGCCGGGGTACATGGCTTCCTGCACTAGTGTGGATGCACCACCTGCAGTGGGAGTTGGGTCGCCAGTGGTCTCAGCCCCATGCTCACCTGGACTAGCCAGTCACAGTGACCCAACCAATGTGGGATGCCATCCAGTGGTGGCTCATCCCAGAACATCTGGAGGAAGGAGTCCCATTTGTCTGCTCAGAGCCAACATTCACCCTGACAACCAACGTGTCTCTGGTGGGAGGGGAACCACAGGACCCACGGGTTCTGGACCCCCCCTGGGAGTCTTGTCATCTCATCAGCCTGCTGGAGCGCCATGCAGTGTGTCTTGCTCTGACAGAATTCACTCCATTTGTCCAGGGTCAAGTCATACAGCTCCAGACAGACAATACCACGACCATGTATTACCTGAACAAGCAGGGCAGCATGCACTCCCTTCATCTGTGTTGGGAGGCTTTCCACACCTGGGCCCTGGTGTGCAGCTTGGATGCAGATCTCCTGGCCATCCATGTAGCAGGATCCTCCAATCAGCAAATGGATGTCCTCAGCTGAGTGGACGAGGTGTCACACAAGAGATCTCTGCATCAGGAGGTGGTGAACCACTTGTTCTCCCTGTGATGCACTCCTCTGGTCAGTCTCTTTGCCTTCTGTGAGAATGCAAAGCTGAGGCTGTTCTGTACTCGCCCCCACCCCGACAGTGTGGGACACTGATGGGGGATGCCTTCACAAGGCCCTGGACCCCATGCCTCCTTTACGCCTTCCCTCACTTTCCCCTGATTCACAAGGTGTTGTTTAAGGTGTGAAGGTACAAGGCACGGATGGTCCTGTTAGCCCCAGATTGGCACCACCAGTATTGGTACCCGGATCGCCTCACCAGAAGGACTCCATGGCGGTTGCCTCTGCACTTTGATCTGCTCTCTCATCACAAGCGGAAGATCCTGCACCCAGTTCTTCAATCCCTGCACTTCACAGCCTGGTTCCTGAGCAGCTAGAGTTCCAGGCTTTGCTTTTCTCAGAAGATGTGCTCCACATTGTGGAGGATTCCCAAATAGAGTCGACCTGCCAGTGCTATGCCTTTAAAAGGAAAAGGTTTTCATTTGGTGCCAGCACAGGGGGGCTTGACCCACTGGCCTGCCCTTTCACTATCATTTTTTTTTTTTACATATGTAGTTTCTCCACTGCAGACCCGACGGGCTATGACCCCTCCCTCGGAGGGGTACATCCTCTGGCTCATGATCCCCCGGCCAGTCCATCCCCTGAGGTTCCCCTGCAGATTCCCCCTCCGTGGCAGGGCCAGAGCAAGGAGTGCAGGCATGCTCCTCCCCCTGGTACGTCAGATCTGGTGTTGGGGAGGACCTGCTGCAGCGATCGGGCCACCACAGGTCCTGTCGAGTGCCAGAATTTTCCTCTGTTTTCTCCCGCACCCACATCCATGCAATGGGCGGTGAGGCAGTTTTCACCTCCGTGAAGGTAGACAATTACCCTGGACATGGGCTAACCCCTTTACGTGGCTGTGCGCTTGCACCAACCCCAAGCCACCGCTAGGGATCTTAACCCAGAGAGGTGCCTCAGGGGAAACACCTCAGTCTCCAGAACATATCTCTGAAGATTGTGACCCCACACCCATTACACTGCACCACTCCCATGCCTGGTGTTTATCATCCTGACGTTTTGCTTCCCTGCCTTTCATTTGCCTTTAGGCATCCCTTATCACTAACCCCCCAACTTGGCTTTCCTTTACTTCTCCCCTTCCGAGTCTGTGTTTGACTCCTTACCCTAGATAGGGTTTCCTTCAATTTCCTTCTTTTAGCCCCTGTACTCACTTTCTCCACTTACCATAGCTAGGGTGTTGCCTCTATTACCTCCCTACTGTGTGTTTAAGTTCCCCTTGCCTTAATCTTTGTAGGTCTTACCCTCCCTACCCTACACCATTGTTTCCCCCATCCCACTGAAAGTACACCCTTTTAAACAGGCAGCAACCAGTACACAGGTAGTCTACCTTGCCTCACTGGACTGGCAGACTGAAACGTCACTTCAAACTGACAGAAGAGCATGCTGACTGCCGAGGCCCTAGTGCAGGATCTGATCATGTTAAAACTTCTGAGTTTGTGTATTGTGTGAGATATGTTTGCTTATTTTTTGAAGTGTGAGTGTGTACTGGCGTGCATGTATGTGTATTGTGCAGCATCTGTAAATACACTGTTTAGCATGCATATGTGTCTTTTGCTATACAAACATTACACATCCATACCTTGGTGCCATGCAGTACTGTTGGTACCTTGAATCTAAATTGTCTTAGGGAGTGTTGAAAGGAATTTTGGTCTTTTATAGTGACTTGCAGTTACATTATCAAGAAGACCTTAATCAAAGAGAGGAAGGGGATGAAGCGTTGCTGCCATTTTTGGCTGCGTAACATTGAAAAAGTGACAGTAGTGTGATACACCTGGGCTTCAGGTTCACAGCTCTGCATTGGTACTATTTTCAGTAGGTGCACAGGGAGAGTCAAACGAAGACAGAGTAACGATATATTACAGAGAGGTTCAGGGCAGACTTGCTAACACTGTAAGTGGCAGTAGTAGAATTCATACCTGGGGCTCCAGATTCTCACCTCTATGCTTCAATCACTAAGTCAAAACTTTAGTGGTTTTCATTTACACTATCCCAAAGTACTTTACAATCCAGGAGATGAAGGGGGCAACATTTCTACAGTTTAGGCAGACAGGAATATACAAACAGTAGAGAGAGAGAAAGCGAGAGATTGCTCAGAGTTGCATTGTTAGTAGGTGGCAGTAATGGGTTGGCATTTGCCTGGGACTTTACTTGAGCCCAAGGTTTCAGCCTGATGCACTCTGCGATCCTGACACCCTGGCAGTGTGAGTCCTTCTGACAGTGTAGTGCTTCATTCATATGTAACCCCTAGATGGGCTATCCAGGGGCTACTACCCTGCCTGATTTGCCACCCTAACAGGTTGAGGGCCTGGATCAATGGCGGGTGCCCACCCAGAGGTCAGGGTTTGCAATAGAAGTTAAACTAATCTGTCACAGCCCTCTGGGACACTGCAACCCCCTTTCTCACTAGTGGCCCACACAATATATCAGAATTACCTTCACAGTATACACTTACCCCCCAGGTTCTGGTTCCGGCACTGGGACCTCCTGTGAAATGAGATACAGTGCAACAATCACAGTACAGTACTTTAACATAGACAAATACCTCAGGCAGTATAACTTTGCTGAAACAACAGCTCTGATTTATTTAGGGATATAACAAGGACAGGGAAATCAGGTTAATTAGCTTATCACTCTAATAATCTACCTATGGCTCTGTGCACAGGCTATCCTATCAGTTACTGTCCTGGGTACCAAGCCCTAGTGGCTAGTCCAAACCGTAGCAGCTGGTAGGGGCCCTTTCACACAGAAGAAAGGAGAATTAAACAGTCAGCAGTACAGTAATTCCATTTGGATTTAATGTGGCAATTCAACAGGAGCGACCCTGAATTAGTACTCACGACCTCCAAATAAGATAGGTCCTTCAATGTCAGCAGGGCTCACTTGAGTACTAAACCTCTTCCATCCATATAAAAGAAAGCACTATACCAGGCAGGCTGCATCTGTATCCCGATCGCAATTACTGCACAATACCCAGGAGAGCACACAGCAGATTCAGTTCCTGACAGACCGAGTGTAATTTTCAGCAATTCCTCCAGTCTTCTACAGGGTGAGCCTGGTTTCTACTCTTCAGAGATCCTTTGATTCTTTTCACAGGATGGATTCAGTCCTAACAAGCTGCAGACCGGAACTCTGGGCCTTACACGTTTTTGACTAAACTGCACACTGAAAAGTACGGGCTCCTTCCTTCTTCACTGCCAAAGCTCAACTGAACTCCAACCGACAAAAACCGGGCACTTCCTCTGAGTTCCTCCCAGCTCTTGACTGGATTGGCTGTCACTCACAATAGACTGCTGCTGTTGGTCCAAAAAGGCACCGAAGTCTAAACTACATCTCCCAGAGTCACTGCCCATACAATCCTCCCGCGGCTGGCTCAGATTATGAGTCCAAGTTCTGATTCGTCCAAGGCACCATTTTAGAGCTAGCTTACCCCACACTGATTGGTCCAGTTCAGCAGTTCAAAACTAGAATGGGAACTAGCAGACACAGTTCTGACTGCAAAGAAAGCAGGTTAGACAAACTGTAACTTCACCATTACTCCAAATAATTTCTGGCAAACAGTTACATCTTTCAGATAGGTTCCTTGCACTCCTAGTGACTGCAAAATGAAGTGAATTGGCAGCAGCTCGAGTGGTACTCAGAGAAGCACACAGTCCCCCATACAAATTCAATTATGTCTGCAAGCAGACAGCTCTAAAAGAGACAGTACCAGAGGCTCTAAAACACTCACTGATAAATGGCTTAAATGCCAAACACCATTCAGGCTTGGAGCATTCAAGCAAGCTCCTGGAAGTCTTTGGGAACCCCCATTTGCAGGGGTTACACCTTCCTGGCCTGGGAAAAGCTTGGCGTCCGTCAAGCAAGTACCCATAAGTTTCAACTGCAACCATATACATTTGCATTAGGCTCGCACATGTAATCATCAGTCAATATATCATTTTACCAAGAACACATTTCTGAAACATTGCATACGTCACTCTTTACACAGTATTACATACACATTGTACCATAACTCAAGTTATTACCTCTTGTACATGAAACCTGAGAGAGGGGCCCTTCCTATCAGTTACCTTGGGGCTGGGCGGGGCAAGCGACCCATACTAGAGGGCAACACAAGTAACTTGGAGTTAGCACTGATGCTCAGTTTGGGCAATGAGCTCGGGACACATACACCCTTTATGGACAACATTGAGAGGCAAGTCCACAGGCCTCCCAAGTGAATCATAACTGAGGTGCACCACAGGCTTTACAGCTCGACCAGTCTTTCTAGGGGAACTGTTATAGTCTCTGCACTCTGAGCCTCATTTTCAGCATTGTCCTCACTTGTCAGGGAGTCTCCATGGGGGGAGAGGCTAGAACTTGGGCACTTTCAGCTCCAGGAGTTACAGTTTCTGAGTCCACAACATTTGGCTCGCATGGAGCTTTCGGACACTGGCAGTGGACTGTCAGGGCACTCAAAATACTCTTCTTGTTCGGGTGTATCACCAGTCTGCCCTAATCTATCATTTTCCTCCCTGAAAGCTCAAACAGTTCAACCATGCACAATGATTCCATTTCATCTGATCTGATGCTTTGCACTTCACTTTCTGGGAGCATTGGCTCCAGGGATGAAGCTGGGGCTTAGACAGTCCAGAAGGCCCAGCTTGTCTCCAGTATTGACTAGGGATTGCCCCGAAACAATTGACTCAGTTCGAAGAAGGATAGTATTCAAAGTCACTCACTTTCTTCCGATATGGACTGACAGTCATGCTCAACTGGGACTTGTGGAGGGAACACTTTAACTTTGCTTCTGTAGGTGCAGACTCTCTGATCTTTTCTTAGCAGCAGCTCTAGTCACTGGTCCAGAGGGGCATCTTCTAGGGGCTCAGACTCAATTAAGATTTGTCCAATGGGCAGTAAATGATTCTATGTATTGTTTTACATCTTTGAATTATTCTCAGGCCTTACTTTGTACACTGGCAGATCATCTAGTTTGCCCACTACAATGTGAGGGAGATGGTGCCATCGGTCAGCAATCTTTGTGCTTGCCATGCAGTCCCAGACTTAGCAATACCCGATCTCCCTCCTGGAGTTCCTGTGCTTTCACCTTTTTATCATGCCTTTCTTTGTTGGCTGAATTTCTTTTTGGCAGCCATGGTTTGAGCCAGTTGAGTACGCATGAAGCTGGGCCTTTAACTTTTGCACATACTGCTAAATAGTTGTCAGCTTGAACCCCATCAGGAGACCCCAAACACACATCTACTGGTAGTCGAGCTTCTCTTCCAAACATCAGGCGGTAGGGGAGAATCCAGTGGCATCACTTTGGTGCAGTTATAAGCATGTACCAGGGTGCTAATTTGTTGGCTCCATCTAGGCTTGTCTTTGGGTGCAGGGTGCCTAGCATATCTAGCAAGTCACGGTTGAACGCTCAGGCTGTGGGTCCCCTGGGGGTGGTAAGGAGGTGTTCTGGACTGCGCACTCCCCACAGAGAAAGCATCTCTTTGATCAGACGACTCTAAGTCTCCTCTGATCAGAATGGATTCTTTGTGGAGCCCCATAGTGAACAAAAAGTTTTCTACAAGTACTTTGTGACAGTGGATGCTTTCTGGTCTTCGTGGGGAAAGCTTGGGCATATCTCGTGAAATGGTCAGTGACCACCAGCACATTACTGATATTTCTTTGATCTGACTCCAAACTCAGAAAATCAATCACAGACCAGC
Organism: Neoceratodus forsteri; assembly: GCA_016271365.2. NCBI lineage: Eukaryota > Metazoa > Chordata > Ceratodontiformes > Ceratodontidae > Neoceratodus > Neoceratodus forsteri. Next base: position 152,554,336 of record CM028134.1, read on the forward strand.
TCCATGGGTGCACTGGTGGTGATGTTAACAAGGGGACAGCCCTCTGGGAGCAAAGCTTTCCTCTGTAAGCAGCGACTACAAGTTCGAATGTGTTGCTCCACATCAGCCCCCCATCTTAGGCCAATAGAATCTGGATCTCACCAAGTCAAGTGTTCTGTCTATACCAAGGTGCCCCATGTGGTTGTGCAAGGACCTCAGTACTGAGTCTCCCGAAGGCAGTGGGCAGCACTAGTTGTTGTTTGTCACTTGTCCCCTCCTGTCTACTGTTTCTCTGTATAACAGTTTATTGATCAGTTTCAATTAGGACCTTCTTTGTATAACAGTGCAGTTCTCAAATCAGTGGAGCATAATTTGGACACATCTTTTCCTGCATAGAGGCTTCTAAAGCTGCTTTGATCATGGGATCGTGAGTTGAGCCATGAATACTGTCATTGTCCAGCTGAGGCAGTGCACCAATGTCTATTGCAGAAAAGTGGCAATAAGCAGCAGGTATGCAATTCTCAGAGGGTCCCAAGCAATCCACCATGCAGTCCACTGCGTCCGTGGACATTTGTTCCTCCCTGTCAAACTTCCGAATGAGTGCCCGAATGTCAGGTTCTGCAATCGGACCCAATCATTCTGGGGAACAGGCCTCCGGGAGAGCATCAGCATCTATATGGTTCAGACCTGCTCGGTATTCGAAAGCATAGTCATATGTAGATAATGCAGAAAGCCACCTATGGCCAGTGGCATCCAACTTAGCTGAGGTCTGCACATAGGTCAAAGGATTATTGTCAGTTTTTACTAGTATTTTAGCCCCATACAAGTACTCATGGAATTGGTCAACAATAGCCCACTTCAAAGCTAGAACTCTAACTTATGTACAGGATAGTTCTTTTCGGATGGGGTGCAGGCTTCTACTGGCAAAAGGCCACTGGTCTCAGGCCATTCTCGTGCTCTTGGTACAACACAGCCCCAACCCTTGCAAGCTAGCATCCAGTGTGCAGGGCGTGGGATTTTCTTGGATCGGCATAGGCCAGCACTGGAGCATGGGTAAGTTGATATATGATCTCATGAAAAGCAGTCTCACAATCAGAGTCCAGCGGGCCCCAAATACTTCACTGGATGAAAATACACTCTTTCAGTCTTGAGGGCTCTGACTTTTGGTATTTTTGTGGGTTGGGGATACCCTTGAGTAAGGTTAAGTAAAGGCGGATCACTCTTGAATAGTCCTTGATGAGCGCCGATAATAACCACAGAATCCCAGGAATCTTTGCAGTTCTTTAGATTTTTGGGCTGTGGCCAGGTGAGTCAAGGCCTCAACTTTACTTGGGTCGGTCTCTATTCCTCGGTGGATACTATGTGTCCCACACTTTACTGATGTTTGAAAAATTGACACTTATCAATGGACAGTTTAAGGCCAAGTCCTCAGTCGGTCCAATACCTTAAATAATCTGCTCTCATGTTCCTCCAGTGAGCTGCCAAACACAATAACATCATCTAGGTATACCAGGCACTCTAGTAAGTTCATGTCCCCCACTGCCGCTCCATCAATCGTTGAAAAGTGGCTGGGGCACCTGAAATCATGAGGCATCCTCATGAATTCATAGAAGCCAAGCGGACAGATAAGGCCAAATCTTCTCACGGTCCTCTGGGGCCGTCGGGATCTGGTAGTACCCACTGCGGAGATCCAGCACAGAGAACCACTTGCTCCCGTCTTAGGCAGTCAAAGCATCCTGAATCACGGGCATTGTGTACTGATCAGGGATAATCCGCCGGTTTAAGGTGCGATAATCCACACATCCTTACTGTTCCATTCTTTTTCCTCACTACCACAATGGGGGAAGCATAAGGGCTTCTGGATTCTGTACACCACAGCAGCTAACATCTCTTGCAGATGCCGTCTCACATCATCTATGTCAGCAGGTGCCAGGCGTCGAGACCTCTCACGAAATGGTCTTTACGTCATGCAGCGGATATTGTGCTCAGCTCTCACGCATCCTACATCCCATTCCTTTAAAGAAAACACCTGGTCTCTCTGGGCAAGCTTCTCACTGATCCTCACTTTCCATTCAGCTGGCAGCGGGAGTCGCGAAATCAAACAAGTCAGGCGTTACTCTATCATTCTTCCTTGAACTCTTGCTGCTGGGTAGCACTGCAGTGTCTGCAATGCATTAGCCAGGATGCAACCTCTGTTTACTCGAATGTCTCTTTCAGACACATTATGAACTTGGACCATTACCCTTCTGGCATAAGCATGGGCTCTAGCGGGCAAAATACAAGCTTGACCAGCAGTCCCTCTGGCAATTTTCCATCGCCTGGTGCATCAACATTAATATTTATTCTTAACATCCTTTCTGATACGGACCTCTCCTGCTAAGGTACACTGGGCATTTGCGCCAGGATCAGAGACTCAGGATCCTTCTTCCATACAATTCCGACCGGTTCCTCTGGTTCTGTTTTTCAGCATCTCTCTGTGCCTCATAGGCCTTCTTAATTAAAGCCGGAACTCTTAAGCTCTACTAGTCTTTGACCCCTGTTTTCTATAACACAACTGTGCCAGCCTTCCAACATGAGCATTTGTTCCAATCAACAAAGGGACACCATCATACAGTCCAGTGGGGGACACACTAAGGCTAGGGTCTCTACTTGTTCGACCACTCCAGCCACGGAGTGGGAAAGACAGCCAAATGGGATATACCCGGAATAGGGTAGGCCTTCTCACTAACCCATACATGCAGTCCTTCTAATGGTTGTAAAGGTGCTTCTGACAAATGCTTCAATACAATCCTGGAACATAATTGTCACTTGGGAGCCACTGTAATACAGCTCTTGAGACACTCCATTCACCTTTACAGTGGTCTCCATGGAGGGACCCACTATTCTGGACCAGTCTGGAGAGGCAGTAGTGGGGGCCTGGGCAGCTGACCTTGCCACAAAGGACGTGAATTAGATTTTGGTGCCCTCACTGGGATCATGTCGTGCACCCCTCTTAACCACTGATTTCTTCTCCAGAAGCTCTCCTTGAGCCTATAAGCAACTTTGTCCAGTGTCTTTTGGGGACTGGCATTCCTTTTCATGTGCCCATCTTTCCACAATTATAGCAAAACATACTTTCTGGAGTTTGAGCTGGCGGCGCCACACTGGGAGCCAGGGCGGGGTATTACTAACTGGAAACCTGGGTGCCATCTCTGTCTCAGCGTGATAAGCATTTGGAGACATCTTCAGTTTCTGCACTTCCATGGTCAAGGAATTGAGTTTGGAGCTGTTATCAGCAGGAGATACATGGGTGGTACCCCACCCCATAGCAGATGCAGTGGGATATAGGTCAGGGCCCGTACTTGCAGGCGTGGCCTTCATAAAGGGACTGTTTTTGAATTCGGATCTCTCTCAACAGTTCGCCCCATTGTGGCATATCTTTTTCCTTGTCAGAGCACTCATTGACTGTCAACCTCTGCCCCTGAACTTCACTGATGGGTCACCCTCAGTCACTCGGGTCGTAGCCACAGCTGTTGGTGCAGGTACCTCCCAGGTCGCCTTTTCTCAACTCTCAATTCTCTCATTAACTCCATCATAGGGAGGGTGGGGATTCCAGTCGAGTTGCCAGGCGAACTGAAGCAACAGCAGTTCTGAGAAGGGGCAGACTTAAGGATTCTGTCCAGTCTGGTTCGGTCTAGTTCAATAGCTGGCAAACTACCCTTTCTGAGCATTCTTGCAACAATTTTTCCAGCCGAGAGACATACACAGACAACAACTCCCTTGGTACTGTTGTGCATTTCTTACTCCACCATAGGTCCTCATCAGAATCTGGGCTCCCACATTCTCCAAGGCCTCAAGATAGGCTGTGCAGTCGCTTCAGGGTTGACTGGCCCGTTTGTACGGATGGTAGCCAGGCAGGACCTCGGGCTCTCACTAACCCTCTTTCGTCTTTCGCCTTCCGAGCATTGCCATTCTAGCACTTGGGGGCAACATAGTTCATCAGGTCTCCCAGTCATCCTCCCCTTGGGGGTGGGAGGTGCCAGAGAAGATCCTCAACCTTGATAAGAGTCGTGACTAATGGCAGGTGCAGAAATAGGAGTCTGCATTGGTTCAGCCACCATCACGGGCACTGGAGCAGAGAGGGTGTGGGGAGGAACACCCAGGTGGCAAGAATAGTTTCTTCAAGTCCTCCACAGTTTTCCCTCTCCCAGCAACCATTCAGCAATTTCTCCTCAAAAGTTTCAGATAGTGGTGGGGCTGATTCCCCCCGGTCTTACTGTCCTTAGTTATCACTCTCCAAGCAGTGAGGGCTCCTCTGGGGTAATGGTCTGTGGCACTTTGGAGCTATCTATGGGATCCTTAAACTCTACTAGGGCCAGGAAAGTGTGGGTGAGCAGATTAGCATGCCGACCCACCACCACAGGGTTTTGTAAACCTTCCACCTTGGAAAGTACTCCCTGCACAGTGTCCGTATTGATACCCAGGGATGTCCAGGATAAGCATAGCATTTTGGGGGTCGATCTCCTCCCAGTACACCACTCCACCAGCCGTGCACAGCCACTTCTGTCGGGTACCCATTTTTTCTTAACAGTGGCTCAGAATATGGCCACTAGAGACACACAATCCCAGCGGTGAGCCTCCAAGATGTAACCCCTAGATGGCGCTATCCCAGGGCTACTACCCTGCCTGATTTGCCACTAACAGGTTGAGGGGCCTGGATCAATGGCGGGTGCCTCCACCCAGAGGTCAGGGGTTTGCAATAGTTAAACTAACTTGGTCACAGCCCTCTGGGACACTGCAACCCCCTTTCTTCTCACTAGTGCCCCTGCACAATATATCAGAATTACCTTCACAGTATACACTTACCCCCAGGTCTGGTTCCGGCACTGGGACCTCCTGTGAAATGAGATACAGTGCAACAATCACAGTACAGTACTTTAACATAGACAAATACCTCCAGGCAGTATAACTTGCTGAAACAAGTAGCTCTTGATTTATTTAGGGGATATAACAAGGACAGGGGGGAAATCAGGTTAATTAGCTTATCACTCTAATAATCTATTTCATGGCTCTGTGCACAGGCCTATCCCTATCAGTTACTGTCCCTTGGGTACCCAAGCTCCAGTGGCTAGTCCAAACCGTAAGTAGCTGGTAGGGCCCTTCACGAGAGAAAAGGAGAATTAAACAGTCAGCAGTACAGTAATTCCATTTGGATTTAATGTGGCAATTCAACAGGAGCGACCCTGAATTAGTACTCACGACCTCCAAATAAGATAGGGTCCTTCAATGTCAGCAGGGCTCACTTGAGGTAACAAACCTCTTCACACATCCATATAAAAGAAAGCACTATACCAGGCAGGCTGCATCTGTATCCCGATCGCACTACTGCACAATACCCAGGAGAGCACACAGCAGATTCAGTTCTGACAGACCGAGTGTAATTTTCAGCAATTCCTCCAGTCTTCTACAGGGTGAGCCTGGTTTCTACTCTTCAGAGATCCTTTGATTCTTTTCACAGGATGGATTCAGTCCTCAACAAGCTGCAGAGACCGAACCTGGGCTCATACACGTTTTTGACTAAAACTGCACACTGAAAAGTACAAGGCCCTTCCTTCTTCATCAAGCAAACTCAACTGAACTCCAACCGACAAAAACCGGCACTTCCTCTGGAGTTCCTCCCAGCTCTTGACTGGATTGGCTGACACTCTCACAATAGACTGCTGCTGTTGGTCCAAAAAAGGCAATCAAGTCTAAACTACATCTCCCAGAGTCACTGCCCATACAATCCTCCTCCGCCGACTCAGATTATGAGTCCAAGTTCTGATTCGTCCAGGGCACCATTTTGAGCTAGCTTACCCCACACTGATTGGTCCAGTTCAGCAGTTCAAAACTAGAATGGGGAACTAGCAGACACAGTTCTGACTGCAAAGAAAGCAGGTTAGACAAACTGTAACTTCACCATTACTCCAAATAATTTCTGGCAAACAGTTACATCTTTCAGATAGGTTCCTTTGCACTCTAGTGACTGCAAAATGAAGTGAATTGGCAGCAGCTCTGAGTGGTACTCAGAGAAGCACATGAGTCCCCCATACAAACTAATTTGTCTGCAAGCAGACAGCTCTTAAGAGACAGTACCAGAGGCTCTAAAACACTCACTGATAAATGGCTTAAATGCCAAACACCATTCAGGCTTGGAGCATTCAAGCAAGCTCCTGAAGTCTTTGGGAACCCCATTTGCAGGGGGGTTACAATCAGTATTTCAAACACCATGAAGTCTTGCCTGTATTCTGACTAAATGCAGTTAGCCCAGCACTTGAACTGCCCCGGAGAGTAAGGAGTTAACTCTATGCAGAAGCATAGAACGTTGAGCTCGAGCTCGGTTTTCAAACCTCTGTCTCTAGCATTCTGAAGTGTAACCATCAGATTTTTTACTCTGCCTAACTGTGAAGTCGCTCCGGAGATTCCTCCTGCACTTCGGTTCGGTATCAGTTGAAATTGATCGGTTTTACCTAACCATTTCTTTATTTTGTTCTTACCTCTGTCTCGGTAACAGTAAGTGGTAGCAGTAGGTAGTTATCGTATTATTGTGGAAATTGTTTTTGCCTTCGGTTCTTCTCTGGTCGGTCTGGTTTGGAACCGAACCCCATTCTATTTGTGTTTTATTTCTGAATATTACTGTGGTTTCCGGTACTCATCGGTTCCTAAAAAAATTCCAATTTTCGGGTTTTTTTTAACTGACCCGTGACACGGTTGGAACCGATCAGTTTCTAGTTGCCTGGCATAATAGCTGGTAAGGGTAACTTTTCAGTATTCTGGCATGTCTGAGAAACCCAAAAAGAAAACTGGTCCCACTGGGTTTCAGCACTGTACCGAGTGTAAGGAGGCCTTTGCCAAGGCCGACCCTCGCCTCATCTGTGTTTACTGTCTGGGGTTTGACCACCTCAAAGAAGACTGCCAAATCTGTAAAAACTTTCCCAAAGCCACTCTGGAAAAACGTTTGAGTAGGCTAAGGAAGAGGGAGGCCGAGAAGTCCGCTGACCCGGATGGCCAGCCCGGTTTGGCAGTTGCCGAACCTGAGGGGGTGCCCACTGACCAGGCCGATACCTCCTCGGGCAAAAGGAGAGCCGATTCTGCGGAATCAGTTCCTAGCAAAAGGAAACGAAAAACAGCCGGTTTGGATCCAACTTCCCATGGTCCATCCACTGAGGAGATTGCTAAAGCGATTTCTATTGTTCAGTTCCTTTGCCCAGTTCCGACCGAACCGGCAACAGTTCATAGAGGTTCGGTTCGGTCGGACATAGTCGCTTCTGACATTGATCCAGAGGCTTTCTGTGAGGGCGATTGGGATGGAGAAGAAGAGTATGATGAAGAGGAAGATGAAGGCCTAGACGAGCCTGTAGAGCCTGACATCTCCCCAGACAGACCTTCCAATGTGTCTCCTCCCAGACTTTCTGAGTCCCCCTCCCATTTCTTGTTCTACAAGAAAGTGGCTGATACTCTTCAGCTCCCAGTGGAAGAAGCTGAACAGGATCAGGAGGAACCTGACTTTATGGAAATGATGGATGTCCCAGAGTCGAAGAGAGTGTCTATCCCTCTGCATAAATCCTTGGGGAAACAGACACAAACAATTTTGCAGTTTCCAACTTCTATACCTCCTGTGCATAAAAAGATGGACAGGAAGTATACCTTGTCAGGTCCTGGAACAGAATTTCTTACGACTCATTGCAGCCATGTTGGGGTAGTGCAGGCTGCAGCCTGTGGTAATGCTAATATTTCCCTGGCATCTCACCCCCCCAGATAAGGATTCCAGGAAAGTGGATGCCATGGCCAAGAAACAATACTTGGCATCCTCTTTGGGACTCAGACAAGCCAATTATATAGCATATACAGCCAGGTACCAGAAATCGAGGTGGGATGCGGTTCTGGAACTGGCTAAGAATGCCCTTCCCCAGCTAGCCAAGGAGCTGGAGAAGGTGGCTGCAGATGGTATTGAGGCATCCAAGGTCCAATTTCATGCTGCTGTTGACTCGAATGATGTGCATTCCATGGTCATGGCTACATTCTGTCTCCATGAGGAGATTAGCTTGGCTCAGATGTACCAGTCTATCACAGGATACTCAGACTAAGGCCATGGATTTTCCTGTTGCTGGTAACTCTCTGTTTGGTGAACAAACAGAGGCTTACATGAAGAAGATGGATGAATACAGGACCACTTATAGGATTGCTGCAGCAAAAAGAGAGGCAGACCACTCCTCAGAAGCAGTAGTTTAGGGCTGGCAGGGGCAAGCCTTTTAACAGGCCTTTTTACCAAGCCCAGGCTTCCTCTTCTTTCCAGCAGAGGGGGTTCTTCAGGGGAAGAGGCAGACGAGGGATGACCAGGACCCCAGCATCCACTCAGTCCAAGCCCCCTGCCAAACAGACACCCTGAGGTGTCAGTCAGGGTCGCCTCCCCAATCCCTGTAGGGGGCAGGCTGGCTCACTATTCCCAGGCCTGGGATTCCATTACCTCGGACAAAGGGGTCCTGGAAGTAGTGAGCCAGGGACTTGTTCTCAGCTTCAAAAGGTTCCCAAAGATGAGAGCAAGATCTTTCACCCCCCCTCCCCCTTGGAGGCAAAGGCCTTAGAGGCAGAAGTCTCCTCTCTTCTACTCATGCGAGCAGTAGAGAAGGTACCTCTTTGTCACTGGGGAAAATGACTTTATTCCAGATACTTCCTTACCCCAAAAAAGACAGGGGAGTGGCGACCCATCCTAGATTTAAGGTACCTCAACAAACACTTAACAAAACCAAAGCTCAAGATGGTGACTCTGGGAGTAATTTTTCCCTCTCTGAGACGAGGAGACTGGATAGCCTCCCTGGATCTCAAGGATGCCTATTTCCACATACCCATCACACACATGCCCACAGAAAGTACCTCAGGTTCGAATTGCCCTCAGACCATTATCAGTTCAGAGCCATGCCTTTCAGCCTAACATCGGCTCCAAGGGTGTTTACCAAGTGCCTGGCAGTAGTAGTGGCATTCCTCAGGAGACAGGGTATCCTTCTGTTCCCATACCTGGACAACTGGCTCCTAGTAGGTCAGTCCCCAGGCCAAGTCAAGTAAGCCTTAGATGTCACCCAAAGGCTCCTGGAGTCCTTGGGCTTCATTCTATACCTAGAAAAGTTGGTTCTGGAACCAACTCAACTGCTCACTTTCATAGGGGCGGACACAGACACTGCCCAGGCAAGAGCATTTCTTCCTCTTTCAAGAGTTCAGTCTCTAGTTACTCTGGCTTCCTATTTTCAACCTCTAGTTTCTCATCCAGCCAGGCATTTTATTCAGTTACTGGGCCACATGGCAGCTTCCACAGCTGTAGTCCAGGGAGCAAGGTTTCATATGAGAGATATTCAATTTCATCTCAGATCTTACTGGTCTCAGAAAAAGGACCTTCTCTCCAAATTGGTTCCAGTGTCCTAGACTCTAGTTCAGGCACTCCAGTGGTGGGTGGAGGAGGACAACCTTCAGCAAGGTGTCCCATTCATCAGTCAGGCTCCTTCAGTGATTCTCACCACAGACACCTCCCTCCTAGGCTGGGGGGCCCATCTGGACCAGCTTACAGCTCAGGGAACCTGGTCTCACCAGGAGTCCCTTCTTCACATAAACCTTCTGGAGTTGAGGGCTGTCTTTCTAGCTTTGCAGACATTCTCAACTATGGTTCAGGGGAAAGTAGTACAAATCAGGACAGACAATATCACAACCATGTGGTACATCAACAAGCAGGGAGGCACTCAGTCCTCGGCCTTGTGCATGGAGGCCATGAAGGTAGGATCTCTGGCTTATTCCCTTCACACTTCCCTGGTGGCTGTACACATACCAGGGAAGGACAACATCTTAGCAGATGCTCTCAGCAGAATTTCTCAGGGTCATCACGAATGGACTCTGAATCCCCTGGTCCTTCAGGTTATCTTCAACAGGTGGGGGACTCCAGAGATAGATCTCTTTGCAGGCCCAGACAATCATCAACCTTCTCTTTTTTGTTGCAGACCTCCTCTAATGGGCTCTGTACAACAGGAGGCTCTACTATTGGATTGGACAAGCAGGTTCCTGTATGCATTTCCTCCTTTCCCTTTGATCTTCAGGGTTCTGATCAAGGCCAGATCTCAGCCTTGCAGAGTGATCCTAGTGGCACCAGACTGGGCCAGACAGCCGTGGTATCCTCTACTACTGTCATTGTCAGTGACAAGGCCTCTGTGTCTTCCCAGACAGTTCAATCTGCTGACATCCTCTCAGGGGAGGATCCTCTATCCCAATCTTCAGGCTCTCAGGCTCAAGACCTGGCTGTTGAAGAGTTAGAATATGCACATTTAAACCTTTCTCAATCGGTTTTGGATATTCTGAAGGTTAGCAGGAAACCTGCTACCAGGAAAACTTAGAATTCCAAGTGGAAAAGATTTGGCTTTTGGTGTTCCCAAATACCTGTTCAGCCAGAATTAGCTGACATTGCTACTGTATTGGACTATTTGGTGCATCTTATTAGTTTAGGCCTTCGGCCCGCTACGCTTAAGGTGCATTTGGCAGCTGTGTCTGCCTTCCTTTCAGCTGGGAAGGGCTCTTTCTTAGCCTCTCATCCAGTTTTTCAGAAATTCTTTAAAGGTCTGATGCATGTTAATTCTCCCTTTTGAGCCCCTACCCCTTCTTGGGATCTGAACATCTGTATAGCACAGCTTATGCAGCCCCCTTTTGAGCCTCTAGCTTCAGCAGAGCTGAAATACTTGACATGGAAAACTGTATTCCTGGTAGCCATTACCTCTGCCAGGAGGATCAGTGAGTTACAGGCTTTATCAGTGGAACCTGACTTTATTTCTTTTCACAGGGATAAGGTGGTCCTTCGAACTAACAGAAAGTTTCTTCCCAAAGTGGTCTCAGACTTTCATCTGAACCAATCTGTGACATTGCCTGTGTTTTTTACTGACCATTCTTCCTCAGGGGAATGAAGATTTACACAGTCTTGATGTAAAAAGGGCCCTTTGTTGCTATGTGGAGCATACTAAGGCCTATAGGAATGGATGTTCTCAGTTATTTCTCACCTATGGTGAGGTGGGAAAGGGCAAACCAGCCACCAAGAGGACTATTGCCAGGTGGATTGTCTCCTGTATCCAATTCTGCTATTCAAAACTTGGGAAGGAACACCCCTCAGGCCTGAGGGCTCATTCTACCAGGGGTACAGCTGCTTCGCTCACAGCAGCTAGGGATATACCTTTAGTGGAAATTTGTAAAGCAGCCACCTGGAAAACTGTTCACACATTTACCAAGCATTGTTCTCTGGACATTCAGTCTAGAAGTGATGCTAGGTTTGGCACAGCTGTGCTGCAGAGCCTGTTTCCAAAATAGGTTCTGTGACTCCCTCCTCCAAGGGGGTACTGCTGGGTGGTCTGCATTTAGTCAGAATACAGCAAGACTTCATTTTGTTTGAAGAAAAAATTACTTACCATAGTAATGTTTCTTCTAATGGAGTCTCGCTGTATTCTGACCTCCCTCCCTGCCTCCCCTCCTAGAACCCAGTAGTTTTGGGATGTGGGTGGGCAGGCACAGTGCTGCACCCCAGAGGTGTACTCGGCTTGCCCTATCTTATGGGTTTTAGTTATGTTTTAGCTTTCTACCTACTTTGTTTTTTTATTTAGCTTTCTTTTTGGGATTCTCAACTTTAGTCTTTTGACCTTAAAAACAATTTGTGCAGCCATTTGGCTTACAAGAATTGAAATAATTTCCACCTATTACTTTTATTTGTTAGTGCTCGTAATAATCTGATGGTTACACTTCAGAGTGCTAGAGACAGAGGTTTTGATAACCGAGCTCGAGCTCAACATTCTATGCTTCTGCATAGAGTTAACTCCTTACTCTCCGGGGCAGTTCAAGTGCAGGGTCTAACTGCATTTAGTCAGAATACAGCAAGACTCCATTAGAAGAAACAACATTACTATGGTAAGTAATTTTTTCTTCTGATCCATTGGCAGAGCCTGACTCCAAGATGGAGGTCTGATTGGTAGCTGCAGACACCATGGTGTTTATACTCCATTTTATCAGTGGAGTCCCATAAAAATGGAAAAAAAACCATGTATCCCCAATTTACTTTTATGAAGGAGTTTGTGCTAACACAAATGAGTTCCCCCACATACTGTACAGTACTTTCAGTTATTCTTATAGCAATGGAATACTGACTCACATGGCAGTTCAAACAAATTTATATGCATGTCAGTTATGGGCTCAATAAGGGAACCAGTTAAAAACTACATGCACGGGCTCGCCAATGGACTCCCACAAATTTAGAAGAAATGAAAAGGGTCTGGGGTTTGTAACAGCAATTCAATGCAGGAAGGGACTCTAAGTCCATCATGTCCCTTCTCACAAGCAGGGATAAAATAATTATACGACTGAAGTGTACACAGCGCTTACCGGTGCTGGGTTGGGTGTGACTGGAGAGCTGTGCTGGACTCTGATCAACAACAGAAAACAACAATGGCAGTTGCTCTCTTGAAACTACATTGTTGCTCTATTAAGAATAGACTGAAACAAGTGCTGGATCTATTCAAAAAATGTTATTTATTGGTGTTGATACACACAGATGCACACAGAGCACTAACAACGTGTGGGGAGCTGAAACCGCTGTCCCAGAAACCCTGGTGCTTCGCTCAATAGAGCTTCTTCACCCAGCACTTCGCTCAATAGAGCTTCCTCAGGGGGACCCTGAGGAAGCTCTGTTGCATGAATCGCCAGGGTTTCTGGGATAGCGGTTTCTGCTCCCCACATGTTATTAGTGCTCTGTGTGCATCTGTGGGTATCCACATAAATTACAGTACATTTTTTGAATGGACCCAGCACTTACTTCAGTCTATTCTTGATAGAGCAACAACATTGTTTCAGGAGTGCAACTGCCATTGTTTTCCATAAAATAATTATACTGTGCAAACACGTATGAATGTATTTGGATTCTCTATCCACTTTGTTGTCCTGGGTACCTGGTAATTCCTTTGATAAGCAGAAGCAGAAATCTGTCCAGGTTTGATACTTGATATGGGAATAGTAAAAAAAAAAAGTATCAGCATGTACTGGTTCACCCACCCTGCTAAAAATACTTCTCTGTTTTGAGCTGTAATGAGTAGTAACTGGTTTCAGCTGCTGCTGAGGTTTATACATGAAAATGACCACAATCAGGCTTTAGCAAGGGACCATTCAGAGAATGATAGACTGGCCTTTTACTAATCATCTCTTTAAAATGTTTTCTGAGATGTACGCCCCATTCCATAATATTCAAAGTGGCCGAGTCCCTTCTGCTATTCAAGGAGAGAATAATGTTCAGACAGTGCCTTCCCCTAAAATGTGCCCAGTATAGAATCAAATTGTACAGACTTTGTTAAAGTTCCACCAGCTATACATACCATTCCAGAATCTACTGGGAAAGGTTGCCACTTATGATGTTCCAGGCTAACCCATGTCTGCACACCAATGAAACAATTGTGTTGAGCCTACTTAGAAACATAACATTTGCTGGCAGATAAGGACCACCTGGGCCACCTAGTCTGCCCATTTTCCCTGCCTACATTATCACCACAGATCCTACTTGATCTCCAGTCCATTGGCCCTCTCCCTCTTCCTTTCCCCTAAGATTCCCTTGTGCTTATCTGAACCCCACCACTGTTTTTGCCCCCACAACCTCCCCTGGAAGGCTGCTTCAGGAATCCACTGTTCTTTCTAAGAAGAAGTACATCCTCACTTCTCTCCTGAATTTACCCTCCTCCAGCTTCATATCATGTCCTCTTGTTCTTGAGCACTTTTTTTCTGAAACATACAACCCTCCTGTACCTTATTTACCCCCCCCCTTTAAATATGTAAAGGTCTCTGTAGAAACAGAAGCATAGACAGTGATGACAGAAAAAGACCCATGGTCCATCCAGTGTGACCAAGTTCCCCATCTAACCCTGGGACATAATGTCTATCCAAGGTCCTGGCTCTCCCCCTCCTACCCTCATTCTCTTTCCTGATTCTGTCACCCCGAGTGACCACTATACCCTTCATTGTGTCCCAACCATGCTTGAAACCATCGACTGTTTTAGCGCCCACCACTTTGGTTGGTAGACTGTTCTATAGCTCCTCTGCCCTTTCTGTAAAATAATACTTCCTCATGTCCCTCCTGAACCCCCCCTGTCAGTTTCCACTCATGCCCTTGTGACCTCAAACTAGCATTCAAGCTAAATAATTCCTCTCAGGTGACCTTGTTTAATCCTTTTAGGAAGCTGAAGGTCTCTATCATATTTCCCCTCTCCCTTCTGGTCTCCAGCAGGAGCATGTTCAGTGCCTTGAGGCGCTCCTCGTAAAATCTGCCCTGTTGGCCCTGAATCATTCTTGTTACACTACGCTGCACCATCTCCAGCCTGTCCCTATCCTTCCTGAGGTGAGAGCTCCAGAACTGGGCACAGTACTCCAGGTGAGGTCTCACCAATGATCTATAAAGAGGTAGTATTACTTCCTTCCTCCTGCTATCGGTACCTCTCCCTATACATTCCAGCATCCTTCTTGATTTAACATAGGCCTTGTTGCACTGGCTTGATTGCTTGAGGGTATCACTGATGATAACTCCTGGGTGACGCTCCTGAGCCATAGTGCTAGGTTTCACCCCACCCACCCAGTACTCTGTCCTGGGGTACGTATTCCCTAGGTGCATCGCTTTGTTTGATGTCATATGAAAACAGATTCTTTTTTCGTGTCACAAGTCACAAAACATGATTTCTAATGTTAAAAAAAATAATATTTTAAAGACATTTCTCCAACAGTTAAGTGCAGAATCCAGTTAAGGGGATCCCAGTAAACAAGATACATGTGGTGTTTGCTCTCCAGAATGTCCTTTTGTGGCTTTTGAAATTTTAATTTTCCCTAGGGAAAAACAGAAAACAAGATGGCGGCCAAACAAAGAAGGATTTTTCCTCTCATGAAAAAGGAAGATGTCAATACGAAAAAGAATTCTTTTTTCGTTTCATACAGCTATGTTTTGGTGCTTACTGAGCTTGCTCAGAACCAGTTATTAAAAATTTCAAAATTAAATAACTTTGAAATGGATTCATATTTTTTTCACCAAACAAGCAAAAGGCACATCTGTGGACTGGCCCCTTTCTACCCAGAACATTTCAGACCAAAATTCCAAACCATCTGGGCACTAGCCAATGTGGCAGACTGTTTAATTTGCTGCTGCCACAGAACATTCAGCTGCTTCAAACACCAGAAGTGCTGTGTTTTGCTGTAATCCATTTTCCTCAGTCACCTTGGTGTGTGGAGGCTCGGGAGGAGCTGAGAGCCTGTCATCAAGGGGGCGGGGCTTTACACATCAAAAGCCTCGCACCACTCACAGGTGAGCCGAACATCAGCATGGAAAGCAGTCACAGTGCTATGGGTTGAATCAAGTTGCCCACGGACCATTCTAGCTGCTGTTATCTGCTCCATGTACCTATTGCTGCTACGGACCATTCATCGACTGCTTGAGGCAAGTGATCCTGTTTAATTTGTTGCTGCCACAGAACATTCAGCTACTTTGGACACCAGAAGTGCTGTGTTTTGCTGCAATCCACTTTCCTCAATTGCCTCAGTGTGTTGGGGCTAGGGAGGAGCCGCCAACTGGGAGCCCGCCATTGAGGGGCCAAGGCTATACACATCAAAAGCCTGCACCACTCACAAGTACGAGTGTGAGTGGTGCGGGAAACTGTCCGATTTACAAATTTGTTTGTCCTGTTTCTGGGACATTGGGATTTAATGTCTCTCAAATTTGTCTCAATTCCTATCTTCAAGTTCAAGTTTATTGCCGGAAAGACTCGGTTGAGCAAACTCATTCACAAGGAGGTCCTGAGGCACATACACATATCTTATTTGATATTGTTATAAAACTTTTTAATTCTTGTAGGAATACTTCTTTTATATTTATTTAGATTACTTGGTTTTTATATTACTGTACTTTGGTAGACTCAGTCACTTAGTTTAGTCTCACATAATTTTTTTTACCTATACTTTGAGAACCTTCTATACTTTGATTTATAGCTGCTCCAAGTAATCTAGTATTATCCTCAGTGTCTTATATTTGCTGAGTGTTGTAGTATTCTTATTTTTTATTCGTCTTTGCATTGTATTGGTTTTTGCTAAACTCCGGCCTACCCTCGTGGTAGTAAGTTTGGCTGTTGGTGGATTAGCTTCTTTTCACCCCTTGGGTGAGAGCCAAGGAGGTAGTTGACCTGGCTTACCTCATTCAATCATTAATTAGACTTAAATTTGCCATTGGGTGAGAGCCAAGATCATTTTCAATCCATTTTACTTCTAAGTATTTAGATTTGGGTTTCCCATGTGGTGGCAGTTTCTAGGTTAACAGTTCTTTGCATGCATGGTGTTTCCTTGGGTGTGAAACAAGGACACAAACTGTAATTTCTTTACTCCCATCATTTCCAAATTTATGGAAAGGACTGTCAGTTGCCAATTAATTTCCCACTACCTCTGCCAACCACCCTCTCTACCTCCCCTCTCCACCTGCTCTCCCCCATGCCTCCTTACATTACTTCTAGCTGCAGCCTCCTGCACCATATCACCCTACCTCCTACCGCCATTTCACCCTCCCCCCACTACTGCCCCCCTTCTCTCTTCCCTTTCTACCAGATCCTGTCCATTTGCAGGATTCTCAGCATCCTGAAGGAGAGTAGATCACAGCTTGCCCTCCTCCCCCAAGCCTCCCCATTCCTTTTTCTGCCCAGGTCCTGCCCCTTGCTGGGTTTTCAGCATCCTGAAAACCTACCTCCTGCTACTACACCACGCCCCCACAACTCCCTCCCCTTCTCTTTCTCTTCTCTTCTCTTCTCTTCTCTTCTCTTCTCTTCTCTTCTCTGGGTCCTGTCCCTTGCAGGGTTCTCTGCATCCTGAAGGAGTATAGATCCCAGCTTGCCCCTCCTTTCTCCCTCCAAGCCTCCCTCCCTCCCTCTACTCCTTTTCTGCCAGGTCCTTCCCCATTGCAGGGGTTTTTCAGCATCTTGAGGGAATAGTTCTTGGCTTCCCCTCCTCTCTCACCCACCACCTTCCTCCCTCACCCACCCTTCCTCTCCCACCCCTGTCCCCCACCCCTCTGCCACTTGTGCTATCACTTCCTTTCCTCTAAACCCATTTGTGCATTTAGCAATATTTCAAGTCTGTCTTTTCTGATCTGAATTTTTTTTTTATAATAACATGTAACCCCCTTGCAAATGGGGGTTCCTAAAGCTTCCCCGGAGCTTGGATAAATGTTCTGTGCCTGGTTAGAGTTCGGCATTAAAGCCGTTTAAATGGGGAGCCAGTGAGCACTTTAGAAGGCCTCCGTATACTGTCTCTGTAAGGGCTGCTTTGGTTTGCAGTCATAATTGATCAGGGAGGGGGTTTGAGTGTTGCTATGCTCGAGTCCCGCCCGGGCTGCTGATTTTTCACTCTGTTGCTGCCATCGCTAGTGGTGCAGGGGGAGCTTCACAAGGGGATGTGAATGTTGGCTTTAAATACTGGGAAATAGTAATGACAATGTAGTGTTCTAACCTGCCTTGTTTTGCAGCACAGAAGGTTTCGATTGCCTCCTCCATTTTGGTCTCGAACTAGTGAATTGGACCAATCAGTACCTTGGGACCCTACAGAGCTGGCTGACCAATAGGGGAACTGTTTGTATTTGAGAAAGAGTGTTATGGGCTATGGTGCTTTTCGCACCACTGAGAGCTAAAAAGTGACTGGCAGGTCCGCCAGCCAATGGGAGCGGTCACGCCAACTAAAAGAAGAGCCCTGTTGCTGAGGGCAGATGCATTGTGGTTGGTGAAGAGAGAGGAGCTGTGTGCTCTGCGCTGAGAGTGTTCTGCTGCGGAAAGGGCTGGAAGGCCTGAAGCGGCTGCTTGTGTTGTCAGCTCCAGCTGGCTAAACTGCTGGCGGGTGGTCAGGAGGAGGCTGTGCTTTGTGCAGCTACCCACCAGGCTCGACCTGTAAGAGGACTGGAGAAGATTGCTGAATTGCGCTCGGTCCGAAGAAAAGTGGAAGCTGCCGTTGCAGTATCTCAGTGGCTGTGAGTTTGTGGGAGCATTGGAAGCAGCTGCCTGGTGTGGTACCCCTCTGTTGTTGTTTACCATATAAATGTGTAAGAAGACTGGTGAAAGTCAGGCTCCATCCTGGTAGTGGTGAAGGAATCGTCATTTTCTGGGGTTGTGAGTACTAATTCAGGGTCGCTCCCTGTAGGTGACTATGCAGTGGTTTCAGTGCACCATTTAACTTCGGATTACCTAACTGAACTCTCCTCTTACTTTGACCTGCTCAGGACTGTTATGTTTGGCATGCTAAGGGCCCCAACCAGCTGCCACGTGTGGACTAGCCGCTAGGGCTTGGGTACCCACGGGATAATAAGCTGTAGGGTTAGGCCTGTGCACAGAGCCCTAGGTAGATAAGTATAGTGATAAGCTAATCAACTTGATTCCCCCTGTCCTTGTTGTTTTCCCCCTGAATAAACCAGATTGCTTTTTGTACAGCTACATCCTGGCTATTGTGTACATTACTGGTGAACTTTAAATGAGTCAACCAATTCTACTGTGCAAACTAATACTACTAATATCCTTTCGCAAGGGGACCTATTAATTTCACAGAAAATCAATGTAACATGGTAACTCATGTAGAAAGTATGGATGTCCAAACTTTGAGTCAGGATGACATTGGTGCACCAAATATCTTTGTGCTAGGTGATTCCATATTATCCAATCTTGACAGAATTATCTGTAATCCAAATAAAGCCACTAGAACTTTATCATGTTTCGCAGGCCAAGATTAGTGACATTGCCAAGATGAGTTCCAAGATATTACAAGGTTGTAATGATAATGACCTAGTCATTATTCATATTGGGTGAGTAACATCTGGCATCAGACAACCCAAATGATTAAAGAAGCATATGTTGGACTGGCAAACATTTTGACTGAGATTGGAGTTCACATCGTGTTTTCTGAGATTCTTCCAGTTCCTAGGGCTAATTATACTTTGACCACTAAAATTAAACATATTAATTCCTGGCTCAGAGCTTGGTGTCTCAAACAAGACATTAAATGTCTCACTCATTGGGAACAGTTTGATAATAATAAAATTTTTTACGCTAAGGATGGTTTACATTTAAACAGGTTGGGCGAGGAGACTTTAGGTCTAAAACTTAATACACAAATAGATGATTTTTTATGCAAAATGCTGGGGTACAAAGTGTAAGGTTATTATCAGCTTGTGAGCCTAAAGTTCATGAATTTGTGTCAACTATATATAGGACAGAACCAAATACCAAATTGAACTTACTTTTATTAAATGCTAGGAGTCTGTGTAACAAAATTGATGAACTTCAGGTAATCTTACACAATGAAAATATAGATATCTGTGGTGTCTCAGAAACCTGGTTCAGCGAGGGCCAATGGGGTCATAATATTATTGGATATACCTTATTTAACAAAAGCAGTATATATTCTAAGGGTGGTGGAGTCGCATTTACGTCAGAGATAATATAATTTGTTCTGAAGTTGTTTCAGATAAAGAACCTCCCTTAGGTTTTGAAATTATTTGGATCAAACTTAACAATAAACAATTCCCAGTTACGATAGGGTTATGTTATAGACCCCCATCGATGGACACTGTTAATAATAATAATATGTGCGACTACTTGGAGAATATTAATTTTAAGACAGACATTATTCTTATGGGAGACTTCAATTATCCTGGTATAAATTGGTCCTCTGTTAAAGGACTTAATATACAAGAAAATAAATTTATTAGTGCTATGTCACATTTAGGATTGGATCAACATGTTAAATTACCAACTAGAAATAATAATATCTTGGACTTAATATTTTCAAATGTTAAAGGTGACAATGAGTCGGTCAGCATTATGGCTCCATTAGGAAATAGTGATCACCAGATAATTAAATGGTCATTTAATCTTTCTGCTAATAAATCTTGTGGTAAAACTGAATTTAAAAACTTTAATAGAGCAGATTATAAGGTAATTAAGGAATATTTATCAATGTGGAATTGGGAACAAGAATTAAAAGAGCTATCTATAGAGAACATCTGGCTAGAATTAAAGAGGAAATCCAATTTTGTATTTCTGCATGGGTACCTACTAGAGTTAAATATATTGGACAATAGAGGTCCCCACCTTGGTTCACTAGAAAAATTAAAAGGTTGGTTTTAGCAAAAAAAAAGCATATAATAAATACAAAAATAATACTACTGATCTTATCTGGTCTAAATTTATAATTAAAACAAAAAAGGTAAAATACGCAATTAGAAGGGCAAAGCAGGAATTAGAGAGAAACTTAGTATACATCATGATAATAAGAAAAGGTTCTTTAATTACATTGGCTCCTTAAAAAATTCGCCTACCTTAGTGGGACCATTAAAATTAATGATGTTGACATTAATGATGAACAAGTTATGGCAAATCAATTTAATGATTACTTTGGTAGTATATTTAAAAAGAAGGGTGAGTTTACATGTTTAAAACCTTCTAAGCTGGACCCTGTAATTATATTTACTGTGGCTGAAACTTTTAACATCATGGATTCCTTAAAATCTTCTACATCATGTGGTCCTGATTGTATTCCAGCTATCTTCTTAAAAAATCTTTTGTATGAACTGGCCGGCGTACTTACCTATTTATTTAATGAGACTTTACAGAAGGGTATAGTGGTTAAAGATTGGTGTGATGCTGAGGTTATTCATATACACAAATCTGGCTCTAAGAAAGAAATAAATAACTATAGACCTATAAGTCTAACCTCTACTATATGTAAAATTATGGAAAGATTAATTCTAGGTAAAATCAGCTCACATATCTTGGAAAAAGGTCTGACCGATATATTCCAACACGGTTTTCAACCTGGAAGATCATGTCAGACCAATTTGATTGATTTTTTTGAACCAGTTAGTGAGGCTTTGGACCTTGGTTTGCCGGTGGATGTCATCTATCTGGACTTTGAAAAGGCCTTTGACTCTGTTTCATACGATATATTATTTAATTGTTTAGTCAAATTAGAACTTAATAAATATTTGATTAAATGGATAATGTATTGGCTATCCAACAGAAGGCAGCGGGTATGCTTGAGGGTTTTTTCTCCCCATGGACTTTGGTTACTAGTGGAGTCCCTCAGGGATCCGTCCTGGGTCCAATATTATTTAATATTCTTATAACTGGTATGAACATAAAAAATGGAAATTGGGTTATTAAATATGCTGATGATGCCAAATTAGGAGGGATTGTTAATAACTCTGAATCTATATCCATATTACAGAAAAATTTAAATAACATATCTGAATGGGTTAGCAATCACAAGTTGAAATTCAACACCAATAAGTGTAGGGTCATGCACTTGAAGTAATAATGATGCTAAATATTATATAGAGAATCACATATTAAGTATTACTACATCTGAGAAAGATCTGGGTGTTATTATCAATAATAAATTAAAATTTACTGAACATTTAAATTTTATGGTTAACAAATGTTCCAGATTTAGTAACTGTTTATTTAGAAACATTAAAGTAGAGAACCATCAATAATGGTCCCTTATACACTAGTATCATAAGAGCAAATTTTGATTATTGTTCTTCATTTTGCACCCACACAGAGGGGAGATAAAGTATGTAGGGAGAAGGTGCAAAAGGTTTATCAGGAATATAGCTGGAATGGGACATCTGACTTATGAGAAAGACTTAAACAACTTAATTTGTATAGTATGGAATATAGATCAATACGTGGGATCTCTGCTTGCTCTATAAAGCATCTAGAAATGAATACTTGTTTGATACATTGCATTTGAAATGGAACTCTGCTACAGTTTCAACTCGTTCGCATAATTTAAAATTATTTTTACCAATCAATCGAACCACCAAAAGAACACAATTTTTTACCCAATGAATAGTTCCAATTTGGAACTCACTCCCATATGAGGTGGTAAATTGCGTAAATTTGACACAATTTCAACTCAGTTAGATATATATATGAATGATTCTAAATTTGCAACCCACTTAGTTTAAGTGGCATGATCATAATGGGCTAGTCCCTCGATCGTGTAATTTACCTATGAACCTATGAACTGCTGCCTGGTGATTGCCACATAACTGTACCTTACTTTACAGGGGGTCCCCGAAGGGAGCTGGAATATATTTTCCGTGGGGTAA
The DNA here is from genome assembly GCA_016271365.2 of Neoceratodus forsteri. Classification (NCBI taxonomy): domain Eukaryota; kingdom Metazoa; phylum Chordata; order Ceratodontiformes; family Ceratodontidae; genus Neoceratodus; species Neoceratodus forsteri. The sequence continues at coordinate 152,576,504 of CM028134.1, forward strand.
GTGTACTGGTGAACAAAATTGTTGGTACCCAGTGTGAGTCACTAGTGGGATGAAAGGGGTTGCAGTAGCTCAGAGGGCTGTAACCGTGGTAGTCTTAACTGTGCTAACCCCGACCTCTGGGTGGAGGCACCCTTCAACGGATCTGGGCCCCTCAACCTGCCTCTGTGGGGGGCAGACAGGGGTAGTAGCCCTAAGGGTAGTGCCCCCTAGGGGTTACAAATTGGAGGCACCGCTGGGATCAGCGTCCCCTAGTGGCTCAGTGAGGAGATACTCCAAAGATGGAAAAAATGGAAGGGGATATGTTGGAAAAAATTAAGCTGGGACCCATCAAAACCATGGTACACAAACTAATGGGTTGGGATGAAGCAGAAGAGCTAGATTCCCAGAAGATTGTATTATTGTTAGATGTGCGTTGGGTACCTCAGCTGCTGATATTGTCTCTGTTGCAGAACGTGTAAAGTGTTTGGGTAAGGTTGAAGTGAAAGGGCGTATGGCTGATTTTTCTTGACCAGACATTGCAGGTGCTACTCCTATGCAGTGTGGCCATCGACCCTGAGAAGGTAACCTCCTGTACTTTACCCGGAGGGTGCGTCCAGGGTGGAGGCTAATCCATATCCGAAGTGGGTCAGTCACTCCTGGGGGGTCTCCTCAAATGAACAGTTTTGAAGATATATTGCTTAAATTGTTAGCTGTGGAGGGGAGGACTACCCAGGAGTTGCTACAAGCCTTGGATCTGTCCAGTGATACTACCCCTCGGGGTTCCCCGGGCACATCCCCTTGCCCACCCAAGAGTTCAGTGTTGGCTTCTCTGCCCTTGGCAGTCCCCCATACAGCTAGATTCCTACCATAAATTAAAACTTTTCTCAGCACAGTACCAGTGCCTTCCAGGGAAGATGACCTGAGGCCTGGATAGATATGCCACCTCTTTGGTTCAGGAGTGGCAATGCTCCGAGGGGAGAAAAGGAAAAGGCTGATGGAGAGTTGCAGGTCTTGCCTTGAAGCCATTCGGTTCTTCCGGCCACCTGTCCGAAGCCACTGCTGCAGAGTATCTCTCTGCTTTGGAAGGGTTTTTGGGAGTACAGAGACTGGTGAAGATTTATTATGGAAATTCAGGTCTGCAAGCAGTGGAGAAATGAAAACTGTCCGCTTTTGTTACTAGAGTGAGAGGGCCTTGCAGAAGGCTTATAGAAAAGGGGAATCACTGCTACAGCCCTGAATCAGGTTCGGTTAGAACATGTTTTAAAGTCTGCCAGATTCTTCTAGCGTAACATTGCTGAAACTCAAGTTGCATGATCGTCGGGCCACCCCGCCTGAATACTGTCAATTGATGAGGGAAATTCGGGAAGTGGAGACTGATGAAGAGGGGTGGGAACCCTGTGTGGGGGCAGTGAACCCTAGTGGGACCCCTGAGGAGACTGGCTCACCTGGAGGGTCCGAGGGGTCCCCAGATTTCCCAGGTACTGTGGGGATGCGGGTTGTTTCCTCTGACCCCCGTGGAGGGTGAGTTGAGGGCTGAGATCAGGAATTTATGGGAATTGGTGAGGGACTTAAAGCAGTCTACTGTGTACCCTACTCGGCCCAGGGCCCCTGAGTCATGTAGAGCCCCGACCCTAGCCCTAGAGACTCTCCCTCCCTCAGGGCCCCTCTCAGAATGGTGATCCCGGCCCTAAGTTTTGTTATCACTGTGGGGAAGATGGGCATTTCAGCCTGACTGTCAGAGCCGGAGAATTTAGGAAAGTTAACAGCAGACTGATCGCCGACACCACCAGACCCAGTCTTGGGCCCCAAGAAAGTTTTGTGACTCAGGCCCATGCCCGCGGGCTACCAATGTTGCTACCCCCAACTGGTCTGATGTGGTCGGGCTGTCTATGGAGACCCGGGTGCGGGTAAATGGAATTCCCACTCGAGCTGTACTGGACAGTGGCTCCCAGGTGACTATCATGTTTCAGGACTGGTACCAAGTGCACTTATCTGAAGTGCCCCTGCAGCCTCTAACTGGTCTACATGTATGGGGGTTGAGCGACAAGGCCTATCCGTATTAGGGGTACATCCGCATCTGGTTATCTTTCCCTGCAACTGTGAATGAAATAGATGAGCAAGTGGAAACTTTAGTTTTAGTTTGCCCACCCACTGGACTGTACGATGGGGTGCCCTTGTTGATTGGGACAAATGCACACATGTTTGGACGACTGGCCAAATTGTGCTCAGAGAAGCGAGCATTCCAGACTGGGCGAGCTTTGAGCATATCTGCTGTGATTCAAAAGGTCAGGGCCACTCAGAAGATGGGTAGTTTGGAGGAACCCGAAGGCCCTGTGGGGGTGGTGTGGAAAAAGGATCCAGCCCCCGTGGTACTTGCCCCAAATGCACAACGTGTTTTGCATGGAGAGGTACGATTAAAGACCAATGTCAAGAATAAGTTGTTGATGCTGGATGCGCCTGTGAAAGGAGGATTACCTGAGGGGTTGTTACTCAAACCCAGGATTCTGCCGGCGAGGGCCCATGCTTATGTTAAGAGGGTGATGGTTCAAGTGCACAATGTGTCTGATAAAGAGATTCGAATAAGAATAGGGTGTACCCTGGCTAGCGTTCATTGTGCAGATACTGCTGTATTACCAACTAGAAAGAGTTCCTGGACGGGTGATAGAGTTACTCCTGATCTGTTTGACTTTGGTGATTCCCCGTTACCAGCCGACTGGAAACGAAGGATCAGTGAGAGGCTTGCCAAAAGGGACCAGGTTTTTCCCTGAAGGAGTGGGATGTAGGATGTGTACAAAGGGCTGAGCATCACATTCGACTGCAAGACCTTTCAGAGAGAGATCCCGACGTCTGGCTCCTGCTGACATAGATGATGTAAGGCGGCATCTGCAAGAAATGTTGGCTGCTGGCGTAATCCAAGAGTCTAGGAGCCCTTATGCCTCCCCCATCGTAGTAGTAAGGAAAAAGAATGGGGCAGTTCGGATGTGTGTAGACTATCGTACTTTGAATAGGCAGACCATTCTGGATCAATATACCATGCCACGCATACAAGATGCCTTGGATTGTTTGAATGGTGGTAAGTGGTTCTCTGTATTGGACCTTCGGAGTGGATACTACCAGATCCCGATGGCCCCAGACGACCGGGAGAAGACTGCTTTCATTTGTCCCTTAGGCTTCTATGAGTTTATTCGGATGCCTCAAGGAATTTCGGGTGCTCCAGCCACTTTTCGGCGCTTGATGGAATGAGCTGTGGGGGACATGAATCTACTTGAGTGTTTGGTCTATCTAGATGACGTCATAGTGTTTGGCCGATCGTTGGAAGAACACGAGCAACGATTATTTAAAGTCTTGGATCGGTTGGAGGATTTTGGCCTTAAATTGTCTATTGACAAGTGTCAATTCTTTCAGACTTCCGTAAAATATGTGGGCCACATAGTGTCCACCGAGGGCATTGAGACTGACCCTGGCAAGGTGGAGGCATTGACCACTTGGCCTCAACCCAGGAATTTAAAAGAGCTGCAACAATTCCTGGGGTTTTGTGGATACTATAGGCGGTTTGTCAGAGACTATTCACGAGTAATTCGCCCCCTCCTTAATCTCACTCAGGGTATCCGCCTACTCACAAAAATATAAGAAGGTGTGTACACTGACCTGGAAAAGAAGTACTTTCGCCAAACGACTATGTTCAGGGATCGATGGACTGCTGAGTGTGAGAAGCTTTCAGGACATCATATATCAACTTACTCACGCCTCAGTACTGGCCTATGCTGACCCAGTCAAGCCTACACTCTTCATACTGATGCCAGTCTACAAGGATTGGGGCTGTGTTATATCAAGAGCACTCGAATAGGCTGAGATGCTATGGCGCTTGCCAGTAGAGCCTGATGCCTTCAGAGAAAAATTACCCGTGCACAAACTAGAGTTTTGGCTCTAAAGTGGGCCATTGTTGATCGGTTTCATGACTATTTGTATGGTGCCAAGATATTAGTAAAGACTGATAACAACCCTCTGACCTATGTACAGAACTCTTCCAAATTGGATGCTACTGGGCATAGGTGGCTCTCTGCCTTGGCCACATATGATTATGCTGTAGAATACCGGGCGGGCCTAAACCATATAGATGCGGATGCTCTCTCTCGGAGGCCTGCATCCCAGACTGAATGGGTCCAGTTGTCCGAACCTGACATAAGAGCCCTCTGCCAGAAATTTGACAAAGAGGAACAAGCGTCTCCTGATACGGTGGACTGTGTGGCAGATTGTCTGGAGCCGCCAGAAAACTGTATACCTGCTGCTTACTGTCATTTCTCTGCCTTGGACACCAGCTTCTTGCCTCAACTCAACAATGATGATCTCCAACAGGCTCAATCCTGTGATCCTATGATAAGAACAGCAGTAGAGGTTTTGCGGGCAGGAAGGGATGTATCCAAACTATGTTCCACTGACATACGGACTGCTTTGTTATATAAAGAGGGGCTCAAGTTAAAGCTGATCAACCAACTACTATATAGAGAGACTGTGAATAAGGAGGTTCGGGTACACCGACAACAACTGGTGCTGCCAGTGGTTTTTAGAGAGCTAGTTCTCCGGTCATTGCATAATCAAATGGGGCACCTGGGCATAGATCGAACACTTGATTTGGTACGGGCTCGATTCTATTGGCTGAAGATGAGTGCAGACGTGGAACAGTATGTCAAGACCTGTGGTCGTTGTTTGCAAAGGAAAACGTTACCCCAGAGAGCTGCTCCACTGGTCAACATTACTACTAGTGCTCCTATGGAACTGGTCTGTATTGATTTCCTGAGTTTAGAGCCTGATCTGAAAAGTGTTAGCAACATATTGGTGGTCACTGATCATTTCACCCGATACGCACAGGCTTTTCCGACCAAGGATCAGAAAGCAACTACGGTGGCTAAGATACTTGTTGAGAATTTTTTCGTCCACTATGGGGTTCCGCAGCGGATTCATTCCAATCAGGGAATGGACTATGAGAGACGCTTGATTAAAGAGATGCTTTCTTTGTGGGGGGGTACGAAAATCACGAACCACCCCCTATCATCCGCAGGGAGACCCTCAGCCTGGAAGGTTTAATCGTACATTGCTTGACATGCTGGGCACTTACAATCAAAAGATAAATCGAGATGGAGCCAACAGATCAGCACTTTAGTTCATGCTTACAATTGTACTAAAAGTGATGCCACAGGGTTTTCCCCCTATCGACTGATGTTTGGAAGAGAGCTAGATTGCCAGTGGATGTGTGTTTTGGGGTTTCCCCTGACGGGGTGTGAGCAGAAAACCATCTACAGTACGTACAGAAATTATAGGCCCAATTAAATCATGCCTACCAACTGGTCCAGACCATGGCTACTAAACGAAATCTGGCTAACAAGGAGAGATATGACAAAAAAGTGAAAACAGTAGAATTGAGAGAAGGGGATAGAGTGTTGTTGAGAAATCTGGGACTGCATAGCAAACATAAAATTGCCGACAGATGGCATCACCTCCCTCATATTGTTGTGGGACAGCTGGCAGACCTACCTGTGTATAAAGTGCGGCCTGAAAACAATTTGAAAGATGTGAAAACCATGCACAGAAATCATCTGCTGCCAATTGGGCAGATCTTGATTGAAGCTGACTTTTCCTCTACCTCTCCTTCCAGGCCCGTGACTAGATCTGTTACTAAGAAAGGAACCAAGCCAGTGGAGCCTTCAACAAGTCCACCAAGGGAGCCTTGCCCAACCCCCCCTGTAGAAGGAGATGGTCAACACTTAGTGTCAGAAGACAGTGAAGATGATGTTGAATACTATCCCTCTTATGAACTGAGTCAATTGTTTCGGGGCAATCCCCTTATTAACTCAGGAACTGAAGCTGGCCCATCTGTGTTGATTGAGCCCTCTATTTTGTCCCCGGAGGAAATGCCTCCAGAAGATGAATGGGGTAGAAGACAAACTCAAGGGGCTGAGTCCTTAGGCTTGGCTGAACTGTCTGGCCTGGCTGAGTTATCTGACTTCTCAGAGGAAGAGAGTGAGATGGGGGAACCAGGCAGCGATATGTCAGAATCAGAAGGATATTTGGAATGCCCTGATGGTTCCCCTTTAGTACCTAAACAGCCCCTGGATGAGCCCAGTGGGGTGGGTTCGGGGATAGAAGGTCAAGCCCCTAATAGTACTATACATATCGAGCCTGATCCCCTTGAAGAGATTCCTGTTGCTAATTTCCCTGACATGGAAGTGGAGTCAGGGTCTGGTTCAGAATCCCTTGAGACCCCTAGACGATCTGGCCGACAGATACGGCCAGTAATCAAGTTGAGCTATGAATCCCTGGGTCAGCCAGTGGACCTGCCTTAAATGTGGTTCACAAGGGGTATATGTGTCCCAAGTTCTTTGCCTAAGTTAGCCTTGAGGATAACTCCAGATTGTTAGTATTACCCCTTTGAGTGTGGTGTTTCTGCTCAGGTGCTGCACCAGTGACTAGAAAAGAGGCTCCCCAGTCCGGTGCCATAAGCAGGAATTAGTAACCTGATTCGAAAACAAAGGGAAACTAGAGTTATGTGTACAATGTGTGAATCATAATATATTGTTAATGTGATATTTCTGTATGTGATTTAAAATGTGATGTAGTGTTAATTGGAGTGTTCGCTTAAATGGTCACGGGTAGTTGCTTGACGCGACGTCAGCTTTTCCAGGCTAGGAAGGTGTAACCCCCTTGCAAATGGGGGTTCCTAAAGCTTCCCCGAAGCTTGGATAAATGCTCTGTGCCTGGTTAGAGTTCGGCGTTAAAGCCATTTAAATGGGGAGCCAGTGAGCGCTTTAGAAGGCCTCCGTATACTGTCTCTGTAAGGGCTGTTTTGGTTTGCAGTCATAATTGATCAGGGAGGGGGTTTGAGTGTTGCTATGCTCGAGTCCCGCCCGGGCTGCTGATTTTTCGCTCCGTTGCTGCCATCGCTAGTGGTGCAGGGGGAGCTTCACAAGGGGAAGTGAATGTTGGCTTTAAATACTGGGAAATAGTAATGACAATGTAGTGTTCTAACCTGCCTTATTTTGTAGCACAGAAGGTTTCGATTGCCTCCTCCATTTTGGTCCCGAACTAGTGAATTGGACCAATCAGTACCTTGGGACCCTACAGAGCTGGCTGACCAATAGGGGAACTGTTTGTATTTGAGAAAGGTATTATGGGCTATGGCGCTTTTTCGCACCACTGAGAGCTAAAGGAAGTGACTGGCAGGTCTCGCCAGCCAATGGGAGCGGTTCGCGCCTGAACTAAAAGAAGAGCCCCTTGTTGCTGAAGGGCAGATGCGTTGTGGTTGGTGAAGAGAGAGGAGCTGTGTGCTTCTGCGCTGGAGAGTGTTCGTGCGGGAAGCATGTGAAGCCTGAAGCGGCCGTTTGTGTTGTCGGCTCCAGCGGGCTAAATCCGTTGGCGGGCGGTCAGAGGAGGCTGTGCTTTGTGCAGCTACCCACCAGGCTCGACCTGTAAGAGGACTGGAGAAGATTACTGAATTGCGCTCGGTCCGAAGAAAAGTGGAAGCTGCCGTTGCAGTATCTCAGTGGCTGTGAGTTTGTGGGAGCATTGGAAGCAGCTGCCTGGTGTGGTACCCTCTGTTGTTGTTTACCATATAAATGTGTAAGAAGACTGGTGAAAGTCAGGCTCCATCCTGGTAGCGTGAAGGAATCGTCATTTGCTGGGGTTGTGAGTACTAATTCAGGGTCGCTCCCTGTAGGTGACTATGCAGTGGTTTCAGTGCACCATTTAACTCGGATTACCTAACTGAGCTCTCCTCTTACTTTGACCTGCTCAGGACTGTTATTTGTTGTGTGCTAAGGGCCCCAACCAGCTGCCACGTGTGGACTAGCCAGCTAGGGCTTGGGTACCCTGGGATAATAAGCTGTGGGTTAGGCCTGTGCACAGAGCCCCAGGTAGATAAGTATAGTGATAAGCTAATCAACTTGATTCCCCTGTCCTTGTTGTTTCCCCTGAATAAACCAGATTGCTTTTTGTACAGCTACATCCCAGCTATTGTGTACATTAATGGTGAACTGCTGCCTGGTGATTGCCACATAACTGTACATTACTTTACAGGGGGTCCCCGAAGGAGCTGGAATATATTTTCCGTGGGGTAAGTGTACTGGTGAACAAAATTGTTGGTACCCAGTGTGAGTCACTAGTGGGACGAAAGGGGGGTTGCAGTAGCTCAGAGGGCTGTAACCATGGTAGTCTTAACTGTGCTAACCCCGACCTCTGGGTGGAGGCACCCGTCAACGGATCTGGGCCCCTCAACCTGCCTCTGTGGGGGGCAGACAGGGGTAGTAGCCCTAAGGGTAGCGCCCCCTAGGGGTTACAAACATTTTTATTAGGCACGAGGAGATTTATACATTATACAAGACATTTTACATAGATATATTCATTCAGTTTATATAATTATACATTGGACTTTAAAAAAAAATTCTCACCCAGCATCAGGACTAATTAATCACATGAACTAGACAAGTCTCGTTTTAACATTTCTCAGGTATTGATTTGATTAGTTTCAGGAAACAAAGTCTGAAGAAGAGTTTAACTGATACATAATCCATTTTCTCCATTTTGTATCAGATACCTCCACTCTATCCCGTACTCTGGCCATGGATCACTGTCAAAATCACGCATGCAATATCGCGCATGTTATTACAGCGCTTACATTTTAGCGCAACAGCATAATAGCTAATGGAAATTATAGCGTGTTATTTAGTAGCGCATTGATGAAATTGCAGCTTACTGAACGATGCTTGTTGCTCCTGCTATAGCTTTCCTCTTTTCTTCTCAATCTGTGTTAGCTAATTCCGGCAATGTTTGCTAGGACCCTAGTTTGCAGTGCACCACAATGTGTTACCCCCTTTCCCCTCCCGAACTTCCTGTTCCTATCTGTTCCTATCTGGATAATCATCAACCATGTAAACTCTACAAAGTCTTTCTAGGTACAGTCAATAGAATTCATTTTTATTTCAACATCACAAAAAAAAAGCAAAAGAAAAAGTATTTAAAACTGTAGAGCTGTCACATTTATAGTGCTTGATGCTTTACTGAGTGCTTATGTATACGTGTGCATTTATGTCTGCAGCTGAAAGTTATAGGCTATCCCTCTTAGGTATTGGTTTCTTGTGCATTCAGTATACTGTGACACGATGCTTGCTATGCATTTTGCAGAGTCTTTGTATTTTTTTTTTACAAACCGGCACTGTACTTTCTGCAATCAGCTGTTCCATGACAGTTCTGTTGTAATGTTGCTCTGTTTTCAGGAACTCTATGAAACGCCAGATGGATGGGTGGTGTGCACCAATAAAATGATTAAATTTACGATGCCAGGCTTCGACTGAGTTAATGGTGCGAGGCAGGTCATACTGCACTGCATCGTAGCAGTTCCACAAAGCTATGTCAAACATTGGTCGTCTTCTACCTCCTCTGGCAAGAGGCCTGCCCAACCATGTATCCTCGCAATAGTCAATAAGACAGGTTAGGGACTCAGCATTGCTTTGATAGAACTCTGTCTGCATTAGCTCTTCAAACGCGGTTAGAACATCTGGCACTGAAACGTAGGCGAGTGAAGACAATAAATGGATATGCATGGCATAGTTTGGGTCTGAGGTATAATGAGCACACACCTCCTGAATTTCTTGTACTTTGCACCAAATTGCTTGGCATAGATGGAAAAAACAACCTCATAATGTAGCAGTGGGGTATGCTTGCTTAAAGGCTTTAAGTGCTGCAGATTCAAAATCAATGAGAATCGATTCTGGTTGAAGGTCACCACATAATGTTTTCAAGGAAACAAAAACTTTTGTGTATGTAGCAGCTGTTTTGTACTTCACAACATGTATAGTGTACAGTTGATGGAAAACGGTTGGTCAGCATTTAAAAGTTCCGTCTGCGAACCAATGGGCACTTGCCTTCAATATTTCGATGTCCTGATAAGTGGAGAATATCAGAATTCTATCACTGCTGGGACCAGAGTCAAATAATAAAAATTTCTCATTATTAGATGTAACAGTGAACTCCTCCGGTATAATGAGAGCTGTAGCATTCTCTAGTTCTGGAGGAGGCCGGGCAGTGGCCATTCTGTTTCTCCGGACCGTACACTTCAATAGCGACATTGAGGGAAGTTGAGAGGAGATTGATGGACAGAGTTCAGACACGCCAGATGCCACGATTTGATGTGTGGACTCGCAGGTAGTTTCTGCTCGTTCTTTCATGTTGGCCACTGCCTGCTTCACAGCAACTGAGCTGGGTCAGGTACATGGTTGTGCTCTCCCAGTTCTTTTAGCACAGCATCTCCTTTCAAATGCAATCGAGTGCAGCAGTGTCCTTTATCATATTGCAAACATTTGTAGTACACTTTATCTGCTGTCACATGCTTTCTGCGAAATAGGAATCCATTTAGGACTGCAAGCTCACTGACCTTTTGGCTGTGGATGAATCGCACTTGCTGAGACATAATGAACAAAGCTGAGTGTGCCCTCACTTGTCACCCATTAAATAGCCAAAAATTAGAATAAAACTCTCTGAGTGGCAGCTGCACAATCACACATAATCAACCATCTTATTTCAAATGCTGTATTGGGGAGGGAGGGGGGTTCGCTATATTTTTTTTTACCTGACATCAGTCTTTTGCTGTGTTGGAAAATGTTGCAGTGAGGGGGGTTCGCTATGTTGGAAAATTACATCTAGTCTCATAAGCAGACTTATATAGAGTGAATTCACGCTATTTCATTCGCGCTACATTGCTAATGCGCTATAGTGTTGCAGCGCTATTATGTTGCGCTCTTTTTGCTCACGCTATTTCGGCTGTGCTATTATGACCGGATCCCTCTGGCCACCATCCTCTCCATCCTATATATCTATCTTGTCAAGTTTAGCCACTCTCCCTTAGTTGGCAGCCTGTTCATTCCCCATAGTCTGGTTATTACCTTTTTTGCTGCCAATATTAGCAATGTAGTTTGCAGGTATACATTCTTCTCTACTTTTAGACCAAATGGGGTAGTAGCTGTCAGTATATACCCAGAGGTAAAAAGACCTGGGTTTTCATATATTGCAACCAGCTCCTGCACTACCTCCCCCAATAAGGACCCAGCATGCCGCAATTCCAAAATATATGAGTTTGGTCTGCATGTACTGCTCCACATTCCCTCTAGCACTTTTCTTCAGGATCACCTGTAAAACTAGCTACCACAGCAGGAGTGTGGAAAAATCTATATCATAATTTCCATGCAAACTCTTTCCAATATGGGGATCCTGAGACCTTAAGCATAAGTGGGGAGGCCATCTTCCAGTTAGTAACCGGTAGGTCAGTCCCCAATTCTAAGGACCAACAGGCTCTAATAGACTCAGTAGAGTCTTCTGGTTTCTCTCCCAAAGCAAGGTAGGCCAGACTGATACCGTGGTCTAGAGTGGTACCTTGTCTCTGTGATAGAAGTAATTTTATTATTAGTGGGGGGTTTTCAGCCACTGCTGCCAGTGCTTCCTCCATTGGCCGCAAATAAGATTTTAGCTGCAAATACTTTTGAAAGAAGCCCTGGGGTATTTTATACTGAGCCTGGAGCTGGACAAATGAATAAAGGACCTGTGGGCCTAGTAATTGAAAAATGTGTTTGATATTATATTTATACCACCAGGTTAAGGATCCATCCAAAGAATTGGGTGGAAAGGCACTGTTCACCTCAAGGGATCTCAGAAAAAGTGCCTCCATGGGCAATAATCTTTTACTGAGTACAGTCAGCCACTGCTTAAACATCTCTGCAGTATATTGTGGGAATCTAGAGAGAGGTATGCAACCAGGAGGATGTCCAAAGAGACAGTCCATCAGGTCTTCTATGCCATTCCAAGTAATCTCAAACTGCTTCCAGGGCATAATATAATTGGGGTTCATCCAGGAGAGCAAGATCTTTAATTTAGAAGCTCGGGCATAATTCAGGAGATTTGGTAAATTTAACCCACCTCTGTCTTTTGATAACTGTAATAGAGAGTACGGAATCCTGGGAGGTTTCCCCTGCCATTTAAAGCAAGAGATCAACCTATTCCAAGCTTGAAAATAAGTCTGTGTTGGAAATAATGGGAGTGTCTGCAGAATGAACAAAATCCGGGGAAATATGTTTTGTTTGATAGTTTCTATTCGAGCTAGGAAACTCAAAGGTATCTGTGACCATCATGTGACGTCCTCAGTTATGTTTTGGGTTAGGGGTTCAAAATTTGCAATATCTGCATGTATCTGATTTTTAGTAAGATGGATCCCAAGGTACCGCATTGATTGTTTATACCACTTAAGGGGAAATGCACGTTTTAAAGCAGGGGAAGGGATGTAGTTACACAGTATTACCTCTGTTTTTTGTTGGTTAATTTTATACCCTGAGATTTTACCATACATCTCCAGTTGTTCCCAGACCCTTGGGATTGATATATCCAGGGAGGACAAAGTGAGAAGGATGTCGTCCGCAAATAGTGAAATTTTATGGTTTATGCCTCCCATAGCTATGCCCTCAATCTCCAGGTGAACTCTAATGGCTTGGGCTAATGGCTCGAGATACAGAGCAAATAACAGGGGTGAGAGGGGGCATCCCTGACGAGTTCTCCTGTGTAGAGGAAAAGGGTCAGAGATAGAGCCATCTAATTTTAAGTAAGCCCGAGGGTGTTTATACATATTTTGCAATTGTTGTATGATCTCCAGGGGAAAGCCAAAACTAGACAAGGTAGCCCACAGAAATGGCCAGGCCGCCCTGTCAAATGCTTTTTCCGTGTCCAATCCAATGAGTGCCAGGGGAATCGAACATGTTGCTGCGTACTCTTTAAGTAGATGTGTTCGTCGCACTGCATCGTGAACCTGTCGTCCCTTAATAAAGCCATCCTGATCATGATTGATCAACAAAGGCATGATGTTTTCAAGTCTATGTACTAGGACAGACATATAAATTTTGTAATCAAAATTTAACATTGAAATTGGCCTGTATGATTTTTTATTTATTTATTTATTGTATAATCGGATTTACAACCTTTGAGCCAGAGGCTCATTTACAAAGGTACCTTGTCACAGAGAGGACATACAGAGTCAACATACCTACAGAATACAATCATACAGAATAACATAGTTTTACATAATTGCTTGAACATAAAGAGTAATTAAAAAACATTTCAGAATTGATAGGTTTAGTACCAGCAGGTACTGGCAGTGGAGAGGGAGGCCATGGGAGAGTGGGTGGTGGGGTGGGGTGAGGGGGAGTTCGGCCCAGAGGGCTATGTCAGTAGTGTTTTGAGAGCAGCAGAGCATCTGTTAACAACAGGTGCAGCAGCGGGTGTTGAACAATAGGTTCCATAGGGCAGTTTTGAAGGGGGCAATTTTGGTGGTGTTGGAAATGGCTGCAGGGAGCGAGCTGAACCAGGATGAGGCTCTGTAGCTGAACAACCTCTGTGCCTGGGTGGTCCTAGTTCTGGGTACTAGTAGGGTGACCTTATCAGTGGTTCAGGTAGTGACTCTGGAAAGTGTAAGTTGGATGGAGGCAGAAACCCCGGGGGGGGGGAGCCCGAGTAGAATCTTCTTAGTTAGTAGGCAAGTTTGGTAGCAGAGGCGTTTATCGAGGCTAAGGAGTTTGGCCATGTCATAGAGCTGACAAGTGTGGGTGAGCCTAGAGGCACTGGTCACTAGTCTGCAAGCCTTGTTTAGGGTGAGTCGAATCTTGTTTAGGGCTGTGGAGTCAGCAGCACCATAGACTGGAAGGCCGTAATTGACAAGGGACATTACTGAAGATGTAATGGCAAGCCTGAGGGCATCAGGTGGGAGGCAGTCCTTGTGACAGTAGAGGATGCCAAGATGAGCAATAGTGGCGGAAGCGAGGGCTGTAATGTGGGCATGAAAGGTGAGGGCCGAGTCAAAGTTGACCCCCAAGGTATTTGTAAGAGTAAACTTGCTCAAGTGGTTGATAAGTGCTGGGGACGATTTGGAGGGGGTTGTTGCTGGCTTTGTTCTGGTGGTGGGCAAAGAGCATTGCCTTAGTTTTTTTTTGAGGTTAATGACTAGTCTGCTGTCCTTAAACCAGTTCTCAGCATCATTGAAGGAGCATTGGAGGGAGTCTTGGAGGGAGGTGGGATTTCTGTTGGCGGCATAAATAACAACGTCATCGGCGTACAGGAGAATATTGCCAGAACAGGCACTGGGCAGGGTGTTTAGGTAGAGGCTAAAGAGTAGCGGGCCCAAGATAGAGCCCTGGGGAACCCCTGAGTGGATAGGATGGGTTTCTGAGAGTATCCCATTGTTTTTGACATGCTGGAAGCGGGCTGATAGGTAACTCGTGCACCAGGCGAGGGGGCCAGCAGAGAAACCTGTATGGTCGAGGGCATTTAGTAGGAGGGGGTGGGAGACAGTATCAAAGGCCTTAGAGAGGTCAATGAACACTGCTCCAGCTAGGAAACCAGAGTCTAGGGAGGAGTGCAGGAAGTTGGAGAACTCCATTAATGCTGTACTTGTACTGTGACCAACGTGGAAGCCATGAGGGTAGGGTAGGGTTTTTGTTTCATTTAAGTATGGCAGATATCACTGCATATTGCCAAGAGGAGGGAGGAATACCTCCTTCCTGTATCTCATGGATAGCCTGGAGTAATAATAATAATAATAATAATAATAAAACTTTATTTATATTGCGCCTTTCTAAAATCAAGGTGCCTTACAATATCTAACAACATTATAAATAAAAACCAATACATAATAATCTGAGCTCCTAAAATCACAATATTAATTAAAAGAGATCTTCGACCATAGCTAGGTCTTTAGGGCCTTTTTAAATTCCTCCACGGATGCACACTGACGAAGCGGGCGAGGTAGAGAATTCAAAGGTCGGAGCAGCATACATAAAAGCCACGAGCACCTGATGATTTAAAAAGCCCTCGGAATCTCTAGCAACCCCTCGTCCTGCAGTGAGGAGAGAGATCAATAGGGCAGTAGGAAGCAAAAGCTCTTTCAAGTAGTCTGGACCCTGTCCGTATAGGGCTTTGTAGGTCAAAAGACCAACTTTATAGGTGATCCACCACTGAATTGGCAGCCAGTGCAGATCGTGCGGCACCGGCGAAATATGACAGGCATGAGACGTACCTGTTAATAGCCGGGCTGCAGCATTCTGCACCAGCTGCAAGCGATGGATATCAACCCCAGTAAGCCCTAGATAAAGGGAGTTGCAATAATCCAGGCGTGAGGACACAAAGGCGTGGACCAACTTTGGTAAATCTGCGGGCGAAACAAGGTGCTTAATCCTGGCGATGTTCCTAAGATGATAAAAGGAAAGTTTGACAACTGCCGACACCTGAGAACAAAGTGTCAGCTCATTGTCAAAAATCACCCCCAGGTTCCGCACCCATTCAGAGGTAGGGAGCTGGACACCTCCCAGAAATAAACCTGAGAGAGGACCAACTCCAACCCCCTCTATCCTACGACCCGGGTCCACAACCATTACCTCCATCTTCTCCGAGTTCAACTTTAGCCAGCTTGAACTCATCCAGCACTGGATTTCAGTGAGGCAGTTATTAAAGACCGAGAGAGCGCTATCCTGGTCGGGTGCAAAGATAGGTAGAGCTGGGTATCATCTGCATAGCAGTGAAACCTCAGCCCATACATTCTTACAATGTCTCCGAGGGGCAGTATATACACTGCAAACAACATGGGGGACAACACCGAGCCCTGGGGAACCCCACATGACAGAGAGACTGGGCGGGAAGAATTTATCCCCGACACCACTCTCTGAGTTCTGTCAGTGAGGAAAGATCTAAACCATCTGAGGACTGTACCCGGCAGGCCACAGATAAACTCCAGGCATGCGAGAAGCACCCCATGGTCCACAGTGTCAAAAGCTGATGAGAGATCAAGAAGAACAAGAATGGACCTCTTCTTCTGATCTCTAGCCATCAGAAGATCACTGAGCACCCAAACCAGTGCTGTCTCAGTACTATACCTCTTTTGAAAACCAGGCTGGAGCGGTTCATAGATGTCATGGATGGTTAAATGGTTTTCCAATTGAGCAGCCACTACTTTCTCAATAATTTTCCCAACAAAGGGAAGATTAGAGATCGGTCTGTAGTCAGCAAAGCAGCCAGGGTCCAAGGAAGCTTTCTTCAGGAGGGGTGTCACCACCACCTCCTTCAGGGAGCTAGGAAACTCACCCATATCCAAGGAGCACCAGACTATCTGTGCTAGGACAGGGCCAATGGTATCAAGACAACCCTTTATCAGGGAAATTGGGCCCGGATCCAAACTACAGCAAGTATTGCGCATACTGTGGACAATCCTCATGACATCAATGAACTCAGGCCAGTCAAAGGAACTCCAGGAGCAACTGGAGGATGCGACCAAATGCCGATCAATAGCTTCTCCCATAGAGGAAGCAGACAGGAGCTCAGCCCTGATGTCGACCACCTTATCTGCAAAGAAGTGAGCAAGCTCATCACACTCTATTTGTGAAAAAGCTTTCCGAACCTGAAGTCAGGCTGGGTTGCACAGTCTGTCCACAGTTCGAAAAAGCTGAGCTGGTCAGTTCTGAGCAGCTGCAATCTCCCCGGACAGGAACTCTGCTTTCTTCCGAGAGATTGCAGAATGATAGAGTTGAAAATGTTCTATCAGTCTAAGATGGTCGGCATCAAGGGCTGTTCTCCGCCAGCAATGCTCTAACCTTCGTTCTTGTCACCGCATCTCCCTCAAAGTCCCATCAAACCATGGAGACCGAGGTCGAAGGGGGAGAGGACGAACCCGGACAGGAGCAATTTGATCGAGAGCCGAGGAGATGGCCCTATTATAGGCCAACACCAAGGCATCTGGATCATTGTTCACTCCAGGGAACCCTTGATAGGTCGAGCACCGCTACCAGGCCCATAGAGCTAACATCTCGCAAAGAGCAGTACCTACCCATCTCCACAGGGGTAGGCCTACAAGGGGGGGTATAAAAACTGAACCCCACAGTGTAATGATCAGACCAACTGAAGGGTTACACCCCCACATTACAGGCCTGAATTCCCAGGAGGAAAACCAAGTCCAAGGAGTGACCACTCTTATGAGTGGCAGAAGTAACCACTTGTGTAAGGCCCAAAGATGTCATTAATTGGAGGAAGTGTTGTCCAAACTGCGAGAGTTCGTCATCAATCCAGGCATTGAAGTCACCCAGGACCATCAGCCTGGGTGACTCAAATGCCATGTCAATGACGAAATCAGCTACTTCCTGTAGAAAATGTTTCTCATCACCTGGTGGATGGTAAATGAGAGCAATTCTACAACCCACACCTGCCACTACAGTACACTCAAAGGACTCAGTCCCCTCAACTGGTACACTTGTGAGGCCCAGTTCGGTCTTGAAACAGACTGCAACCCACCCCCCGTGGTCCAGTCTTGGGCGGTGTAACACCGAGTACCCAGCTGGAACTGTTGCCTCCAAAACTGGGCCAGCATTTTTGTCCAGCCAGGTCTCGGTAATGCAAGCCAGAGCCACAGACTCCACAGGATCTGCAATAACTGCAGTCTTATTTCTTATGGATCTGGCATTGCACAACACTGCCCAAATTGGATGGGTCTCAGGAGTGGTACAGACCACTTGCCCAGTACCATCAACAGTAGTGGTGCCCTTGGGTATGGAAACCAGGCAAGAATGACCTTGCTCCGGAATCCATTTCGCCCCAGGGCGTCTTCTGGTTTCCACTACCCCAATACGATGTATCTGCTCATTCATCCTCCATTGTTCGCTACCCCCAAAACCCCTCCTCACCCTCCGCGCAATTTCCAGTGCTCTACAGCACTGGTAAGTTGACAACTGTAATGGCAAGGGGGAGAAAGGGCAGAGGGCACGAAGAGTGGAGGATGAATAGCGTACAACCGTGGTGGCAGGCCCTTTACACATATTAAAAACCCCACACCCACACAACTAAACCCTAGAAAGAAAATATAAACAATCCAAATTAAATTAAATAAAATATTAAACCAACAAACAAAAATAAAAATATCCAAATAAATAGTATCCAAATAAATAAACAAAACATCCAGAAAGTGCTGCGTATTTGGAATAAGGGAGTCTCTCACCCTCCCTCAGTTCTAGAGCAAAGTCAAGAAATGTAAGTCTCGATATAATCTCGGTTAATCAGCATCTAAAAACACATAAAGATTTCCAAAATCAACCAGAAGGACCTCTTAGAAAAAGATAGCAAGAGGGGGTGCCCCCTCAAATCTAATTTTCAATAAGTTCTTCCAGAGACCAATTCTTCTTCATTCCTTTCCAGGAGGTATTCCAGTACTCAGGCCAAGACACTAAGATCAGGGACAGGCTGAAGGGCTGTGCTCAGAAATAGGACCCTGTGAAGGAGGCAATTGCTCCCCTCACAGAGAAACCTTAGGAACCTCTGACAAAGGGGCCCCCACCTCCATATAGCCCCCAGGAGTTCCCTCTAAAGCACAACCCAAAATTCAGCCACGACCCCTACTCCGAAGCCATGGCCCAAAATGCAGAATAAAATTCCCCCCTTTACATTAGTGTAAAGCTCACAAGAGTAACAAGCTGCTCCGGGGGGGGATTCCGAAACCCCAGCCACCCACCAGTCGCTGAGGTCCCCCCACCAATAACCACAGGGAAAAAGAGTCCTCCAGTTCAGATCCCTGCAGCTCCTCCCTAAACAGCTCAAAACCCTGTAAACTGTCCATGCCAAGAGGGAAGGAACATCTGCCTAAAAGTTCAGAGGGGGAAGATGTTTCTTTCCGTCCTCGGAATACCAAGCAAGTAGTCACAACATCACCAGATTGAAATCAAATATCTTCCATTTACTGCCCCTGGACTCCAGGCGCTCTCACCGCCCCGATAGTAATTCCAGACAAGCAGCAAAAGCCCACTTCCAAGTGCTCCTACCACAATAAGAAGCAGGCAAAGGAGATATCACTCATGGACAAAGAATCCAAAGTCCCAAAGATATGTTGCTCAAAACCACAGGGCTCTGAGGTCATAAATTCCCCACTGAAATCCAGGTACTTCACAGGGATCCAGATATTCCACAGCATCCACAGTTTCCTTGAAAAATGCACTAACAGGCACCAAAAACAAAATCACGAGGCTCCAAAGCACAAACTCCCCGCCAAAGTCACCGAATTCAGGGCTACCCCGCGATATCCACAATCTTCTTGGGGGAGTATACAGAGCTCTGAAATCACAAAACTCCCTTCCGAGGTCCACAAAAGATCCTAGGGTTGCTCCACATTACCCGCGGTTTTCTTGGGGGAATATGTTAGAGGACGCTGAAAAACCGAGATACAAACCGGTCACTATTGAGACCGCAGTGCCATAATACTTGATTTAGATCTTTGCTCAATACAAAACACATACAGTTAAATAAAAAAGCGGACAAAGTAAAATAAAATCGAATCTAAGAGAAAATAAACAAAAGCGATTTAAAACACGTAGAGCTCAGAAAAAACAAACGCAGCTCAGGCAGCTCATATACACTGCTGCCTAGTTTACCCAGAGTACCCAGAGTTATAAAACTAGTGGTGGTAGTATTTCTTCTTTATGAGTCTTATAGAACTCCAATGGATATCCATCTGGTCCTGGAGCTCTCTGGGTCTTAGCTCTCTGCAACACTTCCTCTATCTCAATCAAGGTAGTAGGGGCTCTCAAAATATCTATCTGGGAGGCAGTTAATTTGGGAAGCTTTAAGTTGTTAAGATATGCCTCTATCTGTTGACTATGGTCTTCAGGCTCTGCCCTATATAAATCCCGATAATATTCAGACATGAGTCGTCTAATGATCTTTAGGGTGATGTTCTAGCTTCCCCGTAGTAGGGTCTTGCATGGCCATAACACAGGCTCTAGCCTTATGCATTCTAAGTTTACTGGCCAGATTCCTGGCTCCTTTAGGGCCCCCCTCATTTGCTGCGAGTCTGAGATAAAAGAGCTGTTGCTCTACTTTCTGATCTAGTTATTTATGAATTTTTTGTTTTATTGTTAGTAGTTGTACCTTTACAGTTCTATCCCCCTGGGCATATAAAGACTGCAGTACTTTCAACTCCCCTTGGAGCTTAATCAGCTGTGCCTCTCTCTCTTTATTTTTCCTCGATGAATAAGCAATAATATCCCCACGCAACACTGTCTTAAGGGTATCCCACTGAATCGCTGCCGAAACATCTGGGTCACCATTCTCCCCTAGGATCTGTGGGATCCTGTCTTTAACCACTTGATTAAACTCTGGAGCTCTCAAGTGCATCAAGTTGAAGCGCCAGAAATTCATTTTATGTCCCCCGCCTAAATCAAATTTGGCATATACTGGGGAATGATCTGATAATATGGTCGCCCCATGCCACACATCATGTAATGTTTCTAGATGTTCTGCTGTAGTAAACATATAATCTAGTCGAGACGCCACTCTTGGTCCCGGTGCTATATGGGTATATTCTCTCCGTGTGGGATAACAGTGATGCCAGATGTCTACCAGCCCCAGAGAAGCAATTGTACCCTGCAAATACTTCTGAAGTGGGTTAACCCTGTGAGGAAGATGGACTGAGACATCCCTTACAGGGTTCAGAGTAGTATTCAGGTCGCCTCCTCATCAGAAGTTGCCCCTGGAGGATCTCCAAAAGCCGTGCAAAAAAAATCTGAGCCAATCTCTTTGAAGTCCCCGGGGGAAAATAAATGGATGCCAGAGTAACCAGGTGAGCATGAAGCATGCCTGTTGCAATAGCGAATCGTCCCTTTGGGTCTATTACCTTCTGATGGAGGTCGAATGGTACCCCAAGCCTAATCAGGATGGCCACTCCCCATCTCCTACCCAAGCTGTGAGATGAAGCTATCACCATGGGAAACCCCCATTTGGTGAATTTTTCATGCTCAGGAGAGGACAGGTGAGTCTCCTGTAAAAATATGATTTCAGGATTGTCTCTTTTAATAAATTGTATCAAATGGGATCTCTTAATTGGGCTGTGGATCCCATTAATATTAAGGGACAATATCAGTGATGATTTCCCCATTTTGTATAATTAACAAGTATTTTATATTGCATAAGCCCAGTTTCCTACTGTTCTCCTTGTTACCCAATATAGTAAACATCTCTCCATATATTCTCAGCCCAAATTGCTGGTAAGCAGTTTCAGTCCAAAGCAAACACACCAAAATAGCCTCTTGTATGTTCAAGTCCTCATTGCCTAATTTTAACAACATATACAAAATAATATACCCATAAGATAGGGTACAAATGTTCAAAACATATTTGTATACCTTACAAAAGATCAGTAATAGATGACAATATTTATCCCCCTCTAGTGGTGATTTGGTGGTACTCCCAACCATGTATTGTTTCCAGCTAGGTTTAACACATATCTTAATTTGTGTTAGCCTGCGGGAGTAACAAAAGTAAAAGAATATTGGTTCGGGGGAGAATTTGTAACTTTCGTGCCTAGGTTTCTCATCATAACAGTGTAACTAACTTATTTACATGGATTACAGAACAAGTCTGTAATGACTCCCTAGGTAGGGAGGGATCTGTACTCCCTCCTGTGCAGAGATGAATGTTATTTCCCTGTGGGGGAAGCTCACGAGGCCAATGTGGGCCCCCAGCACCATGTACAAAAATTAGTAACATGGAGCAGGCAAACAACACGTGCAGCTCTGGACTGCACCAAATAAATTGATGCTGTCTCGATATCTGCTGCACGTAACTGTCGCCATGTTGCTGTCTAGCTGAATGCATGTCCATTAGCTCGCCGCATGGGACCCAACAGTATCGTTTAAAAAATTAGTTTTAATAGGGGAGCTTGTCAACAAATGAGGAATGGTAGCCAAGGCTATTTACAGAGGTAGATATAAATGGGGGTGGGGAGGTAAGATAAAGTTTTCAGTTGTTTTACCATAATTGTCCCAGACTCTTTTTTTACATTAAACAATAAAAATAAATCAGATTACTATGCATAGATCGCTTGAGTCTGTACTTCAGCCCCCATTTCCCTTGATTAATATCTCTGACTATCATTCTAAATTACAAAGATTCAGCCCTTATAACATCACAGCACCTCGGCTAGTTTTTTTAGATGGCTCAAACAGCTGCTCTAAAAGTTAATGCATGCCCAGACTCTCATCGTGGGCTGGAAAGATTGCCAGAGCCCCTTTCTCAGACAGTCAATCCAGGGCAGTCCTCTGGAAATTGAGTATAAGTTTTTTAACATCTTGTAATGTGGAGTAGCCTTGTCTCTTTCTGGTTTGCATGTTCTGCGCCTTCTCCCACACGATTCCTGACTTGAGTGCCTCTAGGTCCCGAGTTTCCGATGTTATCCGCTGGTGTACCACAATGTTCTTGGCCTGGAGAGCTTTGCTGGCTTTCTCTGGAGTTTCAAATGTTTGTGGGCCTTCAGGAAACATTATTATAAGCTTTGCAGGATATGGTGTAATGAACTTCAACTGCTGCTGTTTCAGGGTGCGAAGTATCGGGGCATAGGCCCTTCTCCTTGAGGCTATTTGTGGGGAGTAGTCATTATCGAAATAAAGACGTCTGCCCTTGTATTTCATGTCCCCCATGCGCCATGCTCTTGATAACAACTGCTGTTTCAGAGCGTAGTTTAATAGCTTGGGCACTATGGAGCGTGGCCTCTGATCAGTATGTTGAGGTTTCAGGGTGAGGGCTCTGTGAGCTCGTTCTATGTCTAGTTTGGTGGCTGGATCAAGTTATAGTACCTCCCGTAATAAAGTATCCACAAATTTAAGCATATCATGTCCATCTTCCTCCTCTGGTACGCCATGAATGCAAAGATTATTTCTCCTTGATCTATTCTCAAGGTCTTCACATTTGTCTGTTAATAGCTTTTGTTCATTTATTAAATGCACCACAACTCTCTCCAGGCTATCAGTTCTTGTAACAATTTCTATGTGAGCAGACTCCAATTCAGATACCTTCTGATTTATCTTAGCCAGTTCTGTGGATAGTTTAGTGCGAAAAGAGTGAACTTCATCTCTGAATCCTGTGAGTTCTGCCAGGATTGCAGCATTGCTGGGTTGTCCATTAGGAGATAGTGGGGGCTCCGCCATGTCTGGTAGGCCAGAATCACCAATCTGAGAGTCTTTCACTTGTCTGGTCTGCTGTGCA
This sequence comes from Neoceratodus forsteri, assembly GCA_016271365.2. Classification (NCBI taxonomy): domain Eukaryota; kingdom Metazoa; phylum Chordata; order Ceratodontiformes; family Ceratodontidae; genus Neoceratodus; species Neoceratodus forsteri. Next base: position 152,599,571 of record CM028134.1, read on the forward strand.
GCTAAAGCAGTTGATTTTTTCTTTTTTTGGGCTCCCATTCAATTCTGTAACTCCTCTAGCCTCTTGTATAAAAAGGTTTTTCTGATTTTGATTTGTTTTGTACTGATTCTGGGAGTTTTTTTGTCGGGTCTCTGGAGTTTGATCTTTCAGTGCTGCATTCCAGCTGACAGCTCAACCGGAAGTCATCTTTTCTGATCTGAATTTGCACTTGTAGCCCTGTGCTCTGATTGCTATTTCTTTTTTTTTTTAATATATTTTTATTAAAAGTTTCTGTGAGGCATGAATATCATTGTTTTTCATTACAACAAAAGAGATGGAAAGTTTGCAGTAACTTATACAATGCCTTTATCATCAACACTTTGGTCATGATGTTAAATCATTGTAGGAATAACTCATAATAAAAGTTTTTATCCATAATAGACATTTTTGCATTATACAAAGGTAATAAGTCATTAGAAGTAAAAGAGGGAATTATAAAATTCTCAGTTAGATAGTATTCATTATCTATCCTTCTTCCTCTGGTGAGAGCGCCCCCATCCCTCCCCCCGGAGATCCAGGACTGTTCTAAGGAACAAAGTCCAGGTCCAATTGTGTCATGTACCAATGCCATTGTCGCCATTTTGTTAGGAATTTATCTAGTTGGTCTCGTACTGACTCTGTCAGTTTTTCCATTAAATGTATATTCATTATTATCATTCTCCATTCTGAGATGGTAGGAATATGCATCATCATCCATCTTCTTGTAATTGCTTTTTTTGCTGCCAGCAAGAATATTGGTAGGAGAGTTTTTTCTCCATTGTGGCATTATGGACAAAAGCACCAATTCCACGGTTAATTCCACCGCCTCTCCCAGACAGTCCGGATCTCATTCTGCAGTGCACACCAAAAAGGCATTAACAATGGGCAGGCCATAAATTATGACCCAAGTCTGCCTTTTTACAATTACAACCCCTCGAGCACTTTCCAAACTCTACTGGCATATACTTAATTAAAATTGCTGGTGATGTAAAGTAATGAGCGCGGCACTTCCAGGCATATTCTCTCCATATCAAGGAGTTAGTTATTCTAATAGCCATTGGAGTAAATTTCAGCCTTTCTTCTTCTGATATCTCTAACCCCAGGTTACTGTTCCACTTTAAGATTGTTAGTGCTGAGTCACTTAGGGCTTCCCTCAATATACAGTGGAGTCGTCCTATTGTATGTTTCCCCAAATTTCCCCAAATAGTGTCTATCAAGAGTTGTGGTAAAAATGGTTTGGGGTGGGTGATAAGGACCCTGCCTTGAGTCTGACTTTGTAGATATGCTGTGAGCTGTAGGAACCAAAAAGTGTCCTTATGGGGAAGGGAATAGTCTTTTTGCAAAGCCTCGAATGAGGTGACACCTGTTGTGGTAAGGAGTTAAAAAAATAAAGTGTAGACCGTAGTGACTCCACACCCTGAATGACAAATCAATCTGGGCTGGTTGAAAGAACTCATCCTTAACAATTAGTCTCATTTGAAAAAATATATTCTAGAATTTCAGGTAGCCTTTCAACCGGTTCCAGACTTTCATTACACTATCAGTGACTTTAGTAAAATTACAAATTGGTACTGCCTGCTACTTCTTGTTCTCCATCGGGCCTATACCTAATGATACACCTATTCCTGTATACTGCTATCAGTGCTATATCTGCATATTGTTCTGTTACCCCCGTTTGTCTCACTAAATGTCTATGACTTTCCTATGTATTATACCACTTCCTTTTTACGATACCGTCCGTTGTCTCAGACTGAATTTGTATTGTATTGTGTTAGTACTGCACTTTATGTATTCAAATTGAATTGCACTGTATGTATCTGATTTTGTAATGCTTTTGCTTGTTCCCCCCATTTTGTAACCCCTCCCCCCAGGATGCTTCTGGAAACGAGCTGTTTACAGCTCATATTGTCTTTCCTGGTGAAACATTTTTAAATAAATAAATGAATAATAAACAGGTCCTGGATTATTTAAATACCTATCATGTTCTTTCTGCTGCTCAGTCAGGTTTCAGGCATCACCACTCGACTCAAATTGCTTTGATAGATTTTCGTGATTCTGTTTCTAGAGCTTTGGACAAGGGCCACTGTATAGGCACTGTTTTTATCGATTTGTCCAAAGCTTTTGACATCATTAATCACCAGTTACTTCTGACACGCTTATTCTCTTAAGAGTTCTCTCTCAATACTGTTAACTGATTTTCTTCCTATCCTCATGGTCGATCTCAATCTGTTCTGTGGGATGAGTGTCTGTCCTCTCCTCTTTCCACATTCACAGGGGTGCCTCAGGGTTCTATTCTCGGTCCTACTCTTTTTCATTTATTTGTGGATCCACTGTCCTCAGTAGTCAGTAAATCCTCAGTTCGACTTTATGTTAATGATACTGTTCTTTTTTTTTTAATCACAAAAACCTTATTTCTCTAACTTATACCAGGCAGGTAGGCAATACAGCACAGTGGTTAAGGGCACTGAGCTGCAAACCAGGAGACCTGGGTTTGAATCTCATCAGCCCCCCACTTACATACTGTATGGCCCTGAGCAGGTCACTTAACTTCCTTGTGCTCCCATGTCGCACCTGGAAACAAGCTCCGGCTTACTGTGCCTTTCTTGGTTAAACAATTCCCCCTTAATACCTTTCAGGTGGATTTTGACAAAATTGTTCACTGGTTTTCTAACCTTTTACTTTTAAACAGCAGAAATCTCATACAATGTTATTTGGGTCCCAGTTTATTGTCAATCAAGCACACTCTGCTTTTTCCATCAGCCTAAACAACAATCCTCTACAGCTTGTACATGAATTGAAATATCTCAGTCTTAGTTAAAATGGGGACAGAGATATGAGGTTTGTGCTTCTTCACATTCCAGTGGCAAAAGGTGAGGTGCAGTGATACTGGTCCCTCAGGTGACCCCTTTAGAGGTTCATGATAGTTACGTGGACCCTCAGGGTAGATATGTAATTTTGCAGGGTACTTTGTTCTCCCAGGAGGTGACCTTAGTAAGTGTATATCTCCCCCCACTAATGACTGTTCTGGTGGTGTGAACCTTCTTTAGTAAGGTTTTAGATCTTCTAAAGGGCAAACTTATAATGGGGGGGGACTTTAACATGACATTGATAGTAGATATGAATACCACAAACCCTCAGACACATAGACTCATTAATGCCGTCCGCTTTTTAAAAGAGTCTTTTGGCCAACTAGGATAGTCGATGTATGGCGGAAGATGTTCCTCACACAAAAAGCTTTCACTTTTTATTCAGAGAGGTTTCAGACTTATTCTAGATTGGATTACTTCTTTGTGTCTTGTGAAGATTTTCACTTGATACAGGACATCTCCATCAGCCCGCATCTCCTTTCGGATCGCCATCCACTACTTCTGAAAGTGGACCTGGGGTGGGGGGAGAGTGTCAAACATTATGGCATTTAAATGAATCCCTTCTGTGGGATCCTCAGTTTAAAAATTTGTTTAGGAGAAAGTCCCTCAAATAATTCAAGACAGTGAATCATCGGAGACATCTGCGGCCATACTCTGGGACACTATAAAGGCGGTCATTAGGGGTAAATAATTTTGTACTCAGTACGAAAAAAAGTGACATTTGGAGGCTAGATACAATACTCTACTAGAACAACTACAGACATACCAGTTATTGTATAGGGAAGGGGATTGGGAGGTGCAGAGGAAAACATGAGAGACTAAGCAGGAAATACAAACAATTATGGACTTTCGGGTGCAACAGGCTCTACTATATTTAAAACAAAGTAATTATGAGGGGACGGGTCTAGAGGGACAAGAATGCTGGCTTGGAGAATACGAATGCGTAAAAAAACCCCAGCAATGATACTGAAAATAAAGCACACCTCGAACAATAGAGTAATTCACAGAGAAGAGGAAATCCATGATAGTTTCACAACCTATTACCAAACTTTATACACAGCTGACTCCTCATCCACAGTAGAGGAAAGGCAGAATTTTTTACGATCTGTGGGCTTACCTGGCTTAACTGAGGAACAAAGTTATCTCCTGGAGGCCCCTGTTATGCCTGACGAGATACTACAACACATGCAAGCAGCCAGTTCCCATAAATGCCATGGTCCAGATGGTTTTACCACAGAATGGTATAAAAAATTTCTAGTGTTACTACTTCTGACACTGCCGCAGGTCTTCCAAGAGGTGGCGAAGGGGGAAGCCCCTCCTCCCTCTTAGGCATACGCTGTGTTGACAGCCATTCCAAAACCAGAAAAGGACCCTACTGACTCCTCTTCCCATAGACTAATCTCCATACTAAATGTTGACTACAAGCTTTATATGGCTAGTTGGGCTTCTCGCCTGGAGCAAATACTACCCACTATCATGCATTCAGATCAGGCAGGCTTTATTAAGACGAGAAATACAACAGACAATATCTGTAGGATACTGCTGCTGATGGAACATGTCCAAACAAGAAAAATTCTGGCAGTGTTCCTAAATTTAGATGCCGAAAAGGCCTTTGACAGGGTGTCCTGGAACTTTCTCTGGGACATTCTGGCAGTCCTTCGCTTCCCCGATTCCTTTAGGGCATGGTTGCAAAACCTCTACGCAGGCCCGAATGCTTACATTTGTATTAACAGAGCATTGACTCCCCTGATTTCTGTACAACGGTGTGCGAGGCAGGGGTGTCCTCTTTTACCCCTCCTCTTTGCATTATATATGAAGCCCTTGACCATGGCCTTTCACAAAGAGGGAGACATAGGAGGGATCCCTTTGGGACAAACACACTACAAAGTGTTCTTGTTTGCAGATGACATCCTGCTTTCAGTCCTCTCACCTGAAGTCTCAGTTCCTAAAGTTTGGGAAATAGAACAGTATGAAAAAGTTGCAGGCCTTAAACTTAACATAGCTAAAGCCAAAGTATTGTCCTCCAATTTTACCCCGTCAGCTGATTTACGGAGTAGGCTCCCCTTGAGGTGGTTAAGGACAAAAAAGAAATACTTAGGCATTCATATTCCTAAGGATGTAAACAATATAGACCTCATCAATTATGAACCCTTAATCCTCAAAATTCAGAATGATCTCTCTAAATGGGGTCTATTACTTTTCTCCTTTTTTCAAAGAATGGAAATTGTTAGAATGAACATATTGCCCCACTTATTATACTTATTCCAGAATATTCCTGTTTGGCCACCTCATTCTTATTTTGTTGCCTGGAATAAAATGGTTTCAAACTTTATCGGGGGGGGGGGCATAGCCCAAGGGTTCGCTTCACTGTTTTGCACTTGCTGCTGGCCTCTGGGGGAGTGAACCTTCCTAACTTGGAATGGTACACCAGATCTGCCCTTCTGAAGGTCGTATTTTCATGGTTGACCCCTACATATTCAGCCCCATGGAAAGACACAGAATTTGCCATAAATTATCTGTATGACTTGGCCCCTATTCTGTTTGCGACATGCAGGAGAAGCATATCCTATAACAGTTTACAAAATTAACATGGGGGGCTATGAAGATTTGAAATCAGATGAAGTATCATCACAAATTATCGAAAGGTTTTTATTTTATAAGGCTATTGTTGTCTGATGAGAGCTTCAAGCCATATCATGCAGACCCTGCTTTTAGAAGCTGGCGCAGATTGGGCACATACTACATATATCAGATTCTCACAAACAAGAGAGTTGCTTCTTTTGAAAGTTTGCAGAAGGAGTATGGGTTAACTCAGAGAGACCATTATAGATTTCTTCAGCTGTGTGCTTATATCCAGACTTACCGTCCAGAGAGGACCAGTCTACCCAACCCAAAACCACCCCAGCTCTCCTTGTTAATTGATAGTGTAAGGGGTAACTTGGGGAGCCATCTTATAGGGCAAATATACTGTATTCTTAGAGATACACTGTGGGACTCTACCCTGACAATCCTAAACAGATGGAATGATGACCCTGAATTAACAGTTTCTCCTGAAGATTGGTTCAAATTTGTGTTAATGGCAGTAAAGGTTATTCTTTCATCTTATATGGAGGGAGTATGACAGGAAATGCCACTGCAGATACGTCAGATCACCTGCTGCTCTTATTAAATATATGCCTCCTTCCTATGGAGGATGTTGGAGGGGATTCAAGTGTAAGGTGGCTGATCTGGGCCACATCTTTTGGCTGTGCCCGTTACTAATGCCTTATTGGTGCACTTTGCAGATTGAATTGCAGGACTGCTTGGGGGACACTGTAGAACTAACAGCTGAAATGGTGCTGCTATCTATTATGCCTAGTCATGGTCCTTCATGGGGCCGTACCTTATTGCCTATCGTTTTGGTAGCAGCTAAAAAGGCAGTCACCTGGCGGTGGATGTTGATTGTTGTCCCCACTGTTACTGATAGGAGAACCATTGTGATGAATATTTATCAACTAGAAAGGCTGATGACAAACCTACGTGGAAAGGTGGAAGCCTTTAATATTAAATGGCAAAAATGGGTGTGGCACATGGTTCAGGCGGACCCAGGTTTTGTCCCCAGGTAGTTTTCTGTGATTCGGGAGGGGAAGGGGGTGCTGCACTAACTGAGAGAGGGACCCAAGGTGGTCTTGAGATTAATCAAGAAAGGTCTGAATGACAAGTTTAAGATTTTTTTGTTTGTTTAACTTTCTTTACTCTGCTCACCGGACTTCCAGGGCCCCTTCAAGCGGGTCCCACATGGCTGGCGCTACTGCCCTGCTTGAATCCCACCTGGTGTGGAATCAGGGACAGAGTCCTCCCCACCAGCCCTGAGAGAGGGGAGGACCTGAGAGAGTCAACTGGGTAGGGACCGACGGTGGACATGTGTGCCGTCCCCTGGGGACTGCTGTCTACCTCCTGGAGTCTAGGGTTTTCCACCATGGTTCCCCCAATGCGGTGGATGTGCAGTGACATTGGTGCACAAAAGGAATATGCCTGCCCCCTCCCACAGATGTCTGCCACTGCCTCCCCCCATCCTATCCTCACCTGGGTGTAGTGCCCCCAGTCTCCACCAGTAGTTGCTACATGGTGGGAAAACCCCAAGATACCACCCCAGGAGAGGAGAGGAGAGTAATCCTCCGGATGTTCGATCCTCTCCTTCCCTTGCCAACCCCCGATGATCGTAGTCCACTTCCGAACCCGGGTCGCCGGCATGGCGCGAGGTGTGGCGTATAGTGCATTAGCATTCAGAGCCACCGGGCCCGCTGACGAGTTTAAGATTAACTGTGAAAATGTCTTTTATTTGTATAAGTATATATTTAAGGTACAATGGATGAAGTAATGTACTGTACTGTACTATGTCCTTGAGACCTCCTACATTTGATATTGATATATTTTTTAAATGCTATGCAATCTGCACTCAACATCGCTGACTACTCTCTTTAACAAATCATGGGAGGATGGGGTGGTACCCAAGGACTGGAGGAGGGCAGATGTAATTCCTCTTCACAAAAGTGGGAGCAGGACAGAGGCAGGAAACTACAGACCAGGTAGTTTGACCTCAGTGGTAGGGAAAATGATGGAATCACTTCTGAAGGAAAGAATTGTTGAGTACCTAGAGGCCATTGGGGCACAGGACCCGAGGCAACATGGATTCACGATGGGAAGGTCGTGTCAGACAGATCTAATAGATTTCTTTGACTGGGTGACCAAAGTAGTAGATCAGGGAGGGCTGTGGACATGGCCTACCTAGATTTTAGCAAGGCTTTGATATAGTCCCCACAAAAGATTAATACACAAGATAGCCAGCCTTGGAATGGGTCCCAAGGTGGTAGCCTGGATAAAAAATTGGCTAGACAACAGGACGCAAAGGGTAGTAGTAAATGGAGTACACAGTGAAGAAAGGAGGGTTACTAGTGGGGTACCGCAGGGGTCAGTACTGGGACCGGTCCTTTTTAATGTCTTTATAAGTGACATTGCAGAGGAACTGGAAGGAAAAGTATGTCTCTTTGCAGATGACACAAAGATCTGCAACAGGGCTGCTACACAGGATGGAGTGGAAAGGATGAGAAGGGACTTGGCAAGGTTGGAGGAATGGTCAAATATATGGCAGCTCAGATTTAATGCAAAGAAGTGCAAGATAATGCACATGGGAAACAAAAACCCAGGGGAAGTGTACACAAGGGGGGGGGTGAGATACTGACAACAGTAAAAATAGAAAGGGACCTGGGGGTAATTATATCAGATGACCTAAAGGTGGGCAAGCAATGTGAGAAGGCAGTAAGGAAGGCTGGAGGGATACTGGGATGCATAAGAAGAGGCATCAATAGTAGAAAAAAGGAAGTTGTTATCCCTCTGTACAGACAGTTGGTGAGACCCCATCTGGAGTACTGTGCGCAGTTCTGGAGACCCCATCTCCGCAAAGACATAGACAGAGTGGGCAACCAAAATGGTGCAGGGTCTGCACCAGAAGACATACGAAGAAAGACTAAAAGAGCTTAATATGTATACTCTTGAGGAAAGAAGGGAGAGAGGGGACATGATAGAAACTTTCAAGTACCTCAAGGGAATTAACAAAGTCCAAGAGGGTAGCATCTTCCAGAAAAAGAGATGTGCAAGAACTAGGGGGCACAATTTGAAGATAGAGGGGGGACGGCTCAGGGGTAATGTGAGGAAGTATTTTTTCACTGAGAGGGTTGTGGATGCATGGAACAGCCTCCCTGAGGAGGTCGTGGAGTCAAGAACAGTGGAGGACATCAAGAATGCATGGGACAGGCATAAGGCAGTCCTAGGGGTGGGTAAGAGGAAGTAAGCTGTTGATTAACTAGGATCTGCAGCTTATCTGTTAGGTAGGAAAATGGGCAGACTAGGTGGACCAAGCGGTCCTTATCTGCCGTCAAATTCTATGTTTCTATGTTTCTATCTGTACTGTGTATATCGGTCTTATTTTTGACTCTACATTAACATTCAAACCTCACATAGACTCCATCACCTTAAGGATCTGGCAATGCCTGGGCCATCTAAAATGGGCCAGGCATTGCTTGTCACTTTTGGATCATTAATTAATTGTGACTCAGGCAGTATTACTCATCTTAGATTATGGTGACAAAATTTATTGACATGCCTATGCCTTCAGCCCTCCTTAGTAGATATTGTTTATTATCAGCTGCCATGGTTATTCTGAACTCCAAAAGGATGGAACATCATTGTATATTACTTATCCAACTGAACTGGTTATCTCCTTCATTTCGACGCATCCTTTGCTGGTTACCCCTAATTTATAAAACTAAATAATTGCACACAACTTATTTATCAGATAGACTTTCAATCTCTGCTTATAGCCACAACCTGAGAGATGTCCCAAACTGGGGCTTAGTTCTACCTAGAATTAAAACTCATTTTGGTAGGAATAGTTTTTCATATAATGCCTCTCTTTTCTGGAACAAACTTCACCCTTTACTGCGAAATTCTTGCTCTTTGAATGTTGCTAAGCAAAACTTTAAGAAAATGCTCTTACAAGAACAACTTATTTGTACTTGTTTTAACTAATTCTATATGACTTTACAAAGGATTTATTATCACTGTACTGTGATTTATATTGTACATGTAATTTTGCTGTGTATTTGAGTCTCTGTAAGTTGTATTTTATGACTTGGGATGTTCTGTAAATGAGACTAGTTTCTCATGGAACGTATCCTGTAAACCTTAAACTTCTAAATAACAAAACAAAATGTTGACAGTAAACCCATTCAAACCAATGGGAAAGAAATCCTGAAAAATGCAGTTTTTGCAGTTTCTGTATCTCGGAATCCGCACATCCAACTGGAACAAAACTTGGTACATTCAGAGATCTACCATGTGAGTCCGCACATGCAAAATGTGCAAATCCGCTGAATAGCTGTGAAGTTATTAAAATGCAAAAATTGGGGTTTAACATTAAAGTGCCTGTACAACCCTAACTATAGCGGTGCGATCACACCTCTCTCTCTCTTCTATATATATATATATATATATATACACTGTATATATATATATATATATATATATATATATATGAAATAAAACAAACTTAAAATATTGTTTTATCTTTCTATTTATCAGGGTTTTATTTAACTCCAAAAATTGATTAGTATTTTGCTCATAAAAGTGCAAAAACATTGTGAAAATGCGTAGCACTTGCCTCACTGTGTTTAACAAACATAACACTTCCAGAAAACCTATATAAATGCTTTCTGTACAGTTAGCATTGTCCCAAGAAAAAAAAATGCTAATCAATTATTTAAAACCCTGTTTATATTCCATTACTGGTTACTGGAAAAGTGTACAATTTTTGATAACACTTTATTTTAAGTGTCAGCTACACTGTAACTACTGTATAACTACACTGTAACTACTGTGCAGTTACACGTAACTGCGATGTAGTATTTTTATTCGGGGAAAACTCACCTTCCTTCAGTTCACCTCTCCCCATCCCCCGGGACCGTCATCACTCTCCACTGGCGTTCACCCTGGATTGCCCCCCAGGGTGGGGCCACAGCGTGGGGCACTCCCAAGTACTCTTCTGAATGGTGCCACATTGTCTAGTCCCATGGTTTGTGAATCTCAGAGCTCAGCTTCATGGGGCTGGGGCTACTAGATGCTGGTGCATCCATTCTGCCTACCCTAGGTGGGAGACGTGGCATACAATGACATACTGGCAAATGCACCCACATCCGGCACACCTCTTGGAACTGCTAAGCCTCACCTGCGCTGGTCCCGAGCCTCCGCTAGGGGCTGTTCGCAGAGCAAGTGCTTCCCCACCCTCCCCCCGGAAGAGGAGAGCAGTCAGTTGGATGCTCAATCCTCCTCCCCCGGCCGGCCCTCCAGCACCCGAGTCCATTTCCGTACCCGGCTCGCTGGCGTCACAAGCAGAAATCCAACTGCTGCGCCAACGGGCCGGCTCAACTGCTATGTAGTTAACTAGTTTCACATTTGCATGTTGTGTAGTTACACACAATTTGCAGTGAGTACTGTAACATTTGCATGTTTTGTACTTACACAGTTTGCATGAAGTACTAGTTACACGTGCAGCCATTCTGTCTGATTACAGTCAAAGATCAATCGCAAAAACATTTTGGTGGCATTGAGCTGCAATGATAGGAACATTCCCAGTAGGATAAAAATCATGTGAGAAACACTGTGTTTCTCATTTTTGTCATTTTTATTTAGCGGCAACACTTTAAGTGTCATTAACTACACTGTAACTGCTGTATAACTACACTTTGACTGCACTTTAACTACCGTGCAGTTACATGTGACTGTAGTTGTTAACTAGTTTCACATTTGCGTGTTGTGTATTTACACACAATTTGCATGCAGTAACTACACTGTAACTGTACTGTAACTACTACAGTATGTGGTTAACTTGTTTCACATTTGCGTGTTGTGCACTTACACAATTTGCCTGAAATAACAGTTATACGTACAACTGCAACTGTCTCCCTTTCTGCACAAATCAGTTAATCCTGACCAGTGTAACTACATATTTAATAGCTGTTGTGAAGTGTAACAGAAAATTTATTGTGCAGCTACCACTGTATCTCTTCTGGCATTATGTAATTTGTTCTTACAAGAGCAACTACACATGTAATCGCTATTGCAAACTGTAACAACAAATCTATTGTGTAACTACTGTGTTACTATTTTTGGCATTACTACATTTGTTCTTACAAGTGTAACTACATATGAAGTCATTCATCATTCATTCATTTTTATTTTACCAGGAATGACATCATTGAGCAAACTCATTTTTGAAGTGGTCCTGGATGGACACAAAAAATTACAATACATACAATGCTTACAATGTAAATAAAATACACGATACATCCAGATAAGGCCTAGGCAGAACAACAATTGATACAGAGCAAAGGAGGAATATAGCGGAAAATACAATATAGCATGTCTATTTAGGTGAGATAATAATACAGGGACTCCAACCAAACAGAGACAAAATGACAAGTGATATGCAGACATCGATACACAAAAACAGGCATCACAAGGAGAGCCGTGGAGGGCTGTAAGGTAGAGGGAAGCGGATATCAGTTATGGATAGCAAATACATTTCTCCAGGATAAAGTGGTCCAATAGGGATTTGAAGACCTGAGGACAGATGTGTTAGTAAGTTTTAAGGAACGCTGGAGATTATTCCACAAGGCCATAGCGTGACACTACCTTAGGAACGTATAATGTGTAAGAATGTCTCCTCAATGAATAGGTGCAGGGTGTGCACTTAAAGAAGTCTGTGATGTAAGGAGGGAGTTTATTCAGGATGGCTCTGTAGGACCATAATATGGCATTTTTTAACTTTCTATTGGAAATCGAGAGCCAGCTAAGTTGAGCACAATGGTGAGTTCTGAAGGGGGTGTTAGTAACAAATCTTGGGGCTCTGCAGTAGAGTACATCCAGTTTAATAAGGGCTGATTTGCAGCAGTGGCTATAAATAAAATCTGTGTAGTCGAGGGGAAGAAAAGTGGTCTGGACCAACCTCTTCTTTGCTCCATAAGTAAGAAGGTACTTGATTCTAAAGAAGAGGCCTAGCCTCTTTTTTAGCTTCTTGGAGAGTTCCTCGATATGTACTATGAATGATAGCCAGCAATCTAGCCAGAAACTCAGATATTTAAACTTGTCTACCACCTCAAGCGATTCACCTAGGAGGGTCATTAAGTGGAAGGAAGTGATAGGGAGTAGAAATGCTTACAGCTTGGGTGCATGGGGAAAGAAATATAATCTTCGTTTTTTTTTGTGTTTAACAACAACTTGAGTTGGAAAAGATTGTGTTGAAGCTGGTTGAAGTCGAGTGTCCGGTCTGCGCAGGTAAGCTCGATGGAGGGCCTGGAGACATATAAAACTGTGACATCAGCAGAAAAATGCACATTAGCCTTACTAACGTTATTGTTGATGTTATTTATATAAATTGAAAATAGTAAGGGTCCAAGTATGGACACCTGGGGTACTCCTCTGGGAAGAGTTCTGAGTGGGGAGGTCACCTTGCATCTTGACTTGTTGCTGTCTGTACAGTAACAGGAGAACCATTGTATAGCGGTGGCATCTAGACCAATGTCCTTTAGTTTATGGAGTAGTATGCTGTGATCCATGAATCAAAGGCCTTACTCAGGTCAAGAAAGACTGCGCTGACATATTTAATATCAAGCGCGGATTGCCAATCATTGGTGACTTTTGCCAAGGCAGACACGGTACTGTGTTTGGGCCTGAAACCAGAGTGTAAAGAGCTGAGGAGGTTGGAGGAATCCAGGTACTGCCTTAGCTGCATATTAATAAATTTTTTCAAGTAATTTAGATAATATAGGTAGAAGTGATATGGGACAGTAATTGTTGAGGTTGCAAGGGTCGTCTGACGTAAAGAGAGATATGTGCTGTTTTCCAAGGTGTGGGAAAGACCCCGTACACAAGAGACAAATTGAATAGGTGAGTTATGGGTGCTGTAAGGTAAGGGTGGCCCAATTTGAGGAAAAGAGGTTTGAGCTGGTCAGAATCAGCACTTTTCTTGATATCTAGACAGATTAAGAGGTTCTCTGCCTGTTTAAATGAAATTGGGTTGATGCTAAACTCAGAATGTGGCTGGGTACTCGAGGGGACAGTTGGAGAAGGGTTGGTAGGAGAGGGCAGCTTATGAAAGTGGTTAGTTAGGGACATATCAAATGCAAGCCCTGCAGGAGTGAAATGGTTATTTAGTTTCTCTAATATGTGATACTTATTAGTGAAGATATCTCCATGAGAAACAATCTTGGAGGGCAGGGAGAGAGGTTAGCTGTGCCCTTCAATCTCCCTTAAAATTTGCCAGAATTTTGTGGTGTCATTTTTGGAGGAGTCTAGTGTTTTTTGAAAGTACTCCACTTTGGCAAACCTTATACGTTTGATACAATAGTTCCTTGCTACCCTGATTTCTGTCCAGTCAGGTGCATGCTAAGATTTCCGTGCCTTACTCCAAAGTTTGTTTTTGGCCTGTAGTGCTGTTTTTAGGGCTCTGAAAAACCAAGGGCAGGTCTTTTTCCTTGTTCGCGTCTTCATTAAAGGGGCGTTTTTGTTCACCACTTCCAGAATGTTTTTTGGAAGAGAATACAGGCCTTAGTAACTGTAGGGGTGAAGTAGAATTCTTGCCATCTTATGAGGCTCAGCTTGGACAGGAAGTTGGTGCAATTCAAATTAAGAAGATTCCTTTTGTATATAAAACTGGAGGCAGATACGTGTTTTGATGAGGCCCTCACACATGCAATGACCCTGTGGTCACTGATATTGTTATGAAACACCCCAGTATGAGAGATTTTGTGAGGTCTGTTTGTGAGGATTAGGTTGAAGAGACTATTTGCCGGGTTTTTGGGGTTTGGGCGAGTGGGTTCAGGAATGAACTGCGAGAGGCCTAATGCGTCACAAAGATCTTTTATGGATGAGGAGGTCCAATATATAGCTGAATTCAGGTTGTGTGCACTGTTTCAACAATGTATGTCTATCTGACATTTATTTAAAGGGTAATCACACAGAAAAACTGAAAAGTGTAATCAGAATATTAACTGAAATATGACTACTCTGTAACTTCAGTCTGCTACATTGAAATGCACAGACTGGCAACTCTGTGGGCAGTAGTAATGCAGGGTAAAACCCCAGTTATCTGTATATAAAAAAAGAATAATGGGTAGGTTAGTGTGAATTACTGGGGAGTAACATCATAGAGAGAATCTGGACACATAGGAACCTCAAGAGCGAAGCTCGAGAGGTTCCACTATGTCCAGAACCTTGAGATAGTAGGACTCCCTGGTAATTCACACTAATTAGCCATTATTTTAATTTTTTTTGCAGCTATTCATTTTTGCTGCCAGCCTACATCCAGAGGGCACCCCCAGTCCCATCCCCTGATGTCCACCATCCGGCACTGACCCAGCCCCAGGGCGTACCCCCCCGGTGGGGCCAGTGGGGTTCCCCAACACCCCACTGGAGACTGGATTCAAGGGGCCAGTGCCATGGCTGGCTGGGAGTGGAGCCTGCGAGGCCCCCTCTATCACACTGCTGTGGCTGGTGTTTTTCCTTTTACATTCCCATAGGGGTCGGGGCATGCAATGACACCTGTGGAGTGGAGGTGCACATGTCCACACGTGCTCCCCTCCAAGCGTCTGCCTTGACTCCTCCCTTGTCTGCAGCGCAGTAGCAGTGTCCCACAGCCTCTGCTAGGGGGCAACCAGGCACTGACAGCTAAAGCCCCCTCCCTCCCCAGACAAGGAGAGCAGTCCATTGGACATTCAATCCTTCCCCACCCCTGTTGACCCCTGGTGGTCCATGCTTGTTCCCAAACATGGGTCGCTGGCATTGCATGAGGTAAGGCGACCAGCGCCTCAGCCCTCAGCGCCACTGGGCCGGCTCATTATTTTTTTAATATATGGATCTGATTTTAAAATGTTATTTGATTGAAAATGGGCACCCAACTACTTTACTCTAACACTGGCTACAGGCACACAATGTCTACTCTGAAGGTTCTTTAGTGGATACAGGAGCACTGCACTGCACAGTCACTCACTCCAACTCTTACCTTTACTGGTGAGTAGACTTGTGAAGTGGGATGAGTGAAAGCAGGATCAACCAGATAGTTAAGACTGTGGTAAAATAATAACAAAACAAACCACTGCTCCTAGCACAGAGGATATTTCTCTCGCTAAGCGAGAGAGAGAGAGAGAGAGAGACACCATGTTTCCAAATTTGTTCTGCCTGCCCACACAGCAAAAGCAGCCAATTGGAAGGCATGCTTTGGAAGATGTCGGGAGGTAGAATAGCACTAGCGTGTTATCTTTTGCTGATAATACTATCATTCAGGTCCCAAATGATAATATTACAGCACCTGAACGATTGTATTATCACTTGTAAAGTGTGGTATTACCAGTTTGGGAATGATGGTATTACCCCCCAAAAATTGGGTAACACTTTAAGTGTCCTTAACTACACTGTAATTACTGTTGAACTATGCTGTAACTTCACGGTAACTACTGTGTAGTTACATGTAACTACTATGTAGTTGTTAACTAGTTCCACATGTGGGTATGGTGTAGTTACGCAACTTGCATACATGTGCAACTAGTACAGTCTCCCTTTTGGCACAAATCATTTCATTCTGATACGTGTTAACTACACATGTAACAGCTGTTGCAAAGTGTAACAGAAAATCTGTTTCGCAACTACCTCTCTATCTCTTCTGGCATTATGTTATTCGTTCGTATGGGTCAACTACACAGGTAATTGCTATTGCAAATTGTAACAGCAAATCTATTGTGTAACTACTATGTTACTACTTTTGGCATTATTAAATCTATTTTTACAAGTGTAACTGCATATAAATGCAGGTAATGTGCACTGTTTCAATTGTCTATGTCTATCTGACATTTATTTAAAAGACAATCACACAGACAAATTTTAAAGTGTAATCAGAATGGTAACTAAAATATGAATACCCTGCAACTTCACTCTGCTACAGTTAAATGCACTGACTGGCAACTCTTTGGATGATGTTTCATGTCTGTATTCCAGTTTTTCATGAACGTACAGGTTAGTAAACATGCAGTCTAATATTGTGAATTGATATGTAAGTGTATGCAAAAATATTTCATTTGCATAATTACTAATTGGCACTATAACAGTATTGTGGCTAAGAAATAATGGTACTGTGTTCACAGTTAATGCCTAGGTAACACATATTTGCAGTTGCACACACTTATACTGTATATATCAAGTGTCAGTACTGTAGCTGTAATGTAATTTCTCATTCAGAAATCAGTCCTTCATGAACTTACTGCTTACTAAACATGCAATCTAATGTTAGACCCTATTCACATAGGTGGCAGGGAATGTGCCAAATGTGCATTCCCAGGCCTGGTGATCAAAGCAGCCATCCAATCAGATGGACTGACCAGGAGCAGACTGGATCCTGCACTGTGTATAGAGTGGGAGAATTGGGGGTTATGGGTGGTCTTCCTATTACTGCTGTTTTCCAGTAAGGGGACCTACTGGTCTGCCTGTGTTTACCGCCTTGCCCCCAGCCTTCATGGTACAGTCAGAGGGCTGGGATAGCTGATGTGAAGGATAATGCTATGGCAGCCACACCGTTCAGTCAGTGGGAAGGGCAAGTAATGGCTAAGGAAGGGTCCCTGCCTGTGTATCCAGCACCACCCACCACCATTCCACACAGCAGATCGGTGATAAAGCATGGTACGTAGTCATGCCCCACCCCCAGCCTCCCACCTGGGCAGTAGCAGGCCAGGAGTGTGGGTACAGAAGTGTGGGTCAGTGCCACAGACGCAGCACATTTCTTAGTAACTACAGCACTGTTACAAGCCAATAAGTAATTATGTAAATTATTTGTATTATGTAAGTTAACAATGTAGTTGTTTTGCAATTAACAATATTAGAGTGCGTGTTTTTTAAGCAGTACGTGCATGAGGGAATGATTTCTGAAGGAAATTATACATCAGAACTAAAGCATTGACATTTAGTGTAAGTGTATAGTAGTTACACCCTTCTTCTTATGCTTTATTTTAGGTATCAGTTTCTGCGTACTTACTTTGTAAGTACATGTTAGTTAGGAATTAACTGTGGAAACAATGCCACAGAAGCAGCACATTCCTTAGTAACTACAGGACTGTTACATCCTTCTTCTTACACTTTATTTTAAGTGTCAGTTTCTGCATACTTATTTTGTAAGTACATGTTGGTTAGGCATTAACTGTGGAAACAATGCCGCAGGAGCAGCACGTTCCTTAGTAACTATAGCACTGTTAAAAGCCAATAAATAATTATGTAAATTAATGATTTTTTATTGTATAGCAATTTACAATATTAGATTGCATGTTTATTTTTAGTTCTTTTTTTTTTCTGGTTGCACAGTATACAAGTGGTGGCTCTGGGATTCGAATCCAGTTCTCTAGGTTTGCAGGTCAATGCTTTTAACCACTACATTATACTGCAGGGCACAGGGTCATAATGTCACAATACATTATGCTGCAGCAATATACCATGCTGCAAGTACAGTGCTATATATTGCCAGTGGCATATGTCTTTGTTTTCCGGGGGGCACTGCCCCACACACCCCATTATGGGGGGCTGTGCCCCCAAACCCCCCCAAGTAAAATAACTAACTCGGGGGGAGGGGTTAACTGTTAAATTTGCACAAAGTGTGAAAAATAAAAAAAATCCATGTGTCTGGGACCAGGAATCGAAACCTGTCCCAAATGCACTGCCTGCTTCCCTAGCTGCCAGTGGCTCATCCCGTTGAGCCACAGCAGTTGCTTGCTAGCCCCCTATTCCAGCAGAGGTCTTATCCTCTGCCTGGGAAGAGTGAGAGGGTGCACTACCATGCATAAATCCTTTCATGGTTTTGTACCCTCTCACTCTTCCCTACCGCACTGTTCCTGTTCGCGGTTTTGTCGTGCACGATGAAGCATGTGACATATTGACCCAGTAGGATACTGCTGTAAGTTCATGAGGGAATGATTTCTGAAGGATCATTTTAGTGTCACTAGCTACACTGTAACTACTGTATAAGTACACTGTAACTGCACTTTTATGTAGTTGTTAACTAGTTTCACAATGCGTGTTGTTTACTTACATAACTATGTTACTACTTTTGGCATTATTAAATCAGTTCTTCAAGTGTAACTACATATACATGCAGGTTGTGTGCACTGTTTCAACTGTCTATCTCTATCTGACATTTCTTTAAAGATAATCACACAGAAAAATGTAAAAGTGTAATCAGAATGGTAACTAAAATATGATTATAATGCAACTTCAGTCTGCTACAGTTAAATGCACACTGACTGGCAACTCATTAGATGATGTTCCATGTCTGTATTCCAGTTTTTCATGAATGTACAGGTTAGTAGACATGCAGTCTAATATTGTGAATTAATATGTAAGTTCACACAAAAATATTTCACTTGCATAATTACTAATTGGCACTATAACAATATTCTGGCTAAGAAATAATGGTACTGTGTTCACAGCATTGTGTTCCTTATGCCCCAGTTAGGTAAACACAACTGTCAGTGTTTACCTAGGGGCAGTAACTTGGACACAGCAGGGCTTGGTGCCCTTGGAGCAGCTCCCCATCGAGACACCAAAGCCCCTGGACGCAGCAGGGCTTGGTGCCCTCGGAGCAGCTCCCCATCAAGATGCCAAAGGAATGCAAAAGGTCACCAGTGGAGTCAACGTTTTCCTCATGGCACCCCGCAGCTTTGTTCTTAATTTTCAAATTTGGCGCCTTTTGTTTTACTCTGCCACTCAATTCTGACGAACTTATTTGCTAGCCAAAGCGGCTTAGCTGATCAAGTATTCACCAGCTGCTATTCCTAATGTGCCCAGTGTAGAAATGAATTGTTAATTCCTGGGACCTTTTTTTACAGCAATTTTGCAGAGTCACTTAATTGTTAGATCTTGCTATCTGCTCCAGGGCTAATGCTAAATTAGTTTTGCTCCGAAGGCTCCCAGGTGTAGCGTAATTAATGTCTGCTTCTACAGCCGACTTAGAGAAAACACAGATTTTAAACTGAATTGGATGTTTCACCTTCTTTTGAAGCCTGTGCACTGTGTAACTGATTGAAAGCTTTGCTGTGTGCACTCCGGAGTAAAGTCAGAGCTGCTCAGGGAAGACTGAGGCTTAGTGGCTACAGCTTCTGCTCTCAAGCGTTCCCTGCAGCTGCTTTGCGGCTGCTCCCCGCCTGCCCCAACACCCTCCCACCCTTAGCTGTCCCTGAATTTATAGGTAGCTATAATCACGTGTGTTGACGGTCTGCATGATGAAATAACCTATATCCCTACTTTTCCATCTGCAGGATATTTTCTACGGCCACTAGAGTGTGCTGTTCTCTCTGTTCTCCCCTGGTTCCAGCAGTAGATCTGTTTATTTTGGTCCACTGAGATGCCTTTACCTAAAGCCTGCACTCCAGATTTCTTTCTTTTTACTAATTATACCTACCCTAGATCTAGAATGCACAAGCTTTGTTTTTGCATCCCTTTTTTTTAGCCCTACTGACCATAGACTTCCTGGGACAAATCCGTGTGCCCACCTGTGCCTACTCCCCTGCTTCCACAAATAACTTTACCTATTCAAATATGTTAGTGCTTAAAACTACAGGGGCTGAACCCTCCTTGAGCCTTAGATATAAATTTACTGGTTTTCTAATTAGGTACTTTCTACGAATGAAGCTTCCCTACTCTGGGCGAAAATCTTGCTTGTTTGCATTCACCGCCGCTTGGCTCATTACCTTATCCTTAACCCTATCTGGTGATATTGAGACCAACCCGGGCCCGGGGAGTCAAATCAATGCACCCATTTTCTTGCATACGCTACCACATTCTCCTGGTCTAAGCATAGCTCACCTCAATATCAGAAGTCTAACTACTAATCTCCCTGAATTACAATGTTGGGTTCAAGTTAATAACCTCGACTTACTAGCTCTATCAGAAACCTGGCTCAAGCCCTCTATCCCCAGCTCCTTATGTTCTATTCAAGGTTACAACTTACTTCGAGTTGACCATCTCACCTCCAGAAGAGGAGGTGATCTAGCACTGTACCATAAGGCTCATCTAAACGTGGCCCTTATACCTACACAAAATCTTAATAACTATGAAGTACTACACTCTCTCTTACCCCTGGGAGACTCAAAGAAACTGCACATATTTAATGTATACTTACCCCCTCGTATTAGCAGACTTGGTCTTGAGGAACTCATTGACCTTATACCCACTGTGACATCGAAAAATGAAATCATATGTCTAGGGGATTTTAACCTTGACTGGCTTGGTCCTAACGCCTCTCAACTGGCATCAATTATCAGCAAGGCAAACCTTGCTCAGCTCATCCAGTCACCCACAAGGATCGCTACCAATGGTACCAGTCAAACTCTTATTGACTGGGTACTAACAAACAGAAAAGACTGCCTTGCCTCAATTGGTGTACTCCCTGACTCTATCAGTGACCACTGCCCTGTCTACTGTGTATGGGATGCCTCCCCCCCTTCATATCCACCCAAAGTGCTAACTTTCCTAACTTTGCTCTACTTGATTCAGTTTCCCTTATTTGGGACTTGTGTCTAGTTGACTGGTCCCCCATCTTTATCACAAATTATATCAACAGCGCAGCTGAATACTTCAACTGTACCTTACTCTCTTTACAGAAGAGGCACATCCCGATCACCACGCAAAGGGTTGGGGGTAAAACCACGAAGTGGCTTAAGCGCTCTCTATTACAACAGCTGAAACTGAGGGACAAACTATGGTCTACACGGAAATCCTCCTCTCTTCCTTCTGATTATGAGAAGTATCGTGCTCTGTGTAATGTCTGTAAGAGAGAGATTAATTTAGCAAAAAGCAACTACTACGGTGAGCTCCTTCGCTCCTCTTCATCCAACCTTAGGAAGTACTGGTCCCAAAATAAATTAGATCCTTAGGAGTCATAGGTCTGAGGCTCCTAAAGAGATGACTGTTAATGATATCAACTGTAATAACCCCTCCACTATAGCCAATGCCTTTGTCTCCCACTTTACTAAGCTTCCCATGACATCTCCCTCCCAAGCCCAATGCCCTCTTTTTGCTGAGCCGGACTGTGATGACATTGCTCATCCACTGAATCTTGCCCGTTTCTTCTGTCTGGAAGTTCTGAAACTACTTAAAACTATTTCTAGCCACGGTAGTATGGGTCCTGATGGCATTGAACCTAGGATTCTTAGACTGGCAGCTCCAATCCTAGTCACACCTATTACTAGACTCTTCAACCTATCCATCTCCTCATTCACTGTACTACAGGTCTGGAAAACTGCGAGGACTACTCCCATGTTCAAAAAAGTTTACCCAATCTTATCTAACTATTGACCTATTTCCATTCTACCTACTCTTTGCAAACTACTTGAGAAGCTTATCCACGGTCAGGTCTCCTCTCATCTCCAAAGGTTCAAAATCCAGACACCTGTCCAATATGGTTTTAGGCCAGAACATAGCACCACTACAGCCCTGACCCTGTTTACTAGTGAAGTCAAGATGAACATGGACAATGGTCTCCTTACTGGGACTGTTTTTGTAGACCTCACGAAAGCATTCGACTTGGTCAACCATCCCCTGCTCTTAAGGAAACTCTAAATGCTTGGTGCGGCAGGCTCCACCTTGTCTTGGTTTAACAGCTATCTTAGCAATCGTACACAAGTTGTTGCCTTCAATAAAGTCCTCTCTTCCTCAGAGGTCCTCCCCTGTGGTGTCTCCCAGGGTTTCATACTTGGCCCCTTGCTCTTTTCTCTCTTCATTAATGATATTCCTTCCTTCCCTACTCACTGCTGGGCCATAATGTATGCTGATGACCTGGTCCTCTTCACTGCCTCTAATTCTGTCACTGACATAAGTGATCAACTATCTTCCTCCTTCCAAAGGATCCAGTTCTGGCTCTCCTTGAATCAGCTCATCCTTAACCTACCCAAAATGTATGCCATGCTCTTCGGGTCCACCAGAAAAGTCCAGACAGCTACCCCCTGTCTGCAAGTCCATTGCCTTGATGGATCTGCTATACCCAATACTGACTCCTTTAAATACTTGGGTGTGACACTTGACCCATCTCTGAATTTTCCCTCTCATATAAATGAGGTCTGTAAGCCTATCAACATGAAGACTGGAGTCACCTAGAAAGTTTGCCATTCACTTACCCCCTCGGCCAGGATTTCCATAGCCCAGGGTATCCTCCTCCCAGGGCTTAAATGTGCTTTACCTGTCCTATCCCGGGCAAATGTTAGTGCTCTCCACAAGTGGGAAGTCACATACAATAATATCTGTAGATTTGCCCTGTCTGCTCCTAGACTCACCCACCACTGTCTCCTCTGCTTCTTCTTAAACTGGCTGGCTCCCAATGACTTGCGCTTCTACACCCTTGGATGCTTTATCGACTCTCTTACCCATATCCCCAGACCCGATTCTCTTGGAGCTATGTTAAACCCTGTGACCTATGCTCACTCCCTGAGGTCCTCTGCCTCCCCTCCACTCTCTGTTCCCCCTTGCTCAACAAGAATGGGTGAACAAGCTTTCTCCCACTTTGCTCCCAAATTCTGGAACTCCCTACCTCCCCATATTAGGGTCCCCACATCTCATAACTCATTCAAGAAAGCATTCTTCTCTTATCTAAGGACACATGGTGTCTGCAAATGCTCTTAACCTTCTTTTTTGTTGCTCATCTTGTCTGATATTACCGCTGTGTTAACTCCCCCTACACAGTGTTATGTTTTGCTTTTCTCTGTATTATCTCTGGGTATCCAATTGTCTGAATGTAATCCACATTGTCAGATCTTCCTGTGTTGGGGTCCAGTACAGGTTTAATTTTATTTTATTTTTGTTTGTCTCACTCCTATGTGGGTGACCTATGTGATAAATGATGATTTGTATTTTGACCTTCCTGTGTGAGGTCCTGCTTTGTTATACTGTATATTTTTGTATCTCTGTATTCTGTACTCTCCCGGGTTGTGCTTGAAAATAGGCAGGTCCAGTTGCCTAATGCACTTACCTGGTCACCAAAAGCTAATAAATAAATAAACTTTTGAATTCTGGCCGTTTTTCTCCACCACTAACTGAAAACAAGATAAGAGCACTACCCAGCTGCTGTAGTCACTCAGCACAAGCGCCTCGTGCCTAACAACACACCTGGGGGCGTGCTCTTATCAATCAACAATCCACACCCTGTTGTGTCTTATTGCTTTCTCAAAGTCTATGTTTCTGTGTGTTTCTATGTTGGGTAAATTCTGAAGGGGGACGTACTGTAAGGAGCAAGGTAATTAAAAGAAGAATCTTTGCATTGCAGTATGGCATTCTATTAAATCAAACTATTCTCAAATTAGTTTCAAATATGAATGTTAAGGGGACTCATTACTGCTAAAAAAGAAAAAAAATGTGTAAAATATTTTTTAAAGAAAACTCACCCTGTGGTTGATACTTATGGACTGCACTGTACAAGCAGCCTTCTGGTGCAATGCTGTTATTTTAATAGGCTGTTATAATAAAAGCAAAATATGTAACAGATTAAAGTCAGGCAAAACATCAACTCTTTTCTATAATATCTTTGGAGATAGTCGAGCAATTGTTACCAACAAACTATACAAATCATCTGTATGTTAGCTGTCAGGTGCTTCCCAGCTTGCACTATTTAATTAGTGTAAACAACACTATTAAATTCCCCTTTCAGTGTAGCGCTGTTTAATTTAACAAATCCCCCTGTAATGGAAAAACAAAATTTAACTATGCATTTGCTTGTGTCCAGCTTCCAGGCTCGCTCGTGAGCCGGATCACCAGCATGGTAGCGCATAGCTACCCACCAGCCATGGGGTGGCCACTAATTACTTTTTTGGTAGTTCTTTGGTCTGTTCATGTGGGGAGCTAGTGTCTTTTTTCCTTTCATTAACTAAAGGCATGGAACATAGCTTTCAATGAAATAAGTGTGAGGGAGGGGCCGTCAGGGAGGAAGAAGTGACAGGTTGTTTAGATAAAAGATTTATATTAGTTTTAATGCTCCTAAATCAGTTTTAAATTAAGGTTTGTTTTTTCTTCTGGTCAAAACCACTTTGTAGTCTTACCGTTCTTCAATGATGGCAGAAGGGCCAATACAAACTAAAGGCCTGGTTTAAAGTAGATATTTTGCACAGTGTAGCTGTAGGGTCCACTTTGTTAAATTGGGCTCCTGTGATACCCTAAAACCCTTGATCAACTACACTGATATGGGGGTGGGGTCCCCGCAATGAGCCTAGATAACTGATGAATGGGAAGCCAGTTACCTGTTGGAAGGGCATGTTTGGAAAATGAAAAACGTTTGTGGTTGTGTACTGGAGTGTGCACAAATTGGGTGTGTGTAGGGGTGGGGGGCTGGTGAAACTTGGGCCCTGGGACTGGTGGATCTTGGGAGAGTTAGCCAGGAGCTTATTTGCATATAGGCCAGTAAATCTTGCAGTGTGTGCCTAGGATTAGTTGTGTTAAGTAAACACTGACTTCTGTATCTGGTTGAATGCCTTCCTTTGTGGTGCGGGCGACGCTGACAGTGACGCCATGTTTGCAATACCAGTGTCTGGATAGAATCTTGGTAGCAAGTGTAAGTTACCTGCATTTAGGTGGGAGAGGTACCTGCAAAGGAGCATCCCAGGCCAGTGACTGGGAGCACCAAGGCTGTCTGTTAGAAAAGCAAACTCCCTAAGTGTTGAGACGCTATAGCATGCCCACTAATTAGCACAATAAGTCCATCTCCGCTCTATTAACCAGCCACTCTGTATTAATGTGCTTGTTTACAGCAGGAAGATGAAGCAGCTCTGACATGCTGTAGAATCCACTCTCCTACTCTTTTTTCACTTAATGAGAACTGGAGATGGTGCTTTTGTACAAAACATTGAATAAAAATAATATTGTGCTTTGTCGTCCTCTGTAATGAGAGTTGACAGAATTACTAGGGCCCATTTCTCTTCTAATTAGCACATTTCCAGCTCAGCCAGGCCCAACAGACGAAGAGAAGTGATCGGACAACCATGCCGAATCAGAAACAAAAAGAGGCCCATTCGGTGTAATTAGGTAAGACAATCCCTCAGTCTGTTCTCAGCTGGAGACTGGCAGTAGAACTTTTGCCGTTTTGGCAAGTTCTCGAAACACAAGTTGCACTTCCCCCAGGAGGCTAATAAGCCTCTAATGACCTTCCGATTCACATGGCTCTTCCTGTAGGCAATGACAAGTCACTGAACTTCCTTTCCAGTGGAGCACAGGCCGGCACCTCTGAGGCCGCCCTGGAGAGTAAACCCTACTAATCTCCACATTCAGTTTAAAACGGGTTGTCTGTGAGAGATGCAGCAGCACGTTGATTGTATGTGCTAGTCTGTTATAATTAAGGTGATCAGTAGGGAACCTCAGGTACATGGGAATACAATACCCACTATGCCCTAACATGGGTCCACAGTTAGCTGTGCCCACTACAGCATGAGGCACTGTCAGCTGTGCCCACTACACCTTAACATCCGTGCCATGCCTGAAAAAGGTCTTCAGATCAGTGCACCAACCCGGTTGCCAAATAAATAAATAAATAAAACATGAAAATACTGCTACCTGTGCCTACTATACCCTAACCTGGGACCACAGTCATCTTTGTCCACTACAGCATAACATGAGACACTGTCAGCTGTGCCCACTACACCCTAACATGGGAATACTGTTACTTGTGCCTGCTACACACTAAGCTGGGGCCACAGTGAACTATGCCCACTACAGCATAACATGAGACACTGTCAGCTGTGCACAACTACACCCTAACATGGGAATACTGTTACCTCTGCCTACTATATCCTAACTTAGAGTCGCAATCAGCTATGCCCACTACAGCATAACATGAGGCACTGTCAGCTGTGCCCACTACATCCTAACATGGGAATGCTGTTATCTGTGCCCACTACAACTAAGCTGGGGCCACAGACAACTATGCCCACTACAGCATAATATGAGATGCTGTCAGCTGTGCCCACTACACCTTAACATGGGAATACTGTTAGCTGTGCCCACTAGACTCTAACCTAGCACCACAGTCAGCTGTGCCAACTACTCTGGCATGGGGACTCTGTCAGCTGTACCCACTACACCCTAACATGGGAATACTGTTAGCTGTGCCCACTACACCCTAACCTGGGGCCACAGTTAGTTGCGCCTACTACACCCTAACATGGGGACACTGTTAGCTGTGCCCACTGCACCCTAACCTGGGGACACTGTCAGCTTTGCCCACTATATCCTAATATGGGAACACTGTCAGCTGTGCCCACTACACCCCAACAATGGGATACTGTCAGCTGTGGCTACTACATCCTAATATGGGAATACTGTCAGCTGTGCCCATTACACCCTAGCCTGTGGACACTGTCAGCTGTGCCTACTACACAGTAACATGGAGACACTGTCAGCTGTGCCCACTACACAGTAGCGGTGGTGATCGACTTCTTGGAGTTTCCTGTGGCCAGCTCAAGTCCAGAGACTCTGGTCTTAGCCTATAACAAGGCCATCTCTGTGGCCCTGGACTCGATTACTCCTATCCATGTTCGTCCTCTCCCCCTTCACCCTTGGGCCCCTTGGTTTGATGGTCCTTGAGGGAGTTGCAGCGACTAGGATGAAGGTTAGAGCAGCACTGGTGGAAATCTGCCCTGGAGGATGACCACCTTAGATTGGTAGAGCATTATCAGGCCTACCAATCAGCGATCTCCCGTAAGAAGGCAGAATTCCTGTCCGGGGAGATTGCTGCCGCTCCGAACTGACCAGCTCAGCTCTTCCAAACCATGGACAGGCTGTGCAACCCAGCCTGTCTGCAGCTCTAAAGAGTTCTTTCACAAGTGAAGTGCAATGAACTTGCTCGATTCTTTGCGAATAAAGTGGTGGACATCAGGTCGGAGATCCTCTTGACTCGCTCTGTGGGGGATGCTGTTGATCGGTGCTCGGTCACCTCACCTCGTGCTTCCTGGTGTACCTTTGACCTGCTGGAGTTCGTGGATGTCATGCGGATTGTCCAGAGTATGCTCTATGTGCTGTAGTTTGGATCTGGGCCCAATTTCCCTGATTATGGGTTGTTGTAATATTATTTGTCCAGTCCTGGTACAGACAGTCCGGTGCTCCCTTGATTCGGATGAGTTCCCTAGCTCCCTGAAGGAGGCGGTGGTAACACCCCTCCTGAAGAAGGCTTCTTTGGACCCAGACTCTCTGGCCAACTACAGACCAATCTCAAGCCTCCCCTTTATAGGGAAGGTTATTGAGAAAGTAGTGGCGGTACAGTTGGAGAACCACTTGACCATCCATAACATCTACGAACCTCTCCAGTCCGGTTTTCGAAAGAGGTACAGTACCGAGACTGCGCTTTTTTGGGTGCTCAATGATCTCCTGATGGCGAGAGATCAGAGAAGCCATTCTATCTTGGTGCTCCTTGATTGCTCTTCAGCCTTTGACACTGTGAATCATGGGGTGCTGCTTGGGTGCTTGAGGTCCATCTGTGGCCTGACATGTACAGTCCTCAGGTGGTTTACATCTTTCCTCACTGGCAGAACTTGGAGAGTGGTGTCTGGGATTTTTTTCCTCAGACCCACTCTCTCTGTCATGTGGAGTCCCTCAGGGCTCAGTGCTGTCCCCCATGTTGTTTGCAGTGTATATGCTGCCCCTCAGAGACATTGTAAGATGGTATGGGCTGAGGTTTCACTGCTATGCTGATGATACCCAGCTCTACCTGTCTTTTGCACCTGACCAGAATAGTGCTTTCTCGATATTTAACAACTGCCTCACTGAAATCCAGGACTGGATGAATTTGAGGTGGCTAAAGTGGAACGCAGGAAAGACCGAGGTGATGGTTGTGGACCCGGGTCACCGGATGGGGGATGAGGGCTGGTCAGCCCTCTGGACTTTATCTGGGGGGGCTCCCAGATCCTTTCCTCTGAACGGGTGTGAGACCTGGGGGTGGTGCTTGATGATGGGCTGACTTTACAATCTCAGGTGTCGGCGGTCGTCAAATCTTCCTTTTACCATCTTAGGAACATCGCCAGGATCAAGCACCTTGTTCCGTCCGGGGATCTGCCTACGTTGGTCCACATCTTCATGACCTTGTGCCTCGATTATTGCAACTCCCTGTACTTAGGGCTACTTGGGGTTGATATCCGCCACCTGCAGCTAGTGCAGAATGCCGTAGCGCGTTTGTTGACAGGGACTTCGCGATCCTCCCATATTACTCCTGTGCTGTGCGATCTGCACTGGCTGCCGATTTGGTGGCAGATCACCTTTAAAGTTGGTTTACTAATTATAAAGCCCTACATGAACTTGGTCCTGACTACTTGAAAGAGCTTCGTGTA
Organism: Neoceratodus forsteri; assembly: GCA_016271365.2. Taxonomy (NCBI): domain Eukaryota; kingdom Metazoa; phylum Chordata; order Ceratodontiformes; family Ceratodontidae; genus Neoceratodus; species Neoceratodus forsteri. Next base: position 152,628,375 of record CM028134.1, read on the forward strand.
CCCTACTACCCAGAGCGACAGCTCCGTTCGGCTGATGAGGGGTTGCTGGAGATTCTGAGGGTGTCTTTAAAATCCTCTGGGGCCCGTGCATTTATGTATGCAGCCCCTTCCCTCTTGAATTCTCTACCCCATCAGCTGTGGGAGTGCTCGACTGTGGGGGGTTTCAAACAGGGGTTGAAAACTTTTTTTGTGGCACCAGGCCTTTAATGGTATTGAATGAAGGGACTCATCAGACTATATTTATTATTCTATTATTATAGGTGTTGATTTTTATTATTGCTGTTTTAATCTGATTGTAAAGCGCCTTGATACTCTGAAAGGCACTTAAGTGAAATAAAGTTATTATTATTATTATTATTATTAACATGGGAACACTGTCAGCTGTGCCCATTTCATCCTAATATGGGAACATTGTTAGCTGTGCCCATTACACCCTAACAATGGGATACTGTCAGCTGTGGCTACTACATCCTAATATGAGAATACTGTCAGTTGTGCCCATTACATCCTAACCTGGGGACACTGTCATCTGTGCCCACTACACAGTAACATGGGAACACTGTCAGCTGTGCCCACTACACAGTAACATGGGGACACTGTCAGCTGTGCCCACTACACAGTAACATGGGGACACTGTCAGCTGTGCCCACTACACAGTAACATGGGAACACTGTCAGCTGTGCCCGCTTCATCCTAATATGGGAACAATATCAGCTGTGCCCATTGCACCCTAACAACGGGATACTGCCAGCTATGCCTACTTCATCCTAATATAAGAATGCTGTCAGCTATTCCCACTACAGCCTAACTTGGGAACACTGTCAGCTGTGCCCACTGCACAGTACAGAACACACAATGCAGTTGTGTCTCAGGATATATCCAGGGTGCTCACACAGGGTTTGCTATCCCAACTACTTTATGCAGAGGACAAAAAGTATCTCGAACTCTGACTTACTGCAAACAGAGAATTCCTTTATTCATACATGTTACAGACACCAAACTGGAGGTCCTTACCCCAGCGCTTTGGCCCAGCAGTTAGGCCTTTGATGTCTGTAACATGTATGAATAAAGGAATTGTCTTTTTGCAGTAAGTTGGGAGTTTGAGATCTTGTTTTTATAGCCTGGAGTGCTCTTATTTTTTGTTCTCTGCCCACTACACAGTAACATGGGGACACTGTCAGCTCCACCCAGTACACCCTGACATGGGGACGCTGTCAGATGTGCCTACTACATCCTACTATGGGAACACTGTCAGCTGTACCTACTACATCCCATTATGGGTGTGTGTAGCCAAGTGGGGGAGCATGATGGAGGTCTGAGCTCTGCATCAGTCTGCTCCCAATTTCTACAATCCTACATCTAATATGGGCAATCGGTCTCAAACCAGCAAGAGAAAGGTGGCTAAATGGCATCACAAACAAAATCAGTTAAGAAACTGACACAAATTGCTTTTAAAACATCTAAGGATGCCAGCAGAGATAATGGGCCCACTGAACCTGCAAAGCGTGGCAGCTTGAGGCTGGGGCCCATAGCCAACAGATCCCTGCCAGAGTCATCAAATTCCCACAACATACCAGAGCCAGCACGGACCACAACTCTGGAAAGAGTTCCTTAAGTGTACTGAGATGAGAGCAGGATTTGAGAATTTGAATGTCCAGCTCTCCCACATTTAATCAATGGTGAGTAAACTTGGACAGACAGTGGAGGGATGCCACAGATGTCTGGGGGAGTTGGAGACCTGAGTGACAGAGCAAGAGGAACATGTCATCAAGTCCCAGGCAGCACCAACCTGGACTCCAAAGGAGACTGAAGAGCTATACAAAATACTTGATGACCAAGAGAACCAGAAGCGCTGGACTGTCAAGTTGATCAGTCTCCCAGAGGGGACAGAAGGCTCTGACCTGATTTATTTCCTGACCAAGTGGCTACCAGAAGTGCTGAGCCTGGATCATAAGAAGACACTATGAATCCAAAAAGCTCACTGTTCCCTGGGTAAAACAAACAGCTGCGGGTGAGAAACCCAGGCACTTCTTAATGACAATTTTAAGGTATCCAGACAGACAGTTTATCCTACAGGAGGCCAAAAACGTTGCACAACTGAAGTGGGCAGTACAACAGTGGACTTCCATCTGGACCATAGCAGAAAGCTGCAGCACAGGAAGTAGAGGTTTGCAGAGGTCAAAAAGTGTCTCCATTTTTTGAACTGGGAATTCACACATGTATATCCATTCTGTCTCATAATCCACCATTAGGGTCAGCCAAAGGTCTACACAGACCCTGCACAGGCAAAGGCATATCTTGGGGTGGAGGAAGGAGCAAGAGATGATTGCTCGGGACTTTGGAAGGTGAGCCGTGCAACATGACTTGTGATTGAAACCACCATTTCTAACCAGTGAGTACCAGAAGAAGGGGGTGGAGGACCAGGACTGAAATCCCCCTTGAGCTGTACTAAATGTATGTTGATCAAAAGTGCGCTAGGCTGTTTAAACTACTAGGTAAGTATTATAATCAATCAGTCAGTCAAGCTTTATTTAATAAGAGTGTGTTTCTCTTTTGTGACTCAATGCGCTTTACAATAATTCTAAAATTTTAAAATAATACATCCAGACAAACATATGAAAAAAAATACAAACATTAATATCAATAAAAGCGTACTGACTACTCATAAAAACTTGATTAAATAAAAAGGTCCAGCTCCCATTTAAAGATGTCAATTGTTTGGCTTTGGGTCTGCAAGAGAAGCCATACGAGGAGAGGCTAAAGGAGCGTAATATGTATACCCTTGAGGAAAGGAGGGAGAGGGTGGACATGATAGAAACGTTGAAGTACCTCAGTGGAATCAACAAAGTCCAAGAGGGTAGCATCTTTCAGAAAAAGAGATGTGCAAGAACAAGGGGACACAATTTGAAGATGGGGGGATGGCTCAGGGGCAATGTGAGGAAATATTTTTTCACAGAGAGGGTGGTGGACGCATGGAACAGCCTTCCTAAGGAGGTTGTGGGGTCTAAAACTGCGGGAGAATTCAAACATGCATGGGACAGACATAAGGTAATTGTAGTGGGGGGTGGCAGGAAGTAGGCTGTTGGTTAAATAGGATCTGCAGCTTATTCTCTAGGTAGGGAAATGGGCAGACTAGGTGGGCCAAGCGGTCCTTATCTGCCGTCAAAGTCTATGTTTCTATGTAATCTGATGAGGGAGGGAGTTTCACAGAATTGGGGCTGCATAAGAAAAGGCACGGGCCCCAGATGTCTTTAAATGAATCCTGGGAACTCCCAATAAACCCTGATTTGCGGAATGAAGGGAGCAGGTGGGCCAGTAGGGACACAGGAGATCATGCAGGTAACCGGGCACCATTACAGGGTGCATGAATCTGATTTTATGGGCAATTTGTACATAGCATATGTTAACATGATGTGAGGGATGATCGCCTGGAAGGCCTGGGTGAGCCTCCATGCCTATATGGCTGGTAAGCCATGATGGGAAGGGAGGCCCCTGACTAATGCCAACCTCTTTGTTGAAGCAGCGATTCATCCTGCACACTGAACAGTTTCCCTTTACAAACTGGAAACAGGAAGATCCCCCCCGCACACACACTCACACAAACACAGCAGTTTATCTTGATTTCTTCACTTGCTGGACCTTTGCAGCAGTTTGACTGAATGACCCGAACCATTCCTGTGCCAGTTTGTTTTATTTGGACACATCATGGGAGGCCAGTGAGACCTCCGGAGAACCCTTGCACACTACCTTCACTATGATCTGGCAGGAGGAGTAGGGGATGGGAGGGCATTCCTTCATAAATGAGATGCATTTGTTCAGCCAAGTTTTTTTTTTAAACTCAAGTTTATTCAAACAAGATCAACACTTAACATGCACATTCACAATTTCAGCATCTACAGTAGATTCTTCTTCACGAAGAAAATATAGAGGATCTACCGAATACCAAAGAAAGACAGAGTGAAAGACAGAAACTTAACTTTCTCTTATACATACTTAATATTTGTTCTAAAATTCAGATATTCAGGAGTCATGTTTTTTAATTTACAGGTTGGTCTTTTCCATTTACAGGGATGATAACAATGTTATCTGAGGTAGGATGGATTTATTTTTTCAGTATTTGTTTCTTTTTCTACAGGGAGCATCTAGGAATAGACTGAATGCACTGATTCCTATCATGATAGCAGCATGGGGTGTGTGGACCGATTTAGGTCTCAGTGTTGGGGTGTATGTGGAGTTTGTTGGTGCCTTATTGCACTACTACTGTTTTTGGGTCTAGGAACTGGGGACAGTTGGATGGGTCTTGTTAGAACTGTTTGCTAGTAGAGGGGTGTGTACCGTTACCAGGGGGTGGGAAGTTTCACTGATTTTCCTGTTTGGGAGGGGGGGAGGAAGTTGGGGTTTGAGCTTATTCCTGTTAAAACTGCAACCAACTCAGGGTTGGTGCAGCAGGGGGACAGGCTGGGGGCATTGTTGTCATAAGCTTCTAAATACTGCACAAAGATGGGGTCAAAATTGAAATTTTTAGTTGGAATGTAAATATTAAAGACAGTGGTTAAAAGGAAAAAAATAAGGACGCACATGAGAAAAATGAAGGGGGGTGTCCTATTGATATCTGGAGCACATATGTGTAGAGAGGAAGCTGACAAATTGGGAAAGGTCTGTGGTGGTCATCTAGAGGTAGCATGCTTTTTTGCAAAGGCTTGGGGGGATGGCCATATGCATCAGACCAGGCCTCTCAGTGACTGTGCAGAGGCAAGTCACGGATCCACATGATCGCAGTCTCATCCTTGATGCAGAGCTTGGGGGGACAGCTTATATGCTGGCTGTGGTTTATGGACCTAATTTTTACAAACCTCATTTTTTTTGTTCACTTGTCCCCGACCCTGCAAGATTTCCATGCCCGCTTATCATGGATGGAGACTTCAGTGTTCCCTGAGACTTAGTCCGGGACCGCTCAACCCAACATAACTGGATCCCACCCAAGGGTGCAGCAACAGTCCATACTTTGGCTGAGAAAAGGGGGTGGTGGAGGTGTGGCAGTTCTTGCACCATGAAGCAGGCAAATTCTCCTGTTATTCCCATGCCCACCGCCTCTACTCCTGAATAGACATATGTTTGGTGGTGACCCATTTACTGCAGTCAGTGGTGGTGTCAGAATGTGGTCTAGTCCTGCACTCTGACAGTGCTCCCCAATATGATGACAGAGGCAGGCCACCCCCAAACCTTGGTGGATCTGGACTTTGTTCACCAGATGGAAACAGCACTGCAGGATTTCCTGGTGCATACTGTAAACTGGGGGATACCACAGAGAAGGCATATTGGGAAGCATTGAACACACATGCCAGGTGTCAGGCTATCTCCCTTGCAGTCCGAGTCACTAAACTTGAGAAGAACCAGGAAATGGAACTTACCAAAGAAGTTCTTTCCTTGGAAAGGAGCATGCCAGCACTACATCCCTCTAGACCCTATGTGACCGCCTGATCACTATCAACAAATGGAATTAGCTCATCTCTACAAAAATAGAAATGAGTATTTTTCTGTCAGGCCCATAACTATTTTGATCAGCATAAAGGGGAAAATGGCTCTTGTGGCAGCTGCAAAAAAAAACAAGAAAAACAGAAGATGATAAAGCCATTGCCAAAATTCAGACAAGGACAGGACAATGTACAATAAAACAGCAGGAGATAAGGGCCGCTTTTCAGGATTTTTACAAGTTCCTCTATGCCACAGAAATCAAATTAGCTAATCCACACTCATCAGTGTTTTGGACCTCCCTGGATTTGCCACAGGTCTAAACCCCTGCACATGACAGGCTGGGACATGACCTCACCATAGATGAGGTGGCTAAAGCTGTGCGTTCTCTAAACAGTGGGAAGGCACCGCTTCTAAACAAATTCTACAAAAGGTTTTGGGGAGTTTGGAATGTCCGATGCATGCCATGCTAGTGGAGGTGCTAGAACAGGGAGATTGCCACCATCTCAGTATCTTGTCACCATCACGGTCCTCCCAAAATCAGAGAAGGATCTTGTGCTATGCGAGTCCTACCATCCCATATCTCTCCTCAGTACTGACTACAAGGTGGTTGCAAATATGTTGGCAGTGAGGTTGGAGGAGGCACTCTCTAAAGAAATCCATTCAGATCAAGGAGGATTCATAAAGGGCAGGCTTACCAGATCAACATTCAGTGTACAGACAATATTATATATTTTCTTGCTATCTTTTTATCAGAGTTTCTGTATATATATATACAGACATATGTAAAGGACACTTCCATAATGCCCATACTGAACAGATTGATTCATATTACATTAGTAATAATATCAATGTATGAAAAAGTCTCTAAAGCAGGTTGTGGGGAGGGCACTTGAAAGTAAAACAATAATAGACTGAGATTAGTTCTCTAGTAATAACTAACTTTAAAGGAGCTAAGAAATGATTTTTACATAGTTTAATTGCCTTCCATCTTCCATTTCATGACAGTGATGTATTCTGATATGCCTTGACCAGTTTTTGGCAGATAAATAATCTAGCTTTGGGACACCCTCAGATCTACACAGAGTTTCACTGTCTTCACAAGCTACTGCTCTTTTTTTCCCCCATTTTTCTAAGACATTCTATGACGTCAATGACACTGTTCCATGGTATTCATATGAATGGTCTGCAATGGTGTTATTGATGTCATAGAATGTTCAGGCAGTATGAAGAGAGAGAGAGAAACAACTGCTGAGGAGAGAGGGATTCAGAGAACTTACAACAGCAGCAAAATTAGATTATTTAACAAAAAAGGTCAAAAACATATCAGAATATTGGATAGCCACTTAAAGGACAACAGGAGGGCATCTAGTAGTGTGAAAAACTTATTTTCTATCACCTTTAAGAGGAAGTGTAAATTCAGAGTCACTTCTCTGATGTCATACAAAAGCTATGTGAAGCTTATATATTGCCCAGGTTTAAAAGACAACAAGGCAGTTAGAATAGATACATAAATAATAAGAAAAATGATAATATCAATTATTCCCTCACAATTTAGCTAGATCCTTCTAGGGCATACATACACATTGTGATTTGCCATTCTCTACATTATTTTAATATAAGATTGATGATCCAATAAAATGTGTGAGGGAAAAAAACACAATGGCCCAGATATTCAAAAGGTTTGCGCCATGCGCAACAGGGTTGCACGTACGCAACTCCAAAAATGCGCCATTCTGCGATATTCAGAAGGGGCCAGTTGCGCCACCGAAAACATGCTGAGCAACAGCGCAATGGAAATGAAGGCATGCGCAACCGAAGGGGGCGGGTCCATGCATAAAGTGCGCAATGCGACATCCAACATCGGCGCAATGCGCAAGAGTGGCTCAGCCGGAAGTTGCGAGGAGACCGGATTTGAGCCAAATAAATGTTGTTTCAAGGGCGGCAAGAACCCTAGCAGGCCGCAAACTGGGGGAGAGAGACAGAGAGAGAGTAGAGAGAGAGAGACAGGAGCTGGAAGGGCAGAGAGGGACAGTGGGTCCAGGAGGACAGAGAGCCAGTGGGGTGCCCGTGCAGTGGAAGCAGCAGTGGGGCAGCGGGGTAACACAGGAACAGCAGCCGGGGGCGAAGCCAGGAGATGGACAGTGTCAGCTTCCACATGGAGCTGTAATGAGGGGCTGAGACACCATGCTGCGGGGGGCGTGGCGGCGGAGGGCCCGGCCGGCTATGCCCGACAGGCGGTATCGTGCCTGCATCAGCTCGAGCTGTGCACAGACGCCAAGATTGTGGCCCGCACCGCCTGAACAGGGCAATACTGAGATGGCTCAGAGCTGTGCAGTGATGTGATGCAGGCACCCTCACGACGGAGTCATGCTCTGTCCGTGGAGACCAAGGTGACAGCCTGCATGTGCCTGCTTGCCACGGGCACCTTCCAGAGGCCGACAGGGGACACCACAGGCATTACACAGTCGGCCACGTCACGCATCCTCACCCAATTCCTCAGCGCACTGCTGCCTCATGCTGCGGAGTACATCCATTTCCCCAGCACCGCGGCAGAGCGTACAGCAAACATGCAGGAGTTCCACAGGGTAGCACGTATGCCTGGCGTGCTAGGGGCCATAGACTGCACCCATGTGGCCATTCGCACGCCACCTGGCCCCGACGGCCAGGCTTATCGGAACCGAAAGGGCTTTTCCAGTGTCAACTGCCAGGTGGTGTGTGATGCCACTGGGCGCATATCAATGTCTGTGCCACACACCCCCTGGCGGAGCACATGATGCCTCATATGGCACCAGTCTGCATTGTGCCATCGATTCGAGAGGAACATCCCACGGGTCATCTAGTGGGTGAGTACACATGTATGGAATGCAAACCCTGGGCAAGGTTGAATGACACAGGTGCCATGGTAGTGGCACACAAGGATATGGGCAATATGGACCTGACATGACACTGATCTCCACTATCTCCACAGGTGACTGCAGATACCCACTCCGTCCCTGGCTGCTCATCATGCACCGGGCGCCCCACGCACCCCAGCGCAGTTGTTTCAATGAGGCACATGCCGCAACACGTAACATCATAAGAGCGGGTGTTTGGGATGCCTGCTGCACGCCCGATGCCTGGACACCTCCGCAGAGCTCACAGTACAGCCCCAAAAGGCCTGTGGGATATTCCTGGCCTGTTGCATCCTGCACAACATGGCCAAAGACCATGGATAGCCATACAGGTCCAAGAGGGGGACAGCGATGGGGACGCCAGTGGCGCTGGTGATGTGGGTGATGAGCAGCCCCCCCTAGGACGGAAGGATCCCCGACTGACCCGGCAGGCCCAGCTGTACCGGGACACCATTGCAGAAGAGCACTACACCCAACACAGGTAAGGCAAGGGGACATGTGCAGGCAACACTGTCCATGCGCAAACCACAGGCACACAGGGGAACACACCGTGCATGAAGGTCAGGGGAGGTGAAGGTTCCAGGCATACCAACACACCAGCAGAGAGGGGTGAGCACACATATGGAGACACACACACACACACCAGGCAGCATACATGGGCAGCAGCACAGCACTGCAGAAATGACATTGCCAACACACAGCACCACCTACCACCCCCACCACCTGGACTGTCCACGTCGTGGTCAGGACCTGGCACCCTTGCACCTTGGTGTACAGTGCAATGCAGGCATCATCATGCACACGCACCTGTGGACAGCAGTTGGGAGAGTGTGCAGGTGGTCCTGTGTCAGGAGTGAGCAGAGCACCCAGCAGTGCACTGCCCACCATGACACACATTGCACACAGGGCAGCACCAGACAGGGCCTGCACTGGGAGACAGCTCAGTCAGGTAGCACTGTCCCACGGCCACCACGGATGCGTGGGCGGCCCGCCGTGGCCCAGCAGCACTGGCAGGCTGAGCAGGGCTACATTGGGTGGCGCTGGTGCCCACCAGGGGTCCCACTGTGCGAACGCCGACCTTGCCCGCACAGGGTCTGCATCCTGCCAAACAAACTTGCACCAGGGTGCCTGGATGCCCACAGCAGAACCCGGCGTCGACAGGCCTGGTGTCGCACGACACCGGAACGGGAGTGAGAGTGCACGTGTGGGTGTGTGTACAGGGGCACCTGACAGTGTGCTACGCGTCCGCCGATGAGAGACCACTGCCTGGATCAGCCTGTCAATGGCAGCGGTCACATCCGTCCCATAAGGACCAGCTCGGCTCGTCCCGAGCACACCCCTGCTATGCCACTCCATGGACACAGACAGTGCCTCCACGGATCTTGCAACCCGCCCTGCAGCTGTACCGACTCCTGCAGCAGGCGGTGTGCGTCAATGGTACTGTGCCCCAATGGCATCGTGGGACCCCCAGGGTGTGGACGGTCTGCTGCACAGCACCCCTTGAGGGTGGGCGCCCGCCAGGACCAGGTATGGGCAGATCAAGGGGCGGTGACATGTGCCACTGCTTGACACTGTACCCCAGACCTGGTGTGCGACTGCTGCTGCCGCCTCCAACTGCTGAGCCCCAGGTCCACCTGTTCCACCTCCATGCTGACAACAGTTCCAGACACCTGCACAGCCACTGGTGCTGCCCCACCGTGCTGACAGGCACAGCCTGGGACTGTGCCAGCATGCTGGTACACAGGTGTGAACCAGGAAGGCCCAGGGCACGTGCTGGCCTGCCATGTGTCCGCTGGGACACACACATCACTGCCCATTGCAGGCCTGCTATCATCAATGGTGCAGGTGCGTTCCACTGCCATAGGCACAGCATGCTGGCATACCTGCATGCCAGACTGCTGTGACGCAGGCTGTGCACCCCCTGCACCCGTATCACTGACACCGGAGTTGTCGGCCCAGACTGCATGCTGCTGCAGTGCCTGCAGGCTGGTGGCGGAGGTGGATGGTCCCTCCTCCACGTCCAGCAGGTCTGCCTCACTGTCTGGACCCACCACCACCACCACCGTCTCCTGCAGATGAACAGGATCTGTAACAGATAGAGAGTACATGTGAGTGCATGTGAACAACAGCCCCCCAACAACACCACCATGTCATACCGTGCAGTGATGGGCTTCCACCTGTCTGGAATCCTCCGCCAGGTACGCCCGCAATGGCACTCGGCTGCATGGCCGCGACCAGTGTCTCCTCTGTAGGGGTCAGCTGCAACACCACTGGTGGGCCCCACCAGTGCGCACGCGCCGCCCTGGAAGGCTGCCACCTCTCCTTCAGCCTCCCTGCGTCAGTCCCCATCTTCTTCTGCATTCCTGCACGGAGCGCTGGTGGCCTGCAGGTTGACGGCCTGAGCTACCCCTCCCATGCAGCTGCACACCTGAGGGTGCCCCTCCATCCACTCAATAGTGGCTCATCCTCCTGTAGGCCTGGAAGAGGGCCCTGTCTCTGCCATGGTGAAGTTCGGCCTCCTCCCACGCCCGCCGTCCACACCCTCAGCTTGGCTCTGGTCATCATGGTGATCTGTATGGGTGGAAGTGACACCTGTCACTGTGCAGTCGACAGCATTACCCCATGAGCAGCTGCCGGCCCGGGGGTGCGGAAGCCCCGCTTCCTCTCTCCGCATGGCAGATACTGATAGAAAGGGTGCCCTTTGTCCCTTTCTAGTGCCCTTTCATGCTCAGCCCCTCAGCCTTTATCATCCTCCGCCCATGAGCATTGTCCTGAGCATCACACAGCATGTAACTCACCTCTCACCTGCAGTAACCAAATCTGGCCAGCACAACCCACTGTCGCATTTTTATAGCGCAACACATGCAAATGAGGTGTGGCTCAACTTTAATGACATGCTAACGGCGCCACTGCGCCTTTGGATGGCTGATCGGATGATTTGCATATGTCGGTTGAATATCGCGGCGATTTGCGCTTTGATACGGAAGGTCCGGCTGAGCCAATGGCGCAGGTTTGGCTGCGTGCACACGCATTGGCGATGCCCAGACAGCTTACGCATGCGTCTATCGCGCTGCAGACCTGCTGAGCGCGATAGGCGATTCAGGCCATGGCCACCATTGTGCCAGTGGCGCTACAGCACTGGGCACTATATGGCGCTGTGGCACTACTGTGCGATAGTCCACTGTGGCTGGTGCATATCTCTGCAGTTGCGCAGGATGCCTATACGTCCGGTGGCACTGTGCGTAGCCTTGCGTCATTGCCGTGACCTTGTGTATGGCCTCTGACCCCTGGCGCTGTTCGCATGCCATGTGCCGTCCCTATTGTGCTGTCTGGTGACAGCGCCTGTACAATGTGGCGCTGCTTTCGAACAGCGCGATTGGAACCTGTGGTGGTCTATTGCAACAACTTCACGTCGGGTTACGTGCAGCGGGCGCCATATTGCCTGCACAAAGTTGCTATGGCACGGAGGAAGGGCAGTGTCCTGGAGCCAGCTGGAGGTAGTAACCTGGTGGCCTGGTGGAGCCCCACTGTGAGGCACTGTATGGTGAGGCCCCTCACCATGCCTAGGACACACGCGTGTGGCAGCAAGTGGCCACTGACCTGGTGGAGGTCACTGGCGGGGCGGTCAGCTGAGCAGTGCCGGCACCGGTACAGTGACCTCCGCCGGAGGGAGCCGGAACTTTTGACGCGGCTGCGGTCGCGTGCCAGGCGGGGCGTAGTCCCTAGGCCAGGTGAGTGTACCATCTATGCAGCTATATTCTCTGTAGGGGTGTGTGTGTGTGCTTGGGTGGCTGTGCATAGGTGCCGGCTCGGACACGGTTGGCTGTGTCAGTGTGTGCAGCTGTGCGATGGATGGTTATGGCTGTGTGGGCAGGCACTCTCACTGGGGCAGGGGCACTCTGCTTTGAGTCACACTGATGTTTGTCTCAACATATGTCTCCACAGGGGCATTTTGAGGAGGCCGGGCGAGGGTGAGGTGGGCGTGCCAGGGCCCCGGTGCCAGGGGTGTTGTGCCCAACCACAGCAGCAGCAGCAGCAGCAGGCAGACCCAGCTGCTGGTGCAGTGAGTATCATTACTTCATGGATGCTATTGCATGCTGGGGGGCAAGACCACCAGCCATGCACAACACAACCAAAGGGAGGTCATAATTCCACCATACAAGACACTAGTGAGGCCCCACACTGGAGTACAGTGTAAGTTCAGAGACCATACCTACGTATGGACATGGACTGGGTAGAGAGGTTCAGAGGAGGGCAACACGGACGGTGCATGGATTGCAGCACAAGTCCGATGAAGACAGGTTGAAGGAACTGAACATGTACTCCCTGGAGGAGGGAGGAGAGGGATATGATGGGACATACAAGTATCTTACAGGGGAAACAGAGTGCATGACAACACTATTTTTCAGCCGAAAAGATGTTCCAGGACTAGAGAGCATGGGATGATGTTGGAGGGGGACGATTCGGGAGAAACATGAGAATGAATTTCTTCACAGACCGGTGGTGGACAAGTGGAACACCCTGCCAGAGGAAGTGGTGGGGGCTGACTTGGTCACGGATTTAAGAATGCATGGGATAGCCATACAGGAATTCTGGAGGTCAGGGTAGGTGCAACAGACTTATAGGAAAACAGAGTGAACTTACAAGGTCAAATGGGCAGACTGGTGGCCCATAGGCCCTTATCTGCCGACACTGTCTATGTATTTATGTATGCAGGCATGACACAGGTGACATGCATCACTGTGCAGTATCACAGCACGCCTGTGTATGCGCACTGGTGGTCCAGGCATGCACTGGGCACATAGCTGTGTAACTGGCATCGACCACGTTGCCACATCACTTGCAGCCTTGTTTGTGCTGTGATGGGCATGGGCTAGTGTGTGTGCAGTGGTGCGCATAGCTGGTGCTGCCTGTTTGTGATGGCCATATGCATGTTCACTGTGGTTGGGTGCATGCCATCACAGGTGCAGGACATTGGGCTATATGGCTTGCAGGTTGGGTGGTGTTCAGGGTTGTGGTCAGTCTCAGCCATTGACTGTGTTCCCATTTTCCTAGGCCTTGAGGTACTCAGGAGGATTTCAAGGGATATTCGGCACCTCACCCAGATTTCAGTGGAGAACCAGGCAATACTGCAGGCCACACAGCGCCATGGTTCCAGGAGGCGGAGGCACAGGACGGGACACCAGCAGGGGGAAGACCGGCAGCCAGCTGAGCCATAGGCCACATTCCCTTCCCACTTCTCCCATCCCTATCACCCTGCCTTCCTCTCCAGGTTTTTATTCCTCCCTGAACACCCCTGCCTTTTTACCGTCCCCCACTTGTACATAGTTTCACCTGTTTATATGTTAATCTTTAAATATACATTTCTATTTTGATACGACTGCTGTGTTGTTCTCTGATTTGCAACTGGCTATGGGTGCTCCGTTGCAGGGTGTACATACCATCTGGGCTGGTATGGTCCTATATATGTGTGTGTGTGTGTGTGTGTCCATGGGGAGGTATCACCGGCATGGCATTGACTTTCTGTTGGTCTTGCATCTGCTGCCACCCACTGCTGGGTGCACAGGGTGGATGTGGCTGGTATGCTTCTCTGCAGCATGGGGTTGACGTGTGGCAGGGGGTATGCATGGTGTTTCCTGCAGTGCCAGTCACTGCACATGAGTGGTGTCTTGGGGTCACGGTGCAGGGTGTGCTGTGCGTACGGGGGGGCTGATGTGCACTGTGGTTGTCAACCCCCTGTGTATGGCACTCTCCGCCTGCCAGTGGTTGTGCTGGGGTGTCATGGCTCTGCTATGCTTTGTTGGCTTGTCCCCATGGGCACGTGGATCTTCCATCCCACCCCCAGTGATGCTGTTCTTGGGGTGTGCAGGTGTGGTGTGGGTTCTGCAGTGTGTTCCTGTGCCCATGTGTGGCATGGCTGGCGGTGGGCCCCAGCCTGCCTCCCTGGATGTGCAGTTCCATTGCTCTGGGGGGGCTGTGCTTGCGCTATGGCAGCTCTGGACTGCTCAGCTGAGCTTCCCTGGTTGCGCCATAGCGCAACATTTTGGCTCAGCTTCTCCTTCCTGGTTGCGCGATGGCGCAGTATGTGCGATATTGAGATGTTGGTTGCTTGCGCAATTTGCTCTGCTCCATGTTTGAGTATCGCACCTGTTGCGCATTTGCGCAACTGGTTTGCGCTTGCTCCTGCTGTTGCGCCAGTTTTGAGCGCAGTTTGAATATCCAGGCCAATATATAGATCATATACAAGGTCATTACACCCACTAAAGCCCTGAAACTATATAGCATTCATTCTGTCAATAAAATCCATATACATATATATATATATATATATTATATATATATATATCTATAGATATAAATATATATATATATATATATATATATATATATATATATATATATATATATATATATATATATATATATATAAGATAAAAAAGACCACATATCAGCATCAAAGTTGCCAACATTGCCCCAGTGAAACAAAGCTGCTAGAAAGAGTTAAAATGTAGTTAGCCCTTTCGAAAGCCATTTATGCATAGCAAACATAATTTTTACTTTGAAAAATTGGGGGGGGGGGGGATTTTATTACCTGTTTCGCCATTAAAGTTCAGTTAGTAAGCATGTTGAATCAAATGACTCCAGATTTTTCTCCAGGTGATCCCAGTCAATGTTACTTGGTGGTGGACAAGTTGAGGGGCTGCTTGGCCTGGTCTTCTAGACTTGGATGTGGAGAAAGCCTTTGACCAGGTCGAGTGGCCCTTCATGTTTACTACCTTACAGAAATTTGGGATTGGACCCCACTTAAACTCATGGATGATGGTCTTATGCAAGGACCTGCAAGTTCAAGTCTTGACTAATGGAGGGCTCTCTCCAAACTTCCATTTGAGTAGGGGAATTTGACAGGGTTTCACCCATCCCCGCTGCTGTCTGTCCTCATGACTGAGCCTCTGACAATTGCCATACACAACATCACTATAATTGAGATCCTGCAAATGGGGGGTGAGGGAGCAAATCATAAAATATGACTATTCGCTCATGATATTCTGCTCTATCTAGCTGATCATCTGGCCCTTGAGGCCCTCACTAACTTGTTCAGATACAGGGACCCATTTCAGGACATAAAATTAACTGGTCCAAATGGGAGTGGCTTCTGCTGGGGACAGCTCCTCTACAATCTCTGCAGGTGTCAGGAACACATCTAACCTCAGTGTTCCAATTTAAGTACCTAGGTGTAATCCTCCCCAAAAAACCTCTCTACCTTATGGAAATTAAACTATCGGCTTTTGCTGCAGAACAGAAAGAGGACTGAGAGCAATGGAAATCTCTCCCCCTGATTGTTATACGCAGAGGGAATTCTGTCAAGATGTGGCTGCTTCCCCGATGTCTTTATCTGTTTCAAGTGCTATCTATTCGCATGCCTCTGAAATGTTTCAAAAGCATTAAGGGATGCCTGACACCTCTCTTATGGGCAGGTACAAGGGCCAAGGTAAGGCAAGAGGTCCCACAAAACCCTATGAAAGAAGGGAGACTGAGCCGGCCTAGTGGTACTAAGGGCAGAAGCACTGTTAGTGCCTTACCTCGTGCTACACTGGTGACCTGGGTTCGGGCTGCCAGGGGCCAGCTGAGGGGGGAGACAGTCGAGAGAAGATTGAGTGTTTGACTGGCAGCTGTCTTCTCTCTGGTTGGGGAGGTGTGCCATGTTGGTGCTTGGCTGCCTCCAAGTGGAGGCCTGGGTGCAGCGCCGATGCCTGGTAGGCAGATGGTAGCCAGGGAGGGTGGAAGGAGTCATGGTCCTAGAGAACATGGTCACCTCCACATGCATGCAAGCATCTGTGCATGCTGTGTCTTTGGGGGTATTGTGGGACGGGGATGTAAAAACAGTCAGAGGAAAATGGAACAGACGAACAGACCAGGCTCAATGACGCCTCACCTGAATGCCTTGACCCACCCCTTCCACTCCAACTGGTGGTCTTTCTGGACTGTGTGCTGTGGGGTAGGGAAGGGGAGGATGGCCTTCCCCTCTCTGCCTCTGTCACAGGTGGGAATCCACAGGGAAACTTGGCCACCAGAGAGGAGGGAAAAGGGGGAATAGTCAGAGACATCCTCGGACAGGGCTGATGAGTTGCCTGGGATGGTTGGAGGATAAAAACCTTTATCAAGAAAAAGAAAGAAAGAAGGAAGGAGGACTGGGCCTGTCAAACTTTTATTACTATTATTTGGCAGCTAAGGTGGCGTTTCTCAGGGATACACACCAAGAAGCAGCAGTGCAAGCTGCAAGGCAGGCACTGGAGGAGTAATCCTTGGCAGAAGGGCTCTTACCAGCCTTTCTGGCCCCTTTCCCATACACAGGGGCAATAAAACATTTGGCCAGTCCATTCCTAAGCCAGGGCATGGCTCATCACTCATAGGCTTATAGATCATCAGAAGGGGCTGTCACCAGAAACCTGTGTTCGTGATGGGCTGTGGGGGCAGAGAGAGGAGATGGGGCCTACACACAGCATATTCACCCACTGGGCAACCACAGGGTTGGAAAAAATTTCAGGAGGGCTTCTCTGTACTTATCAGAAAATGTCAACGCAATATTAATTTATTCCATCAGATTTTTTTTGCATGTTTGCTGGTTAGGTAGAAAATATTTTTTTTAGAGTAATGCTTAAATAATGTCCTGATTTGATCCCTGTTGTAAGAAATCCTACTTTGAGTAAACCAGCAATACAAATGCATCACCCCTTTTTACTCCCTTCTAATAGGAGCCACAGAGACCGGAAGACAGGGCACGCAAGCACGGTGGTGTACTGACTTAGGGCTCCTAGACATGGGGCATGAGACATGTAAAAGGGCAACATGGGTATGTCAGCACTGTTCCATGAGCAACAGATTGAGACAAATTCATTTAATTTTATTCATAGAGTATATTACTCCTCTATCTTGCTCACAAAATCAATCCCTCTAGGTCAGACCTTTGCCCAAGTGTCAGGTTTCAGTAGATACATTCCTGCCTCTGGCATGTGTGTTCCCTAAATTTCAGATGTTCTAGCCCCAGGAATCCACTAATATTATTACTTCTTGCAGTGCCTCTTAAAGCCAGCACTGCCCCAGAGCCAAATGGAATGCTATGCTAATGATGGAATCTTTAGCTCGTGCATTCAATTCAAAAACTGCCCAGTGTAACTGCCTACATTCTAACCTCAGATTTCTTCTCTCTGCTGCAAAGTTAGACGCCCTGGAGATCTTCTTTCTATCAAGAGCGATTTCTGAAATGTATTGAACAAAAAAACTTAAGTATTTTTGTTTAATTTTTCATTCACTTGTACTGTAATTACTGTAATTGTTATTTTAGCTTTTTACCTCATAGTCTAATTTAGATTTATTTTTTCCGGTTCCTCGCAATTCATGTGAACCAAGAGGTAACCGATTCCTTTTTCTTCTGAATCGGAACCTTTTTTAAAGGTTTCCGATTACATATTTCTGTGTTTTCTGTAAAATTTATCACTTTTGAACCGATTTTTCTCGATTCCCTGAGCTGTATCTCGGTTCCGGATCCGATCGGAACAGATAGATTTATTTTTTTTCTCGGTTATTGAACTGACCGCAAATAGTTAACTTGCCTTTATTTTTGTCAGTTCCCAGTCCCTATTTTCTTTAAAATGTCAGAGAAAACTAAAAAAAAAAAACAGGACCTCCTGGGTTTAAAAATTGTTTAAAGTGCTCTGAAGTGTTTGCTAAGACAAACAAACATGATTTATGTTTGCTCTGCCTTGGGCATCAGCATTTTTCCTGAGGTCTGTGTGGGTGGCTGTTTGTGCTTGTCTGTGTCTATAGCAAAGTTTTTTGGGATTTACAAGATCTTCTGCTTGGAGTAACTACACCATTCCTGCTCACTACATCTGTGAAGGTCTCCTGGACTGGATTTTCTACAAAACATCACCACAAGGCATTTGCATTTTCAGTTTAAAATCAACTTTTTGGAAGCTATCCCAAGCAAAACAGAAAGCAAGCAACTAGGTCTGACAAACTCCAGTGACTCTAGGCCCTGCTCAAATCCACATTTTAGTCTGGCTTGCTCCTAAGGGATCTATTTTTGGGCTTTTAAACGACCTCTTTAAATAACAAAGGAAGCACAAGGACAAAAGGATTTCACATCCTGCACTTTTACTTGAGTAAGTGTGCCCCAGACTATCAATGTAATGGGGCTGGGAAGTGCATGCCTGCAAGGTCTTGCATAGCCAAAGCCTCTTGTCAATCCCTGCCTAGCTGTGACCCTGGGTGACCTCTGTCATGAGTTGAACCAATGTTTTACCAACAGTCACACCATGTCCAACAGCTGTCTGGGGATTGCCCTTGTAACTTTTCTTGTCCTACTTTGCCTTGATAGAATTACACTATCCCTATGGAATGAGGATGGCTCAAATAAATCTAGGACCGAGCACTATGATTTTACTTTCTCCAACCTTATTCTTTATAATACAAGGATACTACAAACTAATCTTCTTCTCTACCAAAAGGGCTGTCCCTACCGTTCTCTCTATATGTTTAGGAAACTACGGAACAAGTCTGCATTATCCCATCCTTTTCTAAATGTGGGGCTGTGGTTCCTTGTCATCATTGCCATTCTGCTATATGGGGATATAGAGACAAATTCTGGGCCACTAGATGCTTACTTCTCAGCACATGACATACATAGTATGTCCAAACATGGGCTATTAATTGCACACTTGAATATAAGAAGTTTGATGTGTCACTTCGTGGAACTGGAGTCATGGGTCAAACTGTACAATCCTGATATCCTCTGTCTCACTGAGACCTGGCTAAAACCATTGGTTACTGACTCCCTCTGCTCCCTGCCAAATTACTCTATTATTCGAAGGGATAGGATATCTAACAAACGTGTTGGTGGAGTTGCTCTGTACTACAAAAATAATCTGACTGCCTGTCTTCTCGCTATCCCGGATGCTCAATTGGTATGTGAATACTTACATGCTACCCTTGCATTGGGAGTCAAGAAACTGCATGTTATCTGTGCATATAACCCCCAGCGGGAGGGATTGCGGGTCTAGAGTACCTGTTGGAAAATACCTCTCAGAATTTTAATCATAATGAGGTTGTCATCTTAGGGGACCTAAACTTAAACTGGCTTGGGGCAGCTCTCAGTTCTCTTCAATCTCTGACTCATAGCTACAACCTGCATCAGATGGTAACAGTGCCGACTAGAAGTCTGTCTTCATCACCACTAGGCACGCTATTGGATTGGGTGCTGGTAAACCGGATCGAACACATCTCAGCTGCTGGTACTCTTGCTGATGCCTTAACTGACCACTCTCCTACTTTCTGCATCCTGTCCTTGGGGGCACCTCCATCTCCTCCACCACATCTCATCACTATCACAAACTTTGCTCACCTAGACCAAGAGGTGTTTCTGTATGACGTTTCCAGAATTGATTGGTCAGAGAGCTATCTATCACACTGTTCTCAGGACGCTCTTAACCTCTTCATCACTAAATTCCTTGCGGTTCAATGTAAACATGCCCCAAAGATCACCCGGAGAGTGAGGGGTAAACAAACAAGATGGCTAAACAAAGACTTGCTCAAAAGTCTGCGCCTTAGAGATAAACTCTGGAAGCGCAACAAAACATCAGGCCAGCAAACAGATTTCAATGCTTACCGTACACTATGGAATTCATGTTAAAGACCAGTCAGAGCTGCTAAGAGCAAGTACTGGAAAGACCTACTGATTAACTCAGCCAATGATCCCAGAAAATTCTGGTCACACATCAAATCCTTCCTAGGATCCTCACAGTCAACTACCCCTGGTGATATGCTGATAAATGATGTGCATTGCAATGACTCACAAACCATAGCTAATTCTTACAACCTGCATTTCTCTGATCTCTGCCAATATACTTCTTCCTTCGATCCCACTGCAGTGTCTTCCCACTCCTCAGCAGGAATCTGTCTGGATAAGCTGGAAGTGTTATCCCCTGTGCCTCCTTATACTCCTCCATTCTATTTTAAGGCTGTGTCTAGAAAGGAAGTCCTGAAGCTCCTTAGGTCCATCTCTGTTCATACCAGCTCTGGCTCAGACTCCCTGGAACCCCGCCTCTTGAAACTTTCAGCTCCCCTTATTGCATTACCGCTGGCCAAAATGTATACATTATCACTTTCAGGTGGAGTGGTCCCTGACCTCTGGAAAGCTGCTCGGATCACGCCTGTACTTAAAAAAGGGGATCCTAAGGTTGTTATGAACTACAGACCAATTGCCATACTCTCGGTACTGAGCAAAATCCTGGAGAAAATTGTCGCAACTCAGACAACTGACTATCTACTTAAGCACAGCCTGCTCTCGGATACCCAACATGGCTTCAGGAAAGGACATAGCACAACGACTGCACTCCTTAAATTCACCACAGACACTCTTTTAAAAATGGATACTGGCAATCTGACTGGGGCTGTCTTTATTGACCTCACAAAGGCTTTTGACCTTGTTGATCACACTTTGCTTCTCTCCTCGCTTCGACACCTGCATTCCTCCTCCTCTGTTGTTGACTGGTATGAAAGCTACCTGACAAATAGAACTCAGGTGGTGAAATTTAATTCCTCTCTATCGAACAGTACCACCATTAACATTGGTGTACTGCAGGGCTCCATCCTAGGGACCCTCCTATTCTCTCTTTATATAAATAACATTGGAACTGCTCCAAAATCCTGCTCTGCTATTCTATATGCTGATGATCTTGTCATCTCTACAAGTTCTACTAATATAGACACTATCAACACAACTCTTTCTTCTGACTTTAACAATATCCAAAACTGGCTATATGACCACAAACTGGCTGTCAACACTAGCAAAACTAAAGCCATGCTGCTTGGATCAGCCCCGAAGCTCCGGGCTTGCACAACAGCACTGATGGTGCAGGACTTAGAAGGTCAATTACTGGAATGTGTGACCTCTTTCAAGTACATGGGCATCCTGCTAGATCAATCTATTGATCTTAATCTTCATGTACAGTCTGTTTGCAGAGCTGTGAACTCCAAACTGGGTGTTGCATATAAGACTAGTTATATGCTCATGCCATTGGCTAAAATGGCCATTGCGAGGGGGATTCTGCTCCCCACCCTAACCTATGAGGCTCCCTTATTTGGGGCTATTCATAAAACTGCCCTACTCAGATGGGATATTACATATAGCAACATATGTCGCTATGCCTCTTCTGCTCCTCGGCTTAAACACCACTGTCAACTTTATAATGATCTTGGTTGGCTCTCTCCATTAGCTAGTAGGAAATACTACCTTGGCTCTCTTATTGATTCAATAATTCGAAATCAAACCCCTAGGTGTCTTGCAGCTATGCTTGTTCCTCTGGACACACTCCATGGTCTACGATCAGCTGATAAATTCTTTCTGAATTTGCCGAGGTGCCGCACTAGGAAAGGAACTGTTGCATTTGAGCATGTGGCTCCACAGCTGTGGAATTCCCTTCCCCTCGACATTAGACTGTCTAGCTCCCACACATGCTTTAAGAGAAAACTGCGCTCAAATCTGCTGATTGCTGATACCTGTTCCTGCTTTCAACCTACCTAATGACTGATGTCTCTGGCCATACAATAGTATTTCCTCACCTCTATATAACCCTCTTACTGCCTCAGCTTGTCCCGGCTCCCTTTCCCTGCCCATATACAATCTTGCACTGCAGGCATCTCCTTTACACTTACATACACTCACATAATCTAATTTCATGACTTGCTCCCCTCTTCCTCACTTACAAACCTTTTCCTTAATGACACCCCCTGCTCTCAATGGTTACTTCTTCCTTTTGTATTATCTGTTTTCGTTTTTGTGTACCTTGTTCTGTTCATATGATATGTCACCTGATAATTTATTGTCCAAGGTCCTCCATTCATTGCATAGGTGGGCACCTATGAACTTATGAATGGTCTACTCTATATGTTTCTGATACACTGTATCCACTTTAACTCATTGTATGTAAGGCACTTTACTTTGTATGTTCTGATATATTGTATCCTCTTTAACTCATTGTATGTAAAGCACTTATAATTTGTTATCCTGTTAAGTTTCTGCATGTCTGTACTCTCCCGGGTTGTGCCTGAAAATAGTCATTTTATGGCTAGTGCACTTACCCGGTTAACAAAAGCTAAATAAATAAATAAATACATTTTTCTGCTGACTGTGAAATTTGTAAGTCTTTCCCTGAAAAATCAGTGGAAAAATGTAGGGAAAGGCTAAAAAGAAAGTTGTAAAAGGGGTCCATGGGCTCTAACCAGTCCACCTGCTCTAAGTCCTTGGCTATTCCTTCCAGAGCCTCAAAAACCACCCCCGAGATGGGTGATGGCTCTGGCAAGAGAGGCAATGAACTAGCTGACTCTCCAGTGCCTGCCAAAAAAATCAAGAAGACAAAGTACACTGACACCCCAGCTGAAACACCTCAAGGGGTCCCTCAGGTGCCTGTGCCTGCTCCTTTGCCTGCAGAGCTAACCCAGGCCCTGGTTTTACTAAGAGTGCTGCAGGGCTTACTACCCCTTAAGCAGCCTGTGACTACTCTGGTTGAAAAAATACTATAACTGTACCTCCTTTACTTACTGACACAGTGGAATTTGAGGAGGATGATCACGCAGAGGAAGGTATTACCGTATTGAATCCGAGGTTTCACCAGAACAGTACTTTGGCTTTCCTTCCAGACCCACAGAGGACTTTTTCTTCCATTTTTCCTTTGTCAGAAAGATGGTCGAATCCCTGGATCTGCAAACTGCAGAAGAGATCCAGGATGAGGAAGAAGCCCAATATATGGAGCTTATGGGGCTGACACCTACTAGAAGGCTCCTACTGCCTATGTATAGGTTTTTCAAGAATGATGTCCTTGAAATTCTTAAGACTCCAAATGCTGTCCCACCCACTGATAAAAAGTGTGATTAAAAAAATACCACCTTGAGCGGTTAGGGGCTGAGTTTTTATTTAGTCACCTTGACCACCAGGGGAACTGTACAGCAGACTGCCTGTGAAAAGGCAAAATCTCTCTTGTCCTCTCACCACCCCCCCGGAGAAGGACTCGAGAAGGATAGATAGCATGGCTAAAACAGGGTACCCTTCAGCTTCCCTGGCAGTTCGCCAAGCCAGCTACCAAGCCTATGCAGCTCTCTACCAGGAGGCTCTTTGGCAGTCTATCTTGAACAATGCAGAGGCTAACCCCTCCCTAATAGTTTTGGAGTTACTGGACACTGCTAGACTGGGCTTGGAGGCTCCCAAGTACCAGTTCCAAATGTCAGCTGACATAAATGACACAGCTGCTCGATGGATGGCTGGTACCATAGCCTTGAGAAGATCTGCCTGGCTGAGAGCCACTAATCTCACCCAGGACACCCAGAGTAAAGCTATGGACTCCCCAGTCGAGGGTCACTCACTCTTTGCTGCCCAGACTGAGGCATATATGAAGGAAGTAGATGTAGTATAAAGCTACTTTCTGCAGTAATTCTTCCAAAGAAAGAGCTTCTCCTTCCACTTCAACTTATGGAAGGGGAGGCAGGGGTAGTTCCTCTTTTAGGAGGCCCTTCATCCAAGTGCAGGCTGTGCCCCAGCAGTAGTACCAGTCACAGCAGGGTGGATTTTATAGAGCCAGAGGCAGAAGGGGGTCCAGAAGAGGATCTCCAATCTGCAGAACCCCAGCAACAAACAAAACAAAATCCCTGACTTTTCCCTCCAGGCTGCCTCTCCATCTCCTGTAGGGGCAGACTGACTCATTATTTTCAGGAATGGCTGAAAATCACCATAGACAAGTGGGTTCTGGAAATAGTGAGTCAGGGTCTATCCCTTTGTTTCAGATCCCTTCCTCCTCCAAGATCAAAGCAGTTCACACCAGCTCCTTTCACAGAAAGAAAACTGCTGGAACAGGAAGTGCAGGCTTTACTTCTAGCAAGGGCAGTACAGCCTGTTCCCCCCAGCCAAAAAGGGCAGGGGTTTTATTCAAGTTATTTCCTAACAACAAAAAAGAATGGGTAGTGATGGCCTATACTAGACCTCAGACTACTAAACAGGTACCTGGTAAAGCCCAGGTTCAAGATGGTCACATTGGCCATGATTCTGCCAACCTTGCAAAAGGGAGACTGGCTAGCCTCCTTAGACCTAAAGGATGCATATTTCCATATTCCCATAAGGGATTCACACAGAAAATGTCTGAGATTCAGACTTCCCTCAGGCCACTATCAGTTCTCAACACTTCCCTTCAGGCTCACCTCTGCACCAAGGGTCTTTACCAAGTGCCCGGCAGTAGTGGTGGCACACATAAGAAGACTAGGTATTTCAGTTTTTCCCTAACTGGACGATTAGTTAATCATGGGAAAGTCTCACCAACAGGTGACAGAGCACTTTCAGGTAACCCAGGATATATTGCACTCCCTGGGATTGCTTCTCAGCATCAAAAAGTCAGTCCTGACTCCTGTGTAGGTACTACAGTTTATAGGTGCAGAACTAAACACCATACTGGGAAGGGATTTCCTCCCTCGGGAGAGGGCAACAATCATTCGGGTTTTGGCAAGTTCGTTTGTCCTTGGCAAGCCAAAGCCAGCAAGACAGTTTCTGCAACTGTTAGGGCACATGGCTTCAGCAACAAGCATGGTCATAGGTGCCAAGTTTCAGATGAGGGATGTTCAGTTCCACCTCAGGGCACACCGGTGCCAAAGGCGGGGACTCTATCAAAACCCATGCCAGTAACAAGGGTGTTACTACAAGCACTCCAATGGTGGATGGAGCTGGACAATTTGAGAGAAGGAGTTTCATTCTTGCAGGAGCCCCCTTCACTGGTTCTCACAACAGATGCTTCCCTGTTAGGGTGGGGTGCTCATTTGGGGGAGTACACCATTCATGGCTCTTGGGAGAGTGCAGATTCCCTCCAGCATATAAACCTGCTAGAGCTAAGAGCTGTTTACCTGGCCCTTCGGCCCATCTCACACCTAATACAGGGAAAGGTGGCACAGGTCAGAACAGACAATTCCACAACAATGTTCTACATCAGCAAACAGGGAGGGACAAGGTCTACCCACTCTGTACAGAGGCAATGAAGATATGGAGCCTTGCTTACTCTCTAAATGCCTCCCTACAGTTGAGCCATCTGCCTGGCAAGGACAACACCCTAGCAGATGTCTTGAGCAGGATAAACCAGGCCCATCATGAATGGACGCTGAACAAGCAAGTGATGAACATCCTATTCAGGAGGTGGGGCACTCCAGAGAAAGATCTTTTTGCATCCCACCAAAACCACCACCTGCCTCTGTTTTGTTGCAGGGCCCCTGCCAAGGGAACAGTTCCCCTGGATGCCCTAATTCTGGATTGGACAGGGAGGCATCTTTTTGCCTCCCCCCTTTTCCCCTGATTCTCAGGGTGCTCATCAAGCTCAGATCACAGCCAGCTTCAATGATACTGGTAGCCCTAGACTGTGCCAGAGAGCCCTGTTACTCCCTCCTACTTTGTATGTCTGTGGCCAAACCGATTCACCTCCCACAAAGGTACAACCTACTGACCTCCTTCCAAGGGAGGGTCATGTACCCCAATCAAAGGTCTCTCAGACTCAAGGCATGGCTCTTGAGGACTTAGAATACGCAGACTGGCAACTCTCTGAAGGGGTCCTGGAGATTCTCAGAGGGTATAGGAAACCTTCTACTAAGAAAACCTATGCCTCAAAATAGAAAAGGTTCTCTATATGGTGTAAAGATAAGGGTGTAGCCCCAGCTCAAGTTGGTATACCAACCTTGCTGGACTATCTGACTCATCTGCATTCCCAAGGTCTGTAGAATTCAATCCTGAAAGTGCACCTGACTTCGGTGTCAGCATACATTTCAGCTGGAAAGGACACCACCTTAGCATCAAATCCTATCTTCAGAAGGTTCTTTAAGGGACTGTCTTGCTTGTTTCCCCCTCACAGGGAACCAGTGCTAGCTTGGGACCTGAACATTTGCATTGTCCGGCTTATGCTTCCTCCCTTTGAGCCCATGGGCCTCTGCAGATCTCAAGTTTGTTACTTGGAAGGTAGTCTTCTGGGTGGTAGTCACTTCTGCTAGGAGGATAAGTGAGCTCCAGGCCCTCTGTGTGGAAAAGGAATATGTTTCCTTCCACAGGGACAAGGTAGTGTTGAGAACTAATAGGAAGTTCTTCCCCAAAGTGGTTTCAGACTTCCACTTGAACCAGTCTAGTACCTTGCCAGTTTTCTTCACTCACTAGCTCAGGGGAGCATAGATTTCACAGCCTTGATGTAAAAAGGGCTTTCAGTTACTACGTGACTCATACCAAGGGCCATAGGCAGGACAGACAACAGCTGTTTCTCACCTATGGAGAGGTGGGTATGGGGACACCTGCCTCAAAAGGAACTATCTCTTGATGGATAGTTCAGTGTATCCAGTTTTGCTACTCAAAAAGCAGGTAAAGTACCCCTTGTTGGGCTTAGGGCCCAATCTACAAGGGGCACAGCTGCCACTATTGCAGAGAGGTGCCTTTGGTGGAAATCTGTAAAGCAGCTACCTGGAGGTTAGTCCACACCTTCACTAAGCATTATAGCCTGAACACCCAATCCAGGAGTGATGCTAGATTTGGCATAGCAGCCCTGCAGAGTCTTTTTCCTAAGTAGATTCTTTGCCCACCTCCTTGAGGTACTGCTGCATAGTCTGCAAAAAGTAATAACATTAGTGGATTCCTGGAGTTAAAACTAAAATTTACTCACCTGTAGTAATCTTGTTTCTTCCAACAGGATCCACTAATATTACTTCCCGCCCTGCCTCCCCCTGGCAAAATCAGTAAACAAACTCTCCAGTGCTGATTGTATAAATATTTGGAATGGTATGCTATCTGCTGGCACTTTTTAGTAATGCTTTATAGCTTAGGTGACTCTGACATTTAGAAAAGGGGAATTTTCTCTTTTTTCTTGTGATTTAATGTTTACTAGTTGCCCCAGTTGGGGCCCTTTTTCTATTTCTATTCTAATTAGATGTTACTATGGCCTCTTTGCAGACTTCTAAGAAATCTGAAGTTAGAATGTAGGCAGTTATACTGGGCAATTTTTGAGCTGAATGCATGAGATAAAGATTCTGTCATTAGTATAGCATTCCATTTGGCTCTGGGGCAGTGCTGGCTTAAAGGAGCACTGCAAGAATTAATAATATTAGTGGATCCCGTTGAAAGAAACAAGATTACTACAGGTGAGTAATTTTTTCTTCTGGTGTAAGGTAGTAAATTTCATGTCCAAAACACTGGGATGTGCCTACACACCAGGTCTGGAGCAAATCCTCATGGGTGGTAGACAACAGGGTGGTAGAGACACTAAGTATGACCATTCCCTCTGTTTGCTGAGAATCACAATAGGTAAAAAATGAAACAGCGCAGCATTGGATGGCAGAGAATCTTCCCTACGATAACCCACTGGGTAAATACATTGTTGGAGAGTATGAAATTAGAAAAAAAAAACAATACAGAGCATGGAACAATTATCAGAAATGCAAAATCATATGGAGGCCCCTGGAACAAGCTTTACAGGCAGACTGGCTTGCTGCGTAGATAAATGAGTATGAACAATACACTTGCTTGGGAGGAGGTACAGAGAAATGTTACAGAACAAAGTGTTTTCTTTTTGACCACTCACCAGTATGATGGCCGGAGGTACCCCTGCACAGGCCTCTGCTGTGCTGTTTCTCTGCTTTTCTTGCTTTCAGCTGAAAATAGATGTATAAGCAAAATATTTGCATTTCACTTACTGCAATGTCTGATCGCTTAATACAAATATTTGACAAAAAAAATAATCCTAAAATGGGGATACTATCAGCTATGCCCACTACATCCTAATATGGGAACAGTGTCGGTTGTGCCTACTCCTAACATTTTATTTATTTAATTTTTGTTGACCGGGTAAGTGCACTAGACAAATTCTGCCTCTTTCCAAGCACAACCCAGGAAGGGGGATACAGATGACTGCCAAGTGACCTTGAACCAGATTAAGCTGTTGGTGGTATTTTTAGTGAATGGGGGCAATTTGGCCAGGGCACCAGGGAAATTCCCCTATTCTGCCTGCAGGGGACCTTGTTTCCTGTGAACAGAGGGGATCCTTTTGTTTGCGTTACCAAGATGGAGGATGCAGGAGTGGAAGAAGCAGAGGTGGTAGAACTCATGGAGACAGAAACTTTGCAAAACCTTGGAAAACTGACTGCAGAAACTAAAGAAATCACCTCTGTAGGGGGAACCCTTGTCCGCCAATCCAACATGGCGGACATTCAGTCTGGTGATGGAGGAGTGACTGGCAGCAGGACAGGACAGGAATGGCTATGCAAGAAGAAAGTTCAATTAGTAGAGAGGATGAACTGGATTCAATTCCTTCTACTTCAGTTACAAATGACTCACAGAGCAAAATTATTTGTCAGGTACAAAGTCCTTTACAAAATACAGATGTGGAGAAAATGTTGATTGCACTTCTAAAAGTAATCTACCTATGGATGTGGACACAAATATGTTACAGCAAGAAGCTTTGCTTAGATCTGCACTCCGGACAAATAGGGAATTTTTGCTCAAATTGCTAACTGAAGAGGAAGTATCTGCACAAGTCTCAGATAATGTTTCTTTAAACAGTGAGTCCTGCTCTCCGGCTTTGACTATACCCTCCCAGTTCCCTGCTGCAGATACAGGGAACCCTCTCCAGGCTCTAGAACCTGATAGAACTAAAGTACCTTTGGCTACCGCATCAACCCTGTTATGGAAAGGCTGTTCAGAGAACCCTCAGCAAGCAGCTGATAAATGGACACCAGAAGCTGCTCTGCAAGCTGCAGGGTGGAAACGCAATGTTGGACAGCTTGAATGGACTTCTCCGCACCTGGTTTCAGCAGAGGAGATAAGACAGAACTGTAATGCAGGAAATAACTTTTCAGCCCAAAAGACTAAAGAGACTACAACACTTACTATGAACCCAGCAATGCAAATTGACGTGCAGGATGGCTCTGAGAACATAGAGGTTCCAGCTTCACCAATTCAGCTCAGTAGATTTCTGTCCCCGGGACAAGAAGAGGAGCGAAACCCACAGAACAGTGGGAACTTACCCAAAAGACTGCACATGGCTGATTCATTTAAAAATGCAGGCAAGCCTGCACAGCGTCGGAACACTGTGCAGCTTAAATGTTCTGGGAATCTAGATCTTGCACCAGATAGAAAGACACTATTGCATAAAATGCTAAAGGAAGGTATGGGTATACAACCAAATTAATTGTTTACCGTGATCCAGGTAAGGGGAGAACCCATATATGATGTGAGTTTTAAAACAAATCAATCTTTGGAAAGGTTTTGGGTGATGTATCCCAAGCTCTCTAACTCTACTTCATGGCAGCCTTTTTTCCCCTATTCCATTGACTAAGCCTATAATAAAAACAATTACTTTGTTGTTCAGGAATGAGGAAGTAAACATCTCAGATGTACAATACTGGCTAAGACAATGTTGTACTATCCTAGAAGCCCCCATCCCCATTCTAGACAAAGATCTGGTTTGGACTGGAAACTGGAAAGTTAAAGTCCAGCTAAAACATACAGAGCAGGGTATCATTCATCTTCTAGGAAGTTTATGTATGGGGAGAGATAGAGGCTTGTGTTTTTATCAGGGTCAGCCTAGGGCCTGCCACAAATATGGAGTTCACACTCTCCGCAGCTCTGTGTGTGTGATAAACCTAGGTGCAACCTTTGTCTAGAATTTGGCCATGTCAGCTTAGGAGGCCCTAACCCCCTCAAGTGTAATCTCTGTGAAGAGGAGGGTCACTTTCACCAGGGATGTCCATGGGTAGAAAGAAACAGACTGGACAGGGCTCAACAAGTTCCGGTACATCTACTTGAGAAATGTCAAGCTCAGGAAGCTAAGAAAAATGCTAGTAATGTTAACCCTCAAGAGACTGAGACCCCGCATTCCTCTGCACTAGTACTTCCCACTGGCCGAAGGGATAAGGAGACCCCCCTTTCCCAAAAATCAATCACTCAATCAATCAAAATCTTTATTTAACCAGGCGATCACCATTGACCATAACTCATTTTCGAGGTGGACCTGGGATGTACAGGGTGAGACAGATCAGAAAGATACAATGAACAATATACAGGCAGGAATAAAATACAGTATAAATAAAAAATATATACAGGGATAACATCAAAGGCATATACAGTGACGAAGGACAATTGGAATCTGAAATAGGGAACTAATTTGATAACACAGCATGCAAGTATATTTGAAGTTATACATGAATAGACATAACAGTTGATGGGAACAGTAGATTTGGGCGCCCAATATACACTGTAAATAAAGGTCCAGGGTAAGGGTAAGGGTTAGCAGGCTACTCTAAATGGTATTTGTGAGGGGGTGACAACAACAGAGTAAAGGTACAATCTGGGGCAGGGATATAGGGGAGTTGAATGAAGAAAGGAGAAACACACATTGTTTATATGTGAACCACTGCAGTAGCAAGGGATCTAGGTTCAGCCAAGAAGGATTCCGTGGGAGTAAGAGAGAGACTGAGAGGGGGAAGGAATAGGAGGATGGCAGGTAAATAGAAAGGTGAGAGCAGGGGCAGCGGATAGGGGAAGGCAAAGGGGGAGCCCCAATATATAAATGTCAGGCACAGTGTAACTGTGGAGGCAGGACTCATGTGACTAGGATTATAGGAATAACGGCATCAAGTGAAGCAGGTGCATGGCTCCTTGTTATGACTTAGGTAAAGAGATTTGAAGGTAGAAAGGGAGCTAGGATGGGTTAGTTTCAGGGTCCTTTGCAATTTATTCCACATCTGAGGTAGAACATAGCTTATGGTTGCTCTGCCGAAACGCGATTTTGCCTTTTATACATACAGAGCAATGAAGGAGGCGCTTCTCAAGGCATACTTGCCGAGAGTACATATCGGGAGGCAGGCGGAGATGTACTGAGGCAGCATTCCTAAAATTGCTTTGTGAGTCCAGAATGCAGCATTCCTCTTTCATTTACAGCTAATAGATGTCCATCCTACTGCTGTGTACAGTGAGTGGTGGTAGGTGGAATACGGTAAACCTATAACAAATCTTAAGGCACGGTGATAAAGTGTGTTAAGTTTTGCAAGAGCAGTAGTAGTACTCTGGCCATATAAGAAATCTGCATAGTCAAATAAAGAAAGAAAGGTGATTTGGACTAACTTCGACTTGGCATCTCTAGTAAGTAGGTTGTTTATCCTAAAGAAGAGACCAAGTCTCTGCCTAAGTTTCTTTAACAACTCATCAATATGATCAGTGAATGAGAGTTTGTTGTCTAACCAAACTCCCAAGTATTTGAAGTTTGTTTCATAGTCCAACTGCTCCCCAAGGATGGTGGTGATAAGTGGAAGTGTTCCATCAGAAGCAGGATTAGAAGCATAAGCAAGAGGTGAGAGGAGCAATGCTTTAGTTTTTTTGGCATTAAGAAGTAACTTCTGGTTTAGTAACTGTAGCTGCAACAGGTTGAATTAACTTTGAAGGGTTTTCTGTGCAGCATCAGGGGAAGGGTTGCTGACATAGATCACTGTGTCATCTGCAAATACGCAACTGCAATATACAACCTCAAGAAGAGGTTCCTAGTTCCCTGAATCCAGACCCTGAAGAGGCTGGCTCAGGTTCTATGTTACCCCCTCCCCAGCCTCCTGCTAATTCACAATTCACTCCTATATGCTCAAAAAAAAAAGAGAGAGGGATAAAAGGAAGGCAGAGTGCACTCCCCAAAGGTTTCCTCAGCAGTTACAAGAAATAAATATCAGGCTCTAGCCAAAAGGAGACAGTGGAGCGACATGGTGGTGGAGGAGGAAGGGGATTCTGATTCCTCCTCTTCTTCCATCCAGACAGATCCATTCTCAGATTCTCAGGAAGGCAGTGTGAGAAAACAAAAGGAAGTGAGACAGAAGAAAGGCTCCTGATAATCAGTTCTCTTAGCTAAATATGGAAGGTAGTCATCGGCTTTCTGTCCTTACACTAAATGTATGTAGCATAAAACATTACAGAAAGAGGATGACTACCTTCCAGATATTGTGAAATCTTCCAAATAATATCTTGTTTCTACAGGATACTAGACTTAAAACACTACAGGAAGTACGCCAGGCAACAAATTCCTGGCATGAAGGCCCTTCTTTTTGGTCACAGGGCCCTGAGACCTGTGTTGGGCTGGGAATCCTCTTAAGAGGCATTGGGTTCTCAGTTCAGAGAATTTTAGACATTTGTCCTGGAAGAGTTCTGCTTTTGGATGGCTGTTTAGGTACTATACCTCCCCGTCTGATAAATGTATATGCACCCCAAAGTATCGCATCCCTCACAGAGCTGTTTAAACTTATTCAGCCTTTTTTACACACAAGCATGCATGTGGTACTAGGGGGAGATTTCAATTGTTCACTATCCTTAACGGATAAGGGAGGTCACACAACTAAACATTTTGGTGACACCAACTGCCTAAATTCTAGTCTAAAGACAGCAGGCCTTAAAGATAGCTTTACTGAACTCCACACCACCGGGTCAAAAACTTTTACAAAAGGGCCATTAGCCACAAGAATTGATTACATTTTTCTTTCCAAAAATCTCATACCAGTTCATGCTTTTACTATCCCCTGTGAAACTTCAGACCATTTGGCAATCTAAGTTTATTGTAAACCATTCTCTAGCACCCCCTCCCATAAAGTTAGGTATTCCAGGTGGAAACTAAATAACCAACTCTTGTGCACCCCCAATATTGAGAAAAGGTTTTTCTCCCTACCATCAGCTAGATATTCGGTACTAGAGGCCTTCAATTCAATCAGAGAGTGGTGGGTGGACACCAAACAGGAATGCAAATCCTTCTTTCTTGACATCTCGTAAAAAAAATCAAAATCTAAATATTTCAAGTACTTAAGTTTAAGGGAAAAGCTATTTTCTTTAATCTCCTACTCTTATGAGCAGGGCATCGACTGAACACCTGAAATTCAAAATGTTAAAGCAGAGATGGCTCACATACAGTATAACAGAGCTGAGTCCCTGAAACAGGAAGCACAATTTGGCACACAGGACTCTAAGCCATCACTAGATATATATAAAGGCTGCCAGAATAGGGTACATAACACAATGTTAGATCAGGCTATGGACCCTTCCTCGATGGTATGTTTCTCAGACCCTGATCAGGTTCAGAAATTGGCACAGAAACACATTAAGGATATATTTGGGACTCCTTCAAATGCTATGTGGGATAGAGATTTTTTAATGGTTTAGATATTCCTGATCTGGATCCAGCTTTAGTACCCTCTTTGTTAGCCCCATTACTCCAAACAAAACATTTAAAGCCCTGTCCAAGTTAAAGAAAAACACGGTCCCTGGCCCAGACAGTTTAACTGTTGAATTTTATATAGCTTTCACTAAATATTTGGTCCCCATACTAACAGATACATTTTCAGACATATTAACAGCTAAATCTCTTCCTCAGGATTTATCTCAAGCCCTTGTTATTTTATTATACAAAAAAGGGAATGTGTGAAATAAAGAACTGGAGACCTATAAGTCTTTTAAACATCGATTATAAAATTTTGGCTAATATTCTCTTAAATAGGTTGTCACTAGTTACAGAAGGTGTTATATGCTCTGCACAAACTTGTGCTATCAGAAATAGGTCAATTTTTCATAACCTGGTGCTCTTAAGGGACCTCACTGCTTACTGGATGGATAGTAATACCCAATGCCTTCTCCTCGCCTTGGACCAGGAGAAGGCTTTTGACAGAGTGGATCACTTTTATTTATTCCAAGTATTGTACAAATATGGGATACCAGAAATTGTTATTGAATGGGTAAAATTGCTTTATGGCTCTTACTCGATAATTCCATTTATTAATGAAATACCAGAGACTTCTTTTTTTGGGCTGAAGGGGGTACGCCAGGGCTGTCCATTAAGTCCCCTACTTTATGTTTTTCAAATAGACCCCTTGCTAAGGAAGATTTTGAATCATACGAACATTCCTAGAATTAGGTTAAATGACGGCAGTTCAGCTCCGAACTTCTTTGCCTATGCAGATGACATTTCTATTTGCACCACTCCTGGTTTGCAAGAGGCAGCTCTTACACAAGTAATTTCAGAGTCTGAGAAATCCTTGGGTTCAAAATTAAATTACAAAAAAAGCAAGGCAATAGTGGTTCCCTCTGGTGCTACCCAAAACTTGAATAATCCGACTTCATTTGCAAACATTGCAGTTTCGTCAGATCCTGTACAAGTTTTATGGCTAAAATTTGGGAGTCAGGATGATGCTTCCCTGAATTGGTCATGCGCTTTACAGAAAGCGGAGTTGACAGTAGTCTCGTGGAAAAACAAAATAATTGCAAAAAGAAAGTGAGTCACACTTCCATATACTTTGGTTGTTCCTCTCCTGTTACATGTGGCACACATTTTCCCATTACCCCTACACCTAGAAGTAAGAATGATGAATATATTTTTTCAGGGATTTTGGGGGAGCAGGCTAAACCCCATAAAAAGGTCATACACCTATCATGATTATAGCCTAGGGGGCACTAAAATGATATACCCTGTGTTATTTTTCTTTTGTATTTTCATATATCAGAATATAGCTCCCTTGTTATGCATACCATGCCCTGCATGGTTGAATAACACAAGAAGTGTATTACAAGAATTCTTGATGTGCTGGAATCAATCCCTTGGTCTTCCTAGATTGCTGAAGAAATTCAGAATCCCTGATCCTTTAATGTCCACTTGCAACAAGATCAAAAGGTGGCAGATTTCCACTCAGCAACTTACAGACAATTCTAGAAAATCACTTTACTCCTCAATTTTGTCAGAACACTTTTTAGAAACCCCTTTGAAGCTACTTCAGTATGAAGAACATCTTTCTAGCATCTTTAAACAGTTAACGGATAAACACCTTCCACTTAAAGTTTGGGATATTACATGGCTTTCACGTCATGGCAGGTTAGGTGTAAGAAACTCACACAAACAGTTAGAAGACATAATTTGTCCTAGAATTACCTGTCCAGGAGTTTTAGAAACCCGGGAGCACTTTTTCTTGTTATGTTCTTTCACTCAGCAATTTTGATCTGCCATTTTGTCCACATGGGGTATCAGAGATCCCTCTCTTGTATCCTATGAGGTTATAGTTCTAGGACTTTTTCCTGCATTCTAAAGAAATATAATCCCAGCACTTTGAGATTATTTTTTTTCTCTCTGCAGGTTCTACCTTTGGCAAGTCAGGTGTGCCCTGGTGATGTAACAGAAAGAATATACTGTAGCATCCACCAGGTTTTGTTACAAGTGATACAAAATTTAAGGCGGAGTTATGAAAATGAGAAGGGATATAATAATAAATTGTTGCATGATTTATGGAGGAATTTTCTATGGTTTTCTACTTGGGGCGAATGAATGTGCACTCTGCATCCTAATATGGGTACTCTGTCAGCTGTGCCCATTACATAGTTACATAGGGACACTGTCAGCTCTGTCCACTACACCCTAACATGGGAACACTGTCAGCTGTGCCCTCTACTTTCTAATATGGGAACACTGTCAGCTGTGCCCATTACATAGTCATGTAGGGACACTGTCAGCTCTGTCCACTACACCCTAACATGGGAACACTGTCAGCTGTGCCCATTACACCCTGTCATGGGGACACTGTCAGCTGGGTTTACTACACCCTAACATGGGAACACTGTCAGCTGTGTCCACTGCACCCTAACATGGGACACTGTCAGCTGTGCCCACTACACCCTAACATCAGGACACTGTCAGCTGTGCCCACTACACAGTAACCTAGGGACACTGTCAGCTATGCCCACTACACAGTAACATGGGGCACTGCGAGCACTGCCCACAACACAGTAACATGGGTACACTGTCAGCTGTGCCCACTACACCCAAACATAAGGACACTGTCAGCTGTGCCCACTACACCTTAACATAATGACACTGTCAGCTGTGCCCACTACTCCCTAGCATGGGGATGCTGTCAGCTATAGTAATAAGGGGACATGGTCAGTTGTGCCCATTGCACCCTAGCATGGGGACACTGTTGGCTGTGCCTAGTACACAGCAACATGATAAAACTGTCAGCTGTGCCCACTACACAGTTACATGGGGACACTGTCAGCTGTGCTGACTACACAGTAACATAAGGCACTGTCAGCTGTGCCCACAACAAAGTAACACAGGGGCCACAACAAAGTAACACAGGGGCACTGTCAGCTCTGCTCACTACACCCTAATCTGGGGACAGTGTCAACTATGCCCACTACATAGTAACATGGGGGCACTGTCAGTTGTGCCCACTACACCCTAACATGGGGACACTGTTAGCTGTGCCTAGTACATAGTAACATGGTGACACTGTCAGCTGTGCCCACTACACCTTAACATTAGGACACTGCCAGCTGTGCCCATTACACAGTTACATAGGAACACTGTCAGCTGTCCCCACAACACAGTAACATGGGGCACTGTCTGCTGTGCCCACCGCACAGTAACATGGGGACACTGTCAGCTGGGACTATTACACCACACCATGGGGCCACTCAGCTGGTCACACTGCACCATAGCATGGGATGACTGTCAGCTGTGTCGACCACAATGTAATGGACATACTGCCAGCTGTGCCTACTAAACCTTAATATGGAGACATTGTCAGATGTACCCACTATACCCTAAACTGGGGAGACTGTCAGCTGGGTCCACTACACCTGAGTCTGGAAAAATGGACAGCTTTTCTTACTACACCCTAACATGGTGACTCTGTCAGCTAGGCAAATTACACTCTTATATGGGGCCACTATTAGCTGGGCCCACTACATCTAGTTATGTGGACACCATAAGCTGGATTCATTCCTAAATATGGAGTAACTATCAGTTGTGCCCACTACACCCTAACCTGGGGACACTGTCAGCTGGGCCCAGTACACCATTACATGAGACACTTTCAGCTGGGTCTGTTGCACCCTAACATAGAACCCCTGTCCGCTGGGCCCACTACACCATTACATGGGTGACATAGACATTTATGGCATAAAAGGCCTTGTAGCCCATCCAGTCTGCCCAGCCCTACCTATGGTTGGATATGAGGACCCCAGAGGCTATTCTCTCCCTTCCCCCCCCATTTATTAATGTCTTTATCAATCCCATGTGTCTCTCCCAGCCATGTTTGAACCCCACCACTGATTTCACACAGGCAGCTTCTGCTGGCAGTTTGATCCACCTGTCTGCCACTATTCCATGAAAAAATATTTCCTGACAGTTTTCTTAAATCCTGCCCACCCCATCGCCCTGTTTCACTGAGTTCTCCCCAGTGCCTGTTTTTCCACTGGGAGTAAACAACTCCTTGCTATCTGCCTTGTTTTTTCCATGAAGGCATTTGTATATGTCTATCATACTCCACCTCTCCCTTCTTGCCTCCAGTGTGTACAGATTACGGTCCTCCTACCTTTCCATGTAGGACTTTTTTGCTATCCCTGCATCATTTTGATTACCCTCCTTTGCACTGCCTCCACCCTGTCCTTCCTCAAGCATGGGTTCCAGAACAGCATTCAGTACTCTGGGTGAGGCACAACCAGCAATCTCTACAGGGGTAGGATCACATCTCTCCTCCTGCTGAGCCCTCTTCCTATGCATCCTAGCATCCCATTTACTCTGCCCCCTGCCCTGTTGCACTGCATTGATGTTTTGAAGTTGTCAGCAATTATCACCCCAGGCCACTCTTCTTAGACCTTCTCTATTGCCACCCCCAATCCTGTATTCTGGTTTTGTGTTCTCGGTCCCCTATGTGCATTACCTTACATTCCCTTGAGTTAAATGTCTGCTCTGATGCCCTTGACCATTTCTCTAGATTTTCCAGATCATCCCTCATGGTTCTTTTACCTCTGTGCTGTCCACTCTTCTGCAGATCTTTGTATTATCTGTAAAAAGGCAGATCTTCCACTAGATTCCTTCCCCAATGTCACAAATGAAGATGTTAAAGAGAACTTATCCAAAGACCGATCTGTGCAATAGCTCACTGGTCATCTCTCTGACCCCTGAGTGCTCCCCCACTGAGGACAACCTTCTGGGTTCTCCCACTTAGGCAATTTCTTACCCATCTTGTAATCCTGTCTCCCACCCAAAGGTCACTCAACTTGTTGACCAACTCTTCATGTGGGACTGAGTCAATTGCTTTGCTAAAGTCCAAGTACAGGCTGGCCCGGTGGTACTGAGTGTTGAGGCACTAGACGCCACACCTTGTGCCACACCGCCGACCTGGGTTCGGGATGAGCCCGGGCCGCCGGAGGTTGGCAGTGGGGGAAGGGATTGAGCATCTGGAGGACTGCTGTCCTTTCCTGGGAAGGGTGTAGGGATATGTGTCACTCCTGAGCGGCCTCTGGCGGCAGCTGAGGGCAAGCCATGGATCCTGCGACACAAGCCTTAAAGGCAGGGGTGGAGCTTCAGTAGATGTAAGGACATCATTGCACATCCGAGCTCCAAGAGAGGGAGGGAGAGGTGGGGAGAAAATGCAAGAAAAAGCCCCTATTGCGCGGGTGAGGTGACAGCAACCCCCAGGAGCCCAGGCCCACATGACCAGTGTCAGCCGCAATCCCTGACTCTCCCCCTGGGAACCCTGGGCCTCTCCAAGGAGGCAGAAGAGCCAGAGTCCTGATCCCGATGTAGTTGTCTGGGAGAGCAGTTCAGATAGGTGGTACGGAGCTGTGGGCTGAGTGAGGAAGCCTGAGAGATGCCCTGGGAAGGTAGGAGAATAAAATAGAGTTGAAAAAAAAAAAAAAAAAACTAGGTACAATGCACCCACTGCCTGAGCCTTGTCCACTGCCTTTATCACCCAATCAAAGAAATCAATCAATCAGGTTATGCCGGCCCGCTGGTGCAGCTGCAAGGCGACCACTTGCGATGCTGATGTTCCGGTTTTGGGAATGGACTTGGGAGTCAGAGGGATGGCTGGGCAGAGAAAGATGGGGCATCCGAGGGATGGCTCTCCTTCTCTGGGGGGGGGTGAGTGTCTGGTCAGTCGGTGACCTCTGGCGGAGGTCGAGGGAATTGTGGGAAAGCCAGTGCATGTTTGAGTAGGAGGCGGGACAGACGCTGGCATCATTGCACACCCCACCTCCCTGGGGATCACTGCAAAAACCTCCGGTCCCCCAGGTATGACGCCCTGCCCAGATGCCATTCCCACTGCCACCAGTAGCCATCGGGGGGGTCCCGCTCCCTTGGCCTCACCCTGGGGGGGTAAGCCGGGGCTTGCCACTAGTGTTCTTCAGAGGTGGGGTGCCCACCCAGCAACCCCACCTGGAGGGGAAGCCTGGGCATGGTGGGATGGCGTTCATGGCAGGGGCTGAGCTCCCTCCTCGGAGGGAATTGGGAGGGGGTCCGGAACAAAAAAAAAAGAAATCAATCAGGTTCATGTGATATAACGCCCTACCCTCTCGTGAACATGTGCTACATAATGTCCTGAAGTCTGTTCACTTCCAGGAACCCCACAAGCCTCTTCCTTATTACGGTCTCCAGTAACTTCCCCAGTATACATGTCAGTTTGTCTGGTCTAAAAATTCTTGGTTCATCCTTACTTTCACTCTTGTGCTGGGGCACCACATTTACTGTTCTCCAATCCTTTGGCATTTCCCACCATTTCCAGTGAGTAATTTAGATCTGCCAGTGTGGCAGCCAGGACCTATCCCATACCTTCTTCCACTTGTGGATGTTACCTGGCTGGGCCCATTAATTTATCCAACTTTAATGCATTTAGTCCCTTTAATACCTGTCCCTTTGTAATCATTTCTGTATTGATGTCAATCACCCCTTTCTTTCTGGCTTTGATGACATTTTCAGGCAGGGGCCACATTCAGGCAGTGACACTGGCAGCTGTGCCCATTACTCCATAACATGGAGTCACTCAGCTGGGCACAACTGCACCATAACATAGGGCAACTGTCAACCGTATCCACTACACACTAATAAGTGGACACTGACAGTTTGGTCTGCTCCACCCTAACATAGAGTCACTGTCAACTGGGCCTACTATACCCTTACATGGGTGACATTACCAGCTGGATCCATTACACCACAACAGGGGCCCCTCAACTTGAGGCACTGCATCATAATGTGGTGACTGTTACCTAGTCAGATTACACCCTAACATGGGTCCACTGTCAGCTGGGTCACCTACATCTGAATCTGGGGTCAGCAGTGCTAACTACACTCTAACCTAAAGACACTGCTAGCGGTGTCCTCTACACCCTAACACAGAGACACTGTCAACTGGGCCTACTATACCCTTACATGGGTGACATTACCAGCTGGATCCATTACACCATAACAGGGGCCCCTCAACTTGAGCTACTGCATCATAATGTGGTGACTGTCAGCTAGTCAGATTACACCCTAACATGGGTCCACTGTCAACTGGGTCCCCTACATCTGAATCTGGGGTCAGCAGTGCTAACTACACTCTAACCTGAAGACACTGCTAGCTGTGTCCTCTACACCCTAACACAGCGACACTGTCAGCTGCACCCACTACAACATAATATAAGGTTTAAGGCCAAGCTTAAACAGTATCTCTCTGGAAGCATGGCCTGTTGCTGTAAGCAGGAATTGAATTCCCAGCCCTGCAAGTCTTAAGACACAATCGCCTGGCTAACCGACATGGATCAAGTCCCTTCCCGCACCCTTTTTAACAAAGCCCCCACAGGGCCACTGCCCACCTCCCGGATCCCCCACCCCCAACTCTCTATATCTGTTCCACTACGTATATGGATCTAGCTCCCTGGCTACTGAAGATTATACCTTTGTGCCTAGCCTTTGGCTGTTGTAAATTATACCTGTGTACCTGACAATGTTTGGCCTTGTCATGTTTCTTTGCACTTACCAGATAGCTTATGTCTCCTGTTAGTAGTGTTTCACCCTTGTAATTTACTTACACTGGGGCTCCACCCTCCTTTGTTTTCTTGTTCTTCATTGTTCACACTTTGTTGTACCTGACGTGGAACCTTTGTAAAAGAGCTTTTGCTGAAGGTTAATGTCTGAATCTTGAAAAACATAAATAAATAAAAACACAGTCAACTGGGCACACTGTCATTATGTACCCACTACACCATAACATGAGGCAATCTCAGTCAGCTGTGCCCACTACACCCTAAAATGAAGATACTGTCAACTGTGCCCACTACACCCTAACATGGAGATACTGTCAGCTGCGACCACTACACCATAATATAGGAACCCAGTCAGTTGGGCACACTACAGCCAGGCATGGGGACACTGCCAGAATTCAGAATATACCTGCTACTCCATAACATGGGGCACTGCTATGCTCATTACGCCTTAATATGGAATCTATGTCAGCTGTGCCCACTACAGCCTAGCACGGGATCACTGACAGCTGTGCCCATCAGACCCTAACCTGGCGACACTGTCAGCTAGGCCCACTATTGCTTAGCAATCATTTTTCTTACCAAAAAGTAGACGGCATTTATTCCCCAACATCGTATTTTGGTAATTACCTAATTTTACTAAAAGGCTATTCACAAAACTTTTATCCAAGCTTACTCAGTTATAGAAAACTGGATCAGAGCTCATCAATGTAAAAAAATCAATGAACCCCCATTCAGTAATCTATTGCAGTCTGCCTAGTGTCACTCAGTGATGCTAGGTAGATCACGTCTGCCCCAGCACACTAAATGTTGTGTAAGAGCTGCCACTGTGAGCAGATGGGAACGACTGAACTACCTCAAGTTAATGCCAGATGCTATCCTGTCCAGTCATGGATTGAGGGACAAGAGGGGGGATGCTATTGATCCTGAACCTTGGCAGGCAAAAGGTATGATAGAGAGGTGGTGGGGATAGTGACAGTGGTGTGAGTGGGGGGTCTGGCAGGACACCAGCTATGTCAACTAGGT
Organism: Neoceratodus forsteri; assembly: GCA_016271365.2. Classification (NCBI taxonomy): domain Eukaryota; kingdom Metazoa; phylum Chordata; order Ceratodontiformes; family Ceratodontidae; genus Neoceratodus; species Neoceratodus forsteri. The sequence continues at coordinate 152,670,633 of CM028134.1, forward strand.
GTTTGCTTTTTTTCAATTTTTTTTTCCATACATACTTTTGGCTTTTTTCCTTTTAGTCCCACTCCCGCGCATCCCCGATGTGACACACGCATGTGGAGGCACGCATACGCATGCCTTGCAGGATGCCCTCCCCACCCTACCGGTTGCACCGCTATCATCTGCGCCTATCACCGGACCTCCATCCGGTGATGGCAGGACTACGGGCGGGTGACCCCCCCCTTCCTGGGAGAGGAGAGCCTTCGCTCGATCCTGCTCCCGCTCTCCCCCCCCAATGCTGGCACCCTGGCGACCCAAGGTCATTCCCGAACTCAGGTCGCCGGCGCAGTGCAAGGTAAGGCGTCCAGCACCTCAGCCCTCAGCGCCACTGGGCCGACTAGGTATTTGCCTTAAACAGCTGAACTGAGATCACCTTCGGTGCTCCTACCAATCAAGGATGGAAGGGGTTGAAAATATCAAAGTGGTTTTAGTCACCTCTATTAATTGTAAGTCTGGGAGATGCTAAGTTAAGAGGAGGAGGCTTTAAACGGGTCATTTTAAGTGGAGGGAGGGGAGAGGGTGGATGGTCGGAGATAAATGTGGTGGTGGCCATGTGACTTACACTGGCTACATGGGAGAGAGGGGAAACCTTCTAGGGCAGAATAGGTGGTAGGGTACCAGGTCAATACCGCTAATCAAAAATTGCATGGCAATAACCGTGCTGTGTAAAGCATGCCTGCATTTAGAGTGACAGGGGTATAATAGCGGTAGAGAATTACTGCTACCCCTGTTACTCTGTGCTCTTACAAGTGAGGGATCAAGTTGCCATGTGTGTGGTGCCTGGTCGAGCTGCTCTCATGGTGGAGTGACTAAGGTACCAGCACACGGCAGGGTTGGAGACCTGGGACCACAGTTCAGTTCCCCCCCAGGTCTCTCAGTGTGGCAGCTGGTTTTTTTTTAAATTAAGTTTTCCCCCTCCTTTAGTTTCACCCCATCCCCAAAGTCCACCCCCCCTCGGAGTTTGTTATTTAAAGTCCAGGGGGTGTGGGGGTGAAGCCCTCCACGTTAGGGGGTTCAGGGGCGATGCCCCCCAAAAAGAAAGTCCCATTGTTATCAATGGGGTGCGCTGTTTTGTTCCAGTTGGTGTTTTTTCTGACCTTGTTTCAGGATTCACTGTTTTGCCTTCGGCATTTATTGCCGTGCTGCTTTTGTCGGCGCTGTTATGACCCCATGCCAGCTGGTAGGAGATAGAGGAAAACACATGGGTAGACAGTGTTAGAAGGACAGAAGGATGGGTGGCATGAAGGTAAATAATTGACAGAAGGATGAGTTGGCTGCAACAGATGGCCTGAAGCATGGGTGGGTGAGTTGAGAAAGACAGAAGAATGAGCTGGTTGTAGTAGACGGGCTAAAGGACGGCTGGGTCACAGTAGAAGGACAGTATGGGTGGGATGATGACTAATGAGTAGAAGCATTGGTAGGTAGATGGTGATATATGTCAGGAGGGTAGGGAAGGTTTCTTGAGATGGATGGACTGATAGATGGATGGATGGATGGATGGATGATAGACATAAGGATTGGTTGGTGCAGATAAAACAATGGGTGAATGGAGCTAGATGGACAGGAGCTTTGGATGGTTGGAGATAGATACACTGATGAGTGGGTGGAGACAAATGAGTAGTATGATGGGTCTGTGGAGGTAGATAAATGAAAAGATTGATGGATGGAGATGGACAGAAAGAAACAGATGGAGACAGATTAGCAGAAGCATGAGTTGATGGATCGTGATAGACTGAAGAAGGTTGGGTGCCTGGAGAAGGACAAGGATAGGTAGAGAGACAGACAGACAGAGGATGGGTGGGCTGAGATAGATGGGCTGAAGGACAAGTGTGTGTGCAGGTAGATGGGAGGGCAGTGATTGCTGATAATGATAGGGGGATGGATGAAGACAGTTGAGTAATATGAGAGGTTTTGGAAAATAAGTTACTAGGACAGGGGGGCTTACAACATATTAACAAATAGCAGTGTAACTTGGAAGTGAGTTCATGCAAATTATAGGAATCCAAATGGTGAACTAGGGGAGCTAGTTCAGCTGACATGATAACTAGAAACATGTTAAGTGATTATTGAAACATGGAGAGCATGCAGTAATGGATTGGATACTGTGTTAGTATGGTATAAATTATTCAGGAAGGACCAGGTAGGCAGAAGAAGAGGAGTAGTAGCTGTTTACATTAAGTAAAGTACTGAAGAAAGAAAGTTTAAACATATTAGAGAAGATGGAAGCAGGTCAGAATCCTTGTGGGTTCAGATTAACCAGGTTTAATAGAAGCTGCTGTTGGAGGTTTGCTACAGACCTCCTGACCAGGGGTCTGAAAATGACAGGGCACAATGGGCAGAAATAACAGAGATGCTGACTATGAGAGGGCTGAGAGTCTGAGGCCCTAACCTAGAAAATAAAAACAAGACTCAGCCCACCCCTCCAATGTCAAACTACTTCTCAACATTATTAAAATAACTGTCCCCCAATCTCTGAGTGCACACTGATGTGTCCCACCTGTGTTTATTGCCGTGATACATACCCCTGGCACCTGCTTAGGCCAGGAGGCTGCAGGAGGTCAGATGACTTATCAGGCAAGAGGTGAACTTGACACATGCCTACCATCCATCCAGGAGGCAGAGTTAATGTGGGTGTATATGTATATGTATATTTTATAGGAGCTGGGCTTTAAGCCCTTGCCTGCATTCCCCTCCTCCTTTGGGGATATTACTCTTTTTAAGTAATTCTTGCATGAAGTGAGTAAGTCTTGTCCTCTGTAAAGATTTTGTATCTTAACAGTATCATTGATCATGATCTTTCAGTGTCACTGTTCTCTTGACTGTATCTGATATTTTCCCAGTATAGTTTAGTGCAGTTTTTCCCCCAGCTATTTTTGCAACCTTGTGTGTTACAGTGCAATTGTGATTTGATTATGAAATTCAAAGGAATGAAGTTTAAAACAGGGAAACATTTATGCATTTGTTATGTCTGTAATAATGTTTTTCACTCTGCACTTTAAATAATTGCTTATTTATTGCTATATCAGAATTTTTCATATCTGTATTTTATATTATATACTGATCTTCAGGAGCAGCTGACGCTATTAGGAGAACATTAACAAAACATAATATTTAGACACAGTTCAGCTTGTATTTCACATTAGTTCTCTTTTCTCCTCATTATTTCTTAATGAGGTAATCTGCGTGATAATAGGATATTTGCTCCCTAAGAGTTCATCTATTCCTGTTATTTTCTCCCTACCTGAGATCATAATACAGTGCTTGTGACATCACAGTTATTCCCATGGCAACAGATTGTGATGCCACAACAGAAGATTATGAGATGAAGTGGGGAGTAAGCTAAAGGGGCAGATGAACTCTAAGGGATACAGAGCATGTTTCCATGCAAATTTCCTCAGTAATAAATAATGGGGAGGAGAAATCTATAGAATATATATGGAATGCAAGCTGAATTTCAGCTAAATATTATGTTTTTCAAAGTTTTCTTTGAGGTGTCAGCAGCTCTTTAAATTCCTCAATATTGTAGCAACTGAATTATATTAAGTTAAATTTTCCAATCTACAACCACATATTGGATAATGATTGCCTTTGTATATAACATTTTTCTATTTTTGCACTACAATACGAGGTTTCTTTGGGGAATTTGTTATTAAATTCTTTTTGCTATTTAATGCATTATGTCTAGATACACTGTTTCATTTCAGTGTGGCTATCTGAAACCTGTAATTGATATCAGGGTCCAATATTCAAAAATAGGCAAGTGGAGTGCAAAGTTTTGCACTACGCTTGCCCATTACCCAGAAGCCCGAGAATGCTATATTCAGTCAGATAGTGCACCAGGGAAATGTTGGTGGTCTCCCCACCCCACCCCCCTGATCACCAGTCCCTGTGGAACTGTAGATATCTCTGGTGCTTAGAGGTCCCCCCACTCTCCGATCGCTGTTCCGTACAGTTGAAAGTATTTCCCTGGCATCTGACTGAATATAGGAGCATGTCGGCTCAGCGCTGTCCAATAGCACTGATCTGACATGGAACCCTACAATGAAGAGAATAACGACTCCAGACCCAATTGCGCTGGTTGCTCCAGTGCGATATTCAGAAGGCCCCATGCAAATGAGCTCATTGGGCATGCAAGGTGCTAAGGGGCCATCTGCATTCCCATTATAGACACATTTACATGGGAAGAGGTGGCATGCTTGCACCCCTGCAACTGGTCCCACCCTCACTCTGAGTACCTGGCCCCATAAAAAACAATACATCCCTGGTGCCCAGTGGTTCCCCCACTCTCCAATCACTGCCCAGTAAAGTTCTCAAGTTGTCCCTGGTATCCAGTGGTCCCCACACCCTCCAGTTGCTGCCCGGTATGGTTCACAAGTTCTCCCTGGTGTCCAGTGGTCCCTTCCAACCTCTGATCACCGCTTGGGACAGTTCAATAGTTGTCCCTAATGTCCAGTGGTCCCCCCACCCCATCCCCCTGATCACCAGTTCCTGTGGAACTGTAGATATCTTTGGTGCCTAGTGGTCCTCCCACTCTCCGATTGCTGCTCTGTACAGTTGAAAATATTTCCCTGGCATCCAGTAGTCCCTTTCTGTCTCAATTCCAAGCCTGGTACACATAAACAGTTTCCTTGGTGCCCGTTGCCCCCCCCCCGGTCCCCAATCCCCAGGCTTGTAAATCACAGTGAAGTCATGGTTTACAGTGGTCCCCCCATCTCTGATCCCCAGCCCCATTGTAGTAACCATATTCCATGGCATCTAATGGCACCCCCACCCACCAATCCCTGTCCCATAGCAAAGTACCTGCCCCTGGTGTCTAGCGGTCCCCTGCACCACAGGCACTGACAGACTCACCCTGCCAACCCCTCCTTACCTGAAGTACCGGTGCCATGGATCCTCATATGGTGACCGCCACAGCCCTCCTCACACCTCCTCAGCAGGTTGCTGTATGGAATGTCAGGAGCACCGTCCTATGTATTGTACAGAGCACGCATCCCCTGTACTGTACAGTGAGCACGTGGCCTTTGTACTGTACAATGCTCCTTGTACAGTGCACTGGCCATGCACTTCCTGTACCGTGCAGAGGATCTGTGCCCTATACAATACATAGAATGCATGCTCTCCGACATTCCACACAGCAGCTGGCTGAGGAGGTGTGAGGAGGGCTGTGCCAGTCACTGTATGGGATCCATGGCATCGGTGCTTCAGGTAAGGGGGGGTTGGCAGGGTCAGTTTTTTAGTGCCCGTGGTGCTGGGGGTCCGCTAGATACCAGCGACAGGTACATTGCTATGGGGATGGGGATCAGTGGGTGGGGGGTGCTACTAGATGCAAGGAAATATGGTTATTACAACAGGGTAAGGGATTGGAGATAGGAGGAACCACTGAATGCCAGGGACTTTACTTCAGTTTATGGGGATGGAGATGGGGGATCAGGGACTGGGGAAGGACCACTGGACACCAGGAAAATACATTTGACTGTATGGGATGGTGATCAGAAGGTGGAGGGACCACTAGGCACCAGGGATGACTGCAATTCCACAGGGGCCAATGACTGAAGGGTGAGGGGGTGGACCACTGGACACCAGGGGCAACTTGTGAACTGTACTGGGCAATGATCAGAAGGTGGGGGGGCCTCTAGGCAACAGGGAGTTCTCTTGCCATATCAGGGCTGGCAATCGAAGGACAGAGGTAGCACTGGTCAGCGGGGGCAGGTGTGCTCCCCGAACTGTCAACATGCTTCTTGGCTGCACTTGCTCCGGTGGCTGATAGGGTTGCCTGAAGTAAGCTGGGCTTTTGTTTGGTGGTATTTGTGCTGCACAAAGTGACATGCATTAACCCCTTTGTGCAGCGCAGATGTGCTGAATATTGCGCTGCACCGATATTCCTGTCCCCGCCCCTCCCTCTGCCCACCTGCATACATTATGTTTTGCGCTCAAGTTAACCCTTTTAAATATTGAGCTGTGGCACAGACACCAGACAAACAGGGTGCAATCAGTTTGCCCACCAGGAAAAGTTTTGAATATTGGGCCCCAGTTGTTTCTGTATTTATTTATGTAGTTTTTATTTACTGGATTGGGTACACTAGGCAAGTAAATGTCTGTTTACAGGTACAGCCCAGGAGAGTACAAGGATTACAATACATGCAATTCAAATACAGGGACGACAATGATACATGAAAACATAAGATGAAGAGTGGAATACAGTTACATATAACAAAAGTTGCCCACAGGAACACATACCTGATATTACACCTAAGACAAATAGCCTGGAGGGGAGAGTTATCCCAATAAAAAACAACAAATGACAGTAAAAGAAAATTTTCCCGGGTGCAGTTCTCTGGCTCTACTTTAGTACACATTACCAGCTAACTTATTTAAAGAGCTGCTGACACCTTGAGGAAAACTTTGGAAAATATGATATTTAGACACAATTCAGCTTGTATTTCGCATATCGTCTGTGGCTCTCTCCTCCCATTACTTACAACTGATGACATTTTTATGGAGACAGGGTCTTTATTCCTTACAGTTAGCTTATTCTTCACTTTAAGTCATAATCCTTTGTTGTAATGTCACAGTTTGTTGCCATGGTAATAACTGTGATGTCATAAGCCGAGTATTGTGACATCAGGTGGGGATTACGCAATAGTAGCTGATGTAATCTCAAGGAGCAGAGATCCTATTTTCATGGATATGACCTCAGTAATAAGTAATAGGGTGAAGAAAGACAGAACAAGTAGGAAATAGAAGCTGAACTGTGTCCAAATGTTATGTTTTGGTGATACTGCCAAAATGTCTTTTTAAAACTTTCAAAGATACTTGCCTTCCGCTAGTAGTCCCTGTTCCATCCCCCCAACCCCCGCACACATTTCTGCTCAGCTTTTAGTTTTATAAAGGTGGGATTTTTGTATATTTTGGATTTATTGTTTTTATGGAATGTTATGGTGGGGGAACTGTTTTTCTTCATATGCATCATAAAACGGAATATGTAAGCATTAAAATTCATAATGGTATTATGGATTCATACATATTCATTTTATCATACTTATCTCACTGTGGATTGGTGCTCAGCTTATGTAATTTGCATATAGAATAATATATAATCAGCCTTCCATTAACTTTGTACACCTTTGAAAAAGTCCAAAGTAGTGATGTGAAATGTTGACAACTTTTTTGGGGGGTGCTACCCCATTTTTATACTTGCACAATAAATGGCATTTTAACCACTCCAAAGTATGGAGTTTTCCTTTAGCTCCAGAATGTTGTTAGCCTGGCTTTTTTACTAATATTATGTTGTTCGCTTTCGCCTGTGGCTCCATTCAGGGAGTTTTGAGTTACCTTGTCCCCATTTTTCTGGATAACCAGTAAGTCTACAAGAAGTTTGGTGATGGAGCTTGGGGGCGGGCTTTCTTTGTGGGAAGCATCCTTTTTTCATGTGGGGCAAATCAGTTGTCAGTGGTAAATTGGGGGGCACCCTCGTAATGTGGAACAGTTGAGTGGTATCGCATGAACATAATTTTGAACTTGAATCGCCCGCTGGACCCAGTACCTACAGTACAGTGGTGCTGCTGTGCAGTGGTGGCACCATGGAATGAAGGGCCCCCTAGGCATCAGCATTTTCAGTTAGGAGGGATGCTTTTTGATTGTGAGGAGGGTGGGGGCTGCTTAGAGTAGTAAGGGAACAGGGAGCAGTGTTCCAAATATTTCCCCGTACTACACAGAATATTCAGCATTAAAATGCAAATTACTTTCGTTTTTAGGGTATTCTAAAATTATATTTGATTCAGTGTACAGAGTAAAGATTTCTTGCTGTAGTCAGATGTGGCCCTGGGAGGGGCTGTATGAGGGCATGTGATTAGATCAGTGGGAGGGGGAGACAGTGGGATGTTTAGGGCCTGGGGTTTATTTTACCAAATTGGATAACAGAGTGTTTGCAGGTGAGAGGAGTGAGGGAATGGTTCTCCAGAGAATTGCTTTTGGCCATTTTAAAAGCTTTTTTTTGGGTGGGGGGGGACTTTGTTTTTTTTTACTTTGCATAGCACCTTATACATCTGATCTGGGTTCAAGTAGGGGGGCATTAGTCAGCAGGGGCCAAAGTACAGCTGTTCAAGGCCCCAAGCAACATACAGTACCTCCTTCACAGCACTACTGCAGAGTGAACAGCACCTCACCCAATCCAGACAGTACTTTGAGGGGAATAACACAGGTAAACTTGAAGGCCTGGCCACACCATCGGGAGAAGGCTCAGAAAACCATGTATAAAACACAGTTCACAGTAAGTTGAGAGACCCAACAAGCACCATTACTCAATTGAGTGGGTAGCTGACTCACTGCATAGTGGGGAGATGCCAGGTCTTGATTGGACCACCACTGAATTGCACAAGGCATCTGCATACTACATAACCTGTTCAAGGAAGGAATTTTGTTTTATTTTGTGATTTTCATGCTAACTGCGTCCCGTCACGATGCCAGTCACACTGTACCTCCTTCATTTCCAAAAAACGATTTGGTTTCCTTCCCTCCTACTGCTCCTCACTCCTCTCTCCAGTAACCCCTGTTCCGTACTCACCCTGCTTTAGGGACCAGCAGATCTTTTACACTCCTCATCCCTGTTCCTCTGCCAGGCAATCCACATTCTCCTGTAACTTTCCTACACTCTGTAACCAGCTCCCCTCATCCTCCTGCCATTCCAACTCCCCAGGCTCCTTCAGGCACCTGCTGAAATTCCTCCCACCTCCCACTTGCATCTGCACCTGTTTCCCATAGGAGGCCTTTCCTGGTGACACAGGTAGCACAGGGTTTTGGTTCTTTCTGACCAAACTGATACCACGTGCACTGCACTGTTCATTGGTGAACCTCATAATTCAGTTTTATCTTGCACTTGTATTTGACGTGACAGTTGTTCATAAACTTGCATTTTAATCTGTTCCAAGCTTGTACCTGTGAAGTATTATACACTGTACTGTGCCTGGACTTTATTACTGCACTGTTTCGCTGTTTCTTCTGACCCTTTCCCCCCAGGTCGCACCTGGAAATGAGCCTCGGCTCAGTAAGCCTTTTCCAATCACCATTTTCAAATAAATCAATAAACAAATAAATAAATAATATTCAGCAGCTTAAAGGAGTATATTTTGATAGTAGAGGCAGACCTGGACTTAGCAGCAATAACTGAGATATGGTACACTTCAAATCATGGATGGGACATAAATTTACCGGTTTATGCTCTGTTCAGAAGGGATGGGGGGGTAAAAAAGGAGAGGGGGGGTTGCCTTATATGTCATGGAGGGTATAAAGGCAACAGAGGTGCAGGGTAGGCAGGGGAGGCCGAGGCACTCTGGGTCATCCTTGAAACTGGCTATGGTGCAGTAATACCCACAGGTGATCTACAGGCCTCCACCGCAGGGAAAGGAAGTGGATGGGGAGCTAGTGGAATAATACATACACACCATGGCAACAAAAGCTGAAGTTCCACTGCTGGGGGATTTCAATATGCCGGATGTAGATTGGACCACCCAGGCAGCTGATTCAACCAAAAGCAGAAGCTTCCTGGATTCCCTACAGGGGGCAGGTCTCAGGCAGCTTGTGCTGGATCTCACCAGAGACAGGGCGATTCTGGACCTAGTACTGACAAACAGGGACAGAATTGCAGATGTCTGGATAGAAGGACAATTGTGATCCAGTTACCACAACATAGCATGGGGACAGGGACTGAATCGAGTCACACAAAGGTGAAGTTTTTAAATTTCGGGAGGGCAGACTTCACTGAAATGGGGAGATGTATCAAAGCAGCCCTGGAGAAGGGGGATGCAGGAGGGGGGTTGAAGAGCACTGGAAGCAACTAAAAGCAGCCATAGTGGAAGTGGCGAAACAATGCATCAGGTTGGTGTCCAAGGGGAGAGAAGGAGGAAGCCACTATGGTTCTCAAAAGAGGTGGCAGGCAAGGTATCAAGCATGCCTAACTGGCAAAAAAGCACTACTAGGGATAACACCTGAATCAACAACAAAGCTATACCAATGCAACTTACCACCAGAAGTTAAGGGAATATTATGTGTCCCATCTAAAAGAACCTCATTTGCTCAGCGGCCCCTCTCATATTATGGCCCTCTGTGGATGAAGGACCTGCCCCCTGCTCTCTTACAACATGAAAAAATAGGCCCCTTTAAAAAAGACCATCACACCCTCCTGGCTGAATCCAACCCTTGTGACTGCTATAATTAAAGATTAGCTTTTCTTCCCTCGCTCCTTGCTTTCTTTACCTTCCTCCCTCCTCTCCTCCTCCTCCCCCTACCCTCTTTCATCTCTTCGTGCCCCTGGACTGAACCTTCCACTTTTTGTCTCCATTGCATTTACTCTGCCTTTCTTGTCCCCTGACTACTCCTATACTCTACTCCCGCCTACTATCCCCTTTTTTCCTTCCTCCTACACCATCCTCACTGACAATGATGTTGCTGGCTGCTACCTGCCACCTCCCCCTCCTAGTCCCCTTTTACCTTTTCTCACCCTTCTCTTACAAAGCTGTTAGTGGCTGCTACTTCCCTCACTTACTGCACTTAGTCATGGGAGTTGTAGACTGCTGCTTCTTATTGGAGTTCTGTCTACTGGTTTTTAAATTGATTACCTGCTTTTTTACTCAAGTTTACCTCTACTGTAAGTTGTTTTGGCATTCTGCTGATAGAGCCTTTACCACTCTGTGTTATAATTACTGCTTTCCTTGTCAAAATTGCCTTGTTGTTTGTTCTCTGTATTGTACTGTTGTGTTCTATTGACTTGGAACCTTTGTAAAAGAGCTGGTTAGGCTCAAAGGTTGTAATTCCGAAACGGAAATAAATAAGTAAAATAAATAAGGTAAGGACTAAAAGGGCAGGTTTCATGAACTATAAGGAGCCCCAAAGAGAGGAAGACAGGGAGGCATGCCTAGAGTGTCTAAGGGAAGCAGAGAAGGCTGTTAGGAGAGCAAAGGCGTGGACTTAGGAAGGATTAGTGCAGACAGTTAAAAAAGGGGACGGCATTCTTCAGGTGCATCAGCGGTAGAAGGAAAAATGGGAGGGGTTTGTAAGGCTCAAAGGGGATGAGGGGGAGTGTAAGGAGGGAGACCTAGAAAAGGCAGAAATACTTAATAAATACTTCTGTTCAGTATTCACTGAAGAGGGAGAGGGTCAGGAACCACAGCTGAGCGACAGATGCCAGTCCATTCACAGTGGAGGGAGTCCTGGAGGAGCTCACAAAACTGAAGATGGATAAGGCAATGGGACCAGATGGCATACACCTGAGGATATTAAGGGAACTGCGAGAAGAGCTAGCAGCTCCTCTGGCAGCCTTGTTCACCGAGTCACTCAACACAGGAGAGGTTCCACAGGACTGGAGGATAGCACATGTGGTCCCGCTACACAAATCCAGCAGTAGGGAGGAGGTGGGGAACTATAGGCTTGTCAGCCTCATCTCAGTAGTGGGGAAGATCATGGAGAGACTACTTAAAGAGAGAGAATAGTGGGACATCTGGAATTTAATGGTGCCCAGGATCCGAGGCAACATAGATTCACTGCCGGTAGGTTGTGTCAGATGAATCTGACAGATTTCTTTGACTGGGTGACAAAGGAAATAAATCAGGGGGGAGTGGTGGATGTCGCTTACCTGGATTTCAGTAAGGCCTTTGACACCGTCTCACATAAGAGGCTGGTAAAGAAGATGGGTAGTCTGGGCATGGAGCACAAGGTGGTAAACTGGGTTAGGAACTGACTAACGGACAGGAGGCAGAGGGTGGTCATAAATGGGATACAGTCTGGAGGGGTGATCAGCGGGGTACTCCAGGGATCAGTCCTTGGGCCAGTCCTATTCAATGTATTCATTAGTGACATTGCAGAAGGGCTGGAGGGAAAGGTCTGCCTGTTTGCAGATGGCACCAAGATCTGCAACAGGGTGGATACTCCAGATTTGGTGGAGACAATGAGGAGGGACCTAGGGAAGCTTGAAAAATGGTTTGAGGTGTGACAACTGAGGTATAATTCAGAGAAGTGCAAAATTATGCACCTGGGACATAGGAACCCTGAGGAGAGCTACAAGACGTGGGGGAGTTGCTAACAATCACAAAGGAAGAAAAATACCTAGGGGTTATTATATCGGATGACCTGAAGATGTCTAAGCAGAGCACCAAGGCTGCAGGGAGGGCCAGCGGCATGCTGGGATGCATAGGCAGAGGTATCACTAACAGAAGGCAGGAGGTAGTGATGCCTTTGTATAAAACACTAGTCAGGCCTCAAGTACTGTGTGCAGTTCTGAAGGCCACACCTTCATAAGGACATTGATAGGGTGGAGGCGGTCCAGAGAAGGGAAAGATGGTACAGGGCTGACACCACAAAACTTATGAAGAAAGATTGATGGACCTCAATATGTACTCGCCGGAGGAGAGGGGGGACATGATAGAAACATTCAAGTACCTCAAGTGCATTACAAGGTGCAGGGTGAGACATCTTCCAATACAGGAGGAGTACAAGAATGAGGGGATATGATATGAAATTGGAAGGTGTCAGGCTAAGAGGGAATGTGAGAAAGTTTTTCTTCATGGAAAGGGTGGTGGACACATGGAATAGGCTGTCACAGGAGGTGATGGGAGCGAGCCCTGTGGAGGGATTTAAGCATGCCTGGGACAGGCATAAGAGAACCTTGGAGGTAGGGCAGAGGGAGGGGGAAGCCACTAACCATATAGGGTCAGATGCGGAAAACCAGGTATAGGGTTTACGGGCAGACTAGATGGGCCTAGTGGGCCTCATCTGCTGTCAGTTTCTATGTTTCTATGTTCTCTGTATTTCCTGTAGCTCTTTTTTCTCCCGTCAGTGACATCTGGTAGCACCACACCCCACCACCCAGCCCTATCACCGAACATCTCGCAGCCTTACAGGTTATCCACCATGGTTATCCAGGACCACTGTGGTGGGTGGCCACTGGCCAGCCATGCCAGTCTTGCAAGAGCCTGCTGGGGGGTGACTTTCCTCCAAAGTCTTATTTTTCTCCCCTGGGTGCAGTATACAAAAATGAGCAGCTATAGCCAGCCTGGAAGGAGGTTAGGAGAAGTGGACAAGAGTGGGCAGGGAAATGGCACCAGTAAGGTATTGGTCTGGAAGTACAATGATGTAGTATGGTAGTAACTTGCATACTATGTGACCCTGAGCAGAGCAAGTCACGTAATGCCCTGTGATCCTTGGACAGACCTGAAACTAGCTTCAGCTCAGTTTGCCTTTTCCAGTCAAAAATTGTAAAATAAATTTAAAAAGGGCAGACTGCTTCTGGACAGACAGATGAGTTACTTAGACCTTCTTCTGTTGACCAAATGTTAATTTTTTTGTATTTCTGACACAGGCCTGGGCAGGTGGTTGCAATTTGCTTGTTTGTATTTGGTTCTGTTTCAGTATACTGCAGTGGTACTGTTTGCCTTCTCCATGACGTTGACGTTGGGCTATGTACCACATCAGTTCTGATCCAAGCCAGAACTACACAACAACAGCATCTGTGATCACCAATGTGATCTGTACCTGCATGAAAAAAGAAGCAGAAAAACAAACGTATTTAAGAGGCTAACATGCAGGCTATACAATTAAAGTAAATATTTCCTGCTGTAGCTCCAATCCCCCTTACTCCCCCAAGTAAAAAAAATATCCCCTTGAATACTTACCTTTGCTGTTAGGATACAATGTGTGTTAACTCTTTCCCACCTATGGCAGCCTCCCCCCTCAAAAAATACCCACAGATAATACTTACCCTTTGCTGGGAGGACACAACATGGTATTTAAAGATTACCACTGGATCCTGTCAGGGCATCTATAGGATAGAAGCAGCAGCAGCAGCAGTACAGTTGTGGTGGTCCAGTACCATTCATCATCGATGACGTCAGTGGTGATGGGTTGGACTCACACGGTAAATCAAATGCAGTAGAAATCATAGGTAATAGCAGTTTCTGTGTAGCAACAGGACTCAAGCTGCTCCACTTCTGAAAAATGCTGCCATGACTCGTTCCACGACCGTGGGCACTGGCTGCCACTTGAGTTTTCAGAATTGCTGCTGCACTTTCCCTTGCCCAGCCCCTGAACCCTGCTTTTGGTTTTTCATGTCATTTAATATTTGGGTATATTTTAATAAAAATACACAAAAATGTTCACAATGACAAAGGTAAGTGCTGCAGGCCAGGCGGTCCTGTCCCAAAGAAGCACTTCTGCATAAAAATAATATAAAAATGCTTAGCTGCAGTCAAGTCACAGGGTCAGGTGGCATACGAGAAAGCTACCTGAACGTGAGTAGGAGGCACAGTAAATGAAGAAACAGGACACCAACATAAATAAAACAAGCTAGGTTTGCAAGTCCTCCTTATCAAGTCTTGGTCAACAAAATCCCTTCTTCCTACTCTGTGGGTGGAGTATATGTTTTTTCTCAAAATGGGCCTTGATGCTAGGGATTTGGCCAAGGCAATAGTTTATAAAAGGCAAGTAGGCCGGCCCGGTGGCGCTGAGGGTTGAGGCGCTGGTCGCTACACCTCGTGCCACGCCGGTGACCCGTGTTCGGGAACGAGCACGGGTTGTCGGGGTCGGCGGGAGGAGATGATCGTGCCCGTGACCGCTCTCATCTCCGGATTCGGCGCCGGTGCTTGCCTGACCCCTAGCAGAGGCTGGGGATCGACAACACGCAGCCGCAGAGACAGGGGGGCTGGACGTGGCAGACGCTTGACTCAGTCGCCGGCGTCATTGCATGCCACGCTCGCCGGGAGAAAATTCGGGGAAAAAAATGGAGCCGCAGCACGGCGTCGTTCCCCATCGCCATCCCCGGAGGATGCCTCCCTGGCATGGACCCGTTCTGGTGGGTGAGTCACTCCCCACCACCCTGCTGCGAAGGGTAAGTCGCGGGGTGCTGAAGGGAGGGGGTCTCTGTCCGGGGATGGCGCCGGAGGAACGGCGTAGTGCGGGGGGGAGGCTCCTGAGAAATAATATCAAAAAAAAAAAATAAAAGGCAAGTGCATTTTTCTTCTTTTTATTTGATGACTTGGTAAGGTGAGCTAGGTAACTGTTCTTATTTTCAGCTATGTCCTGGGTAAGAGCACAAGTGCTGGAGAGCCAGAGCGGAATAATACCCTTTGAGGTGTCCAGGTTTGCTGCTATACGGACTTATTGGGTGGTTGAAGGCACTTGGCATAGCCTTGTGCCTCATAATACTCTCCCTCCATGCTGTCCACCAGGGATAAACCCTGGAATCGGATAGGGATGTACTCCTAAATCAGACAGGGATATACCTTGATCTGTAATCAGGCAGGGAATGGGATATACCCTGTTCAGGCTCTGTGAGCCATCACTGAGACAGCAGGGAGATTTTTTTCAGTCAGGCCCAAGACTTGATAACATTGCGACAGATAAAATAGAATTTTCAGAATGTTGTAAATTACATTACACCCAGAATGATTAAATAAAATTGTAAGTGCAAACAAAACTAAAGGGCATTTCCTTAAACAAGGATGGAGTTGGGGATGGGGTGGGGGGAATACAGAGAAACATTAGAAAGCATTACTTCACGCACACAGAGTGGGCAACATGTGGACAAGGCTAGCCAGTGAGGATCTAGAAGCTACAGTAGCACTGTTTTCAAAACAGGACTGCACAGATCCCTGAGGGAGAATGGCATTGAGGTTTGCATGAGCATGGGAAACATTTTGGCTGATAAGCTTTAATGTGTGTTATATCTGTACTCAAACTGGGTATAGTCCCTGCTGTGCAGTAGAAGAAGGGGACAAAATAGACTCTAAATCCCTTCCATCACTGCAGTACTATGTTGCAGTGTAATTTCACAGTGCTGGGTGGCATTGTGGTGTTCTAGTGTGTAGAGCACTGGCTTGGGAACCAGAAATGGACAGGTTCAAACCTGAGCTGAGCCAAAAGCTCACTGTGTGATATCGAGCAAATCAGTTTCACACTGTTCATGTCCACCAGCTGTAGAAATAGGTAGAGGCAGGACCCCACAGAAAACAAGATGTTGCATCTCCTAGAAAAATAAATTATGAAAAAATGTTGCTCCAGATGTTTCAGATGTGTCGCAAAATACAAAGGCACCTTCCTCCGTTTTACCTTTGTGTCCTACACATTCTCCGTTTCTAGAAAATAGTCAGTGACACTTCCCCTGGATCCAAGGACAGTAGTACTGGAGTATTTCACACCAGCCTTAGAAAGTGTGGCAACTCAGGCTTCTCAATATGATTATCTAGCACTGAGTTTCCAAAACCAGCCCCCAGTCCAACAATGGGCTAAAAACAGATTCAGTTTATGAAGTTGAAGATCCTGATACATAGTGCTAGGATTGAAAGAAAAACTGAGAAAATGTGGACCCTAACTATTTCCAGCCCTGTTTAATCAGTTTAATTAAGGTGAGCAGAAAATCTCCCAACTACCTGCATGTATTGTTACCCTTATGAGAAATGGTAGATTATGGTATGTTATAACTGACATATCTTCCCAGCATATCCTGTCCTTACAAAATGGGTTATTTTCACCACAAAGGCTAGAAAATACATGTGACTTCAAAGCTTTTGTAATGTGATTGTACCACAGCTCCCAGCATTCCCCTTGTCTCTCAACTGCTTCATGTGTATCACCTGGGCTGGAAGCACAAGCCTGAGCTCCCACAGATTGCTAGCAAGTCTTATGTTCAGGTAAGGAAACCATTCCCCTAGTTTGCTCAAAACTGATCGTGGTGCTGAATTTTGGTACATTATAAAACTGGAATGGGGAATCCTGCCTCCTTATTGACTAGCGCCTGTGTGTAAATGCAACACGGTATACACATGGGTCTCACACAAGCTCTGCCATTGTGTGAAACAGGGCGCGAATGAGAAGGAGTGAGATGCATGTAAAAAAAACACAAAAAAACTCCTTACCTCATTTTATAATCACGGTAAGGTGATTTTGATTGGGAGGGGTTACTACCTAGGAATTCCACCCCCTTGGGGAATATCACTCTCCTTGGATTGTGCTGTTTTGTGCTTGGGGGTGGGATTACCTGACAGTTAACCACCCACCATCACTGCGCCTTACCTTTTAATTACAAAACCAAATCAGTAATTCCCCCTCTCTGATTGGCTGGGACCCATGTGGACAGCGGAAGGTATTCACATGGGTCATGTGCTTCCTGTTGTTGTGAGATGCAGGAGCATGTACATGGGAGCAGCCACTACATTTTATTTACATTCTTTAAGCTTACAGAAAAGGAGAAGCAGTTTACCATGTTTCACAACTCCGTGAGGGGTTACCAATCAGTAATCACACCCTCCTCCTGCGCTTTACTGCTAAATTATAACATGGTTAGAAAAAATCCTAAAAGCTGATAGGCTGTCAGTCTTCTACTCATATTCAGTATATTGCCTTTGATCAGAAATGAGTTTCAAGATTAGCAATATCTCAACACTTTGACTCCATTTCATAGTCTCAATAATGCCCTCCAGGGTGTAGTATATCATGGAATACCATCAATTCTTGGGTGGTTGAAGTCACTTGACTTTGCCTCTTGCCTCACAGTGCACCCAAGGCATAAGGATATCCCATGATAATATCGGGAACATGTCAATTTGCTATGGGCAATTCGCCCTGCAACAGTTTGCTCCCTCTCTCCTGTCGAAATGGAATACCGCAGCATGATTTTATTTATATTTTTTGACCCCCCTAAATTAATAACTTACCTTATACTGGGAAATGCTCACTTTCCTGTAATGGTTCCCGAGATCTGGAGGGAGCAAACTGTCATGGGACAAATAGTCTGTAACAGATTGTTGTGTAGCCTGATATACCGCACCCTGTCTGGTATTACTGCTTAAATCTAAGGCTGATGCATTAATTAAGCAATAAGTCACTACCAGGAGTAATCTTTTTTTATACTGTTTCATTTATTCATGTTACACCTGAACATGTAAAACACAAACAGGGAGATGGCAGTGTTTTACAATACAATAATTATGTCTGTAAGCAATTAATAAATCATTCTTTGGTTATCCTACACCTTAAAGAAAGTAAGGTTTACTGGCAAAGAAGTGGAATCAAGCTGAACCCTTCTTCAAAGGCATCCTACACCCTATGGAACAAAATACCCAAGGGGTTATGGTAATGGTCTGTTACTCACCCTCCGGGGCATAATGTGGCATGAGGCATAGTCGAATGCCACATTTATTCATTTAAACTTCTTTATTATATCACATTTTTCACATATAATCAGCTTTTACAATACTAGTATGAGGGTTACCCTCAGATGAGCAGGGGTGAACAGTCATTACTTTAACATAGCAGCATACCTGTCTATATGAATATCAGTGAACTGATAACCATATACATAAAAACTTCTGTATAACTTTTAAAATAAAATAAAATACTATCGAATGTGACTTATCTTGTGAGCTCTTTCTTTTACCAGGATTCCATGTACACATGTTCATATTCAAGTTTCACCCCATTGCAATTCGTGATAAGACGTGATAAGATTAAGGGGAGCAATGGGGTGGAGCGGGTGGGATAAAACCCCATATGGACAATAGGTCCTGCAGCAGATTGGGAACTCCAGGCAAACTAGATGGACATTTGGTCTTTTTCTGCCATTATTGTCTATGTTATATGTTTCTAAGACTGAATGTCCATTTACCTCCTCCATCCACTCCAGAAGTGGCAGCATGCCTGAAATTGTTCCCTATGGAGTCTGAGGTCTACTGTTATCCCTTCCATCTGTTTAAGGAATTTTAGTAGCTCTATCAGTTCTACTGTAGGGGAGTGAAACGTCAGCACTTTTCTAGTGATACTTTTACAGGTCGCCGCACTCAAGATCTCAAAGAAGGACTTCCTTTTATGGCTGGCAGCAGTATCCCCGACAGCAGACGCCCACATTTCAGTTCTGTTTGGACCCCCATTGGGCTCTTGATCTTGGCTGCTACCTCTTTTCAGAATGGGTGTATAATGGGACACCTCCAGAAAATGTTATTTAAACATATTTTACCAAATGAACAAACAGAACCCGAGAAGGCTTGTTTCCAGTTGTCACCTGGGGGAAGAGGGGTAACATAGGACAGCAGAGGAAATACATACATAGTGCAACAGAGAAGCATTTACATTACATTCCCGTGAAGTAATACATATATACATACTGCAGCAGAGATACATTTACCGGATTTTCCCAATATAGGTACAATATGCAGATAAGCATTAACCTTATTTACACATGAAGTAACTGGTGAATAAATAGAGCAGCTGTGGTACATTATAGAGTGGTAGCTAGGCTATCCTATTAGGGCTGGGCCCTATGTGAGTTTAGGGGCAATTATGGCAGGACAGAGGAGACTTGTAGTGTGCTGTGACCAGGCTCTTAGCTGAATGGAAGGTGGGGGTGGGGGGTGGCAGTGAGTTTAAACGGAAGGCTGTTCCAGATGTTCAGAGGCTGTACCTGATGGAAGCCTGTCCCAAGTTGCGCTTACACCATGGGAGAAAGAATCTGCTACCTTCTGATCTGAGGGAGTATAGGGTAAATTTGAGGAGGGGGAGAAGAATTGGTCCACCAAGGCCACATAAGTTATTGTCTTACTGAGGGAGGGGCCCAACTTAGTTCATTGTGCATAGAACAACAGTGGATGTGGGAATAGCATTCCAGGATGAATCTGCAGAGGAAATTAAATACTGTGGTAAGTTTCACTAAGGTCATTGAGAAGGCTCCAGAGTAGACAATGACACCATAATCCAATAGTGGGAGGACCACGTGTTCGATCACCAGTTCTCTGGTAGCGAGGAGTAGGCAGCTCTTTACTTTATATAGATCACCTAGTTTAACAAAGTATTTGGCTACTGTGTATGCCACATGGCATTGTAGTTGAGATGCTGGTTGAGAGAGAGGCCTAAGAATTTGTAAGAGGTAACTCAGTCCAAGAGGTCGCCACTGATATTCAGAGTCCAGGGTAAAGCTTCAATGAGGTAGGGGAGGAGTTCAGTCAGGGTCTAGGGCCGAACTGCATGGAGACTGCTTTCTTTTGGTTCATAGTTAACTGATTAGCTTGGAACCATCTTTAAACCTTACATAAATCTTGTTGCAGGACCTGCTCGATGGAGGAGTTGGAAGGGTGAGAGGAGTAGATAATGGTACTGTCTGCGTAAATATGAATACTACATGCAGATAGAGTGCTGGGAAGGTTGCTGATAAAGAATGAGAAAAGTGAGAGCCCAGGATAGAACCTTGAGGGACCCCAGGGGTGATCAGCAGGCAGGGAGACATAGTTGGGCCTAGTCTGACTGACTAGGTTCGCTTGGACAAGTAGGACTGGAACCAGTGGAGGGTAGGGTTGAGACACTTGAGGATACAAGTTTGTTGAAGAGGCAGTGGTCCATTGTATCAAAGGCTTTGGCGAGGTTTATAAAGATTGGTCCCATGCTCCTGGTCACATCCATGTGAGAGTGGATGTGATATGCCTCTAGAGGGTGATTGACCATCTGCACAACACCAGGACTGACTTATTGCTATTATAACAAGCATTTGCCAGTGCCAAATGTTGACTTGCTGGCATTGGCATTGGTAAAGCGGGAGTTAGAGAGATGCATAATAGGAACGGCAA
Organism: Neoceratodus forsteri; assembly: GCA_016271365.2. Lineage (NCBI taxonomy): Eukaryota > Metazoa > Chordata > Ceratodontiformes > Ceratodontidae > Neoceratodus > Neoceratodus forsteri. The sequence continues at coordinate 152,691,263 of CM028134.1, forward strand.
TGAAGTATTGAAGTAACGCCAACCCCACCCCCACACTGCAGAGACTGAAAGGCATTGGGGGTGTGCTTTTGGGTCATCGGCCATAATGCCAATGTCATTCCACCTCACCCCACCCTGCAGACACCGACAAATGTCGCGGTGTGCTTTGGGGTCTTCAGCCCTTATGCTCATCCCATTCCATAAGGAAATAAGCTGAGATGGGTGCAGTATAGGAGAATGGGGTGAACGTTAGGGCCGAAGATCCCAAGTCACATCCAGACACCTGTCAGTCTCTACAGGGTGGGATGTTATGGTTGGAAACCCTAACACTCCAGGTGTTTGTTGGTATTTCCACTCCAAATTTTCAACATGGGCTTTTTGGGACCCCACCTCATGAACAATGGCACCATCATTGTGTTACTCAATCCTGAAAGGTGATTTCACACAGCAACTGCACCATTTGGCACCACAGGTGCGGAAACATATTTCTGGCAGGATGTGAAAAATGACTGCTGTACTGTTCATGAAGAGGTGTGAAAAAATGGCAATTTTGAAAATCTGGAGTGCAAATAACAAAAACTGGCCAAGTTAAGAGCGTGCATAGAAACTGTGCAGTGTACGCCCGTAACGCAATCATTTTTTGGAATTTTTCCACCAATTTTCAGCATGGGCATTTTGGGACCTCCCCTCAAGAACAGTGACACTGTGATTTGTTAATCTGTCCCAGAAATTGATTTACAGTGACCGTGCCATTCTGCGCCATAGGTGCAAAAACACATTTTGGGCAGGATGTCAAAAATGACAGCTGTACTGTTCATATGGAGGTGCACAAAAGAGTGAAAATATTAAAAACTGGCGAAGTTATGAGCATGCATACATAATGCACAATGCACGCCCATAACGTGGTCATTGTTTGGAATTTTTTCACCATATTTTCAACATGGGCTTTTTGGGACCCCACCTCATGAACAGTGGTACTGTCGTTTTGTTACTTGGTCCCAAAAGGTCATTCCGTGCAGTGACGATGAAATGACCTTTTGGGACAGAGAAACGAAATGACAGTGACATGTTCATGAGGTGGGATCCCAAGAACCCCATGTTGAAAATCTGGGTCCAAAATTCCTGAAAATGGCTGCGATAGCAACCTAACTTGAAACCCCCCCATTGACTCTGATTATACAGCGCTTACCGGATTCCTCACTTCGCAGTTTGGCTTTGAAGAGTGCAGACGCATCCTGATCCAGAGAAGATTGCTGCTGCCAACCTCTGGAGGTAAGTATGGGGTGTGTGGTGCAGTTAGGTGGGTGATCAGAGGGAGGGTTGGGATGGGGAAGGGGTATGGGAGACACAATGATGGACCGTTTTCTGTTTAGAGGTAAAAAAATAAACTTCGAGGGACTGTTTTATTTATTTTACAGGGGAAAAAAATTAAAGGCATTTAGGCACACTGGGGTGGGCTCCCAGTGTGCCACAACAGTGTGTGTGTGGGGGGGTGAGTGCATGCCGACACGGGGAATAGGCACCCCGATGTTGGCAAACAACACAGATAGGTTTGACCTGGGGGGGCGCGGCATTTAGGCATATTGGGATGGGCTCCCAGTGTACCACAACAGTGTGGGGTGGGAGTGCATGCTGACACAGGGATTGGGCACCCCGATGTTGGCAAATAACACAGGCGGGTTTGGGCTGGAGGGGCACATCCGACACAGGGAGTGGGCATTCCAGTGTCGGAAACATTAAACCATGATTTCAGTACACTGGGGTGGGCTACCAGTGTGCCACATTAATGGGAGGAGGGGGATACATACCGACACGGGGACTGGGCACCCTAATGTCAGCTTTCTGGGGAGTGTGTGGCGGACGGCAGGAGCTGCCATATTTATTGAAATGTTTCACCAGGAAAGGTGCCCTAAAACAAATGATTTACTCCTGAAGCAAAGCTTGGCACCAAGTACTTGGCAGCAGTAGCTGACCTCTTGCTCCTGGAGCACGGCCCAGGGACCGAGTGCTCGGCTGCAGGAGCTGACAAGGTTGCGGGGAAGGGAGTGCCGCTTCAATGACGAAACTGTTCATTATTGCAGCGGTACATTTCTTTCAAATTTTTGCCTCTCTTTGAAGTTTTCTGTCATCACCATCATGCTCACTGATTGGCGGCTGAGGAACGCACCCACTAAAGTGTCCCCTGCATTGGCCACAACACTGACACGCCTCTGAAATGTGCTACTACTGCAAGATGATGCTTGCGTTTGCACGCAAACCAACATAATAAAAATGGGAATTTTAAATAGTGTCATACCTTGTTCAGCATGTCTGATTATGCTCTGCATTACATGTATGTTAAGAGATTAACATAAGGCTGATAAAATTCTTACAGAAAGCTCTCTTTCTCATAATATTTTAATGTAATCCCCTCCTAAAAGAGGGCTTACCTTTGGCTCTCCCTGGAGCACTGCTGTTGCCTTCCTTTGCACCGCTCCTTCACCCTGGTCCCAGTCCACACTGTAGCTGTGGGACACAGGGCTAAACTGAACACTGTTGTTTGTTCTGTGGCTTTGTTCATCACCCTTCTCACTGTGGCCAGTGTGCCGCTTCCTCTTTTCACTCAATCAGACCCTGGACTGCCTTCAGCATCGAGAAGCCCACATCAAGGAGGTTGCTCAGTTTCAAGCAACTCTCAAAGCTACACAAAGTGCAAAACCACTCCTCCCCTGGAAGCACAACATTTGAGGACACTCAATAGTGCTCCTCTGTCAACAGTTCACCCCCCCAGTCCCACCAGATGGCAGCAGGGATTGGGAGGTAGTAATCCTAATGGCCAGAAGCCACACCAAGGGACAGAAACATGTTAAAATAGAAGATAGAGTGAAAAACTACAAGAGCAGTCATGTTTGTAGTTTCTGTAGCCCCAGGACTACTGAAAGGGGGATTAGAGGACACATAACCTGGCTCAGAATGTTGGGTATTCCCGTGTTTAGCTTTGTAGAGCCAACCAGTAGCAGACTAGCTCAGTTCTGCAAAAAAAGCTAAATTAGTACATCCTGTCCCTGTGAAACAGACATCAATTTGGTTGCTAGCTCAGCTCTGCAAAACAGCTAAATTGCAAGCTGGCTCAGGACTTGTGTACATACTTTTCCCCAGAAACTGACAGCCACTGAGAGGCAATGGTTTACTATAATGAATAATGCATAATATGCTAGCCAGTGATATCTGATCCCTGGATTTCTGCACAAGGGAATTACATGTGCAGTAAGAGCCAATTTTGTCTGGTGGACACAAGGAGAAAGACCTGAACAATGCCAAACCTCCTGCCCTGAGCTTGGTAAGTTATCAGGACCTGTCCTGACAGAAGGTTTAAGTTGCATGAGGCCCTGAGTGATTGCCTCCTCCTTGGGGGTTGGTGAAGGCAAGTCCCTTGTGGGATGAAGAGGGCACTGGAAACCAGCACAGTGCACACTCCTCACCACAAGGAAGTGCACTGGGTCCACCACACCTGTACCATCACCTACATCTGCAAATCTCAGGGAGACCTCTCAACAGAGCCATCCTGGGGAGTCTGCTAAGGTCGTGAGTACTGGGTCAGTACCCCTCCAATTCTTCTGCTAGTCAGCAACAAATAAGAGTAAATTATTCTGCTGGTCAGGAACATGTAAGAGTAATTACTGGACATTTCTGTGTGATTATTTCTCAAAGCCCATTTACAGAACTGCAACAGCCAAGAGCAAATTAGCAGTTGTGTTGAATAATTTGTTTGGAATCTCCAACCAGCTTTCAGTTGGTACTGTACCATGGTCCAACATCAAGCCTGCAATTGCCCACTGTGTGCACAGAATTAATGGACTGCATTGGGAGCTCCCAAGGGACTTTGGGGTACTGGTGCACCAGTGGAGGAAACAATAAATACTGTGTGGGTACTCGCACCCCACCACCCTCCCAAAGATGCCAGCCCTAATGATGTGTGGTTCCATCCCCTTTCAAGTAGGTTTCCTTGGGTGAGCCACCAGGTTCCCCCCTAGTCCAAGATACACCCCTACTGCCTAATCAGGTCACCCACTAATCTTAGATACAGTCCCACAGTACACTGGTAACCCTGTTACTAGGTGCAGTACAACACAGTAAACTTATAAGGGAAATGAACAACTCCCTAAGCTGCTCTCTCCCAGCCTTTAAATCCAACCCCCAGTGGCTAGAACTATATGAGTTGCACCTGCAGACTTTTCCTCCAATTGCAGGACAAGTGTTCCCTATAAATTAGCAGAACACTGGGAGGAGGGGTGGGGAGGGTGGGTTTTGGGCAGACACTCGACTCGAGAGAGAGTGTATCAGCTCTGTGTCTCCCCTCCAAGCCCAGCAGCCCAAGAACCAGGCCCCAGAAAATCCCACCAAACAGGTTTTAAATCAGAAGAAATAGGCCTCCACCAGTGCAGCCTGTTACACAGTGAAACATCCAACAAATGAACCCACTTACAGCCACCAAATCAGTTTTCAAACTTTCAACAGCCCCCAAAACAATACCCTGCTAGCCCCTTAGAAGTAAGAAAGAAAATAAATAATCTTCTACCAAGTAAAATCCACAAGAACTCTGTGAAAACAACAAGCAGCAGCTACTGTCCTGGAACACAACTGATCCTGTCCCCTTCCAGTTCCTTTATGCCTTTAAATGGAAGAGATTCTCCATTTGGTGTCAGGGCAAGGGGTTGGACACTTCGTCCTGCCCATTGGCTAGCATTTGGACTACCTGTGGTCCCTTTCTCAGCTAGGGCTTCAGTCAACGACCCTTAAGGTGCACCTGGCAGCCATCTCTGCTTACTGGGTGCGGGCCAGGAAGCAGTCGGTGGCGCAGGAGAAGGTGGTCTGGCATTTTTTTAAAGGCTTAGATCACATATCCCCTCCAGTGTGAGAACCTCCACCTCCATGGAATCTACTGCTGGTATTGGCCAAGCTCATGGGCAGGCCATTTGAACTGATGCACAGGTGTGATATCTCCCACCTGTCGTGGAAGACCGCCTTCTTGGTGGCTATCACGTCAGCCAGAAGGATGGAAGAGCTCCAGGCGCTTTCCATGGAGTCTCCATATCTGGTCTTCCACAGGGACAAGGTTGTCCTTCACCCCCACCCGAAATTCCTTCCAAAGGTGGTGTCGGAGTTTCACCTGAATCAGGTGTTGACTCTGCCGGTGTTCTACCCCAATCACACCTCGGAGACCGAATATAGGTTCCATACTCTGGACCCTAGAAGAGCACTTGCTTATTATAAGGAGCAGACGACTGAAGTTCGGGGAAAGGTTCCCCAGCTTTTTGTCACCTATACTGAAGCCACACCTGGCAGACCTGCAGCCAAGTGGACGATAAGCAGGTGGGTCACCTCCTGCATAGATCTCTGCTATAGGCTGGCAGGAATGAAGCCACCCAGAGGGATAAGAGCTCATTCAACCCACCAACCGCTGCTTCGGTGGCTGCTTCTAGGGACGTCCCTATCCAGGAAATCTGCAGGGCTGCTACCTGGAAGTCAGCACACCTTTATTTCCCATTACCACATTGACCTAGAGTCACGCCGGGATGCTGGTTTTGGGATCTCAGTTCTCCAGTCCTTATTCCCCAACTAAGTATAAGTGGGTGCACACCTTGCCTCCCTCATCTCGGAGAACTGCTAGGAGTCTGCCAAGAAGTGTGAATTGAACAACATATCCATGTCCCTAGAAATACAGGTGACTCACCTGTAACAGGAGTTCTGGGAGTGGTATATGTTGTTCATCCATACGACCCACTCGACCTCCCCGGCTTCGACACGCAGCCTGGCTCCCAGTGAGCTAGGTCTGGCGTCATGGGGCGGAGATGAGGGTTTTACCACCCGGGTGGGTGGGAGGAGCCAGCTTGAAGACTTTCCGGCACATCTTAAAGCGGCAAGGTACCTGCCAAGAAGTGTGGATGAACAACATATACCACTCCTAGAACTCCTGTTACAGGTGAGTAACCTGTATTTTTTGGTGGCCTCAAGGTCCAGAATTGTATTTCCTAGACCTTTTGTGTTTGCACTCATGGTCTTCTACATTTTGTTACCAATGTGCCTACCACCCCACCCCCACCCCCATTTCCTATTTGCCCTTCCTGATTTTCCCCTTTCTTTTTACAGCTTGTGTTCTCAAATGCTTTCATTTTAACTGCTCTGCTGTTTTGTTTGTTTTGCACACTGGAGGATTTTCCTCCCTTCAAGTCCTCCCTTCTTTCCACTTCAATCTGTGGTAGGAGCAGTTTATGCCTCCCTGATTTTATTTTGCCTCCCCCTTGGGCTAGTTTATATGTTCATCAAAGTAACATTTAAACCATCCACTGAGGATTGTGATTCTCCAAACAGGCAGATGCAGGCTATCGCCCCTGTATAGGCCCTTATTCCCCACCCCGGTAGGTTCTCAAGTCCCCAGTGTAGCCAAACTCCTCCTCTCTATACTCCTTTACTCCTTTATTTTGCTTTCCTGATTTATACACCCCTTTTCCTTTGCCTTGTCCTCACCAATGTCTTCTTACGTCTCTGCCCTAGGGGAGTTTACTCCCCCCGAGCCCTCCCTCCTTGCTGCTTCATCATTGGGGGGGGGTGGCTGTTGTTGCCTCCCTTGGTTTTACAGCCTCCCTGCTTTGGCTAGTTTAAATGTTCATCCAAGTAGCATTTAAACCTACTACTAAGGACTGTGGTCCCCTTGCAGGAAGGATACAGACCGTCTCCCCTATAGAGGCCCAGATCCTCCCAGCTTGACTCCTAGTCCCCAGTGCAGCCACAGCCCGCCTCCATGCACCATAATTTCAACCAGTTCTTAAATGCGCTGGTATGGAGTTCCCTTTCCTCTTCCCAGCTGTATACAAGTAACACCGTGGCAGAAGCCACCATTCATGCCATCTGCTTGCGGCCCCTCCCCAGCTCACTGAAATTTCCTTGCACTACCCCTACGCTGTTCCCTTGCCAGGTTATTTGTCCTCCCATCTCCCTTTGCCATAGCGATCCTTTGGATATACTCTCCATCCCTCCAAGTCCAAGCCCATCTCAGGCACTTCACCTTCCTCTTCTCGCTCCAAGTCTATCCCCCTAACAATAGTCCCCCACCAGCAGTTGCTTCCTCCTTGGTTAGGGGCCTCTTCTTTCCTTCCTCGTTGGGACCTCCCCTTCAGAGACACCCCACTTACTCCCTTCCCACTGCTACGGGTGCCTGCTTTCAGCTGCCCCATCCTGCTAGTGTGGCAAAGGAATTCTGCAGTGGTACAGGCTGAGGAGCATGTACCCTTCCTACCACCACTCCTGGAGCCCAGCAAGCTTCAACCACCCTGCCTCTGCCTAGGCATCCTCTGGGGAGCCGATGGTATACTTGGTGGCCCTCGGTGGGGCAGAGGCTCCTCTGCATGCTTGTCAGTGTATCTTCTAAAGAAAAGTCCCTGGTTGTCTAGTAGACTCCCTTCCTTTGCCTGATGCCTGCATTGTGTGAAAAAAAAAAATCCCTGATAGACTGGTGGACCCCCATCCCAGTCCCAGTATCTTTGATAGTACATTGACATCCCCATCACCATTCCCGGACAGCGGCTGGTCCTTACCCTTTGCCTACCTACACTACTGACTGACATCAACGTCCCGCAGTTCCACCCTTGCTATTGAAGTTAGTGTGTCGGTATTGTACTTGTGTGGATACAGTATTGATACAGTGGCTTCAATAGCAAGTGTGGACTTGCGGAATGTTTACAGTGACAGGCAGCAGAGGTGAGCAGAAGGTAAATGCTGGCTGCTGTGTCGGGCTGGGGTGGGCTTGGGGTATCCACAGGACTACCAAGAATTCTCAAACTGGGGTGGGGGTCTAGTAGACTACTGCAGAGTTATAATTTCCTGAAATGATTGGTTAAGAGAGGGGACCACTGGACTACCAAGGATTTTTATGGGGAGTGCAAGTCAGGCTGCTTGTATGCAGTTAAAACATTCATCCTGGATATGTTACTTAATGCTTCTTTGGTAGCCTGTTTACACTTCAGGAAGCACTTAAGATACCAGCTCGGGGGGGGGGGGCGCTGTGGAGCCTGAGCTGAGAAGTTGCACTGCATTTTAGCCTTGTGGATTGCTGATATATAAGCAATAGGACACGAAAGGGTGTGTATTAGACACTTTAACACATGGCTAGGAGGCGTAGTGAGGCACGAGGCCACCGGCATAGGGAGAGGCATCACCAGTAGAAAACAGAAAGTTGTTATCCCTCTGTACAGACAGCTGGTGAGACCCCATCTGGAGTATTGTGTGCAGTTCTGGAGACCCAATCTCCGCAAGGACATAGACAAGATGGAAGCTGTCCAGAGGAGGGCAACTAAAATGGTGCAGGGTCTGCACCAGAAGACATATGAAGAGAGGCTAAAGGAGCTTAATATGTATAGCCTCGAGGAAAGGAGGGAGAGGGGGACATAGTAGAAACTTTCAAGTACCTCAAGGGTATAAACAAAGTCCAAGAGGCAGCATCTTTCAAAAAAAGAGTTGTGCAAGAACAAGGGGGCACAAGTTGAAGATGGGGGGGGTGGCTCAGAGGTAATGTAAGGAAGTATTTTTCACAGAGAGGGTTGTGGATGCATGGAACGGCCTTCCGGAGGAGGTTGTGGAGTCAAAAACAGTGGTTGAATTCAAGCATGCATGGGACAGCCATAAGGCAATTCTTGGGGGTGGGGGTAGAAAGAAGTAGGCTGCTGGTTAACTAGGATCTGCAGCTTATCCATTAGGTAGGGAAATGGGCAGACTGGGTGGGCCAAGCGGTCCTTATCTGCTGTCAAATTCTATGTTTCTATGTTTCACCAGAGGGTGGTGGGATTTGGGGAGTGAGCTCAGAACTGTTCCTGTATTTAATCCATTCCTTTCCCCCATCCAGAGCTTGTTCCTGTCCCCGTAATACATATCCCTTGTGTTTGAATTGCAATTTATTGTGTTTTGCATATTGTTTTGTTTGCATGCATAGAGTATAGGAGGTTGTGTATAATCGAAAGGGTCCCGTGTCATGAGGGTGGGAGTTACATTCATTTCCTGTGGGGTAGTACCCTGATAGCCATCTGTCAAAAGGATCCCCATAGGTGGAGGTACTGCACCATTTTACGATTACCTCCAATACCAAAATGAGCCCAGGTGCCATTCACCCGAAGGCCTTATATACTGTGCTCAGGTACTATTGGACAGGCATTGGCTTACAACTTTCGGGTGGGGTTGAGGGGTTACATTATGATTACAGAATATATAACGTCAGTTGAATCAGGCTAACTAAAGCTGTCTTAAAAATTAGTTTTCAGGCTCTTTGAGCAGTGGTTTCAGGTGTGCACTATGTTATATGTGTAATTCAATGTTGACCACTATCCTAGTAGCACCCTTGTTTAAATATAAAACTATATGTAACCCCTAGGTGGCGCTACCCCAAGGGCTACTAACCCTGCCTGCTTGGCTAGTAGCAGGCTAAGGGGCCTGGGTACTGAAACGGATGCCTCCAACTGGAGGACAGGGTTGTTAGTAACAAGGCTAACCTAGGTACAGCCCTCCGGGACACTGTAACTCCCCCTCTTTCCCCTCTAGCGGCCTAGCAATATGCAACAAACACTTTCACAGTAGCCCCTATTCAGCATACAAATCCCCACACTGTTTGCACTTACCACCAGGGCTGGCCCCACCAGTTCAACCCTGGAGACCCTCTGTAAAACAAGGTTAGGCACAGCAAATAACAACAGTAAAGTGCTTTTGGTACAAACTAGAACCACAGTCAAATTAGAGGCAAAAAGAGTTAGATTTGATTTATTCAGGGGACTTGAACAAGGGAGGGGCGTAATCAGGTTGATTGATTCTATAACCGATCTAGTCAGGCAATTATGCATACACTTTTTAGTCCCTCAACACAGTCACACACACGCTGGCTACCCAGTTGGTGAGATAGGCTAGCCTGATGCGTTGCCCGGGGTAGGCTGGCATCACAGCTGGTTGGGGCTCTGTGATAAAAAGAAAAAGCAGGTACAACCACACACAATTTGTAATCCAGAGCCAGGAGGCTCAGTTCGTGATGATTAGACAAAACAATTAAATCAGATGACACACTTTGATTGAGCTGTTGTTGCAGGGAGCTACCCTGGTGTTTACTCACGGTACCCAATACAGGACACAGGATGGACGAAATGGAGACTGCAGGATGACTTGCTGGTTTGCCAGGAGAAGCAGGGCCCACACAATTCAATGTGGTGTCATTCCTGTTTGTGATGTTGAGCAGGGGACTTATCCCCAGGCAGGTCTCTCAGCGATGGTCTTCTCTGTGGCGTGACTAGCTGGCTAGGCCAAAGTGTGGAGGCCCAGACCAGCTGGAGATGAATGTGGATTCAGTCTGGTAGGTGCTGGATGCAGCTTCCAGCAAGCAAGGCACAATTAAACACTGGGGAACCAAATCACGACCCAGTAATAGCAAACAACAAATTTATAGTAAAGCAATCACCATACCACTAAACGGATAGCAGTCCGGTTGCAATATCAGTGTCTCTGAGCAAAACCGGGAGTTCTGTGGTGAATGGATGTCCTGACAGGCCGATCGCATACAGCAAATCTTCGGTCTTCTTCAGGTTTAAATCTGGTCACTCTTCAGTGGCTTTGTCACACTCCAATTCGGATACAGTCCGATTACTAAGCCTTTCAAAAGATTCCATCTCGAGGGACAGCAGGCAGACAGGCCAAACTCAGCCTTTCCACCAATCTCCCGTACGAACTATGCAGAAGCAGCTGCTCAAATCACTTGAGCTGTTCACTCTCCAAACTCTACCTCCAGACTGACTCACTGCAGCAGGCAGCTTGGGAATTTCCCTTTGGTCCAAAAGGTTCGATTCGTTGATTCATCTGTCTGTCAAAAGCAAGGGCTCCCCCCTCCAGGTGCATTTAGGCGCCAAAGTCTCAAAACTACAATCCCTACAGAAATTCACTCCCAAAAGACCCCTGGGGACAGACTCCATTTTAGGGTCCCCAAAGGTACTGATTGGCCCATTCTGGCAGTCCAGGACCAAGATGGTGGTGATAAACAGAACTGTCCATGCTGCAAAGAAGGCAGGTTAGACAAACTACAATATCATTACTATTACAACAGATAATCAGCAAATAAGTACAGCTTCTAACAGAGCTCCCTCTGTGCAACTAGCGATGGCAGAACGGAGCGATTATCTGGCAGCCCAGGTGGGACTCGAGCATAGAAACACTCAGCCCCCTCTCAGATTAAATAAGCACCACATTATAGGCAGCTCTTAAAGAAACAGAGCACAGAGGCATTAAGGCAGTCTCATACAAACACTTTTAAAACGCTAAGACACAGGATACCAGCCTGGCAGTGGGCATTTAGGCACACCCAATGAAGACTTTAGGAAACCCCCATTTGTAGGGGGGTTACATATAACACATGGATTGCAAAAAATGAGAAATATAGCTTTGAGTCTGTTAACTTTGGGTGGAGATAGTCATAAAGGGAAGGATAGATAAATAAAGGTGGCTAGCTACTGCAGCTAGATAGCCACCAATGACGCAGAGTGCAGTGGCTTCTGATGTTGGGAATGATGCTAAGAAACACCACGCTCCTATATTAGGGAAGGTTCACCCATATTGGTGGCTGCCATTTCTACGCCTGGCATCGCGACTCCCGGGATGGAGAGCTTTGAAGCCCTGTCCCGGGAAATAGTCATGTTTTGCAGGGGGGTCTGCCCCCCCAATGTGGAGGCCTTTGCCCCTGCACCCCACAACTAAATATAACCTCTTCCGGGGTGGGCATGCCCTGGAGGGGGTAGAAATTGAGTGGGCGCAAAGGGTGGCATGACTGAGGGGCGATCTAAAATCAAGATGACCCCTGTTATTGTCGCCCTTATTGTGGCACCCTAATTGCAGCGACACAATTCCAGTTGCCGTTCTAATGGTATACCATTAGGGAACACATGTGTGGCCCCAACAAAGCAGTGTTGCAGTCAAAGTTGTAGTCAATAGTATGTATTAGGAAAATCCTCCTAAAACTAGCTTCCCTGCCACTCTTTATTTATTTATTTAATTTTTGTTGACCGGGTAAGTGCACTAGACAGATCCTGCCTATTTTCAGGCACGACCCGGGGGAAGGGGATACAGATGAATGCTAACTGACCTTGAACCAGATTAAGCTGTTGGTGGTATTTTTAGTGAATAAGGGAAATTTGGCCAGGACACCGGGGAAATTCCCCTACTCGTCAGAGGGGGAACCTCTCTCCAAGATGCACCCTTGCCTTCTGAGGAGGGAGCTATGGAGGTGGGAGACTTGGTCTCAACTCCTACCTCTGATCTTATGGAGACCTCGACTACACCTAATGAAGTTTTGCCAGTTATTGCTACTGCTTCTGCTTTGAGTTCAGACAATAATATTCAGGCTGCTATGCCTGGACCTAAGCTCACTCACTCTGGAATGGACATACAGACTTCCGTGCCTACAGCTGCAATACCGAAGGATTTTTCCTCCTCCAACCCAGATGTTCCCTGTTTGGAAGAAAAAGAGATCTAGGAGCGTTTAGCTACGTCGGAGCGCCGTTTTGCTAGTGCGAAATTGAAAATGAATTGAGAACTACAGCGACTGAGAGCAGACAAGTTAGCTGCTTCTTCAGCTGGGTCTGGTGTTTCTTGGGACCTGCACACTGTGACACCTCCACTGACTGTTGTTGCAACAGGCTTAGACTCTTCTAGCGAGTTTATAGACGCAGCCTTACAGCCCGATTCCCTGATGACTACAGTGAGTACTGATTCAGCTTTACCTACTACTACTGATTTGCCACCTGTACGGCTATCTCCTCTGGTATCTGAACCCCCTGTTGTGGAACCCTGTACAGCTCCTACCTGGACAATAGACTCGGCGTTTCAAGGTGCTGGCTGGGTTCAGGGTCCTGTCACGGGGCAATGGATTTCGGGTCCGTCTCCTATGCAGTCCCCCCGCCCTGAAGATTTCCCGGAGCTACTGAGTACAACAGTTAGATCTAAGGTCTCTCCTGACCCCTTGTGTCTCCCTAAAGAACTGGAGCTTACACAGAACCCTGTGTTAGATTGTTTAAAGGGTTCTCCACCTCGGGCTTCTCTTTCCACAAAATCAACGAAGACTCCGGCTCCCTTACCACTGCAGCCACCCCCAAAAAAACCGGGACCAAGTCGTTCTTATTCCTCTTTATTTAAATTTCTGATCCAGGCTGCTAAGAGGCATAATGCTGTTCGCTTGGCATACCTGGGGGGGTTACCTGAGCCACCAGATTGCGTGTACGTGGCACGCACACTTATAAAGGATTCATTACAATTATTTTCTCATGAAATATATGCGTTGATTCATATCTCAGGTGAATCCACGTTTGATATCAGTTTTCAAACATCTAGGGGCTTGGAGCGTTTTTGGTCGAAGTATAATGCCTTGAGGACTACTGCATTATGGACCCCATTTCAGGCTATTCCCCTTTCCAAACCTGCTTTTAAGAATATTACTATCCTGTTTCGAAATGAGGGGGTTGAGGTGGATGATGTTGTCTACTGGCTGAAACAGCGTTGTGATGTCCAGGGTCAGCCTGAAGCTATTTTGGATACTGAGAATATTTGGGCTGGGGGTTGGAAGGTTAAGGTCTTGTTATGCTCTAATGACTCTGGTACTGTGCATCTACCCAACTCTTTCTTTATAGGTCGAGATAGGGGGGTCCTGTTTTACCCGGGTCAGCCCAAGGCTTGCTACCGGTGTGGTGACCCTGCACATCTTAGTAATGTGTGTGATAAGATGAAATGCAATATCTGTGGGGAATTGGGCCATGTAGGGGCACACTGTTTGAATGAATGTAAGTGTAACCTGTGTGATGAACTGGGGCACATGTTTCAGAATTGTCAACGGGCTGCACATAATCAGGAATTTCATGATGGTGGAGTTGATCAGCGCTTTATTATTACACAAGCACAGAAGGCTCGTCTCCGGACCTCCCTGGTTGTACCTCCTCCTAAGGCAGTACAGCCCTTACTGCAGGCTCTGGTACCTATTGCATCCTCAGGGGTTGTACCTCAGGTGGTTTATTTTTCTGATAACCCCTCAATTGTGATTTCTCCTGTCCCTGATCCTGCCCAGTCTATTTTACCTGTCCTGGACCCTGTCCCAGGCCCAAGTACTAAGCCCCCCCCCGAATGTCCACAAGTGTTATGCACCGGAGGTCGATGAGGAATAACCCTCGGGTTGTGCCATCACCTTTCTGTGGTCTGGAACCCCCTCCTGTGCCCTTATCTAATTCTTTTGAGCTTCTCCAACCCCTTTCTGATGACGCTGGAGGTGAGTCTGACTCTTCCTCCATCGCTTCTTCCCTCCCTGATGGTACCACTGATTCCGAGTTACAACTTGGTACTGGTCTTTCTCAGAAGCGGAAGGCCAGAGTAAAGCTTAAAGGGAAAAAGGTGGTTGGGAAAAGGAAATTGTAAAGTGTTTCTTTGCCTGTTTTAGTGCTATGTCTCACTTTGTTTGCCATACTATTAATGTAAATAGTATGAAGTGTATGGCTAAAAAGGAGATTGATATTTTTCCTTTTTGCTGCTTTTGCCTTTGGGGATTTTTTTGTTACAGGATACAAGGATTCATACTACACACGAGATCCGACAAGCACAACAGGACTGGTTACTGGGTTCTTCTTTTTGGTCGATTGGTCAGGACTCCTGTTCGGGACTGGGAATTTTGATTAATATCCCAGATTTCCATTTGCTCAAATTATTTGATGTAGCCCCTGGTAGGGGGCTCATTTTAGATTTTGTCATTGGGTCCTGTCCCTTCCGGGTGATTAACATTTATGCTCCTCAAACCGAAACTGCACGTATAGCTTTATTTTCTTTACTTCGCTCGTATTTTGCATACCTCTTTTCAGGTATTATTTGCTGGTGATTTTAATTGTGGCTTGAGTCTTCAGGATAAGAGCTCCTTTGCCACTACAAAGAAACTGTTTTGTGACTCCCATGAATTGGGGAAATTGGTCCGAGTTGCCAATTTAACTGATGCCTATTTCTCTTTTACTACACAACACACTCCTACTTTCCAAAAGGGTAAACTAGCCACCCATATTGATTTTGTTTTTTTGTCTCATACAGTACCAATTACTTCCGCCATAGTTCAAGCTGTTGCGTTTTCTGAACATAAGCTGCTTTCTGTTGGTCTTGGCTCTGTTGTCCTTTCCCGTAGAGGTTCAGGTCTTTGGAAATTCAACACATCCTTGTTACAGGTCCCGACATTTATGCAGTCCCTTTTGTCCTTCATACAGGCCCGTAAATCTGTTTTTATATGTCACGAAGACCCAGTTCAGTGGTGGACTGACACAAAGCATGATCTGGTTCATTTTAAAAAAAGTTATAGTTGCTTGAAATGTAGGAGGGAATATTTGGACTATTTGCAGAAGAGGGTACATTTCCAGTCATTGTTAACAATAGCGTATACGACGGGGCAAGACCTTTCTCACCAATTAAAAGTAATACAGAATGATATATTGAATTTCCAATTTAGGCAATCACAACAACTTTATCATCAACACAAATTTAGTATTGTTGGAACACGTGATGTTGTTTGCCCTTTTGAATCAAATTCCCGTCAGATTGCCCGGAAAAATATGACGTGTCTTATTAATTCAGCAGGAACCTTATGTACCTCACAAACTGATATTTGTCAAATTGTGACAGATTACACTACAGCCCTTTTTTCTCCTTTCCCAGCTGTAGCTGGTAGTAGTGCAACCTTGTATAGTGGCCTTGATATCCAGCTCCTCACAGCCAAGTCTGGACCAGGCATGTTTTCCATAACAGAGCAGGATCTGAAATTGGCTATTTCTTCCTTACCTGTACAGAGAACTCCTGGTCTGGATGGTCTCCCTGCAGCCTTATATAAGGTGCTGGGTGACCATTTGGTCCCAGAACTTACATCTGTGTTTAATTCTATGTTAACGTGCAAATATATCCCTTTGGAATTTACAAAGGGTACTTTAATTTATATTTACAAGCAGAAAGGTGATATCCATTCTCTTGAGAATTGGCTGCCTTTATGCATGTTAAACACTGATTTTAAGCTATTGTCAAAATTATTGTGAAGCGTTTGGGGGGAATCACGGAGGTGGTTTGCATCCTGCCCAATCATGTTCTGTGCCTCAAGGAGAATTTCAGATCATTTGATCCTCCTTCGAGAATTATTTTCTCATGGGTATGCACATTTGGTTTCGGGACTTGTTGTTTCAGTAGATCAGAAAGCAGCTTTTGATTCGGTTCGTCACGATTTTTTATGGGAAGCACTTCATTTTCTGCATGTACCAGATGTTATGATATGGTGGATCTGTGCTTTCTATAGAACGGTTACTGTTGTGCCTATAGTGAATGGTTGGATAGGACACATGATCCCCATAAAACGGGGGGTTCGCCATGGCTGTCCTTTGAGCCCGCTGTTATATGTATTTTTTTTTTTTAGATGTTTTGCTTCGTTGTTGAATGCCCATTCTCAGATTCATGCTATTTCTAGTTTCGCCTTACGCTTGCCTTATAAGGCTATTGCGTATGCAGATGATGTTTGTTTTCTTTCTTGTTGCCGATGAAGCTTCTGTGGTTCTTTCTCTCCATGAGTGCTCCATTTTTGGAGACTTTTCTGGTGCAGTTTTGAATTTTACTAAATGTTTGGTTGTTCGGGTAGGCTCTGTATTTTCCCCCTCGGACCATATTGGCCCTTTACGTTTAGTTGAGGGCCCTATTCGTATTTTGGTTTTTTTGGGGGGGACTCAGCACTCAGATATTTTTAACTGGAATATTAAACTACAACAAGGTAAACTTAAGGTGGCCTCTTGGAATAGGGGGCAGATTGGGGAAAAAAAACATGTCTTTCTGATTAAAAACTATCTGATATCGACCTTCCTTTTTTTGAGCTATGTATTCCCTGTTCCAAAACAGTTAGAAACTGCAGTTTTTAGCCTGTTTTTTCAGGCTTTTTGGGGTAGCAGGTTGAACCCGGTAAAGAGGAATGTCACTTATTTACCTATTCCTGAGGGTGGTGTTTGTATGGTTAGTCCTCTGTTATTTTTTCATGTATTTTTTTTAATGCAAACCTCAGGCCTTTGTTGATCCATGCTCAGAGAGGTTGGGAACCCTGGTTCTATGACTCTTGTAGGATTTGGTTTCATCAGTGGGAAAGTAATTTATTAACTGTGTTAAGACAAACTGTTGGTATACTGACCTATGTTAAACATATGTTTTTACGTCTCAAACAATGGAAGGTGTCTGCCCAGACGTTAGTAAACCATTCCCATAAAGTATTATACAATAATTTACTCCTGACTGTTTGTGCCGTACAAGTGCCCTTTGAAAAGTGCCCCAGTCAACATCTTCCTCCCCTCTTGTCCTTGTTAAGATGTAAGAGGGTTCCTGCCCATATGTGGGATTTTCATTGGCTGTCATGCTGTGAAAGGGTTAATGTGAAAGCAAATCATAAACATAAGCAGTCTCAAGACCGAATGTGTTCTCAATTATTATGTATTACCGAACTTGAAACTATTACTCATTTATTTTTTAACTGTTCTTTTATTAATAACTGGTGGTCTTTTTTGGCACAGGCATGGGCTACTCTCTTGTTTCAGATGGTTTCTTATTTGAATATTGTATATGGAGTTTTTTCCCCTCAGTGGTCGCTTTGGCACAGGGATACTTTGAACCTTGTTTTTGTCATCATTAAATGGAATATCTGGATGGTACGTTGCCTGTTTACTTTACAGCAAAAAGACTGCTCTTACTTGGAGCTTGAGAAAAAAATTGTACAGGATTTGAAGGACATTTATGAGCACGACGGTACCTTATTTTTGGATGCGCGCTTTTGGAACTTTGGAAGGCTCTTCCGTGGATCACAGACTCTGATTTTGCTGTTACTTGATTGGTTGCATGTTAGTTTTTCTGTTTTTCTCTTTATGTATCATGTTTTGTTTATTGCTGTATGATTTATGTTTCAATAAAACTTTCCTCTACTCTTTTCGATAAGTGCCATGGGATCCTTAACATCCACCTGAACTACCACCAATCCAGGCAGATGGGACCTCGGTTTAATGTCTCATCTGATAGACGGCACCTCAGAAGTGCAGCACCCCTCTCATGCTGTTTATAAGCAGCAGGGGATGTCTGGGCTATTTTTGACAATGGGCAGCTATGCTCTCTGTACTCACCCAGTTAACAAATGAAATAAAATGAAATTTAATAAATCAACTTTTTTTCAGTGGGGGGCAGTTTAAAGTTTGAGAAATAAATATTAGTCATGCAGTAAAACCACAGGGCTACTGTAAACCTGGACCTAGATTTACCATACTGTCTACTCCTCTGCAGTTCCATAGATTGCTGAAAGCCTGGCAGTATTATTAGATTCTTTCAGACCACCTGACTGCATGTTTTTATTTATTAATTTCAGTGATTTTCCAGTTTCCTCCAAACTAAATGCAGACAGTGTCCAAAGGACATAAATCCTATAACATCCCAATAGCCATGACATTCCACTCTATTACAATAGACAGTCACAAGAATACAGGTTCTTTGCCACTTAGACATCATCTGTTCCAGCTCCTGTTCCTGCTATGAGGTCATAAACACTGCTCCTACTTCCTGTTTTATGAACTGCGGATTTACTTACTCATACGAATTCCTGTCTGCTGTTTCATATGTATATTTTTAACATATTTCTCCCCCTGGGGGCTTGGTTGGGACCTCCTTACACCTCTGCCAAGCCCTGATTCCCACTCGTTGAGACTGCTCCACTTACTTGTCCAGGCCTAACCGCATTCCACTGCTATGCTGCCCCCCCTGGTGTGGTGCCCAGGGCCAGGTATGCCTTCAGCTACTTTGGCATTTCTTCCCTGTTGTCTATCTGGTCACCCACAGTGGAGGTGAAGACCTGGAAGACCCTCTGGAAGGCAGCTGAGGCAGTCTGGCACTGAGCGTGGCAGGCAGGTAGGCAGAGCATCATCTGCCCAGTCCATCCACAATTTTCTGGGTAGTCCCACCCTTCCCCCAGGAGCATGCTGTATCCTAGGGTGCCAGCACGCCGATGCATCCACTTGACCTGACACTTGCTCCAACATCCTCTTCCATATGCTATTCCCTGCAGTGCCACCTGTGGTCACCCACGTGGTGGAAGAACAGCAGATCAGCGAAGTCAACATCCTCTGGGATGCTTGATTCTCTGCCCCCTGGCTGGTCCTCTGATGGCCCTGGCTCAACCCTGAACTCGGGTCGTTGGCATTCTGAGCGTTAGCACTACTGCTGTGATGGATGTCTGCTTACTGCTGTTATACTGCAGTATGTACTTTCCTATGTACCCCTTCCCCTGGATGCCTCTGGAAAATATCTGTTCTGGCTCACTAGCCCCTTCCTGGCAAAATGCAAGACAAAAAGAAAGAAAGAAAGAATGAAAGTAAGAACAAAAGAAAGAATGAAAGAAAGAGAGAAATCCTTTGCTCCTCACATGAGAATTGTTTCAACAGCAACAGGTTGTAATGTCATAAGCAGAGAATTAAGACTTCAGGGCAGGCATAAGCAACTTGAACAAATGATGCTGTAGGGATCGCACAGCCTATTTTAATGAAAATGTCTTCAGTAATAAATCAAAATACCAATGGTACCGAGTGGTACCAGGGCATGGATGTGTTCTTTTTCTGTGGTAAGACACACAGGCATAGACTGGCCTGTTGGCTCAGTGGTAGGGCTGCCACTCACCATGTCAGCAACCCAATTTGGGAACATGCTCGAGTCATTGGAGGCTGGCTGGGGGGGGAGAGGAGGACTGAGCATTCCAAAAGTTTCTCTCTTCTTCCAGGGAGGGAGGGCAGCTGCCTCCACTACAGCACTGCTGCCTGAGTGACCATGGGGAGTAAGGATGCCGGCCATGCTCTGCTCTGCATACACCAGCATTGAGCCTCTTAAGAGCTAGCATCCCAGGGTGGGCACCAAGAGCAAGGAAATCAGCCAGCCTTCTGGTACAGCAGTAGTGCTACCGCTTGTGGCACTGACGACTTGGGTTCAGGAGCGAACTCGTGGTGCTGGAGGGTTGAGTGGGGGGAGAGGAGGAGGATTAAGCATCCAGGTCCAGCTCTCCTCCCCCAGGAAAGGGGTAGTGTTACGGCTGGTGCATGCCTATCTTCTAGCAGTGGCTGGGGGGCAGGATGTCAGGAGCCTCAACAAGTGGGTTAGGAGTGGTAGATATCGGGTACGTCACGTGCGGAAGTGTGCGTCATGTCACCCTAGACGTCATTGCGTGCATGCTTCTTTAGAGAGGGTCAGTAATGTTGGAAATCACCCTGGCTGGCAGGATGAGCACCATCCTTGCTTAGGCCCCCCACCAGTGACTTAGGCACATCCCGAACTGGATCCGTGTTAGGTGGGTCGAGGGGACTTCCCGTCACGGGGGCAAGCCATGGAGGGTGGGAAGGCTTGGGAGGATAAGTCTGGGAGAAGCCAGGTGACAGGGTTGGGGAAGGGTCAGTGTGACAGGTGTCAGTCAGCACAGAAGGCTAAACAGAAAAAGAGAAAAGAAGAAGGAAATCCCCCCGTCTCATGCAGGATGATCCTGGGTGCACTCAGCCCCCAACCACACCACTATCTGCTCCTCTCCAAACCCTGGAACTCCTGCCTCTGCACTCGGGCCCCAGCCCCACCACTGTCTGCTCTTCTCCAAACCTTGCAACTCATGCCTCTACAGTCAGGTCCCAACCCTCGCTGACCCTGCCCCTGACCCACCCCCACTTCCTCTCTTTCTCCCTCTTTACACCAGCCTCTGGCCTCACCTCCCTCTGTCGGATGGCTACCTATACGAATCTATATTGTTTAATTTGTTATAGAAGTGATTTGCACAATTGTGATGTTTTGATAATTGACAAAGACCTCCGGCTGCTGTGTTTATTTCTCTTTTGCACAATACCGCTGCCTGTCCTAATGTTTCAAGTAACCTAACGTGGAACCTTTGTAAACGAGCCCCTGGCTCAAAGGTGTATCTGATTCCCTTAAATAAATAAAAAATAAATAAACCTGACCACTATTTGCTCCTTTCCATACCTGGAAACTCCTGCCTCCATACTCAGGCCCCAACCCCACCACTGTCTGCTCCGCTCCATACTCAGGATCTCCTGCCTCTGCACTCAGGCCTCAACACCACCACTGTCTGCTCCTCTCCATACCCAGGAACTCCTACCTCCACACTCAGACACCAATCCCACCACTGTCTGCTCCTCTCCATACCCCGGGAACTCCTGCCTCCACACTCAAGGCCCAACCCCACCACTGTCTGCTCCTCTCCATACCCCGGGAACTCCTGCCTCCACACTCAAGGTCCAACCCCACCACTGTCTGCTCCTCTCCATACCCTGGAGCTCCTGCCTCTGCACTCAGGCTCCAACCCCACCACTGTCTGCTTCTCTCCATTCTCAGGAACTCCTGCCCCCGCACTCAGTGTCTGACCTCACTACTGTCTGCTCAATCCATACCCTGTAACTCCTGCCTCTACACTCAGACACTAACCTCACCACTGTCTGCTCCTCTCCATATCCCAGAACTCCTACCTCCACACTCAGACACCAGCCCCACCATTGTCTGCTCTCTCCATACCCTGTAACTCCTGCCTCTACACTCAGACACCAACCCCACCACTGTCTGCTCTCTCCATACCCAGGAACTCCTGCCTCTGCACTCAGGCCCCAACCCTACCACTGTCTGATCCTCTCCGTACCCGGGAACTCCTGCTTCTGCACTCAAGCCCCAACCCTACCATTGTCTGCTCCTCTCCATACCCGGGAACTCCTGCCTCCACACTCAGACACCAACCTCACCACTGTCTACTCCTCTCCATACCTGGGTAACTCCTGCCTCTGTACTCAGGCCCAAACCACACCACTGTCAGCTCCAATCCATACCCCAGAACTCCTGCATTTGCACTCAGGCCCTGACCACACCACTGTCTGCTCCTCTCCATATCCTGGAACTCCTGCATTTGCACTCAGGACCCAACCCCTCCACTGTCTGTTCATCTCTAAACCTTGGAACTCCTGCCTCAACACTTGGGCCCTGACCCCACCACGGTTTGCTCCTCTCCATACCCCAGGAATTCTTGCCTCTGCACTCAGGCCTCATGCAGGAGGAGCAGACGGTGGTGGAGTGGGAGCTGGAGTGTGGAGGCAGGAGTTCCCGGTATGGAAGGGTAACAGCTGGTGGTGTTGGGTCCTAAGTTTCTATGCAGGAGTTCCGGTGTATGGAGAGGAGTAGAGAGTGGTATGGTCGGGACCTGAGTGTGGAGACAGGAGTTCTTAGCAATGGACAGGTGCAGACAGTAGTGGGGTTGCTCCTATCCATACCCCAGGAACTCCTGCCTCTGCAATTTGGAGGAGGTGGAAGGTTGGATCTGGCATAGCCACACCTCACCACAGGGAAGCAGACTGTGGGGTTGAAAATGGAGAGGCGATAAGTGGCAAAGATGTGGGGTGGGGCTGCCTCCAGCCCAAGGGAAGGGGGCCAAGACAGAGCTAGAACTTAAACTGTAAATTATTTAAAAAAAAAAAGACACAGACATGCCTCTGGAGTTGAAACACAATCCCCACGCGCACATTACAAACATACATACGAATATATGAAGAAGCCAGCAGAAGATGGCCATTTGGTCTATCTAGTCTGCTTGTATTGCAGGGTCCACAGCTTGAGCTACTGTCCCTGTCCCTCCACTCCTACCATCCTCCCCACCCATGATCCTTACCTACCCCTAGGCCTATGCCAGCTTCTCTTGAAGCTGCCCACTGTCTTCAATGAGACCACTTCTTCCAGCAGTGCATTCCAAGTGTCCACCACCCTCTCCGTGAAGAAGTGCTTCCTGACCTCCCCTCTAAACCCCCCTCCAGCTTAGTACTGTGCCCCTCATGTTATGGTTACCACTCAGCTTAAAGCGACCCTCCTTAGCCACCTTACTTATCCCTTTCAAGTACTAGACGGTCCAAATTATGTCCCCCCTCTCTCTCTCTCTCTCCTGTCCTCAAGGGAGTACAAGTTTAGTGCCCTCAATCTCTCCTTGTATGCCTTACCCTGCTGATCCACTATCATCTTTGTAGCTCTGCTCTGGACCTTCTCCAACAGGTTAATGTCCTTTTTGAGGTGTGGGCACCAGTACTGAACTCCATACTCTAGATGTGGACTCACCAGTGACTTATACAAGGGAAGTATAACCTCTTCTCTCCTACTACTGATCCTCCTAGCTATGCATATCAGCATCTTGTTTGCCCTTGCTGCTGCTTTCTTGCACTACGTGGAGTGCTTCAGGTCACTAGTGATCATCACTCCCAGGTCCTTCTCCTCCTCTGATGCAGATACCTGGACTCCACCCAGGTAGTACTCTGTCCTGGGATTCTTGGCTTCAATGTGCATAACTTTGCATTTCTTGGCACTGAAGCCAAGCTACCAGATCCCAGACCACCTCCCCAGTTTTTTCAGAGCATCCTGTAGGTCCTGTATCACTTCAGCTGTGTCCACTCTCCCGCAGAGCTTGGTGTCATCCGTGAATATGCACATTTTACCCTTAATGCCATCCCCAGTGTCACTGATGAAGACATTGAACAACACCGGCACCAGCTCTGAACCCCTGTGGTACCCCACTGGTGACCTTTCTGGTGCCAGATAACTCTCCCCCCACAATCACCCTCTGGGTTCTGTCCCTCAGCCAGTTTTCCACCCATCTGGCCATCTCATCCCCAACCTCAAGACCCGCCAACTCCCTGATCAATATTTTGTTGTGCACAGAGTCAAAGGCCTTGCTGAAATCCTAATAGAGGATGTCTACCGCTTGGCCTCTGTCTACTGCCTTAGTGACCCAATCAAAGAAGTCAATCAGATTCATTTAACACGATCTCCCCCCTCCATGAACCCATGCTGCCTCGTATCCTAAAGACCATGCTTCTCTAGATATTCTACCAACCTTTCCTTAAGTATGGTCTCCATGATCTAGCATGTGATATGAGGTCAGATTGACTGGTCTGTAATTCCCTGGGTCACCCTTGGGACTACTTTTGTGGAGGGGCACTACGTGTGCTGTTCTCCAGCCCTGTGGTACCATGCCTGACTCCAGTGAACTATTAAATTGGCCTGCCAATGGCCTTGCCAGCTCCTCAGACAGTTTATTTATTTACTAGCTTTTGTTGACTGGGTAGGTACATTAGACAATAACCTGCCTATTTTCAAACACAACCCGGTAGTTTGCTTAGTACCCTTGGATGTACTGTCTCCAGAGTGTCTCAGCCACCCATAGGGACTTTATTCCTGTCTGAGGTGCAGATTTTTGTTTATTATTCTTTTGGTAAGACCCACTAAGGCCAAGACCTGTTTTCAGGGGCGACCCAGGAGCACTGGGTGGTCAATTGACTTAATCAAGGTCACACCATATGCAAGTGGAGGATGAGAGAATGAGAATCAAACCCAGGTCTACTGGGTGTACTAAGCTCATTCACAGCCCATTACTCTAACCTCTAGTCTACACTGACAGCATGTGGGGGCACAAATGGGGGGCACATCATTTTCACAGAAGACAGGAAAATAAGTGTTTCCCTGATGGGCGTCCCCTTGCTAGTTTAAATATTGTACTACTGTGCTCCCGGTGAGGGCAAGATATTCTTTAACATAGAAACATAGAAACATAGAAGTTGATGGCAAATAAGGACTGCAAGGCCCATCCAGTCTGCCCATTTCTTTTTCTACCTTATGAATGTGCCATCGGCCTTTGCTCTGTCAATGGCCTATCTATTCATACTCATCTGTATTGCTCCCTTATGCCTATCCCATGCCTGTTTGAAGCCCTGCACTGTATTCATATCCACTACTTCCTGAGGTAGGCCGTTCCATGCATCCACCACCCTTTCTGTGAAAAAGAACTTCCTGACATTACCCCTTAATTGGCCTCCCTCTACTCTCATGCGGTGTCCTCTTGTCCTGCTATTTTTCTTATATTGAAACATATTAGACTCTTTCACCTTGTTAATGCCCCTAAGGTGTGTGAATGTTTCAGTCATATCACCTCTCTCCCTCCTTTGCTCTAGGGTATACATATTGAGCTCCATTAATCTGCCCTCATATGTTTTCTGATGCAGTCCCTGCACCATTTTGGTTTCCCTTCTCTGGACTGCCTCAATTTGGTTAATGTCCTTGTGAAGGTGTGGCCTCCAGTACTGCATGCAGTACTCCAAATGGGGCCTAACCAGTGTCTTGTAAAGAGGGATTATTACCTCCCTCTTCCGACTTGTGATACCCCTACTAATACACCCTAACGTCCCCCTAGCCTTACCTACTGCTTAAGTGGTCTGCTTAGATGATTTCAGGTCATCGGTGATGATGATGCCCAAGTCTCTTTCTTCCCTTGTGACTGCCAGCAACTCCTCTCCCAGCCTATAGGTGGCTTCAGGGTTTCTCTTCTCTGTGTGCATGATCTTGCACTTCTTTGCGTTAAACCCCAGTTGCCACTCTTTCGACCATTTTGCTACTTTATCCAGATCTCTTCTCATTCAGCCCACCCCATCCGAATCATCTACTCTGTTGCAGATCTTGGTGTCATCTGCAAACAGACAAACCTTACCCTCCAGCCCATCTGCAATGTCACTGATGAAGATATTGAAGAGGACTGGCCCCAGGACTGATCTCTGAGGTACCCCACTTGTGACTTGCATCTCTTCTGACTGCATACCGTTTACCACCACCACTCTCTGTTTTCTGC
This sequence comes from Neoceratodus forsteri, assembly GCA_016271365.2. Lineage (NCBI taxonomy): Eukaryota > Metazoa > Chordata > Ceratodontiformes > Ceratodontidae > Neoceratodus > Neoceratodus forsteri. The sequence continues at coordinate 152,716,998 of CM028134.1, forward strand.
CTGTCAACCAGTTTGCCACCCAGTTGACCAACTTCTGACCCACCCCAAGCCTACCCAGCTTATTAATCATTCTTCTATGTGGAACAGTATCAAAAGCTTTGCTGAAATCAAGGTAGGCAACATCAACCACTCCCCCTTGGTCCACCACTCTGGTTACCCAGTCAAAGAAATCTATGAGATTAGTTTGACAGGACCTTCCTTTTGTAAACCCATGCTGTCTTGGACCCTGTGCACCTATGGATTCCAGGTGTTGCACTATCCTTTCCTTAAGGAGTACCTCCATAATCTTGCCCACTACTGAGGTAAGACCAACTGGTCTGTAGTTCCCTGCCTCCTCCCTGCTACCACTCTTGTGGAGCGGGATCACATGAGCCCTTCTCCAGTCTTCTGGGACCTCTCCTGTGCTTATAGACTCACTAAACAGTTTTTCTAGAAAATAGTAAGGCAGACATGCTTAGACGTCACACAGAAAGAAATGAGTAAATGCAAAATTCACCAGTAAACCCAAACAAATTGCAATTAATTAATCAAGACGTGCACTCATCAAATGAACTAATAGACCCAAGAAATGCTTCTAATTCAGCCATCAGCTTGGACTTTTCTAGGAAAACAGTAAGAGAGGACGACCCCGAAGATAATGACTGGGCCGTAGTGACATCTTCTAGAGTAGCCAAAAAGGGAAGCAAAGCCAATCAATTTCAAATTTCCACACAGAACCGTTTTCAGGCTCTTTTATCTGAGGCTAATATTAATAACAGTATATTACTACAAACACCACATGAAAGTGGACCACATTTTAGTATTAACGATGACAACAGAGGTCCAGCATTAATTGAACTACAAATCAAGCCTGATTGCCCTTCTCCTCCACCACTCGAATACAATAAAATTACAAACAAAAATACACATAAAAAAGGGATTAACCGGAAAACTCATCTACATCACAGACCACACATTTAGTGAAAAATAACACTATGGATATAGTTCAAGCTATAGCCCCCAATGATCCACCAAGACAAATATTTGTACTGGGTGATTCTATGATCAAGCATATAGATAGGGTAATATGTAATCCTGATAAACAAATTGAACATGTTCAAGTTACAGTGGGGCTAAGATCTCTGACATATCCAGTATGATAAATTCAATACTTCCAGATGCTGGACAAAATCCTTTAGTCATAATCCACGCAGGAATAAATGACATTCTAAACACTGATATCACACAAATATAAGCAAACTATGTGGCCCTAAACAACTTATTAGTAGAAAAAGGTAGTACAGTATGTTTTTCTGAGATTCTTCCTGTACCAAGAGCAATAATAGCAATCACTAACAAAATCAAACAAATAAATAACTGTCTGAGAATGTGGTGCCTAAAACAATATGTTATGTGTATCCCACATTGGGAAAATTTTTCTGGAAGGGACTCTCTCTCTTTTGCTGGGATGGCTTGCACCTCAGCAGAAGAGGGAGTACCATGTTGGGGAAAGCAATTGTAGCAGCCATTAACACTTTAAACTAAATTCTAGGGGGGAGAATTGGCAAAGCCCAAATTCTCTAAAAAATAATAATAATAAAGTTTATCAAATTACTAAATCCTATAATATACTTTCATTTAATGCAAGATCACTAAATAACTTAAACATGGCTGAATTACAAGCTAAATCTAAGTTATTGGATTTGGACATTATTGCAGTAACAAAGACTTGGTGGGATCCTGCTTCTAAATGGTCAAGAGAATTACCTAACTATAAATTGTATCATAAAGATAGAATAAATAGAACTGGAGGGGGTGTATGTTTATTTGTGCACAATGATCTCACCTCTTACAAAGAAAAGTTTAGCACAAACACAGAATCACTTTGGGTTACAATACAATTTAAGGGTCAACCTAAGTTGACAATAGGAGTCTGTTATAGACCCCCCTCATCTGATCTTTTTTATACAAATGATCTAACTGATCAAATAGCCACAATGGCCAATAAAAATAATGTTCTTGTCCTGGGAGATTTTAACTTGCCTGGAATTAAATGGGAATCACTGACTTGTACAACAGAACAAGAACAATTATTAATAAATACATGTATCGATCTTGGTCTAGAGCAGCTAGTGAGATTTCCCACTAGAGGAACTAACATACTTGACCTTATTATTACTAATACAGAAAATAGAGTTTCAAACATTAATATTTCAGCCCCAACCGGTAATAGTGATCATAGCTCAATTTTGCTAAGTGTGATCACTACAAACTCAAAGTCTTCCACAGGTACTATACACAAAAATTATAATAAGGCCAATTTTAAACAAATAAATCTTAAACTTAACCAAATTGACTGGGTTAGTGAGTTCAAGGATAGAACAACAACTCGTGCTTGGGAAGAGTTTAAAAAAATTATATTTGATTTGGAGCAAAGATATGTCCCACTTAAAGTCAAATATAATAAAAAGGGTAAAATTCCCATTTGGTTCACTAAAACCATACACAGACAAATCAAATTAAAAGAACGCTTATTTAAGAAACTAAAAGCAAACTATACTCAGAGTATCAGGATCAAATATAAAACAGCAGTTTCTACTTTAAAAAAATTAATAAAACAAGCAAAATTAAAACTTGAATTTACTTTGGCACATACAAAATCAAATAAAAAATCTCTTTTTTCATATATAAATAGCAAAAAGGGTGATTCAAGGAAAATTGGCCATGTAGCAGTAGATGGGAATCTAGTTATAAATGACCAAAAAACAGCTAATATTTTTAATAATTTTTTTTTGCTCGGTTTTCAATAATAAAGATCAATCTTCCCCAATATATAAAGTTCCTTCCTCTCTACCGGAAATTAAAAGTCAAGACATCAGAAAGGCTTTATAATTTCTAAAAAAGTCAACTAGTTCAAGACCTGACAATATTCAGTCGAGATTTTTAGTGGAAACATTTGATGCAGTAACTACTCCATTAACATTACTTTTTAATAAATCCTTATCTGAAAGAAGTACTCCTGCTGACTGGCGTAAAGCTATTGTAGTGCCAATTTATAAAAAGGATAATAAATCATGTGTTCAAAATTATAGACCAATAAGTTTAACATCTTTAATATGTAAGGCCATGGAAAGAATAGTCAGGTCCTACATAGAGACCGAAATTGATCAGTTGGGGATTTCAGATTTATCACAGCATGGCTTTAAACCTGGATCATCATGTACAACTAATCTCATTTCCTTTTATAATAATATTGGCAGATATCTAGATAATCATATTTCTTCAGATGTCATACTTTTAGACTACAGTAGGGCATTTTATAAAGTATCCAACTCATTACTCATAAATAAAATGCATATGTTTGGTTTTTCTCAATATTTGATTAATTGGGTATCACAATGGCTTCACCATAGATCACAGGTAGTTAAAGTAAATAGTTCATTTTCAGATATAGATATGGTAACTAGTGATATCCCGCAGGGTTCAGTCCTTGGCCCAACACTGTTCAATAAATTTATAAGCGATTTGACTGTATCATCTAGTAACCACATTTCGAAATTCGGTAATGATACTAAATTAGGAGGTCGAGTGGATACAATTCAAAATATTCTAATTTTCCAAAAAGATCTTCAAAATATCAAAGCATGGGCTAAGATTAATCTCATGACTTTCAATATTGATAAATGCATGGTTCTCCATTTTGGGACAAAAAGCCCTAAGACCAGTTATTTTCTATATAATAAACAATTGAAACAATCAAATTGCGAAAGAGATCTAGGTATATTAGTAAACAACAAATTATTATCAGGTCCACATTGTAACAAAGTGGCTAATACTGCAAATATTCTTTTAAAACAAATCAGGAAAACCTTTATTAATAAATCAGAACAATGTCTTGTTCCATTGTTTAAGTCATAAGTAAGACCTTACTTGGATTATGGTTCTCCGTTTTGGAGTCCATATCTTAAAGGGGATATCCACAGACTACAGCAAGTTCAGAGACGACTGACCAAAATTATACCTAGAATAACAAATGAGCCATATGAAGCTCGTCTGCTAGAAACCGGACTTCATTCTTTACAACTGAGGAGACTCAGAGGTGATTTGATGTTGTTATTTAAGATATTAAAATGCCCGACCAAAATGAAACAATGTAGTTTGGCCTTTTCAAACAAATGCATTGCAGGCAGATCCCATAACAAACAATTAAAAATAGAATGGGCAAACACTAACAAAAGAGATAATTTTTTTCAGCATCAGGGTACCAAAGCAATGGAATTTATTGCCACAGTATATAATTAACTCTGACTCTCTTGATACATTTAAATCAAAAATAGATATTTGGTTGACACAACATGCAGATAAATGACCCGCTATTGAGGGGGACAATCTCGATGGGCCTCAGCCTTCTTTTGTCCCATATTATCCAGTAAATCCAGTGATAATGGCTCTGCTAGTTCCACCCTTAGCTCCTTTAGTACCCTGGAATGTATGCCATCAGGTCCCATTGCCTTGTCCACCCTGAGCTTATTGAGCTCTTGTAGGACCCTTTCTTTTGTGAAGGGACTAGTACACACCTTCCTGCCCCCCGTGTCCATGGTGTTGAGCTGTGGGCCCTGCCCTACCTTCTCTTCAGTAAATACTGAGCAGGAGTATCTATTTAGGATAGATGCTTTTACATGGTCCTCCTCCTCACATGCCCCCTTATCCCCTTTGATCTTAGCAAAACCCCCTCTGGACTTTCTCCTCTCACTATTGTATCTATTGAAAGTCTTGTCACCTTCTTTTACTGTTTGTGCTAGTGTTTCCTCGGTTTGGGCCTTTGCCTGGCTTACTGCCTTCCCTGCTTCCCTTAGGGAAGTTTGGTATGCCTCCCTATCTTCATCCTGCTGCATTCCCTTATATTTCCTGAAGGCCAGCCTTTTGGCTCTGAAATTTTCTGCTACTGTTTTTGAGAACCAAAGTGGTTTCCTTCTTCTTTTGCACTTCCTTTTCTCACTAACACAATGGGATGTTGCTTCAAGTATTGCATCCTTAACGCTTGCCCACTTTGCCTGTACCCTCTCACTTGTATTTTTTTTTGCCAGGGCTAGCTTAACTCTATTGGCCATCTTATCAAAGTCAGCTCCTCTGAAGTCCCATATTTTTGCCTTGGAATGGGATGATTTAGTTCTAGTGGCCAAATTGAACCATACCATGTGATGGTCACTGGCCCCGGTGACCTTCTACCTGGAGATCTGTGATCCCTTCTTTGTTAGTCAGTACTAGATCTAGGATAGCCCTGTCTCTTGTGGGTTGTTGTACCAGTTGTTTGAGGCCCTCCCCCTGCAGGGAATCCACCATGTGTCTAGTTCTGGCAGATGTTCCTGCTGGTATTGACCAATCTGTATCTGGCATGTTGAAGTCTCCCATTATCAGAACCTCCCCTTTAGCTGTCATGTTTTGTATATCTTCTAACAGTAATGTGTCTGTGTCCTCCCCCTGGTCTGGAGGCCTGTACACAACCCCAGTTCATATGGCTATCCTAGTTCCTGTTTCCAAGGTGACCCACAGTTCTTCTGGCTCCTTATGTGTATTCTGAATTTCTGTAGCTTTGATATTTTCATTGACATAAAGGGCCACTCCACTGCCCCTTTTTGAACATCAGTCTCTTCTGAACAATACATAGCCAGGTACTGAAGTCTCCCAAGTGTGGTTACTGGTAAACCATGTCTCATTAATGGCTACTATGTCCAGTTTAGCCTCTGTCATTATTGCCTGCAGGTCTGGGATCTTGTTTCCCAGACTGTGAGCATTTGTGTACATGATTTTCCATTGGCCAGATTTTGGTGTGTTAGTTGTTGGGCGAGGTCTGGCATTTCCCCTGTGCATCGTATGGGGAGCCAGACCTTTTTCCTTACCTGGTGATGCAAATGAACTACAAACATGCTGAACTCCTATTTGACCACTAGCTGGGGGGAGAGGGGTGTTCTTCCCATTCGACATATGGGGTGCTGCACCCCTCCCCATTTGCTAGTTTAAATATTCTGCAAAGACGTCAAACTTCTGCCCCAATGCACTGACTCCCTCCTTAGTCAGATGCAGTCCATCAAATTTAAAGAACTTTCACTCCCAAAACTGTTGCCAGTTCCCCACAAATTAGTGTCCTTTTTCCTGGCACCAGCCCTTGAGCCACATGTTTTGCTCCCCTATCTCCCCTTCTCTGACCTTCTGTCCATCTGCCTCCTCTCCAGACTGGCAGGATCTTTTTTTTTAATTCTCTGTTCATCTTCCACTTACCCACAGCTGCCCCCATCTGTACTGTCCCAGCTCCCACCCCCATCCTCTCCATCTCTGTCTCTTACCCTGCCCCCCTCTTACCTGTAGACTTTCCCCTCCAAGGTGGGCCAGTGGGGAGTTGCCCAGGCTGTCCACCGACTACTCAGTTCTAGGTAGGCAGTTGGAGAGCTGGAGCCTGAGGGACTGGTGGCACTTCTTCCTGCAATGCTGAGGACTGTTTTCTTTGGTTTCTGTCCCCGCACACTGTGAGATACCAGGTGCAGCTAGTATGGGCATGCACAAAAGAGAACCAAAGTGGTTTCCTTCTTCTTTTGCACTTCCTTTTCTCGCTAACACAATGGGATGTTGCTTCAAGTATTGCATCCTTAACGCTAGCCCACTTTGCCTGTACCCCCTCACCTGTATTTTTTTTTGCCAGGGCTAGCTTAACTCTATTGGCCATCTTATCAAAGTCAGCTCCTCTGAAGTCCCATATTTTTGCCTTGGAATGGGATGATTTAGCTCTAGTGGCCAAATTGAACCATACCATGCAGAGCATACCCCCTGCTAGCCAATTACCATCCCATTCCCCTCCCAACCCGACATGGTGCATCTGTTTCCACTGCTACTGAGAACACCCAGGTGGTGGATGCACAGCGGTATACTAATTCCCTCCCTCCTCAGAAGTATTATACTGTGAGTTCCACAGGATGCAACGATGCACACCTGTCTCCCCTGAAACTGTTCTGGCTCTGATGTGCTGCAATATCTCCTCCAAGGATTCCCACACACCCCAGTCCCACAGCAGCAGGCTAGCTCAAATAGCAAGAACTTGGCGGAAATGATACCTTACCAGATTACTTATTAGCCTCCTGCTCTTATCTGGGAATATTCACCCCAATCCTGGACCCGCAAACCACCACAACCCCCAGCCTACTGGGTCTATAAAAATTGTCACTATTAACGTTTGTAGCCTCCTGCACAAACTTGCTTAACTCCAAGCTTGGGTAACAATTCACAAACTTGATGTTTTCACTCTCACAGAAACCTGGCTCTCCTCCAAGGTCCCAGACTCCTCAATCTCTCTGGATAGTTAAACCATCTTTCTCATGGTCAGGCTCTCCAAATGAGGGGGTGGGTGCCTAGTCTACCTAAGGAGCAGCATCTGCGGACAAGTTATGCCTTACAATACAAATGCCAAGGAAGCTCAGATACTCTCCATTAAACTTTCAATTGGCCAACAAGGTAAAATTCTGTACTTACAACAGTGTACATGCCCGCAGGAAAACAAGGGCCAGGACTTGAGTTATTCACTGAACATGTCAAAAAAGCAAAGCAGGGCTGGGAATAGGTTATCCTTGGGCACTTTAATTCAAACTGGCTAGCTAAGGATACAGTTACCGTCAGGGACAAAATACATGCCCTTTACCTAACGCAGATGGTAAATCAAACAACTAGGATGAACTATCAAACAGGTACTAGCAAGCTCATTGATTGGCTCCTAGCTACTTGCCCCAAGCACATAAAAAATATCACTGTCCTGCCAGACACCTTGAGTGACCACTCTCCCATTATCTGCTCCTGGTCTAACAAGTGCCCTAAGGACATGCTGCAAACCAGAAAAAAACGCTCCTTGAGGAAAGGGCAACTTGGCCTCTTCAAGAACTACCTGAGAGATGCAGATTGGTCTCCCCTTCTCACTTGTCCTGACCCTAACCAGGCTCTGGAATACTTTATTACCATCTTCAATAAAGCCTGCGACTTATTCGCACCATTCAGAACATTCAAAACAAAAGGGGTATCCAATTCTTGGCTTATTGGCCCCCTTTTAGAACTAATGAAGAATAGGGACAACCTCTGGTATGTAACAAGAGCTACCGGGAGACACGCAGATTTTACGGCCTACAAGGCTGCAAGGAATAAATGCACTCACTTAATAAAGAATGCTAAGGCCTCCTATTACAGAAAGGAACTTCAGAAGTGCTGGGGGAATGGGAGAGTGTTCTGGGAGAATGTTAAGACACTGTCAGGGAACGATTCCAAAGCTCCACCATATCTAAATGGCACCCTTGCGGGCCCTCTCCAGCAATCCAAAGAGTTAGCTAATGCCTTTAATCTGGCCTTTACAGACCTCAGCTCTGTCCACCCTCCAGAGTTTCTTGTTACTGACCCTAACAGCCGGCCACCAAACCCTGCTACCACCGCATACAAAACTCAACCCCCATTCTACTTCAAAATGATCATGAAGGCAGACACTATTAAATATGTAAAGAAGATTCTTGGCAAAACTAGAATGGGTAGTGATATGCTCGACATGAAGCTTCTCACCGTCACCCTAGAAGAGCTTGCCCACCCACTAACGCAACTGTTTAACATATCCCTTAAGTCAAACATATTCCCAGACAAGTGGAAAACTGCCTTCGTCACCCCAGTCTTTAAAAGTGGAGACAGGACCAGCATAAGCAACTACTGCCCAATATCTATTTTATCACCCCTCTCAAAAGCCCTAGAGAGAATTGTGTCAGATCAGCTCATGGATTACCTCAACAAATATAACCTCCTCTGCTCTCAGCAGCATGGGTTCCGTAAATCCCACAGCACTATTACTGCACTTACCAACTTTACTTCACACCTATATGACTCCCTGGATGGTGGAAAAATGGTTGGGTCAATCTTTATTGACCTAACCAAAGTGTTTGACACTGTCAGTCATTACATCCTGCTCAACAGCCTCGCAGTCCTTGGCCTCTCCACCAATACACTGTCCTGGTTCTCAAGCTACCTCTCACATAGGTCTCAGTGTGTTAGGATAAAAGGTGTATCATCTGAACCCCAGAATGTTACTTTGGGGGTCCCACAAGGATCAATTTTAGGGCCCTTACTATTCAGCCTCTTTATCAATTCCCTGCCAAGCTCGTGCCCTGCTAAGATGCTGCTTTATGCAGATGATGCAGTGATCTCCATACCAGGATCATACCTCCATGAAATAACAGCTACCTTTCAAAGTAGCTTTACCAAACTGGAGTCATGGTTTGCTCACAACAAACTCCTCTTGAACTACAGAAAAACAAAAGCAATGCACTTTACCCTACAAAGCTCAAAAAAGCAGGGTGGTCCACTTACCATTCTAAGTAACAAAAGTGACATAATTGAACAGGTTACTACCTTTAAATACCTCGGATTATTCCTAGACAACACCCTTTCTTTCAACACCCATATTGACCATGTCGTGAAAACAGCCAACATCAGACTTGGACTCCTTTACCGACACAGAAATGCTATGACCACTGAGGCCTTCAGCCTTGTCACCAAAAGCTCAATACTGTCCATCATTGACTATGGACTGGTTATCTATAGTGCAGCCACTAAAACTGCTCTCAAAAGGGTTAAACTCCTGCCCAACAAAACCTGCCGACTTGCTGTAAGAGCTAATCGGTATTCCCACTCTTGCAGTCTCTACTCCTCAACTGGCTGGCTTCCATTACCTCTAAGGTCCCAGTACCAGGCATGTATCATAGGAAAAAAAACATCCTAGGACTGGTCCCAGAATCAACTTCAAAGCTTTTCCAATGGAACCTCAACACTAAAACAACCCAAAGCTCTGCTAGAGGGGTACTGCATGTTCCTTACAAACGAGCCTCCTTTGCCCAAAGGTCCTTCTCCTATCGAGGTCCTCTCTGGATGAACAACCTACTCCCCCCCTTTTCACTTTAGGAAACTCAGCCAATTAAATAAAGAACTCCATCACCTCCTGGTAGAATCCCAAGAGTGCAACTGCTGTGTACAATGATAAGAGTTTCATTCCCTGCCCTACAATTTCAACCCTTACCCCCCACCCTCCTACCCCTCTTGCCCAAGAGTCCTCGCCCCCTCCCCTCCACTTGGTTTACACTTCCCCTTGGCTGCCTCATGCATACAGCACTTATCAGCTTGTTCTCTCTCATTACCATATCCCCTTCTCCTATCCCCTAATAACTTTATACAATATGCCTCCTCTGTGCTCATGCCGATACTCTTCTTACCTCCTCCTTCATCCCCTTTTCCTTGACAGACAGTTTTGGCTGCAAACTACAAGCAACCTGCACGTAGCAACTACACCTATAGAGTAGAGATATTTCTGTTATAAAAGTTGTATTTGAGGTTATACTCCACATTTATCTTGCTTGTAAAATAGCCTTGTCACTTTGCTATTGTATGTTCTCGATTTATAATGTAAACTGTACTGTTTTGTCAGTTCTTCTACTGACTTGGAGCCTTTGTAGAAGAGCCAGTTTGGCTCAAACGTTGTAATTCCGAAACTGAAATAAATAAATAAAAATAAGTAAATACACTATTATATTATACTAGTCCTGAGGACTACCTTATCCCTATGGAAGATTATGTAGTTTGGATCTGTGCAAAGGAATTGCAGCTCACTTACCTTCCTAGCAGCTGTAATAGCGTCTAAGAATAGTGCTTTCCATATGACATACTTTAGGGCAGCAGTAGCCACAGGCTCAAAAGACGCTTCCATCAGCTGAGCAATGCACACATTTAGATCCCAGTCCGGCACAGGCGGGTATAAATGGCTGAGGTACTTCTCCACCCTGCTGGCCCCCAAAGACCCGAGATAGCTTCTGATGCTGGATCACCAGTGTCGTGAGCCACTACTACTGCCAAGATATCCTTTCAGTGTGCTGTCTCTCATTCCTTTATGCTCACCCCATGCTAACTGCAACAGCAGTGCAGACAATGGCTATGCTGTTTACATGGCAGTTTAGTGAAGGAGAGAGGGCCTGATGAAGCCCTAGATCAGGACAAAGTGCTGGGGTTTTGAGCCACCTAGTTGTTCTGACTGTAATTTAATAAATGCACCTTTAAAAGCATTTCATCCTGTGTACATTGTTTTTTTTTTTTTTTAATGCTATTAGTTACTTTCCCTTTCTCCATGCTGTTTGCTTGACATACTAGTGTCAGCACACCAGGTAGGAAGTTTAGTTTTTCATCTTGTGTATGCTCCTTTTTTTTCTGAATGCTTTTAGCCACTTGCTCCCAGAGTTGGAATTAAGGGTGGGCTTGTCAGGGCTCAGCCTCCACAGTTCTGAAGTGAGCTCCAATAGCTCATGCATTACTGTCACTGACTTATAATGAGAAGAGGGGCTAAAGTCAACATAGGACCTCCAATAGCCCCCATAGCTCTCAAAGCTAATGAGGTGTAATTCCAACACTGCTTGCTCCAGCATGAATTGCACCACTTATTTTCCTTTCATGGATCTGGGAGTGTGGTGGACTTTCTGTTTAAGAAAGTGAAATAACCTTGTACCTTTTGACTGTTTTCAATGTTTGCTCTGCTCTGTCCGCGAATGCTGTGGGAAACATATCATGCAACTGGCAGGGTGGTATGCAGGCTTCTGGGAACTCTCTTAAGTTTCAAGCTGTAACACAGTGAGCGGAGTGGAGGCAGTGACTAATAGACAGAGTTAACTGAGTTCCTGCCCCATCACTTGAACCCCCCCCTGCAACTTCTTGACCGGCACTATGGCATGGCAGCCAGCCTCCAGTGACTGCAACCCTCCACTGTCTTAGCCCTGACATCCCCAGAACTGCACCACTCAACAGAGTGAAAGTAACAGTAATCTTTAGCAAATGCCAAAGGATACTCATGACACCATGAGATGCTGTATCTAAGGTTGGCACCTAAAAATAGAAGGTCCTGAAAGTCAAATGGGAGGGGGTTGTGTAACCTTAAATGGGAGTGGGTTGTGTAACTTTAAATGGGTGTGGGTTGTGTAACTTTAAATGGGAGGGGGTTGTGTAACTTACTTTTTACTGATGCCAACTGTGATTTTCCTGCTGGAACCCAGAAAATCTCTTTAAAATGTTTGGTTGGGAAGGCACGCCGAATATCAAAATCCACTCATTGCCAGGTGTGTCCTGGGGTTGGGGATGTGATACTTGTCAGCTTTGGGGATGCTTGAATGCTGCTGCACATGTAGAGTCAATGCTTATAGATCAGACAATTTTGTAGCTCTTGCTGGAAGTGTGTTTTTCCTCACTAGTTATGCTTTGTCACCAGTTCTGACTGTTTTTGTATTTTACAGGCTGTCTCTCCAACCTGCAGGTTCACGTGTTGCATTCCCAGTGCTCGAGTCTTCTCATATGCTGTTGGTAAGTGCATAATGCTGACACACAAAGACTTCAAGAGAGGCAGGGCCTGGCCTGCTACTTTAAGATTTTTTTTTCCCATATTGCTTTTTCTCCCTGGCTGACTCAGGCAGCCTGCCTCTGTTTTGTCCCCACCACCCCCTCAACTGGCTACCACCTCCCCCTGTACTCACCCTGAGCCACAGACCCCCCACAGACTCCCCCCTGGTGGGGCCAGGAAAGGGAGGGCTGTCCTCCTCCACCCGGGGACTATATCCAGCATGGATTGGTGGCCCGGGTCAGGGCAGGTGGGTGGAATATCATGGATCCCAAGTCTGACTTTCCACTTTTCTTCCCCAGAACCCTGGCCACATGAGACCGTGTGTGTGTGTGTGTGGAGGCACACACATGCCATATAACTGTGGCCCCTCCCCAAATGCCATTCAGATGCTGGTGCTACCCACAGGCCTCCGCCTGGGGTAGCCAAGGACTGACTCATCATATCTCCCCACCCTGGGAGAGGAGAGCAGTCCTTTGGACATTTGATCCTCTCCCCCCATCCGACCCCTAGTGGCCTAAGCTCATTCCTGAACTTGGGTCACTGGCATGGCAGGAGGTAAGACGTATAGCACTTCAGCCCACCATGCCACTTGGCCTCATTTTAAGATTTCTTTCATTGACAGTTATGACAGATGCATCTTTATAGCCTTGGTGTGGTGTGGGACACCTCAAACTGCAAAAGGTGCAAATTTATGAAGCCCAAGGCACTTGGGGTTTGCTTGGAAAGGACTCAATATGGTAAGCCTCCTTTTGACAGGGATTGGACCTCTGCCTCAGTGGAGGTGGACTATACTATCCAGTTGGCCCAGGCCTCATGTTCTGATTCTACCGAGGAAGATGGGGAGGCATAATAATGCTTGATCTAGAGCATTATAAGATTGATTTAGAGGCAGGCCCTGAGAGCTGGAAGGAGTCAAAAAGTACTTTTGGGAGTACCCATGAAAGTATGTCAACATCTCAGCTGGCCTGCTGTTAAGGTCATCCTTGCAGCAGAGTCCAGTTTCTGGTGACTGTTGTTAAGGCTTGCTCTCAGAATCCTTGATGTGTAAAGTACCCTAAGAAGAGGTGCAGGTAGAGATCTTGATCCCCACATGTAGGTCAACTCCTGACTGTTGAGCAGTTTTATTTGTAATTTTTTACCAGAAAGGGAACACTATGCTATGATAGCTTGTTTCCGGGTGTGTCCAGGGGGTTGGGTTGCATGGACCTGTTTTTTTTTTTTTTATGGGGAATTTTGGCCATGACACCGAGGAAACTCCCCTACTCTTGATTGATAAATGCCATTGGAGCTTTTACTTCCACCTGGACAGCGACTAGAGAAGGTCAGTAGGGACCTCAGTTTAATGTCTCATCCAATGGATGGCACCTCACCAGTGCAGCACCCCCTTGTACTGCTTTACCATGTCAGTTATGGGTATTATCTCAAGTGCCTGGTGTGAGGCTAGAACCCATGACCATCCAATCTTCGCCCCCAGAGGTGAGTGTGCTACCTACTGAGCCACTGACACTGACAGTTAATTGGAGATATGTGATCTCCCTTACTGTCAAGGAAATTGTGGTGTGCTAGTATCAAACTGAGGGCTTTCAGTCACCAAAGGACTCTGAAGGGGAGCTCTATCTAGGGTAAGGTGCTCCTCTGCACATAGTGTAACCCTAGGATTTAGGGGTGGCCTTGACCAAGCAACTGCTTCTCAGGCATTTGGCTGAATGAGGGTGCTGCCTGAGGGCCAAGTTCTCATGCCTCTACTTTGACAGCATCAACATGGCCAGGTGGGATCTTCATCAACTCCTCCACCAAGGCTCAAGGAAATTTAGGAGCCTCTCTCTCTATCCCAAATGTTGGGGGGTTACTTTCTCCTTTGTAGCCTTTCAGAGTTTGGCTGGAGCATGTGAAGGCCTTAAGGTCTCACTTGTCCTCCAGGATGGTGCTCTAAGAGCTGTACTAAATGCAGTAAATGTCCTAAGTCAAGCTCCTTCTGTTGCTTCCTCAAGAGCTCCATGACAGAAGCACCAACACTAGATGTACTTTCATAGGAGTGGTGAGCAGCCCCTATCATGAGATAAATGGCTTCTACCAGTCCTTCATTCACAGACCCCCATGAATCAGAATCAGACACGAGACAGAGTGAGATTCTTATTTAATGCCTGGTGATCCCCCCAGAAAGATAGTCCTCCAGAGGACAGATGTAGTGTCTCTGCTCTCATGCACTCTGTTCCCCCACCTAGGTAAAATTATGGTTAGGTCCCCCTTAAGGTGGTTCCTTCTCTGAGGCAGCCTCCTGTGGTCCCAAGTAAGGTACCAGGTCAAGGAGTGGAGGGTCACTCCCCAGCAGGGTTGGTCCCAGTACCTAAGAAGACAGTCAGGCCTGAACCCGCACACTTTTATTCCTCTCTTCCCAGTAGTAACACCTGGACGACAAACTGGAGTGGGTGTGTTCTTTAGACATGTATCAGTCTGGTCAATGTAACTTGGAGAAGGAAGATAGTGATGATAGTGATTTGGAAAGACATGGTGTAGGTGGCGTATGGCTCCACAAAATCTCTCGCCTTCAGTATCTGCAGTTCTTTGTGTTTCTGGTGGCCCATATGCTGGAGACTCTATAAATTACAATTGTCAGGACAGGCCTCAAAAACTCTCAGAAGAGAGTAACTGAAATCACTTTTGTCTACAAGTCCTTATTGAAGATTTTGCATGTTTCCAGCTTGACCATGACCAGGGTGGGACAGAACAGGTACCTAGGTGGCAAATGGCCACTAAGAGAGTTGGTTTGGCTACTAGATTTTGAAACTTACCTGCCAACTAGGTACCTGTGCAAGAAGTTATTTTTTAGCCCTTAAAAATAATGGTCAGTAAAAATATCGAATTGGCTGCCAGGTTTTTAAAACTAGTGGCCAAACTCATCACCAGCTCACAAATATATTTGTCTCACTATGCTCGTGAGCCAAGGCCAAGCAATTTTTTGTGTCATATACTGCCTACTACCATATGTACTATTCACCTGTAACTTGTTTTATAATATATGATTGAATGTGATTGTGTATGGAGATCCATACACTGTAAAAAGTCATTCTGCTGCAGTAGTGACATTCATACTAATGTAGAATGACCTTTTGTTCTACGTTAGTATAGGCATCACAATTCAAGCGACCCCATCAGCGCTGTTGATAGGGCTAGCAGTGGTTGAAGTGTCATGTGCACAAACTGGCCAGCAACCGGATGGCCGAGAAGTACAGGTCGCGGGTGGCAGGAACTGACTGCTTGAACAAGAAAAAGTAAGTGATTATATTTTTTTGGGTCTATACACTATAGTATATAGAATAGTGTGTGATAGCCAAAATGCACAACATCACTCTTCTCTCACCTTGGGGTTACCATGACATCAAAGGGACCTCTTGAGCTTTGCTCTCGGGGTTCTTGACGTCATAGTAACCACTCGGTGTAAGAACAGCCTTGTTGTGTATGGGCTACCATACACTATCTTATATATGCAGCTACAAGTCCATGTGCAAAATAGTAGGCATGTCCCAAGCATGTATTATGCTTTGACTATTTCCAAGTATGTGTCCTAAAAAAAGCAAGTTCCAAGTGTGCTATGTGTATAGTGCATACAAATTTTCAACAATTCCACTACTTTGTACAGGGTCTACAATACTACCGTATATGCCAAGTAAGCCACATGTCGTAAATAGATGTTATCCTCCATGGGCGTGCGCCCCAAAATATTCTAATTACAGATCTAAAATTCACAGGATATGTATAAAACACCAGACTTGCGTGGCATGAGTCCGGAGGTGTACCTTGCCCTTAGGTATCAAGAATTGGAGGGGGTGAGGGGGTGGGAATTAGTGTTGCAATTTACACATTTTTAATATGTTGTCCCTGTATGAGGCACCAGACCATTGATACATGGCCCTGTACCTGTAGCCTGGCCTTGGATCATGAGAGTAGGGGACATGGAAAGGGGGTGGGAGTTAGTTTAACAACCCTAACAGCACATTTCTAAACTTTGTGAGCATTGGGTTGACAACCCTAGAAGTTAATTTCCAATGAAACAATACACATAACGGAAAGGTCAGTATTCAAGGAAAGAAATGGCTTACCATGGCTTTATGCCATCATATTTTCTTTATTAAACTTCATCACAGTGTGTCAGCAGCAACAGGGCATTCCAGAGCAATATCACATTACCGTATAAAGCTGTTGCTAGCACAGTCACTTATAAGTGGTAAACTTTTGAAGTTAAACTTTTTAAATTTTTACTTTTTACCCTCCGACCGTCACACTTCCAGAAGCTTGGAAAGACATGTGTCACTTATGTTTCGATGTCACAATTGTGGGGTTTGATTTTTGTGCAGTAGCAACCCTAATGAGCATTAATGTAGTTTTTTTGCCATAAAATTTGCTAATGTATGTATATGGCATTTATACTGTAGATTTCATGTTTTTACCTTTTATATATTGACCCTGAGTCACTTCTGAAAAAGGAACCGATGTGCCAGCGTGCTTACTTGAGTTACCAGATAAATGAAAGGTCTGTGAATGCCCACTGAGTGACATCAGGATGCAGGGTTGTGTAGGCTCACTATGTGTGAATTGCAATATGCTGGTCCAATACATGAATATTGTTCTGGACAAACAAAAGTCAGATGGTCCAGCCACTGGTTCTGACAGTAGTGCCCTTTGCTACCATGTGGGACACCTGCATTCACATCCTGACCTGGGCTGGTAAAATCTTGAAAATGCTGCAGAGAGCTTCACTCTTGAGCTTGTTTAGCATCTCTTGTGGTGGGACTGATTGCAATGTTAACATCAGGAGAGACCAGGTGATGTCATCTGCTCCATGCCTACAAGAAGGCATGGCAGCAGCCAGAATCTGTGGTTGCAGTGGGTGGTGGCAGGGCCAACAGAAACAAAACAATCCCTTAGCTCAGCAGGATGATGAGTAGATGGGCTCGGCCCATGTCGCCTGGCCAATGCATGCCCCACAGCTCCCCGTCTTGGATCCTGGGGATGTTAGGCCCAAAACTGCTTGCTTAGACAAAGAAAAATGATTCTGCTTAATTACTTGACGTCTTGTAACTCTGTACTCAAATTGTATGCAACTGTGTATTCACCTGTATGGTTTACTGTACCATGTAACACTGCACTTATATTGTTTGCACTGTTCCAATTATGAAATGTATGTATTGTTTTATCTTTTATTTGACGTGGAACCTTTGTAAATGAGCTTTCAGCTCAAAGGTGTTATTCCAAGATCTCAAAAAATAAAAATAAATAAATAAAACTAAGGCATGGATGTTGTATTCCTAAACTGGCATGGCCATAGCTGGTCAGGGCACTAACATGGAAGGGGGTTATATCCACTGCAGTTCATGGAGGGCTTGGAGAGTCGGAAAAGACCCAGTGTGTGGACTGTTGACTTAAGCCTGATTGTAAGTTGTGGGCAGGGAGTGTACATGTGCAAGTACAAATTAAACTTATTCCCAGTGATATTCTTGCTGCTAATTTCTTTTCTGTGCATTTGTTATAGTGTGCTTATTATGGATATTGTTGTTGTTTCCAAATGTTGCTCACATGGTGATGATGCTGTAAATTTTGCTTTTGACTGCTACTGTAAGTCTTTCAATCCATGCCTGAAAATTGGTATTTGTATGCTTAGTGTATCTTACCAGGTTATCAAAAACAAACAAATAAATACATTACAATAAATAATTCAAAACAAAAGACAGGGGAATGGCACTCTGTCTTAGACCTTCACTTCATAAACAAGTGGATTCCCAAGTGGAACTTCTTATGGTCACTCTGGTGTAGGTGGTCCCATTCCTGGAACAATGGGACTGAGTTTGTTCTTTATTTTGGAGGGATGCTTATTTTTCACATTGCACTTTCCACTAAATACTTCTGTGTTTTCAATTGTATCAGTGCAAGGCCATTCCATTAATCTGTCTTTGGGAACCACTGTATTCATCAGATGTCCGACAGTAGTGACACACTGTCTTGGACAGAAAGGGTTAAAGGTCTATTTACACTTGTAACATGGCATAGAAAATGACACGGAAATGGAGAGACGAGATTGGCCTAAACGCATCAGCTGACCAAAAACGAGCAGTGATTAATCCACTAGTAGAGCCCACTAATGCCCTACCACAAGTAGCCACACGGTGCAGCACTGGGAGGGCAATGAAGAGGTTAGAGATGCAATCGTAAGGTAGAGCCCTTTCAGCATTGGGATTACGCAAAAGCACAACATAAACAACTACCACATGCTGTCATGTGTGTTTGTGTATCACAGCGTGTGTGCCTGTAGGTGGGGATTGTAAACGAATGCAATAGCCCGAACACCACGAGAAACACAGTTACCAAAACCCGAATGACTACACACATCCAAACACCAGACCAAGTGCCGCAAAACAAACAGAATGACTGAAACCATCGCCTTTGTCCCCACATCTATTTGTGTATGTGATGTACAAGTCTGGAGAAACTGGGAGAGATACCCTGTGACACAATCACAGCTGAGTATATCAATATGTAGTGCTGTCACTCTATCCACGCAAAGAAATCACCCACAGTGCACTGCCGCTGTACAGCCTCAGGATGTCACGATGAAGGTGTAAGCATTCAAATGGTCGCCACCAATTACTGAGTTGTACCATAGTTTTTCTCACACAGGTAGTAGTAGTCTTGTGCTCGGAACTGTAAAATACCGGACACTATGTAAATAAATGTATATGGTGACGTGTGCACGGACACGTTCTCACCTCATGTCACTTTCCTGTATAGAAACAAACGGTGCACACCTTGGCATCCAGCAATAGTACTGTCATGTAACGTTTGTCTACTACGATGTGAAATACTGGTGGCACAATATTCCCGTTGCACTTGCCATGTTACAAGGGCATTAATCTCCTCCAACGTCGGGCTCTACCGGGGATTAATGCCCGCTGGGTGGTTGGAAGCATACCCCCCCCAAGCCGGGCATTAATCCACCGGTAGAGCCCTCCTCTGTCAGTGATTAATGCTTACTTGGCTGACTGGCTCATTGTGGGCAGGTCAGTGAGTGAGGTAGCAGAAGGCCATGATTTAGCTATTCAGGTATTCTAAGACTTCTGAGCTCTCTCATTCCTTCTCTTTTTTTTTATTGCATTTTTGTTCCTGTTACTGGCAAGGATATACCCCATATCTGCCCTGGTTACTGGGAGCTCTTCCCACCCTCTACTAGTCTGCTGTCATCCAGGGCTTACCTGTACCATCCTGGCTGACCATGGCCTGTCTCCCATGCTGGGGCTCCTTCTGGTGGGGAAGGGGGAGAGACCAAGATATTCATGTAGGATGGCCAGCTTCTCCAGATCCAGGCTGCATGGTAGTGAAGCCTGGGCTTTATTGAGCACAGCTGCATATGGTTGCAATCCACAGGTAGAGCAGGCATGCAATGATATAAGGGCAGTGCCGTGTGCACCTCTGCACCTGATATGCTGATGACCTCTGCTCCTCCAGTCCCCACACTGCGTTGATCCCTGGTGCACCAACCCCCAGCCATCTGTAGGGGTTAGACTGTTGCTGGGCTTCAGACCCAGATCATTCCATTCCAGAAGAAGGAGAGCAGTCCATCAGATGCTCACTCCTCTTCCTCCCTCAGCCGACCCTCCGATGCTCTGGGCTCGTTTCTGAACCTGGGTTGTTGGTGCCACAACCAGTTGCTGTACTGCTGCTCTGGCAGTCTGGCTCCCAATCCTGCTTAACCAGGAGAAGTCAGAGTTGATCCTATCATGGTGGTTTCTGTTCATAGGAGGAGAGCTGGGCTCAGTGAAAGCCTGAGCTTGCTGGTCTGCTGTGAATGCCCTGGATCTGAAGGTGTATGTCAGGTCCTTCTGTGAGGGACAATACCATCCAGTGTGGAATTTCTTGCAGCTCCTGAAGGTGACAGCCTCCACAACTTATGTACAGTGGTCTTATGGTCTCATTGGATCATGATGTAGAACCAGTGGGAGCTCAAGTGGCAATGGTCTCAGGTGACCTGTCCTCTGGTACAGTAGGTAGAAGTGACCCTGTATTTAGTCTCAGCTTTGGACTTCTGGCTGGTGAAGCACCACATAAGAAAAGGGGTTATTCTACTACAGCTCTTGTTGTGGTTGACTACATGTTCTTCCTTCTGGTATGGGCATCCCATCTTCTTGATCATGGAGTGCATCCCCTCTGTTCCCCATGGGAGTTCCAACTGTATATAATTATGTTGAAGCTGAAAATTACTCATCTGGCATAGAGGCAGTTTTCCCCCTGGACTGTGAAGTATGTGGTTCAGATAAACATGGATAACATAACTGCTACATTCTACCTCAACAATAACAGGGTTCCTGGTCATCCAGACTTTGCAGAACAGATCTGGTGGCTGGAGAGTTGGCTCAGTCTGTGCAAACTCTTCTCGTGTTGACCCATGCAGCAGGTGGACATAAACCCAACCAACAGCCTTAGCCACATGGGGGACATCAGTCACCAATGGTCCCTCAATGTCTCTTGACCATTTTGCATCTTTGGAAAACCAGATGTTGCCCCTGTTTTGTGCCCACCTTCTGAACTGAGGATTGATTTTGGTGGAGGGACTTTCCTTTAATGGACTGGTAAACTTCTCCATAATTTCCATCTTTTCCTCAGGTTCATACGGTCAGCAAGAACAAACATCTCAAATCCTGATAAGTCCAAACTGTGCTCACAAACTTTGATCTGCTCTGTGTAGTATGTGGGTATGAATTACGGCCAAGGGGGATAGTGTAAGGGATAGCACCGGAGAATATTACTTCATACGAAGAGTGGCTAAATTCTGGAATGGTATACTGGAATTGGTTTTTAAGGCAAGCTGTATACAAGGTTTCAAAGCTAGGTAAGATAAAGACTTGGCAGAGGATATTATCAGTGGCTATGATTGTGGCCATTAGGATAACAAGGGAGGGACAAGATCTTCCTATACTAGGAACAAATCTATGAGATGGGGTGCCCTCCTATGCCAGGGGGAAACATTTGAGATGGAGAGCCCTCCTGTACTTGGGGAACTTGCGAGATGGGGACAATCTATAATGGGGGAAAATCTGTGAGATTGTATTCCTCCAGTGCTGGGGTAGAAACCTGTGTGATGGGACCCAACTGATACTGGGGGAGAACCTGTGAGAAAGGATCCTCCTATACTGGTGGAGAAATCTAAGAGATTGGACTTTGCTATACTAGGAGAGAACCTGTGAGATGGAGTTCCCTCCTATACTGGGGGATATCTTGTGAGATGGGAACCCTCCTATACTGGAGAAAAAATCTGTGAGATGAGGTCAGTCCTATACTGGGGGAGAAACCTATGAGGTAGGGCCCCTCCCATACTGGGGAAGAAACCAGTGAGATGGGGCCACTTCCTATATTGTGGGGCCTGTGAGTGGGGGTTCCACCTGTACTGGGAGATGGGGACATTCGTATACTGGGGAGATATGTGTAAGGTGGGACCCTCTCCTATACTGGGAGATACCCTGTGAGACAGGACCCCTCCTTTTTTCGGGAAGAACCTGTGAGATTGGGTCCCTCCTATGCTGGGGAGAAGCCTGTGAGATGGGACCACTCCTATACTCAGGAGAAACTGTGAGATGGTGCCTTACTTATTCTGGGATATGAGACCTCTCCTACACTGGGGAGAGATCTGTGAGATTTGACCTTCCTATACTGGGAGAGAACATGGGGCTCCACGTATACTGGGAGATGGGACTCCTCATATACTGGGGGAGAAACCCATGAGATTTGACCTTTCTATACATGGAGAGAAAACCTGTAAGATAGAGTTCCCTCCTATACTGGGGAAGAACTTTTGAGATCAGACCCATCCAATACTGGGAAAGAAGTCTGCGAGATGGGGCCCCTCCATACCTCTCAACCTCCTGCCTCATAAATCAGGGACAAGACTTAAAAAAATCAGGGACAAAGGACCAAAATCAGGGACACTTCTTCAAAATTGGAGATATCCACTCAGGAAGCTGGCAGAATAAAGGGCTTAGTGTAAAATGCATTTTCTAAGGAAGAACAAGTCTGTAACTTTAATGTTTGACATTAGCTTGTGCTTATAAGCCCCATTGTTTGGTCACGGAAACACAATTTTGAGGAGGAACATAGTAAAATTTTGAGGCAAAATCAGGGACGTCCCTGAAAATCAGGGACAGTTGAGAGGTATGGGCCCCTCCTATTCTGGTGGGAACCTGTGAGATGAGGCCACTTCTATAATGGGGGAGAAATATGTAAGACCAGGTCCATCCCATACTGGGGAAGAAACTGGTGAGAGGTGGCCCCTTTCTATGCTGGGGGTGCCTGTGAGATGGGGTCCCACTAGCATTGGCAGATGGGGATCCCTCCTATACTGGAAGAGAAGCCTTTGAGACTGGACCTTCCTGTACTGGGAAAAAATCTGTGAGATTAGGCCCTATATATACTGGGAAATGTGGCTTCTTCTATACTATGGGAGACACCTGTGAGAGGGGTTCCATCCTATACTGGGGGAGAAACCTGTGAGTTTTGACCTTTCTATACTGGGAGAGAAACTGTGAGATGGAGTGCCCTCCTATACTAGGAGAGAACTTGTGAGACAGGGACCCTCCTATACTGGGGAGAACCTATGAGATGAGGTCCCTCCTATACTAGAGGAGAAACCTGTGAGATCAGGCCTGTCCAATACTGGGGAAGAAACTGGTGAGATGGGGCCCCTTCCTATACTGGGAGGGGCCTGTGAGATGGGATCCCACCTATACTGGGAGATGAGGATACTCCTATACTGGGGATAAACATGTGAGATGGGACCCTTTCCTATACTCGGTGAGAACCTATGAAATAGGTCTCCTCTTTTTTGGGGGGCAAAACTTGTGAGATTGGGGGTCCTCCTATACTGGGGGAGAACTTAAGAGATGGAGTCCCTCCTATACTCAAGGAGAACCTGAGGGATGGAGCCCTACCTATACTTTGAGATGGGACCACTCCTATACTGGGGAAGAAACCTGTGAGATAGGATCACTCCTATACTGGGGAGAACCTGTAAGGTGGGACCCTATGTATATTGGGAAATGGGAACTCTCCTATATTTGAGGAGAAAGCTGTTAGATGGGGTCCCTCCTATATTGAGGGGGAAACTTGCGAGATTGGACCCTTCTATTTTTTTTGTTTATAAAGCTTTTTCTCCAGTGTTGGTCAGGTGCAGGGGGCTCTTCAGCCCTGTTCCTGTCTCCTGTCACCCAGTGCTCACCTCTCCCGAATCACGGAGCCCAAGATCCCCCATGGATTGCGCCCATGGCGGAGCCAGGAAGGAAGGGCCATCCTCCCCCTACTCAGCGACTCTCATCATATTGGGCCCAGTGGCCAGGTGACAGCATGGGACAGAGTTTGGGCAAGGCTTCATATACTTTGTGCCAAACAATTTTCTGTTTTCTCCTATGACACCCTGGGGCAACAGCAAACATGGTTTGCGCATGCATGCGAAGGCATGCATGCGCACTGGAACTGCCGCTCCACCCACCTGGCATAACACCAGCCTCCCGAACATTGGCACTGACACCGTACCTCCACCCGGTGGCAGCCAAGAGCCGGGAAGGCTAACTTCCCCAATCTGGGAGAGGGATGCTGCTTGACAGCCTTCTTGATCCTCTCCCAGCACCCCCCCACCCAGCAAACCCCTGGTGACTTGAGCTTGTTTCTAAACTCAGGTCACCAGTGTGGGAGAGGTAAGGTGCAGTATAGTGCTTCAGGCCTCTATGCCACCGGGCTGGAAAGATTGGACCTTTCTATACTGGGAGCAAACCTGTGAGATGGAGTGCCCTCCTGTGAGATGAGGTCACTCCTATACTGGGGAAGAAACTTGTGAGATCGGATCCATCCAATGCTGGGCAAGAAACTGGTGAGATAGGGCCCCTTCCTATTCTGAGGGGGTCTGTGAAATGGGGTCCCACCTGTACTGGGAGATGGAGGCACTCCTATACTGGGGAGAAACTTATGAGATGGGACCCTCTCCTATACTCGGTGAGAACCTGTGAGATAGGAACCCTCTTTTTTGGGGGGATAACCTGTGTGATTGTTGGCTCTCGTATACTGGGGCAGAACTTGTGAGATGGGGTCCCTCCTACACTGGGGGAGAAATGAGTGGGATGGGACCCTCAACTGAGGCTAGGCTCCAGGCAGTTAGAGGTACAATTTTACCAATACTTGACTATGGAAATGTGGTATATGCTGCTGCCACAGATGTCAGCCTTCACAGAATACAGACCTCCCTCAATAAAGCCTGCAGATTTGTCCTCAGTGCTGATTGTTTTACGCATACATGCAATCTTTATATTAAGACGCAATGGCTCCCTCTCCAAGAGTGGATCAAGCTGCATTCCTGCATCGTAATGAAGAAGGCCCCCCTTGGTCTTGCACCTCCTTCTCTACAGGCCTTATTCCGACCAGCCCAGGCCAAGCATGCCACTAAAAGCATTGCTAAACATGCACTGGCTGTGCCTTTTAGAAAAAACAGCCTTGGGAAAGCGAGCCTTTGCGGCAAGGGCTCCCTCCTTGCTCAGTCCACTCCCTTTCTCTGCTAACAGCCACACAAGCCTTAGTCACTTCAAAACCAAACTAAGAAAATTCATCACGTCCCCTGAGCAGTGCTTCTGCCATCTCTAGCCACCTATGGGCACTAGATCCCCAAAAGCCTGGCCTGGCCCTGATTGCACGCACTATTCTGTTGCCTATGCCTCCTCCCTTAGTACCTCCCCTATTGTCTCTCCTGTCTCCCTACCCTTTACTATTTACCTCCCTTAACCCTCTAACACTGTGTCCACAACTAGCTAACCTGCTGGGTCTTGTCACTCTCTCTCTCTCCCACCTTTCTTCTGCGCACACCCTATTTAGACCCAGGCTCATTCCTAGTGTTCCGCTGCCACTACCTACTCACTATTATTCAATTCCTGTACCTTTCTGCCTTTGCACTTTTCTTCTCATCATGGGTGAGATCCCTTATAATCTGGTGATCCAAATGTTTCTGAACTCTTTAATATTGTTGGCATTACTGTGATACTGTATACTCTGGGCCTGATATCCAAACATGCACCTGGCAATAGTGCAAGTGGGTGCACAGTGCAACTGTGTTGCACCGGTGAGACCCAGGGATATACTGAAAGGAGATGAGCAATGGTGCATCTCCTCTGAATATATCAGGTAATGCGCACTGCGCGAATACCATGCGCTGGTGCAGCCAACTCAGACAGGGCTGAATACCAGGAATGGGACCTGTGCCAGTGCAACAGAGTTATACTGTGTGCAAATTCCTGATATTCAGCCGGCAGTATGCAAATGGAGCCATAATGTATGCAAGGTGCAAATGGGGCAATTTGCATGTCATTATGGCCCCATTTGCATGAGTTGTGCAGGGCAGGCCAGAGACTTGCGCCTGGTGCCCTGCACAGTATGCAGTACCCGAGAGGACGTGTGTGGTAACCCCCAACCCTCCCTGTAGGGGACAGCACTGTAGAAAACACCTGTACTTATGCTCTGGCAGTCTAGTGGTAATCCTCCTCTCTCCCCGTAGCCCCGATCGTGGTACAAGAAATATATAGGTCTTCCCTGGTAGTCTAGTGGCTCCCCACCCCTCCTGTAGCTGCGATCACCTGTGAAATACCGTTCAAAACATTCCCTAGTAGTCTAGTGGTGCCCCCCTCCCTCCCTGTAGTGTGCAACACCTAACACATGGGTATACATATCCCTGGCAGTCAGTGGTACTCCACCCCTCCGATGCTCGTTCCCCCATACATGTACATCCCTGTACATCCCTGGTGACCAGTGGCACCCCCCACCCACACAGATCTCTGGCCAGCATCCCCCACCCCATCAGCAGCGGGCAGCAGCATGCCCACCTGCATACCTCGGGCTGCCTGCCAACTGCACAGCTACTGTATGGGCTGCAATCCCATTTGCTCACAGTGTGGACCAATGGGCTTGTAGTATATACTGTAGTAGTCATTCACAGATAGTTGTGCATGACCAGTACAATATGTACTGCCAGCCCACTGGTCCTCACTGTGGGCCAATGGGAGTGCTGCCCATACAGTAGCTGTCAATCAGCAGGCAGCCGTGGAGGTATGTGGGTGGATATGGTGCTGCCCGCCACTGATGGGGAGTTGGGTGGGCCTGGGTCCTGTGTGGGAGGGAGGGCGTGGGGTGCCACTGACCACCAGGAAGGGACCATGCCATATGATCGGCGATCGGGTAATGGGAGGGGTGGGACCACTAGACTACCAAGGATGTACAGGTGTACATGTGCGGGAGGCGCATCATTGGGAGGTGGGGGGCTACCACTGGACTGCCAGGGATATGAGTTACCCATATTGTAGGTGATCGCACTATGGGGAGGGAGGGGGTACCTCTAGACTACCAGGGTGGTCTATGGGTTTTGTGGATGGTGTTCGGGGGGTGCCACCACGGCTGGAGGCTGCTGTGTTGCACCCTGCACTGCAGCGGCCCGCCTGTGGGTGGCTCCCATTTGAGCCTATTTTTCAGGCTCAACATTGTGCCCCAGTGTGTGGCGCATGTCAGGGTTGTGCCAGCATATGCGCCGCACACCCCGACTGAATATCAGGATGTGCCGCATATACTTGGGCACGCCCCCTGGGGATGTATCGCATACATTATCATTGCACTCGGGCGCATCGGGACTTGCACTGCACAAGTCCCCCTTTTGAATATTGCCCCGGAGGCATTACTGGGGTTGCGCTGGTGCAACTCAGTTGTGCCAGACGCAACCGCTTTGAATATCTTGGCCTCTATGTATTTAATACTGTTTATTTTGACAATGCCTCACAGCTGCATATGTTCCCACCTGTCTTGTCTCCCCCTCTTTTTTTTATTGTATGACAAGGATCCTTCATAAATGAGCTTTCAGCTCAAAGGATGTACTTCCGACTTTCCTAATAAAATAAAAAATAAAATAAATTTAAAAGGGAGAATCTTTGAGATAGAGTCCCTGCTATACTCAGGGAGAACCTGAGGGATGGATCCCCACCTATACTGGGAGATGAGAACCCTCCTATACTGGGGAGAACCTGTGAGATGGAACTTCTGTAATTGGAAGAAACCTGTGAGATGGAATCACTCCTATATGGGGGAGAAACCTGTGAGATGGGATCACTCCTACATGGGGGAGAAACCTGTGCGATGGGATCACTCCTATAGTGGGGAGAAACCTGTGAGATGGGACCCCTCCTATACTGGGGAGAAACCTGTGAAATAGGGCCCTACATATACTGGGCTATGGGACACCTCCTATACTGGGGAGAAACCTGTGAGATGGGACCCCTCCTATACTGGGGGAGAAACCTGTGAGATAGGGCCTTATGTATACTGGGATACGGGACCCCTCCTATACTGGGGGAGAAACCTGTGAGATGGGACTCTCCTGTACTGGGGGAGAAACCTGTGAAATAGGGCCCTACATATACTGGGCTATGGGACACCTCCTATACTGGGGGAGAAACCTGTGAGATGGGATCATGCCTATACTGGGGAGAAACCTGTGAGATGGGACTCTCCTATACTGGGGAGAAACCTGTGAGATAGGGCCTTATGTATACTGGGATACGGGACCCCTCCTATACTGGGGGAGAAACCTGTGAGATGGGACTCTCCTGTACTGGGGAGAAACCTGTGAGATGGGATCACTCCTATACTGGGGGAGACACCTATGAGATGGCACTACTCCTGTTCTGGGGAGAAACCTGTGAGATGGCACCACTCCTATACTGGGGGAGAAACCTGTGAGATGGCAGCACTCCTATTCTGGGAAGAACCTGTGAAATGGGGCTTTACCTATACTGGGGGGAAAACCTACGAGATGGAACTCCTTCCATAACTGGGAGGAACCTGTGAGATGGGACCACTACTATACTGGGGGAAAAACCCATGAGATGTGACCACTCCTATACTGGGGAGAACCTGTGAGATGGGGCCCTACCTGTACTGGGGAGGAAACCTGTAGATGGAACTCCTTCTGCAATGGGGGAGAAACCTGTGAGATGGGATGACTCCTATACTGGGGGAGAAACCTGTGAGATGAGACCAATCCTATACTGGGGAGAACCTATGAGATGGGACACCTACAGTTCTGGGAGAACCTGTGAGATGGGATCCCTCTAATACCAGGAACAAACTTGTAAGGTGGGGAACCTTTCTTTAGGGAAATAAGTGAATATTAAGTTACTCATTTACTTTGAAAATCTGATTTATTCCTTTATTCTAGTTTTTCTGGGAAGAGTGCATGACTTTCCTTGAGAAGGCCTGACTGCATAGATTATGGTGATTGATTCTTATATGCTTCCTTCTCTCATAAACCCGAAATCAAGCTGATGTGGAACTGTGGCCATGACAAGCAGAAGCTTCGTACAGCAGGGTGCCACCACCATGAGCAACAGGTGAAGTGAACAGGTCTGCACTCCAGGGAAGGCTCCGGAACCGGCCGCCGGCGACACATCGCCTGACCTCCTGAGCAAAATCAGCGAGACAAACGGCAAGTTAATGAGTCCTTCGGCCTGTAATTAGCTGTCAATTACCACAAATTAATCAACTCCTCGCCTAATTAAGCAATATCGGCAGGTGGGCAAGAAACTGGCCATTGTGTGAGATCCATGAGAAAACCCTGCCTGGCAAACTCATTTTGGATCAGCAGTGCATCCCCCGTGGTCAGAAACAGGAGCGCAGCATCACAGCTTAAAGGAACAGGCAACCTGAAACCAGCACTAATATATCACAGCTTAAAGGAACAATTCCCTCTGTTCCTGCTCAGACATAGCCCAGCTTAATGGAACCAGCCCCCACAATTCCAGCCCATTTTGTATTTTGCAATTTCATTTACTGATACAACTTTTATAACTGCACTTCATTTTACATACTCATATTATATATAATATTGATTTTTTTTTTCATTTTGGTTAATAAACTGTATCTGCCAAGATTGTTTTATTTTTCCTACTCTAAGCTTTTTGCCGTGTAGTCGAATTTTGTAACCAGTTGTTGCTCTTTACCGTTTTGTATGTCTGTTTCTCTGTATTGTTTGATTTTTTGCCCCATTTCCTTTCTAACCCCTATCCCTAAGTCACACCTGGAAATGAGCCTCAGCTCAGTGGGCCTCTCCCGGTCACCAATTTACAAATAAAATAAATTATATAAAAGGCTCACATATACCTCAGCTTAAAGGAACAGCCCCCCCATTCAAGTCCAGATATAAATAGTCCAGCCCCCTATTCTAGCTCAAATATATCACAATTTTTGTGTACTACAGCTTAAAGAAACAAGTTAACAACCCCTCCCCACTCAGGCCCAGATATAAAGAGCTTATCTCCCCATTCCAGCTGAAATATATCACTTTTTTAATTCACTTTTTTCTCCCCCTGCAGCCGGTTCACCAGTATGGCGTCTATGAGGAGTCGGGTGCCATCCTGCCTCGGCCAGTTTTTTCCTCCATGTTTCTGCCCTTCCCAGAGATGGTGGTGTGAACATGTGTCCACAGGCACGCAATGGGCATGTGCAGTGCTGAGCCAAACATCTCTCCCTCCCTCTGCTGTTCCATGTTGCTGCTGCGCCTGTGGTACCCTAGATGACAACAGCACAGCAGGAATGGACAACTTCTTTCCCAGAGAAGGCAAGTGTCCACTAGGATGCTCAAGCCTCCCCCCCAACACCTGCCAGGACTACAGTATCCCTGTCTCACTCCTGAACCTCGGTCACCAGCGTAGCAAAGAGATATATCACAGATTAAAGGAATGAGACCCCCCCATTCCAACCCAGATATATAACAGCTTGACCTCACAGGAATAGCCTCCTATTCCAGCCCAGATATATCACAACTTAAGAACCCCCCCCCTTTCCAGCCTATATATGTTAGCTTAAAAAGCATAAAAACATTCCTGCCCAGATATATAACAATGGAGAGGCTTGCCTGTGGTTCAGTGGGGCAGCTGGCTAACCCTGTCCCCCCAGTACTATAAAAGGCAGGCAGTCCTATACTTCCTTGCCTTAGTTTGTTTTGCACGTTGTTTGCCTCCATGTTTGCCACCTGGCTTTGTGTCTTTTGGGGCTCTTTGTAGCGTGCCTTCTCCTGTTCCCTGCTCCCCTTCTGCTGTTGCCTTCTTGTGTTTCTTCCATGTGCTCATCCTCATTTAGTCTGTGTTCTGTTCCTTCTGCTTTCAGTTCTTCCTTTTTCTCATTCAGCTTTTTAGCCTGACAGGCGGCCCATCAACCCTGTCCCTACATCATCCTGGCTGGCACCCATCTTCCCCAGACCTGTGTGGAGCTGGTTCCCCCATGGCTTGCTGGGCTGGAGGGGGGAGGGCTATCCCTACCCTCCGAGTCAGATAGCCAGAAGGCTCCAAGGTCCAGCTGGTGATGCAGGTCAGGGGAGATGCAAAAGGCCTCATGTAACCCAGGGTTCCCTTTTTCCTTATTTTCTGTCCCAGCCCCTTGGTTGTGGTGGCACACAAGTACATATGCGTGGAGTCACACATGTAGTACAAACTCATGGCTCCCTCCCTTATCTGTGCCTCTCATACCTACACTGCCACCAGGCTTCCACCTGGGCACAGCCAAGAGCTGAGATGGCATGCTTCTCCTCTCTGGGAGCGGACAGCGGTCTTATGGACACTCGATCCTCTCCCACCCTGGCTGACCCCCGACAACCTAAGATCATTCCCGAACTCGGGTCATCGGCATGGCAAGAAATAAGGCATCCAGCACCTCAGCCCTCCATGCCAGTGGGCCTGCTCTTTTCAGTTGTTGTTCTCATTGCTGTCTGTACTCTGTCCTGTCTTATGTGTGCTGTATCTGCCTGTTCAGTAATCCTAAGTATGTTTTTTATTTGCTTTATTTAATCTGGAAACTGCTCAGTTTAACTTGTATTTTGCTTTAGATGTACTCTGTCTGGGCCTGGTGATTTGTCCACCTTCAATGCCGGCAGCTCCTCCCTCACTCTAACCTCCTCTATCACTACATCTGTATTCCTCCCCCCCACTCCTCTTTTCCCTGGTCTGTCCTTCTCCCTGGTGAAGATGGAACAGAAGTATTCATTTAGTATCTCTGCTTTTCCCCCATTATCCTCCACCCACTCCACCCCTTTCTTAAGTCTAACAATCCCTTCCTTCTTGTCCCTTTTTTCACTTACAGTATGTAGCGAAAGAAAGCCTTCTCACCCTTCTTAATTCCTCTAGCTATCTGCAGCTCCTTCTGTACCTTTGCTCACCTGACATTCTTACTTGCCTCACTAGCCAACCTTAGGTAATTTTCTGTATCCGCCTCTCTCTTGGTCTTCCTGAATTTCCTATAGGCCAACCTCTTTTCCCTTACTGCCTGGGCAACCCCAGAACTGAACCAGCTGGGCGCTTTGGCCCTTGTGTTCTTACCCCTGAGCCTAATGCACTCATCTGTGGCAACCAGTATTCCTTCCTTAATGATGGACCACCTTTGGTCCACCCCCATATCTGCTCTGATGCCCACTAGATGGCTCCTTAGCACTTCACCCATTTTCATGAAGTCCGCCTTCCTGAAATCCAAGATTTGGGTCTTAGTCAGGATGCTTTCCTTGCCCATATCCAACTGGAACCACACTGTGCAATGGTCACTTCCTCCCAGTGGCTCCCTGACCATTATTTCCTGTACATGCTCCCCATTTGTGAGCACCAGATCAAGAATTGCCTCAGCTCTTGTTGGTTCAGTGATGCCCTGAGTCAGGAACCCACTCTGCAGTTCTTCCAGGATCACCCGACTCCTAGCACATGTCATGGAAGGTATGCTCCAGTTCATCTTGGGCAGGTTGAAGTCCCCCACAATTACCACCTCTCCTTTCCCCACAGCTTCCGATATTTGTGAGCTCAGTTCCCTGTCCCTCTCCTCATCCTGACTGGGTGGTCTATAAACCACCCCCAACCTCACCTAACTCCCTCTGTTGGACCTTAACTAAACCCATAATGTCTCCACCTCCCCTTCCTCCGACTCCTCCCTCATTCAAGTTATTCCCTCCCTGATATAAACTGCCACCCCTCCCCCTTCCCGACTACCCTGTCCCTCCTGTATAGTTTATATCCAGGGATCGCAAGGTCCCAGTCATGGTGTGATGTTGCTCAAATATCGGTTACTGCAGCTATGTCCACCCTCCTGTCTGCTAACAGTGCCTGCAGGTCTTCCATCTTGTTTCCAAGACTCCATGCATTCAGAGACACCACCCTCCTCCTAGAATCTGATCTTTCTTCTCTTCCCTCTATTCTTCTATTCACATTTATCTCCTCCGTGTGCACCCCTCCATGTACCCTTGTTATGTGTTCCTCACCCCCTCCACCCTTTGCTAACTGTGTAATTGCTCCTTCTACCTCCTCCCTTCAGACCTCTTCCATCACTGTGGGGGGGGGGGGTTCACTGACCTCCTCCTCTCATAGTCTGTGGGCCTGAATGTCCACTGCCCCCCCCCAGTAGTTTAAATTAAGTGTAGTGGTTATGTATTCCCCCAGTTTGTCCCCGAGTACCCTCAAACCCTCCCTACTGAGGTGTAGCCTGTCTGGTGAAAAGAGTGCTTTGTTTGACCAGGTCTCCTCCCAGTCCCCAATACAGATGAACATCTCCTCCCTGCACCATTTCCTCAGCCAGTCATTGAAATCCTCTATTCTTCTTTTCCTGTCCGTGCTGGCCCTTGGTATTGGTATCACCTCTGAGAAGGCCAGTGACTTTCCTTCCTTCCTGCAGATCTTCCTTAACTCCCTGAACCTACTTTGCACTACCTCCACCTCCTCCCCAGCTAGGTTGTTGGTTCCCAAATGTGTAACTAAATTAGGTTTTCCTCCAACCTCCCTTACTATTTCCCTTATTTTTGGGCCCACCTTCCCCGTTGTCATCCCTGGCATACAAACCACCCTCCTGCTTGCATTTGGGTCCCCTTTCCTTCCCCAGTGAATACCCCTAATTATGGAGTCCCCTATGATTGCCACCCTTCAATCCCCTGCATCCGTGCTCCCCATCCTTCCTTTCTTACCTTCGATACTAGCCATTTCCCCACCTAACTGCTCCTTCTGCACCTTGGTAAGCTTATCTCCACATCCACAATTTATCCCCTTAACTGTTTTTCCATCTCTCAGATCTGCCCTTCCCCTTTTGACTATCTGTATCTGCTTTCAGTATTTCCTCCCCTCTTCTTTTCCTTTTCTCTCCCCTTCCCCCCCTTCCTCCACTCGGTTTTGCCTACCTCCTCTTCCCTGCCCACCCTGATTAGTTCCCTCCCTCCCCTGTATTCCTGCTCTCAACCCTGGCTCAACCTGACCTCCTACCTCACCTCCTGCTGCCCCCTCCCTCCTTCCAGACAGTGGTGCAAATCATTCAATAAAGGCACCCCTTTAGAATTTCCCACCCCTGATGCTACTCTGACATTCCCACCCCTTCCCCTCACCACTTGCCATTCCTCCACCCTGGTCTCCCTACTCCTTTGAGGAAGAGATACTCTGGTATACTAGGTGCTCCTCCCCACTCCCATCCCCTGCCTGATTCTGTCACTCCCCTGGGCATCACCCCTCTGCCTTTCCCTCCACTGCTCTGTTCATCTGACTTCCACACCATCCTCCCCAGTCCCCATCTGAGCAGCCTTATTTCAGCCCTTAGCAACTCCAGGCTGTTACACACAGGACATCCCCCTTTACTCCTTATCACCCCCTACCTCTTTATAGATCTTTGGTGAGGCCGCATCTGGAGTACTGTGCCCAGTTCTGGAGTCCTCACCTAAGGAAAGATAAGGACAGGCTGGAGACTGCAGTGAAGGGTGACAAAGGTGATTCAGGGCCAGTAGGGCAGGTCTTACAAGGAGCGGCTCGAGGCACTGAACATGTACTCGCTGGAGACCAGAAGGGAGAGGGGAGATATGACAGAGGCCTTCAAATTCCTGAAAGGAATTAACAATGTGAACTGCAGGGAGTTACTTAGCATGACTAACACTTTGAGGTCACGAGGGCACAATGCAAACTGACAAGAGGAAGGTTCAGAAGGGACATGAGGAAGGATTACTTTACAGAAAGGGTGGTGGAATCATGGAACAGTGTACCAGTTGAGGTGGTGGGTGCTAAAACTGTAAATGGACTTCCAGTATGGGTGGGACAGCGTGAAGAGTAAAGTGGTTACCTGGGGCAACAGAAACTGGGAGGGGACTAGGAAGGTGGATGTGGAGGGCTAGGACCCTGGATGGACATTACATGCTGGGGCTAGATAGGAAACCACGACAAGACTGGATGGACCATTGATCTTTTTCTGCTGTCGCTGTCTGTGTTTCTAAGTTTCTGTGTAAATGTAGGTCTACAATTCCCATGGACAGGCATTCTACAGAGTTCACCATATTTTGGAACCCCATTAGTACCCCCCAGAGCTGGTGACTTTACCCCATCAACTGATCTAATACTTCAAGCTGCCGTGACTTTGGCATTCTGTAGATTCTTGCTACTGGTAACATTTACAGCAGCCGCTACAGCCTTACTCCTAAGATGCCATTTATTAACAGCCACTCTCAACAAGTCATCAGACACATGTGTTTTACTGTTACAGACCTTGAAAACTGACTATCAAATGGGGTTATTACCTACTATCTGCCTATCGGTGGCCAGTCACCATATTAGACCAACTGGTAGCCTTTTGTAACCCAGGAGCTACACTTGGCCCTCTTTCTCTGACAGAAAAGCACACCATCATGACAGCAACGTGGGTATGCATTTAAGGATCTTTCTGACCTGTCTAGGCCTAGATACTTTCGGTTATTCCAGTCATTCTTTCTGTATTGGTTCAGCCACCGTGGCATCAAGACAGAACAGTTCTGCCTATATCATCAAGATTCTAGGTCATTGATTATCCTCCTGCTATGAATCTTATGTAAGAGAACCAGTACTAGAACTCCGACAAGCTTATTGGCTCATCTCCTTCTAGTAAGCACAGACGGAAGGCAGACCAGATGCCATGGTTCCCCAGAGGTTTTCCTCACAAGGTTGGGGGGGGGGGTTCCTGAGTGCATTGGGTCCTTACTCTGTGAGATGGAGGAGGGGGATAGTTGTTGTTTCAGAACTTGATCTTTTGGCCTTTATTCATATTCAGTCTTTTCCTTTAGCCTCAAGATCCTTCTCTTGGCACTTCTACCGACGATGGAAATATTCAAAGAGAGCAAGACTGAATTTACTTTCACATAAGCACTACATCACGCAAGCTCAGATAGACATAGGTACATAGACACTGATAATAGAAAAAGCCCCATTGGTCCATTCAGTCTGCCCACCCTACCTAAGCAAGGGTCCTAGTGACCCTCCCCTTTGTTTCTGCTCCCCCTTCAAACTAATCCCGTATGCCAGTCTCATCCCTGCTTGAAACTGCTCACTGTATTGGTCAGTACCACTTCCCTCTGGCAGCTTGTTCCACTTGTGCACCACTCTCTGTGAAAAGGTACTTATAGACGTTCCTTCTGAATCTCTCCCTTGTGAGTTCAAGTGAGTTCTTTCTCTTCCCTGTAGTTTAACTCAAGGAGGAAAGTTCCTCCGCGTCCACCAATTTATCCTGTGCAGATACCTGTATGTCTCGATCATGTCGCTCATTTCCCTTTGTCTTCTCAAGGGTGTACATATGAACATACAAAGAAGCCAGCAGAAGAAGGCCATTTGGTCTAGCAAGTCTGCTCATATTGCATGGTCCACAACTTGAGCTACTGTCCCTGCCCTCCCTCCCCACTCCTCCCATCCTCCCTACCCATGATCCTTACCTTCCCCCTATGCCTGTCCCAGCCTCTCTTAAAGCTGCCCACTGTCTTCAATGAGATGACCTCTTCTGGCAGCGCATTCCAAGTGTTCACCGCCCTCTCTGTGAAGAAGTGCTTCCTGACCTCCTTCCTAAACCTGTACTGAACTCCATATTCTAGATGTGGCCTTACCAATGACCTGTACAAGGGCAGTATAACCTCCTCTCTCTTACTACAGATCCCCCTAGATATGCATCCCAGCATCTTGTTTGCGTTTGCTGCTGCTTTCTTGCACTGTGCGGAGTGCTTCAGGTCATTAGTGATCGTCACTCCCAGGCCCTTCTCCTCCTTGTCTGATGCAGATACTCGGACTCCACCCAGACTCTGTCCTGGGATTCTTGGCTCCAATATGCATAACTTTGCATTTGTTGGCATTAATTGGGTGAGTGCCTAAGGAATGCACTAGCAAATGGGCAGGAAGGAGGGGTGGAAGAACAATGGGGAATAATAAAAATTGCCATCACAGAGGTAGCAAGCCTTTGTGTGAAGCAACTAAATGAAACAAAATGATGTAAGAAACCACTATGGTTCTCAAAGGAGGTGGCAGTGAAGGTTCAAGAGAAAAAGAAAGCATTCAGAAAGTACAAGGAATCACAGAAGGAGCAGGACAGAGAATTGAATCAGTTAAAACAAAAGGAAGCTGGGAAGGCAGTCAGAACAGCAAAGGCCCGAACTGAGGAAAAGATAGCCCATTCAGTTAAGAAGGGGGATAAAACCTTTTTTAGGTACATCAGGAAGTGAAGGAAGACCAAGGGAAGGATAGTGAGGCTTAATAAAGGGGAGAGGGGGTGGGCAGAGAGTGACGATGAAAAGGTAGAGATACTAAACAAATGAAGAGGGGGAGGTACCTAAAACAAACAATAGAAACACTCTGGATACAGAAGTTGATACCAGCCCATTTACAGAAGAAAGGGTTCTGAAAGAACTCAGAACTGAAGGTGGACAAAGCAATGGGGCCTGATGGGATTCATACCAGAATTCTAAAAGAACTAAGGGTAGAACTAGTGACACCACTGACTACCCTCTTTAACAAATCATGGGAGGTACCTGAGGACTGGAGGAGGGCCAATGTGATACCCCTTCACAAAAGTGGGAGCAGGGCAGAAGCAGGAAACTACAGATCTGTTAGTTTAACCTCAGTGATAGGGAAAATGATGGAATCACTTCTGAAGGAAAGAACTGTCGAGTACCTAAAGGCCAGAGGGGCACAGGACCCAAGGCATCATGGATTCACAGCAGGAAGGTCATGCCAGATGAATCTAATAGATTTCTTTGACTGGGTGACCAAAGTAGTAGATCAGGGAGGGGCTGTGGACATGGTCTACCTAGACTTTAGCAAGGCATTTGACACAGTCCCACAAAGATTAACATACAAGTTAGCCAGCCTGGGAGTGGGTCCCAAGATGATAGCCTGGGTAAAGAACTGGCTGGAGAATAGGACACAGAGGGTGATAGTAAATGGAGTCCACTCTGAAGAAAGGGGTGTTACTAGTGGGGTACTGCAGGATTCAGTATTAGGACTGGTCCTCTTCAATGTCTTTATAAGCAACATTGCAGAGGGACTGGAAGGAAAAGTATGTCTCTTTGCAGATGACACAAAGATCTGCAACAGAGTTGATGCACAAGGTGGGGTGGAAAGGATGAGAAGGGACCTGGCAAGGTTAGAGGAATGGTCAAATGTATGGCAGCTTAGATTCAATGCTAAGAAGTGCAAGGTAATGCACCTGGGAAACAAAAACCCAGGGGAAGAGTACACAATGGGGTGAGATACTAACAACAACAAAAATGGAAAGGGACCTGGGGGTAGTCATATCAGATGACTTAAAGGTAGGCAAGCAATGTGAGAGGGTAGTAAGGAGGGCTGGGGGATACTGGGATGCATAGGGAGAGGCATCACCAGTAGAAAACAGGAAGTTGTTATCCCTCTGTACAGACAGCTGGTGAGACCCCATCTGGAGTACTGCATGCAGTTCTGGAGACCCAATCTCCGCAAGGATATAGACAGGATGGAAGCTGTCCAGAGGAGGGCAACTAAAATGGTGCAGGGTCTGCACGAAAGACATATGAGAGAGACTAAAGGAGCTTAATATGTATAGCCTTGAGGAAAGGGAGGAGAGGGGGACATGATAATAACTTCAAGTACCTTAAGGAGTCAATAAAGTCCAAGAGGGTAGCATATTTCAAAAAAGAGTGTGCAAGAACAAGGGGCACAATTTGAAGATGGGGGTGGTTCAGAGGTAATGTAAGGAAGTATTTTTTCACAGAGAGGGTTGTGGATGCATGGAACAGCCTTCCGGAGGAGGTTGTGGAGTCAAAAGCAGTGGTTGAATTCAAGCATGCATGGGACAGTCATAAGGCAATTCTAGGGGGTGGGGGTAGAAAGAAGTATGCTGCTGGTTAACTAGGATCTGCAGCTTATCCATTAGGTAGGGAAATGGGCAGACTGGGTGGGCCAAGCGGTCCTTATCTGCCGTCAAATTCTATGTTTCTATGTAAGCCAAGCTGCCAGATCCTGGATCACCTCCCCAGCTTTTCCAGATCTTCCTGTAGGTCCTGTATCCCTTCAGCTGTGTCCACTCTCCTACAGAGCTTGGTGTCATCCATGAATAGGCACATTTTGCCTTTAATGTCATCGCCAATGTCATCCCCAATGTCATTGATGAAGACATTGAACAACACTGGCCCAGCACTGAGCCCCGCAGGACCCCACTGGTTACCTCTCTGGTGCCAGATAACTCTTCCCCCCACAACCACCCTCTGGGTTCTGTCTCTCAGCCAGTTTTCCACCCATCTGGCCATCTTTTCCCCAACCCCAAGATCCACCAACTTCCTGATTAACCATTTGTGGAGCACAGAGTCAAAGGCCTTGCTGAAATTAAGATAGAGGATGTCTACCGCTTGGCCCCTGTCTACTGTCTTAGTGACACAGTCAAAGAAGTCAATCAGATTTGTTTGACACAATCTGCCCC
Organism: Neoceratodus forsteri; assembly: GCA_016271365.2. Taxonomy (NCBI): domain Eukaryota; kingdom Metazoa; phylum Chordata; order Ceratodontiformes; family Ceratodontidae; genus Neoceratodus; species Neoceratodus forsteri. Next base: position 152,756,215 of record CM028134.1, read on the forward strand.
CCCATGAACCCATGCTGCCTCGCATCCTGGTGACCATACTCCTCTAGATATTCCACCAACCTTTCCTTTAGTATGGTCTCCATGAGCTTGCCCACAATGGAGGTCAGACTGACTGTTCTGTAATTCCCTGGATCATCCTTGGGACTGCTTTTGTGGAGAGGCACTACATGTGCTGTTCTCCAGTCCTGTGGTACCATGCCTAACTGTAGTGAACTATTAAATAGGTCTGCCAGTGGCCCTGCCAGTTCCTCAGCCAGTTCCTTTAGCATCCTTGAATGTACTCTGTCTAGGCCTGGTGATTTGTCCACCTTCAATGCCAGCAGCCCCTCCCTCATTCTATAGTTCTCTATAACTACATCTGTGTTCCCCTCCTCCCCGCTCCTCTTTTCCCTCCTGAAGGCACTGGTCTGTTCTTCTCCCTGGTGAAGACGGAACTGAAGTATTCATTTAGTATCTCTGCTTTTCCCCCCATTATCCTCCACCCACTCCACTCATTTCTTAAGCCTAACAATCCCTTCCTTCTTGTCCCTTTTCTCACTTATATAGTGAAAAAAAGCCATCTCCCCCTTCTTAATTCCTTCAGCTATCTGCAGCTCCTTCTATTTCTTTGCTCACCAGATTTCCTTATTTGCCTCACTAGCCAACCTTAGATAATTTTCCCTATCCACCTCTGTCTTGGTCTTCCTTAATTTTCTATAGGCAAACCTCTTTTCTCTTACTGCCTGGGCAACCCCAGAACTGAACCAGCTGGCCACTTTTGGCCCTTGTGTTCTTCCACCTGAGCCTTGTGTGCTCATCTGTGGCAATCAGTATTCCTTCCTTAATGATGTATCACCTTTGGTCCACCCCCATATCTGCACTGATGCCCACCAGATGGCTCCTTAGCACTTCACCCATTTTCCTGAAGTCTGCCCTCCTGAAATCCAAGATTTTGGTCTTAGTTGGGATACTTTCCCTGCCCATATCCAACTAGAACCACACTGTGCAATGGTCACTTCCACCCAGTGGCTCCCTGACCATTATTTCCTGTACATGTTCCCCAGTTGTGAGCACCAGATCAAGAATTGCCTCAGCTCTTGTTGGTTCTGTGATGCCCTGAGTCAGGAACCCACTCTGCAGTCCTTCCAGGATCACCTGACTCCTAGCACATGTTGTGGATGGTTTGCTCCAGTCCACCTTGTTCAAGTCCTGTAGCCTCTCTTTGTATGTCTTGTCCCCTAGTCCATGGACCACCTTGGTTGCCCTGCGCTGCACTGCTTCCACCTTGTCACAGTCTTTCCTCCAATGTGGAAACCAGTACCTTGAGCAGTATTCCTGGTGCAGTCACACCAGTGACCTGTACAATGGGAGGATCACCTTCCTATTTCTACTGCTTCCCCTCCCTTTCCAACCCAGCTTCCTGTTTGCCTTGCCCACAGCTCTATTATGATGTTCAGTGGTGTTTAGGCTCCCCAATATCACAATCCCTAGATCCTCTTCCTCCATAGAGCTTTCAAACACCACTCCCCCATTTCATATTGCACTCTTGGGTACCTCTTCCCAAATGAACATCACTTTATATTTTTTAGCATTGAAGCTGAGCTGTCAGACCTTTGACCAGCTCTCCAACCTGCCCAGATACTCTCTGAGTTCTCTTAACCCTTCCTCCATGTCCAGCCTTGTGCAGATCTTTGTGTCATCTGCGAAGATGCAGATCTTGCCGTTGGTGCCTTTCCCTGTGTCACAAATCAATACATTTAAAAGGACTGAGCCCAGCACTGACCCCTGAGAAACTTTTCTTGATACTTCCCTTAGCTCTGAAAACTCCCCATTAACTACTACCCCTTGTGTTCTTCCCATCAGCAAGTTCTCCACCCAAGCTGCCACTTTCTCCCACCCCAAAGTCCCTTCTCTTTTTGACCAGCCTCCTGTGGGGGACTGAGTCAAAGGCCTTGCTGAAATCTAAGTATACCACATCTACTGCCTGTCATCTAGTTGCTGCCTTGATCACCCAATCAAAGAAGTCAGCCAGATGTGTCTGGCAAGACCTTCCCCTCATGAACTCATGTTGTCTGGGGTCCTGTGCCCCATTTCCATCCAGGAAGTCCACCAGTTCCTCCATTAGTATACTCCATAATTTTTCCCCACTGTAGACATCAAGCTGACTGGTCTGTAGTTTCCTGGCTCAGTCTGCCCTCCACTCCTGTGCAAAGGGATCACATCCGCTGTCCTCCAGTCTTTAGGGACAACCCTGTGTCCAGCAAGCAGTTAAATATGTTTGCAAGTGGCCCTGCTATCACTTGTGCTACCTCCTTCTGCATCCTTGTGTGTAACCCATCAGGTCCCATAGATTTATCTATTTTGAACCCTGTAAGCTTTTCCAACATCCTTTTATTAATTATTTTGAGTATGCCACGTAAGCCATTGCTCTCATCCCTTCCCCTTTAAACCCATTCAGGGCATTCAATTCCATTTGTCCACCACCACATCCATGAAGAACTTGGGGGAGCCAAGATGGCGGCTGCACGCTGGGTTTAGTGAGGAGGACTAACAATAGCAGGGTTGGAAAAAAGCCTTAACTAAGGCAGGAACAGGTATGCCACCATTGCCTTAGTGTTTCCACCTTTCTGTTTGAGCTTGTGCTGCATCTTGGTTGGTACTGCTGCCTTGTGTTTCTCTTGTTTTGCTGGAAATGGGATCGATTTTGGGCTGACTGTGCTTGAAGCTTGGACTACCAATATGGTGGCTGGGGTCTGACTATTCTTTCCTGCGAAGAGACTGCCCCTCGGAAAGGCTGAAACAGAGAGTGGCACTACCCTATATATGAACCCTTGAAAGTACTGTTGTATCTTGTATTCTTTTCTGGAAAAGCATTTTTGCTTATGTTCATCTTGCTTATGTTCATCTTGGAACTTCTATGAACTCCTATGAACCTTCACAGTCCGCTAAGTGTAGTGTGTTTATTTACATTTTATTGAACTAATCGAATTAATTTGTTTTATTCATTTTATTTGTTTTATCTTGTATCATTTACATTTTTATTTCAAGGTTGAGGTGTATGAGTTTATGTGTGTGCCTCTTTAAATGATCGTTTTTAGTGAAATTAGCATGTTTGGGCACATATTAGATCATTTTAGACTGGTGACAGTTAGGCTTATTCTGGTTGGCTTGATTATAGCATGTGAGTTCTGTTCCTGCTCCTTAAGAGCGCATGTCTGGTGTTTAAGGCTTTAGACACGCCATTTGCAAGCTGACTAGCGTTTCATGGAAGCACGATTCCTTCCTGGATCTCTTCTGCTAATAGAACTTAGAGCTGGTAAAAGTTGAACAGTGATATTTAGAACCAGATTTCGATCGAACCTCGGATAGCTTTAATAGTTCGAAACGCAGCCTGAAAATGCTAAATGCCAAACGCCAAAACGCTAAATGCCAAACGCTGCAGGAGCAGTGCTCACTGCGAGATCCAAGCCTACATTTAGATTTTTAAACTAATTCAAGATGTTCCTGTGAATACTTTGACCTATTAGTATTGCTTGCTTTTTCAAAATTTCTGAATATTTGTTTTTACTGTGCTTTACTGTGCTTTATTGGAGACTTGCAGTGCAGATTGTTTTTGGATATCCTTTTCCCGCATAGTGTTGGTTTAAAGAGTTAGCTCGAAACTTAGAAGCCATAAAGTTTATATAGAGAGTGGAAGTAGTTGTTTTTATTTTGTATATCGTTTACATTGATTTTTAATTAAGGTAGTTAACGTGTCTATAAAGTTTCCTGTTGTTTCTAATATTCTTGGGGAAAATGTTGGATTGATTGGAGTTTCCCCTGATTTGTAGGTATTCCATTGATTGTATTTTTAACCCGGACAAGCTAATTGGACATCATTCCTCAGAGCCCAGATGGTTTTCTTCTAGAAGGTCCACAACGTTAGTTTCTAGAAATTTTTCTGCCCACTTGAATAAGCGTTTGCTGACCCGGGTTCCGAGGACTAGAGCAAGGACTAAAAATTGGTGTAAAGGCCTGTAGCTTTTCATGAACAAGGCTAAAATTTGGGGCCTAGTGTGACGTAGCTTAAAGCTCAGGGTTTCGACCCTGAAGAAGCTTACTAAGTCTGATTAGATTGTATCTGACTGAACATCTGACTATAAATAAGAGACAAATATATCAGATATTTATGATATTCAAGAACTGAATCTGGTTAGATACCTCCTGCTCTATGAAATTCTTATTTTGAGCTCAGTTTAAGGGTGTATTGTTTCTGTATACCTAAATTTAGAAGTTGCCCTTTATTTGGATATGGTACTAACAAGAAGCAAAAAGAACTGTACCCCAGCATTAATTAAAAACAATAGGGGAGAAATTAGCTTCCCCAAGATGGCGGGTAAACAGAAAATAGCTATACAGAAACCCAAAGAACTAAAGGAAACTTTTAAATCAAAATGTATAGAAAATGTAATGAATATACCGATTGAAAATCATAGTCAGTGTCAGGAAGGCTCTATTTCCTCTCCTTCATCCTCCTGTACCCATAAACCGAAGCAGGTTAAAATCACAGATCATTTTAGTAGGAAGGATGTTTCTCCCCTGAGCTTAACACCTAGAACCAATGGTTACAGGGGACAGATATTGATTATTTCTTCTGATATACAAATTTCAGAATGTCCTGTAGTGATAGATAATACGTCTTCTTTAGATGGCAACAATATAAGTGCTCAGCTTATTGGCGAGGACAATATATTTGTTTTGGTTTTTTTCCAATTGTTTAACCAGGAGAGACACACTAAGCTGAAAGCTTGTTTACAGGTGTGACCTGGGAGCACAGGGAAGTTAAGTGACTTGCTCAGGGTCACACAGTATGCAAGTGGGGGCTGTGGGATTCAGACCCAGGTCTACAGATTTGCAGCTCAGAGCCTTAAACCACTGCACTATACTGCCTCCCATCTATTATAGCTGGTGACTGGGACGCTTCAGTTTGTTATTCTAGCAGTTTGGCTAGCTCTAGTATTGGAGGGTCATCTGGGGATTATTCAGAGGCAGTTTCTACGGCTGACCAATATTCTGAAACAGCCTCAGATTTAGAAAATAGGAGCCTTCAGTACACAACTTTCTCGTCCCCTCCTGTATTGAAAAATACAGATTACTTAAAAGAGGATCTGCTCCCTGTAATACAGGAATTGAGTCGGACAATAGAGGGGTTGAAAAGGTTGGACCTCACCCTAGCGGATCGACCAGGACGTTCAAGGATAGGGACGTCAGGGCCGACGGCTGGGGTGGACACTCCACAGTTACAGATTTTAAAAGGAAAAACAGAAAACTATGATAAAGAGTATTTTGCAAATGAAGGAGATTTTGTTTCTTGTACGAGTCTCTCTAAGCAGAAGGTGGAGATAGCCAAAAACCCCTATTATGTGAATATAATGATTTTGGAGAATAGTGTAGCCCTCCAGGAGGAATTATCTTCCTTGAGAGCAGATGTTTGTGAAACTAAAATGATGTTAGATCAAATAATTAAAGGGATTGTTCTAGAAAAACAAGGAAACTTAGACACTAGTATTCAAATTAAAATGATAGAGGATATTTCAACTGAAAATAAATTTGTTCAAGTGAATCTGCCGGCTCCCTTCATTAAGGAAAGGAGCGTAGATAAGGAGAAGGTAAGGGAATTGATAAAACCAGGGAAAGGGAAAAGGAAAGAACATCACAAAATACAAATAAAAGGAAAAATAAATATGGCAAGGGAAAAGTGGAAACCGGAAAAATAAGTAAAAATAAGCAATCAAATGTTTTAGAAAACACTAAGGAAGGGAAAGAGTCTGAAGTACTGCAACAGGAAGAGACAAATTGTGATATACAGGATACACACTGGTTTTGCCAAATGAGGATGCGGTTGATTTTAACTTTTAAGTATTACCACTGGTCGGGAGGGAGGTCACTGCCTCAGATTTTGACCCTGAGACCATTTATCACTCTTCTGGAGATAATACACCTGCAATGGGTCTTCTTTCATTTAATAATTTGTTTAAAGAGATGGGACAAACAAAGGTGTACTTTTTTGAAATGTATGGTATCAAGCAGATTCCTGATGAAACAAATGATATTCTTACTAGCCACTTGAAATACCTGGTGGGTATTAGCCAAGATGAAAAGGATTTTCGAGCCTTGTGTCTCTTAAACCCAGAAATGATTGTACTATAATGTATACAAATTCATCTGTATTCGCAGCAGAAATATGAAACATAGAAACATAGAAGTTGACGGCAGATAAGGACTGCAAGGCCCATCCAGTCTGCCCATTCCTTTTTCTACCTTATAAATGTGCCATTGGCCTTTGCTCTGTCAGTGACCTATCTATTCATAGTCATTTGTATTGCTTCCTTATGCCTATCCCATGCCTGTTTGAAGCCCTGCACTGTATTCATAGCACCACTTCTTGTGGTAAGCCATTCCATGCATCTACCACCCTTTCTGTGAAAAGAATTTCCTCACATTCCCCTTAATCGGCCTCCTCTAATCTCATGCTGTGTCCTCTTGTCCTGCTATTTTTCTTATATTTAAACATGTTAGACTCTTTCACCTTGTTTATGCCCTTAAGGTGTTTGAATGCCTCGATCATATCACCTCTCTCCTCCTTTGCTCAAGGGCATACATATTGAGCTCCATTAATCTGTCCTCATATGTCTTCTGATGCAGTCCCTGCACCATTTTGGTTGCCCTTCTCTGGACTGCCTCAATTTGGTTAATGTCCTTTTGAAGGTGTGGCCTCCAATACTGCCGCAGTACTCCAGATGAGGCCTAACCAATGTCTTGCACAGAGGGATTATTACCTCCCTCTTCGACTTCAGATCCCCTCAATACACCTAACACCCCTAGACTTACCTACTGCTTTAGAGGTCTGCTTGGATGATTTCAGGTCATCACTGATGATGATGCCCAAGTCTCCTTCTTCCTTTGTGACTGCTAGCAACTCCCCTCCCAGCCTATAAGTGGCTTCAGGGTTTCTCTTCCCTATGTGCATGATTTTGCACTTCTTTGCATTAAATCCCAGTTGCCACTCTTCTGACCGTTCTGCTAGTTTATCCAGATCTCTTCTCATTCTGCCCACCCATCTGGATCATCTACTCTGTTGCAGATCTTGGTGTCATCTGCAAACAGACAAGCCTTACCCTCTAGTCCATCTGCGAGGTCACTAATGAAGATGTTGAATAGGACTGGCCCCAGGACTGATCCCTGAGGTACCCCACTTGTGACTTGCATCTCTTCTGACTGTATACCATTTACCACCACTCTCTGTTTTCTGCCAGTCAAACAGTTTGCCACCCAGTTGACCAACTTCTGACCCACCCCAAGCCTACCTAGCTTATTTATCAATCTTCTATGTGGAACAGTGTCAAAAGCTTTGCTGAAGTCCAGGTAGGCGACATCCACTGCTCCCCCTTGGTCCACCACTCTGGTTACCCAGTCAAAGAAATCTATGAGATTAGTTTGACAGGACCTTCCTTTTGTAAACCCATGCTGTCTTGGATCCTGTGCCCTATGGATTCCAGGTGTTGCACTATCCTTTCCTTAAGGAGTGCCTCCATAATCTTGCCCACTACTGAGGTAAGACTGACCGGTCTGTAGTTCCTGCCTCCTCCCTGCTACCACTCTTGTGGGCGGGATCACATAACCCTTCTCCAGTCTTTGGGACCTCTCCTGTGCTCAGAGACTCACTAAACAATTCTGCTAATGGCTCTGCTAGTTCCTCCTTTAGCTCCTTAAGTACCCTGGGATGTATGCCATCAGGTCCCATTGCCTTATCCACCCTGAGCTTAGCCAGCTCTTGTAGGACCCTTTCTTTTGTGAAGGGAGTAGTGCTCACCTCCCTCCCCCCTGTGTCCATGATGCTGAGCTGTGGGCCCTGCCCTACCTTCTCTTCAGTAAATACTGAGCAAAAGTATCTATTTAGGATAGATGCCTTTACAGGGTCCTCCTCCTCACATGCTCCCTTTTCTCCATTAAGCTTAGCAATACCCCCTCTGGATTTTCTCCTTTCACTAATGTATCTATAGAAAGTCTTGTCACCTTCTTTTACTGTTACGTGCTAGTGTTTCCTCAGTTTGGGACTTTGCCTGCCTTACTGCCTTACCTGCTTCCCTTAGGGCAGTTTGGTATGCCTCCCTATCTTCATCCTGCTGTGTTCCCTTATATTTCCTGAAGGCCAGCCTTTTGGCTCTGACCTTTTCTGCTACTGTATTTGAGAACCAAAGTGGTTTCCTTCTTCTTTTGCCTTCCTTTTCTGTCTAACACAATGGGATGTTGCTTCAAGTATTGCATCCTTAATGCTTGCCCACTTTTCCTGTACCTCCTCACCTGTGTTTCTTTTTGCCAGGGCTAGCTTAACTCTGTTGGCCATCTTATCAAAGTCAGCTTCTCTGAAGTCCCATATTTTTGCCTTGGAATGGGATGATTTAGATGTAGTAGCCAAATTGAACCATACCATGTGATGGTCACTGGCACCCAGGTGACCTTCTACCTGGAGATCTGTGATCCCTTCTTTGTTAGTCAGTACTAGATCTAGGATAGCCCTGTCTCTTGTGGGTTGCTGTACCAGTTGTTTGAGGCCCTCCCCCTGCAGGGAATCCACTATGAGTCTAGTTCTGGCAGATGTTCCTGCTGGTATTGACCAATCTGTATCTGGCATGTTGAAGTCTCCCATTATCAGAACCTCCCCTTTAGCTGTCATGTTTTGTATATCTTCTAACAGTAATGTGTCTATGTCCTCCCTCCTGGTCTGGGGCCTGTAGACAACCCAGTTCTTATGGCTGTCCCATTTCCTGTTTCCAGGGTGACCCACAGTTCTTCTGGCTCCTTATGTGTATTCTGAATTTCTGTAGCTTTGATATTTTCATTAACATACAGGGCCACCTCCCCCTTTTGCACCTCGGTCTCTTCTGAACAATACATAGCCAGGTACTGAAGTCTCCCAAGTGTGGTTACTGGTAAACCACATCTCACTAATTGCTACTATGTCCAGTTTAGCCTCTGACATTATTGCCTGCAGGTCTGGGATCTTATTTCCCAGGCTGTGAGCATTTGTGTACATGATTTTCCATTGGCCAGATTTTGGTGTGTTAGTTTTTGGGTGAAGTTTGGCATTACCCCTGTGCATCGTATGGGGAGACAAACCTTTTTTCTTACCTGGCGATGCAAATGAACGGCAAACACGCTGAATTCCTGTTTGACCACTAGCTGAGGGGGGAGGGGTGTTCTTCCCATTCGACGTATGGGGTGCTGCACCCCTCTCCCCATTTGCTAGTTTAAATATTCTGCAAAGACGTCAAACTTCTGCCCCAATGCACTGACTCCCTCTTTAGTCAGATGCAGTCCATCAAATTTAAAGAACTTTCGCTCCCAGAACTGTTGCCGTTCCCTACAAATCTGTGTCCTTTTTCCTGGCACCAGTCCTTGAGCCACGTGTTTAGCTCCCCATCTTCCCTTCTCTGACCTTCTGTCCATCTGCTCCCTTCTCCCAGACTGGCAGGATCTCAGAGAAGGAGATGCCGGATGAAATAGATGATAGTTTGTCACCCAGCCTAGTCAGGTGTTCCTTGGTCTCCACAACTGACCGGCTGGCGAGATCATTAGTCCCTATGTGACTAGGACATCAATGTTTTCTCCTGCTTTGTGAACAATTTTAGCAATGCGGTCAGTGTCTCTCCATGCTGATGTACCTGGGAGACATCTGACCATCACCCTAGCTGGAGATGGGTATCAACTCCCCGAATCATGGAGTCTCCTATGATGATCAGAAGTTTTTTGATTTCCTTTGTGCTTGTTTAGTTCTGGTTCCTGATTTGGGTGAGTATTGTTGTGCTAACTCCTGTGCCGCAGTGTCCTGCTCTGCAGTGTCTTCTGCCTCTTTATTTGATTTCAGAGATAGAGGCAGATACCTGTTTGTAGTGTTTATATGGTTTTGGAGTAATGTGTTGGAGAGCAGAGGTGATGGGGCACCTGATTTGCTCCTCCCTAACCCACCTGCCAACCTCCTGGACCAACTACCCTCTACGGTCGAGGTTTTCTGTTGGATGCTGGGGAAATGGCGGGTGGTTCTTATAACGTATTTCCTCTTCAATATGAAATTTGAGGTGTGCAATCTCTGCCCATGCTGCCCGGAGCTGAGACCTAAGATCTCCAAAGGTCCAGCATGTAGGACAGTGTCCTAAATCCTGTAAGACTGTCCTTCTGAAAATTGTTCCACAGTACCTGCAGTTAATGAAATCCATTCCAAATAAGTTGCTGGGTTTGTAACCTAGTCAGAGTAATTAGAAGGAAAAAAAGGAAAAAATGCAAGTAATGGTTTAATTGTGTTTTGTTTAACTTGTTATAACAAGTTAAATTACTAGTGCCCTGTAAATAGGATCACCTTGTGGAGGCCCACTGATCCACCCCTTCCTGCTCTGCCACAGGAAATGCCACAGCTGGTACCCTATAAAAGGAGTGTAGTGTGGGGTGGTTGGGGATGGGGGTGGGTGGCAGGGCCCTTCCCTGCCTAAAAGAAGAACCACGGACGAAAGAACAAGGAGGTAAGAGCAGAAACAATCAGTCAACAACAAATGCAGTAACCCTGAAAGCTTATCCTAATGTTAGATAAAACTGTAAAACCTGTAAGCACCACCTGTAATAATTTCAGAGAAGATATACCCTGTAAAAACACTTTGCTCCAGAGAAAAATAAAGCAGTAACAGAAGATATACCTTGCAAAGACAATTTGAATCAGAAGATTACAGCAGTAATCTGTTAGCACACACCTGTAGGCACACCTTGTAATAATGCAGAAGAAGGTATACCAGCAACAACAATTTGAATCAGAGAAAAAATAAAGCAATGAAATGTTAGCAACAAACAGTAGCAATCCCTGTGAGTAAAAATATAAAAACACCACCACACAGTAAATCTGTTTAGCCAAACTAAGTCTTAATCCTTCTCCCTTGCTCTGGTAAGTTTCTCTACTCTGCCTTTCAAGCAGTCTTAGAAGGAAAGAGCTCAGGTGAAGCTAGGTGCCTTGGCCAGCAAACCAAGTCTATGGTCTAAAGGAAATATGTTACAGTCAAAAGGAATTTTGATGAGTGAATCTCAGTTAGTACCAGTGCCTCTGCCTGTGGAAATAACTAGAGAACATGCAGATCAAACAAAGAAAAGGGACTCAACCATAGAAGCTCTTTTAAAAATAATTAACAAATATGAAAATAATCAAACTATAGAACAGAATGATAAGATAATTTCAATTTTTGGATGGAACATAAAGGGAGAGAGGGATCGAGGTATTATTGGAAGAGAAAAAATTTCCTTCTTGACCCATTCCCTTGATATAGAATTAACAATACAATCTATTTCAAATATTAAAATATGGAGAGAAGAAACTGAGACTTCACAAATAGATCTGTTTTTTACTACAGCAAGACCGGTACATGCTATTATGGAAAAGGCAAAGACACTGGATAATCTGGGAATTTGGTGACTACCCCAAGGGAATTTGTAATGATACCTTGTGACTGCCCAACTTAACCTTGTTTCTCCACTTCCTTTCTGCTCTAGTTGTCCCCTCCCTCCCTCCTCACTGGATTCTACCTCACATCTTGGTATACCCAATGCTGCGCTTTTCACCCTCTCCGCCCACCCTTCCTACATTCCTTCTCCCCCTACCCTCTTCCCTCTCCCTATGACTCTGGCACTTCTTATCTGTTGTCTATTTTCTCTGACAAATGCCGCTGGCTGCCTTGTTACAATGCTACCCTTGAACTGTATTAATCTGTACTCTGTTTGCAATGTCCACATTGTTGTAATGTCTGTCTTGATGTTCCCCATAATTTGTATTTCTCTGACGTGGAACCTTTGTAAAAGAGCATTGGCTCAAAGGTATTTGTAATCCTAGACTTGATAAATAAATAAATAAATACCTTAGGGATTTCTAGAAATGAAAATTCAAGGATGGAAATCCTTAGGAAGAAACAAGCCTGACATACAACACAACATGTACAGGCAGGACAAGAGCTTAAAATATTATCTTGGAATATAGAGGGGCTTACTTTAAAACTTGCCAACAGTGATACATGTTCCTTTTTGGAGTCTTTTGACATATTATGTTTTCAGGAAACATGGAGTATGACACCAGAAAATAATACCATTCCTAGTTTCTCCACAGTGGGAATACTGGCAGATAAAAATAAGAAACTTGGTAGACCCAAGTCTGGGTTGGCCATTCTCATTAGGACCTCTTTAGATTTAGTAGTAACTAAACTTGGATCCTAGGGGAACTTGATATTGACAGTAAAACTTTGTAAACCTCCTTTTACATTGATAGTCTGTAATGTTTATATTCCTCCAAAGACTAAAAACAGGGAAGATCCTTGGTGTCAATTTGTACAAGACATGAATCTCATCTTGGAGCAAAGTGGCCATTTTCCAGTTTTCATTACAGGTGATTTAAATGCCTGAGTAGGTTTAAAGGATTTAGAGGATGACTTTTATACTAATTTATTGGTGAATATAGTAGAAACTAACTCAGGGTTGACCTTATATAGAAAACCGGAGGATAAAAAGTCAAATAAAAGAGGCAGACGTGCAAACACTTAACTTGGAGAGAAATTTTTTATTCTCATAAATGGTAGAACCAAAAATGATAGTACAGGCAGTTATATATTTATGGGACCTAAAGGATATTCAACAATATATTTATTGTGGGCAAATATAGAAGAGGCAAAGATGCTCCAGGACATGGAGATACAGGATCGGCCTGAATCAGCACATCTCCCTGTCTGTACAAAATTTACTACAGAGACTTTTAGCCCAAGAAGAAATGAAGATTTGTCTCCTATGGAAATTATTAATCTTAAGAGAATTAAATGGCACACTTATTCTATCCATACTTTAAATTAAATATTTTCAAACGGGCCTCCAGCTGAATTGAGAAATGAAATACTATTAAATAATAACCCAAATGATATTTCAGAAAACTGGGAAAGGATAATAAATTACATTAAACCTCTGTGTAAAATAGCCTCTACCAAGGTGTTAAAGCCTTGTCTATGGTTTAATAAGAATTGTAGAAAAGCAAAAACTGTATTAAACCAAAAAAATAAGAGAAGTAAGGGAGAATAAACATGAACAAAAAATAAGAGAGTTAAATTGGGTTAGGAAAGAATATAATAAACTTTTGGAACAAGAGAGAAATAAATACTACAGATTACAATGGGATAAGCTCTGGAAAGCATTACTGGAGAAAGACATAACTACCTTCTAGAAGTAGGTGAGTGGTGGTTATGGTCAATACCATAATAAAATCCATGCCCACATTACTCCTACAATATGGGAAAGGTATTTTGAGATGTTATTTTTCTCAGAAAAAGAAAGTCTGGAGATAACAAATTATAATATGGTCCTCACTGAAACTCCAACTGACCCTCTGAGTATGAAAAATAATGAGATCTGTCAGGCGATGTTATCATTAAAATTAAACAAAGCCCCAGGACCCGATAGCACAATTGGGGAAATATACAAAACATTTATACAGTGGTGGGTATCACTACTGGAAAAATATTATAACGCAATATTGCAAGGGTAACATATTCCATTGAGCTGGCTTGGCAGTATTGTTTATCCAGTTCTGAAAAAGGGAGATCCCTTAAATCCAAAGATGTACAGACCAATTAGTTTGATAGACATTTCACAGAAAATATTCAGTAAAATTCTATTAAAAAAAGTACAGAGTTGGGCCGGCCCAGTGGCACAGAGGGCTGAGGCACTGGATGTCTCACCTCATGGCATGCTGGTGACCCGGGTTCAGGAGCGAGCTTGGGTTGTTGGAGGTTGGCACGGGGTGGAGGGTGGAGCTGGATGGAGCTGCCGACAGGCAGCACTCCTCTCTGGGGAGGTGATACGACATCCCTCACTCATGGCTGCCCCCTGGTGGAGGCCAAGAGGCTGTGCAAGCAGGGTGCTGGTGATAGGCCAATGGGGCGGATGGAGGAGGGTAATTACCAGGGCTGTAAGGCATATGCGTGGCTCCACATGCATGCGACCTTCTCCTGGGGCCCTAGGGTAAAATGGGGAGAAAAATGAGGGGAAAAAATGACCGGAGGATGGCAACTGACTCTCTGTAGGCAACACCCCTGGACCGGGTGTAAGGTAAGCCCCGGTAATTCTGGGGGATGGAGTTGGGGGAGCCGGTCAGATGGGGGCTATATGGGGGAGGAGTACAAAGCATTGTACAAAAAAAAAAAGTACAGAGTTGGATGAACGAAAACACGATTCTCAGCGAATATCAAAATGGATTCTGGGCTGAAAGATCCATGGTGCAACACTGCTATGTTCTGAGACATTTAGTTTGAAAATATGTGACAATAAAACATGGCAAATTGTATTGTTGTTTCATGGATCTAACTACAGCTTTTGATAAAATCAGTAGGAATCTGCTTTGGAATAAATTAAAACACCTAAATATGGATAGCTTCCTATTAGATATAATAATTAGACTGTATATAGACACTTGGATCCAGGTACAATACAATCAATGGGGATCTTTGACATCCCCCATTAATACAAATGTAGGTGATTAGGCAAGGATGTATTCTTGCTCCAACCTTGTTTAACCTATATATATATACTCTATATTGCAAGAGTTAGAAAATACAGAGTATCATTCACCTAAAATAGGTAAAGACAGGGTATCACTTTTAGCGTATGCAGATGATATTGTTCTGTTTTCAACCTTTTTGTTGGGTCTACAAAGAAAGATGGATAGATTTCCCTTGTTATGCAATAGGAATGGTTTATAAATGAATGAAAATAAGACTAAGATTATGGTCTTTGGAAATAAATCCAAGAACTTACCTAAGGCCTTTATAGGAAAAAAATAGAATAGATACAGTCAAGACGTACAATTTTCTAGGAGTACGCTTTTCTCAAACTACAACCTGGAAGGAACATATTGATTACATTACATTGCATTACATCTAAAACCCAAATTGCAGCAAATGCCTTCAGGCAATTCAATTCAAAGCTGGTAAAAGCCTCTATACAAGGAATATTGAAGGTAATAAAGGCAAAAATTAATGCAAGTATAATTTATGCCTCAGAAATTTGGGGAAGCCAAAAGCTTAATGATATTGAACGAGTAATAAATAAACTTTACCGCCATATTTTAATGCTTCCTCAGTCTGTACCAAAAGAAATTTTACGTTCTGAGCTGGGACAGTTCTCCTTGGAAACATTAATTCTAGAAAAACAAATCTTATTTTTGTTAAAGTTAATACAGTTGCCTGAACAGAGAATTCCAAGATGGTGTCTAGAAGAAGAGATATATTATGTTTCCATGAACTTTATAGCACCTACTATTCAACTTATTAGGAACAAATGATATCCAAGAGGGCTAGGTCATGTTATAATGGATATATATTATAAATCAATTGAAGAAATTACATCTCTGGTTGAAATCCAGAGTTAGGGGTATAGCTAAAGTTAAGGATACTGAGAGGATAGTCACTTTGAAGAACTATAGATGGTATAAAATAATTGAGCAGAAAGATGAATTGTATCCTTACCTTATTAGACTAACCAACCCTCAATCTAGATGTTTAATAACAAGATATAAAATGGAACTATATAAGGAAAACTATATTCACTTTAGACAGGGAAGAGGAAATGCAGATTCCCCTTTCTGTCCCTGTGGGATTCAAATGGAGGATGATTCGAAACATGTATTACTGTTGTGCCCTCTTTATAATTTCTCCAGGAGGAAGTGGTTAGGGGATATTCTGGCAGGCACTGTCCTCCCCCCCGACCAGTTGGTATTGTTTCTTTTCAATAATTCAAATGTATTTGTATTGGAGAGATTGGTAACATTTTTATCTGTCTTATATTTATGATTACTGTGCATGAAATATAGATGTAAATTTATGTAATATTTTGCACTATATTTACTGAAATATTTCAGTCGGAACTTTTAAAAAAAACATATTGGCGATATTGGTAAAGTTTTGTTCTGCACTTATGAAAACTGTATAAAATGTGGAACTTACACACTTGTGACATTTTATTGTCTCTTATGGAATCTGTATGTATATGATGTCACTATTAAGATTTTTTTTTAGATTTTTTAGATTGTAAAAGCTTATGCTGAACAATAAACTAAACTTGACATGAATTTCTGGCAGTGACCCATCCTTCTTCATACTAAATACTGAACAAAAATATTTGTTCAGTATCTCTGCTTTCCCTTTGTCCCTCTTCCCCTATTCTACCTCATGCTTCAGTTTTACAATGCTGCCTTTGACCGTACACATCTCCCAGATGTACCTGACGAATGCCGTTCCTCTTGCCGCACTTCTTTTGCCAGCTGGAGGTCCATCACACCAGTTCTTTTGCAAGCTGCATTGTTTGCCATTTCAGTGGTGTGTCACCTTCACGATTTGCTTGTTAACATTCAAGGTCCTACACGGTTCGGGCACAAGCTACCTGAAGGACCTCTTGTTGTTGTTCTACACTCCTACTGTCTCCCTCCACTCCACAGATGCAGGCTTGCTCCAGGTCCCTTGTTCCCATTTAAAGCAAGTGGGTGAACAGGCCTTAAGGGGTTACTGCTACACTGCTTTGGAATGCTCTTCCAGAAGTCATATGGTTTGCCTGAACTGGCGGGGGGGGGGGGGGCTCTTTCAAGAACCTGCTGAAAACGTTTTTATTTGCACAGGCCTACCCAGATTAGATATCATGATTATTTGTTTTATACTTATTGAATATTTATTGTTTATACCGTTTATTTTATTAAGTTTTATTGTTGTAAAGTGTACTGAGCCTTATAGATGGAGTGCCAATCAAATAACATTTGTTTTGCCTTGGCCTCCCTCACCTTCCTGCTGGCTACCTTGTTGCCTCCAGGTACTTCTCTCTTCATTTAGACAGCTGCCACAATGAGCTTAAGGGAACAAGCCAACCCCATTCCAGCCCACATATATTCCAGTTTAAAGGAACAGCCCACAATTCCAGCCCAGATATATCACTACATAAAGGAAACTCCCACTCCAAGCAACACATCTCCTTTTAACTCACCCACTCCACAGCAGCTCTCTGAGAGTTCCACACCTTCTGCCCTCTGTACCCTTAACACTGCATATTGGGCCTTTCTAAGCAAAAATGAAGCCATACGCACCATACCATAAACAAATGCAAATACCTCATGAACCGCAAGTGCTACACACAAAGTATGAGTCGTAAAGTTCTTCAGCACAAAATTATCTTTTTAACGGTGGTATGCAGTCAATTCTGAGCAATTTGAGTTTTTTTATACTAGCCGAAATACCCCCCAAACGGATTTTTTTTAAATAAAAAAAGCAACGTAAACCATTTTTTGGGGGGAACCAAGTAACATATCTACACCAAATTCTTTATCCATAAATGATAAGCAAGTAGTAAAGTAATTCTGTACTAAAAAGCAAGCTTTCTAAAACAAAAGATGTATTTTTATCCTTTTTATTCAAGGTGCTTTTGAGAGGTTTGACAGACAAAAGTCAACCATACCATAAACAAATGCAAATACCTCATGAACTGTAACTGCCACACACAAAGTATAAGTGGCAAAGTTGTTCAGCACAAAATTACCTTTCTAACGGTGGTATGCAATTAATTCTAGGTGTAACCCCCCCTACAAATGGGGGTTCCCAAAAAGTCTTCCTCGAGCTTGTTTAAATGCTCACTGCCAGGCTGGTGTCCTGCATTTTAGCAGTTTAAATGTGATTGCCAGAGAGTGACTGTATAGCCTCTGTGTACTGTCTCTTTAAGAGCTGCCTGGATTGCAGTCATAAGTAATCTGAGAGGGAGCTCTGTTGAAAGATGTAACTATTTGTTGAAAATCATTTGGAGCGATAATGATAATGTAGTTTGTCTAACCTGCCTTCTTTGCAGCAAGGACTGTTTTGTTTATCTCCCCTATCTTGGTCCTGGACTGCGAATTGGACCAATCAGTACTGGTGGGACCTAAAATGGAGCCAGACTACATGAGCTGTCTGGAGTCAAAATCTGTATGAATTGTAGTTTTGGGATTTTTGCGCCTTTTTGCACCTGAAGGGGAAGCCTTTGTTGTGACTGACAGGAGGATCAGCCAACTGAACCTTTTGGAGCTTGGGGAATTTCCCAGGCTGCTGCAGCTAGTTTCAGTTTTGAGCTGAGAAGTGAAGAAGTAACAGCGCAAGTGATTTTGAGCACCAGTTCTGTGTAGTTTGCATGGGAGAACTGTGAAAGGGCTGAGTTTTGGCCTGCCTGTCTTCCTGCTGTCCTTGAGAGGGAAAACAGAATTTATTCGGACTGAATCCGAGTTGTGAGGACTATTTAAGCCACTGGGCTGTGACCAGGCTTTACCCTGAAAGAGACCGAAGATTTGCTGAATGCGATTGGCCTGTCAGGATTTCCAGCTGCTTTTGAATCCCCGGTTTACGCAGAGACATTGCGATCATGACCAAAGAGCGGTTTGCCTGGTACAGTAGAATTTACTTACATGTAAATGTGCTGTGTATTAAAAGTGGTTCATGATTTGGTTCCCCACTGTGTGAACTGTGTTCTGCTTGCTGGAAGCTTTATCTGGCCTAATCGGACTGAATCCGCGTTCATCTCCATTCGGCCTAGGCCATGCCATGCTGGCCCTGCAGACTACCTCACTGCACAGAGAAAGCCACTGAAGAGAGACCTGCCTGGAGATCAGCCCCCTGCTCCACGCTTGAACAGGAACGATGCCTCAGTGAATCGCGTGGGCCCTGCTTCTTCTGGCACTCCAGATTAACCACCTGCTGTCTCGATTTTCGTCCAGCCTGTGTCCAGTTTTGGGTATCATGAGTAATCATCAGGGTAGCTCCCTGCAACAACAGCCTAATCTAAAAGTGTGTCATCTGATTGTCTTGTTTTCTTTTCATGAACTGAGCCCTCCGGCTCCGGATTACAAATAGTGTGTGTTGTGCATGTTGTTTTCTTCCATCACACGGTCCCAACCACCTGAAACGTTCCTGGCTAGCCCATCATTCTCCATCTGGGTACCCAGAGTGTGTGACTGTTTATGGACCCTGAAGTGCATGCATAACTGTTTGATTGATAGAGCCTTTAAGCAAATTAACCTGATTACGCCCCTCCCTCATTCAAGCCCCTTACATAAATCAGATCTAACTCTATTTTTGCATTTACCCTGACTGTGGTTCCAGTTTGTGCAAGAGTACTGTACTGCTGTTATTTGCAGAGTATAACCTTGTTTTGCAGGGGGTCTCCAGGACCAGGCCAGAGGAAAGCCCTGGTGATAAGTGCAAACAGTGTGGGTACTTGTGTGGTGTATCAGGGGTATTGTGAAAGTGATTATTGTGTATTGTTCCGGCCACTAGTAAGAAAAGAGGGGGGTTACAGTGTCCCAGAGGGCTGTGCCCAGGTTAGCTTGACCACTACCAACCCTGGCCTCCGGGTGAACTCAGGCCGCTTAACCTGCTGCTAGCCAAGCAGGCAGGGGTAGTAGCCCTTGGGCTAGCACCATCTAGGGGTTACATAAACAATTATTTTTTTATACTAGCCGAACTACCCCTCAAAATGATTTTTCTTAAATAAAAACCATACACGCCATACCATAAACAAATATGAATACTTCATGAACAGTAACTGCTATGCACAAAGTGTGAGTGGCAAAGTTGTTCAGCACAAAATTACCTTTTGTAATGACGGTATGCAATCAGTTCTAAGCAATTTTTTTTTATACTAGCTGAAATACCCCCAAGCTGATCTTTTTTTAAATAAAAAAGCAACGTAAACCCTTTTTTTGTGGAAAACATGTAACATATCAACATCAAATTATGTATCCATAAATGATAAGCAGGTAGTGAAGTACCCCTAGAAATACTTAAATAAGCCCAAAGTTGATTGGCTGGCTAATTATATACATCCAAACTGGAGATGTCCACAGACGTTCCCTGGAGGGACTGTGAGTAATTTGCCGCCAACTACAGATGTTTACTGGAAACATAGAAACATAGAATTTGATAGCAGATAAGGACCGCTTGGCCTACCTAGTCTGCCCATTTTCCCTACCTGTTTCAGAGTGAAGGGGTTGTTTTCTGGTGCCACCTACAGACGGTTACTGTAGTGAATGAGCTCTCTTCCAGCTCAGATATACAGTACTGTACAGTATCTCTGCTTTAAGTATAACTCTCATTACCACTGAGATGAACAAGCCCCTCATTCCAGACCAGATATTGCTTCCTCCCCAGTTCAGCCTAGTGATACTTTATCACAGCTCAAAGGTAGTAAATGTAGGTACAATATTAGGCACTTCTTAAAGGAAAAGACCCCATTCCAATCCAGGTATAACTCACCTTAAAAGAACATCCCCATTCCATCACCCCAGATATATAACAGCTTAAAGGAACAGACATTTCCATTCCGGTTCAGATATATTTCAGTTTAAAGGGGCAGCCCCATTCCAGCTCAGCTACATCCCAGTTGAAATAAGTAGCTCTCCTCTCTTTTAGCCCAGATATACTGTACAGTATCTCAGCCTACAGGATAACCCCCATTCCTGACCAGATACTTCACAACTTAAAGGAAAAAGTCCCCCACTTCCGGCCCAGATATATTACAGCTCAAAGCTAGTGAATTTAGGAATAATGCTAGGAGACCCAGCTTCTTAAAGGGAAAAGTCCATCAATGAGTGCCACTCACCTTAGTGTAGGGCCATCCCCAGTTAGACTTTTCACCTAAAAAGTAAAAGTTTAATTTATTTTGTGCTTTTGCTGTTTTCTATTTATCTGACTGATTCTGCCATCCCTCCTGACTGACATTTTGTGAGGAGTGCCACTAGGGGTATATCCCAGAACCTCCCCCAGCCACCTAGGTGCATACTGTGTGATCCTGAGCAAGTCAGTTAACTTCCTTGTGCTCCCAGGTCGCATCTGGAAACAAGCTTCGGCTTAGTGTGCTACTCCTGGTTAAAATAATGTTCCCCTTTCCCTTTCTCCAGCTGATGTCAGAGTCAGAGATCAGCTGTGGGGGACAGTATGCAAGTTATTAAATAGTAGAAGCTATTCATAGCTCCATTTAACCCTTTTCTGACCCCTGTGCCATAGTGAGACTAAGTATAGACTGCACAGTGGGGGAAGGGGGAAGGGTACAGTAAGGGACATCTCTCTTAATATGGGAGAGTAGAGAGGCATGGAGGTACAGTCACGAACATCCCCCTAATGTTGGTCAGTTGTGAGGTACAGGGGTACAATGAGGGATGACACTGCTAATGTGGGACAGTTCCGAAATAGGATGAACAATAAGGGATGGCCATACTAATGTGGGACAATTAAGAGTAAGGGGTTAGAATGAGTGACTGTCCCTCTGATGTGGGACAGTTGTGAAATATAGGGTACAATGAAGAACATCCCTTTTAATGTGGGACAGTTGAGACATATGGGGGGTACCATGTAGGATGTTCCTCCTAATGTGGGGCAGTTGGGAGGTACATTTGATAAGTGTTTTTACTGAAAAATGTTTAGTTTTTAAAGTACTATGGAAATAAAACACCATTGCCACACATACACACAACATTTTTCAATGCTGTATTCATAAGGCATTTTTTGGGACAACAGCAGCTTCTGTTGTTGTCACTTGAAAATTGTTGAAGTGAGCCATTGTCATGAACTGAAATGACTCATTTCTGCAGTTTTGAGCTGCCTCCCACCTAATGCAGCTGATTCATTGTTTTACTGGTGGTGGGTGCCAAATTCTGCTGCTAGTATCCCCCTCCCACCTGACTCAGCTGCTACATGGTTTTACTGGTGGCGGGTGCTCAACCCCGCTGCCGGGCCTCCCTCCCTCCCACTGTCTGGAAATGCTTTTGTGTAGCAGCAGTATGTGCTCAGTTCCACTGGTGGTAACCCCAACCTCATGGCCACCCAGTATATGAATTTTTTTTTTTTTTGCATAATATAGTTTGAGTTTTCATTTTTATAGCAGATCACATACAACCAACATACCATCCATCTTATTACACAAAGCAGCACCCCTGTTTACTTTAACT
Source organism: Neoceratodus forsteri (assembly GCA_016271365.2). Lineage (NCBI taxonomy): Eukaryota > Metazoa > Chordata > Ceratodontiformes > Ceratodontidae > Neoceratodus > Neoceratodus forsteri. Next base: position 152,778,248 of record CM028134.1, read on the forward strand.
CTTAATGTCCCTACTATATGTCTATGGATGGGTGCGTCATTACCACCAGGTTTTTCCCATTACAATCCATTAAACATATTAATTTATCTTAACCTTCACATCCATTCCCCCCCACTCCCCACAGCCCATACATAGAGAAATAACAAAATAAATAAATAACAAGTAAAATAAAATAAAATAAAATAAAACAAATAAACACAACAATGCAGATCATGGTTCCTTACATTTTCTTTGTATACCACCAAGTAACCCACTCCCTCTTCAAACCCCTAGAATGGGAACCCCCTTTTCTTATGTAAAATCAGCCATTAGGGCTCTCATTCCCTGTGTTTGGGACGGTGCAACCAGTCATCTTTCCTTCTCCCACCCCCTCTCTCTCATGAGGGGGTAATATATTCCTCTTTCAACTTTGAAGCCCTCTCCTTATAACTTCCGCCTCTCCAGAGGCCAGTGAAGCCAGGAGTGGCTCCCAGTTCATCCAAAATCTCTCCTCCTTATTTTTAACCAAATAGTTTAACCTCTCCAAGCCTAACACCTGGAGGGTCATGTTCTTCCATTGCTGGATTGTGGGGGTTACATTAGATATTCAGGTGTTCAATATGCAGTGCTTAACTAACACGATCAGAACCCTCACCCACCTGGGAAATGGTCTCCAATCCTCCCTATCTGACTTATCCATCCCAAAGAGTAGAGCAACTGGCTCATTCCCTATTGGTCTGCCCCATATTCTACCAATCTCCCGGGTCACCCCTTCCCATAAGGGCCTCAACTCAGAACACATCCAAAAACAATGAATATACGTTCCCATCTCCTTCTGGCATCTCCCACAGAGTGGCAATATCTCTGGGTGAAACTCATGGACCATACTTGGGGGCAATAAAGCTTATGAATAAACTTGAAGTATGATTCTTGATATTTATTACAGATCAACAAGCCCCTATGAAGTTGCAGCAACAAGGCCCATCCCTTGTCCAGAATCTCCCTCCCCAGGTCCCTTTTCCAAAGTTTTGGGGTTTTACCAGTGTAATCTGGGAAGAACTGCCTCCCCAATCTAGCTGCCCTTCCAATTAGGCCCCCTGCCCCCGCCGCGTGCTGAGGACCACGTGTTCTGTCTGTTCCAAGGGAGAATCCGCCCCTCGTCCCTTATTAAGTTTCCAAGCATAATTCCCAGCCTGCAAGCTCTGAAACATACCTGATCCAAGCTTCTCCCCCCAGATCCCCTCCTGGTATTAAATGCCCTCCTCCAGAGGTCCCTTACACATCTAACTCCTCTCTTCTCCCATTCCAAAAAACCTCTATCCTCTAACCCTGCTAGGAATCCTGGGTTCCCCACAAGGGGAGCAGCAATGTCTCCTCTTGTCCTACTCCTATCCATTTCAAAATCTGCTCCCACTCCTCCAGCACCGAGACCACCAATGGGTTCTGATTAGCCCTCCTAGCATAAGCCCTCCTACCTCCCTTCCCCAAATAAGCAGATAGCCTAACCACCCCCTCATCCTCTTCCAAATCTAGCCAGCCTGCATCTGGTGTCTTGTTAACCCAGATGACACAAAGATCTGTAACAGAGTTGATACACAAGGGTGGGGGGTAGAAAGGATGAGAAGGGACTTGGCAAGGTTGGAGGAATGGTCAGACATATGGCAACTTAGAGTCAATGCAAAGAAGTGCAAAGTAATGCACCTGAGAAACAAAAACCCAGGGGAAGAGTACACAATAGCAGGGGAGGTACTAACAACAACAAAAATGGAAAGGGACCTAGGGGTAGTCATATCAGATGATCTAAAGGTTGGTAAGCAATGTGAGAAGTCAGGAAGAAGAGCCAGGGGGATACTGGGATGCATAAAAAGGGGCATCACAAGTAAAAAAAGGGAAGTGGTTATCCCTCTGTACAGACAGTTGGTGAGACCCCATCTGGAGTACTGTGTGCAGTTTTGGAGACCTCATCTATGCAAGGACATAGACAGGATGGAAGCAGTCCAGAGGAGGGCAACTAAAATGGTGCAGGGTCTGCATCAGAAACCATATGAAGAGAGACTGAGAGAGCTTAATATGTATACCCTTGATGAAAGGAGGGACAGGGGGACATGATAGAAATGTTCAAGTACCTCAAGGGAATCAACAAAGTCCAGGAGGGTAGCATCTTTCAGAAAAAGAGATGTGTAAGAACAAGGGGGCACAATTTAAAGATAGAGGGGGGACGGCTCAAGGGTAATGTGAGGAAATTTTTTTCACGGAGAGAGTGTTGGATGCATGGAACCGCCTTCCTGGGGAGGTTGTTGGGTCTAAATCAGTGGGGGAATTCAAACATGCATGGGACAGACATAAGGCAATTGTAGTGGGGGGTGGCAGGAAGTAGGCTGTTGGTTAACTAGAATCTGCAGCTTATTCAGTAGGTAGGGGAAATGGGCAGACTGGGTGGGCCAAGTGGTCCTTATCTGCCATCAAAGTCTATGTCTATGTCTAACCCAGTCCCCTATGAATCTATACTGCATGGCCAAAGCATAATTTTGCAGATTAGGCAGGTTTAATCCCCATTTTTCTCCATATGCCTGCAGTCTACATAAGCTGATTCTGGGGCGCTTCTCTCCCCAAAAAAATCACGTAAAAGCCTTTTCCAACCTCTTAATATCCGTCTTACTTGATCCTGTGGGCAGCATCTGCATTAGATACAACATTCTAGGGAGGGTATTCATTTTAGTCACATTAATTCGACCCATCCAAGACACTAGCAACTCTCTCCATCTACGCCTTTCCTCCTCGATTCCTTTCAACAACAGGGAGTAATTCAAGTGATACAGTTGTCCCAAATCATCTCCTATTTGTATTCCTAAGTATGTAAAGGCTTTACTCACTTTCTTCAGCCTCCACACCCTATCCCCTTGTGTCCTTTCTATTTCCCCCCACAGCTACTTCTCTGATTTGTTAACATTAATTTTATATCCAGAGAATAAGGCAAATCTTCCAATCACATCTAGTAATGGGGGAACAGATCCATGCGGGTCCTTAACATATAACAACATATCATTGACATATAAAGTCACTTTATACTCCTTTCCTGATTTCCCCCTCACCCCCTTAATTATAGCCATTTATCTGATCTTAACCGCCAGGGGTTCTATAGCTAGGGCAAACAATAATGCGGAGAGAGGTCACCCTTGCCTGGTGTCCCTATGCAAAGTAAACCTATCTGTAAGTGCCCCATTCACCAGAACCCTAGCAAAAGGGGAGCTATACATAATCTGCACCCATCCTATAAAACTCTGCCCTAACCCAAATTTCTGGAGGACCTCAAATAGGTACTCCCACTCTATATGATCAAACGCCTTCTCAGCATCCATCGTAAGGATGGCAATGTCCTTCCTACCCCGAAAGGTCCTCCAAACCACATTAAGCAGCTTCCTCATATTGTGATATGAGCATCTTCCTGACACAAAGCCCATCTGGTCCAGATGGACCAGTTCTGGGAGAAGCTGATCCAATCTCTTAGCTAACACTTTTGTCAGGATCTTGGCATCACAGTTCAACAGAGAGATTGGGCTTTATGAGAAGCATTTCTGCCCATCATTCCCTGGCTTAGGGACCAGACAAATTACTGCTTCCTTAATAGATGCAGGGAGACCCCTTCCCTCTTGGACCTCCTCAAAGACCTTCCACAAGGAGTCCACCAACTGTTCCTGCATAACTCTGTAAAACTCGATGGGGAATCTGTCTGGCCCACTTGCCTTCCACTTTTTAAGACTGTGTATTGCCTGCCTAATCTCCACCCTCATGATCTCTCTGCCCAGTTGTTCCCTCTGTTGCTCAGAAATTACAGGGATGTTAACCTTATCCAGAAACTTTCTTGCTGCATCCTTTGTGCCCCCACATCCCGACTGGTAGAGCTGCCTGTAAAATTGCTAAAACCTTCCCTTTATTAACGTTTTATCCTGCAGGATTTCCCCCTGCTCATGCTTTATTTCAGAAATATGTGTATAGACTCTCCTCCCCTTGATTAGGCAAACCAACAGTGGACCGGATCTGTTCCCCCCTCTCAAACAAGCAGCTTCTAGCAAAAAATCCTGCCATTTTAGCTTCCCCTAACAGAAAAGCATTAAGAGCTTCCCTTGCTGCCCTCAGGTTTTTAATCCTGTCCTCCATAGACTTTTCCAACACCTCCCTTTTCAAGTCTCTCACCTTATTTTCCAGCACCAGGTGATTGGCCTCTTTTTCTTTCATATATTGTGCCACATATTTAATGATGGCGCCCCTGATAAATGCCTTCCCAGCATCCCAGAATGTCCCTGGAGATTCCACTGTCTCCTTATTTGGCTCCTTATAGTATTTCCACTGCTGCTTAAGATATTCTGGGAACTTTTATTTGCTCAAAAGGTATCTGGGGAACTTCCATGGTAGAGGGTCTGCTTTTTCCTCATTTACCCTACTTCCATTTTAACCATAGCGTGATTTGATAACATTATTGGGCTGTGTTCCACATTCTGTACTCTTCCCCAACCAGAACCGAGGCATATAAATATAATCTAACCTGGTCCAGATTTTGTGAGGGTTGGAATAGAATGTATACTCTTTTTCTCCAGGGTGCAGGGATCTCCAACTATCAATTATATCCAGATTCCGTACCCCCCTCCTGCCAATGCTGTAGCCCTTCCTCATGCCTCCCCTTTCCCTCCGAATGGTCTAACTCTGGGTGCATGGCTGCATTAAAGTCCCCCCCCCATAATTAAACCCTCAAATTGTTCCCTAACCAGCACATCCAACACTTCCTGGTAAAAGCCGGGGTTAAATAACACAGGGGCATATATGCTACCTAAGGTGACCTCCCCATAGAGTACCCCCTCTACGAATACGTACCTGCCCTCCCCCCTGTCCATTAGTGTTCTGGTGCCCAGAAAGGGAAGCTTTTTGCTGATCAACTCTGCAGCCCCCTTCTAATTTGAATTACAGGGGAGGTGTAACACTTGCCTACCCATCCCCTTACTAGTTTTTTTGGTGCTCCTGCAAGGTCAAATGTGTCTCCTACTGGAGAGCCACATGTATGCCCTGCCTCCTTAGGGCTGTAGTATATGAATTTTAATGACCAGCAATAGACGCCCAACCCAGTCACTGGTCCCCTCTTCCTCCTGATCATGAAAAAAATGTTTATTTTTAAACCAGTGGTGAGTTCTGAACCCCACCACTAGTAATCTCCTTGCATCTGACCACCTGACAGAAGAATTTCAATGACTGGAGGAAGATGCACAACCCTACATCAGTCCCCCTTCCCTCCCAATCACCTAAATTCTGTTTTTTTCAACCAGCAGTGGGTGCCCAATCCCACAGCTCTTACCCCCCCTTGCCCGACTGCCCAATGTATGAAATAACCCCCCACACCCTCACCCACCCTCGAACACCCATGTCACCTTCTTTGTCTCCACCAGCATCCACCTCTTGTCCCTCATCATGAATCTTCAGTGTAACTCAACATGATTGCTCAATGTCCCTCAATATGCTCCTTTACTTGTAATAAAGAAAATAAGGAACTGGCAGAAAACCAGTTCCAAGAACGTGCATACTGGGTCTGTGCCTGGATTTAGGTTATTTTACACCTTTGTTTCTTTTGGTCATAGCTTGTCCCTTCTTAGTCATTTTAGCCCCAAATTTGCAGGGTGATCAACTCAGGTATTGCAGGAGGCTTGGTTTGATTACTCAGAGAGCAGCATTGGTGGAAGCCATCTTGATCCATTTTATATAAATATAAATGGTATTAAAAAAAAAGGGGGACATCACCGGGTACAAGGAAAAACAATGGAAGGAAAATTGGGGAGAATGACAAATAAAAACAAGGGAATCCAAGAGGGCCGTCGGAGAAGCAAAGGCAGACACAGAACTGCGTATTGCAGAAGGGGGTCAAGGGACTGGAAAAAAAGTTCTTTAGATGAATTAGGGAAAAAAGAAAGAAGGGAGGAGAAATTGTTAGGCTAACAGAGGAAGGTAGGGTAATTGAGGAGGACGGGAAGAAAGCAACCATTTTAATGACTGCTTCTGCTCTGTATTCACACAGGAAGGTACTTCAGTCACAGTAAATGTTGTTTTCTGCTTATTTGACCACTGCTCAAGACAGAGTTAGAACAAAGGTAAAAAACTAAAGAAAGCATATACAAAATAATGTATGGGCAACCATACACAACAGACAGGATAATGTATGGGTCACTGTGCACAACAAGGCTGTGTTCGCACTGTGAGGTTGTCATGACAACCTTAAGATGCTGCCAACATATCCTTGTCTGTGCACAGTGACTTATATATTCTCTTTTATAGTATATGGACCACTGTGCACTTAAATCCCCTCAATCCCTCTCACACACTGACAAAAAGAGAGAGTCAAGCATATAACACCTTAACAAACCAAGTCTCTGCCTCTGCCCCAATAGCTAAGACAATCATACCTAATGTCAACCCATACTGACTAGACTCTCCTCCCCTACAAGGGTAATGACTAATGTCTGCTTGTGCTGGCTCACTACCCCGTACGAACCTCCCATAGATACTAAAAGCACTTATCACCTCACTCCACCTGTCACTGCTGTACTCCATACTAAAATGTATCTGTTGCCCGTTTCTACAGAAACTGTATGGTGTATTCATAACCCCGTACTAATTGTACTGAACGCATCAGCGGACCTTACATGCACTGATCTGTATTGCTGTATCTTGTATCCTATTCACTGCACTGTACTAAGATTGTTAACAACCAATACTATGCATCTCCTGCCCTCTTTGCACAAAAACTGGAAAACTGTATACTGTCTTAGTTACCCTGCACAATCTGTATGACATTGTGATACCTGTCTGTATGTTCAAACCTTATTTAACAATCCCCGGGTTGCCTCTGAAATAGGGACCTTCGGGGCCCAGTGGGCCTACCCTGTTAACAAAATTTAATAAATAAATAAATAACACTGAACCTTCACTCTAGTCTTCATTCACTGAAACGTGGTAGTTGCCAAAAATGAAGAGTGTGAACCATTGAAAACATTACAGCCTGCTACTAGGCTAGAGATAAAAGGACAAAAGTCCTACTTTGCCACTGATTCTCAGCGACAATGGTAATGAGCAGTCAAGACGTTTGAGGTAACCCCCCCCAATGAGGAACTGACAAAACTGAGAAATGACTGATCAGGATGCACGCAGTTAACACAGTACAGTAGAGTGAGTGCATTCCAAGTTATTGTAGCATACTAGTGACAAACTCAACAGGGTACAACAACCCTTTGATGTCACTACTATGGTACAACAACACTGCTATTGTTGCTGATTTCTATATGAAACAGCACTCCCCATGTACCATAAAAGCTGATGTTTCCATTATGGGGTGAGATGACATTACAGAACTCTCTGAAGCTTCGTGTTTGAGGTCTATGATGTAATCTCACCCCTCGATGGAAACACAGCCCCGTTGTGCATGGTTGTCCATACATTATTCTATATGCTGTGAGCTCCGGATCTCATAGCCTAGCTCTCACTGCCTGGAACATTATTTGACTTATTTCTTCAAAGTTTAAGAAATGGCACTGGTTGGGTGCAGTGCATGCTTTACCAGAATACGCAGGGTACTATACTTTAGAATGTGGTGGAGAGGTGGTTTTGGAATATAGTGGAGGACATGGATTTGGAATGTCAAGGCTGTAATTTTTAGAATACTCCAGTAATGAGATTTCAGCGTGCAACAGGGTCACAATTTTGCAGTGCAACACGGATATCATTTTAGAATGTAGTGTGGGCATACTATTTTGAATTGAGTCAGAGACATAATTTTAGAACATAGATGGACACAATTTCAGAATACGGGACATGCTATCTCAGAAAGGGGTGAAGACATGCAATCTTAGAATGTGGCAGGGTTGCAAAGTCTTGGAATGCATTTGGGAAGTGCAATGTCAGATATGGGGGGAGGGCAATCTCAGAATGGAGGAGACACATAATTTCAGAATGAGGGAAATGCAATCTCAGGATATGGCAAGGATGCACAATCTTAGAATGTGAAGGGGAGTTGCAATCTCAGAATGTGTTGGGGACACAATATTGGAACAAGGGACATGCAATCTTGAAATGTGTCAGGGATCTCCAATCTCAGAATGTGGCAGGGATGAGAAATATCAGAATGTGGTGGGGACATACAATATTGGCAGGGAATGGCAGTCTCAGATGGGTGGGGACATGCAATTTGTGAATGGGGAGACACAGTTTTGGAATGAGGGACATGCAGATTATGTCACCAGTTTTGTTATATAATTGTTAATACAAGTTGGAGCTGAAAAAGCTTCAGAGACCCGGCACCAGCTAAGGCAATATAAGACTATGTTGTTAGCTCTTAATCTCTTCGTTTCAAGCAGCAGAAAATAAGGCAATGAATAAACTCACCCCAGGACTGTGGTATATATTCCAACATATAATCCTTTATTACAAAATGAAAAGCGAAGTAAAACACACTGCACTTTTCGACTTTATATCTACTCGTAACTGCTCGCACTCACTTCCTGGATACCACTCCCTACACGTCACCAAGCACCTTGGTCTCTGAGGCTTTTTCAGCTCCAACTTGCATCTACATTTTTTCGACCTAAGGCACAGCCTCTGTCCCAGGTGCAATAGTATCCTCCAAATTAATTTTATGTAATTGTTAACCTGTTTGTTTGTTCTGTAATTCCCAAGTCATTCCTAAAAGTAGACATTTTATTTGCCTAGTGTACTTATCTTGTTACTAAATACTACGGAAATCAATAAATCAATCAATAAATAAATAAATCTCAGAATGTGGCGGGAACACACAATCTTGGAATGTGGCAGGGACAGACAATCTCGAAATCTGGCAGGGATGCTAATTTTATAGTGAAAGATATTCAATTTCAAAGTGCCGTGTTGATGCACAATCTTGAAATGTGGCAGGGATTTTCAATCTTGGAATGTGGTGGAGGTTTGTAATCTTGAATGTGGTGGGGACACAAAATCTCGGAATGTGGTGGGGGTGCGCAAAATCAGAATGTGGTAGGGACACACAATTTAGGAATGCAGCAGGGAAGTGCAGTTTCAGAATGCTGCATGGATGTTCAGTCTCAGAATGTGATGGAGATATGCAATTTTGGAATATAGCAGGGCTGTGACATTTCGGTATATGGCATACATGTGCAATCTCAGAATGTAGTGGAGGCACACAGTATCAAAATGTGGTGGAGACATGTAATTTTGGAGTGGAGCAGGGATGTGCAATTTCCAAATTTGCAGGGATGTACAATTTCAGAATGTGGTAGGGATGCACAGTCTCCGAATGTAGCAGGGATGCACAGTCTGGGACTTTGGCAGGGACAAACATTCACGGCATGTGGTGGGGACGGGCAGTCTCAGAATGTAGTGGGGGCATGCACTGTGAGAATGCGGTGGGACATACAATTTTATTCTGAAATTGCTTATCCCTGCCACATCCTAAAATTGTATGCACCCACCACATTCCAAAACTGCATGTCTCCAGCATATTCTGTCACTACATGTACCCACCGCATTTTGATGCTGCATGTCCCCATCACATCCAAAACCTGCATGACCGGGTCACATTCAGAAACTGTGTATCCCTGCCACATTTTGAAATTGTACATCACTGTCACATTTCAAAACTGTGCATCACCACCACATTCCAAAATTGTGCATCCCCATCACATTTTGAAAATGTAGATCCCTGCCACATTCAAAAACTGAGCATCCCCATCACATTCTGAAAATGTGGATCCCTGCCACATTCCAAAATTGTGCACCCCCATCACATCCCGAAAATGCAGATCTCTGCCGCATTCCAAAATTGTGCATCCGCACCAAAGTTTTAAACTGTACATCATTGCCACATTCCAAAATTGCACGTCCCCATCACATTTAAAAAAATGCACATCCCCCCACATTGCAAAATTACGCATCCTTGTCACATTCCCAGACTGTGCTTCCCTGACACATGCTGAAGTTCTGTGTCCACAACACATTTTGAAGTTGCATGTTGCCACCAGTCTGAAACTGCGCTTCAGAGACACCTTCCAAAACTGATCCTCACCACAGCATGCTAAAGTTGCACATACAATAGCACATTACAAAATTGCACTCCCCTGACACCTTCCACAGCTACGTGCCCCCATATTCCAAAACCGCGTCTCTGCCACATTCTAAAAGTTTGTGGCACCAGCGTATTCCAATTTTCAGTATTCCTGACACATTCCAAAATTGTTTGTCCTGCCGCTTTCTGAAATTGGGGTCCTACTGCGTTCCAAAATTGTAGCCGGGTGGCATTCAGAAATCTCATCCCTGCAGTATTCTGAAATTGCGCACAACCGTGGCATTCCGACGCTACCTCCCACACCTCATTATCTTGTAACATATCTTGCATTTGCTCATTCTGGAAACACATGTGCTGCACCCAGTGTCAGCTTTCCTTTTTCAAATGTTTACTACAGCTACAGTTTGGGAGAAATCGGTCTTAGAAAGTTACTGACAGGGAGGGCGAGGATATGAGTTCTGGAGCTGACATCATGAGAAGCTCTTCACTGAAACCAGCTTTTTTGAACAGGATATGAAGTCAGGGTTACAAAACAGCTTGTAAAGTGTATACAACGCAACTTAAGGAGAACTGCATTGAATCTGTAAGTTATTTTTCCCTTTAGAAGCTGTATTTTAAACATTGATTCCAGTTCTGTTATTGTTTCATTGTACAGTTCTATTAGCAACTTCAGTGGCTGTTTCTGATTTACTCTTAGGTGCTAAGTGTCATTTTAGAACTGTGTAATGTAGTTTATGTCCTTTGCTCAGCTCTTCCATTGTTGGCACAATGCATCCATGTTCAACTGTAGAACTCTGTGGTTGGGAGGGACATAAACTACATCACACAGTTCTAAAATAGCACTTAGCACCAGAGTGAAAAACAGTAACAACCACTGAGGTAACTTTAGGTCCATATAGATGAAACAATAACAGAACTGGAAACAGTATTTAAAAAGCAGCTTCTCTTGGGGACGAAGTACTTCCAGGTTCAGCGCAGGTGTCCTTTAGCAATCTCATTTTGGAAAGAGGCTGCTCTGCTGATCCTAATTCTGAGGTATCTGGTGATATCAGTGCGTCAGAAATAGCGCAAAAGAAAATAGGGCTACCGTATGAGCGGGTTCATTTATAGCGGCAATGAGAAATAGGGGCCAGGTTAAGGTAAGCTCGACTGACAGTTTAGACAGGAAGCTACTATCTAAAATTCTGTCCACATCATGTACTCAACCCAACACAGTACCAAATGTGTAAATGAATAGATTCTCAGACAGTTAAAGGACTAGTGCTTGAGGAGCATAATATACCATATATATATAGAAAAATAAGACCCTGTCATGATTAGCTTAGATCCAGAGTCAGCAGCACTGAGAAGCAGCTTAATACATAGAGTCAGAATTGTGGAGAATACGGGGAGCCGCTGTGTAAAGACATGACTCTGTCTCAGTACAGGTAACTTCAGAATTAAGCTGTTGACTGCTCACGGGAGAAAAAATGAAGAGCAGAAAAGCTGCAGCCCAGAATTACAGTCCGAAGGAGGAGTCCCCTGCATTCAATTATCCCACAGCGAATATAGAGAAATAACAACCGCTATTAGATGTCGAGCCAACAACAAGTAGCTAGTGTTTAAGTGCAAGATGTTGGCAGGTCATAGGAAGTAGAGGGAAAAACAGCCAACAATCCCAGCTCGTAGAGTAGGAAGGGGTTAGTGTAATGTTTTGGCATAGTTCTGGATCAGCTTAGAGGATGGATCAGCCAAACGCTACAATAGCTGAGCACTAAACTGTATGTGCGCTATGAAATGCTGTGACGTTATTTACACACTCATATGGTTAGCGCTATTCTTGTCATGCTATTATCACATTAACCCTAATTCTGAAGTTTTTGATGTTTGAAATTTTGGCTGGACCACCCCTTTTTTTGCCATCTCACTTTGCCGACCAGCACTTCACCCTTATGAACCCCACAACTGCCTCTTCATACCTGCCACACCACTCCTCACTGTTGCTGGGCATCAACCTGTCCTCCTGGGACTCCCACGGCATCATGGGTCTGGTTTGTCCCCGTTGTGAGCGTCCTCTGGCCTAGAGATGAAGCATCCAAACTGACCTGGTGCCAGCTGGAAGGGTTCTAATGGTGCGCTGGAGGGCTACGGGCATTAGGGCTACAGGAGTCATCATCTGGCATGACAGTTTGGCATTTCCACTGCTTTCCTCCTGCCCCTCCTTCCATAGGTTCATGGTCCCTTAATGGTTGGCCTGGGGGGGTGGGTAACTGAAGGAATGTGGTCACCCACACCATCAGTGGCACCCCCACCAGACCACCACCACAAGTACCAGTGTTTAAACAGTGCAGCGGCCACCCTCCCCCCAGGTAGAGAGCATCTGATGGACATTTTGTGATTTTATACCCTCCTTGTTGACCTTCACTCCTGACATAGTGGGCTTGGGGCACAAACTTGGGTCGCTAGCATGCCAGAGTGTTCCAAACTGGTCAGCACAACAGAGCCAGCTGGAACCCCTCTTTAATTATATCAGTGCCTGTGAGTGGCCACTGTGGGCCTCCCAAAGCATTTTAGTGCAGGGTTTGAGTTAAACAATCAATACCAGAAACTGTGTTTGAGGTCTGCCCATCGCTAAGACTGTCTGTGTGCATGTGTGTGTTGAGTGGGGAGAAGAAATTACACTGTCTGAGGGCAGTGTGAGTATGAGGGCACATTTCTGTGGTGCGTATCTGCTTGGTAATGCTTGGAATTGTAAGAGTATTTGTTGTGGGTGTGCTGCTGTCAGTGTTAAGGGGGTATTTATGTCAAGTGTGTCTGTATTTGGTGTTGGGTGTATGTAAGATGTGTGTGTGTTGGATAAGGTGACATGATAGAGACCTACAGGTACCTCACAGGGGTGAACAGGGTGCAGGAGCAGAGTCTCTTTCAAATGAGTAAGAGGACTGGGACCAGGGGACATGTGGTGAATTGGGGGGGTTGGAGTTTAAGAGTGATATAAGGAAATATTTCTTCATTGAAAGGGTGGTAAATGCCTTGAACAGACTGCCAGCAGAAGTGGTGGAGGCAGAAAACACTGGGAGGCTGCAAGCATGTGTGGGGGTAAACAGAGGGGTATATTAGAAAATAGGCAGTGAGGGGGGAGGGTCGATGGAGACCAGTTAAACTCTACGGAGACAGACTAGTCAGGGAACATCTGGGCAGGCTGGGTGGGCCAAGTGGTCATTTTCTGCTGAAAAATTCTGTGTTTCTGTGTATGGCCATTGGGTGCCAGTGTTTGTTTATGTAGGGTATCAGTTTAGTGTAAGACTGTTGAGGTGTATATGTTTGTGCTCACAGTATGATTTGGGGATTGGTGCTTTTCTGCTGGGGGTCTATGAGAGTAATGAATGTGATGTATATGTGTATGGGATGGGTGTTATTTCTTAGGTATGGCTTTTGGATGTCAGGCGTGCGTGTTTCTGGGAGGGAGGTATTTGAGTGGAGAGTGTACTAAGTGTGGGGTGTTTTTCTGAGGTGTGTCTGCAGTGCAGTGATTGTCATTAGGGGTGCTGAGAAGTTAAACTTCTCCTGTGAAGTGTTTGCAAAGTGACATTGTGGAATTTTAGCAAAGTGGGCACTTGTGGGAAATAAACATTCTTAGAAGGCTGTGAACATCTGCACCTCAGTGCTTTTTTTAATATTGCTTCCATAAACAACAGCGCTGGGCTGGCAGGATAGTCTAGAGGTTAGAGCATCGAGTTATGAGTGAGATTGGTACATCCATCAGACCTGGGTTTGATTTCTACAACCACCATGCATTTACAAACAACATGGTACAGAACAATTAAAAACAATTGCAGTGAGAATTATCATTCAAACATTGACGGAGCCTATAACTGAAAGATTAATATGCATTTCCTCCAAAAGTTTGGTGGGAAGAATGTTGTGAAGGCAAATGGCCCAACAAGACTCAGTTCTCTGGTCCAAAGCAATATTTCTAAAGGGGAGGTTAAAGTAAAGTTGTGAACTTTGCCAGCTCTTGTTGTCATGCTTGTGTAGTGTATTTTTGAAGTGTGTGCATTGTGTATCAGAAGTGTTTCTGGGTGTGTATGAGTGTTTTTCTGGTGTGTGAATGTTAGGTGGGGGTGTTTACCTTTTAACTCCATCACTCTTGGATTGCTTTTCTGCTGTATAAATCCTGTAAAGCATTTTGGGATACAGTCTGTAAGAAAGACAAAGTACAAAATCATGTGTTGGATTGGAAGGTGGAATTTTTCTGCTGTCTGTCTTTGTGTGTGTGTGTGGGGGGGGTGGTTGTGTGTTTGGTGCGGGGTGTGCCTATTTTTTTTTTGATAACCTAGCTGGGATGTAACATCTTAAGTGGGGTCCTGCTTCCATCCATCTCTGCAGCTGCATGGACTGGAGCACCCGGGGGTTAAATGAATAGCTCACGGTTACTGAAACGTAAATCATCTGTGAAGTGCAAAATATGTAGAAACAGGACCCCACTGAAAATAAGATGTTGTTACATCTCAGCTGGGCTACCTTGGATAAAAAATTGTAAAAAAAAACCAAAAACGGCAAGCACCCCTCCACGCAGCACCCAAAACACCCCACATAAACATAGACTGCAAAAAAAAAAAAAATCCAGTGCAAGGTTACATAGTAAGTATTTGGCTCTTGTGGGGTTTAAACCTTTGATCCCCCAAGTCTGTGTTCTGAACAGTAGACCACAGTGTCTCCTCCCTACTTTGGTTGTGGATGAGGTGCCTGCAGGGTAACCCCGGAAGCCTACCCTAACTAGTATATAACACAAACTGGTTAGGCCAGTCAGGGAAATTTGCACTGTTCAAGGACCCTGGGACAAAGTGCTGACTTCAGTGATGTCTCCATGCAGTTTCAGCAAGCTGGGCTTCATCCACTTTCTTGGGACTGCAGACGTGTGCCCTTTCCTAGTTGTCGCTTATCGTGGGTGCTGCCTGCCCACTCCTAGCTTGAAGGACACAGGCCAGAAAGGATGCCATTACCGTTCTGGGGAGGGGACATCCAGAGGTCAACACTACCATGCACAGAGGGATCCACTCAGTATCGCTGTCCACCTTCACTGCATTTTAATTGCTTTATTCCCCAATCCGTTTATAATAGGATGGGTCCAAAGAACTGGGACAGACTCATTCTGAACCTCTTTAGAAAATAATTTGTGGCCCTCCCGCCCCCTGCCCCAGGAATAAACAGGAGAGGGGCTTAGGAACAAATCACTTGCATGCTAATGAGTCGCCTAGCCAGAGCAGAAAACAAACACAAACAAACAGGACCAATTCGAGCAGCAGCTGTTTGGTCTTTTAATCTCTAATCGTCAGATCTGCCTGCTCTTTGATGGAACACAATCTACACAAACGACTAAACTAAATCTTCTCATAATCTACTGCTTCATTATTACATCCTTCTTATGCATGTAAATCAAGGACACACTCATTTTCATATGTAGATAGATTATTAAAAGGAGGGCGGGGAGGGGGGGTTGTGGGCAGCTGATTGACTGTAGATTAGCGTTTTGCCAGTCTGTTACACTCTCTAAAACGCCTTAAGTGCTGTAACAAGGAAACTATACAGTACTGAACAATGAGAGTATGTGTTATCAGTGACCGATCACCTTACTCTCTTTACATTCATTGACACATACTGCAGTGTAGTACGAAAATGTAACAGTGACAGAGTGCCATGGTATACATACCCTGACACGTACCACAGTATACCAGGAACAGGTACCAGTGACATAACGCTGTGGTATACATACCCTGACACATACCACAGTATACCAGGAAAAGGTACCAGTGACATAACGCTGTGGTATACATACCCTGACACCTACCACAGTATAACAGGAAAAGGTACCAGTGACATAACACTGTGGTATACATACCCTGACACCTACCACAGTATACCAGGAAAAGGTACCAGTGACATAACACTGTGGTATGCATACCCTGACACGTACCACAGTATAACAGGAAAAGGTACCAGTGACATAATGCTGTGGTATGCATACCCTGACACGTACCACAGTATAACAGGAAAAGGTACCAGTGATATAATAGTGTAGTATACATACCCTGACACCTACCACAGTATAACAGGAAAGGGTACCAGTGACATAACGCTGTGGTATACATACCCTGACACCTACCACAGTATAACAGGAAAAGGTAGCAGTGACATGACGCTGTGGTATACCTACCCTGACACCTACCACAGTATAACAGGAAAAAGTAGCAGTGACATGACGCTGTGGTATACCTACCCTGACACCTACCACAGTATAACAGGAAAAAGTAGCAGTGACATGACGCTGTGGTATACCTACCCTGACACCTACCACAGTATAACAGGAAAAGGTAGCAGTGACATAATGCTGTGGTATACCTACCCTGACACCTACCACAGTATAAAAGAAAAAGGTACCAGTGACATAACACTGTGGTATACTTACCCTGACACCTACCACAGTATAGCAGGAAAAGGTACCAGTGACATAACACTGTGGTATACTTACCCTGACACCTACCACAGTATACCAGGAAAAGCTACCAGTGACATAACACTGTGGTATACTTACCCTGACACCTACCACAGTATACCAGGAAAAGCTACCAGTGACATAACACTGTGGTATACATACCCTGACACGTATCACAGTATAACAGAAAAATGTACAAGTGACATAGAACTGTGGTATACATACCCTGACATGTACCACAGTATAACAGGAAAAGATACCAGTGACATAGCACTGTGGTATACATACCCTGACACCTACCACAGTATAACAGGAAAAGATACTACTGACATAACACTGGTATGCATACCCCGACACCTACCACAGTATAACAGGAAAAGGTACCAGTGACATAACACTGTGGTATACAGTACATACCCTGACACCTACCACAGTATAACAGGAAAATGTACCAGTGACATAACACTGTGGTATACATACCCTGACATGTACCACAGTATACCAGGAAAAGGTACCAGTGACATAACACTGTGGTATACATACCCTGACACCTAACACAGTATACCAGGAAATGGTACCAGTGACATAACACTGTGATATACATACCCTGACATGTACCACAGTATACCAGGAAAAGGTACCAGTGACATAACACTGTGGTATACATACCCTGACACCTACCACAGTATAACAGGAAAAGGTACCAGTGACATAACACCGTGGTATACATACCCTGACACGTACCACAGTATAACAGGAAAAGGTACCAGTGACATAGCACCGTGGTATACATACCCTGACACCTACCACAGTATAACAGGAAAAGGTACCAGTGACATAACACTGTGGTATACATACCCTGACACCTACCACAGTATAACAGGAAAAGGTACCAGTGACATAACACCGTGGTATACATACCCTGACACCTACCACAGTATAACTGGAAAAGGTACCAGTGACATAACACCGTGGTATACATACCCTGACACGTACCACAGTATAACAGGAAAAGGTACCAGTGACATAACTCTTGGTATACATACCCTGACACCTACCACAGTATAACAGGAAAAAGTAGCAGTGACATAACGCTGTGGTATACCAACTCTGACACCTACCACAGTATTCCAGGAAAAGCTACCAGTGACATAACACTGTGGTATACATACCCTGACACCTACCACAGTATAACAGGAAAATATACTACTGACATAACACTGGTATGCATACCCCGACACCTACCACAGTATAACAGGAAAAGGTACCAGTGACATAACACTGTGGCATGCAGTACATACCCAGACACCTACCACAGTATAACAGGAAAATGTACCAGTGACATAACACTGTGGTATACATACCCTGACACCTACCACAGTATAACAGGAAAAGGTATCAGTGACATAACACTGTGGTATACATACCCTGACACCTACCACAGTATAACAGGAAAAGGTACAGTGACATAACACTGTGGTATACATACCCTGACACCTACCACAGTATAACAGGAAAAGGTACCAGTGACATAACACTGTGGTATACATACCCTGACACCTGCCACAGTATAACAGGAAAAGGTACCAGTGACTTAACTCTGTGGTATACATACCCTGACACCTACCACAGTATAACTGGAAAAGGTAATAGTGACATAACACTGTGGTATACATATCCTGACACCTACCACAGTATAACAGGAAAAGGTACCAGTGACATAACTCCAAGGTATACATACCCTGACACGTACCACAGTACAACAGGAAAAGGTACCAGTGACATAACACTGTGGTATACATACCCTGACACCTACCACAGTATAACAGAAAAAGTTGCCAGTGACATAACACTGTGGTATACATACCCTGACACTTACCACAGTATAACAGGAAAAGGTACCAGTGACATAACACTATGGTATACATACCCTGACACGTACCACAGTACAACAGGAAAAGGTACCAGTGACATAACACTGTGGTATACATACCCTGACACCTACCACAGTATAACAGGAAAAGTTACCAGTGACATAACACTGTGGTATACATACCCTGCCACCTACTACAGTATAACAGGAAAAGGTACCAGTGACATAACTCCAAGGTATACATACCCTGACACCTACCACAGTATAACAGGAGAAGGTACCAGTGACGTAACACTGTGGTATATTTACCCTGCCAGCTACCACAGGATGACAGGAAAAGGTACCAGTGACATAACACTGTGGTATACATACCCTGCCACCTACCACAGTATAAAAGGAAAAGCTACCAGTGACATAACACTGTGGTATACATACCCTGCCACCTACCACAGTATAAAAGGAAAAGGTACCAGTGACATAACACTGTGATATACATACCCTGACACATACCACAGTATAAAAGGAAAAGGTACCAGTGACATAACACTGTGGTATACATACAGTGTTGGGTAAGTTACTTTTTCTACTACTTTCTATTACTTTTGGAAACTTGTTCCAGAAAACTCTGTGCAGTCACTAGCAAGGATGGAGAAGTACTGAAAAAAGTAATACACCTGACAGTTACAACTACTCATGTGTTTTTATATGAAAGAAATACGTAACTGTAACTGATTACATTTATTTGAAAGTAACTAGTAACTAACCTATTACTTTAAAAAAATGTAATCTGCTACAGTTATTTATTATTTTTGTATTGTTTTTGTATAAAAAGAAATAAGTAACAATAATTGTAAGGTGTATTACATTTTCCAGTACTTCTCCATCCTTCCTAGTGACTGCACAGAGCTTCCTGGAACAAGTTTCCAAAAGTAATAGAAAGTAATAGAAAAAGTAACTTACCCAACACTGTATACATACTCTGACACATATCACAGTACAACAGGAAAATGTACCAGTGACATATCACTGTGGTATAGATACCCTGACACATATAACAGTGTAACAGGAAAAGGTACCAATGACAGAACACCATGGTATACATACTTTGACACATACCACGATGTTATAGAATCAAAAAGCCGCTCTGTGGTCAGCATGCCTTCCTCATCAATTCAGAACAGTTAAGCCACAAAAGAGACAGCACAAGCCACTAGAATAATTCCCATCAAATTTAATAAAAAATATTTAGGCAACTTACACTTCTGCAGTGCAAAGTCAAGCACGGTGCTGGGGTGCTCAGTGAATGCCTTGACCAGTTTTGCTCATGCGTACTTCTTCAGGGAGTCCGAATAGGTGCAAAGCTATGCAGTTCATAGCACATATGTGCTATTTAAAGTGACAGTGCTTATAAGTGCACTTGATTCTCATATTTGTAAGAGTCCTCTCTTCCACATATACACAGTCAACAGGTCACTGGCTATCAGAGGAGAGGCAGAAAGACATAAAATTTAAGCAAGACTATTACAGGAAGGGCATGAGCCTAGCAGACCCTGATGTTGTCTATGCAGACCGCAGGCTGCGTGCCCAACCACCAGGACAACCAGTAAAGGATATCATGGTCCAACTGTGACCATTGTGCCACCACCCATACCGTTGTGCCATCTGGCTTGTCCAAGTGCTCGAGGACAATTCTGTCTGGCCTCCCACAATAGTCTTGTGGAAGCAAATGTGGAACATGGTCAGTTACACAGTACACAGCACACATGGCATGCATGCCCCCATGCCCCTCTTTTGTTGCATACATATCTCACCTGGCTCCTTCACCTCCCAGATCAGCCCACTATCCAGTGGTTTCTGGTAGCAGAGCCGGCAGACAAGCCACAGCTTTTAGGAGTACACACTCACCCTCCCCACAGTGCCTGCTGCTGCTAACATTGCCACCATTGCAGGTTCTGTCAAGGTATAGCTTGGCAACACCCCTACACAGCGTGTCACCCCACAGTCATGCCCTGTGCATGCCCCTTTAAAGGTGTGCAGGTAGGAAGGGAATGGCCATGCAGAAGCACTGTATGCTGCAGGTGTGGGGAATGGCACACACCAGTTGGAGCAACCAGACTCTGCACCACCAGCAAGTGCCACAACACAGGGATTACTGGAACATGCCCAGATGTATTGATGAATCTGCTCCTGATGGGTGCGGAGAGGAAGCATGAGCGAGAGAGGAGGGCAAGGCCACAGCCATGGCCATGCATCTTTTATCCACGGTTGGATGCCAGCACCCTGCAGGACACACACTGTGTCAAGTGCTTTTGTCTGGACCATGCCACAATTGCAGGGCTGTGTGATGTGGTCTGGCCCCTTGTGGGGCATACCTCTCAACCTCCTGTCTCATAAATCGGGACACGGCTTAAAAAAAATCAGGGACAAATGACCAAATTCAGGGACACATCTTCAAAATACATGGTATCCACCCAGGAAGCTGACAGAGTAAGGGACTTAGCGTAGAATGCATTTTCTAAGGAAGAACAAGTCTGTAACTTTAATGGTTGACATTATTTTGTGCTTACAACTCCCACTGTTTGGTCATGGAAACACAAGTTTTAGGAAGGACAGAGTAAAAATTTGAGGCAAAATCAGGGACGTCCCTTAAAACCAGGGACAGTTGAGAGGTATGTGTGGCCCTGATGACATGACTGTCATGGGTGATATCCGTGGAGAGGAAGGTGCCATGTGCCTTGTCGTACTATGCCACAGGGTCATTCCAGAGGGTGGCAGTGGGTGTCATGGGTGTCAGTCAGTCATCCGTGAAGAGGGTACTGCAGCAGGTCACCAATACCCTGGTCCTGCATGTGCAGGACCACATATCACACCTTACAATGGAGGCAAACATATAGGTCTTAAAGGAGGTATTCTATGTCATGCATTACACGCCTAATGCACTGGGGCTACAGACTGCCTGCATGTGGCATTCCTGGTTCTGACTTTGGATGAGGAGGCCTATCGGAACCACAAGGAATTGCCAAATAGCATCGGATGCATGGGATATCATCACTAACATGTGTGCTAAATGCCTGGAATCCCGACATGATGCCTACATATTCAAGAACACATGGCTGGGTGCCCTATTTGGTACATGTTGTGCCAGGCCTGGGTAGCTCTTAGGTGAGTACTGGTACTCCACACAGGCACTCTGAAGTGGATGAAGAGACCCTGTGATGCACTAATGCCATTGTTCTTCCATTGCACAAGTGACAGCGGATATCCACTATGGCCATACCTAATGACACCCTTCTTGGAAGCAGAGGAGGAGGCGTACAATGAGTCCCACAGAATGACACTCTTGTTGGTCGAGTGGATAATAGGCCAGCTGAAGATGAGGTTCAGGTGCCCGGATCTGATTGGTGGCACAGTGATGCTTGCCCCTGCAAAGGCTTGCAGAATGTTCACTACATGTGCCATGCTGCACAACATAGCTGTGCGTCATCAGCTACTGATGCCAGAGGATGTACAGGGGTGTCTCCAACCGGGAGATGGGGGGGCACACGAAGGGAGGTGTGTTGAGCCACTGTCTGGCTGGGCCGCATGCCATTAACTCATGCAGGTGTCATTTAGTCATTATGGGGTAGCATGGCAGTGTGGCACAGTGATGATGTCACTGTGCATTCTGAGTGCCATTTCACCTGGTGGTAGTGGGGTTGGATCAAGAGGTACATGACTGGAGCTAGATGTGGATATGTGTTCCATGCTGTGGTGCTGGGGGAGCATACTGTTGTTGGTACATGTGAGGGGGGTTATGTGCGGTCAAATGGTGTAGGTGCTTATGCTCCACTGTGGTTCAGATGCTGTAGGGATGGGTGCATCACTTTTTCCCTGCCTGCTGCTGCCCAAGCCATGACGAGGACCATGTCCCAAGGTGACAAGTCTTGGCTTTCATCTTGCTGCCACCACTGGACCACCTGTCTGCCTGTGTGTCAGGCTCCACTTGTGGTTGCCTGCCCTCCACTTCCTCGTGGATGCATGGTGTGCTGGATGTGTAGTACATCAGGGATACCTATATTAGCTTTGGTGACTGTCATTGGGGGTGTGCCTCTACCTGCCACTATATGGTCTGTCAGCCTCTCCAGCAGGTCCCCTAGCCTGTCTATCCCCCTGTGCATCCACCTTACCTCCATTGTGAGCCCCTTAAGTGCCTGTGTCCACCCTCTGTGCCTATAGGTGTTCACACTCCAGCTGCTGAACCTTGGGGTGCCATGTGTGCAATATACTCCTGGAGGCTGCCCTCCCTGTGCTGCATGGTCTTTGGCCCAATGGGTCCTCTTCCCCATTGTCCGGGTGTCCTTGTGCATTCCCCCTCATATCCACTACTCTCCACCAGTCATTGCCTGTGTGGAGGATGCCTGTGCCCTGTGTGTGGCCACTATTGCTGAAGGGCCGTTCAATGTTCCCTACTGCCTGTTGGTGGTCGCATGTGCCTTCTGTAACGTGTCAGATGTCCCTGGGTGGTTGCCTGAGGTAGGACTGAGTCATGGCATCCACATGATGGGTGGTTGGTTCTTGGCTGTTGTTGGGGATGGACCTCCTGTCCTCATCCACCTGGCTGTCCATCGTTTTGTCCAGGAGGGGATTGGCCTCCTATGATTGCCCCTCCTGTGGGTGAGAGGAAACACCTCTGTTCTAGGATCATGGATATGTTGTTCATCCACACTCTTTGGCATGTCCCCTTCCACTTTCAATCTCACCGGAAGTCTTCAAGCTGGTTTATCCCACCCACCCGGGAGGTATATACCTTGGCTCTACCCCATGACGCCAGAACTTCCTTTCCGCTGGAAGATTCAAGTTGCCTCCCTCATGCTCACTCATTTTGTAGGCCCTGGCTTTCAAACCTTTGGTTTTACCGAAAATTTGCATTATCCGCGTTAGTGATCGCACGTTTGCTGCTTCAGTCATGGAAGACAAGTCTTCCCCAGGATTTTGTCGGTGCCCTTGTAGCCTGAAGATGTCATGCACTGATCCCCACACTGCATGTGTCTATTGCCTCGGTGTCGACCATGATACCTTGAAATGCAATTTGTGTCTTGTCTTCCATCCCAATGTCCTCAACGACCGTCTCGCATGCCTGAAGCTGGGGAGGCTGGAGAAGAGGAATCCTCCGGTGAAATCCAAGGAGGCTGGGTGGGCAGTTTCTGCAGCTGTGGGATCCACCAAGCAGTTGAAACGCATGCAAGCATTCGAGGAGGAAGCAGCTCGTGCTGCAGATTCCTCTCGGAGCTTCTTTGTTCCATTCAACCTGGGGTCCACCTTCTCGGGTTCCTTCCGAGAGTTGTGCCAGTCTGTCCCGACCAAGAGAGAGAGGCACCTGTGGGCTTGCACTCCTCTCGATCCTGTAAGTTGGAGAAGGATCCTGAAGTGTCTTCGTCTCGACGGAGATGTTCTTGGGAGCAGGAGAGATCTTGATCCCAGGAGCATGCGGTCTTGACTTTGGTTGAGATCGCTTCTTCGGCAGCTGACTTTCTGGCTGTGCCGTCTGGTCAGTTGACCAAATTATCTATCGACAAGGTAGAAACCATGATCGACCCTATCGATCTGATATCGCCGACTCCGGTTGCTGACTCCCTCGATCGAACCCTTAATCTGGTCTTTCCAGATGACGAGACCCAGCATGCTGGGCCTCTAATTGATGAAGTGGTCCCTGATCCTTGGAAATCACCGGTCCCGCTGGTGTCCCCCAAGTGACTGAGTCAGCCTGCCCAATCTCAATTGAGGTCTCAGACTCCCTCATCCAACAGGCCGAGGAACAGCCATTAGCACTCTAAAAAGAGGCGATGCCATTGGTCATTCTGGTCCTACCTGGATGAGGACTGGCTCCGGCAGAAACTCCGTCAGCGCTACGAGGACCTCATGTGACAACAGCTAATTTTGACTGGGCACAAGTCCACTGTGGCTTCTACACTGGCCATTACCTGGCTTTCACCTCCTAGATCGAAGCCGAATCCTTCAGAGCAGATTAAATCGGTTCCTCAGCCCTTGGAACCAGCAAAACCACCTGTTCGGCCAAAACCGGTCTCTCCACCAATTGTGGTGGAACCACCGCCCAAACAGCCTGTGGGAGGGGTTCCTTCCAAGGAAGACAGACCAGACACCGGGTTTCTCTGGCAATTGTCAGTCATGATCACCCTGGACTGCCCTCTGCGAGTCGAAGGTGACCTTTGTGGGAGGCTGTTATATCCAGATTCCTCAGATTTGGACATCACCAGCTTGCATTCATATCCAGGTCATGATGAATTGACTGTTGGCCTACAGACAGAGGAAGGTCCTTTGTCTTTTCAATGGATCCTTCGCCTCATCTCTGAATCTACAGGGATGCCCCTGGAGCCAGTCCAGAAAAAGGCAGAATACCCTCTTACGGACATCCTTAAGAGAGGGGATACCCCGATGGAGGCCTTTCCTGTGGCCAAGACTATTGTAGACCCGGCCCTCAAACTTTGGCAGCATCCTGCCTCTTTTACAGCTCTGTCTGCCCACATGGCCCGCAAGTACATGGTGCCCATGGGGTCCCTAGCGGGGTTCACAGAGCACCCTTTGGCCGAGAGCCTGGTGACCGCCTCTGTGTTCAGGCATACTGGCAGTTCTGCCAATACTGACTGACCTCCTGATAAAGAGTCCAAGCTTCTGGACAATTCATCCAGGAAGGTCTATGCGGCTTCCACCTTGGGCCTTCATCAGGCAAGTTCATCTGCCACCATGGCACACTTCTCTCACGCCCTTCTAGGGTCACTAGATGAAGTCCTCCCACATCTCCCCGTGGACATGAAGACCACAGTCAAGCAGGTCCAGGATCAGGGCCTAGCTGTTGCCAAACAGCAGCTTCAGATGGCCCTGGACATTAGGAATTCTTGTGCCCGCTCGATGGCTGCCGCAGTTGCCTCTCGTCGCAGGGCTTGGCTGAGGCTCTCCTCCTTTCTGTTGGATACCCAGCACAAACTAGCTGATGTGCCCTTCCTCAGGACTGACTTGTTCAGCCCAGGAGTGGCCAGTCACCTTCAGCACATTGAGCAGTCCAGTGCCACCTTGGACGCTACTTCTGCCAAGAGTTCTTCAGGCAAGAACCAGAAGAAGCCTTTTCGGCATTCTTCCCCTGCAGCTCAGCAGTCCTTCTTTCAAGGTGGACAGCAGCACCAGCATCAGCAGCAGGCTCAAGCTTGGTACCCTCAGCCCAAGCCTGGACCCCAACAGGCCCATAAAGGAGGCTGAGGTTCAGGTCCTGGAGCCTACTCCTCCTCCAAGCCTGCTCAGTGACAGGACAGGGGCTGTCAACCCCCCTCCAGTCACCTCAGCTCTGGGTCCTCCCATGGGGGACTGGTTCTGCCACTTCTTTTCTGCCTGGTCCATTGTCACTTTGGACAAATGGGTTCTCGAAGTGGTCGGTCAGGGACTGCCTCTGGAATTTGAGAAGTACCCTCCAAGCCAAGCCAAGCCCCTCGGGAGGAAAGAGTATCCACTCAGACCCAGTTGGCTCTCAGAGATGACATCACTCAGCTCCTCCTCAAGGAGGCAGTAGCTCCAGTGGCGGATCCTCCAGCAGACCCAGGCTTTGTCTCCAGGTAGTTCCTGGTGCCCAAGTGGATGAGGGACTGGCACCCCATTCTAGATCCACGTGACCTGAATCAATATCTCAGGTCATGCCCTTTCGGGATGGTCACTCTGTCCCAGATCATACCATCCTTGGAACGAAACATGTGGTTCTGTTCACTGGATTTGTAGGACGCGTTCTTTCATGTTCCAATCCTTCCATCCCATCAGCGGTTCTTCCGCTTCAGGGTTGAAGGGACCTTGTATGAGTTCCGGGCCATGCCGTTCGGCCTGTCATCAGCCCCATGGGTCTTCACCAAATGCATTGCAGTGGTGGTGGCCCATCTCTGGTGTCAGGGGGTCAGGATTTATCCTTACCTCAGCGATTGGCTCCTAGCAGGTTCCACCCAACAGGAGGTGGAGCGGTCCAGAGATCTGGCCCTCCAGACCTGCTCTCAACTTGGCCTCCTGATCAATGAGGCCAAGTCAGAACTCATGCCTTCTCAGGTGATGGGCTTCATCGGGGCAGAACTCAACTCTTGTCAAACCAGAGCTCAGCTCTCAGTGGACAGGGCAGAGGTTCATTCCTCCTTTGCCCAATCATTTCTGGTTGGGCAGTTGCATCCTGCCCGGGACTTTCTGCACCTTCTGGGTTACATGGCGGCATGCACCTCAGTGGTCCGTTGGGCCCGATTGCACACGCGCCCCCACCAATGGGAGCTGGCTATCCAGTGGACTCAGTGCAACGGTCATTTCGACCAGCTGATCACTGTAACCCAGATGTGGGATGCTCTCCAATGGTGGACCACCCCAGACTGGTTGCAGGAAAGAATCCCGTTTGTCCGCTCCGAGCCAATGGTCGTCCTCACGACCGATGCCTCTCTCATGGGCTGGGGAGCCCACATGGGGATGACAGGGCCCATGGGCTCTGAACCCTTGAGGAGTTCTGATGCCACATCAACCTGTTGGAGCTCAGAGCAGTCAGACTGGCACTGTCAGCTTTCGCTCCTCAGCTCTGGGGTCAAGTGGTTCAAGTCCAGACGGACAATACCATTACCATGTACTACCTCAACAAACAGGGTGGCATGCACTCCTGTCTGCTGTGCAGGGAGGCACTCCACATCTGGACCCTCATGAGCCGATTATAGGCAGATTTCCTAGCCATCCATGTGGCAGGAGCCTCGAATCATCTGGCGGATGCTCTCAGCTGCCTAGGCCAGACATCCCACAAGTGATCTCTCCATCCAGAGGTAGCTTACAGCCTGTTCTCCCACTGGGACAAACCGATGGTGGACCTGTTTGCCTCCAGGGAAAACACCAAGCTGAGACTGTTTCATGCCTGCCCCCCTCAGCAGGGCTCACTGCAGGGGGATGCCTTCTCAAGGCTCTGGACTGCAGGCATCCTCTACACCTTCCCTCCATTTCCCTTGATCCACAAGGTGCTCCTCAAGGTGAGAAGGGACAAGGCGAAGGTGATCCTGGTAGCCCCAGACTGGCTGCACCAGTTCTGGTATCCAGATCTCCTCAGCCTCAGCTGCAGGCAGCCAAAGTGGCTTCCAGCACACCTGGACCTGATATCACTCAACCGGGGAAGGTATTCCATCTGGACCTTCAATCCCGGCACCTCACAGCCTGGTACCTGAGCGGCTAGAGTTCCAGGCTTTGGGTCTTTCTGAAGATGTCTACACCGTGGTGGAGGCATCCAGAAAAGAATCGACCAGGAAATGTTATGCCTTCAAATGGAAAAGGTTTTCCATTTGGTGTCAGGGCAAGGGCCTGGACCATTTGTCCTGTTCAGTGGCTAACATTCTTGACTACCTTTGCTGTCTCTCCAAAGGGGATCTACAGTCATCGACCCTTAGGGTGCAACTGGCAGTCATCTCTGCTTACTAGGCACGGGCCGGTCAGCCAATGGTGGTGCAGGAGACAGTGGCTGGGTGCTTTTTCAAAGGCCTGGATCACATATCCCCTCTGGTGCGTGAACCTTCACCTCCGTGGGATCTACTGCTGGTACTGGCAAAGCTCATGGGCAAGCCATTTGAACTAATGCACAAGTGTGAGTTGTCACACTTGTCATGGAAGACTGCCTTCCCGGTGGCTATCACATCCACCAGAAGGACAGGGAAGCTCCAGGCTCTTTCGGTGGATTCCCCATATCTGGTCTTCCACAGGGACAAGGTTGTCCTACACCCCAACCCGAAATTCCTTCCGAAGGTGGTGTCAGAGTTTCACCTTAATTAGGTGTTAACTCTTCCTGTAATAGACCAGGGAGGGGCTGTGGATATGGCCTACCTAGAATTTAGCAAGGCATTTGACACAGTCCCGCACAAAAGATTAATAATCAAGTTAACCAGCCTGGGAGTGGGTCCCAGGGTGGTAGCCTGGGTAGCAAACTGGCTGCACAACAGGACACAGAAGGTAATAGTGAATGGAACACTTTCTGAAGAAAGTGGGGTTACTAGTGGAGTACCTCAGGGCTCAGTACTGGGTCCAGTCCTCTTTAACGTCTTTATAGGTGACATTGCAGAGGGTCTGGAAGGAAAGGTATGCCTCTTTGCAGATGACACAAAGATCTGTAACAGAGTTGATACACAAGGGGGATAGAAAGGATGAGAAGGGACTTGGCAAGGTTGGAGGAATGGTCATACATATGGCAACTTAGATTCAATGCAAAGAAGTGCAAAGTAATGCACCTGGGAAATAAAAATCCAGGAGAAGAGTACACAATAGGAGGGGAGGTACGAACAACAGCAATAATGGAAAGGGATCTGGGTGGGTAAGCAATGTGAGAAGTCAGTAAGGAGAGCCAGGGGGATACTGGGATGCATAGGGAGGGGCATCACAAGTAGAAAAAGGGAAGTGGTTATCCCTCTGTACAGACTGTTGGTGAGACCCCATCT
Organism: Neoceratodus forsteri; assembly: GCA_016271365.2. Lineage (NCBI taxonomy): Eukaryota > Metazoa > Chordata > Ceratodontiformes > Ceratodontidae > Neoceratodus > Neoceratodus forsteri. The sequence continues at coordinate 152,807,134 of CM028134.1, forward strand.
GGAGTACTGCATGCAGTTTTGGAGATCTCATCTATGCAAGGACATAGACAGGATGGAAGCAGTCCAGAGGAAGGCAACTGAAATGGTGCAGGGTCTACATCAGAAACCATATGAAGAGATACTGAGAGAGCTTAATATGTATACCCTTGATGAAAGGAAGGACAGGGGGACATGATAGAAACTTTTAAGTACCTCAAGGGAATCAACAAAGTCCAGGAGGGTAGCATCTTTCAGAAAAAGAGATGTGTAAGAACAAGGGGGCACAATTTAAAGTTAGAGGGGGGATGGCTCAGGGGTAATGTGAGGAAATTATTTTTCACGGAGAGAGTGGTGGACGCATGGAACCGCCTTCCTGGAGAGGTTGTGGGGTCTAAAACAGTGGGGGAATTCAAACATGCATGGGACAGACATAAGGCAATTATAGTGGGGGGTTGCAGAAAGTAGGCTGTTGGTTAACTAGAATCTGCAGCTTATCCAATAGGTAGGGAAATGGGCAGACTGGGTGGGCCAAGTGGTCCTTATCTGCCGTCAAAGTCTATGTTTCTATGTTTCTGTATACTACCCTAATTACACCTTGGAGGCCGAGTACAGGCTCCATACTTTGGACCTGAGACATGCTCTCTCCTATTATAAGGAGAGGATGGCGGAAATTCAAGGAGAGGTTCGCTAGCTGTTTGTCACCTATGCTGAAACCACTTCTGGCAGGCCTGCAGCCAAATGGACTATTGCAAGATGGATCACATCATGCATAGGTCTGTGCTATGAGTTGGCAGGCAGGGAGCCTCCCAGAGGGATAAGAGCTCATTCTACCCGCCATACTGCTGCATTGGTGGCTGCTTCCAGGGATATCCCTATCCAGGACATCTGCCGTGCTGCTACCTGGAAGTCAGCAAACACCTTCATTACCCATTACCACATCGACTTTGAGTCACGCCAGGATGCTGGTTTTGGGGCCTTAGTTCTCCAATCCCTGCTTCCTAAGTAGGGGGTGTGCACCTTGCCTCCCTCCTCCCAGAGAACTGCTAGGAGTGTGCTAAAGAGTGTGGATGAACAACATATGCAAGATCCTAGAAAAACAGGTTACTCACCTGTAGCAGTAGTTCTAGGAGTGGTGTATGCTGTTCATCCACATGGACCCACCTGATCTCCCCGGCTGCAGACGCACACAACCTAGCTTTCAGTGGGCTAAGAGCTGGGGTCATGGGGCGGAGCCGAGATATATACCACCCGGGTGCGTGGGAGGAGCCAGTTAGAAGACTTCTGGTGAGATTTAAAGCAGAAGGGGACATGCTAAAGAATGTGGATGAACAACATATTCCACTCCTAGAACTACTGTTACAGGTGAGTGACCTGTTCTTACGTGACATGCCACTACTGTGTATGTCTAGGGGTGTACAGTGAGACACCTAGGGTGACACATTCATGCAACATCCTCCAGCTGCATGGATTCCTTGGCAGGGGTGGCGGCCGCCACAGCAGGGATGTGCACAGGCTCTGGGTCTGTAGGGTGAAACACAGGCTGGTGAACAGGTCTGTGGTGTCCAGCCCCCGCCCAGGGTGGCCATGCATACCTGGCAGGGTGTCCGTGCCCTCCTCCTCCCTGTTCAGGGTCATCTCGGTGAGGGTGTCCACCACCACCCTCTCTAAAGGTGTCAGGCTGTACCCCTGTGTGGGCATCCCTCCACCCATGCTGGTCTGTTGGCATTGGGCAGCTGCCAGCTTCAGCTTCACAGCAGAGTGCATATCATGCCACTTATGTCTAACGGCAGCTAGTATGCATACCTCAGGCCCAGCTATGCTGACAGGTGCCTGTATGTCCAGTCACAACTGTGTCTTGGTCTCAGCCAGCGCCTTTAGTGAGCCTCCACAATACAGGGTAGCATAGTGCTCCTGAATGTCATGGACCATGGCAGCCACTTATGCACCAGTGAAAATTGTGGACCTGGTATTGCCCTGGCTATGTGTCCAGCCTAGTCCACACATCATGGAGCAACCACACTCAGTCCCTTTGGGCAATGGTGGTGGCCTGGGTGCCACAGATATATCCATTCCCCTCCTCAATAGGGGCATTTTCCATGTTAGCCATTGCACTATTCTCTTCTGTGTTTGTGCGAGGGTTGGGGGATGTCTATATATGGCAGGGTCTCGGGGCATGGTCTGGTTCTGCTGGCCAACCCACTGCCTTCTCCATGCAGCCCTGCATGCCTCACATTACCATGCCCCTGCATCCTTGCATCCTGTGCACATGTTCATGCAATGCGTGTAACTCTCCATGCCTGTGCGGTACATAGCTGCATGCTGCTACTATGATGCTTATGTGCGCTGTTATGGGCATTCATGCATAGGCCCCATTGTGACTATTTTTGGCACCTGTTTTGACTGGATCCTAACCAACTAACTGGACAGAACTGTTACTATAGGAGTAGATCTTGATACATTTTGTGGTCACAGCATGATCTATCAAATCCGTCAACCCTGGGAACCTGCATTGGATCATATCTGTTAGACTGAACGCAAACTAGGGGAGACTTAGCCTGATACCAGACATTGATTCAGCCTGGGACTGCAGCCAGGCTGTAGTACAGTGCAATCCATATAAAGCAAGTATGTCCTCTCATGATCAATTAGAATCAGAGGAAACCTCTACAAATGGATATTGTCAGGGCTGCTACTGCTAATGCAGTAAGGGGCCAAGCCAATGAGGAGGCACAAACACACAGGTCTTGGTTTATTTTATTTTTATTTTAGTTTTTGTTCATCAGGAAAGGAGGGCTAGGCAGTACTGCCTATTTTTAGCCTTGTCCCAGGGTAGGGGGGATACAGATGGAAACCAACTAACACTAAACCAGATTAAGCTGTTGGTGGTATTTTTAGCGAATTGGGGAAATTTGGCCAGGGCACTGGAGAAATTCTCCTACTTTTTTTGAGAAGTACCATGGAATCTTTAACGTCCACCAGAACAACCACCAGAACAGGTAGACGGGACCTCGATTTAACATCTGATCCAAAAGACGGCACCTCAGGAGTGCAGCATCCCCCTCATGCTGCACTACAGTGTCAGTACTTGGATTTAACCCAAGGTCCTGGTGTGGGGATGGAACCCACAGCCTTCCAATCTTCCAGCCTCAGAGGCAGGTGTGAAATCTGCTGAGCCACTCACTGAGCTGATTGTACTTTGAACATCTACAGGTACCTGAGGAATCAACGTAATAGCAGTGTGGGAAATGATAAAATTAAATATCATGCTACCTAGTGGAATACCACTCTTGGATCTGGGATGTGATAAATACTATTTTAGGACCCTATCCACAGAGCCCTACACACCTGTACCCCTACATGGGTGAGTAGGGAAGCCCTGGATATACAGATACACTCCCTGCATATGCAGAGTTCTCTCTGCAGCCAGAAAACAATTCTCCACCTGTGGAGTGTAGCTTCAACCCGATTCCTAGATCTACCAAGGCAATCGGGTCAAGGCTGCCTAGGAGGTGTGGGCACCATGAAGGCCTCCAGGAAGGAGCAGAGGCCACACTGAGGGGACCCCCTGCAGTAAGCCCTCTGCACCCTCTGGCCAACTCACACAGTAGTGCTTTGGGTCCAGAATAAACTCCCCCAGCTATTGTCCCTGGCACTCTACTGCAAGCCAGCATACTCCAACCCTCTAATTTTCATAGTGTTAGAAATGCCCCATCCTTCTCTTTTGTCCCTGATGCTGCCTGAGTCTCCATCCAGCCCCAGATAACTTGTCCTTCTAAAGAAGGGCCGGAGGAGCGAAGGCACAAAACAGCTTGCAGCCACACTGAGAATGTGCGAGCTGATGGTCTGCGCATGTGTGGTGATGTGCATCCATTTTCTTGCCGCGACAGTGGTGCATCAGGAGCTCCCCAGTGCTCCTGGACCCCGAGATCAGTTAGCTGGGGTCCCGAGACATGAGGGCTGTGGTGGAGAAGCCGCAAAAGTATTTGTTTAAAGAGCGCCAATGAGCAGAAGGCAGGCAGGGTTCATTAATATTCATGAGCTGGTCATTATTATGTATAAATTTAGTCCCATAGCGCTCATTGGCACTCTTTAAATAAATACTTTCACTGCTTCTCTACCGCAGCTCTCATTTCTTCAGACCCCAACTAAGTGAGCTTGGGTCTGGGAGCACCGGGGGAGCTTCTGATGCTCCGCTGTCATGGCGAGGAAACAGATGCACGCCACCGCATATGCGCGGACTGCCAGTTTGCACATTTTTGGTACGGCTGCAAGCAGTTCCTCATCTGTGCTCCTCTGGCCCCTTTTTAGAAGGACAAACATTATGTGAGGCCGGATGCAGACTCAGGCAGCATCAGGGACTCGAGTCAAAGCGGCAGAGGGCAAATGGGACCTTCGTCGCTGATGGGCTAAAAATAGTGCTGTGCAAAGAGTGAACTGAGACAGTGGAGTGCTTCATGGACCGCGGAGATGACTGTGACACAACTCCTAAATTGTTCTTCAGTCAGAGGGTAAGTCCTTTTCTGATTGCAAGATGTCTGTTGAGCTCCGCCCACTGCAGACATAAAAATGTCTTCCTAGGTAACAATAAAGACTCATTCATTCAAAACTGCAATATAGACCCACCAGAACAGCTTGGAAATTCAGTCACCTGCCATTTCTGGAACTTTACATGTTCTTTCATGACTTACCCTTTTTCCAGGGTCTAGAGGGCTTGTCCTTGCTTGTCTGAGACAGGATCCACTTGGATGCCCAGTCAGTGGTGCCGGGTGTGTGTGTGTGTGTGTGTGTGTGTGTGTGTGTGTGTGTGTGTGTGTGTGTGTGTGTGTGTGCGTGGGGGGGGGGCTATCCTTTATCCTGCCTGGTGAGGGATTTTCCTCCAAGTTTGTGCTGTCCCTGGGACATCCACCTTGCAATGACCAGCACATCTACTACTGTTCCACACCCTTCTGGGCGTCTCAACTGCCTTGACACCCAGCTTCCACTGTGTGTCAGATGAATTGTGGGAGACATGACTGACCCAATCTGTGAGAGGACAGCAGTCCCTCCCTCAGACACTTAATTCTGCCCCCTCCCCCGGCAGGCCCACGGTGAATTCACTCTTGAACCCAGGTCTCTGGTGTAGTGGGTGGTAGCCCTGCTGTCTCACTACTGGGCTGGCCCTGCTGTTCCTAATTTTAAATTGATTGCAATTGTAAATGGTGATATCCCCTCTTTAACAGACAATCTGCATAAAAAAAGTTATTGGGGGGGAGGTGGATAATGATAGGAGTTCAATAAAGCTAAATCCCAGAGAATGAAGATCAAACATGTCAGACTGAAAAAGATAGGAGACAAGTCAGGAAATATGAAATATAGCTGACCACAATATCAACACTAGAAACATTAACTATGTTTAAAAAGTCCCTAATATCGGTTTAGAGATCCCTTAATGTCGTTGGGACAACTTAAAAAAATCTAATATTCAGGCACAATTTAGCTTATATTCATATTTTTTTCTACAATTCTCACCCTTATTTATTTATTACTAAGGATATTTGCATGATAACAGGGGCCCAAATATTCAAAAGGGTTACGCATGGTGCAACCCACTGATGTGCCCAGGGCGCGATATTCAAATGGGAAAAGTGTGCCATATAAATCCTGGCGCGCCGGAGCACATTAGTAATGCAGGCACAGGTGGGGGGCATGTCCATGCATAACCTGCACAGCCCGATATTCAGCCCTGGATGTGCAGTCATGCATGCGCAACCCCTACCTGCGCCTGCACAAAGTTAAGCCAAAAAAAAAAAGGAACAAGTGATGGCCACCCACAGGTGAGCTGCCGCATTGCAGGGCGCAACATGGCAGCTGCCACCTGTGGGTGGCCATCCGAGTTCCTGCCGCACCTGGCGGCACCCCCCCATGCCCCATTGCGGGCATCCCTGGAGCAAAATCCCCCTGTCCTATATCCCTGGTGGTCCAGTGGACCTCTATGTGCCCAATCGTGGGCATCAGTATAGTCCCCCCCACTCCAATATCCCTGGTGGTCCAGTGGACCTCACTGAGCCCGATCGCGGGCATCAGTAATAGAACCCCCCCAAGTCCAATAACCCTGGTGGTCCAGTGGACCGATCACTGCCCGATCGCAGGCGTCAGTACCTCATCAAATACCCCTACTACCCTGGTGGTCTAGTGTACCCCCACCCCACCCCACCCACCCACTGAGCCCCACTGCCCGCTCCCCATCAGCCGGGCGGCGGCAGCACCCCACCTGCCTGCTGCCCCACCACCTGCCGACTGACAGCTCGATAGGGCTGCCGCCCATTGGTTCACAGCATGAGCCAATGGGCGTGCAGCTCTACGACTACTCAGTCCAGATATGTGAGTTCATTCACATATCTGGACCGAGTAGTAGTATAGCTGCAAGCCCATTGGCCTGCCAGAACCAATGGCTGCAGCCCTACTGAGCTGTCAGTCAGCGGGCAGCGGGCGGGCAGGCGGGTAGGTGCCGCCGCCCACTTGGCTGACGGGGGAGGGGCAATGGGGCTCCGTGGGCGGGTGGGTGGGGGTACACTAGACCACCAGGGTAGTAGGGGTATTTGATGAGGTACTGATGCCTGCTATCGGCAGCAATCGGTCCACTGGACCACCAGGGATATTGGACTTGGGGGTTCTAATACTGATGCCCGCGATTGGACTCAGTTGAGGTCCACTGGACCACCAGGGATATTGGGGATTGTACTGATGCCCAATGATCGGCCATAGAGGTCCACTGGACCACCAGGGTTATTGATTTTTTATATATATTACAGGAATGTCCGAGATCGGCTGCAGGGCGCCGGTCCTCGATGGCTGCTGCCTGGCAGGGCGCCAGGCGAAGTCGTCAGGATCGGGCGACTATCGAAAGATGGCATGCAAATGGGGCCATAATGAGATGCAAATGGCCCCCTGTGCGCCTTGCATAAATTATGGCTCCATTTGCATGTCCCCTTTTGAATATCACAGGTGCTGTGCATGGCGCAATGGCACTTGCACCAGCGCATCTCCATGCTCCACTCTGGCCACCTGCGCTGGCACAGTGCCACTGCACCATGCACAGTGGGGGTGGCCAGGGTGCGATATTCAAAGCTGCTGTGCCATAGCGCAGCTCCGTTGAACATCGCCCAGGCCACACCCCTGCGCAACAAAGTTGAGCTGCGCCCAGGCTTGCGCCACAGCATGGCGCAGTTTGAATATCCAGGCCAGGATCTTTAATCTGTCTGCTCTGGCTGCTTCTTTATACCCGACAAGACAATTCTGTTTATGACATCACAATCTGTTGCTCAGGGGATAACTAATACAGTATATGATAACTGGGGAGCATTTTCTTCTATAAGAAAACCTGGTTATAATTTACTGTTATAAGCAGCTGATTATAACAGTGAACACATATGCTGAGTTTCCCTCCATTCATGCATGTGTACATTGCCTCCCTAACAGTACCCACACCCCTGATGAAGAGGGATTGTTCCCTTGAAGCACTGGGGAAAGCTTGTCAGATGTTCTCACAATAAAGCACATTTTGATCATTTGTCTCCATTTGAGTGTATAGCTGCAGTTTGTTGTTTTGAATTAGTTTGTGTGCTGGTTTGCAGCTGATGCTCATTCATTTGTCTGTTAGCATGCTAGTTTTGTGCTAGTACCCGCACGCACACAGCTTTCCTCACTCTTTCTCAGCATGGAGATCAGTTGCTTTATGTTTATATAATTGCTATGGCAAAAAAATTCTCCAAAGTAATCATGTAAAACAAGACATGGGGTGGAGTGTAAAACACAAATTTTACACGCATCCTCTGTGGGATGCTTGTATAAACCCCTCGAGATTTGCTCTCTGGGTTTATGTAACGTCCAACACCTTGGGTGTGTGTGTAAAATTCTCATTACAGACACTATCCCATGTATTATTCTATATGCCATAAATGGGATTGTGTTATCAGGTGTAGCCAAACAGCTAACGTAGATAAAGTTTAAGTTTCCATTTAATTTTCTTCTGGAATAAACAAAAAGGGGGACAGAGTTACAGGAAATACATGAAATGTACAAACTGAGATGTGTCTGAATCGTACATTTTTCAATGTTTTCTCAGCGGTGTCAGGCATACCTCTTAACCATTTGTCACTGAAATGAGGGACACAGGCACTCAAAATGAGGGCCACATCCTCAGATATTGAGATAAAAGCTCGAAACACCGGAAACCATTGCCTTTATTATTTTTTTTAATCTTTGAATATTATGAAATTCTGCTTTAAAGCCTGAATTTACAGCATCTTCTATGTGTGAGCAGCACCTTTTCCATAAAGGATGGGAGAGGGACGAAATAATTTTGAGGGGTAAAACAAGGAACTCCCCTCATAATCAGAGATAGTTAAGAGGTATGTACCATGTCAGGAGCTCTTTAAGGAGCAGCTCTGCACTTTAGTATAGATTAGTATAGATTTCCATGGTCGTGATGGTTAAGCTATAACGCTCTACCAGGGAATGCATTTGTTTATGTTTTAGTTTTCTTTTCCAGGGATTATAGCACTTTTTGGTAGCCTATCAAAGAAGTCTGTATAGAGAGTATCTGACTGCCCTCAACTGACCTCATATGGACCTGTGCCTGCTCGCTGTTCCCACTTCGAGGGCATCCAGTGGCTCCAAAGCTTTCTCTCTCTCTGCCTGTACAATTTGGAAACTCTTTATCTCCCTACAGCTCTGCCCAGCCCCTCCCTGATAAAGTTACATCTCAAGGAACAGCACTTTGTGACCCAAAGCACCAGTCAGTGCTCCACATAATGTATGCATATGACTGCCTGGATGATAATGTACTTAATTGTTTATCCTGGCATTCATATTGGTATGTCACTGTATCTTACACCTGTATACTACGCCATTTATGCCTACCTATGAAATATGTACATGCTTATATTGCTGAGCCTGTGTGAGCCGGGGTTGTGCTTAGAAACAGGCCATTGGCCCATTGCATCTACCCATTTATCAAATCAATCAATCGCTCATCAATCAATCTATCTGTAAGAATTGGTTCCGACAGGATGTTCACCCAATGACCAAAGGTAGGCCTATGTAGTCCTTGTACAGTAGAAGCCACTTAATTGGTGCACCTGAGTGGATGCCCTTTCGTCCCCATTAAGTGGCTGTCCCGGTAAAAAGAAGTTAATGTTTTCTAACTTTTGCCCCAGTCCTACTACATTTCACTGTACTGTAACATGGAAGGCAGTATTCATTATGATTTTGAAGTTATTTCAAGTTGTTTTAAAAGTTAAGTACCGTACTGTAGTGCTGAGGATACATCAACACAGCCACCAGCACTCGTCTTTTTGCCTCTGTTGGCAGAACTGCACTAAGTGAGAGCAAAGGCAATCAGGGAATTTGTGCAGTGTGTTGGCCAAACTATGGCAGCTTTTCAGCTGGAAAGCTGTGGATGAGAGTGGAGGCTGTCTGGGAATTTCGGGCAGTAAATTGGCCAAATTGTGGCAGCATTTCAGCTGGAAAGATGTGGATGCGAGTGGAGGCAGTTTGGGAATTTTGGGCAGTAAACTGGACAAATTGCAGCTACACTTCAGTAGAAAAGACGTGATATGCAAGCAACAGTGACAGAATCTCATTCACTGACACAGGCGGCTGTATAAAGTTGGGAAAAAATGGCTGCATTTTAGCTGTAGAAGACTTAATGGAAACAGAGAGGGATGGGAGATCAAGAGACAGCAAGATGATTCAGAGTGCTGTGTTCCTTAGGGAAGATATTCACATCTACTTAAGTGTGAATAAAGGATTAGCAAGGGATTTGAGAAGGACATGCCTGGAAAAGTTCAGACTCGGTTGTCCCAGTTAAGTGGCAGAGAGCAGCAGGGATGTCCCCTTTAAGCAGTTCTATCCCCCATAAACTAACATAGCCACATAATCGGCTCCCAGCATGACGTCCCAGTAAAGCAGACGTCCTGATTAACCATGTCCCAATAAAGTGGCTTGTACTGAATTTTATTCATTGCTTTTATCTCTATTTTCTTATCTCTAATCTTCCTAACCTGCCTGTTCTGGACAGGTCCCCCAGCCCTGTTTACTGGCTGCTTTGGCACTTTACCTTGTGCTCTGCCATCCTCTGCCACGAGATCAAGGAGGTGCCCAGTCACCGGCGCAGGGCTTGATACGGACCTGGCCATCATTCAGCTGTGGTTGGGTTATTTTCCAACATTTTTACTCCCCAGGACCACAGCACGTGGGGAGATGCATTGTGTGAGCTTTACCTCTGCAGAGACCTCCCCCACCCAGCGTCATGCAGGTGGGGTCCCTCTGCATGCGTTCCCCTGTGGTGCCACCTAGATTCCTCTAGGTGGCAGCCATCTAGCGGAACACATTCACCCCACCTCCCCATTGTGAGGAGAGTTGTCCTAGGGACAATCAATCCCTCCTCCCCTGGCCAGCCCCTGAGTGACCTGTGTCCATTCCCGAACCCAGGTTGCTGGCATAGCAGGTGGTAGATCTACTGCTGTGCTACTGGGCCCAGCAGTTGCTATATTTTAAAAAGACACTTCTACTATATTTGAACCAGGAAATGACAGACCAATATACTAAATACTGCTGATCATTCAGAGACACACTACATAAAGTCAGTGTCCCAGTATGAAGACAATAAAGGAAATTATAAAATGGGTCTATAAATCAAACCAGTCAGGTGACCATGCATTATTAGATTTTAGAAAATGGGTAACAGAAAAGCTCCACGCTGATTGGCTAAAACACCCTGGCACCGGTGTTGTTATTTCTTAACAATGCATGGTAAGAAACAAGTGCCAGTTTGGGCTGCCCTATTACTAAGGGTATCCTTGAGCACCCCAAATTTCGAAACTTACCAGTGCCATTTTTTACGGCTCGGTAAGCGAGCCCAGAGGTAACGGCCCACCTGATGTCCCCTTTTTTTCTGCAAGTATCATTCAATAATAACATTTGTAAACTAATTCACCAGACTTCACTAAACAAATTCCAGCCATGCTGCAAATGTGACAGAAACCTCCACAATTAAGAAACACAGCGCCCGGCTCAGCACCGCTAAATGCATGAGAGGTCTGGTACTTTCTTAGGTTTCCATACTACAGATGGATGTCCATCTGCGGTATGGAAACCTAAGAAAGTACCGCTCCTCACATTAAGCATACTGCCTTCAGTCCTTCATCGAGCTAACCCGGTCAGCACGCCGCCCTCCTGCCTCCATCCAATCACCAGTACAGTGAAGTAACGGCACTCGGAAAGCTGCTTGCAAACTATGCAGTGGCTAAAAAGAAGACAAGAAACACTGACCAGGAATAGTGACAGCAACTGAGAGGTAATCAGGGAGAAGAGAAAAACAGCAAGCAGTGCCCTCTGCTGGCATAACTAAAGGAACTACTTTTCAGCAAAAGTAACTTGATTCCTTTTTCACTTGCTTTAAATTATTTTTTTTTATGTTTTATGTAACTGCCACCTATAGCGCATTTTCTAAGCACAATAATACCCTCCAGGGTGGGCATTATGGGATATAATGGACCTTCCAGGGACTATGAGGCCTGCCTGCGGTGTTGGGCCTCATTACGCCCCGGGCAGTCCGTTATATCCCAATAATGCCCACCTTGTCAGGTATTATTACTTACATAATGTGCAGTCATCCTGGTCCTAAACCTTGCTGGATCACACAATGAGCAAATCAGCCCCACTACAGCCAGAACTGATCTTCTATCAGTCCTCCTATAACCAGAACTGATCTTCCATCACAGGCAGAAGCCTCCTGTGATTGCTACAGCTAACTCTTAGTAGGTCTGCCTTGGGTGATAGTGGTTTTTACACAACCCCTCTCCCAACCACTATGCCCTTATTATGTTTCTCCTACCCTATTCTTGTACCGTTACTTGTCTTACTGTTTGCTCCCCACTTCTCTTAGTCTCCACCCTTTTCCTCCCTTCCCGGCTCCTATCCTACATTTCAGTTTTCATTTCTGCATTTCTCTCTCATCCTAACTCTTCTGCCCCACCCTCTTCCTCACCCTAATCTCCCCGCCCTACTTCCTCTCTCTCTCCTACTTGACAATGCCCCCAGGCTGTATTTGTCCTCCACTGGTACTATATGATTGTGTTTTATTTGACTGTAATATTTACAAAAGCTCTTGGTTCATTAACGTTTTACCTGGCATACATTGTTCAATGCTGGTACATTTTTACTTTGTTGCTCCTTAGTAGTTTTTTTTTGATTATTTTTTGTAAGTCCTCTTCTGTTGCTCTTTGTTATATTTTAGTTATTCACTACCCATGTGTCTTGATGTGGAACCTGTGTAAAAGAGCTTTAGCTCAAAGGTGCCAATCCGAGAGTTCAAATAAATAAATCACAAACATGGCTTCTACCTTTACACAGCAACAAACTTTAACTGGGCTCTAAAAATAAAACTACCTTAAATAACAAACAAAACTAATTAAATGTTGTTTCCCTGATCATCACACTCTCCTTACACACATTAGCAAATTAGAAACATTAAATATTGTTCATAGTTTTCATTACAACCGTTTCTTTGCTGACAATGAAAAATCCTCCTTCTATCTTTACCTGCTTATCAGGGAAATCTCTTCTGCTTACCCTAGAAACATAGAAACATAGACTTTGATGGCAGATAAGGACCGCTAGGCCCATCTAGTCTGCCCATTTCCCTACCTACAGGATAGGCTGCAGATCCTATTTAACCAACAGCCTATATCTTCCTGCCCCCCACAAGAATTGCCTTATGTCTGTCCCATGCATTCTTGAATTCTCCCACAGTTTTAGACTCCACAACTTCCTCAGGAAGGCTGTTCCATGCATCCACTACCCTCTCTGTGAAATAATACTTCTGCCCCTGAACCGCCCTCCTTCTATCTTTAAACTGTGTCCCTTGTTCTTGCAAGTCTCTTTTTCTGAAAGATGCTACCCTCTTGGACTTTGTTGATTCCCTTGAGGTACTTGAAAGTTTCTATCATGTCCCCCTCTCCTTCTTTTCCTCAAGGGTATACATATTAAGCTCCTTTAGTCTATCCTCATACGGCTTCTCTTGCAGACCCTGCACCATTTAAGTTGCCCTCCTCTGGACTGCCTCTATCCTGTCATGTCCTTGCGGAGATGGGGTCTCCAGAACTGGACATGTATTCCAGATGGGGTCTCACCAACTGTCTGTACAGAGGGATAACAACTTCCTGTTTTCTGCTGCTGATGCCTCTCCCTATACATCCCAGTATACCCCCGGCCCTCCCTACTGCCTCTCACATTGCTTGCTAACCTTAAGGTCATCTGATATGATTACCCCCAGGTCCCTTTCCTGTTTTGTTGTTGTTACTACCTCCCCACCCATTGTGTATTCTTCCCCTGGGTTCTTGTTTCCCAGGTGCATTATTTTGCACTTTTTTGCATTGAATCCTAGCTGCCATACGTCTGACCATTCCTCCAACCTTGCCAAGTCCCTTTTCATCCTTTCTCGCCTCCTTGTGTATCAACCCTGTTGCAGATCTTTGTGTCATCTGCAAAAGGCATACTTTCTCGTCCAGTCCCTCTGCAATGCCACTGATGAAGACATTAAAAGGACTGGACCCAATACTGAACCTCGCGGTACCCAACTAGTAACCGCCCTTTCTTCAGAGTGGACTCCATTTACAATTACCTTCTGTGTCCTGTTGTCCAGCCAATGTTTTACCTAGGCTACCACCCTGGGACCCACTCCCAGGCTGGTTAATTGACTAATGATCTTTGTGTGGGACTGTGTCAAATGCCTTTAAAGTCTAGGTAGGCCATGTCCACAGCCCTCCCTGGTCTACTACTTTGGTCACCCAGTCAAAGAAATCTATTAGATTCATCTGACATGACCTTCCGCTGTGAACCCATGCTGCCTTGGATCCTGTGCTCCACTGACCTCTAGGTACTCAACTATTCTTTCCTTCAGAAGTGACTCCATCACTTTCCCTACCACAGAGGTCAGACTGACAGGTCTGTAGTTTCCTGCCTCTGTCTTGGTCCCACTTTTGTGAAGGGGAATCACATCCGCCTTCCTCCAGTCCTTGGGTACCACACCATCCTCCCATGATTTATTAAAAAGAGTAGCCAGTGGTTTCACTAGTTCCTTCCTTAATTCTTTTAGAATTCTGGGTGAATTCCATCAGGACCCATTGCTTTGTCCACCTTCAGTTTTAGGAGTTCTTGCAGAACCCTTTCTTCTGTGAAAGGACTGGGATCGATCCCCCTATCAAGAGTGCTTCTGTTAATTGGATTAGGCACTTCTCCATCCTCTTTTGTGAATACTGAGCAGAAATATTCATTCAGTATTCCTGCTTTTTCACTGTCCCCCTCTGCCCACCCACTGTTTATTCTATTCAGCCTCACTATCCCGCCCTTTGTCTTTCTACGCTCGCTGATGTACCTATAAAAGGTTTTATCCCCCTTCTTAACTGAGTTGGCTATCTTTTCCTCAGTTTGGGCCTTTGCTATTCTGACTTCCCTCCCTGCTTCTTTTCTGCCTTAACTGGTACAGCTCTCTGTCCTGCTCCTTCTGTTTTCCTTATACTTGAATGCTATCTTTTTCTTCCTGACTTTCACAGCCACCTCTCTTGAGAACCATAGTGGCTTTTTCTTTCATTTTGATTTATTTATTTGCTTCACACAAAGGCTTGTTGCCTCTGTGATGGCAGTTTTGATAATTCCCCATTGTTGCTCCACACCTCCTTCTAGCCTGTTTGCTAGTGCTTTTCTGAGGCACTCTCCCATCTTGCCAAAGTCAGCCCTCCTAAAGTCCAGTACCCTCACTTTTGTATGGCTTGACTCTGTAGCTGAGTTTAATGTGAACCACACTGTTTGATGGTCACTTGTCCCCAGATGGCAACCCACTTCTAGATCGGAGATCCTCTCACTGCCCTGACAGAGATATAATTGAGTCTGTGGTTCCACAAGAGGCCTTTGTTGTGTGTGTGTACAGTATGCTGGGAGAGGAACATTCTACCAGTGGAACTGAGCAGAATTTTGAATCTCTGTGGACATTCCATGTGCTGAATGTGGGGAAAGACAGATAAAAAAACTAGCATGAATAAAGTAGGCAATAATAATTTATAGATGAAGAGGAAAGGTCAGAAAACACAGTTACATAGGCAGAGGAAGACCCAAACTGCTCAGATATATTCCTGGAGTTCATAAAAGCATATACATTTGGATCAAAAATGGGTGTTTTCAGGTGAAATCTATACCCCTAACCCTTAGAAAAAAAGCACCCTGGCAGGTTCAAAGTTTTGAACGTATTTCTATTAAAATCAGTACTTATATTGATTTGAAAAGCCTGGTAACATGCTTTGTTTCTTAGAAAAGTGTGTGTCACACATGGTTTTTATTATGTTTTATTGTTTTTAGCTAACCCCGCTCCCAATTACCAGAATAGAGACTACTGTTTGCATTCAGAGTTGAAATGAAAGCATATTTCAAAGAAAGGTCCACTTTTTATCATTTTAAAATACTTTCTTCTTATTTTCACTCATTTTAAGTCAAATATTCAAATGCCATTTTATAAGAGCAATAAGACACTCCAGGGTGTGCATTATGGTGACATAAACACACTTCTCAGGCACATTTAACAGCACTCGGTTGAGCCTCATGCCTAACAATACACCTGAGGCATGCAATTATTTCACCATAATGCACACCCTGTCATGTCTTATTGCTTACATCATGTCTAACAGATTTTTTCCCATTTTTTTTATTTAAAAATAGTTTCATTGTGGGGGGGGGTCCACAGTGTTCAGAGGCTTAGATAATGTATACAGGGCTACAAATACTGGTCAGTTAACAGGCTATATAGACCTATCCAAGGCCTTCAGCACTGTGGGTCATGGTTTATTGTTAGAAAAAACTATCAGAACTGAACTTAGACTCACTGGTCCTCACTGGGATTTGGAATTCTACAATTGATCATACTTAAAAAGTTATGTGCTTGAAAGGCCAGAGCCAGGGTCTTTTGGGGTTGCTGGAGAGTCCGTCATGGCTCTATTCTCAGCCCAACTTTAATTTTTGATTTACATTAACAATATGGGCCAGAATGTCAGTGGAAGCCATTATTAATTATGCACTGACAACATGGTTGTAAATGTATCCAGTTTTAATACCAAAAATATTGAAGTCTCTTCAGAATGGCTTCAGCAAACTCAATTAATCAATTTTATTTGTATACTGGAAGGTATGTGAGCAAAAATGCCCATTTTCACAAACATCCAGTGTAGGAATACAACAGATGAACAAATACATAGGCCAATGGAATACATAGGACATACCATGAACTCCAGTCATATTATAGAAATTTAGGATGACTTGCATTAAATGATAGAAGGCATTTTCATAAACTTGCATTCATGCTGAAGTGTGCATGGGATACAGTCCCTGACTATCTTTCTAACAAACTGACATGTAAGTTTCAACTTTCAAGCTTAAGGGGAGCTAGGGATTTGGATCTTGTCACACCTAGGGTTAGAACTGAATGGGGAAGACAGTTCCCCTCATCCATGGAATACATAGAGACTACTGGATTGTCAACTACGCTCAACCAGTGTGTTCTGCCACAGAGAGGTTCTGATTCCTTCTGACCTGAAAAGCAAAGCTCAAGAGGTCCATGGGAATCTGAACCCTGAGGTGGCAGAACACACTGGTTATGCATAAAGTTGCGCATCCTGTATTTTTTAAAGTATATAGTGTTATGTGAAATGTGTGCATTGTGGCTTTTTCTCTTTCACAGTGAATGCTGTTCTACCATAGAAGGGTACAGTCACATTCCATGACCTTTGAACTATGGTACAACAGCATTTTGAAAAGGATGGATTTCTGTATAGGACAGTGCTCTACTATCCATGTATAGATGGAGGTGAGGTGTCACCCAAGAGCTAAATAAATGCTGATGGTTGTTTAAAGTAGCAGATATACCCAAAATCCATGTTATGTGTGTTGATCACATGAACACTGTGGCAAAATGGTAGTTTGCATCAATTTTGTACTGACAACTTGACACATTTTGCGATTTTCATCTCCACATACTTAATGCAGATTCTTGGGCCCTTACTTCAAGAGTAAGTGAAATATACATTCAAGTGTGGTCTCAATGAATAGGCTGGAGTTAGAACTTTAAAATGCATACCCATACGGTACCTCAAAAGATTAATGTTAAAAGTTATAGGGTTAAATACTAACCACCACCCCTTCATTTCTTGCAAAATTTCAAAATATTCTTATATTTAATCTTGTCAGATAGGATTTATTGCGCTTTATAATATAATTTTATGTTGTCTAAAAGGGAAAGGATTCTACTTTAAAATGCATATGTGATTGTGAAGTTTTAAGGTAATATAAGAGGATGAATTGATAAAAGGGAAGACACCATTAATAGATGAAATTTTTTCAAGTTTATACTTTTTGGGTTCTTCACGCCACATCTTCAGTGTTTATATGTGTGTAGCACATGTATGTATGTATATATGTCTGTGTGTGTGTTTTATATATGTAACCACCCAGTTCCTTGGGGTTACTAGAATCCAATAAAGTTAACCCTAGGCAAGTAGTGGGCAGCTGGCAAAGGGCTTAGTAGGAGCTCTTTGCAGATGACATTATTGTTTACTCAGCTAGGCTGAGCAGAAAATGGATTACATCATTTAGAATTCTTACAACAGCATAAGCCACTTTGGAATCAGCAGCTAGGGGGCAGTTTAGAATGTTCAGATGGGAGTTTAGAGTAGTCTGTAGTCAGTACTGGTGTGAAGTGGAGCTCTGAGTGAGCAGCAGTGCTCAGAGTGGGGAACTGCCTGCCAGTCTCCTCTGAGACTCGGTGAAGGACCTCTGGCAGTTTCTCACCCTAGTGTGTGAGATCTAGTAGTATCAGAAGAAGTGGTGGAGACCGTTTGCCTGCAGGATCCCAGTGGATCATTTTCACAGAGAAATGAGAGGGACTTCAATTTCTGTGGATCCAAGGGGCAATCCCCTGAAGATCTTGAAGAATGTCAGCTGCCCAGAAAGAAATGGTGTCTGTGTTGAAGCTATGACACGCTACCAGCAAAGGTAAGAGATGTTTTTCTTCATGTTTCCATGTCTGCATCAAAGGGACAAACAAAAAACATGAGTACAGGTTCATATGACTGATCTTAGGGGTTGCTCTGAGGTGTATGTGCCCAGAGATAAGGCTACAGTGTACCTGTCAGGGCCCCCTGCATCATCACAAAAATGTGCTGAATGTTCAGTTTTAAAGTTTGGGAGTCCTTTAGCATTTCATGGGAAATGAAGGCTCATTTGGTGTAACCCAGAAGGAACGACAGAGACTAGTTGGGGCCAGATTGGGTATAACCCCAGTTTAATTCCCATTCTAAATGGCTAAATGGTTCACGTATGGGTACCAGATTACCCTGGGCATGTTAACAAAGCTAATCACATCAGGAGGAATTTATTGAAATGTTTGTTTAAGTGTGTGGCAACTACCACAAGATATACACTTTTTGGAAAGTAAAACTCCAGAGATTCCTAGTACAGAGCGATGGACAGTTCGGATGTGTGTGTGAGGAAAAATCTGTTCTAAAATGCCCAAACAGTTGTTGTTCTGGAAAGAAAAGTGTCTTGCTCCTGTGTGTACAGTACCATACCTGGGGGGACCACCCCATTCTCTCTTTACCAACCTGTTGTCAGAAAAAAAGCCATACTGTACAATCCCAGCTTCAGTAGTGAACATTACATTTGCTTTTCCTGAGTGTAAATTGCTATGGGATCCCCTCAGAAGTTAGACCTAGCATAGGTCTGGCACCTCTCTCCCAGAACCTGGAGTAAGTATAAATGTTATTTTGTACCCTAACCCCCGACTGCTTTAGACTTCTGAGCCATGTGTTTGCCCCAGTGCTAAGGGCAATGCCTTTTGTTATGCCAACTTGTGGCCTGTTGCCTTGTCTGTGTACAAGTTGGGGGGGGGTCCTGGTTTCCAGATGCTGCTGTTGGCCGGGGTAATAGTTGTGTGTGTGTGTGTGTGTATATATATATATATATATATATATACACACACACACACATATATACAACGTATGTTTTGGGATAAATACGAGTATAAAACATGATATCTAGGCTGCCCAGTGAAGATAACATTGTTATCTTCATGTTCCTATACATCATACATTTATCTCCACATTCCTATACGTCATCCTGATGAAAGTGAAAGTGTTTCACTTTTCATCACACACCTGTCTCTCTTTCCTCTGTCCCTGTACAAGTAACTCCCCCAAAAACACACATCTCTTGCATCTGGTTGATCCTGCCTACATCTTAACACAAATAATTCATTTTAAACATATCTGGTTGATCCTGCGACTTCGTTTCACCCATGTTCAACTGTAATGCGCCATGACCCATCAGTATGCAGTCAAATGTAGCGTGACCGAGCGCAACAATATTCAAATCTGAGGTACTGTCATAATTATAGAGCCTGTGCTGTAAATTGTTGAAAACTGTGACCCTTTCTTAATATGGCTATATTTTAAGAGAAGAAGCTGCTGACAATACTGAGAGAAGAACGAGCGAGTCGACAGCTTCAGAACAGCAGACGAAAGCGCGAGTGTCAGTTGCCATAGCAACACATGCTCATGTTTTCGTCTGCTGTTCTGAAGCTGCCGACTCGCTCGCTCTTCTCTCAGTACTGTCGGCAGCTTCTTCTCTTAAAATATAGCCAATATTAACAAAGGGGCAAACTTTTCTACAATTTACAGCACATGCTCTATAATTAACAAATTATGACAGTACCTCACATTTGAATCTTGTTGCACTCGGTCACACTACATTTGACTGTGTACTGATCGGTCATGGCGCATTACCTGGACCTGGATAAAACAAAATCACAGGATCAACCAGATAATGTATCTTTTTTTAAACATATGTGTTTAAAGATGCAAGCAGGATCAACCAGATATGTATTATTCAATGAGTTTACTGTAGCAACATGAGACAATTTTATTTAAGAATATATGTAATCTGCTGTTTTGAGGGATGGGCTATGGAGAGTTGTATTGGGGTGGTCAGGGCAAGGTTAGGCAGAATCCAGACACATTTTGGCATAATAACTTTAAAGTAGCAGGATCAACTACATATATTTTTTTAAACAACATATGCATCTATTGTGCTGGTAGACATACTGCAGATTTGTGTTGAAACAGCCAACATCTCTATGTAGTGGAATGTATTAAGTGCACATTTGGAGCTTTTGTTGAATGCAGCCCAAAACATACATAGTATAAACAGAATATGACATGGCCTGACTGAAGATATCATATTTATCTTCACTCGAGGCCAATGACATCATGATATCTCACTCGTGGCTTTGCCACTCATGAGGTGTCATGATATCATTGGCCTCTCATGAAGATAAATATGATATCTTCAGTCAGGCCATGTCATATCCCATATATATATATATATATATATATATATATACACAATATATATATATATACACAGACACACACTAGCACAACATTTCTTTTTATTTCAGACTCTTCTAGGATGTCTCTAAACTTTTCTGTCGAGCAGAAACATGGAGAGTAAATCCTAGGACTCTGCAGTGTAAAGTGCATTACCCTGCCCTGACAACAAGAGACTCTGAAGTGACTCCTCTGAGTGACAAAAGTTACTGTACACTTATAGAGAGCAAAGATATTCAAACCTAGTTAGGTGGTGAAAGTGAAAGGGGATCCAAGATGGTGGAGACACTAGTTGAGTGAGAGGAGGCTCATCTGCCGTTTCTCAGTCAGCAAACCCCTCGCTCTCTCCCATTTCTCAGTTGGAGAGGCTTGGGAACAATAAAATTAATAAAATGTACTCACAAGAGTTTTGAGTTTTGACTTTGCCTTTTTCCCTTTTTCCGGTTCTTTTACTCAACAGCAGCCTATTAAATGGATGAGCAGATGAATGCATGTGGGAAATGCTATGGCTGAAGCTCAGATGATTTAACTTCGGAAGATATGTAATAGAGAGACATGCACTTTTTTTCATGCTTACTATATAAAAATGTTACTTTGGTCTTTCAAACATTTGCTCCCTTTAGACAGTACCTGTTAGAACGCCGATGGCTGGAGACCCAACTAACCAGAATGCATCTTTCACAACTGAAGCTGAGTAACAGAGTGCTTCTTTCTCTCTGGCTAATGCTGTGCAACTTTATTTTATATAATTTTTTTCTTTATAGGTAAAATCCTGTAGAAACAAGAAGTTTATAAAGGAATAAGGCTATAAAAATGTACCTGAGAAAAAGTGGTATTTAAGGATATGCTGAATGCTGATACACTTAAATATGAACTCACGAATCATCAGCAACTGAGCACAAACATTTAAACAAAAAAGGGAAGGGAAAAAGGGATAAAGCAGCATTCAACATTTTAGGACAGAGGGCATTTCTCCTTGTTTTGTTTGAAAGAAAAGATGTTTAGGGAGAGAATTCTCAGCTACTCAGTCATTAGGCCCCCTTTCTTCTAAAAACGCTAAAAGGAAATTAGAAACCAGTTGACATTCTCTGGAAACAAGTGAGCAGGTGGTCTTGTGAATCCGCTTGAGGTATTTACTGAAATGAAATAAAAACTCTGGGGCTTTAGGCTAATAAGAAGGGGGGCGGGAAACAGGGACCTTTTTGCATTACAAAATAGAAAACAAAGCTGCTTCAGGCAAAATAGAAAAACTGGATGAAACCTTTTTCACACCTTTTTATGTCTTTCTTGTCACCCCCTTTTTTTTGTTCCCTGATAAAATAAATAGAGGAATTGAGAGAAGTAGGGGCAACTGAGAGGGAGAGGAGCTTTGAAACTTTGGAAAGGTTAAACACCCCCCACCTCCAATTTTCCTTTTTTTCTTTCCCTACAGCAATAAAAATAAAATACACTGAAAATTGAGTACAATAATAAGATGATATGATAAAGTACTTTCTCTATCTTCAAGTATTGAAATTAAAAAAAATTAAAATTAAGAACAATAATAGAGGGGCATGATAAAAGGTTTTCGCTCTGTGAAACAGCTTAGAACCTGGAGGTCAACAAGAAAGGTAGAGGTCGTTTGTGAAAAACTCCAAGCAGAAGCCAATACAGCTTCAGATACAGATGAAAAACAAATTAATAGAAATATACAGACCACTAAACAGGTTGCACAAAAACATCAATAAAAATATATTAAACTGGCTAATAAAATGACAAAGTATATTATAAACCAGGAGCCAGAAGCTACCATATGTAAAGAGCTAGAAGTAGCACAAGAGAAAATGGCAGAGAATAAAGGAATTAAATCAAAGGCAGAAACTAAAAAGCAAATAAAAAAAGAAAGAAGATAAAATAAATGGTGTACCTACAAATGAAAGTGATAATGAACAGACAGAAGGGAAAGAGGAATAGCTAACAGCTCTACTGAATGAAATGAGAACAGGTTTTAGCTTTATGAGAGTCATGGTTGGAGAATTGTCAGGTCAAATCTAAACAGTTGCTAAGCAGCTTGAATCGTTAAATTTAAGGACAATGGAACTGGAAACCAGAGTGGGCAAAATTGAGGATGAAATGGTCCCCATACATAAAAAAAAATTCAAGAGCATACAAAAGAACTTAAGATAAGGGTCTTGCCTGAAAATGGGCTGGGTTATTGCCCAGTGTACTTACCTGGTCATCAAAAGCTAATAAATAAATAAATAAAAGTTGAAGACTTAGAGACAAGGGCTCGAAGATGTAACTTAAAATTGGTCAGTATCACTGAAGGCCAGCACTGGGTCAGAACAGCGCCAGTCACAATAGCGTGGTCAAGAACTGCATGGTAAAAATGCTGTTACTTTTTGTTTTGAAGGGGGTTCTGCCCCTGGCACTCCCCCAGACTAATAGATCCTAACTCTGGGTGGGGGAGCAGATCACGGGGCAGGAATAAAATTGTGGGGTCATGGAATACTGCTTCCATGGCTCCTTGTAAGAAAAAACTTAAGTCCTGATTGGCAAAATCTAGGGAGACCAGGATTAGAACCCTGATCTTCACTGCCACCCGGCCGCAATGCTCCATGCCTCAGCCCTCCACACCACAGGAGCAGCTTGGCCAGCCTCCACAATTCTGCTGCTCTTGTCCTGTGGCAGCACCACAGACAGCAACCAGGGTAACGCTTACTGCAAGCACTGTCAATCTCCTCTCGCTATCTGTGGCAGTGCTGTTCAGACTAGTGCTGTCTTTCCTTGGCTATTTTGGTAGTGCTGTTCTAACCAGGTATCTTGAAGGCCTAGAGGGCACTAATCCTATACCATATTTTGAATCACTGCTTCCAGAAGCACTGAGAAGACAGTATCCAGTTAACAAGGTGATTCTGGACAGGGCCTATAGAGCCTGTAAAAGTAGTAACTATAATGGGAACACCCCAAGGTTTGCGTTTATCAAACCATTACAATATCAAGACAGAGAAGAATTACTAAGAAGAGTGAGGATTAATAAAGGAATTCAATCCTGTAATTTAAAGTTAGAAGTATTTCCAGATTTACCACATCAAGTGCTATAAAACCAAAAAGAGTTAAAAAATGCTGAAGATATACTATGGAAAAATAATATAAAATTCACAATGTTACCCCCAGCAAAACTCAAAGTGACCCTCCAAGGGAGAGGGTGAATCTTTACCTCACCTTATGAAGAAGAAGTAATAATTAAAAGGATGTTATCAGAAACAGAAAGAAATTCAACTGGCCATATAAAAACTGCACAATCTTCTTCCCTGAATAAAGATGAACCAAAACAAACAGAAGAAGAAGACTGGGTGGATGTAAGCTCCAACTTTGATGAGATAAAAACTTTAAATGCTGAAAGCTTGAATGTTGAAGATATAATGGAAAAGGAAATATCAAATACAGAGCAACCCAATCCCAATCTGTCCAACAAAGAGAAAAATATCTTGAATGCGATGGAAGGCCCCTCAGCTAAGGTTTAGGGTTTGGAAAGGGAGAGATGAAGGGGCAGAGAAGATAAAAAACGCATGTGGTAGTGAAAAAAACATGAGCTCATAGAGGAATGAAAGGAGGAGGAAAAGAAAAAAGAAATGGGAAGGAAGAGAAAGAAAAAAGGGAAAGACTGGAGGACAGGGAAGTGGGGAACTTAAATCTCTTGTAGATAAATTTTCTTTTTATGAAGGCTGGACTAGAGAGACAGCAGACTAATACTGCCTTCAGACACTTGGCTAGGGAGCATTCATAGTGCCTACCTTTTCATCTTGAAGGTTAGGAAGGAAGTTTTTCTCCATTCAGAGATAAGGAGAGTAGGTAGGGGAGGGAGGGTCTTAAGGGAGGGGGTAGGCAGGGGAAAGAATAAGACAAAAATAGATTGGTATAACAGATGAGGAATCATCAAATAAAAAAGAGGGAAAATTAATAGATAAGATCAGAAAATGGGAATTAAGAGTATAACAGTGTGAAATGTTTATAAAATATATTGAGGTAAATGGATGAAGTGGTGCCCAAAACATTTTTTAATGGTAATGACTATGACTAATTCGGAAGGGGTCTACTGCTGCAGATGCGCATCTTGATATGTAAGGGGAATGAGGAATAGGGTAAAAATGAGAAGTATAGTACAACAGTGTAAAGAGGAAAAAATTGAAATGCTGATACTACAAGAGACACATTTTCTGTTACAGGACACAACATATTGTGCAAATTTATTGATGGCAAAAGGATACTATGCCCTATATGATCATCCCTCAAGAGGACTAGCTTTCTAAATAAAGAAAAACTCACCTATAATTTGTAAAACTTCTAAAACAGATACAAATGGGCATTATGTGATGTTACATTTGCAGTTTAATAAACAGGAATTCACAATTATAGGAATATGTGCCCCAAATGATGATGCCCCAAAATTTTTCTCAGATTTATTTTTGACACTATCACAACTGCCAGCACCCTATATAATTGTAGTTGATTATAGCTTACCAATGTATAGAATAGATCTTTGAGAAGTATGGAAACAAAGAAAAAGGCAGTATATATGATAATAAACTATATAAAATATTTAAATCTGATATACCCTTTTAGAATGAGAGAGCCAAATAAAGAAGTATACACTTATTATTCTCATGTAAATAAAGTACATTCACAAATCAACTTTATGTCAACATCTGCTACCCTTTCAGGAAATATCAAAAATATTCAATATGGCCCTATAGCAATATCAGACCACACATTAATGTCTTGGGACTTAGAGTTATCAGGAATGTTTCATTATGACAAAATATGGAGAATAGACCAAACAGTACTGGAGGACCAATGCATCTTTTCCAGCTTAAAACTTGAGTTAATAAACTATTTCTTAGAAAATAAAGAGGAGGATACTTCAGCATTTAATATATGGGAAGCTATGAAATTAACAATAAAATCCCATATTATCACATATACATCATATAGAAATAAGAAATATAGAGAACAAGTGGAAAATTTAAAAGAAAGATTAAGTATTGAGGAACAAAATTATATTAAATCAGCTGCTGAAGCAGATTTACAGACAGTATTAGTCACAAAAAATGAATATAACACTCTATTGGAAGAAAAATCTAGAGTGGCTCTAAGTAGAGTCAGAACAAACTATTACTGCTTGGGAGAGACTCCAAATAAATTGCTGTCCAGGCAACTAAAAACTGAGAAATCCGGTAAATAATATCGAAAATTAAAAAAAGATGGTATGTAATCATAGATCAAGATAAAATAGAAGAACTAAAAGAATACTATCAAGCTCTGTACTCTTTGGAAAGTAACTCCAATAAAAGGGAGATGGAAAACTTCTTGGATGAAATTAAGTTACCAAAAATAGTGGAGGAGCATAGAAAGAAGTTAGACCAAGAAATAATAGAGCAAGAAATAACAGAAGCTATAAAAAGCTTACCATCAAATTCATCCCCAGGTCCAGATGGAATTACAATAAACTTTTATAAGAAATATCAATACATTTTAGTTCTTAAACTAAAACAAACATTTAATATGATAAAAACAAGGAAAGAGATGCCAATGTCTTTTAATGACGCCCATATAATTCTGATCCCAAAACCAAATAAAGATGCAGAAGACCCTTCATCGTATAGACCAATTTTGCTATTGAACAATGATTATAACATTTTTACTAAAATATTAGCAATCTGGTTTAATAAAATAATGACTTTTCTGATTGCACCGGATCAGGTAGGTTTTATCCAAGACAGAAAATTATCATATGCAGTAAGAAAAACATTAGACATTCTTGAATTAACAAAGGAAAAGGACAGAGCAATGATTGTGTTAGATGCAGAAAAAGCCTTCGACAGGGTGGACTGGATCTTTTTAATCTCCACTCTGTCGAAGGTTGGAATGGGCCCAAATATGCTTGCTTGGATAGGGGCAATATACTCTGAGCTAAGAGCAACATTTTATGTAAATGCTAGATTATCAGACATGTTTAAACTATATAGAGGGACGAGACAGGACTGTTCCCTGTCCCCAATCTTATTTGCGCCATATTTAGATCCTTTAACGCAATATATAAGAGACACTGGGCCAGATATTCAAAACTTTGCACCGGGCAAAAACTGTTTTAGCGTGGGATTAGTGTGGGTTTGCTATATTCAAAAGGCCAAATAGTGTGCGCAAACTGCATTAGTGCTGGGCAAAATCATAATGTATGCAAGGGGCAAACTGAGTGGGTGTGTACATGAATACAGGCGCAACAATATATTCAGCGACTAGTGCCGCGCAATGTGGTTTTGCGTGACTTAGCACAACACTTAGCATGGTGCACATTACCGCCCAGGAAAAGGTAGTCTTAACCCTGGGCAATCAGCTTTGTGCAACATTATGGCTTTGCGCAGTGTTTGCGCAGCTTTTGCGTGGCTTTATGCAACCCTAACAAATAAATATGACACATAGACAAAGCCAGACATAGAGGAAACATGCTGCCCACTGATGGCATCACAGTGATGCCATCATCTTCCACCAGTCCCAGCCATGCCAGGCAGTAAGTGGTGACCCTGCCACCAGTGGACAGCATGGCAGTGTGGCCATACAGCACACACCTGCGGACCACTCTTCTGTGGACACCAACAGATGCCAGCATACACATGCAGCACTGTGGGCATGGAGGATGTTGAGGGGAGAGTGTACGGGTGGCCAGGCTGTGCCACAGACCAGGTGTGGCCATAAGGCTGGGACACATCATGCAGTGCACATGGGCCAGTATTAGGAATACCCCAACACCAGTGTGCCTTTCTGATAATATATGCCCCCGGCCACATACCGCACAGCTGTACATCTGCCACAGCACACAAATCCGGACATGTATATGTTACTGTGAGCATCCCATGCCAGAGGTGCAGCATCTGTGGGTCACACAACAGTGTAACAGTAATGCCCATTGTCAGTAAACGCCTGCATGTTGGGCCTGTCGCTGTGTATAGTGCAGTCATCAGCACTGCCCTACATAGCATAGGCAGTGTTGTGTCCACACACTACTGCCCCCCTTACTACTGTAGTGTCTGCTGTGTGCTTTAGCATGACCTACAGTGTGACAGTTGCATACAGCACAACCACCATCTGTGCCTATGCTGTGTTGTCCCAGTATAGCTGCAGGCAGCAGCGAATGTGAAAGTACAGTGTTCAAAACTGTATAATATTCCCTGAACTGTTTGCACAGCGCTAACATGTTTGCATGGGTTAAGCGCAGGGCTAAACCGTTAGCCCGTGCAAACTGCATGCAAATCAGGGCATAATGAGATGCTAATCTGGATGTTTGCCCACAGACTACCTAAGTAGGCTCACTTGCATGTCACTTTTGAATATGGCAAAGTTTAGTGCTGGGCAAACGTGTTTGCACCAGGCTAACAGTTTAGCCCTGCGCTAAACCCGTGCAAACATGTTAGCACTGTGCAAACAGTTTGGGGAATATTATACAGTTTTGAACACTATACTTTCACATGCGCTGCTGCCTGCAGCTGTACTGGGTCCACACATTTGCTGGCACACACATTGGCCACATAGTTCACCTCTATCTACCTTCACGTTGCTGTGCACTGTGTTGCTGTTGTGGTTTGCACTTCCTGGTTACTATATTCAGAGCTGTCTTATTCCAGGGCTAAGTTTGCTCTGCACTCCCAGCCCAGTTTGCCCAGCCTCATTTCCAAGCTATATTCAGAAGCTGTTTGCCCAGGGCTATTCCTTTTGTATATAGCTTGCTTTGTGTTCCAGGCTAAGTTTGCCCACTGGGCAGTGTTAATTTAGCCCTGGGGCAAAGTTTTGAATATCTGGCCCACTGTATCAGGAATAAAAATGGGAGGGAAAGAATATTCTATTTCATTATATGTGGATGACATTTTGGTATATCTATAGAATATAAAAGAATCTATTGATAAACTAATGTAACTGATAGATTTTCAAAAGTATCAGGATTCAAGCTGAATATTACAAAAACTGACATGATGCTTCTCGGTGAAAAAACAATACCAGAACATGAGCTTATAATTAAACCACAAGACTCCTTTAAATATCTAGGAGTTGTACTAACAAAAAATATTAGTAAGCTATATGAATCAAATTATACCCCACTTAAGAAAGATATTATAAATGACATGGCAAGATGGATATACTTCCCTTGAACCCTTATGGGGAGAGCAAATACAATAAAAATGAATATTCTACTGAGAATCCTGTTTCTGTTTCAGACACTTCCTATTGCTTTACCAAAATAATTATTTTTGGATCTGGAAAAAAAAAATCAAAACCTTTTTTGCGGCAATTAAAAGTAAGACTCAAAATTGAAAAGATGTATGCCACTAAACAAAAAGCTGAACTTGACTTGCCAGATTTCAAATAGTACTATATGGCAGCTCAAGTAGAGGGACTATAGGATATCTATCAGGAAAATGAATTAGTAATTCATTGGAAAGACATTGAACTGAGAACAACACAACATTATATCAATCTTTAAATGCAATAGTAGAAATCCCAATTAATAATATAGCAGGTAAGGATCAAGTATCAAGATTTCTATTAAACACAGTGAACGTATGGCAGGAGGGTAACAAAATATTAGGTCACAAAATAAAAATATCACAATCTAGGCCAATACAAAACAATCCATTTCTAGGAAAACTATAGTCAAATTGTATTTGGAAAACTTGGGCCAAAAAAGGAATATATAACCTAGGGGACTTATATATAAATTGTAGATTGGCTAAGTTTGAAGACATTACTAAAAATTACAATATCAATAAAAAGAATGACATGCCTTATTTACAATTAAGAAGCTACAATAAAAGAAACTGGAATTTAGAAGCAGAAATTCCGATAGCCCCACTAGAAGAATTCTTTAGGAACCATGAAAATATAAAAAAAATAGGAAATTATACTCTCTTATAAAAGAAAAATTACAATTAGATACTTCAAAGCTTAAATTGGCTTGGGAAAAAGAACTGAATTTATCAATAAAATCAGAAGATTGGTTAAATATAATCGGTACTCCCTTTGCTGTATAAAAATCAATAAGATTCCAACAAATACAGTTTAATGTATTATACAGATTGTACTATACTCCAGTAAAACTTAATAAATGTAACTCCTCAACAACTGATTTCTGCCCTAGATGTCAAATGAATAGAGGGACTAATAAACTTATGTTCGTGAAATGTCCAAAAAAGGAGATCGTAAAGATCCCTCAAACTATAGGCCCATTGCCATACTGTCTGTCCTAAATAAAATTCTTGAGAAGCTTGTAGCTGCCCAGACAATTGATTTCCTACAGAAACATGATCTACTTTCCTCTGCCCAGCATGATTTTCGGAAAGGCCATAGCACCACTACTGCCCTTCTCAAATTCATGTCAGATACACTAGTGGCTATGGACTCCGGTCTACTCACCGGGGCAATTTTCATAGACATGACTAAGGCATTTGGTGTAGTTGATCACTCCATCCTTCTAACCACCCTTGGATCACTAGGCTTCTTGACTAACGTTGTAAGGTGGTTTGGGAACTACCTATCTGATAGGACTCAAATTGTGAAATACAACTCTACTCTCTTGGACAAGACCACTATAAACATTGGGGTGCTGCAAGGCTCCATCCTTGGGCCCCTGCTTTTCTCTCTATTTGTAAATAACATCTCCGCTGACCTCTGCAGGACAACCTTCCTGACTATATGCAGATGACATTGTTCTGTATGCTAGCGCAAAAAGCATTGAAGACATAAACAATCTACTCTCTCTTGACTTTCAACTAATACAGGAGTGGCTATCTACTCACAAACTTGTACTAAATGAGTCCAAAACCCAAGCTATGCTCTTTGGATCAAATGTGAAACTCAAACATGCACATCTTAAATTTAAAGTCACCTCCTTAAATGGCTCACTAGTTGGGGTGGTAAATTTGTTTAAATATCTGGGCCTCACCCTTGATCCATCACTAAATTTTGACTTACACATCAATCAGACTTGCAAACTGGTCAATTCCAAACTTGGAATAGCCTACCAAACCAGCTATGTGCTCACTCCCTCAGCAAGGCTTGCCATTCCCCATGGCATACTCCTTCCATCACTTACCTATGGTGTCGTAACATATGCCTCTGCATGCAAATCAATCCTTCGGAAATGGGATCTCACATATAACAATATCTGTTGCTAATTGTCCTCCTCACACTGTCTGAAACACCACTGTTTCCTCTATTCAGACCTGGGATGGCTTCCTCCTAATGAACTAAGGCTTCATGCTTATGGCTCTATCATTGACAATATGGACCGCCTACAAATACCTGAATCCCTGGCAGGATTTTTCCAAAATCTGACACCTTGCTGTGGGCTGAGGTCTGCTGACAAGGCCCCTGTCTTCATCCCCAGACACAACACCACTAAAGGCGCTAGTGCTTTCACCTGCCATGCCCCCAAATACTGGAACTCCCTTCCACTAGCTTTGCACCAATCACTATCTCATGCACCTTTTAAAAAATGGCTGCGAAATTATCCTGATACTTCCCACAAGTTCTCCTGCTTCAAACCTCCCTAGCTCATTTCCTTCCCAGCCTCTTCTTTCCATGACATTTATTGACCTGCCCTTCTATATGCTATGCACTTCTCCTTACCTGTCTGTCCCACCTCCCACCTTACTTCACTCTCATCCCTCTTTTCTTGGCTCTTACTCCTATCACTTACTATTATCCCTCCCCTAGTTCTATATCCATTCCCTTATTAGCACTAAAATGTTCAATCTGTTTATGTTTTTCTTCCTTAAAGCAAATTGTGGTGTCGTCTTTGGTTTTTGTACTGCTCCTGTTTTATTTTTATTTATTTTTTTCTCTTCACTGGTATTGCAGCCTCCTTGTTCTGTAGATACATTTACAAATTGCTCTGTATACTATTGTCAACTATTTTTTGTACTTGTATTGAAATGTTTCCCTGTACTGTTGTACTGTACCCTCCCAGGTCATGCCTGAAAATAGTCATTGCTATGGCTAGTGCACCTACCCAGTAAACAAAAACAAAATAAATAAATAAATAAATAAATAAAACATTTTGGTTGAAAATCACCAATACAATAGAAAATACTTTGGGAATTAAATTCCCATTTGACCTGGGAGGAATTCTACTGGGATATATAAAGAGTGCAGCTCAAACAATAGGAAAAAAGCAATTTATGTTCATCCAGTTGGCCTTGATACATAGATACATAGACAGTGTCAGCAGATAAGGGCCTATGGCCCACCCAGTCTGCCCATTTGAGCTTGTAAGTTCAGTTTGTTTTCCTAGAAGTCTGTTGCACCTTACCCCTGACCTCCAGAATTCCTTTATGTCTATCCCATGCATTCTTAAATCCCGTGATTGTTTCAGCCCCCACCACTTCCTCTGGCAGGGTGTTCCACTTGTCCACCACCCGTTCTGTGAAGAAATTCTTTCTCATGTTTCCTCTGAATCGTCCTCCCTCCAACTTCATACCATGCCCTCTAGTCCTGGAACATCTTTTTTGCTTAAAAATAGTGTTTTCCTGCACCCTGTTCCTCCCTGTAAGATACTTACATTTAAGATATTTACATTTAAGATAATTACATTTGATGATGGCAAAAAAATTTATATTGCAAAAATGGAAAGATATAACACCTCCAACATTTAAAGAATGTCTAGCTATGATGATTGATATAGCTAAACTGGAAAGAAGGTGCTGGGGATAACTTTGAGAAAATATGGCACCCATTCTTGGACAAATTGAAGGAAATGACCTGATAGCACTGGATGTACATCTGCAACAGTGAATATTAAATTCTTTACCCTTGAAATGTTGACAGGAACACCATACCCGACAATAAACTGAACTGGGTACTCAACCCCAGAAAAATATGGAT
The DNA here is from genome assembly GCA_016271365.2 of Neoceratodus forsteri. Lineage (NCBI taxonomy): Eukaryota > Metazoa > Chordata > Ceratodontiformes > Ceratodontidae > Neoceratodus > Neoceratodus forsteri. The sequence goes on from CM028134.1 coordinate 152,839,494, forward strand.
GATAGTATACCAAATCCATTCAAAGGAAAGAAAAGTGGTAAAATTTGTCATGATGAGCAGTGCGCATCAATTACAATGCCTAACTATGACCATGCCAAGCATGGTTACCATAGACAATGCTATCAAAAGTTCACAAAAGCCAAGAATATCAGAAAATCTGGAGAACTTGCAGATGCTGGTGAATGTAGCTCACATCATCATCTCAAGGGTAGTGTTCCTTGTGCCTCATCATCTAGAAGTGTTATTCCCAGATACATTTGGAATCTGTAACAAATATGTAATCAAAGTGAAGGGGAAGAAGCAATATCCAACTGCTATTGTTACAAAAACAGCTGAAGCCACAATGAAAAGGATGGTAGAGCTACGTGATAACCAAGATAGTAGTAGTAGTAAAAAGTTTTATTCATATGAACATATGAACTAGGATATACTGAGTTGAGCCAAGGCTCATTTACAATGAGGTCCTATGCAAACAATTTTAAAATAAATACAAATTCCACACCAAGAGACATACATGTTTACAATTTCACATTACATACATTATTGCAGTGAAAAGACACACATTTAACAAAATAAATTAAAAACAAACATAGTAAAATAAAATATGCTACACTAGTAACAACATTCCCTAACCTTAACAGCCTGCTGTCTGAACCAAGCCCTAATATTCTGCCAGGATAGTTTTCCCTTACAAAACTTAATGTCAGGAGGTATCTTATTCTAGGCCATAGGGCCTCTATAAAAAACAGAATGTCTGCCGATCTCTGATATCGGGGCACAATAAACTCAGGGGCGTATGAGGCTCTCAACGAACATAATTTAGTTTGTTGTGAAATCTCTACATTGATATATGGAGGCAAAGTTCCCATCCAAGATCTACACATAAAAACAAGCAGGTGCTCCTGCCTGTATTTAGACAGTCTCATCCATTGAGGGTGGTTGAATAGAAAACAATTATGAGTAAACCTATCAGTTTCTAGAATAAATCTGGCTAGTCTACCATAACATATATCAATTCTATCCAGATCAATTTTCTTAGCACTGGCATAAGTAATATCCCCATAATGTAGAGAGGGTAAAACCATCGAATGCACAACTTTTTCCCTAATTTCAGTACTCATGCAATGCCTAACACGATACAAAGCACCTAAGATATGCTCACAAAAATTAAGACAGAGGACCTTATTGCAGGAGAGTTTTGTAAACATGACAGGTGCTACCTAACTTATTCAGTAATCAAAAGGAACAGGACCCCAGATGATCAGAATAGAAGTGATGATGAGGATGACAATGAGCAGTCAGATGGAATTGGGTTTGAGACCATTTGTTGTGTAATTGAAGACAATGTGCTTCAAAGACACCAAGTCATTTCGATGAAGGCATTGAATGAAATCTCAGGTGTCGGAGTAGGAGATCAATGATACTGTTATAAACTTAGAAACCAGCTGAAAATGAAATATGGCAATTCACTTTCATTTTAACAGTTGATCCTCAAAAACCACTAGTTGTAATTAGTGCTGAATCATTAACTGGCGGTACATCAGTCACAGAGCTTTTGAGACCGGGTGACAATCAAGTCATCAGGCATGCTGCTTCCTTGTTTCGTGAACATATCTGAAGATTTGTAGAGACAGCACCTTCACTACCATGGCTGCCGACAGTGGATGCTCTTCTGAGTAAAGAATGACAGCCCCCAGAGACAGGTCAATAATTTTTCTTGCATGTACTAAAATCTCCCAAACATATGGAGAGTGAACAAGTCTCCCAGTTGTCAAAGTCCTGTTCAGAAGATCTAATTCATGGTGTCACATGCGGCAAGTTTCTCACTACAAAACATGCCATTGTTGGAGTTGTGCTGCACTCTCGTTTCACGACCGATGGGGGTCACTCGCTTAATATCCATCCGATGCAGAGTAAACATCCTCCTCGGAGAGTATTTAATCTTAAGGCCGTGTCTGTCCTTGATGTTCGGAACCGCTTGGCTGCCCTCTCCCAGCACTCCAGTGCAGGGCCTGACAACCTTGAGCCCAGGCTTCTCAAGCTGGGAGCAGCTTACATTGCCCCTCTGATTGCCCATATCTTTAACCTATCCCTTAGCTCGGGGATAATCCCTGACATCTGGAAGGAGGCAAGGATAGTCCCTGTTTTGAAGCAGAGAAATCCCAAACTCCCTGACAACTATCGCCCTATTGCTATTCTCCCATCCCTTGGTAAACTCCTGGAAAAGGTTGTATGCTCTCTCTCTCGGAGTACGTGGATACCCATGAGCTGCTTTCTGGGGCCCAACATGGTTTCCGGAAGGGTCATAGTACCACTACTGCCCTGATTACTGTAACCTCTAGTATTAGATCCGCCATGGATCAGGGCAAACTGTCAGGTGCTATATTTATTGACTTGTCAAAAGCTTTTGACCTTGTCAACCATGACCTACTGGGGGAGCAGCTCAGGGCTCTCGGGTTCTCTCTGCATGCCATGAGTTGGATGATGGGCTACCTAACGGGTAGAAAGAAGCCCATCTGCTTTTAACAAGGTCTCTCGGAGCCTAGGGCTGTTACCATGGGAGTTCCCCAGGGATCGGTACTTGGACCTCTCCTATTCTCACTTTTATTAATCAACTCCACGGGTGACCTCTTGTTGCCAAGTCACGCTTTATGCAGATGACCTTGTGCTAGTGGCCCATGCTCGTAATGCTGCTGACCTTAACCAGTGCCTCATCTGAAGACTTCAGCAGAGTCTCGGCCTGGATTACCAACCATAGACTGGTATTGAATCTTAACAAAACTCAGGCCATGCTCTTTGGTTCCACGGCCAAGTTAAAAGCCCCATCAGCTATGCTCAAAATAGCTTGTGATGGAGGCCTATTTGCCAACAGCGGCTCAATTAAATATCTTGGGGTCACCCTCGACCCACAACTTGACATGGGAAGCCATATCCAAAACATCTGCAGAACCACCAGGTGTAGATTGGCCTTGCCTACAGGGTCAAATACAACCTGACTCGGGGCGAGGCTGGCACTTGCGAGGTGCTTCTCCCCCTCCCTTAGTTATGGATATCACCCTATTTGCTAGGTCACCTCAAATCCATCTTAATCGGTGGAACACAGCATATAATGATATCTGTCGGTTTGCACTTGCTGCTCCCAAACTCACCCACCGATGTGAGCTCTATGACAAACTCAGCTGGCTCCCCCCTGCAGAATTCCTGATCCTTGGTGTAGGAAACTTCACCAGGAAAGTGCTTGCCATGGGCATACCGTCAGGACTGGCGCATCTCCTCCCAAAACTGGATGCCATCCCCTACCAGCTCAGGTCACAGACCGCCGAGTTGCTTAAAGTTCCCCCTACTCGGACCCTTATGGGGGATCGTGACTTTGCCGCTTTTGTGCCTAGGCTCTGGAACTCCATTCCGGACTCTGTTCACTCTGCCCCTTCCCGTAGGACCTTTCGCTCCTCCCTGTGGTCCCACCTAAAACAAACGACAAGATGTGACTGCTCCTAGTCTCTGTAATACTCTACAGTCCACTATTGTCCACTCTGAGTCCATGATGGTTCATGAAATATGTATTCAGTGATTCTAAAGTCTATCTATGTCCTGTAACAATTTACCTATATGCAGTATCTCTGCCCTTATACAAGCGTTGTTATAGCTATTTTTTACTGTATCATGCTGTTTCTCCAATGTTGCCATGTATGTATACTGTATGCTTTGTGCTCTCCCGGGTCGTTCCTGAAAATAGGCATACTACTTGTCTAGTGTACTTATCCGGTAAACAAAAGCTAAATAAATAAATATGACTAGACAGAAAATGCCCATGAACACCCTGTTTCATTTAAGAAATTGTTGCAGCTATGACCAAGTGTGTGAAATTGAAACTGGTTTGGCAGAACGTTCTCAGCATTTTCAAGAGCAAGATCTGTTACTGCCACTTCAGTCAAAGTCAGTCTTCTGTTGTCTTAACAGTTTTCTGGATGGACAGCTTTGAGCAGAACATTGAAACAGTAACTGGACATGGAACAATACACAATACACAATACACAATACACATGGTGTTGCATATCAAGAAGAATCTGAAGGCTCCATTCTCCAAGAAGATTCTATTGAAATTCCTCACTCAAAAAGAAGGATGCTTGTATCTAACAAAAAGGAATTAGAACATATACAATTGACTTCAAAGAAGGAGCCAACTACATTTGGCAATATGCCCAAATCTACTGCGCCAACATCAGTGGTAAATATTGGCAAGGCAAGCTAATGCTATGGAAACTCAGTGGGGAAGCACACAAGGAGGATCAGCTTGTCCCAAGGTTTACTGGTTGGTTGACTCTAGTTTGTAACAATCATTCAAGTTCACCAAAGAAGATGGTTATCACATATCTTCCACCCATCCACAAACCCATCGCTGATTATGCCACTGTAGCTGAATACATGACACAAACACAAGAAATAGCTCCACAAGTATATATACCCTTTGTTCACCTGACACTTGGTGTTGGAGCCACAGCAAAGGCATGTCATGTTGTGCGGAAATTCCCTGATCAATTCTACAATGTCATAATTCATTTGGGAGATTTCTACCTATTCCTGGAACACTTTGGCATTATAGGACAGTTAATTGGTAGCAGCGGATTTGAGGACATAATATTTCAGGCTGGTCTTTGTACCTCTGGCAGTATAAGGGGAGTTTTGCATGGGAAGCATTACAATCGGGCATGGACTGTACATGAACATTTTGCAGATGCCTTAGAGCGATTGCTTCAGGTCAGATTTCCAGAGTATTCAACAGGATTGAATGCCACCCCTGCAGTATTGCTTGACCTGATCAGATCATCATCTCAACCCATAGACTTCCATAAACTGCTTCAGGAAGATGAGATTGTCACTTTCCAGACTAAGAATGAGGCCTTCAGGCAGCAGATTCATCGCAGTGAGCTGGAGAAAACCCCACAGCTCTGGATGACACATCTGGATATTGTGGATTGGCAGCATTTGCTCCACACAGCAATAAAAGAAAACAACTTTGATCTTAGACTGCTGTATTGGAAATACTCACTACCCCTGTTCTTCACCTCCAACAAGGAATATTATGCTCAATATGGGGTTTACTGTGTGCACACATTTGAAACTCTAGATGTGTCTCATTCAGGGTCCAGGACATTAATTGAAAAGCAAGAGCTTTCAGTTCTAAGGAGCCATCACAAAGCTTCTATGGAATCAGTTGACCAAGCTGGTGAGCAGACATACAATCGAAGTGCCAGAATTCCAGGTGGAATCAAACACTTTGCTGCAAATCAAATGGCCTATGGTAAATGGGTGTTAAATTGTCCACATCTAGCAAAATTCAGAGAGGCACTTTTAGAGATGGCTGGCCTTCACAGTTCAGCCAGTAATCCACAAAAATTAGGCAGGCCATCTGAAATCATCAAGTCAGAACGTGTCAAAGCCATATTGACTCTTCTCAATCAAGAGTTTATCAACCTATTCTGTGCTACTTTAGATGCTGAAAAGATTGTACAATTTGTCCTCAGGAGCACCTGTTGCGCCTGATATTGAAGAGAACCTCACTAGTACCATTGAACGAGGTACAGAAATGTATGAACAGTTTGACAAAGAAAGACTGGAAAGTGGTAAAAATAAATATTTTGATCCAATTTCAAAAGCACCAGTGAAAACCTTCAATGATGCAAACAAAAAAGCGTAAGTAACTACCAAAGGAAAAGTTACAGAACTTAAATTTGAAAGAGATATATTGGGAAAACTTTTGACCCTTTCAAACAAGCACAACTTCTCTGTAGATATAAACAAGTTATTAACATATTGCCTTGGCCTAGTCCCACTGAGTCTAACCAAAGCAGATGGAACTAGATGGACAACACCAAAGAGCAAGTTACTTGAAGTGCTAGCAGAATACTGTCCAGTGTTAGACACTTCAGAGCTTCCCCCCAGGAAAAGTTTCACAACATACACAGTTGATCTAATGGCAACAGTGAGGGTTGTGACAGGAATCCCTGAACCCTTCAGTGAGCTGGCAATAAAACTCCTGAATAGTCTTCAAAAGGGATCTGCAAGAGTGGATGTTGTTGCAGATACATATGTACAGAGAGCAGTCCGTCAAAGAGGCTGAGAGATTTCAATGAGCATTTAATGAGAAACCTATTATTAATGGTCCCAACACCAAAGTGTCAAAGAATTTTAGTTACTTCCTTTCTAATGAATCTAACAAGGAGTGCCTGACTGATTTGATCATGCAGATCTGGGGAGAAAATTGCACAAGTTTGCCAGAGGGCCAAGTGATCTATTTTTTGCAGAGAGACAAATGCTACATGATCACCAAAGAAGGGACTGTAGTTGTGGATGATCTCTGTTTTGAACAGGAAGAAGCAGACACAAAAATTGCCCTTCATGTGCTACATGCCATTACAATCTGTCTAGGCCCTGTCATCATCTGTTCACCATCTGGGGATACCAATATACCAATAATTTTACTGTCACTATTTTCAGAATGCAAGCAAAGTATATACCTGGACAATGGCCATGGTAACTGTAGGAAAATCTTTGATATTAACAAGTGTGAGAATGACCACTGCAACAAAGAAAGCCTAAGTCATTTTCCATGCATTCACAGGCAATGACTATGTTTCTGCATTTCTTCAAAAAAGGGTAAGAAAATTTGCTGGAACATCCTTAAAAAGCGTAAGACGATTTGCTGGAACATCCTTCAAAAGTACCCAAAATTCCTGGATGCCTTTCAGAAACTTGGGAGTGATTGGCAAGTGGATAAGGGTGTTCTAGCTTTCTTGGAGGAGTATGCTGAGAACTGTTTGGAAGGAAACAAGTTACTAGTGTAAATACAGTGAGGCAGCAGATCTTCTGGGAGAAATATAACAAAGACAGCAAAATAACTGATCTGTCTCTGCTACTACCCTGCCAGGAAAACCTGAAGTTACATATTGTATGAGCCAACTATGTCTGCCAATTGTGGAGGCTTTCTTCTGTTGCAGTTATCAATGCCCCAAATGCAGCTTTGCACAGTTGGACTGATGATCTGAATGTAAAGTGAATGGACACTCCATTTCCAGATGATGTTATATCTCTCTGCTCTATACTGCAAATGATGAGGACTCAGATGAGGACCAAGATGTATGTATGTGATTACCAAGATGTTATTGGCGTATCTGACTATGACAAAGATTTTTCCTAGCTGGACAAGATTAAGTTCCATTACTTTACCAACAGTCATATTTAAAATTTTACATTTTTTGAAATAAAAATGTTTTGTGTAAACAAAGGTGTTTGTTTCTTTTTCTTTTAGATAAATTTCCTTCTTTAAAAAAACCTTTTAAAAGTAACCTTTGAGGCAACTTATGGGCGTGCATTTTAAAGCTCTAACTCCTGCCTATTCATTGAGATCATTCTTGAATGCATATTTAAATTAGTCTTGAAGTAACGGCCCAAGAATCTACATTAAGTACGTGTAGCTGAAAATCGCAAAATTTGACAAGGTATAAACTTGCTAAAATTTCATCTATTAATGGTGTCTTCCCTTTTATCAATTTGTCCTCTTATAGTACCTTAAGACTTCAAAATCACATATGCATTTCAAAGCAGAATCCTTACCCTTTTAGACAACACAAAATTATATTACAAAGCTCAATAAATCCTGTCTAACAAGATTAAATACAGTGGCGTGAAAAAGTATTTGCCCCCTTCCTGATTTTCTCTATTATTGCATATTTGGCACACTGGATGTTTTCAGGTCTTTACAGAAAATGTAATATTAGATAAAGGGAACCTGAGTGAACAAATAACACTTGTTTTTTTTTTTAATTTCACTTATTTAATGAAAAAGTTAACCTAACACCAACCAGGTACTGTGTGAAAAGTAATTGCCCCCTTACACTTAATAACTGGTTACGCCACATTTAGCTGCAATGACTACAACCAAACACTTCCTATAATTCAATATCAGTCTTTCACATCGCTGGAGGAATTTTAACCCACTCTTCCTCACAGAACTGCTTTAATTCAGTAACATTTGGTAGGTTTTCAAGCATGAACTGCTCATGCTTCAGGTCCTGCACACAGCATCTCTATTGGGTTTAAGTCTGACTTTGACTAGGCCACCCAAAACTTTAATTTTACTTCTTTTAGCCATTCTGATGTGGACTTGCTTTTGTGTTTTGGATCATTGTCTTGCTGCATGACCCAACTACGCTTCAGCTTCAGCTGATGGAAGGATGACCGACATTCTCCTTAAGAATTTTCTGGTACAGAGCAGAATTCATGGTTCCTTTAATTATGACAAGTCATCCAGGTCCTTAGGCAGCAAAGCATCCCCACACCATCACATTACCACCACCATGTTTGACTGTTGGTATGGTGTTCTTATTGTGGAATGCTGTGTTTGCTTTTTGCGAGACATTATGGGATCCATGTCATCCAAAAGTTCCACTTTGACTCATCTGTCCATAGAGCATTTTCCCAAAAGGCTATGGATCATCCAGGTGCTTCTTGGCAAATAAAGAGGCGGCGATTTATGTTCTTCTTGGTTAGTAGTGGTTTCATGCTTGCTACTCTCATGAAGCCCATTTTTTGCCCAGTCTCTTTCTGATTGTGGAGTCATGAACACTGACCTTAGCTGAGGCAAGAGAAGCCTGCAGTTCTTTAGATGTTGTTTTAGGATCCTTTGAGACGTCCTGGATGATTTTACGCTGCACCCTTGGAGTAATTTTGCAGGCCGCCCACCCTGGGAAGATTCACTACTGTTCCAAGTGTTCTCCATTTGGAGATTATGGCTCTCACTGTGGTTCGATGGAGTCCCAGAGCTTTAGAAATAGCTTTGTAACCCTTTCCAGACTGATAGGGGCAACAAATTTTTTCTGATCTTTTCAGGAACTTCCTTTGATCATGGCATACTGTGCTTGTTGAATCTTTGTGCAGGCAACGTGACTCTGATGGTAAGGGTCAAAATAAGTGAGGTTTATATTGAGCAGGGCTGGCTGTAATCAAGCCTGGCTGTGTTTAACCTGCTGACTCTAATTATCCCTTTAATTAGGTTGATTTAACTAGGGGCAATCACTTTTTCATTACAGTGCCAGTTGGAAGTTGGCTAACTTTTTCGCTAAATAAATGAAAATAACTAAAAAAAAAGTGTTATTTGTTCACTCAGGTTCCCTTTATCTAATATTATATTTTGTCTAAAGACCTGAAAACATCCAGTGTGACAAATATGCAATAATAGAGAAAATCAGGAAGAGGGGGCAAATACTTTTTCACGCCACTGTATGAGAATATTTTGAAATTTCACAAGAAATTAAGGGGTGGTGGTTGATATTTAACCCTATACCTTTTAACATTAATCTTTTGAGGTAACATATGGGTATGCATTTTAAAGCTCTGACTCCCACCTATTCATTGAGACCACACTTGAATGTATAGTTCACTTACTCTCAAAGTAATGGCCCAAGAATCTGTATTAACTATGTGGAGCTGAAAATTGCAAAATTTGTCAAGTTGTCAGTACAAAATTGATGCAAACTACCATTTTGCTCCAGCGTTCATGCAATCAGCAGACAGATCATGAATTTGGGTATATCTGCTACCCCAACAACCATCTGCATTTATTTAGCTCTTGGGTGACACCCCACCTCCATCTACATCTGGTCTAGATGACAGCAGAACAAGACCATTGGTCCATCTAGTCTGCCCATAATACCCTATTCTGTCACCAAGACCTAGTATCTATATGGGGTTTATGCCCACAACACCCACTCCATGTTTCCTGCATTGTGCCCACAGTAGTCACTGCATGTTCCCTGCATTGTGCCCACAATAGCCACCCCATGTTCCCTGCATTGTTCCCACAACATCCACTCCATGTTCCCTGCATTGTGCTCACAATTCCCACCCCAATCTCCCTGCATTGTGCTCACAATTCCCACCCCATTTTCCCTGCATTGTTCCCACAATATCCATTCCATGTTCCCTGCATTGTGCCCACAATACCCACCCACGTTCCCTGCATTGCTCCCTCAATACCCACCTATGTTCCTTGCATTGTTCCCACAATATCCACTCAATTTTCCCTGCATTGTGCCCACAATACCCACCCCATGTTCCCTGCATTGTGCCCACAATACCAACCCCATGTTCTCTGCATTGTTCCCACAATATCCACTCCATGTTCTTGCATTGTGCCCACAATACCCACCCCATGTTCCCTGCATTGTGCTCACAATACCCACGCATGTTCCCTGCATTGTTCCCACAATTTTCACTCCATGTTCTCTGCATTGTGCCCACAATATCAACCCCATGTTCCCTACATTGTTTCCACAATATCCACCCCATGTTCCCTGCATTGTGCCCACAATATCCACTCAATGTTCCCTGCATTGTGCCCACAATATCCACTCCAGGTTCCCTGCATTGTGCCTACAATACCCGCCCATGTTCCCTGCATTGTGCCCACAATATCCACTCCATGTTGCCTGCATTGTGCCCACAATACCCACCTCATGTTCCCTGCATTGTGCCCACGATACCCACCCCATGTTCCCTACATTATGCCCACAATACCCATCTCATGTTCCCTGCATTGTTCCCACAATTTGCACTCCATGTTCCCTGCATTTTGCCCACAATACCCACCCATGTTCCCTGCATTGTGCCCAAAATACCCACCCCATGTTCCCTGCATTGTGCCCTCAATACCCACCCCATGTTCCCTGCATTGTACCCACTATATCCACTCCTTGTTCCCTGCATTGTGCCCACAATACCCACCCCATGTTCCCTGCATTGTACTTACTATATCCACTCCATGTTCTTTGCATTGTGCCCACAATACACACCCATGTTCCCTGCATTGTGCCCACAATATCCACTCCATGTTGCCAGCATTGTGCCCACAATACCCACCCATGTTCCCTGCATTGTGCCCACAATATCCACTCCATGTTCCCTGCATTGTGCCCACAATACCCACCCCATGTTCCCTGCATTGTGCCACAATACCCACCCATGTTCCCTGCATTGTGCCCACAATACCCACCCATGTTCCCTGCATTGTGCCCACAATATCCACCCATGTTCCCTGCATTGTGCCCACAATACCCACCCCATGTTCCCTGCATTGTGCCCACAATACCCACCCCATGTTCCCTGCATTGTGCCCACAATACCCACCCATGTTCCCTGCATTGTGCCCACAATACCCACCCATGTTCCCTGCATTGTGCCCACAATACCCACTCCATGTTCCCTGCATTGTGCCCACAAAACCCACCCCTTGTTCCCTGCATTGTGCCCACAATACCCAGCCCATGTTCCCTGCATTGTGTCCACTATGTCCACTCCATGTTCCCTGAATTGTGCCCACAATACCCACCCCATGTTCCCTGCATTGTGCCAACAGTACCTACCCATGTTTCCTGCAATGTGCCCACAATACCCACCCCATGTTCCCTGCATTGTGCCAACAGTATCCACCCATGTTCCCTGCATTGTTCCCACAATATCCACTCCATGTTCCCTGCATTGTGCCCACAATACCTACTCCATGTTCCCTGCATTGTGCCCATAATACCCAACCCACATTCCCTGCATTGTGCCAACAGTACCCACCCATGTTCCCTTGAATGTGCCTACAATACCCACCCCATGTTCTCGGCATTGTGCCCACAAACCCACTACATGTTCTGTGCATTGTGCCAACAGTACCCACCCATGTTCCCTTGAATGTGCCTACAATACCCACCCCATGTTCTCGGCATTGTGCCCACAATACCCACTCCATGTTCCCTGCATTGTGCCAACAGTACCCACCCATGTTCCCTGCAATGTAACCATAATACCCACCCATGTTCCCTGCATTGTTCCCACAATATCCACCCCATGTTCCCTGCACTGTGCTAACAGTACCCACCCATGTTTCCTGCAATGGGCCCATAATACCTACCCCATGTTCCCCTCATTACTGTCACCCTCCTGGGTGACTATTAAGCCTGTAACCCTATCCCAGTAGTGTTTGAAGCTGTTAATGGTCTTGGTGCCCACCTCCTCAGCCAGCAGGCTGTTCCATGGCTCAACCATTCTGCCCATAAAAAAGAATGTCCACACATCCCCCCGAATTTCCCTTCTGCCATCTTCCACTCATGTCTCTGTGGTCTAGATTTAATATTCCTGTTGACCCTTCCCAGATGGTTTTCACAAATTAACCCACAAAGTCCTCTCACAAAATCAATTCTATGACTGGTTTGCATTGTTGTTATTGGATGTCAAAAATTGTTATAACGTTATTACTTGAACGTAACTTACTTTTTTTCTTAAACTGACCACCCTCTGCATGTATGGCTTTCTGCTAATTGCTGCTATTCTCTGCTATGTAATTTTGTCTTAGTATATTTTTTGCAATTGGATAGTTACTTGTTTTGAATACCGCCATGCTGTAGGAAGCCACTGTATGCGAGCTTTGCTCACTTGGTTATTCCCCAATAAAATGAAATGAAAAGAAAAATACACAAATAGCTTGCTTAAAAGCATATCCTGGTTAGAACAGTTACACTTCAAAATAGATATATAAAAAAAATGAATAACAATAGGACAACAGAAACAGATTAATATACTATAGTCAATCACAATTACAATTTGAGATCAGAGTTCATAGGCTGGATTTTCAAAGCTCATGGGTGCAGCTTGCACCAAGGTAGATGCGGCACAATATCTGCAGACTGTTCACAAATGTTCTAATGCTTTTACCACAGTTTCTGCACTTTACAGCAGAAAAGTGAAACCTATCTCAATATTTTGACACATATCATTTTTCTTTGTGCACAACTTGCAGCACTCGTGGCACTTGCAACATAAAGTTAGATCACCTTTTATGTGGTCTAACAGTCATGTTGCAAGTAATGCAGTTGTGCTAGTAATGTGCCACAAATGTCTGAAAATCCAGCCTCATCGATTTAGTGCAACCCAATCTAAATTCAGAATGAATTGGAGGTTGTTTTAACACAGACGAAGATTTCCTTAAGTGTGGTCCCCAATGGGATAATGAAGACTTGCCAGCTACTTTCTTATAATTCAGTACAAGCTACCAAATGAAGATGGCCTAACAGTTCTGCTGGATGATTGCATGAGCACCAAATATGGACCTAAATAAGATGGGTGATTGTTTGGTAGACTTTTGTACAGAAGACAGGTGTTATTACTTAAGTAAGTAACTGAAACTGTGAAGGCAGACATGTAGACATTGTACTATATCTGGACATTAGAAAAGGTTTTGATTCAGTTTCACAAAACATACACCTAGCATACTTACTTCATCCCTGCTTATAGAGCAGGGGGGTCAGACATGATGCACGGAGAGTCACTTCTGTCCTTAAATTATTTTCTATCTCACTATGCATGTATTAACATTGGGTAACTACACTGTAGTTACATGTTTGTTGCATTCAACTACATTGAAATTGCAATGTAGTTACGGTATAGTTACACTGTAATTACAGTGTAGTTAACTGACAAAATAAAGTGTGACCAAATTGTTATGCTCTTGATTTCTTTGCTTTATATGTTTCTGCATCATGTTAATGTATTTTGATTGAGTCTTCAATTGTTTGTATCTGTCAGATCTACTATGAATTAACGTTGTACACTCTGCCTGTTACTTGTCTGTATCTGCCTATAATCTACCAAGTATAACTGTATACATGGTCTTGCATTGACCAGTGTCATTATAATCTCCCAGGTCATGCCTAAGATTAGGCATTTGAATGTCTAGTGCACCCATCTAATAAATAAAAACAAATAAAAACAGAGTTACTTCATAAAATGAAACTGCAGGGTATTGCAGGACATGCACTACAATGGGTTAATAATGAGCCGGACAGTAGAAGACAGACAATAATAAATGGAAGCCTTTCTAAATGGGATCAAGTAATGAGCGGGCACCACAAGGCTCAGTATTGGGCCCCCCCTCCAAAAAAAAGAGGAAGAGGTAGGGATGAGTTGCTGGGTTTCCACATTTGTAGATGATAGCAATGTTAGGAGAGCAGTAGACATTTCATAGGGGGATATACTGCTCTAGAATGACTGAAACAAATGAAAAACAAACTCTGGTCAGAGCTGATACGGCTGTGGGGAGCTTTTAGGAGTGGCAAGAGTGTTGAAAAGAATATGCGGTGCACTCACCTCACTGGAGTCTGCCATAACTAATACTGCAGCGATTACAGTACTGCACATGCGTGATACTTGTGCATGCGCTGTTTGCTGTGGAGTCAGCCGTGCACTGGAAAAACTATATGCCTATTAATGCAGAGAATAAGTGAACATATTAGAATCACAGAACACAAGAACGTACAAAGTAAAATACCACCCCATATTAAATGTATTCAAGGCAAGGAAATGCATTGCTAGTCTTTTTTTGGCATTGAAAAAGTTTCAGTTGGTCCATGGGGAGGAAATTTGGATGCAGCTTTACTTAATCAAGCCCTGAATATCACGATATCAGGGTAGAAATGGAGTTAGGGTGCACTCGGATAGAAATGGGGAGATCAAGAAAATGTATTGTGGTATTGTACTCTATAAAGACTGTGCTGAAAGAATGCAACACGTATGGCAAGCAGAGAAACACCAGCATGGCATAGATGCTGAATTATTTGGTGTGGTCTTATACTGCACCAAGTTAAATTGTGTTGGTATTCATTTTTGAGTGGGGGATTGTGAGAAATGCCAGATGGTTGTCAATTCCAACCCACCTTTTCTTCTCCCTTGATGACAGAACTGCTGCTTTAAGAATGTGGACTCTATAGACCATTATGATCCATCATATTTTCAATAAACCCCAACTCTGTACACCCTGTGGGTCACTGTCCCACCTAGGAAAACTGACCATCTCACTCCCCTAGAGTGCAGACCAAGCCCCTTTTTGTGTTGACAAATTTCTCCCTCAGTCTGCCACTTGCTTAGTGGCAGTGAATTTATGTAGCATTTTTAAATTCTACATATCTGTGCAGTCGCATAAAATGCCTACTGACATCCTTTGTAAGCTTCCCTCTATCAGTTTCTTCGTATTTCCTCCTGTGTTTACATTTACTGCAGCAGTAAAAGAGAATGTGTTCAGTACTAAAAATAAAAACAAATTTGCTGGTGGGCTTTCTGTTTAGCTATCACTGCTAAGGAGAAGCCATATTTTTAAAACAGGAATACCTGGAAGGATCTAACAGATAATATCCACATTTTTGTTTTCTAGGAGTTGTTACTGTCTTCTCCCTGTAGAACAGCAGGCTGAGATGGGACATGATCTGAGTCTTCCTATATTCATGGATATTGACAGGATTGAACATATGGATATGTTCTCCAGAAAGACACAGGGACATACTCTGAAGGTCACAGTAGGTAAGTTTAGGGGTAACATTAGGAAGCATATTTGTTCCAGAGGGTAGTGGCCTTCTAAAATGATCTGCCAATAGAGACTGTGGACATGAAGACAGTAGGGCAGTCCCCAGTGTTGCCCATCCCTTAACTTTTACCAACACTGAATCCATCGGTATGAGAACCCTGCACTGTCCCTGCCCCATGCTGTAACCACCCATGTGGATAAACAGAGGGCTTCAGCCTCTAGTGCTGTCAGTCTGCCACCTTTCATCAGCACTAAATCTATCACAGTGCAGAAACCCTGGACTGTCTGTTCTACACTGCATCTGCCCCCGTGGATTTATAGAGGGCTTCAGTCTCCAGTGGTGCCAGTCTCTTACTGTTCACCAGTCACACACTGTACCTGTCACTGTAGATAAACAAAAGGCTTTAGTCCCCAGTGCTGGCAGTCCCAAACCGTTCACCAGGACTAAATGTAGACAGTGTGGAAACCAAGCACTGTCCCTGCCCCCACACTGTAGCTGTCTTTGTGGATTACCAGAGGGTTTAAAGCTCAAGTGGTGTTAGTCCTTCACCTTTTACCAGCACTAAATCCATCACAGTGTGGGTAAGTTTGCCCTGAGCCTGTCCCACATGGTACCTGTGGATAAACTGAGGGTTTTATCCCTCACTTTTTACCAGCACTAAATTCATCATCACAGTGGGTGGGTGGGTGGATGGGGGGAAGCTTTCACTGTACCTGTATCTGTGGATAAACAAAGAGCTTTAGTTTACTGTCCAGTGCTGTCTGAGCTGTACCTTTTATGAGCATACCTCTCAACTGTCCCTGATTTTCAGGGACGTCCCTGATTTTGCCTCAGAATGTTCCTCTTTCCCTTGTAAAATTTGTGTTTTTGTGACAGAACAGTGGGGACCTATAAGCAAAAAATAATGTCAAACATTAGAATTACAGGCTTGTTCTTCTTCAGAAAATGCATCTTACACTAATCCCCTTATTCTGTCACCTTTCTGAATGAATAGTACCAATTTTTAAGATGTGTCCCTGATTTGGGGTCTTTGTCCCTGATTTTTTTAAGCTTTGTCCCTGATTTACGAGGAAATAGGTTGAGAGGTATGTTTATGAGCATTAAATACATCAGAGTGGAAAAGCCAGCAGTGAACCTGATTCTGTGGATGAACAGAGGTGTTGTAAGCCCCCACCTGTCACTAGCACAGGATAGCAAATATACAAAGGTTGAATAGAAAAAATATAAAAAAACAACAGAAGAAAATGGTCTAGGAGCCCAATAAATGCCCATAGCAGCTAGGGTTAAAACTTAGTTCTGTCTGTAAGGGGGAGGGAGTGGTTGAGCTTTTGCAGGAGAAAGAGTTGTTGTCAGGAGCTTCTGACAGAGTTCTGCAAAGATACACACACACACACTCTTCAATGCCAATTTGCACACATTTCTTTTATACTGCAATGCATTTTCCGTTTGCAAATACATTCTTTTTTATTGCAATATAAAAAATACACATCATTTCTCCACAGTACTGACAGTCTTAGTTTTGAATTACAGGGGTAAAGCTGTAACTGGACTGTCTATAATTTGACATTGTAGTCTGCTTAATGAGACACTGAGAGCTTCAATGAGGGAAATTCCAGTGTGCTTGTATGCTTCTTTTCAACCATAAAAAAAAAGTAATTTGCAACTCCTCTGGAGTTCCTCTAGGAGCTTGTTGTGCCATCTGTTGGAAATTATGGCAGAGGGGACAAACAAGCTGAAAAAATAGTGTTGGAAGTGGTCTACTCAACAGAGAGAAAGGAGTATTTAATTCAGCTGGTGTACTGATTTGCATTTGTGGAAAGATACACTGAAAACTCCAAAAATGTGTGCTTCGGTATCCCATTTTTCCAGCTACAGCAAGACAGCTGCAGGCTCTGCCCACAGCCATAATGAGCTGTAATGTTAAATAATACAGTATCATGAGTCTTAGTAAGAAAAGCAATAAATTGAGTTACAATTTGGTTTGTCTGGAGGAAAATTTAGTCTAGTGGTAAGAGTGCAGAGCTATTAACTTGGAGACCTAAATTTAAATCTTACTTCTGCCACTTACTTACTTTGTGACCCTGAACAACTCACTTAACCTCTCAGTGCTTAACCTCTCTCTTATAATCACTCTGTAATCTGTCCCTATGCTGTTTAAATGTCCACGTGTTTAATCACAGCTACAAATGTCTACCCTCATTCTCCTGAATTTTAAAGCACTTTGGAATATAGTGCATATGACAGCCACTATATGAATCTGAATTCCTTTCTTCTTCCTTCATTCCTTCCTTCCTAGAAAAAGGCCAGGGGCCTAATATTCAACAGGCATAAGGCTGAGCTGTGTAAACAAATGCCCTGGTCTTCTCACTCACCACAGCTGTTTGTGCGCAACCCATGTATAATAGGTCCCCACATGAATTACTGGCACCAGTGGAAAAGGGGTAATTTCTGCCCATGGCATGCATGCACAGTCCATTTATGATGAGCAGCTTAAACAAGCATTCTAGTGTCATACAGGTTAATGGGTCTGTTTCTGTATGTGCACAGAGAGATGGTGTCTAAACATATGGAGTTGGGATAGGGTCTGTGTGTGAAGAGAGGTGGTGGGGTGTCTAGGTGCATGGCTGACATCCCCATCCCACCCCCACCCCACCCAAAAAAAAAACACACTGAAAAAACAGAGAATGGAAAAACTGGCAGAAAATTCAGGGAATTTGGAATTGTTACATTTATACAAGGATACAGAAATATAGAAATGATTACAGGCAGAAAACGACCAAAGGTCTATCCAATCTGCTCTGGTTCTGCCTAATTCCAGCCCAGTCTATCACTGGATGGTTAGTGTAAGCCCCCTATTAGCAGTTCAGTCTGCTGGATATTGCGACCTGGATACTGTGGTCATTACAGAATTATGGTGCACTGAAAACTATGACTGGGACATGGCCATATCAGGCTATACTCTGTTCAGGAAGGACCAGGTGGGAAGGAAGGAAGGGGGTGTGGTGCTTTGTGTGAGGGAGAGCATAAAAGCAACAGAGATACAGGGGGAGGCAGAGGTACTGTGGGTCATCCTGGAGATGGGGAATGGAGCCATTTTTCACACTAGATTGATCTACAGACCTCAAACACAGTGGGAGGAATTAGATAAGGAACTGGTGGAAGCCACTGGCAAGATGGCAGAAGAGGGGAGGTGCTGCTGTTGGGGGACTTCAACCTGCCGGATGTAGACTGGAGCCTCCCAGCAGCGGCTTCAGTTAGAAGCAGGAACATACTGGACTCTCTGTATGGGGCATTCCTCAGGCAACTAGTCAGTGAACCCACTCACAAGGGGGCAATACTGGACCTGGTACTCACTAACAGGGACAGTATTGTGGACATTAAGGTGGGATGCCACCTGCAGACCAGAGATCACCATACGGTGTGGTTCAGTATAAGGATGGCTGCGGAATTGAGCCACACAAGGACAAGGGTTTTGGACTTCAGGACGGCAGTTTTTATAAAGATGGATGAATGCCTCAGGGATGACCTGGCAGGGGTACATGGCCAAGGAGGGGTAGAGGAACAGTGAGCTTTGCTAAAAAGGAGCATAGTAAAGGCAACACACTTCTGTGTCAAACAAGTGAGCAAAAGCAAAAGGAAAAAGAGACTGCTATGGTTCTTGAAAGAGGTGGCTGGAAAGGTAAAGGCTAAAGGGGTATCATTCAGAAGGTAAATGGAGATGCAGAGAGAGGAGGATAGGGAGGTGTACCGGGGAAACAGAGGGAAGCAGAAAAAGCAGTAAGGAGTGCAAAGGCACAAACTGAAGAGAAAATAGCCGAACAGGTAACAAAAGGAAACAAGATGTTTTTCACATATATAAGTGAAAAGAGGAGGACCAGGGGTGGAATTGTAAGGTTAAAAAGGGAAGGGGGGACTGTGCAGAATGGGGCCAGGAAAAAGACATCCTGAGCAAAACTTTTATTCAGTATTCACAGAGGGAAAAGAAGGGAAGGGGCCACAAAAAGTAACAGAAACTTTGGAGGGAGGGAGATGGGCACTAGTCCTTTTTTGGTGGAGAGAGAGTCCTAAAGGGCTCGCTAATCTGAAGGTGGACAAAGCAATGGGAACAGATGGGGTGCATCCAAGGGTATTGAGGGAGCTCAAGGAGGTACTGGCTGCACCTCTGACAGTCCTGTTTAACAGCTCATTGGAAACAGGAGTGGTTCCGGAGGACTGGAGGAGGGCAAATGTAATCCCACTACACAAAAGAGGTAGCAGGGAGGAGGCTGGCAATTATAGGCCAGTCAGCCTGACATCAGTGGTGGGAAAATTAATGGAATCACTGTTGAAGGATAGGATTGTGGAATATCTTGAATCCAGTGAGTTACAAGACCTGAGGCAGCATGGTTTCACAGGGCGGAGGTCATGTCAAACAAATCTGATAGATTTCTTTGACTGAGTGACAGAGGCGTTAGATCAGGGAGGAGTGGTGGATGTGGCCTACCTACTGTTGATTTCAGTAAGGCTTTTGACACTGTTCCACATAGGAGACTAGTAAGCAAGCTGGGTAGCTTAGGAGTGGGTCCAAAGGTGGTAAACTGAGTAAGAAATTGTTAGGGGATATACTACAGAGGGTAGTGGTAAATGGAGTTCACTCCAAGGAAGGGAGAGTGACCAGTGGGGTGCCTCAGGGATCAGCACTGAGTCTGGTTCTTTTTAATGTCTTTATAAGTGACATTGCAGAGGAGCTGGAAGGGAAGGTCTGCCTCGTTGCGGATGACACCAAAATCTGCAATAAGGTGGACACTCAAGGGGGAGTGGAAAGGATGAGCAGTGACCTGAGAAAACTAAAGGAGAGGTCAAGGGTATGGCAGCTGGGTTTCAATGCGAAAAAGTGCAAAATAATGCACTGGACATAAGCAAGGCCTTTGACACTGTGCTGCATAGATACATAGACACTGTCGGCAGATAAGGGCCTGTGGCCCATCCAGTCTGCCCATTTGAGCTTGTAAGTTCCCTTTAAGATTTTCTAGAAGTCTGTTGCCCCTTACCCCTGACCTCCAGAATTCCCTTATATCTATCCCATGCATTCTTAAATCCCGTGATTGTTTTGTCCCCCTCCTCTTTCTCTGGCAGGGTGTTCCACTTGTCCACCACCCTTTCTGTGAAGAAATTCTTCCTCATGTTTCCTCTGAATTGCCCTCCCTCCAACTTCACCCCATGCCCTCTAGTCCTGGAACATCTTTTTCACTGGAAAATAGTGTATTCCTGCACCCTGTTCCTCCTGTAAGATACTTGTATGTCTCTATCATATACTACGTTCATACTACGGTATTAGGAGCTAAGTGAGGCAGTGAGCCCATATACGCTCCTATATCTAGTTGTAATATGAGATAGAGTGCCCTTCTAATATGTATCTGTCCAAATTCTTTTTAAAATGGGCTTTATCTTTAATGTTAGTTATCTCTTCTGGAAGACTGTTCCAGGGATTGACCACTCGCTGAGTGAAAAAAGCTTTTCTTCTCTCGGAATTGAATTTATATGGCATAAGTTGAAGCTCGTGCCCCCTTGTACCCTTTCTATGATCTTTTAGTTTGAAATTCAATTCTTTAAATAAGATACTATCTTGAATTAAATTATGGCATAGGATCAAATCTCCCATGATTTTCTAGTGCTTAGTTACATTAAATTCAATTTAGTTAGACGGGCCTTGTAAGAGAAGTTTTTATAATCATAAATCATCTTTGTAGCCTGTCTTTGAACTTTTTCCATGTTCTCCTTGATGCCACCCTTTATAGGTCCCCACAACTGAGATCCATAATCCAACAGAGGCCTTATGTAAGATCTGTAGAAGGGCATGATTACCAACAGAGGACTTACGTAAGATCTGTAGAAGGGCCTGATTACCAACAGAGGCCTTACGTAAGATCTGTAGAAGGGCATGATTACCAACAGAGACCTTACGTAAGATCTGTACAAGGGCTTGATTACCAACAGAGGCCTTACGTAAGATCTGTAGAAGGGCATGATTACCAACAGAGGCCTTACGTAAGATCTGTACAAGGGCCTGATTACCAACAGAGGCCTTACGTAAGATCTGTAGAAGGGCATGATTACCAACAGAGGCCTTACATAAGATCTGTACAAGGGCCTGATTACCAACAGAGGCCTTTACGTAAGATCTGTAGAAGGGCATGATTACCAACAGAGGCCTTACGTAAGATCTGTACAAGGGCCTGATTACCAACAGAGGCCTTAAGTAAGATCTGTACAAGGGCCTGATTACCAACAGAGGCCTTACATAAGATCTGTACAAGGGCCTGATTACCAACAGAGGCCTTTACGTAAGATCTGTAGAAGGGCATGATTACCAACAGAGGCCTTACGTAAGATCTGTACAAGGGCCTGATTACCAACAGAGGCCTTAAGTAAGATCTGTACAAGGGCCTGATTACCAACAGAGGCCTTACATAAGATCTGTACAAGGGCCTGATTACCAACAGAGGCCTCTACGTAAGCTCTGTAGAAGGGCATGATTACCAACAGAGGCCTTAAGTAAGATCTGTACAAGGGCCTGATTACCAACAGAGGCCTTACGTAAGATCTGTACAAGGGCCTGATTACCAACAGAGGCCTTTACGTAAGCTCTGTAGAAGGGCATGATTACCAACAGAGGCCTTAAGTAAGATCTGTACAAGGGCCTGATTACCAACAGAGCCTCCACGTAAGATCTGTACAAGGGCCTGATTACCAACAGAGGCCTTACGTAAGATCTGTAGAAGGGCATGATTACCAACAGAGGCCTTACGTAAGATCTGTAGAACGGCATGATTACCAACAGAGGCCTTACGTAAGATCTGTAGAAGGGCCTGATTACCAACAGAGGCCTTACGTAAGATCTGTAGAAGGGCATGATTACCAACAGAGGCCTTACGTAAGATCTGTAGAAGGGCCTGATTACCAACAGAGGCCTTACGTAAGATCTGTACAAGGGCATGATTACCAACAGAGGCCTTTACGTAAGATCTGTACAAGGGCATGATTACCAACAGAGGCCTGATCTGTAGAAGGGCATGATTACCAACAGAGGCCTTAAGTAAGATCTGTACAAGGGCCTGATTACCAACAGAGGCCTTACGTAAGATCTGTAGAAGGGCATGATTACCAACAGAGGCCCTACGTAAGATCTATAGAAGGGCCTGATTACTTCTGCTTGTCTGCTTTTAACGCTCCTATTTATTGTCCATAGGATTTTTTTAGCTTTGGTGACCTACTGTAGGTGTTATTATGCATGTTGACAGTTAATTTGTTTGAAATAAGCACCCCAAGATCTTGTTCTTGGTTAGTTTTTTTAATGACATATTCCCTTTTTTGTAATCACATTTTTTTATTGTTAACCCCAAAGTGCATGATACTACACTTGCCCTTATTAAAGGTCATACCTGCAGAATCTGCCAAATGCAGTGTTATTTAATGCTTCTTGTAGACCGATATGATCAGTATCATTGCATGCAATACTTGCTATTTTAGTATTGTCTGCGTATTTACTAATCCACACAGATTGATTGTTGTCAAAACTGGAAATAGATAATTGAAATAGTAAAGGGCCCAAACCGGAGCCCTGAGGAACCCCATTGTTAACCGGAGTACTGAGAGAGTGAAAACCATTAATTCTTACAACTTGTGTTCTGTTATTGAGCCATCCCTGTATTCAACCTATTAGTCTATAATCTATTTCATGTGCTATCAAAATTTGTATTATTTGTTTGTGTGGTACCTTATCAAAAGCCCTTGACATGTCCAAAGATATGCAATCGACAGATTTACCTTGATCTAAAGCTGCGGCCATTTTTTCATAAAAACACAACTGATTGGTAATACACGATCTTCCAGGCATAAAGCCATGTTGCATGGCATCTATAAGCTTCCTATCTCTGATATGTGCTTTTTTTGCTGCGCCAGCTGTCGGTTATCTGCCCTAGTCACAGCGTTCCTCGAGCTTCCACCTTCCCATATTGTCCATGCTCTCCCGGTTACCCCTGGCTTACCCCCCAGAGGGTGGGGCGCGGCACTGTACAGGCCACCAGTGCCACGATACTGGGACTAGTTGGGAGAACCGGCTGGAAGGCTAATCGAAGCCCGGGGGCAGGGCTTCACTGAGATGGCCAGCTGCAGAGTTTTTCCCCTGTAAGCTGGGGCGGGATGTCAATGACAGCTTGCGCCTGTTCCACCTTAGAATTACAGAGGCTGCAGGGCTTATGAACCCAGCCTCCACCATGTGTCGCCTCCCTGCCCGATCACAGACTAACCCCCTCCCAATAAGTAGAGCAGTTTTAGAGACTCTTGATCCTTCTCCCCCCGGCTGGCCCTCCGAAAACCCAGATCCATTCCCGAACTCGGGTCACCGGTGTTGCAAGCGGAAAACAACCACTGTGCCTGTGGGCCGGTGAACAGATTCTAGAATCTTACCTGGGACAGATGTAAGACTAATAGGTCTGTAATTGCTACAGTCAGTTCTATTCCCTTTCTTATGTTTGGGTATTATCACTGCCTTCAACCAATCAGTCAGTGTATCTCTATCTGCTATAGATTTCTAACATATGTAATGGAGTGCTGTGTGGGTGGATGCAGGGCCGGTTTTAGGACTTTGGGGGCCTCCAGCAAACTCTATGACAGGGGCCCCACAGACAGGGTTGGGCCCCTCTCCCCTGTAATCCTTCTACATACTCTATGACGGGAGCCCCACAGACAGGGTCGGGCTCCCCTCCCCTGTAATCCTTCTACATAGAAGAACATTATTAATGCTGCATTGTAAATACATCAAAACATCATTTACATTAGAGTAACTCTTGAAGTAACTTCCTTAACTGCTCTGCCAGGCCCCAGAGCTGCTTCAGCTGCTGCACAATTTATCATAGTCTCAGACACACTGACCTGAAGAACACTATATAAACTCCCCAAAAATCCTTAACTACTTCTCCTGCTGCTTCAGGCTCCAGCAACTGCATATAAAAACAGATTGTATATTAAAATAAAAATTGCTTACTAGCGGCTGCAATCCTCAGATTCTCTCCGGCACTCTGGAACTGATCCTCTTCTGTGATTTCAAGAGTGCTGGAGGGTCCATTTTTATGACGCCGCTATGGACCTAAGGGGGAACAGAAATGTTCAGGTCCCAGTAGGAGGAGGTGTGATAAAAGGAACGGACGGAGTGGGGCCTTGTGATTGGTTCCAACCACACCTCCTGACTTCACTTCCCAAATTTTTGCCGAAAAACCATTCATCCGGTTCTACCGTCCCTGACTCTCTGCTCGGTTCATCACAACAAAAAAAGGAATTATAGCCCCTCTCCCCCTTTTCAAAACTCAGAAATCTTGGGGCTGCCCGTGACTAGGAGTCGTGACATGTGTGGCTAGTGGTGGTGTCTGTCACAGAATCGCCTCATGGACGAAAATGGTTTGAAACCATCAAGGTAAGAGAGATTTATACATTTACTTGGGGGAAGAAGGTGAACCTTGTCAGGCAGCCCCTCCAACTTCGGACTCCAGCGCCCAGTTATCATCTGCTATCACAGTCCCCCAGTCTACAGCCCCATTCCCACCGACCGGCCACCAGTTCCTCTGACTGTCGGGGCCCACTGCCAGACCCGCCACCACCCGCTACATTTGGGGGCCTCACGCGGCCGCGGGGATCGCGGGTGCCTAACGTCGGCCCTGGGTGGATGTTTGTGTTTGTCTGTGTCTGTAGGTTAGTTTTTATGGATTTACATGTTTTTCTGCTTGGAGTAACTTCGCCATTCTTACACTCAACGCTGCGAATGTCTCCTGACTGAATTTCTGCAAAATATCTTCACCAGGTATCAGCATTTTCATTTTAAATCAACTTTTGGAAGCCACCCCAAGGAAAAATAACTCTAGCAACTAAGTCTGACAAACTCGGTGATGCTGGGCCCTGCGATTGAATCAACATTTCGTCTGACCTGCTCCAAAAGGAATTTTACTTGGGCTATTCAGCAACCATTTTAAGAACAAAGGAAACATACAGACAAAAGGATTTCACATCCTGCATATGCCCAGGGCGCAGTTTATCACCTTTCAGGAATTTTAACACATTCTGTGACCCTGGTTTCAGCAGTTCATCGTTTCCACTGGATGAAATTTACTACCAGGTAACAGCATTTTCATTTTAAATCAACTTTAAATGTACTTGTCTCTAAAGGGCTGCTCTACAACAACTTGAAAACAAAGGAAACAGACAGACAAAGGTTTTCACATCCTGTATATGCCCAGGCCAAAGTTCATCACATTGAAGGAATTTAACACTTTCTGTGACTCTGGTCCTCTTCAGTTCATCATTTCCACTGGATCTATCTTTTATTTCATTTGCTGCTTTCTCCTTGGAGGATCCCTGGCCGGGCGTTCCGTTGCCATACAAGCCCTCCAAGCTCCCTCTTAACTGTGCCTCTGCCAGCAGCCAGTGGCACCTCCAAAACCGGAGACCACAAAGCCTGCAAGCAACCACAGCCCTCCAAGCCTTTTTAGGGGGCGACTGGCACCTTCAAAGCCACCACCCACGCCACCCTCTCCAGCCAGCAACAATGACAGGTACGGTAACTTTTGACCAGCCGGAAAGCAGTGCTTTACTTCTGCAACCTGATTGGTTGGTCTCCTGACTGTGTGTCCTATTGGCCAATTTCTTTGAAATGCCGCGTGCTCTACAGTACTAACTTCTCTCATTCAAAATTCTACTGCTTAATTCTGAAAATCTTAATATTAGCAAAATAAGATTGTTCTATAACTGTTTTAAAGCATTAGAGCATTAATTGCCATTTAGTTTTCAGTGTGTGTATATAAGCAGGGCCACCTCAGCACTCTCAAAATGTCATTACTACAGCTTTTGTTAAATAATTTATTCTGTTATTGACTGTTAAGCAGTATCCTGAAACTATTAAATTTACGCCGACCCCGCCATGCAGAGCACAGGAGGGGCTGGCAGGAACGTTGGAATTAAATATTCGTCAGCATCGTAGTTTTAATATTACGTTTTGGAAGTCGACAAATTACACAAATCATGGTGAAGTTTAACTTTTAGGTTAGGTCATTTACGTGATCAGGGTATTCAGATAGCAACATAGTTTCTTCTGTGAAACTGGCCACTTCAGATATGGAGCTGCACCCCAGTCTCCCCCTAATGAACCCTCCTCTCACCTCTAAAACTTCACCACTTATACTCCTGTCTCTCCTGTTATGTCTAAACTGGCTAACAACTTGTACATCTCTTGCTACTTATCCCTGCGCTAACAATGATAGTGACTTCAGGTTTTCTAACATCCTGCTGTACTATTACTCAAATTCTACCCCTGCTCACTCTATCCTCATCAAAAAGGGCTGTATCTATCTGTCTATCCACTCCTATCTCTTGAACTATTGTAGACCCAAACGCCAGCTAGGCACTCTCTCTGCCAACCTACTTTCTCACCTTGCCCGGCGGCTCCTTATGCTTGCCGGAGATATTGAACCCAATCCGGGCCCTATGGTTTGCGCTTCACCCCCTGCAACGGCTGCAACAAAAAGGGTCGTTGTAGCCTCACATGAATATCCGAGTCTCACGAGTCACCTGGCTGAGCTCAAGCCTGGGCTAAACTGATTAACCCTGACATTTTATGCCTATCAGAGACTGCGGAAGCCTTGGGTGCCTGATGCCACTTGTCTTGTGCCTGGTTATAGCATTCTAAGGAAAGACCATGATGGGTCAAGGGGGGCTATATTATGTACAAAAAATCATCTATCCCTGAACATCCACCCTGCACTGATTCCCTAACACCTTGTAAAACTCTGCACGCTACCCTGGCACTGGGTTCAAAACTGCTGCACATCATTTGTGTCTACAATCCACCTACAAGCGGGATGAGTGGTCTCCAGAATTTGCTACAATATGTCTCCCAGAATGTAAAATCAAATGAGGCTCTACTCCTTGGGGACCTGAACCTTAACCGGCTGGGTCCACAGCACAGCATCCTTGAATCTCTAATACAGAAGCACAATCTACACCAAACTATCACAGGCTTTACCAGAACTACTACTCAGCACTCAGGGTCCCTACTTGATTGGATCCTCACCACCAGACCTGATCATGTACTAGATGCCACAGTGCTTGCTGACTCAATCACTGATCATTCCCACACTTTGTCGATGGCATCCTGTCCACCTCCTCCTCCTCCACCACGCCTGATTAGGTTTTCAAACTATGCTGCCCTGGACAAACAAGCCTTCCTATTTGACCTCTCTTGTGTTGACTGGTCTAACATTTATACCGCAACCAATGTTGATACTGTCCTCAATTTATTTCTGACTGAATTTGGCAACATCCAAAAGAAGCACCTCCCTACAGTCAAAAGGAGGTAAGGGCCAGCATTCGAGGTGGCTGAAAGACCTGCTTCAAAAGTTAAAAGTTAGAGACAATCAATGGAAAAGTACAAACAAACTGGACTGCAGTCAGATCTCATTCTGTATAAACAATACAGAAATGACTGTAAAAGATGCATCAGGCAGGCCAAGTAAAATACTGCCAAAACCTGCTGATTAATTCTTCCAATGACCCTCGCAAGTTTTGGGGTCACATTAAGTCCTTCTTGGTTCTGCTAAAGATGTCACCCCTCAGATATGGTCCATGGTGTACACTGTAATGATTCTACTACCATTGCAAATGCTTTTAACCAACAATTTTCTGACTTATCTGCCTACACAGCTTCCCTCCCATCACAATCCTCGCTTCACAGTTTAACCCCACAGCATCTGAAGGACCCCAAACTTAACCAACCCTTCTATTTCAGGGAAGTGTCTAGGCATCAGGTCCTAAAGCTGCTCAGGTCACTCTCTGAAAACACCAGTACTGGCTCAGGTGGCCTAGAACCAAGACTACTAAAAATGGCTTCTTACTACATCTCTGGCCCCTGGCACACATCTTCACCCTATCACTTCAATGGCATTGTCCCTGAAGTCTGGAAGGCAGCCAGAGTCACTCCTGTATTTAAGAAAGGCAGTAAAATGACATATCAAATTACCGCCTATTGCTATTTTGTCTGTTCTGAATAAAATCCTGGAAAAAGTAGTATCCATGCAAATCACTGAATACCTTGAGAAATTAAATTTACTAAGCTCAGCACAACATGGTTTTAGAAAGCATCACAGCACCATGACAGCACTTGCAAAATTCACTTCAGATATTGTTACCAATATGGATAGAGGAAAGTTAACAGGGGCAATCTTCATTGACTTAACCAAAGCTTTCGATCTGGTTGACCATTCTCTGCTACTATCTGCCCTCAATACCTTGGGCTTCTCTCCCTCCGTCACTACCTGGTTCAAAAGCTACCTCTCCAACAGAACACAAGCTGTTAAGTTTAATTCATCCATGTCAGACAGTGCTGTTATCAACATTGGGGTCCCTCAGGGGTCTATACTTGGCCTCTTCTATTCTCATTATTATTCAATAAACTTCCTGAGCTGGTCATCACAGGTCACTCACTTCTTTATGCGGATGACCTGGTAATTTATTATCACTCTGATAAGGTCCTGGATTTAAATGCTGCCCTCACTGCAGATTTTCGTGCTGTACAACACTGGTTGAACTCTCAACGCCTGGTTTTAAATACAAATAAAACAAAAGTTATGATGTTTGGCTCAATCACAAGCTTAGATCCTGTCCTCTGACCATCTCTGTCTCTGATATCGATGGGGACCCTATAGAAACTGTCACTTCTTTCGTTACCTTGGCATCCACCTGGATCAAACCTTGGACCTGAAAGCACATATACAGGAAACCTGCAAGTCAATTAACTGCAAATTGGGGCTGCCTATAGAAGCAAATACCTGCTCACCCCTGCTGCTAAATTGGCATATAGCCAGAGGCATTCTATTGCCAACCCTTACATATGGGTGTCCCATCCTGTCCTGGCCACCAAATCTTCACTGCAACTATGGGATACTACCTTCAATAATGTGTGCAGGTATGCAACCAAAGCACCCTCGGCTGCAGCATCATTGTCTCTTATATCAGGACCTTGGTTGGCTCTCTCCTTCCTCTACCAGGCAGTACTACTTGTACAATTTAGTTGATTCCATCCTAAGGACGTCCAAGCCTCATATCCTGTCTGATCTCCTCAGGCCGCCATTCCACAAGGAATCTTAGATCGGCTGATCAGACCTTACTATCCATCCTTTTGTCGGACTAAAAGGGCATGGGCTCCTTCCATCATGCTGCCCCCACCTATGGAACCTACTACCTCAGGATCTAAGAGATGTCTCCACTCATTATGACTTTTTAAGAGCAAACTCAGGACTTTCCTCACTACTATGGACAAATGTGTTTGTTGACCCTACCTGATCCGCTGCATTTGTACTGTTTCCTCATTGCTAGCACTTTGCCTGTCCAAATGGGTGTTCTATACTGTGCCTTGTAATTAATGTTTTATTTTGTGCCTTGTAATTAATGTTGCCTTAACCTGTTTCTTTATAAGCCTAATGTTAGCTGTTGACAATTGTAAGTCGCTATTCTACTCCATGACATTCTTATCTTCACTTCACAGCCTCCTCACTTAACCCCACTGCTGCTCTCTTCCCCTTCTTCTGTTATATCCTCTTCCCCCTTTTGCCACTCCCCACCAAACTCACCTTTACCTGTTCCTACCTCATCCATGCCCTCCTTAGTCCCCACCCTCCTGGCTGTGCTAGTCCCCTCTCCACCTACTACCGCCTCACTCCCACCATCTCGACCCCCTTCCCTGCCCTGCCGCTCTTGGTTCCACTGGCTCGGCTTGACTTTGGCACTTTGCCGCTATTGCCGTAACTCCTCCGCCTCTATCCCCCTCTCACCGCATCCTCACTCTCCGCCTGCCGCCTCATCGGTTCCACCAGACTGGCTGTATTTTCCTACCTCCTACCGCTGTTGCCATCTACTGCCGCCCCCCTACCACCTCTCTCTTCACCTGCCGTCTTTCGGCTCCATAGGCCCCGGCCGCGGGTTGGTACTCACCCGCTGATTCCGTATCTGATGCACCTCCTTTCCACTTAATCTCCTCCCAATCCTTTGCCAGTTTTCCTTCCTTGTGTCTTTTCTACTGATGCCTATCCTCTCTTATTTTCTGCCTTCTACTATTCACATTTTGAGTATGTTCCATGATCAAGTGCTAAGTATATTTTTGTTTACTAATGTATGTTACATTGCCATATGTATTTCTCTCTGCATTTTTGTACTCGTTGTCTTAATAATCTGGCTGTACTCTTTGTGTATTGTAATGGTACCTCCCGGGTCGTGCCTGAAAACAGTCACTTGCTGACTAGCGCACTTACCTGGTTAACAAAAACTAAATAAATAAATAAAATAAATAAACACGATAACCAAGGGAGTGACAACATGTGGATACAGTAGTTTTAATAAAGCAGCTGATATATTGTCAGGTCCTGCACAGTGTGAATTTTTTAAATGTCTTATCTTGTTATTGATCAGTTCAGAAGTTATGTCCATATCAAGTAACTTGCCCTGAGGGATTGGGTCAGTGAATAAAGTTTTTGGTGAAAAGACGGTGCTGAAGTATGAGTTAAATAAACTGGCCATCTGTTTTGGTTCCTCACTTTGAATATTATTGTGCTTGACTGTGTGAATCCCTTGGTTATTATGTTGTAATGAATTTATATAATTAAAAATGTTTTTTAAGTTATCTTTTCTAGCATTGTTTACTAAATTTAGTTCCTTCCTATGCTTTCTTTTATGTATTAGTTTTTTTTACATTGCTTTTGTATTAGTTTATAGTGACGCCAGTTTTCCTCCGAGTTATCATTTCTGTATATGTTATATAGTTTCCTCTTCTTCAATAATTTTTTTATTTTTGAATTGAGCAACTTAGGTTTAATTTCCTTATTGTCGTATTTTCTGACCTGTTTGAATTATTTATTGCAAATTTGGAAGATTTTGGATTTTATTATATCCCACATTTGTGTGGCTGTTTTATTTAACAGTTTACTGTCCCAATCAACATCAGATAAGACCTTATCAATAAATTCCTTTTTGGCTGACCTAAAATTATATGTAACTGTACATCCAGTAATAAAGGTCTTAATGTCCCGGATGGTAACATGGACACTATCATGATCACTGTTTCCCAGTGGCTCTTTAGTTACACAATTAGTCACATCAATGTCACCTGATGCGAGAACAATATCAAGGAGATTTTTATCTCTAGTTGGTTGTCCTACATGTTGTGTAAATCCCAACTCTTTAGATAATCTGAGAGACCTAATGCTTAGGCGATTGGTAGCCTGCTCACTTCTCCATTGTATATCATTATAATTAAGGTCTCCTAGAAAAATTACTCGGCTTAACTTACATGCTAATTCTAGTTCTTTATTAATTAACTCAGATAATTTGAGTTTTGTACCAGGTGATTTGTAACATAAATCAATGATGATATCTGGTTTGTTACAAGTATCAATTTTGATCCATAATGACTCTGTTTTGTTGTTCATTTTAATCTTGTCCGAAATGTCACATGATTTAATATTGTTAGATATGTAAGCCGCTATTCCTTCCTTTTCTGTTAATCCTATCAAAATGGTATAATTGATACCCATTAATAATTTTGCCCCAACTATCATTGCTACACCACCATGTTTTGGTGATGAAAGCCATATCAATGTTATTGCCACTCAAGACAGTTTTTAACTAGTCTAATTTCCCTTGGAGGCTCCTTGCATTAGATAGATTGCAGTTTATACTTGTTTCAGTATCAGCATCCTGCTTTTTTCTCACTCTAGTGCTGTGTTCCCAAAAAATAGATGTAGGATGTAGCAGATGATTAGTACCATTTATTTTTAAGTGGAAGTCAGGCTTGGCCCCCACTTCAAGTTTACAGTGTTTTTAATTAAATTAGCCAGTTTTTTTGTTCCCTTATGGTTTAAGTGTAGCCCATCATGCCTGTATAATTCTTTTTGATATACAAAGAAGTTTCAAGAGCCAATAAAGATAAAGTCTTTCTCCTTACATTTGTTTTTCAATCTAGAGTTTATACTTTGAATAGTATGTTTTTTTCTTTGTGACATTTCAGTAGAGGAAGAATACCAGAGATTATGGGTTTTTGTTGATGCGTTTTAATCAATTCTGACAAGCTCATTATTTCATCATCAATATCTTTCTCATGATCATGACCAATGTTGTTAGTTCCCACATGAATGACTACTGACTGTGAATTTTGTTCTTTATCTATCACATTTGGTAAAATACGCTTTACATCAGACGTCCTGGCCCCTGGTAAACAGCAGACTTCCCTATTGGCTTTATCCCCTTCACATATAATACTATCTGTTATTTTTATAATGGAATCCCCAATGACCAATAACTTATGTGTAGTATTTTCTGTTAGTGGGGCATATCTATTAGAGGTTGGCAGTTTGAAGTTTCCTAAAGCCCTCCTACCCTTTTCATGTGGCATTCTGTCCACGGCTGCCCAATCATGATCCTCTGGATCAGTACATGGAGTAGAGCCAGAGGATCCTTTCCCCTGCCCAGTCCCATATTCCCCAGTTTATTTAATAGCCTTCTATGTGGCACAGTGTCAAAGGCCTTGATGAAATCAAAATAGACTATGTCCACTGCCATCCTCTGATCCACCTCCCTTGTTACCCAGTCAAAAAATTCAATGAGACCGGTCTGGCATGACCTCCCCCTGGTGAAACCATGCTGCCTTGGGTCCTGTAGTCCATTGGCAAGCAACTATTTCACCAATCTTTCCTTCAGTAGTGCTTCCATGATCTTACCCACTACCAAGGTCGTCTGTCTGGTCTATAATTCCCTGCTTTCTCTTTGTTCCTGCTTTTGTATAAGAGGACTGCATCTGCTGTCTTCCAGTCTTTGGCTACCTCCCCTGTTTCCAGTGATTGGCTAAACAGGATTGCCAGAGATTCAGCCACCACCTCTCTCAGTTCCTTTAGGACCCTGGGGTGCACCCCATCTGGCCCCATTGCTTTATCAACTCTTATTCCTTCGAGTTCCTTTAGGACCCTTTCCCATGTGATGGGACTTGTGTATTTCTGCACCATTCCCACCCCTTGTACTCCCATCAGGCCCATTATCCTTGTCTTCCTCAGTATAGTATAGACTGAGCAGAAGTATCTGTTCAGTATGTCACCCTTGCTGTTGTCATCCCCCACATGGCCCCCGTCCTCCCCCTTCAGTCTCACTATTTCTCCCTTTGCCCTTCTTTGTTCACTTATGTATCTGTAAAAGGTTTTGTCCCCTCTACCCACTGATTTTGCTGATAGAAGGCTGATAAAAAAGCTGCAGAACATGGGAGTGGGTAGGATGGTGGTAATGTGGGTAGGAAATTGGCTGGGTAACAGGACACAGAGGGTGGTGGTAAATGGCAGTCACTCCTCAGAGAGTAAAGTGACCAGACGGGTACCACAGGGATCAGTGCTGGGTCCAGTCATCTTCAATATCTTCATCAGTGACATTGTAGAGGGCCTGGAAGGGAAACTTTGCCTGTTTGCTGATGACATAAAGCTCTGTAACAGGGTGAACACACTGGAGGGTGTGGATAGAATGAGGAGAGATCTGCAGAAGCTGGAGGACTGGTCAAGGGATTGGCAGTTGAAGTTCAATGGAAAAAGGTGTAAGATAATGCACATGGGGCACAAAAACCCAGGAACACCATATCAGCTGGGTGGGGGGGGGAGGATATAGGATGATCCAAGCAGGAAAGGGACCTAAGGGTTATCATCTCTGATGACCTCAAGGTAGGAAGTCAGTGTGACAAGGCAGCAGGAAAAGCAAACCAATCAATCATTCAATCAAAATCTTTATTTATTCAGGTGAGCATCATTGAGCATAGCTCATTTACAAGATGGACCTGATTGGTCATAACAATATAAAGGTACAAATTTACACAAATACAAGATACAGATTGAATACAAAAACAAAGACTTTATAAATGAACAGGTGCAAAAAATATTCACATATATACAAGGCAGTGAGCCAATGAATCTGGGTTATAATAAAAGAAGAAAAAAACAAACAGGACTGAAAGATTAAAGCGAGGGTGATGGGATTTTGGGGAAAAGTCTGGTAGGAAATTGGTGGGAGAAAGCTAGAAAACAAATTAAGGAAAGTGCAAAAAGGGGTAGGGAAAAGGGGTATGAAAGGACTAGGCCTTATGGAAGCAGTTGCATGGCTCTGGAAGAGACTAGTGTACAGCTTTTGAAGGATGCTATTGGAATGAAGGTATTCAACTTCAGGGTCTTTTGCAGAGAGTTCCAGATAAGTGCTAGAGAGTAGCTGATTGCAGCCCTCCCCATACCGGGACAGGTAATCGGTATCTTCAGCGTGATGAGTCTATTATTCCTTAGGGCATATGGCCTGGATAAAACCTGAGTAAAACAATCTGAGATGTAGGATGGTAGTTTATTTGTCAGAGCTTTGTAGATCCATAAAGCAGCATTTTGTTTCTTCTATGATGTAGGGATGTCCAACCGACTGCATTATAGAGAGAGCAATGGTGGTGCTGGAAGGAAGGTCTGTAATGAATCTAAGAGCTCTATGATACAAGGTATCCAATTTATTTAAGTGGGAAAGGGAGCAGCGACCATATAGGAAATCAGCATAATCAATGAGGGATAGGAACGATGCCAGGATTAATCTTTGTTTAGAATCTCTGGTTAGATAATGTTTTATCCTGTAGAATAGGCCAAGTCTCTGTCTGAGTTTTTTCAGGAGCTCTTCAATGTGGCTAGTGTAGTCAAGTCTGTTGTCAATCCAAACCCCAAGATATTTAAATTTATCCACATATTCCAGACTTTCACCAAGGATGGTAGATAATTGGGAAGGGTGTTTGGTGAGAGAGTGGAAGAGAAGGTCTTGGTGGAGAAGAACATAGCTTGTTTTCTTGGCATTTAATAGAGCTTCTTTTCTAGTAATTTGTGCTGCAGCAGAGAACTCAGATTGTAAAAGTTCACAGGCCTTTGTTGGTGTAGGATTACTGACATATAGGACAGTATCATCTGCAAAAGGTGAATATTAGATTTGGTGAGATTGGAGTCAATGTTATTGATGTAAATGGCAAAGAGGATAGGGCCCAAGATGGAACCTTGTGGTACACCTCTTAGGAGTGGTTTTGAGGTAGATAGGTCACCTTCATTTTTTACCTGCTGTATTCTACCGGAGAGGTAGCATCTGAACCAATTAAGAGAGATAGAGTCGAGGCCTAAGGAATGCAGAGAGGAGATTAGTACAGGATGCTGGGATGCATAGGTAGGGTATCACCATAGGAAAAAGGAAGTAATAATTCCCATTATATAGGACATTGGTGAGGCTGCACCTCGAGTACAGTGTACAGTTCTGGAGGACTTAGCTGTGTAAGGACATAGATAGGGTGGAGGCAGTTCAGAGGAGGGCAACCAAGATGGTGCAGGGATTACATCACAAACCATACAAGGATAGACTGAAGGACTTAAATATGTACTCCCTGGAGGAGAGGAGAGGAGAGGAGAGAAGGGAGACGGGGGATATGATTGAGACATTTAAGTACCTCACAGGGAAAAATAAGGTGCAGGAAAATACAATGTTTCAAAGAAAAAGATGCTCCAGGACAAGGGGACATAGGATGAAACTGGAGGAGGAGGTTCAGAGAAAATGTGAGGAAGAACTTCTTCACAGAGAGGGTGGTGGACAAATGGAACAGCCTACCAGAAGAGGTGGTGGGGGAAGAAATGATTACAGAATTTAAGAATGCATGGGATAGACATAAGTGGATCCTGGTAGTCGGGGTGGGGGGAGTAACAACCTAGTTCCTGGGAAGCTTGAAGAAGCACAGTACTAGCATTCATGGGCAGACTAGGTGGGCCGAAGGCCCATATTTGCTGACAGCATCTATGTATCTATGTATGTAAGTATCTATGAGTGGTACTGACAACCACCAAGCAGGAAAGAGACCTGGTGGTAATCATATTGGATGACCTAAAGGTGGCCAGGCAGTGTGACAAGGCAGTTGGGAGACACT
The DNA here is from genome assembly GCA_016271365.2 of Neoceratodus forsteri. Taxonomy (NCBI): domain Eukaryota; kingdom Metazoa; phylum Chordata; order Ceratodontiformes; family Ceratodontidae; genus Neoceratodus; species Neoceratodus forsteri. Next base: position 152,875,917 of record CM028134.1, read on the forward strand.
AGTGGGATGCTGGGTTGCACGGGGGGGGGGTATCACCAGCAGAAAGAAGGAGGTGGTGTTACTTCTGTAAAGATATCTGGTAAGACCCCACCTAGAGTAATGTGTGCAGTTCTGGAGACCACATCTTCAGAAGGACACAGACAGAGTGGAGGCTGTCAAGAGGAAGGCAACTAAAATGGTGCCGGGTCTACATCAAAAGCCCTACGAGGAAAGACTGAAGGACCTCAATATATACACCCTGGAAGAGAAGAGGGAGAAAGGGGATATGCTAGAGACCTTAAAATACCCCACAGGGGTAAGTAAGGTACAGGAGGGAAGTATTTTTCAGAAGAAAAGGTGCTCAAGAACAAGGAGACATGCTATGAAGCTGAAGGGGATAGATTTAGGAGAGATGTAAGGAAGTACTTCTTCACAGAAAGAGTGGTAGATTCCTGGAACAATCATCCAGTGGAGGTGGTGGGGGCAAAGACGGGGTGGGGAGGGAGAAAGAGTGGTAGATCAAGTATGGTCTGTGGTAACAATGTAGGTAGGGAAAATGGGTAGACTTAGTGGGCTAGGCAGTCCTTATCTGCCATCGAATTCTATGTTTCTATGTTTAATAGCATTACCCCTCTTACACCTCTGCTGCTCTTACTGCTATCAGTCCCTTTAATCTGTCCAACCCTGACGTGAATCCTTAAACAGTTTCTGCCTTGACCACTGTGACTTTTATCACTCTCTCTCCTTCCCTTCACTTGCAAACCGGCATATCTCTCACTGCGCCAAATTCATCTCTAAATTCTGGCTAGGTTCTTTACCTCCATATCTTACCCCCTCCCTCTCAACCCCCTCATCCCCCAGCTCACTCTTCAAGGTCCTCTGACTCACGGACCCTTGTTGTCCCTCGTTGCTACACGCAGGCAGGTCAGTCGGCCTTCAAACACCACTTCCCCAAAGTCTGGAATGCTCTCCCTTCCCAAATTCGCCACTCATCATTAGGGATGTAGGTTTGTCATGGATGAGGTTTTAATGACTCATTGTTTGTTCATGAAATCATTAGTAAACAGTAGTAAATGTTGTGGCACTGTCATCATTGCTACATTCTGATGACACTAGTGAAAGTCATGGAAGGCCTGAATAAAGATCAAACGTCATGGAATCAATGACGTGTATGACTGCCATGACAAACTTACATCCCTACTCATCAACCCTCCATTCCCTCACCATCGCCTTTCTAAACTTTTCCTCCTCAAACTGTACCTGTTTCCCGCAATCCTAATGCTGTCCTATAGTTCTCTCTTGATCCTCTCTCTTTCAATATTTTAACTTATCAACTTCTGCACTTATGGTTTGTAAAACCCACACCTTTAATCTACCAATCATTGTTTATGCGCTTTTACTCTATGTATACTGCAATCATTGTAATTCTGTATTGCCTGTATGATTCAAATTGTTGTACCACACTTTTCTGTTCATTGCATTGCTTTAATTTGTACTTTGCATTTTGAGATTCCCTGTGCCCTTCCCCCCAGATCGCACTGGGAGACGAGCAAGTTGTCGTTCAGCGTGCCTTCCTGGAGAAACATTTCAGTAAATAAAATTTCACTTGGCAAGCTATTACACTTGTCCACTACCCTTCCAGTAGAGAAGCGCTTCCTCATATCTCTATTGAACATAACTAGGTCAGTTTATATCTATGTCCCCCAGTGTTGGTCCATTTTCTGTGCATGAATAATTGTTGGTAATCTACCCTGTTAATCCCACTGAGGTATCTAAAGGTTTCTATCACTTGGAATACATTATAGATTGGTTAACTGGGTAGATGAATGGCTCAAAAACCGCACACAGATAGTGTGTACAAGGGGATACTCCTCAAGTACAGGCACAGTTACTAGTGGGGTGCAACAGGGGTCCATGCTGGGACCTATGCTGTTTTCCATCTTCGTGTCTAATATGACAACCAACTTGAATAATATAGCCATTAAATTTGCAGATGATACTAAAATTGCAGCTAAGATTGGTTCAGAAAAAGATATAGCTAATTTAGTAGAAGATCTAAAGAGTTTAGATAAATGGGCAAAAAAAATGACATGAGTTACAATATAAACAAATGCATGATTATGCACTTGGGGGATACAAATACAAAAAAAACAGTTCTACTTAAACAGTATTCCCTTGATACCAATAACAGAAGAAAAAGACCTAGGAGTTATCATTAAATCTGCTCTCACTTTTAGTACCCACTGCAGCCATCTCAGAAATCAAGCAAATAGGTTGATAGGATGCATCTAAAGATCCTTTGTTAGCAGGAACAGAGAATGCATTCTACCACTATACAGAGCATATGTACGCCCTCACCTGGACTACTGTTCTTCTCTCTGGAGTCCCTACTTCAGAAGAGACATCAACGCTTTGGAGGGAGTTCATAGAAACATAGACTTTGATGGCAGATAAGGACCGATTGGCCCACCTAAGTCTGCCCATTTCCCTACCTAGAGGATAAGCTGCAGATCCTATTTAACCAACAGCCTATTTCTTCCTACCCTCCACAAAAATTGCCTTATGTCTGTCCCATGCATTCTTGAATTCTCCCACAGTTTTAGACCCACAACCTCCTTAGGAAGGCTGTTTCATGCATCCACCACCCTCTCTGTGAAAAAATACTTCCTCATTGCCCCTGAGCCGTCCCCTCTATCTTCAAATTGTGTCCCTTGTTCTTGCACGCCTCTTTTCTGAAAGATGCTACCTCTTGGACTTTGTTGATTCCACTGAGGTACTTAAACGTTTCTATCATGTCCCCCTCTCCCTCCTTTCCTCAAGGGTATACATATTAGCTCCTTTAGTCTCTCCTCGTATGGCTTCTCTTGCAGACCCTGCACCATTTTAGCTGCCCTCCTCTGAACTGCCTCCATCCTGTCTATGTCCTTGCAGAGATGGGGTCTCCAGAACTGGACGCAGTACTCCAGTTGGGGTCTCACCAACTGTCTGTACAGGGGATAACAACTTCCTGTTTTCTGCTGGTGATGCCTCTCCCTATACATCCCAGTATCCCCCCAGCCCTCCCTACCAGCTTCTCACATTGCTTGCCAACCTTAAGGTCATCTGATATGATTACCCCAGGTCACTTTCCATTTTTGTTGTTGTTACTACCCCCCATTGTGTAATCTTCCCCTGGGTTTTTGTTTCCCAGGTGCATTATTTTGCACTTCTTTGCATTGAATCCAAGCTGCCATACTTCTGACCATTCCTCCAACTTTGCCAAGTCCCTTCTCATCCTTTCCACGCCTCCTTGTGTATCAACCCTGTTGCAGATCTTTGTGTCATCTGCAAAGAGGCATACTTTTCCTTCCAGTCCCTCTGCAATGTCACTTATAAAGACATTAGAAAGGACTGGACCCAGTACTGAACCCTGTGGTACCCCTCTAGTAGCCCCTCTTTCTTCAGAGTGGACTCCATTTACAATTACCTTCTGTGTCCTGTTGTTCAGCCAATGTTTTACACAGGCTACCACCCTGGGACCCACTCCCAGTTAGGTTAATTTGACAACTAATCTTTTGTGTGGGACTGTGTCAAATGCTTTGCTAAAGTCTAGGTAGGCCATGTCCACAGCCCCTCCCTGGTCTACTACTTTGGTCACCCAGTCAAAGAAATCAATTAGATTCGTCTGACATGACCTTCCCGCTGTGAACCCATGTTGCCTTGGGTCCTGTGCCCCACTGGCCTCTAGGTACTCAACAATTCTTTCCTTCAGAAGTGATTCCATCACTTTCCCTACCACAGAGGTCAAACTGACAGGTCTGTAGTTTTCTGCCTCTGCCTTGGTCCCACTTTTGTGAAGGGGAATCACATCAGCCTTCTTCCAGTCCTCAGGTACCACACCATCCTCCCATGATTTGTTAAAAAGGGTAGTCAGTGGTGTCACTAGTTCTCTGCTTAATTCTTTTAGAATTCTGGGGTGAATTCCATCTGGCCCCATTGCTTTGTCCACCTTCAGTTTTAGGAGTTCTTTCAGAATCCTTTCTTCTGTGAAAGGACTAGGATCGACCCCCCTCTCCGGAGTGCTTCTGTTAATTGGATTAGGCACCTCCCCACTTCCTCTTTTGTGAATACTGAACAGAAGTATTCATTCAGTATCCCTGCTTTTTCACTGTCACTCTCTGCCCACCCACCATCCATTCTATGTAGCCTCACTATCCCTCTCTTTGTCTTTCTATGCTCCCTGATATACCTATGAAAGGTTTTATCCCCCTTCTTAACTGAGTTGGCTATCTTTTCCTCAGTTTATGCCTTTGCTATTCTGACTACCCTCCCTGCTTCCTTCTGCCTTAACTGGTACAGTTCTCCATCCTGCTCCTTCTGTGTTTCCTTATACTTCCTAAATGCTATCTTTTTCACCCTAACCTTCACCGCCACTTCTTTTGAGAACCACAGTGGCTTTTTCTTTCATTTTGATTTGTTTATTTGCTTCACACAAAGGCTTGTTGCCTCTGTGATGGCAGTTCTGATATTTCTCCATTGTTGCTCCACCCCTCCTTCTAGCCTGTTTGCTAGTGCTTTTCTAAGGCACTCTCCCATCTTGCCAAAGTCAGCCCTCCTGAAGTCCAGAGCCCCCACTTTTGTATGGCTTGACTCTGTAGCTGAGTTTATCATGAACCACACTGTTTGGGGGTCACTTGTTCCCAAATGGCTACCTACTTCTTGATCTGAGATCCTCTCACTGTTCCCATTTGAGAGTATGAGGTCTAAGATTGCTCCTTCATGAGTAGATTCCAAAACTAGCTGTCTGAGGCATGCCACCTGAAGGGCATCAAGAATGGCCCTGCTTTTGGATGTGGCTGCAGCAAAGGTGCTCCAGTTAACATCTGGCATATTAAGGTCCCCCATCAACAGTATCTCCCCTTTCTCTGCCATCCTAAGTATGCCTTCTATCATATAGTTCAGCACAGAATTACCAAACTAGTAGATAAAATGCAAAACAAAAGTTACGAGGAAAGATTAAGGGAATTAGGTCTATGCTCATTGGAGCAAAGAAGAACACGGGGTGATCTTCTATTGATGTTTAAAATTTCTAAAGATGCTGAGCTCATGGCACAACTTGGCTTGGTCTTTAACATTAGGGAATGTAACCTAAGAAGTCATAAATATCAGCTATCATTAACATGTCCAAGGACGGACATCAGACTTTTTTTTACACTCAGAGAATTATTCCCTTATGGAAAGCCCTACCTAAGTTTATTTTAGAAACAAATAACCCTAACACATTTAAAATGAATCTTGATAAATATCTGCTAAATCAAGCATAAATATTTCCAGCATTCTAGAGATGTAGTTATATGGGCTACGGCCTTCTGTACATCTATAACTCCTAGTATGAATCCTAGTATATCTCCCCTTTCGTTTCTGGCCTCAAGTGAGTACAAATTCAGCTTACTCAACCTTTTTTTTAATACTTATATTTTATTAACTAAATGCAAATTTATTTACAAATATTTATTTATTTATTTGTGTCTAGGATTACAAAATACCTTTGAGCCAAGGCTCTTTTACAAAGGTTCCACGTCAGGCTGGTTACAGGGTAACAGATACTAAAACATAAAACAGTTTACAGGTACATGGTTTTAGACAGTAACTATACTTGACATAATCAGATTGAGTGATGAGTTACTCAAGAAACAATAGGAGGAAGAGGGAAAGAAGGGGAGAGGGCTGAGAGTAGGGGAAGGCATAGGCGTAGAGGGGCAGTGTGAGGCAGCCGTGGGGCCTTATCAGGATAGACACAGGGTAAGTGCATTAGAAGTTGCATTGGACAGGTAAGTACAAGAAGAGAGGACAGAAACTGACACCTATAAAGTCAGAAGCAGCATAGGGGATATTGATGTTATGGGGTGCAAACACAGGTGTAGGTGCCAGTTAGGGAGTGGCGGAGCTTTTTTTTGAATGCTCCAAGCATTGCTGCGGATGAGGTGTGACTAGAGAGCTCGTTCAGCCAACTCGGAGCCCTGTACGCAAACAACTTTTGGCCTTGGGACGTGCGGCAGTGGGGGATTTGAAGGATTTGGGGCTTAGAGCTCCTGGTGTTGCGGTTGTTGATTTTGGGTTTAAGGAGGGTGCTGACTCCTGGTGGTGTCTTTCCCATCATGATTTTCTTAGCAGTGATGCAGGTTTGGTATTTGATGCAATTGTTCAGTTGAAGCCAGCCTGTTTTGGAGTAGAGGTCACAGGTGTGGGTGAGACAGTCAGAACCAGTAACGAGCCAGCAGGCTTGATTGAGGGAGGCCGAAAACACGCCTGAGAGAGGAGGTTGTGGCAGATCCATAGATAATGAGCCCATAGTCAATGATGCTGATGATGGAGCTCTGGACAGCGATGGACAGAGCTTCAGGAGTTAGATGTTTCCTATGTAGGAATAGTAGGCCCATCCTGGTGTTGGCTACTTTTGCCACATTATTGATGTGTGGGACATAGGAGAGTTTACAGTCGAGTGTGAGGTCAAGATATTTGAAGGTATGAACTTGTTCGAGGGTGATTCCTTGCTTGGTTTTAATAGAGAACTGATATTGTTTGTATTTGTTTTGGGAGCTGCAGACGATCATGGTCTTTGTTTTTTTCTGGTTAAGGATTAGTCTGTGTTTTGAAAACCAGTTTTCGACTGCAGAGAAGGCCTGTTGGAGGTTTCCTTGTAGATGTACCGGATCATGGTGGGATGCCAGGATGACAACATCATCTGCGTAGAGTAGGATCTAGAGTAGGATCTAGAGTAGAAGACTTGGTTTGCTGGCCAAGGCACCTAGCTTCACCTGAGCTCTTTCCTTCTAAGACTGCTTGAAAGGCAGAGTAGAGAAACTTACCAGAGCAAGGGAGAAGGATTAAGACTTAGTTTGGCTAAGCAGATTTACTGTGTGGTGGTGTTTTTATTTTTTACTCACAGGGATTGCTACTGTTTGTTGCTAACATTTCATTGCTTTATTTTTCTCTGATTCAAATTGTTGTTGCTGGTATACCTTCTTCTGCATTATTACAAGGTGTGCCTATAGGTAAAGCTAACAGATTACTGCTGTAATCTTCTGATTCAAATTGTCTTTGCAAGGTATATCTTCTGTTACTGCTTTATTTTTCTCTGAGCAAAGTGTTTCTTACAGGGTATATCTTCTCTGAAATTACTGTAGTACAGGTGGAGCTTACATTTTGTGACTTTTATCATTGGGCTAAGCAAAATTACTGTTTGACACTGTGTTTTATTTTTTTCTTGTTTGTTGAAAAGGTTTGTTGTCTCAGAGGTGTTTCAGTCTCCTCTCATTGAAGGAGCTAATTGCTTTTCCTCCCACAGCTCTTCCAAAGGATTAGGTGTGTATGTGGGGTGGAGCTGGCAACTGTCAGTAATTTCCAACAGAAAGAAGGGTTAAAAAGTCAGGTTAGTTGATATCTTGGAGGTAGAAGACTTGGTTTGCTGGCCAAGGCACCTAGCTTCACCTGAGCTCTTTCCTTCTAAGACTGCTTGAAAAGCAGAGTAGAAACTTACCAGAGCAAGGGAGAAGGATTAAGACTTAGTTTGGCTAAGCAGATTTACTGTGTGGTGGTGTTTTATTTTTACTCACAGGGATTGCTACTGTTTGTTGTTAACATTTCATTGCTTTATTTTTCTCTGATTCAAATTGTTGTTGCTGGTATACATTCTTCTGCATTATTACAAGGTGTGCCTACATGTGTGCTAACAGATTACTGCTGTAATCTTCTGATTCAAATTGACTTTGCAAGGTATATCTTCTGTTACTGCTTTATTTTCTCTGGAGCAAAGTGTTTCTTACAGGGTATATCTCTCTGAAATTACTGTATTACAGGTGGAGCTTACATTTTGTGACTTTTATCATTGGACTAAGCAAAATTACTGTTTGACACTGTGTTTTATTTTTTCTTGTTTGTTGAAAAGGTTTGTTGTCTCAGAGGTGTTTCAGTCTCCTTCTCACATTGAAGGAGCTAATTGCTTTTCCTCCCACAGCTCTTCCAAAGGATTAGGTGTGTATTGGGGTGGAGCTGGCAAACTGTCAGTAATTTCCAACAGAAAGAAGGGTTAAAAAGTCAGGTTAGTTGATATCTTGAGGTAGAAGACTTGGTTTGCTGGCCTAAGGCACCTAGCTTCACCTGAGCTCTTTCCTTCTAAGACTGCTTGAAAGGCAGAGTAGGAAACTTACCAGAGCAAGGGAGAAGGATTAAGACTTAGTTTGGCTAACAGATTTACTGTGTGGTGGTGTTTTTATTTTTTACTCACAGGGATTGCTCCTGTTTGTTGTTAACATTTCATTGCTTTATTTTTCTCTGATTCAAATTGTTGTTGCTGGTATACCTTCTTCTGCATTATTACAAGGTGTGCCTACAGGTGTGTGCTAACAGATTACTGCTGTAATCTTCTGATTCAAATTGACTTTTGCAAGGTATATCTTCTGTTACTGCTTTATTTTCTCTGGAGCAAAGTGTTTTACAGGGTATATCTTCTCTGAAATTATTACAGGTGGTGCTTTACAGGTTTTACAGTTTTATCTAACATTAGGATAAGCTTTCAGGTTACTGCATTTGTTGTTGACTGATTGTTTGCCTCTTACCTCCTTGTTCTTTACGTCCGTGGTTCTTCTTTTTAGGCAGAAGGGCCCAGCCACCCACCCCATCCCCAACCACCCCACGCCACACTCCTTTATAGGGTACCACAGTTGTGACATTTCCTGTGACAGAGCAGGAAGGGCGGATCAGTGGGGCCTCCACAAGGTGATCTCATTTACAGGGCACTAGTAATTTAACTTGTTATAACAAGTTAAACAAAGCACAATTAAACCATTACTTGCATTTTTTCCTTCTAATTACTCTGATTAGGTTACAAACCCAGCAACTTATTTGTAATGGATTTCATTAACTGCAGGTACTGTGAACAATTTTCAGAAGGACAGTCTTACAGGATTTAGGACACTGTCCGACATGCTGGGCTCTTGAGATCTTAGGTCTCAGCTCCGGCAGCATGGGCAGAGATTGCACGCCTCAAATTTCATATTGAAGAGGAAATACATTATAAGAACCACCCGCCATTTCCCCAGCATCCAACAGAAAACTCGACCGCAGAGGGTAGTTGGTCCAGGAGGTTGGCAGGTGGTTAGGGAGGAGCAAATCAGGTGCCCCATCACTCTGCTCTCCAACACATTACCTCCAAAACCATATAAACACTACAAACAGGTATCTGCCTCTATCTCTGAAATCAAATAAAGAGGCAGAAGACACTGCAGAGCAGGACACTGCGGCACAGGAGCTGGCACAACAATACTCACCCAAATCAGGAACCAAAACTAAACAAGCACAAAGGAAATCCAAAAACTTCTGATCATAGGAGACTCCATGATTCGGGAGTTGATACCCATCTCCAGCCAGGGTGATGGTCAGATGTCTCCCAGGTACATCAGCATGGAGAGACACTGACCCATTGCTAAATTGTTCACAAAGCAGGAGAAAACATTGATGTCCTAGTACACATAGGGACTAATGATCTCGCCAGCCGGTCAGTTGTGGAGACCAAGGAACACCTAACTAGGCTGGGTGACAAACTATCATCTATTTCGTCCGGCATCTCCTTCTCTGAGATCCTGCCAGTCTGGGAGAAGGGAGCAGATGGACGGAAGGTCAGAGAAGGGGAATGAGGGAGCTAACACGTGGCTCAAGGACTGGTGCCAGAAAAAGGACACAGATTTGTAGGGAACTGGCAACAGTTCTGGGAGCAAAGTTCTTTAAATTTGATGGACTGCATCTGACTAAAGAGGAGTCAGTGCATTAGGGGCAGAATTTAGCGTCTTTGCAGAATATTTAAACTAGCAAATGGGGAGAGGGTTGCAGCACCCCATCGTCGAATAGGGAAGAACACCCCTCCCTCAGCTAGTGGTCAAACAGGAATTCAGCGTGTTTGTCGCTCATTTGCATCACCAGGTAAGAAAAAAGGTTTGTCTCCCCATACGATGCACAGGGGTAATGCCAAACTTCACCCAACAACTAACACACCAAAATCTGGCCAATGGAAAATCATGTGCACAATGCTCACAGCCTGGGAAATAAGATCCCAGACCTGCAGGCAGTCAATGTCAGAGGCTAAACTTGACATAGTAGCAATTAGTGAGACGTGGTTTACAGTAACCACACTTGGGAGACTTCAGTACCTGGCTATGTATTGTTCAGAAGAGACCGAGAGGCAAAAGGGGGAGGAGGCCCTGTATGTTAATGAAAATATCAAAGCTACAGAATTCAGAACACATAAGGAGCCAGAAGAACTGTGGGTCACCCTGAAACAGGAAATGGGACAGCCATAAGAACTGGGGTTGTCTACAGGCCCCAGACCAGAGGGAGAACATAGACACATTACTGTTAGAAGATATACAAAACATGACAGCTAAAGGGAGGTTCTGATAATGGAGACTTCAACATGCCAGATACAGATTGGTCAATACCAGCAGGAACATCGGCCAGAACTAGACACATAGTGGATTCCTGCAGGGAGGGCCTCAAACAACTGGTACAGCAACCCACAAGAGACAGGGCTATCCTAGATCTAGTACTGACTAACAAAGAAGGGATCACAGATCTCCAGGTAGAAGGTCACCTGGGGGCCAGTGACCATCACATGGTATGGTTCAATTGGCTACTACATCTAAATCATCCCATTCCAAGGCAAAAATATGGGACTTCAGAGGAGCTGACTTTGATAAGATGGCCAACAGAGTTAAGCTAGCCCTGGCAAAAGAAACACAGGTGAGGAGGTACAGGCAAAGTGGGCAAGCATTATGATACAATACTTGAAGCAACATCCCATTGTGTTAGACAGAAAAGGAAGTGTAAAAGAAGAAGGAAACCACTTTGGTTCTCAAATACAGTAGCAGAAAAGGTCAGAGCCAAAAGGCTGGCCTTCAGAAATATAAGGAACAACGAGGATGAAGATAGGAGGCATACCAAACTGCCTCAAGGGAAGCAGGTAAGGCAGTAAGGCAGGCAAAGTCCCAAACTGAGGAAACACTAGTACGTAACAGTAAAGGAAGGTGACAAGACTTCTATAGATACATTAGTGAAAGGAGAAAGTCCAGAGGGGTATTGCTGTTAATGGAGAAAAGGGAGCATGTGAGGAGGAGGACCCTGTAAAGGCATCTATCCTAAATAGATACTTTTGCTCAGTATTTACTGAAGAGAAGGTAGGGCAGGGCCCACAGCTCAGCATCATGGACACAGGGGAGGAGGTGAGCACTACTCCTCTCACAAAAGAAAGGGATCCCACAAGAGCTTGCTAAGCTCAGGGTGGATAAGGCAATGGGACCTGATGGCATACATCCCAGGGTACTTAAGGAGCTAAAGGAGGAACTAGCACGCATTAGCAGAATTGTTTAGTGAGTCTCTGAGCACAGGAGAGTCCCAGAAGACTGGAGAAGGGCTCATGTGATCCCACTCCACAAGAGTGGTAGCAGGGAGGAGGCGGGAACTACAGACCCGTCAGTTCCACCAGTAGGGGCAAGATTATGGAGGCGCCCTTAAGGAAAGGATAGTGCAACACCTGGAATCCATAGGGGCACAGGATCCAAGACAGCATGGGTTTACAAAGGAAGGTCCTGTCAAACTAATCTCATAGATTTCTTTGACTGGGTAACCAGAGTGGTGGACCAAGGGGAGCAGTTGATGTCGCCTACCTTGACTTCAGCAAAGCTTTTGACACTGTTCCACATAGAAGATTGATAAATAAGCTAGGTAGGCTCGGGGTGGGTCAGAAGTTGGTCAACTGGTGGCAAACTGGTTGACTGGCAGAAAACAGAGAGTGGTGGTAAATGGTATACAGTCAGAAGAGATGCAAGTCACAAGTGGGTACCTCAGGGATCAGTCCTGGGGCCAGTCCTATTCAACATCTTCATTAGTGACCTCGAGATGGACTAGAGGGTAAGGCTTGTCTGTTTGCAGATGACACCAAGATCTGCAACAGAGTAGATGATCCAGATGGGGTGGGCAGAATGAGAAGAGATCTGGATAAACTAGCAGAATGGTCAGAAGAGTGGCAACTGGGATTTAATGCAAGAAGTGCAAAATCATGCACATAGGGAAGAGAAACCCTGAAGCCACTTATAGGCTGGGAGGGAGTTGCTAGCAGTCACAAAGGAAGAAAGAGACTTGGGCATCATCATCACTGATGACCTAAAATCATCCAAGCAGACCTCTAAAGCAGTAGGTAAGGCTAGGGGTGTTAGGGTGTATTAGTAGGGTATCACAAGTCGTAAGAGGGAGGTAATAACCTCTGTACAAGACATTGGTTAGGCCCCATCTGGAGTACTCAGGCACAGTATTGGAGGCCACACCTTCACAAGGACATTAACAAATTGAGGCAGTCCAGAGAGGGCAACCAAAATGGTGCAGGGACTGCATCAGAAGACATATGGAGGACAGATTAACGGAGCTCAATATGTATACCCTTGAGCAAAGGAGGGAGAGAGGTGATATGATCGAGACATTTAAACACCTTAAGGGCATAAACAAGGTGAAAGAGTCTAACATGTTTAAATATAAGAAAAATAGCAGGACAAGAGGACACAGCATGAGATTAGAGGAGGCCGATTAGGGGAATGTGAGGAAATCTTTTTCACAGAAAGGTGGTAGATGCATGGAATGGTTTACCACAAGAAGTGGTGGCTATGAATACAGTGCAGGGCTTCAAACAGGCATGGGATAGGCATAAGGGAGCAATACAAATGACTACGAATAGATAGGTCACTGACAGAGCAAAGGCCGTTAGCACATTTATAAGGTAGAAAAAGAAATGGGCAGACTGGATGGGCCTTGCGGTCCTTATCTGCCATCAACTTCTATGTTTCTATGTTTCTATCTGTGCAGGGCAGGATTTTGGCAGTGTGTTCAGGAAAGGCTGAAAAGAAGGGGGCCCAAGATTGAGCCCTGTGGTACACCAGACCGAACTGGTCTTTGGTCTGAGAGTGTGCCAGCAATTCTCACTCTTTGGGAGCGGTTGTCTAAGTAGCTTTTGAACAAATTCACCGAGTTAGGTGAGAGCCCTGCTAGTCAAAGCTAGGCAAGTAGGAGATTGTGGTTGACGGTATTAAAGGCTTTAGTTAAGTCGATGAAGGTGGACCCAGTAAGATGACTGTTATCGAGTGAGTGATGGATTGCACCAGTGAATTCAAGTAGCACCGTGGAGGTGCAATGGCCTTTTCTGAAGCCATGTTGCTTCTTGCACAGGATGTTGTGATTGTCTAGGAAGTCGGTAAGCTGGTCTGACACAATCCATTCTAGGGCCTTGGAGAGTGGAGGTAGGATGGAAATTGGACGGTAGTTCTCAGTAGCTGTTTTGTCACCACTATTATGAATTGGGGTTATCGTGTCGGATTTCCATAAGTCAGAGAACTGGCTGAGGCTGAGGGAGAGGTTAAAAATCAAGGTCAGTGGCCGGAGTACTTCTTCAAGGGTGAGTGATAGCAGTTTGAGGTCAAGGGAGTCACTGCTGGCTCTGGAGTTGCAAATGGCTTTGGTAACATAGCTGCGGACTTGATGCATTTTTACTGCTTTAAAGTAGAAGGAAGGGTGGTTGGTGGTGGCTGGGGGGGCAGGTGGGACCACCTCATCAAAAATTAATATTAAAATATTTTTATTGTATTAATTAAATGCAAGTATATTTACAAATATAGTTTGGTGGGATTAAAAGGAAAACAGCATATTGAATTATTCATCTCAAACCACCTACAATAATAATAATAAAAAAAAAAGAATTAAGTATTACCATCCACATGCTTCAATGCAGGGCTAGAATTATTTCTAAAGAAAAGAGAAAGAAAAAACTTCTGATATATTTATCTGGCAACCACCCTTAAACCAGCACCTGACTTCCAAGGTAAATATAACTATTAAGGCAGAAATAAAAGGAGAAGGAGAAAAAAGAAAAACACCCCCCCTGCTTAAATCACAACTATTTCTGACCCTAAAGTCACAGGTGTCAGCTGTTGCTAAAGCTTCTTTTTATCATCTGAGAAATATCGTCCAGGTTAAACACCTGGTTCCTCACGATGATCTTCCAACTTTGGTTCGCGCTTTTCGTTACCTCGCCTTGACTACTGCAATGCCCTTTACATGGGCTACAGGTTGATATCCATGCCTGCAGCTGGTGCAGAAAGCGGCAGCCAGGCTACGACTGGCTCAGAACCAGTCATATAACGCCTATGCTCCACGGACTGTACTGGCTGCCGATACAGTGGCGGATCACCTTCAAGGTTGCGTTATTAACCTATAAGGCCCTACACGACCAGGGACCAGGTTACCTGAAAGATCTCCTTTGCCCCTACTGTCTCTTCCGTCCTCTCTGATCCACCAACGAGGGATTGCTAGAGATTCCCAGGGTTCATTTACAAACATCTGGGGCAAGGGCATTTAGTTTTGTGGCCCCAACCCTGTGGAATTCTCTACCTCATCGGGTACGAGATTGCCTGACTGTCCAAAGTTTTAAGACTGCCTTAAAGACATCTTTTTGGTCTGGTATTTGTTGACCATTGAAGCTGCTACTGTATTTTACGCATTTTATTCCCTTTGGGATAATTATTTTATATGTTTTTATTGTACAGGAGCCTTGGCTTGGAAAGGCGCCTTTTATAAATAAAGATGATTTGATTTGATTATTTCAATAAAGAAATGTCCCGTAATGTCTGCTTCTTCTGATTAAGAAAAAGTTAATCAGCCCAGGACTTTTAAGTTAATTTTCCACAGGGCTGACAGACAGGTACTCTGTTATGCCCACCTCTTCTTGCTCATCTTTAGAACTGAGCTGTGAAGGGAGACGTGCAGTTTTATCAACCTTTTTTATAAGGCTTTCCCTGCATACTGTGTATCATTTTGCTGGCTCTCCTCTTTACTGTTTCCACTTGATCTTTGCCCCCGTAATTAGCCCATTTTCTAACTTCTGCCCATTTTCTTTGGCATTGTTGAGCACTCTGGTAGAGATAATGCATGCAGAAAGTACTGCGATATGGAGTCCACAAAATATATATATGAAGTGGATAGTCAATGGGCTGACACATAGGAGGCAGAGACTTGTGGTGGATGGTCACCACTGAGAGTGGAGGGATGTACTAGTGGAGTACCCCAGGGGTCAGAGCTGGGTGAGGAGGCAGAGAGTGGTGGTGGATGGTCACCACTGAGAGTGGAGGGATGTACTAGTGGAGTACCCCGGGGTCAGAGCTGGGTGTGGAGGCAGAGAGTGGTGGTGGATGGTCACCACTGAGAGTGGAGGGATGTACTGAGTGGTGTACCCCAGGGATCAGAGCTGGGTGTGGAGGCAGAGAGTGGTGGTGGATGGTCACCACTGGGTGTGGAGGGATGTACTGAGTGGAGTACCCCGGGGTCAGAGCTGGGTGTGGAGGCAGACAGTGGTGGTGGATGGTCACCACTGAGAGTGGAAGGATGTACTGAGTGGAGTACCCCAGGAGTCAGAGCTGGGTGAGGAGGCAGAGACCGGTGGTGGATGGTCACCACTGGGAGTGAAGGGATGTACTGAGTGGAGTAACCCAGGGGTCAGAGCTGGGTGAGGAGGCAGAGAGTGGTGGTGGATGGTCACCACTGAGAGTGGAGGGATGTACTGAGTGGAGTTCTCCAGGGATCAAAACTTGGTCAGGAGGTAGACAGTGGTGGTAAATGGTCACCATTCAGAGTAGAGAGATCATAGAATCATAGAAGCTTGATGGCAGAAAAGGACCATACCGACCCATCTAGTCTGCCCTTTGTTTCCCCCTACACCTCCCCCTTCCTGTGATCCCCCGCCTTCCCCCTGATACTCAGCCCAATATGCTTGTCCCATGCCCTCTTGAATTCTTCCACCAATTTAGTCTCCACCATTCCGTCTGGTAGTCTGTTCCGGGGCTCCACCACCCTCTCCATGAAGAAACGCCCTCTCACATTGCTCCTGTATCTTTTTCCTTGCAGTCTGAGGCTGTGCCCTCTAGTTCTGACCCCCTCCTTCCTCTTAAGTAAATTCTCTTCTCCCACTTTATTGAGCCCCTTTACATATTTACAAGTTTTAATCATGTCTCCCCTTTCCCTCCTTGTCTCCAGCATGTACAGATCCAGCTCCTTACACCTCTGCTTGTATGACTTTCCCTGCATACCCTGCACCATCTTGTTTGCCCTTCTCTGAACCCTCTCCAATGCATCTATATCCTTGTTGAGATGTGGCATCCAGAGCTGAACCCCATACTCCAGGTGCGGCCTCACCATGGCTTAGTAAAGGGGCATTATCACCTCCGTCTTTCTGCTAGTAATGCCCTTGCCTATGCATACCAGCATTCCATTGGCATTTCCTGCCACTCTGCTACACTGGATTCCTACCTTAAGATTCAAGGAGACTATGATCCCCAGATCCCTCTCCTGTTCTGTTACTTTAATTACCTCCCCTCCTAGGGTGTACCCTGCTCTTCTGTTCCTACTCCCCAGGTGCATTACAGTGCACTTCTTGGCATTAAATTTCAGCTGCCATGTCCCAGACTATATTTCAAGCCTCTTTAAGTCCTCCCTCATGTCCTCCACCCCCCCAGGGTGCCACCCTATTGCATATTTTTGTATCATCAGCAAATAGGCACACTTTCCCCCTGAAACCCTCAGCAATATCACTGATGTAGATGTTGAAGAGAAGTGGACCCAAATCTGACCCCTGCGGCACTCCACTCTTCACCCTCGCTGTCTTGGAGTTCACCCTGTTTAGCACCACTCTCTGAGTTCTTCCTGACAGCTAGGCCTCCACCCAGCTTATTATTTTCCCACCCAACCCCAGGCTTTCCATCTTGTTTTCCAGCCTCCTATGGGGGACGGTGTCAAAGTTTTACTGAAGTCCAGATAGGCCAGGTCCACCTCGAACCCCCCATGTCAATCACCTGAGTCACCCAATCTAATAACTGAATTAATTTTGTCTGGCAAGACTTCACCTTCGTGAAGCCATGCTGTCTGCTGTCCTGCAAGCCACTCTTCCTCCAGGTAATCCACCACCCTCTCCTTGATTAATGCCTCCATTACCTTCCCCACCACTGATGTGAGACTGACTGGTCCGTAGTTCCTCTTCACCTTCTTACTACATCCCTTGTGTAAAGGCACTACATCTGCCCACTTCCAGTCCTCTGGCACTCTCCCTGTATCCAGAGATAAGTTGAAGAGCCTTGTCAAGGGTATGGCCAACTCCTCCTTCAATTCCCTGATCACGAATGGTCACCATTGAGAGAGTAGGAATGTACTGAGTGGAGTTCCCCAGGGTCAGAGCTGGGTCAGAAGGCAGACAGTGGTGGCAAATGGTCACCATTGAGAGTGGAGGGATGTACTGAGGGGAGTACCCCAGGGGTCAGAGCTGGGTCAGGAGGCAGAGACCGGTGGTGGATGGTCACCACTGAGAGTGGAGGGATGTACTGAGGGGAGTACCCCAGGGGTCAGAGCTGGGTCAGGAGGCAGAGACCGTGGTGGATGGTCACCACTGAGAGTGGAGGGATGTACTGAGGGAGTACCCAAGGGGTCAGAGCTGGGTCAGGAGGCAGAGACCGGTGGTGGATGGTCACCACTGAGAGTGGAGGGATGTACTGAGGGGAGTACCCCAGGGTCAGAGCTGGGTGAGGAGGCAGAGACCGGTGGTGGATGGTCACCACTGAGAGTGGAGGGATGTACTGAGTGGAGTACCCCAGGGGTCAGAGCTGGGTGAGGAGGCAGAGACCGGTGGTGGATGGTCACCATTGAGAGTGGAAGGATGTACTGAGGGGAGTACCCCAGGGGTCAGAGCTGGGTCCTTTGCTCTTGAACATATTTATTAGTGACCTGGGGGTGGGGTCAGCAACTGGCTACTGACATTTACTGATGCCGATCAATTTTCAAGAAGAATGGACATGGCAGCAGGAAAGCTCTACTACAGGGAGGCCTGCTCACATTGGGGGTCTGGACCAAGAAATGGGGGCTTAGATTTGATGTGGGGAAGTGCTAGGTACAGCACCTAGGAGCAAGGAATCTGCATTGCGCATACACCTGGTCTGTTGCAACAGTAGAGAACACACAACCAGTAGTGACGCTACACTAGGGCGCATGTCCTGATAATAAATTATTTGTCCTGGTTGGTGTCCCATGTGGTGTAGACCAATCCTTATAGGAGCAATATGTGCACTTTGTATTGGTGCCCTGGGTGCCAGCTATTGTGCCCCTCTCCCCTCATTGCATGCCCTGGTAATTGAAAGAGGCTGGAGCCACTACTGAACACAGCTGAGGAGAAGAATCCTGGGGCAGTTGTGAACAGTCAGGTAAAGTCAAGCGGATGATGTGCTGCTGGTCAAGGAAGCAAACACCATGTTGAGATGCATTAGGAAGACAACAAGGAGAACGTTAATGGAGGCTATCCTCCCCTTGTGAAAGGCCATGCTTAAATCTTGCCTGAAATAGTTAATCTAGTGCACACTGAAAATAGAATATATAGTTAAAATCAACATTTTGACCATAGGTCTTCTTCAGGAATGATCTAAAATAGAAAAAAGCAAAGTTAGTTTTTTTTTTCTCTTTTAGATAACTCCCGAAGAAGACCTATGGTCAAAGCACTGATTTTAACTCTATATCCTATTTTCAGTGTGCATTTAATATTGCCATTTTGTTTTGTTTTCAGACCACACGCTGATGTAGCACTTTATTTATTTATTTATTTTTTTGTAGTTCATCTAGGTCTGGTCACCACATTACATAAAGTTCACTGAAGAGACTGAGAGGGTCCTAACACCATAGGAGATGGCTGTGCTGCAAGGTGAATTCCCCAGGACTGAGGGACACTGTAGTCCCCAAGGTTACAGAGGGACTTTGCAGCATGGCCTAATAAGGGCAGTTACCAGTTAACGGGAATGACTGTGAAATGTCAAAATGAAAGAATATGTTTATAAATTCAGTCCTGGAAATAAGAACTCAAAGCACAGAATCTAGTGGGCCAGGACGACGTGGCAAGGGGCCATGAAACCTCACCTTTGTACGTACAGCTGTGGAGGTTGAAATATAAAATAAAGAATATTTTGAAGAGAAATGGTCACCCATCTTTTTGAATTTGATGTGTATCTGAAGTCGTTTGGATGACCCAAGACAAACACTACTTGAAATAAAGTCTAGAATCAAGGGTGATCTGAATTTTTGTTTGGAATTGGGATCTAGCACGGGGTGGGGGAGGGTCACCAACTGATTAGTGGCTTGGGTGATAAGAGCTATAGGGAGAGTTTGGACCTACTGAAATTACTAGCAAACAGAAGTGAAAGGAAGAGAAGGGAAGGGAAGGGAAGGCAATGCTGGAAGGGGACATGATCACACAGGGTCTAAACTGAGTAGGAGTGCACGGGAATTCGACTCCACCCCCCCTTATAAACTTGCAGAAGAGTTCCTGCACTTCTGTCATCTTTTTCTATTAAACAATATAAGAAAGTTCCACCATCTCCAAATCCAGGTGTGAGAATTCCCACATGTAAGCATTCCCAATTTAAGTACTGTGATCACAGGGACCAATTCCAAGATGGATATGCTCTGGTGCAGTGCGACTTGTACCAACACACATGGTGTAAGTCGCACTGTGCACCATGGGTTCAGCCGGATGGAATTCTAAGAGACGGCCTGCGTCATGGTGCAGGCTGCTTGTGCCCAGGGGGACTTACTCCTCCCAAGACCCCTACGGCACAGCAGAAGGGGGCGTTACGGCAGCATCTGCACCCAATTCTGAGAGGGCAGCTGCCATAACCACTCAACGCTATTCCAGGAGGCCCTGCGGCACTGCAGGAGTTAGACCAACTGATAGCTGGTGTAGGGGCTTCTGCCACACCCAATTGCCTGATGCCCCCCACATGGCTCTGACCTGCTACACTGCCATGCCACACCGACCCCCCCACTCCCCCAGGCAATACCAGGGTTCCACCCGCCAGCTTCTGGGACCACGTTGCGGTGATGACACCCCCCAGTGCCAGTGCGATTCTGCTAACACCCCCATGGCCCAGAGGGGCTTGCAGGCATGTCTTGAGGATTGGGGCTGGGGGGAATGGCTGCGCCCTGTCGTAGGGCATGTTGGCAGCTTGCAGCACCCAGGTCAGGTGCGCCCTTCCTGTGGTGCACCACTGGAGGTGCTGCAAGTCGCAAGTTGCAAGTTGTAGTTCCCGGGGACCCTGCCTGTTCTGGAATCTGGTGCAGGGTCCCTGGCATAGCAGCATATGTCACAACTTGCATTCACCAGTGAGTTGCACCATACATCTTAGAATCGGGCCCACAGTGTTCTGAATACTAAAGGGAACAGATCAGATGAAATATACACCAATCTTTGAGTTGGAGAGTGCTAGTACAACTACAGGACATGCACTCAAAATAAAGAGGGAAATAGCAGGATAATGGGAAACAGCAGAAAGTGGTACATTACCCAGAGGGTTGTTAATATGTGGACTAGCATACCCAGTTAGGCTGAAGAAGCTAGCACCATGCATATTATTAAACCAGAATGGATTCTGTGGAGAGAAAGGCATTGAGCATTACATAGTATGAGCTGGAGGAGCATTCTAGCTGAGACGTTTGGATGTATGTCCATAGTCAAATTTGATATACTCGCTGACGTATGGCAGGAGGCACGGACGAGACTGACCATAAGTTCCTTCTGTCACCATAATACTGCGTTACTATGTATGTTACTGTGGGGGTGATTCAATGTTTAGGTTGGGTAGTGGAGGAGTGGGATAATGGTGCTACCAGGGTGGAGAAAGGGGGAATTTAAGTACATATGTGCTTTTTCAAAAAGATACAATAAATTTAGAGTTGATGGACAAAGTACAAAACGTCTAGAAATCTGGTGTAAGGGTTTTCAAGTCATGAGTCCTAACTGCATCAGTTCTTGGTAAGTGAGGCAAAAGGGTTTCAGAGTTAGCTGGCTTACAGATAGTTTAGTAAAGCAACCTTCCCTGAACGAGCTAGCACAACAGACACAGGTAGGCTTTCCGCCTTGAAATATCTAACTTCACATTTTCTGATTTTGTTGTGTAAACCCTAATATTATCTTTATGTAGGTTTTTTTTTTTTGTAATAATTATTAATTTGTTAATCACAACTTTGTAACAACATACATTATTTGTTTATTTATTTAATTAATTATTTAATTAACAGGATGGTTCATTTGGCACAAAATGCTCATTAACAGGACGACCTGGGGTAAAACATTACCACAGTACATTACTGGGCTGGCAGTATAGCCTAGAGGTTGCAGCAGTGAGCTATGAATCAGCTTGACCCATCCAGCAGAGCTGGGTTTGATTCCCACAACCCCCACTTGCAATACAGCATGACCCTGAGCAAGTCACTTAACCTCTCTGTGCTCCCAAGATACACCTGGAAATGAGCTTCAGCTCAGTGTTATCTTACCCGGACCAAAACTGTGAAATAAAATAAACAAATTAGAGTAAAAAATATAAATTACTAAAACATAGACAAGAACATTAAGAGCAAGGCTGCAGGAATTCTGCGGTTCCATGGCTGCTGCATTTTCCACAGAATCTGCTTCATCTCACGGAATATACATGGAGCTGCAGAATACAGTTCTCTAGCTGATTTCTCATTCAATATACAGTGTTTCCATAGTGTATAGGTCCGTTCTTTATAGGGCTTTATAGCCCTATGGTGAAATTTGCTTGTCAAACTAATGCCTGTATAAATAAAAATGATTTACTACTACTACTTCTCCTTCTTTAGCCACGCTACTGGATTGGCAGCCATCGCAGCGTACATAGAACAGATGTGATATTTATTTATTTTTTAATTTATGTTTAAAAGTTTCACCAGGAAAGACATACTGAGCTGATAATAGCTCATTTCCAGATGCATCCTGGGTGAAAGGGGAATGAGGAGGGTAATGCACAACAATCATAAACAAGTAATTACAAGGCAGGTAGATGTTCAGGTAACAGACATTAAATTACTATCAATATAAGTAGTTTATACAATATTAGTGCAAATATTTCATGGATGAGGCAATTTCAGTCCAGAGGGCAGCAAGAAGGGACAAGTAAAGTGCAGAGCCAGGGTTTTAAATAATTGATTAGCAGTTTTTTTCCTTGGGACAATACTAACTATACAGAAAGTATTTATATAGATTTTCTAGAAGCACTGTGCTTGTTAAACACAGTGAGGCAAGAGCTATGCATTTTCACAAAGATTTAGCAGTTTTATGAGCAAAACGCTAATCAACTTTTAGAGTTAAATAAATCCCTGAGAGTGCAAAAAGAAAGAAAAGAGGCTGAGAAAACTAACTTTAGGTACAAGAAGAATGGATTCGGGGTCCCAGGGGCGATGGAGAATAACAAAAGGGAGGCCAAGAGAGGAGGAGAAGGAGGAGGAGGAGAAAACGGGGAGGGGGGAAGAGGGTAAAGACATAGGTACAACTATCTGGAGCAATTGCAGGTGTGGCTAGAGAAGACATGGAGTGGAGAGGCGAATGAGTGCTGGGAAGTGGCAGAGCGGATGTTTAGGGGGAGAGAATTCCACAGACTGGGGAAAAGGTAAGAGAAAGCAGGCTGGCCAGCTGATGATTTTCTTGAAGGGAGAGCGAGGGAGCAATAGCAAGAGTTACAAAGAGTGTAAGTAGAGAGTGGGGGGGGGGAGAGAGGTATGACAGGAGGGAAGGGAACCTAGCCAGTATTTAAAGATAAAGGTGATACTGTGAGTAAAGCATCTAGCTTTTAAAGGAGGGGAGGTAGAGAGAGGAATAAAAGGAGCAATGGTGGGTGCGGGGTGGACAGTCTGAGGCAAAGCGGCAGAAGGAGTGATAGAGGGTCCAGTCTGTGGTTAGGGTGGTCTTAGAACAGTGTTACAGAATATAACCCCGGTTTACCTTTATTGTCCACAGGTTCCCTGTTTTGTCCCATTTCTGTGGGCTGTTTTGGCTGCTCTCTCAGTTCCTCTGGTGCTCAGGGACTTCCCCAGAGTGGCCCCGCTTGATTTCAGCCCATGTTGGGCTTAGATTGTTGGGCTGCGGTTGCCGCTACTGTCTATGCTCCTTGGAGCATGCGGCGACCACGCATGCGCATGCAGTGCTTGATCTTACTGACTGCTGGTTTTGCGGTTGGCTGGAAAGTGTGACAGCAGTCCCGGTACCCCTCCAGAGCCTAATGGGGACCAGAGACCTTGATGAGGTGGGACAGAAGCCACTCTATTGCTTAAAAATAAAGTTTAGAACTTGAGCACATAGTGAGGGCTCATGAATAATTCATGAGGCCTCATGCATATTAATAAGGAACTGCCTGCCACCTGGGGGCATATGTTTCAGTGGCAGTGACAGCGGTGGCACAGTGAGCCTGAAACCAAGAGTGGGCCTGTTTAACAGGGGGCTGTTGGGGCTATAATATGGGGAGATTATCATCAGATAAGGATATTTGCCTTTGCTGCACCAGACAGTAGAGTGTGGGGAACTGTGTTGGACTGCATAGATCCGAATGGGGGCAAACATGTTGATGGCATTATGATCCCAAACAGCAGCCAATCATCTAGTGAGATACCCAAATCTGTGACAAAGGGACTCCTGGGAAAAGGAGGGGACTAATTCAAGCACCTAAACCATGCCCCAATAAGCTTTCAGTAAATATTGATCTCTATGGTTATGGACAATGGATAGGCTCAACCAGTCAATCAGAACCTTCGATTCTTGAGTGAAACCCAACGGGACTTTCTGGCTTTCTTCAGTCTGTTCCCAGGCTCTGGACGAGTCAGAGGTCTCCTGTGAGAGTGGATCTGGACTGGAGAGGCCCTTTCCAGGTCTCTAGAGGGGATTGCTGTGTTTAGGAAAGAATCAGCAGGGGAAAGAGAGCGAGAGACTGAACTGATACCTTAATTTCCCAGGTACTCTGAGCTGTTTGATTATTTTGGAGAAGATAAGTGCTGCAGAAACCCTGTGCTGGTGGACCGAATTGAGTTGAGAGGACTGAGCTGTTCTATCTGAGTGCCGCAGTTGCTGTTGAGAGTTCAATTTACCTGTGTGTGACTGCGATTGTGATTCTGAAGAGGCAAAACATCTCTGGACGTTGGGGTGCTAGCCAGGTGCTGTACATCTCCCTGAGTGAACTGGTTGAAGTGGCTGAGAGCATGTCCCAGCTGCAGCTGAAGAAAAGGTTGTGGACATTTTCTAACTGGAAAGTGCGGACTGGTGTGCAGGGACCTGTTGTGTTTGGATGCCCCTGTTGATTGCACCTGTGCTTCATTGATCTAGGGCTGGCACCCACTGCTAACTGGCACTGGACTTGGCTTAAGCAACTGCCTGTGATTTCTGCTAGTTTTCAAACTCAGTGCAGGGACTGCAGAGGACCCCCACCATTTGGGAATTCTCACCAGAAGCCGGGAAGGGAATCAACTAACCCCTTCCAAGTGGGACTCACTGTCTCAGGAGGTCACCAGTGCTTGCTGGGGTGCTAGAGCACCTGTGATCCATTGTGGGGAGCTGGGCTGTGGAGCCAGTCCTGGGTCTGGGCCTTCTGGGACTGGTGTGGTCCTGCCACAGAGCTCTGCAACAGGCCAGAAGTGGCTGAAGGTGACAAGCGGCCAGACCTCCAATCAAGGGGACAAGTTGCGAGATCCTCGAGCAAGATTCCATCTGCCCATTACTGCACGGAGCTCTGCGATCCAGGACAGCTGGAGGCATTCATCCCAGGAGTGTTTGAGTTCTGCAAAACCGTGAGTACCCGGGACCTGGTTCCTGGAAACTGAGCCAGGGAGTGTAAAAGGGATCTAATTGCTTCCTCAAGTCATTTTCTTCTTTACCAGGGCCCTAACAGCAGGCCAGCCCATGACACTGAACAGACCTGCACCTTGTGGGTACCCCAAAGGACTATCAGATTAGACACTGGTACCAGTGGGGTGGGCCTCCGGGGGTAGACTCTGCCTATGGGCCCAAATGGTTATTGTTATTTTTTTCTTACTAACCATTTTTCTATCCACAGCCATCCTTTGTCCCGGTTATCCCTTCCCTAGTCCTCACCCCTAATAAAGCTGTGGTTTACTGTTTGACACTGTGTGTGCAGGAATTATCTAAGTCTGTTCAATTCTTACTGTTCATGGTTATTGGTATTACTGATCTGTTGGGGATCCAGTGTGTGGGGTGGTTAGTAGGGGAGGTGTGTAGGTGCAGCATCCCGGGGGCTGCACCAGCCAGTCACCTGACCCACTTCTAATTCTCTCTGGGTGGAGGCACTGCACTATTTTTATTATTTTTGGGATAGAATCCCTGAACACCACTGTAACAGGACCCAGTCCCCTTAACCTGCTAGAGGGCCAACAGACAGGTGTAGTAGCCCACTGGCACACAGCGCCTAGGCTACATAGACAATGGCACCAAAGTTGAAGATGGGGAGAATCATTTTGTGGGCAATAACACGGTGAGCAGGAAGAGGGATGCAGCCTCTATTCTTGTATAATGTACTGAGTTTAGGGTGAAGTTTTTTTCTGGATGGCATCCACATGCCCTGAAAAGTCAAGGTGCCAGTCTAGCCAGACACCTAGGTTCTTGAACAAGAGAACATAATCAGTTTAGGCCCCATCCAAGGTGTGGAAGGAGGGGGTGGCAGGAAGTTTAGCAAGCTTCAGTTTGGTGCCAAAAGTCATGTAGACTGTCTTCTTTGCATTGAGTGACAGGTGATTAGACTGGAACCACTGCTGGACATTGCTGAAGTCCAGTTGCAACCTGGCCATCAGATCAGAGGGGGAGGACCCAGAGGTGAATAGTACCCTATCATCAGCGTACATGTGGATGGATGCAGAGGAGCTGGCAGCAGAGAGGTTATTTAAGAAGACCGAAAAAGGACTCGGTCCAAGGATGGACCCTTGGGGGACACCAGGTCAGATGGGGGGGATAGGGAATATCCAATTCTAATAGACTGAGTCCGACCCTCAAGGTAGGAGTGGAATCAATTAGAAGAGAAGTCAGACTGCCTTAAGCTTGCCAAAGAGAAGAGAATGGGATACAGTGTCAAAGGCTTTGGCCAGGTTGACAAAGATGGCTGATGTTATTAGGCCCTGTTCCATGCCTGAGAGAATGGAGTCAGTGAGCTGAAGAAGGGAGGAGGTGGTGCAGTGGAATTTGCTGAAACCAGACTGGGAGGGGGTGAAGAAGGAGGTGGAGTCAAGGAAGGGTGAGAGCTGACCCAACACAAGGTGTTCTTGTAGCGTAGCCAAGGTGGGTATCAGGGAGATAGGGTGGTATTTGCCAGGATGGGAGGAATTTCCTCCTTTGGGAAGGGGTATGAAAGTGGCCTATTTCCTTGCATCAGGGACAGAGGCAAGGGAGCAAGAGAGGTTAAGAAAGGAGGTGACAGGCAGAGCTGCAACAGAGGCAGAAAGATGGAGGAGTTTGGGGTCGAAACCGTCAGGGCTCTTGCCCTTGGTAGGATTAAGAGCAAGGAGAACCTTGGAGGTGTCAGCGGTGGTGATAGGAGTGGAAGAGAAGGGTGGAGACAGAATAGTAGGAAGGGGGATGGGAGAGAGGGGGTAGGAGGGAGGGAGGAGAGAAGGGAAGAGGCACAGGAGGTGAAGAAAAGTTGTGTCTGTATGTGCATGTTGTTGTGAGCACATTATTGTGTCTGTACATGCATACTGTTCGGGGCACATTATTGTGTCTGTGTGTGCATGGTGTTGTGAACACACTGTTGTGTCTGTATGTGCATGTTGTTGTGAGTGCATTATTGTGTCCGTATGTGCATGTTGTTGAGAGCACATTGTTGTGTCTGTGTGTGCATGTTGTCGTGAGCACATTATTTTGTCTGTGTTCATGTTGTCGGGTGTGTATTATTGTGTCTGTGTGTGCATGTTGTTGAGAGCGTATTATTGTGTCTGTGTGTGCATGTTGTTGAGAGCACATTGTTGTGCCTCTGTGTGCATGTTGTTGAGAGCACATTATTGTGTCTGCATGTACATGTTGTGAGCGCATTGTTGTGTCTGTGTGTGCATCTTGTGAGAGCATTGTTTTGTCTATGTGTTCATGTTTTTGGGAGTGCATTACTGTGTCTGTGTGTGCATGTTGTTGAGAGCACATTGTTGTGTCTGTGTGTGCATGTTGTTGTGAGTGTTTTGTTTTGTCTGTGTGTTCATGTTGTTGGGAGCGCATTATTGTGTCTGTGTGTGCATGTTGTTGAGAGCACATTGTTGTGCCTGTGTGTTCACATGTTGTTGTGAGCACATTGTTGTGTCTGTATGTGCCTGTTGTTCGGAGCGCATTATTTTGTCTGTGTGTGCACGTTGTTGTAAGTGCATTGTTGTATCTGTGTGTGCATGTTGTTGCGAGCGCATTATTGTGTTTGTGTGTACATGTTCTGAGCGCATTATTGTGTCTGCATGTGCATGTTGTTATGAGCACATTATTGCTTCTGTGTGTACATGTTGGGAATGCATTATTGTGTATGTGTGTACATGTTGTTGAGAGCACATTGTTGTGTCTGTGTGTGCATTTTGTCATGAGCACATTGTTTTGTCTGTGTGTTCATGTTGTTGGGAGCGTATTATTGTATCTATGTGTGCATTTTCTAGAGAGCACATTGTTGTATCTGTATGTGCATTCTGTTGTAAATAGATTGTTGTATCTGTATGTGCATGTTGTTGTGAGCACATTAGTGTGTCTGTATGTGCATGCTGTTTGGAGCATGTTATTGTGTTTGTGTGTGCATGGTGTTGTAAGTGCATTGTTGTGTCTGTGGGTGCATGTTGTTGTGAGTGCATTATTGTGTTTTTGTGTACATGTTGTTGTGAATGCATTATTTTGTCTGTGTGTTCATTTTGTTGGGAGCGCATTATTGAGTCTGTGTGTGCATGTTGTTGAGAACACATCATTGCGTATCTGTGTACATGTTGTGAATGCTGTTGAGAACACATTTTTGTGTCTGTGTGTACATGCTGTGAACACATTGTTGTGTCTGTGAGTGCATTTGTTGTGAGCGCATTATTGTATGTATGTGCATGTTATTTGTAATGCATTATTGTGTCTGTGTGTGCATGTTGTTAAGAGTACATTGTTGTGTCTGTGTGTGCATGTTGTTGTGAGCGCATTATTGTGTCTGTATGTGCATGGTGTTTGGAGCGCATTATTGTGTCTGTGTGTCCATTTTGTTGGGAGCGCATTGTTGTATCTGTGTGTATGTTGTGACCACATTGTTTTGTCTGTGTGTACATATTGTGAGCAAATGCTTGTGTCTGTGTGTGCATCTTGTTGAGAGTGCATGATTGTGTCTGTGCACATTTTGTTGTGAGTGCATTGTTGTGTCTGTGTGTGCATCTTGTTATGAGCACATTATTGTGTGTGTGCATGTTGTTGTGAGCGCATTATTGTTTCTGTGTGTACATGATGTGAGCACACTGTTGTGTCTAGATGTGCATCTTCTTGGGAGTGCATTATTGTGTCTGTGTGTATATGCTGTGAGTGCTTTGTTGTGTCTGTGTGTGCATGTTGTGAGCAAATTGTTTTGTCTTTGTATTCATATTGTTGGGAGCGCATTATTGTGTCTATATATGCATGTTGTTGTGAGCACATTGTTGTGTCTGTGTATGCTTGTTGTTGCGAGCACCATGATTGTGTCTGTGTGTACATGTTGTTCAGGGTGCATTGTTGTATCTGTGTGTGTACATCTTTTTGGGAGAGTATTGTTGTGTTTGTGTGTGCATGTTGTCAGTGCATTGTTGTGTCTGTGTGTGCATGTTGTAGTAATTGCATTATTGTGTCTATGTGTGCATGTTGTTGTGAGCACATTGTTGTGTCTGTGGGTTCATGTTGTGAATGCATTACTGTGCCTGTGTTTGCATGTTGTGAATGCATTGTTGTGCCTGTGCATGTGTGGATCATGTGTGTGAAATAGTGTGTCTGTGTGTGCGTGTCAGCGTGTCTGCATTAGTGTGGCTGGATGTGTGTGGGTCATTTTGTGTGCATTAGTGTGCCTGTATGTGCCTGTCAGCATGTTACAGGTTAGTGGTGCTAGTCGCAGGTAAATCTAGTACACTTTGTTGTGATAATGCCTTTTATTAGACTAACTGAAGAATTTTTACACAAGCTTTCAAAACCTCCCAGGTCTTCCATTCAATGAAGGGACCTGGGAGGTCTCAACAGCTTGTGTAAAAATTCTTCAGTTCGTCTAATAAAAGGTATTACCACAAAAAAAAGTGTACTCGAACATTGCGAGTCACTGCAGGTACTTCATGATGCCCCCTCGCAATGGAGCAAGCTCCTTATCCCACCCATGGGGCTGCCACATCACTAGGCAATGGCTGAGTCAACTGCAATGGCACTGGTAGTGGCTCAGTAGGTTGCACACTTGCATCTGAGACCATAAAATCAGAAGGTTGTGGGTTCTAGCCTCACATCAGGAACTTGGGGTAAATACCAGTACTGACACTGTAGTGCAGCATGAGGGGGCTGCTGCACTCCTGGGGTACCATCCTTTGGATAAGATGTTAAACCGAGATCCCATCTGCCTATTCAGAAGGTTGTTCAGGTGGCCATTAAAGATCCCATGGCACTTCTTGAAATGAGTAAGGGAATTCCCAGTGTCCTGGCCAAAATTCCCCCATTCATTAAAAATACCAGCAACAACTTAACCTGATTCAATATATCAGTTTGCATCTGTACACCGCCCCCACCCCCAGACAAGGCAGAAAATAGGCAGACTTTCCTAGCCCTCCTTTCCTGATCAACAAAACTAACTAACTAAAATAATTAATAAAATGGTGCCAACCCATTCTGGGCTGGGATGCCCTGCCATCAATACCATTCTATCCAGCCATGGCCAGTCGGGTGTGGACCACCAAGTTTGCTTCCCTACCAATATCATCCATGTGGAAACCCAATGAGCTTACTTTGAACCACTGGGTAGTCTGACCAGTCCCTTCTTTAAGGAAGAAATTCATTGTTGTTACTGCGTGCACTATCTCTGAAATCGTCATCCTTGGTTTGTAGTACAGTAAGTTCATAACGACTGCCAGGCAACTGACTGCGTTGTCATGGATGAATGCAACTTCAGGTGGGCAATGAAAGACTAGCAACAACTGCTCAGAGGGGGAACAACAATGCTGCTTTTATGCCAGTGTCTTCAGTCATAAAGAATGTGTGGTGGTGGTGGTGGGGGGGGGGGTTGAAAGTACGAGAATTGTAAGCAATAATAAATTCAACAGACTATTACAAAAACAATTACATTTTTCTGTGTTTTCAGAAAGTTGTCAGTAGCTCCTTATAGATCAGAATGAAAGTAATGGCAAACCAGTCAAATGTAACAGAATTCCATATGTATACCACATCAGTGTCTAAAACCATACCTCTCTTAACGTGATGTTCTTTTACTTTCAGTTATCAATGCAGATCAGTGAAAGTGCATCCTGGGCCACAGAATCTTTCTCGGTGCTGACCCTGGACCAGCTGTACATAGGAGGCATTTTTTGCTTTTTCTGTCCTTCCTTAACCCACTGGCTCCCATTGACTATTATATGATATAGAAGAGACAGAAGCATATATGAGTGCTCCTTAAGAACAGAATGGGATTTACTCTGAAGCAGTTGTTCCTGCATGACCCCTGACTCCCCATACCCCCCCTTTTGATTCTGACCCCCCTTTTTTAATCTGGGTTTTGGGAGGGTGTATCAGTGCTGGAGATGCCACTGATTGTTAATTTATAGAGGGACACACTGACCATCCAGCACCATCTGACACCTTCCTGCTGAGGGCTGCTCACTGCTCACTGCTCCTCTCCAGCTTCTGCTCATTTGCATAAATTATCCATTTTCAATTATCTGTCCAGATGTCCAAAGTGTGCCACAAATTATCTCCCAAATGAATTAAAAATGGAATGTAATTTAATAATAACCGATTAGCAGAGATTAGTTCTAGTTTTATAACAAAAAAAAAAAAAAAACAAGAGCAAACTGTTTCTCCTAATCCAGGCCAATCGGGAGTAATTATGGGAAATAACAATCTCTCTCTCTCTCTCTTTTCTCCTTATCGGATTATGCTGACCAACATCACAAGAATTACAACCCCATTAGCTGCTAACAGACAAGAGTTAGGCCCCCAGTTTACTGGAGACTTTCCTTATTTTCATTAATTGATTTAATCAATTTTACTATGACTGTACTGTCCATCCCTTTTTCTTCCCAATTGTCATTTAACCTATGATGTTGGAGGTACACCCCCCACCCCACCCCCAATCTCCCTGCTTTTGTGGGATATACCTGTGTGTGATTAACTGGTTAAAAGCTGCCTTGCAGACCACCCAGTCACCTAATAGTAAACTGTGTGGTTTATCATAACGATGACCTGGGTTCCAGTTCCGAGTCCAGGTTGGCACAAATTTGGAAGGAGAGGTAGTGGTAAGCAGCTGCCTTGGGTGATCCCTGCCTTGGGGCAGATTGGTGGCTCCTGCCATTACAGAGCCGCCCCCCCCACCTCCGAAGAAGTCTTGTTGGTCAGGTGCTGATATATGATGCAATGATGTCATACATACAGTCTTGTGCCTGGGAGTATTACTCTGAGTGAAGGTCTGAAAATCCTGGTAGGAACAATGACAGCACTTGGTGGGACGAGGATGCCATGTTCTTCCCACTCAGCTGCAGTATCTAGATGTCTGGGTCTCCTGCTGCCCCCCCCCCCCGACAGGAACTTGACCCCGGCACTGCCATTGAGATCATCGGCCGCAATTTACTTGTAATCCTTTTGCACTGTCACCGTAATCTGTGGAGTTTTATTTTTTCAACTCTGGCTGATGAGTCGGCTCCTGCCCCATCTCCACCTCCCCCTCTCCTCTTGTGTTGCCCTGTCACCTCCTGTGCTACCTCTGCTCTTTAGCCTGCCAGTTTCCAACTGCCATTGTCTGCCATTTTGCAACATCCATGTGGCTGCCATGTGCTTTGAAGGCTTTCTCGGCTGCAGGTATGCACTGGTTGGTGGTGTCTGTCCCTTGCGCGGTACGTCAGAAGCTTGTAAAAGTAGCTTCTCTCTATAAGGCAGTCTTCCCCATCCACCCCCTCCAGTCAGTAAGCTGGGAGAGGGAACCCACTGGAGTCACCTGTGCCTGTTTATGTGACATGCACTTGCATAGGAATGCTCTGGATGACTGCTGTCTGCTGGCTGGTCCTAACTGGAGGGTGGATCTCTGGGGCCAGTGGTAACTGCACCAGTAAGCATGGGATCTTAAGGGATTCTGGGTGGGAAGAAAAACAAGAAGAAAAAGAAGAAGAAGGTGAATGAAAAGGAGGAGGAGGAGGAGAAGCCTTTTTTTATTTAGTGCTTTTCTTGCATGTTTTATTCCCAAAGTACTTTACAAGCAATGAGAGACTAGTAGTGAAGTGGCCGTAAATAAAGGAGAGCCTGGCCCACCAGGTAAACAAAGCAACTGCCACCTTATCAAGGGGGCGATGCATAGTAGTGGGACTGTAGGTGTGGGACATGTGACCAGCTCCAGCATGTAACCATAGTGAGCGCTCTTGGAGTACTCTGTGTCACATCCTAAATAAATGGAAAAGTGGCTGCCATTGGCAGGATAAGGTGCGTCTCCCACAGACCAGGCAGTCCTGCTCCAATGTTAGAGGCTGTTCCCGGAGGGGATTGGGTCATCCCAAAGGCCCTGCCATAGGGGCTCTTGAGGGGAAGGAAAGCCTCAGGAAACTGGGTGGGGTGGGGGCAGCACAGAAAGTGGCAGAGGTGGACCAGGTGGGTGAAAACAGAAATGAAAACTACGTAGTTTCGTGGCCCATAGGTAGCACATATGGTGGTAAACATCCTTTATCACAGAAACGTTTATCACATTAAAGAGCTAGTGGAGCCAAAACAGGCAGACAGGAACATAATACACATTTTAAGTAGTATTCAGTTGTAACTTTTTGTTTCCGAAGTATTTTCCTTTTTCCTTTTGCACATCAGAAAGTCTTCCATGTGATAATATTGTGCTGGATGTGTGGAACAACTCTTAGGCCGGCAGCTGACATATCTAACTCTACTGTCCCACACTACATCATCAGTATTGTGACCTCATTGACTGTGACATCACTGCTACTTAAGAACAGCAAGTGAGCGACTGCCAGGTCATTCACCTGTGATGTCGCAGTCAGTGAGGTCACAATGCTGACGATGTAGTGTGGGGCGGTACAGTTAGATATGTCAGCTGCCAGGCTAAGAGCTGTTCCACACATCACACCTACTGACATCAGGTAAACAATCTTCAAATTAAACAAAGGGAAAACAAAAAAGTACCTCAGATATAAAAGGTAATGGTTGGCTGCTTTTAAAATCTAATATTAGTTATGTTTTAGGCAGTTCACTAGCTCTTCAGGGTGATGCAATACAGCATTTCCCCCTTACAGCAATATTATACCAAGTACCAAACTAGTGAAGTGATACCCTACTGTGCTGACTCAGCACAATAAGGCTAAACACTTCAACTTATGTAGTACCATAAATTATATGTGGTAAGCTTCTCTGTGGTAAAGCAAAAGATAACTATATGCCATGGATCGCCCCATGGATTGCCCACAGCCAATCAGCACTGAGAATGACTGTAAGTCTTATCTAGCATACAGCCATCCCCACGTGCTAGCCATCTGATGCTCTCACTCCCAACTTTGTGGTCAAAACAGCTGAGCACCTTCCCCCCCAAAAATGATTACGATATCTTTTATTGCCTATGGCTCTGCATTGTGCCAGATCAGCTCTTGTACCCTTACAGCTCCACACCGCGCCATCTGCAAACTTCCCTGCTGCTCTCCACTGTGCCATCGCAGGCTCCTTCAGTGGAATCCACACAAGACTGTGAGTGCCCATGGCAGCTGACGTCAGACACACCAAAGAAAGACCACGGGGGGAGCTGACTAAAAACGGGACATGAAAAGTAATGTAATAAAAGACTTTACTATACCCAGAGTCAAATCTGGGTGATCCATGGCCATGTAATATGATTATGAGTACAGTAAGGTCAAGCTCTTACTGTTTTAATAAGTGTCTCTCATACTGGTTGGACAGACAGAACTGCTCTGCTTCGTGTCACAGTCCTCTTGCCCAACCAGCATGAGAGATACTTGTTAAACAGTTGGAGACTGACCGTACCATACCCATTATCATATAGGATAGCTACCACCATAGCACTGCCATGTTAGCTACTTTTTGTTGACCGGGAAAGAAGGACTAGGCAATTCTGTTTATTTTCAGCCTCATCCCATGGGAGGGGGGAGATACAGATGGTAACCAACTGAAATTGAACCATATTAAGCTGTTGGTAGTATTTTTTAGTGAATGGGGAAATTTCACCAGGGCACCAGGGAAATTGCATCACTCACTTAGTGTTTTAGCTTTTTTTTTTTTTACCAGATTAGGAGGTAAACAAATATGTCTTGGTTTACAGTGTGTGTGTGTGTGGGGGGTCGTTTTGGAAATTTGTACAGTATGATTTGAATCCTGCTTGTTTTTATAATTATGTTACACTATTTTTTCCCCTTCTCATATGATTTTGTAACTTGTTATTGTATATGAATTTGATTTGAAGTTTCAATAAAAAATTCCCCTATTCTTTTCAGGAAGTGCCATGGGATCTTTAACGTCCACCTGAACAGTCAGATGGGACCTCAGTTTAGTGTCTCATCTGAACGATGGCACCTCAGGAGTGCAGCATCCCCCTCATGATGCACTACAGTGTTAGCATTGGGATTTTACCCCAAGTTCCTGGTGTGGGGCTTGAACCCACAACCTTTTGCTCTTCTGGCCTCAGAGGCAAGTGTGCAACCTTATGAGCCACTGACACTGATTATGGCATGACGCACTGACATGTGGGTGGCATGGGTTTGGGAGCAGACTCAGAAGATGGTGCATGGACAGCCAGACTGGGTAGGTGCTGCAAGGCTCCTTACCAGGGTCTAACAGCACAGCACCCACTGGTGGCGGCCAGGGATCTTGTTTCCCTGTCATGGGGAATGCTGAATGACATCAAAGCCTCTATCAGGAGATTGTGTGGTACAAGGGTTGGGTCCAGGGTTAGGAACATGACCCAGAAAACCTCGGTGCCATCTACATGGTGGTTGTTTGTACTCCCAGGCCTGCACTGCAGTGACCTCCACCAGTAGAATGTCAGGGGTAGCGGAGGATGGGAATTGGGTGGTTGTTGGGGAACCCCAGAACCAAAGGCTGGGCAGATAAGCACTTACGGACAAAAACTATATCCAGAAAATGGAGTTTTGTACTTATTTGTGTGAAAATGAACAGGTAGCCCCACAGTGTTTGGTAATCATGTTGGAAGGCTTTTTTGGGGAAACAGCACTAGCACCATGTGTGGGAAACCATGGCAGCACAATTGTCAAGAAACTGTCAGTGCAACTTTTGGAAAATGGTGTCAGATTTGGGAATGGAAGCTGATAAGACACTGGCATCGTAGCGAGCATCCAGACTTCCTGAAAAATGGCACTGCTCAGTCTCAGTACAGAACACCTATAACGGTAAAAAAAATCAGACCTGGCTGTCCATATCAGACCTGGCTGCCCATATATAGTGATTGAGGAGTTTGGGTAAGGAGGGATTACCTGTTGGATTTGTGACTTGAAGGCATACTTTTTTTTCCAAGCCTTTTCTTTGTTTCTTCAGTTTGCACCCCCACCTAATAGCATGCCATCAGTTCCATCACATGGAGTTATGCATTATCTACCACTTGCTCAAGACCACTATGGAGGCAGGTGGTGAGTTATGTTGGTTACATGAGAGTCTGCAGGGGGTGCCCGCTTCCCCCTTGGTGGACAGGGGTCTGTTTCTATTTATCTCCACAAAGGGATCACACACAATCAGAAGAGAGAAAGAAGTAAATGCCTCAGCTGGGACTTGAACTGAGGCCACCCAGAATACCATTCCGGTTACACTACCAGCTGTGCCACCAAGGCAACTGGAAACTAGGCCATTCTGGAGCACGTTACTCTTTTTCCAATGCACATCCTGGTGCTGCACAGATAATTATATTGATTGAAAATGTAATTATCTCCACATAGGGATGCCAGCCTTGAAATGACGCACACATTATTAAACTTGCAAGCATCTGGCAGTGTCCCTCTCGGGCTTGGTGGCCCCAACTGTAATACCGCCTAACTCATTAGATGGTGGTCACACTGCTGGGCTCATATCATCCTGCCCCTGAAAAAGAAGAGCAGCAGTCCCAGGATGCTTGATCCTCCTCCCTTAGCCAACTCCCAATGACCCGCAATCTGGATCTCCAGTATTGTAAGTAGAGATATTGGGAAGTGGCCGCAAAGTGGTACAAAATTTGCTTTCGCGAAGCTTCATGAAGTTTCCATGGAACTTAGGAACTTCGATTTTGCTGAAATTGCAAACTGTTTACAGTGCAGTGGGCATTTTTCCAGTAAAATAGACACTTTGCAAGCAAATTTTAGTCAATTCACCGAAACAAAAACCCCAGAAACTTCATTGGTGAAAACGCGAATTTGGTGAATATGCATTTATCCAACTCTGCAGAATTCAAGAATACGCAAAATGAATTTTGTCCAATTTGCTCATCTCTAGTCGCAAGCAGTAGCACTAGCACTGTGCAAGCAGGATGGTTGATACACATTGTTTTTAAGGTGGGAACTTAGGGCTGGCAGCATAATAGTAATAACTCAGTGGTGTGATAAAAGAACAGTAGATAATATTTTTTCTGACTGCAGTTATACAGTGTCTGCCTGCCTGTCCGTCCGTCTCTGTCTTTATCTATCTATCTATCTATCTATCTATCTATCTATCTATCTATCTATCTATCTATCTATCTAATCTATCTATCGCCAGCTATCCACTATTCATACACATGATAGAATCACTGATGCTGCTGACGTGGGCTCTGTCCCTATCCTCATTCCTACTAATATAATTAATATAATTTTAGCCACATGCTAATGATGCTAATAATGACCCTCTAATGGGATGGTACATTTTGTCTCCTAACCTCCTGCAAGAGACATGCTTGTCAGAGAGGAAACAAGTCCTTAAATACAAGGCTTCAATTGTAATTATTTTCTGAGACAAATCCCTAGCAAAGCCCGAGAGAGAGAGAGAGAGACAGAAAGACAGAGACAGAGAGGGGGAATGTATGTGCCGGTAGTCCAGGCCAGGCAACCAAGCCAGAGCCACAATCTGAGATCCAAATCCAGGCAAAGTCCTATGCTGCAAATTAAGCTGATTTCATACGAAAAATGAGGCGCTTTATCTCGCAGCCCAGATCCTCTTTGGGAGCTGATGAAGTTGGGATTATAAGGCAGGAAAGCAGAAAAGAGGTCGAAGAGTGACTAGGTGCAGGGAAGGAGGGAGGGAGCTCTCAGTGAAAGTTCAGGGCATTAAGAGCTCTCCTTATCGATTTTGAATTTACTCTGACATGCTAGTCCTTCCAAGGGCACCTCCTGATTAGCCATTCATGGGAAAGCAGCCCCCATCCTCCAGGCTTCTTAGAGGCAGAAACAGGTCTGTGCTTATATATGTCGATATGATCTGCAGCTCCTAATGAGTGACTCCCTTCCCCAAGTGGGACACTGATGGAGTTTGCATGTAGATGACACTGCACTGTGCTACAGTACAGAGTTCACATGTAATTTATACTATGTTATACCACACTACACTACACCATGCTACATTACAGAGTTTACAAGTTTACACTCCACACTATGCTGCACTACAGAGTTTACATGTTGTTGACACAATGCTACACCATGCTACACTACAGTGTTTTTTTTTTTAAATAAATGTTTTTGTACTTCTGTGGCTGGGACCGGGTGGGCTATCAGCTCTGTTCCTGGGTGCTGAGGGCTGGCCACCTAGCTCGTCCACTTTCTTCTGTCTACCATTCTGGTGTTCTGGTAATCAGGGTCTTGGTATGCCCTGCAGTCCACCCTCCCCTGGCCTAGCACCAGCCCTCCATCTGTGTGGTGCTACAGTCAAAGCTTAATTTGGTGGCAGCCAAGTACCAGGAAGGCTTCACCTCCTTCTCTGGGAGAGGAGAGCTGCCAAGTGGCCACGTCATCTTCTCCAGACCCTCACCCCCAGCCGACCTCCAGTAACCCAAACTCATTCCCGAACTCAGGTCTCCAGCATGGGGGGAGGTAAGGTGCATAGCGTCTCAGCCCTTCACGCCACTGGGCTAGCTACTACACTACAGTGTTTATGTGTAGTTGACACACAACATGCTATGCTACACCATCCTACACTACAGAGTTTACTTTTAGTCCACACTACACAATGCTACAACATGCTCACTATAGAGATTACATGTTGTTTAAACCACTCTATGCCACATTTTATATTACACCATGCTCTGCTACTGAGATTATACACAGTTGACACCACACGATGCTGCACCATGCTATATTACAGAGTTTACATGTTGTTGACATCACACTATGCTTAACCATACTACCTTACAGAGTTTACTTGGTTACACACCACTGTGCTCTACAGCATGCTAGACTACAGAGTTTACATGTTGTTCACACCACACTATGCTATACCATACTAGAATACAGAGTTTGCATGTAGATGACACTGTTCTGTCACACCACGTACACCACAAAGTTTACATGTTGCTGACACCATGCTGTGCTATATCATACTAGAATACAGAGTTCTCATGTAGCTGACACCATGCTATGCCACACCACGTACACCAGAGTTTACATGTTGCTAACACCATGCTGTGCTATACCATACTAGAATACAGAGTTTGCATGTAGCTGACATCATGCTATGTCACACCATGCTACACCATAGCGTTTACATGTTGTTAACACCATGCTGTGCTATACCATACTAGAATACAGAGTTTGCATGTAGCTGACACCATGCTATGTCACACCATGCTACACCATAGCGTTTACATGTTGCTAACATCATGCTGTGCTATACCATACTCGAATACAGAGTTTGCATGTAGCTGACACCATGCTATGCCACACCATGTACACCACAGAGTTTACATGTTGCTAACACCATGCTGTGCTATACCATACTAGAATACAGAGTTTGCATGTAGCTAACACCATGCTATGTCACACCATGTACACCACAGAGTTTACATGTTGCTGACACCATGCTGTGCTATACCATACTAGAATACAGAGTTTGCATGTAGCCGACACCACACCATGTTGTGCAGTGCTATGTTACACTACAGAGATTACATGCAACTGACACTGTGCTAGGCATGCAATGCTATACCACAGGGTTTACATGTTGCCACTATGCTATGCTACACTCCAGAGTTTACATGTTGTTGACCCATGCTATGCTACGCTCTGTTACACTCCAGAGTTTACATGTTGTTGCCCCATGCTAGGACATGCTATGTTACAGTCCAGAGTTTACATGCTGTGACCCATGGTATGACATGCTATGCTACACTCCAGAGTTTACATGTTGACCAATGCTATGACACACCATGCAACATTCCAGGGTTTACATGGT
This sequence comes from Neoceratodus forsteri, assembly GCA_016271365.2. NCBI lineage: Eukaryota > Metazoa > Chordata > Ceratodontiformes > Ceratodontidae > Neoceratodus > Neoceratodus forsteri. Next base: position 152,915,377 of record CM028134.1, read on the forward strand.
GTTGCCCCATATTATGACATACTATACTACACTCCAGAGCTTACATGTTGTTGATTCATGCTATGACATGCTATGCTACACTCCAGAGCTTACATGTTGTTGCCCCATGTTATGACATGCTATACTGCACTCCAGAGCTTACACATTTTTGACCCATGCTATGACAAATTATGCTACACTCCAGAGCTTACATGTTGGTGATTCATGCTGTGACACGCTGTACTACACTCCAGAGCTTACATGTTGGTTGCCCATGCTGTTATGCTATGCTACACTCTAGAGTTTACATGTAACTGCTATATCACAACATTGCAACCATGTATTTTAGAAAAGTTTTTAAACTGATTTCATGTCTCACCTTTGTTTGTTGATATTGATACAGTTTTAGAAAGGGAATCATGTGTAATATTTTTAGATAGTATACTTTATTTTCCTTAGAAAAATAACATTCTCTGTTATCAATGAATGTCAACAACATGCAAACCATTGCAAACCCTCGTTTCCTTGTTGCTGACATTTACTGACAACAGCAATTAGTATTGTTTACTAAAATAGTAAAGAAAATGTAAAAAAAAAATTAGAGGTGATTTCATTTGTAAATGTGTATTGATATGAACCACAAGTGATAAGTGAAGGTAGTTTTCAAGGATTTTCTATAAACTCTGATTCTATTTTTTATTACAGTGCAGAGAAGTGTAGTGCAGTGTAGAGTAGTGTACTGCAGTGCAGTGAAGTGTAGTGTACTGCAGTGCAGAGGAATGCAGTGTAGTGCAGTTTAGGGTAACGTAGTTCATGGCACTGCAGTGTAGTGCAGTGCAATGTAATGAAGTGTAGTGTTGTGCAGTGCAGTGTGCAGTGCAGAGCAGTGACCTGTAGTGTAGTGAAGTGTAATGTGGTGTAGTGCAGTGTACAGTAGTGTACTGCAGGGCAGTGTAGTGTAATGTGGTGCAGTGTAGAGTAGTGTAGTGCAGTGAAGTGTAGAATTGCGTAGTGCAGTGTAGTGTACTGCAGTATAGTGTAGTGTAGTGTAGAGCAGAGTGGTGCTTTACCTACATGTAGCCACCCTTGATAACAGGATCTGTAAACTGGGACGCCTAACAATGGGTCCTGCAATCTAGGTTTATACTGAAAGGTCTGGCAAAATGGGATTTATACCAATAGGTCCTGATTTCACTTGTAAACATGTTTTGATATGAATGGCAAGTGACAAGTGAAGGTAGTTTTCAAGTTTTTTTCTGTAAACTCTAGCTCTACGTTTTGCTACAGTGTAGTGCAGCGTAGTACAATATAGTGTAGTGCAGTTCTGGGTAGTGCAGTGCAGTCTAGTGTAGTACAGTTCAATGTAGTGTAGTCCAGTGTAGTGTACTACAGTGCAGTGTAGTGTAATGCAATGCAGTATAGTGTAGTGTAGCACAGAATAGTTTAGTGAAATTCAGTATAGTACAGTACAATACAGTGTAGTCCACTGTAGTGTAGTGCAGGGATGTGTAGTGTAGTGCAGTATAGTGTAGCGCAGTTCAGTGTAGTGTCGACTAGTGTAGTGCAGTGTAATGTAGTGTAGTGCAGAATAGTTTAGTGAAGTACAGTACAGTACAGTGTAGTCCACTGTAGTGCAGGGATGTGCAGTGCAGTACAGTGTAGTGCAGTTCAGTGTAGTATAGTCCAATGTAGTGCAGTGCAGAATAGTATAGTGAAGCTCAGTGCAGTATAGTACAGTACATTGTAGTCCACTGTAGTGTAGTGAAGGGATGTGCAGTGTAGTGTAGTGCAGTGCAGTGTAGTGTAATGCAATGCAGTATAATGTAGTGTAGCACAGAATAGTTTAGTGAAATTCAGTATAGTACAGTACAATACAGTGTAGTCCACTGTAGTGTAGTGCAGGGATGTGTAGTGTAGTGCAGTATAGTGTAGCGCAGTTCAGTGTAGTGTAGTGTAGTGTAGTCTAGTGTAGTGCAGTGTAATATAGTGTAGTGCAGTGTAGTGTAGTGCAGAATAGTTTAGTGAAGTACAGTACAGTACAGTACAGTAGTCCACTGTAGTGCAGGAATGTGCAGTGCGATATAGTGTAGTGCAGTTCAGTGTAGTGTAGTCCAATGTAGTGCAATGCAGTGTAGTGCAGAATAGTTTAGTGAAGCTCAGTACAGTACAGTACATTGTAGTCCACTGTAGTGTAGTGAAGGGATGTGCAGTGTAGTGTAGTGCAGTGCAGTATAGTGTAGCACAGTTCAGTGTAGTGTAGTCCAGTGTAATGCAGTGTAGCTTAGTGCAAAATAGTTTAGTGAAGTTCAGTACAGTACAGTACAGTACAGTGTAGTCCACTGTAGTGTAGTGCAGGAATGTGCAGTGTAGTGCAGTGCATTATAGTATAGTGTAGTGTAGTCCAGTGTAGTGCAGTGCAGTGCAGTGCAGTGCAGTGTAGTGTAGTGTAGTGTAGTGCAATGTAATGTAGTGTAGGATCTGTAAAATGGGGCTCATACCAACAGGTCCTGCAAACTAGGTTTATGCTGAGGTCTTGCAGACTTGGAGTTATACCAAAAGGTCCTTGAAACTGGGATTTACACCAACAGGCCCTATAAATTGGGATCCATACAAACAGGTCCTGCATACTGTAATTTATACCCACACGCCCTGCAAATTGTTATTTAGCAATAGGCAGCAGTGATAGTGTATAGGGTTACTCCTGGGTTGAAGCACAGCGTGAAGCCGAAGTGCTTCCACCACCCCAGGAGTGATGTGATTACACAATAACACACACACTGGAGTGCCTTATTGCTATTATACAATGGCTCGTTGTTATACAAAATAAAAAACATTTAAAAAATGTGTTTAGTAGATTTTTAGTGAGGCAGTATATCTTTCTTTCTTAAAAAAAATAGCTCAAACATATGCTCATCCATACAGTGCTGTTATTGTGTAATAACATCACTCTCTCAGGCATACACTGACCAATCAGAGTCTAGGATTTTTTCTTGCCATTGTATAATTATATATAACATGTTTGGCATATAGGAATTTATATCAACGGATCCTCCGTACTGTTATTTATACCAACAGGTCCTCCATACTGTTATTTATACCAAAAGTCCTGCAAACTGTTACTTATACCATAAGGCCCTGTACAATGTTATTTATACCAACAAGTTTTACATACTTTTATTTATATCAACAGGTCCTACATGCTGTTATTATACCAACAGGTCCTAAAAAATGGTATATATACCAACAGGTCCTGCATGCTGTTATTTATACCAACAGGTCCTGCAAACTGTTATTTATACCAACAGGTTCTACATGCTGTTATTTATACCAACGGATTCTGCAAACTGCTATTTATACCAACAGGTTCTGTGTGCTGTTTTATTTATACCAATGGGTTCTGCAAACTGTTATTTATACCAACAGGTCCTGCAAACTGTTATATATACCTACAGATCCTCCATGCTGTTATTTATACCAAAGGGTCTTGCAAACTGCTATTTGTACCAACAGGTCCTGCAAATTGCTATTTATACCAACAGGTCCTGTAAACTGTTATTTATACCAACTGGTTCTGCAAACTGTTATTTATACCAACAGGTTCTGCATGCTGTTATTTATACCAACAGGTCCTGCAAACTGTTATTTAAACCCACAGGTCCTGCAAACTGTTATTTATACCAACAGGTCCTGCAGAGTGCTGTTTATACCACCAGGTGCTGCATACTGGAATTTATACCAACAGGTCCTGCAAACTGTTATTTATACAAACAGGTCAGCAAACTGTTAATTATACCAACAGGTCCTGCAAACTTAAATGTATATGTACATGTCCTACATGTTCAGCATACTGTTATTTATACCAATGGGTCCTACAAACTGTTATTTATACCAAACAGGTCTTGCTAACTTGAATTTATATATACATGTCCTACATGTCCTGCATACCGTTGTTTATACCTACAGGTCCTGCAAACTGTTATTTATACCATCAGGTCCTGAAACTGGGATTTATACCAATTGGTCCTGCAAACTGGGATTCATACCAGCAGGTTTTGCTAACTGTTATTTAATCAATAGGCCCTGCAATCAATCAATCAAGCAATCAAAATCTTTATTTAACCAGGCGAACATCGTTGAGCAAGTTCATTTTCAAGATGGACCTGGAAAGGAGAGGTTAACAATACGTACAAAGAAATACTCAGTTACATCATAATTGGGTAAACAATATATACAAAATGAATTCACACTTACATAGTATTTACATAGAGCAGTAATTATACACAGGAGGTTTATAATACACATGAAACAGAGTATTAAAAAGAGCCATTATGCTCAGACCATGAAGAGTATGCAGCTAAAAAGTATAGCAAATTCAGTACAGTGTATACAGGTTAAACGTATGCAACAATAATTACAGTGTGTATTTCAAGCATCCTTGAACACAATTATTGATTGAAGGAGCTTGGTGGGGCATGGGAGGGTGGGGAGGGGAAGCAAGAGGGTGAGTAAGGAGAGTACATGGTACATGCCCGCAAGGGCATGCAGTGATTGCAGGGGGGAGGGTGGCAACAGTTGGGGAGCGGAAAGTAAAACACAGTGACGGTGTCAAGGGGGATAAGCAAGGCGTGTAGGTGGGAGCCAGGAGGACATGGAAAAGGAACTAATGATAAGGAAAAACAGACAGTATCGGGATAGAAAGAGCAGTCGGGTAAGTTCTTATAGGCTGTAACATTGCCCAAGAGAGGTGGGAAAGAAGCACCAGTAAAGGGATGCACTGGAGCAGATGGAGCGGAGGCTAGGGGAAGGTGGCATCAGGTGAAGCAGTTACAGGATTCCTTGATAGAGCAAGAATAAAGTGCTTTGAAGGCTGATAGTTTGATTGGGTAAGCCAACTTCAGGGTTTTTTACAAGTTGTTCCAGAAAGAGGGTAAAGCGTGAGATATGGCAGACCTGCTGAAGCACAATTTGAACTTCGGTACTGCAAGGGAGATAACGGAGGAACTTCTTAAGGCATATTTACCTATCACACCTAGAGGAAGACAGTCTGAGATGTACTGAGGCAGCATCTTCATGATGGCCCTAAATGTCCAGAGAGCTGCATTCCTCTGTCTTCTGTAGTTAAGGGATGACCAACCTACTACAGTGTAAAGGGAGCAGTGATGTGTGGAGTATGGCAGACCAGTTATGAACTTCAAGACCTGATGGTAGAGTGTGTCTAATTTAGCCAGGGCAGACACGGTACCTTGGCTGTAAAGGAAATCTGCGTAGTCCAATAAGGTAAGGAATGTGGTTTGGATCAGTCCCTTCCTGGCATCCAGTGTTAGAAAATTTTTGATCCTATAGAAGAGGCCAAGTCTCTGCCTAAGCTTCTTTAAGAGATCTTCAATGTGATCGCAAAAGGAAAGCTTTTGGTCAATCCACACCCCCAGGAATTTGAATTTAGTAACATATTCCAGCGATTCGCCAAGAAGAGTGTGGATCTGGGGGATATTATCTTGAGTTGTAGGGTTATTGACGTATGCAAAGGGAGAAAAAAGCATCACCTTTGTTTTTTTGGCATTCAGGAGCAGTTTCTGGTGCAGTAGTTGTAAATTGTAGAAGATTAAATTCCCGTTGCAGATCCCTACAAGCAACTTCCAGGGAAAGTCTTCCAATATAAAGTACCGTGTCATCGGCAAATAGGTGGATGTTAGCAGATTTGATGTCAGCTTCAATATTGTTAATGTAAATTGCAAAAAGCAATGGACCTAGTATAGAGCTTTGTGGTATGTCCCTCAGTAGAGGTTTCAGGGATGAGAATTTCACTTCAGCCTTGACCTGTTGCTGTCACCCTGATAGATAGTTCGAGAACCACCTCAGTGAAGGGGGGGTCAGCCGATGTTTCTGAGAGAGACAAGGAGCAGCTCGTGGTCAACCATATCGAATGCCTTGCTTAAGTCTAGAAATACTGTGCAAATGAAGTTCTTTGAATCCAAGGCACACTGCCAGTCATTGGTGACCTTTGTAAGTACTGAAATAGTACTGTGATGAGGCCTAAATCCCAACTGATAAGGATTGAGCAGGTTCCCACTTTCGAGGTAGTTCCTGAGCTGCACACTCACTATTTTCTCCAACAGTTTGGAAAGGGTGGGAAGGGAGATTGGTCTATAGTTATTCAGGTTATTGGGGTCTCCAGATTTAAAAAGGGGGATTACAAGAGCTGTTTTCCATATGGGAAGAATATCGCCCTGCTAAAGGGAGAGGTTAAAAAGGTGCATTATGGGCGCAGCCAGTACGTGAGGACTAAGCTTCAGGAAGAATGGGTCCAATTGGTCTGCCCCTGTACATTTCCTGGTCTCCAATTGTAGGAGGAGATCCTCAACTTCTCTCAGGGTGGTAGGCTGGAGGAAGAATGCCATGCTTGTGACTAGATCTGGTAAGTCCGGTGCTCCAAGACTAGAGCGGAGGTTATTGGCAAGGGAGGCATTGAAAGGAGACCTGCAGTAGCAAAATGATTATTAAAAGCTTCAAGGACAGTCGATTTATCCAACACCGAAGTTGTGCCAATGGCGATTTTTGTGCAAACTGGGATTTATACTGACAGATCTTGTAAACTGGGAGTCATGCCAACGGGTCCTGCATACTGGGATTTATACTGACAGATCCTGTGTACAGGGATTTATACCAACAGGTCCTGTATACTGGGATTTATACCACCTGATCCTGTAAAGTGGGAGTCATGCCAATAGGTCCTGCATACTGGGATTTATACTGACAGATCCTGTGTACAGGGATTTATACCAACAGGTTCTGCATACTGGGATTTATAACACCTGATCCTGTAAAGTGGGAGTCGTGCCAACAGGTCCTGCATACTGGGATTTATACTGACAGATCCTGTGTACAGGGATTTATACCAATAGGCCCTGCATACTGGGATTTATACCACCTGATCCTGTAAAGTGGGAGTCATGCCAACAGGTCCTGCATACTGGGATTTATACTGACAGATCCTGTGTACAGAGATTTATACCAACAGGTCCTGTAAAGTGGGAGTCATGCCAACAGGTCCTGCAGACAGTTATTTATACCAACAGCCCTGCATACTGGACCTGCAAATTAATTTTTCCCCCAACAGGTCCTGCTCCTGCTGCTCCAGACATTTATTAATATATATTAATAGCACAACTTTAGAGTTTGTGGATTTTGTTGGGAAACTTATTGTCTTTTTAATATGTGTTTGTGGAACAGGCCCTCAGCGTACTTATCCCTACCTACTTAAGAAGCAGGGGAGGTCATGATGGGACTAGAGTCCTTTCCAACCTTAAATTGCTATTTACCATGTAAGAACATGTAAAGTGCAGAAGGGGTACAAGAGGGATGTAGAAATGTAGAAACAGAAACTGAAAGCAGAAAAAAGATCCCAGTGGCTCATCCAGTCTGCCTGGTCCTACTTATACTAGGATGCAAATACCTTAGTGGTTACTTACTCCCCCATCCCCATGTCTCCCCACCATGCAATCCTCACCGGTCACCTATGTCTATCCCACCTTTGCTTGAATCCCTCCACTAATCTGATGCAGAACAACCCCTCTGGCAGCCTATTTCACATATCTGCCACCCTCTCTGTAAAGAAATACTTTCTAATGTTCTTCTTGAATCTCCCTCCTGACGACTTCTTTGAGTTCCTTGTGCCCATGTCTCCACTCATTGTGGATAGTTCCTCATTGTCTACCTTATTTGTCCTGTGAAGAAACTTGAAAGGTTAAATCATGTCCCCTCGCCCTCTCACCTTCCTGGTCCTCGGTGCATACATGTAGGACTTGTCTTGCTGCCCTAAATCATTTTTTGTTGCCCTCCTCTGCACCACCTCAACCCTATCAATGTCCTTTTCCAAGTGCAGATTCTAGAACTGCACGCAGTACTCCAACTATGGCCGCACTAGGTCTCTGTACAGGGGCAGGATCATCTCCTTCCTTTTGCTGCTTATCCCCTTGTGTATGCTCCCTGTCATCCTTGTTGCATTCCTCACTGCTATGTTGCACTGTGCTGACTGCTGTAAGCTGCCTACTATTCAGACTCTGTGATCCCTCACTTCTGTTGTTTTTATTTAAAGGAGAACTGTGCTAAATCTGAAAGTAATTTGTCCCAGTAAGAGCTGTTTTTTAAATACTGGTTCAAATTCTGGTATTACCTTAGCTAGTCAGGTTTTTTAGCTATCCTAGTGGGTGTCTCTGATTTACATAGTGCTGGTTAAGAACCATTTTAGAATGGTATGATGTAGTTTATATCCTTGTTCTACTAGTCTATTGTTGGCACAATACATTAATGTTCTGTTACACAATCAAGTGGCTGAGAGGGACATAAACTTCATCATACATTTCTAAAATGGCACTTAACACTAGAGTGTAAAGCAGAAACACCCACTGAGGTTACTAAAAGGCCTATGTAGATGGAACAATAACAGAAATTCAAGCTGTACTTAAAAACAGTTTCTATTGGGAAAAATAACTTACAGGTTCAGCGCAGTTCTCCTTTAATATTACATCTCCCATTCTGTATTCTGTCTTCATGTTTGGGAAATGGAACTTTGCCAAGAGTCACCGTTCCACGGTATCAGGCAAAACACACACACACACACACACTCCCATTTTACCAATTCTGCCTCTTCATTCGAGAGTGTAATCTCTCACCATGTAAAAAAATATAAACTAGATACTAAACCAATAATCCTGAGACTGCCATTAAAATATTAAAGTGAAATCTAATCCAGAATAAACGACTTTTACATAACTCTCTTCTCCCTCATGGGATGAATTACTCCTCGATGCACTGGTGGGCTCTGCTATGGGATGGTAAACCTGGTTTTAGGTATGCTCCTTGTAAAGTATGTTTTCATGGAGATCATGAGTTACATAAAAATTGACATATCTGGAATCTCCTATAAAATTCCCGGGAAACTCATGACTTCCCCATGAAAATGTGCCCCAATTTGTCACATATTCGTACTGCTACTTGCCAGTCTTAGGGTTAAAAAACTCATGATATATTGCTTAATAAATTGCTTATTACAGGTTGTTGTATAAGAAAACCACTATTTATTGAAATAAAAGTTAAAGAGGACAGGAAATCATTTCTAATTGGCAGATGTTTATAAAGTTCGTCTTCTCTGAAATGATATGCATTCACCTACATTATTCATATTTAACTGTACTTGAATAAAAAGTGATATAAAAAGCTATATGTTGCATTGTCTTATTTTTATGGCCAGCATTCTGTTACAGTTCTATTCATGGGACCAATAATTTGGAGTTTTAACTATGTCATGGTTTGTGCACAGAACTCTAAGCATGGTTCTGATAGGTCAACAGCTCATAATTAACATTCTGTTCACAAATCGAGACATAATAAAAACTCCACATAAGTGATTCCTTGAAGTGAACTGTAACAGAATGTTGCCCATAAAACACAACAATGCAAACTACAGTTTTATCTATCACTTTTTATTCAGGTACAGTTAAATATATATACTTTAGGAGAATACCTATCGTTTCTCAGAATAAGAACTTTATAAACAGCTGCCAATTAGCACAGATTTCCTGTCCCCTTTAAAATACTCCCTCAGGTAACTTCTAGCATACTTTCTTATGTGTTGAAATGTAATTTAGGCAATCTGTGAAATCTGTTGTTCTTACCATAAGCGATTTCTGGAAATTTAATGTTGTGACTGTTAACTTCATAGGGCCCTATTTATAGGATAAAATAGGGAGGGGGTTCATCCAAATCCCATCTGGATTGGAGCCAGGGACACCTCCAGTCATGGGGGAAGGGTGAATCACACCTTTAGGGAGCCAGAGACACTGATCAGGCATCTGAGGGGAGAGGGGCCACTAAATCCCACCTGGACTGGAGACAGGGAGACCTCTCAGCATCTGAGGGAGCAAATCCCATGTACAAAGAGCCAGAGACACCTGCCTAGAATCTGGGAAGGGGCCAAAATTCCATTTTCAGAGAGCTAGGGACACCTGTCCAGCACTGGGTGAGGGGGTGCACAATGGTCCCTTCTAAGAAATGTTCAAAGTGGGGATGCAGTCGGCATTCATTGGATGAAGTCCCCCCCTTCCCAGTTTTATGTCCCACTCTCCATAGTCCATTGATCTTAATATACTGGAGACATTGCACAATATTTTTCAGTTTAACTGTTGGCTGAAGGGATAAAGAAAGGTGAGAGCTGGGTGTCTGAATGTGACGGCAACTATATTGGTGATTTAATCTGTATAAATAACTTATTGTCTATTAAGGTCAATCCTCTTGGACTCAGAGTCACCAATGGAAACTGCTTTGAGATTTCAGGAATACCCCAGCTATGACACGTAACAATATACAACATGAGTGCTATTAAAATTAATGGGTGTGCTGTCATTAAAAAGGAAACTGAGTGACAGTTTCAAACTATATAAATATTTTTAATACTAGGAATATTTATTTATTTATTTAGTTTTTGTTGATCGGGTAAGTGCACTAGACAAATCCTGCCTATTTTCAGGCACGACCCGGGGGAGGGGGATACAGATGATTGCCAACTGACCTTGAACCAGATTAAGCTGTTGATGGTATTTTTAGTGAATGAGGAAATTTGGCCCAGGACACCGGGGAAATTCCCCTACTCTGTGTAGGTGGAGCCTTGCTGCTGGTTGCATGATGGCCAGTCCGCAAGTTCCCTCAGAGGAGATGGACGTCGGAAGCCCTGGGGAGTGGGCCTCCTCCCCAGCGCTGTCTACATCAGAGGCTACAGAGGAACGTCTTGATGTCGCTACTGCAAGTAGTGACACTATTATTGAATCGGATTCTGTAATTAGAAAGACCAACTTTACTGCAGCCAGTTCGGATCTTATGGAAAAACGTTCTGCCTTAGCCCTGCAACTGCAAATGCTCGATTCGGAAATTGCGGCTATTGAACAGGCACCCTCTGGACGTCAATCCTCAGGCATTGCAGCGTCTGAAAAGCCCTCTATTAGCGTCATGAAAGCGACTGATCCCGCTGCTTCTTCCGCATTAGCGACTATACGGAAGTCGGCTGGCAGTTCATCGAGGTCCTCCTCGTCGTGCCGACAGCCGGAATTGGATCCCCAGAAACTGGATCACGCTGAGAAGCTCAAACCTGTTCGCCACACGGATAACGTAAGTGCTGCATTTCCTTCCAATATACCTCAGTTCAGTACACAGCAGACCTCAGATTCAGAAGTTTTTCTTTTCTCGGCCAATAAAACTCCTGGCTGGTCAAAACATGGAGGTACTTTTCTAAACAAATCTAAACAGTTTTCGGCACATCAATTTAGTGATCCAAAAAATAAGTGGTCACCTGAAAAGGCACTCAAACATGCCGGCTGGGAAAAAGGGGAAGGAGGGGTATGGACACGGACTCACAGGACCCAGCTTATATTAACATGTTATGGAAAGTAACCACGAGCTCCAACGAACCCTGGGGTGAAGGTCTTACAAAGGTTCTTCCTGGACTTGAATCTAGTAATAATACTGATAATGTTATTGATGACAATGTCAATTCCACTAGAAATGACAATGTTGATAATTTACCTAATCCTCTTTCTTCTAAGCACCCTAGCATTTTGTTAGACCCTGTATCCACTCCTACTTTTAAAACCTCTGTAAGTGAGAAACTAGGTCGTCCAGTAAGTTTTAAACTGGCTGACCTATTTCACTCTAAAGGTGAACCTGTGCCTAGAAGGAACGCTGTAAGATTGCTTTACAAAGGGGGGCTGGAAGTACCCCCTGACCGGGTATATATTGCCAAAACATTATTAAAGGGGTCCATGAAATTTTTTTCCTCTGAGATATTCGCTTTGATTAATTTAGGGAATTCCAATTTTGATGTCAGCTTCAAGCAAATTTCTGGGCTTGATAGATTCTGGGCCCAGTATGAATCACTTCAGACCTCTCCTATCTGGTCTCCCTTTCAAGCCATTCCATTGACTAAACCGGCAGTAAAAAACATTACTATTGTTTTCAAAAATGAAGGAGTTAATATTGAAGATATTCTTTTCTGGTTAAACAAAAGATGTGAGGTCTTAAATTGACCCACGCCCACCCTGGATAGCGAACAAATTTGGGATGGGAGTTGGAAGGTCCGAGTTAAATTATATCCCACCAATACCGAACCTAAACACCTGCCCAATTTCTTTTTTCTGGGTAAAGATAAGGGATTTATTTTTTATGCTGGCCAACCCAAATCATGTTTCAAATGTGGCTCTAGAACTCATCTTAGCTCTGCTTGTGATGTTCTAAGATGTAGTCATTGTTTTGAGTATGGACATAATTCTTCAACTTGCCTAAATTCTTTCAAATGTAATTTGTGTGAAGAAGTTGGTCATGCTTACGGTCGATGCCCTTGGGCATCCCACAATAGGGAAGACTGTCCTTCTCATGATGGATTAATTACAATTGCCCAACAATTGCAGGCACAAAAGGCCACTACCCGTGATTTGGTAACTGACCCTCCTCCCCCCTCTGTCAGTATCCACTCCGAAAGAGCCCTCTACAATTATTAATTCAGACCCCCATATTCCGGTGGAAGTAGTTCTTCCTTCTGACTCTAATGTCTCCTCCAAGGAAAGTAGTATACAAGTAACCAAAACCATAATGCCCCCTCCTCCACCCCCCTCTGTTTCTGATACGGACTCTTCTAGTTTTATTACTGTAACCCATAAGAGAACCAGGAAAGGCCTTGCTGTGGTTAGTCACAACAAAGAAAGTATGGCTCATAATTGGCAGTCTAATAATAAATTTGCAGTTCTCACCACTGATTTATCTGACAGGGATTCTGGAGGGGATGACATGGACACTTCTTCGGTCCGTTCTTTCCCAGATGTAGAAGGAGGTGCGAATACTGACCCTATTGCTAAACGTACGCGGCAAAGTCAGAGAGGCAAATCTCCAAGTAGCTCCTAAAATGGCCTCTCTCTCAATTTTTTCATTAAATGTAAATAGTATTAAAGGGAAGAAAAAGTTGGGGGGTGTTTTTCTGACACTTAAAGATCTCAAAAGTGATATCTTTTGTCTAGTGGATACAAGATTAAAAACCCATGGAGAACTTAGTCAAGCGTCAAAAGCATGGACTAGTGGACCTTCCTTTTGGTCCACTGGCCCGGATACATGTGACGGCATTGGTATTCTGTTTTCTAACACGGAATTTCATGCATCCAGACTGGTAGATATTTCGCCAGGTAGAACCTTGTTATTAGATTTTACTCATAAACAGGAAAGGTTTCGTTTAATAGGGATTTATGCCCCGCAAACCAAAGCCCAACGAGTTTCTCTCTTTCATTTAGTAAGGCCTTTTTTGCACACCTCCAGATTACTTTTGTGTGTAGGAGATTTTAATTGCGGTTTACACCAATCTGACAGAGGTTTAAAAACCCCTAAACTTTTTTGTGATTCTGTAGCCTTAAAAGAAATTATATCCACGGCTCATTTAGTGGATGCTTATAGGCATTGTCATAAATCTGGGGGCTTTACCTTTTTTAAGGGACATCTGCGAACCAGGATTGATTTTATTTTTTTGTCTAAAGTTCTGTTACTCCTTTCTTGTCAAACCGTGGGAATTGAATTTTCTGACCATGTTGCCCTTTGTGCATCCTTCACGTGGGGTTCAGCTCCTCGCTGTAAAAAAAAAATAGTTGGCGCCTTAATGATTCCTTATTGGAGGATCCTTCCTTTATGAAAGCATGGCATAAGGAATTTGTAGCTCGAATATCCGTTACAGAATTTTATGATACCGGAATTGATTGGTGGGAAGATTCCAAAATAAGTTGGAAGCAAGTCTTTCAAAAAAGAGCTGCAGCTGTACAAAACAATAAATATTTGAATTACTTATCTCTAAAACAGCAATTACAACACTTGATTTCTTTGGCTGATTCTAGTAATATTGATTACAGTAAACAAATAGACATAATTTGTACTCAAATGAGACAACTTCAATACGATCGAGCTAGTTCCTTAGGCCAAGAAGCTCGTTTTGGCACTCAGACAACTAAAGAATGCCTTGATCCCTTCCGAGCTTGCAAAGGAAGGATAAATTCCCAAATTAATCTCATCCTTAAAATCTCCGACAGGAGAACTTGTGACATCACCTGAGGCCTTAGTTTCTATAGTTGAACAGCATGTTTTTAATCTGTTCGGTTGCAAGCCTGACTGTGAGGATGCAGAGCCTTTTTTGAACTCATTACATTTGCCCAAGCTTTCTAATTTAGAAAAGGAAATGTTATCCGCTGATATTACGGAACACAAAGTGAAACAAGCTATTGACTCCTTGTGTTCACATTCAGCTCCAGGGTCTGCTGGCCTTACTGCAAAGTTTTATAAAACATTTTCTTCAGATCTGGTTCCTGTTTTGACCTTAATATACAATGAAATGTTAGCTCTAGATACTTTGTCCAAATCTATGAAAGAGGCCATCTTAATTTTTATTTTCAAGAAAAAAGGTGATGCTTCTGACATTGGCAATTGGAGACCACTTAGTTTATTAAATGTTGATTACAAAATTCTTGCAAAATTCCTATTATCTAGAATTCTAAAAGTAGCTGTCCACATTAATTCTGCTCAAACTAGTGGTATTCCAGGAAGGCACCAACATGACAACTTAATTTTATTACGTGAGCTATTTGCTTTAGGGGAACGAAAAACCATTTCTGGATGGGTATTAGGCCTAGATCAAGAGAAAGCATTTGATAAAGTCTCCCATGATTACTTGTTTCAAGTTTTAAAAGCCTTTGGTTTTCCCACAACATTTCTTTCTTGGATTCAATCTTTATATAAAGATGCTGTTATAATTCCGAATGTTAATGGGTGGTTAGGCAACCCCATCTCCCTTGCTTGTGGGGTAAGGCAAGGATGTCCACTGAGTCCGTTGCTTTATAATTTTTACATTGATACTTTAATAAGAGCTATACTGCTTTGCCCTCAAATTATTGGCTTGACTGGTATTCCCTCTTCTCCGCCAATTAAATTGTTGGCCTATGCTGATGACTTGGTTTTGGTAATTAATTTGAGGACCAAACAGGAGGATTTAGTTCAAGTATTACAATCTTTTCATCTGTATCAGGTTCCAAAATTAATTTCAGCAAAAGTATTGGAGTACCAATAGGCCATGGCTCTCTCCCAGAGAATGGTGTTTATGCTGGAATTCCTGTTAAACTCGACGTATTTAAATATTTAGGAATTTACTTTGGTCATGAGAATATGTCTTCCTATAACTGGATTAATGCCTTAAACAAAGCGGAAGGCTTAATTGCAGGTTGGAGACATGCCTTAATTGGGAAAAAAGAGAGTTGTCCTGCTAAAATCTCTTAGTTATTCCCATTTTTTATACCTTAGTTATGTATTTCCACCCCTGCAGCTCTCTTCACTAAATTATTCAGGATATTTTTAAAGGGTTTTGGGGTCCAGACTAAACCCCATAAAGCTTAAATTTTATGTATAGACCTATAAAAGAAGGAGGGATAAATATGGTGCACCCTGTTGGTTTCTTTTATAGCTTATTCTTTAATTACAATTTTGGTAAGGTACTTAAACCTGGAAATTCAATCTGGAAACCCTATTTTATGATTTGGTTTTCTCAGTGTTTAGATAAATGGGACTCAAGTTCAAAAAACATTATTTCTCGGTCTTTGGAAATACCGTCCTATGGGAAAGAAAGTTTCAAAATGGCTTTATCTTGGAACCTCCTTCCTCAAGATTTTTGT
Organism: Neoceratodus forsteri; assembly: GCA_016271365.2. Classification (NCBI taxonomy): domain Eukaryota; kingdom Metazoa; phylum Chordata; order Ceratodontiformes; family Ceratodontidae; genus Neoceratodus; species Neoceratodus forsteri. The sequence goes on from CM028134.1 coordinate 152,931,093, forward strand.
ATACTGTCAAGACGGATGCTATATGATAGAATTTGGAGAATGGTGGCTCAGGAAGAGGTAGTCTTTCCCTTTTGCCCCTCGAACCATCTCTCCTGGGTTCTCCTGCAACTTCGGAACCCTCGTTTACCTCCATATGTATGGGATATGGTATGGTTGAGTAATTATGACAGACTAGGGGTCAAAAATAATCATAAGCATAAAGCGTTGAATTTACGCTATTGCCCCAGAGATGATTGTTCCGAAGTTTTAGAAACTCAGCAACATCTGTTTCTCGATTGTCCAGTCTCTTCAGACATTTGGTTTAGTTTAGCCACAAAATGGTCTGAACCCTTATTTCTCAAATTAACCTATGAACATATTATGTTTTGCATGAATGTTAAATTGAATGCCAAATATCATGCTGAAACTTTATATGTGCTTTTTGCTCTCACGAGATATTATATATGGCAAGCAAGATGTATGCTAGTTCTGCATGAAAAAATTATTCATAAACAAGAAATTGTCTGCAATATACATAAAGCTTTATGTTCAGTTAAAAAGCATGATTTTCATACTTATACCAAACATCAAGTCAACCTTATGTGGCGTAATTGTGATCCTTTTACTGATGACTGTTCTTTTTGAGATGTTCACTTTTCTTTGTTTATTCCTGTTTGTAAAGGATATTGTTATTTTATTGTAATGAAGCCCATTTCTCTAATAAAATACCCCTACTCTTTTCGATAAGTGCCATGGGCTCTTTAACATCCACCTGAACTACCACCAATCCAGGCAGATGGAACCTCGGTTTAACATCTCATCTGAAAGACGGCACCTCAGAAGTGCAGCACCCCTCTCATGCTGCACTACAGTGTCAGTACTGGGATATTAACCCAAGTGCCAGATGTGGGAACTGAACCCACAGCCCTCTGATCTCCCGGCCTCAGAGGCGAGTGTGCTACCTATTGAGCCACTGACACTGTATGTCACTGAATATGGTCCTCTTGAACCAGAGGTCATGCTAATGGTTAGTTTTCTCAACAATTAAGCAAATGAAAACAGTATGGTATCTTATGTAGACAAGCCAGCCTAGTGATGCTTCAGCTGAGGTGCTTTGCACCTTACCTCTACCACATTGGTGATCTGAGTTTGGGAATGAGCTTGGGATGCAGGGGTTGGCTGGGTAAGGAGGAGGACTGGTATCACAGAGGGAAGGAGGGCAGCCAACTCCACTGTTATATTGCCACCTGGGTGATCACAGGTGGCAGTACAGCTGGAGTAGCTAGTGGGTGGAAGGACACTGGCAGGTGCCATGTGATGCATGCTTGTGTGGGTATGTGCTTGGTGCACCCTCGATGCCGGTATCCTGGGAACCTTAGAGAAAAAAGTGATAAAACACCCTTAGTGGCATGGCAGGATGAAACTGACAAGCTTGCAGGCCCCTCACCTGGCTACCTAGGCACGATCTGCCACACCAGCTCCTTCTGTGGCAGAGATAAGGAGGATAATGCCACCCTCACCAGAGGGGGAAAGCACTGGGGGAACATGGGGAAACTCTGGTAAGTCCTAGGGGATGCCAGGGTGAAGGGGTTGGGTCCAGATCAAACAGATGGGGGCTGTCAGAAAACAGGGGGCCTAAACAGATAAAAAAAACAACTTATATAGACATAGAACATAAGGGAATCGATTCTCAAAGGTTGACACAGGGCTTGCACAAACCTGCATCAAACCCTGCACTATGCTGGACACATTGGCACACCTTGTACCCAATTCTAAAAGGCCGCGCACGTTTGTGATGCTATATCCATTTTATGGTGGTCAATGGAGGTGGAGGTGCTCAGCATAGATAGAATACTTTGCATTAATGGGTTGCTTGGAGTGGATGGGATACTTTGCATTGTTAAGGGTGCTTCGTATGGATGGCGGTGCTCAGTATAGATGAGTGTACTCAGTGTGACAGGGGGTGCTTTGCATTGATAGGGTGCTTGATGTTGACAGGGGTGCTCAGTGTGGAAAGAGGCACTGTGCATTGATGTGGTGTTAGGTGTGGATGACGGTTCTTGGTATGGATGGGATACGTTGCATTGATGTGGTGTTAGGTGTGGATGATGGTTCTTGGTGTGGATGGGATACTTTGCACTGATGTGGTGTTAGGTGTGGATGGCAGTTCTTGGTGTGGATGGGATACATTGCACTGATGTGCTAGGTGTGGATGGGGGTGCTTGGTGTGGATGGGATACTTTCCATTGATGGGGTGCTTGATGTGGATGGGGTGCTCAGTGTGGATGGGATACTTTGCATTGAATGGGTGCTGGGTGTGGTTGGGATGTTTGGTGTGGATGGAATACTTTGCATTGATGGGGTGCTTGGTGAGGATGGGGTACTTGGTGTAGATGGGATACTTTGCTTTGCTGGGGTGGTAGGTGTGGATGTGAGCTGTGGGTGATTTTGGAGTGCTTACATTGAATGGAGTGCACTGCATTGATGAGTACTCAGTGTTAACAGTGTGGGTTTTGCATTGATGAGGTGCTCAGTGTGGCTGGTGGTACTTTGCACTGATGGAGTAATAGTTGTGGATGAGGATGCCTGATGTGGATTGGGATGCTTGGTGTGGATGAGGGTGCTCAGGGTGGATAAGAGTGCTCAGTATGTATGAGGGTGCTGTTTCTGGCTGGGTTTCTCTGCTTTGATGGGGTGCTGTGTGGATGAGGGTACTTAGTGTGACCGGGGTGCTTTGCATTGATGGGGTACTTGGTGTGGATGGGGTGTTTGGTGCAGCTGGTATACTTTGCATTGATGAAATGCTCAGTTTGGATTGGGGTATTTGGTGTGGATAGGATACTTTGCATTTATGGGGTGCTAAGTGTGGATGGGGTGTTCTGTGTGGAGGAGATACATTGTATTAGTGGGTTGCTTGGTGTGGTTGAGGGTGCAAAGTGTAGATGGGATATTTTGCATTGATGGGGTGCTTGGTGTGGATGGAGTGCTTTGTGTACATGGGATACTTTGCATCAATGGGGGTGCCTGGTGTAGATAGGATAATTTGAATGCCTTAATACTCAATTGATGGAGTGCTTGGTATGGATGAGTGCTCTGTGTAGATAAGTAACTTTGCACTGATGGGGTGTTGGTGTTGCTAGAGGTTTGGACTGATGGGGTATTCACTATGGATAGGAGGCTTTGCATTGATGGGGTGTTCAATTTGGATGGGGTGTTCTGTGTGGATGGGGCACTTTGCATTGATGGTTGCTTGGTGTGGATGAAGACATGCAGTGTAGAAGGGATATTTTGAATTGATAGGGTGCTGGGTGTGGATGGGGTGCTTAGTGCAAAAAAGGGATACTTTGCATTGATGTGGTGCTTGGTGTAGATTGCATACTTTGCATTGATGGAGTGCTCAGTGTGATGAGGGTGCACAGTGTGGATGGGACACTTTGCATTGATGGGGTGCTTGATATGGGTGGGGTCCTCATGTGGATGGGATACTTTGGATTGATGGGGTGCTTGGCGTGGATCGAGTGCTCAGTGTAGATTTGATATTTTGCATTGATGGGGTGCTTAGTGGGGTTGGGTTGCTCAGTGTGGATGGAATACTTTGCATGGATGAGGTGTAAGGTGTGGATGGGATGCATGGTGTGGCTGAAATATTTTGCATTGATGGGGTGCTTAGTGGGGTTGGGGTGCTTGGTGTGGAAAGGGATACTTTGCACTGATGGGGTGATTGGTGTGTATGAGTACTTGGTGTAGATGGGATACTTTGCTTTGATGGGGTGCTAGGTGTAGATGAGAGTGCTGGGTGATTTTGGAGTGCTTAAGCTGAATGGAATGCTCAGCATTGATGAGTGCTCAGTGTTAATAGTGTGGCTCTGCACTGATAGGTTGCTTTGCACTGATGAGGTGCTCAGTGTGGCTGGTGGTGCTTTGCACTGATGGGGAAATGTGGATAACGGTAATCAATGTGGATGGAGATGACTGATAATGATGGGGCTGCTCAGGGTACATAAGAGTGCTTGATGTTGATGAGGGTGCTTAGTGTGGCCATGGATACTTTTCACTGATGGGCTTCTAGGTGTGGATGAGGGTGCTCAGGGTGGCTATGGGGTGCTTTGCTCTAAAGGGATGCTCATTGTGGATGAGGGTGCTCAGTGTGGCTGGGGCTGCTTTGCACTGATAGGGTGCTTGGTGTGCATGACAGACTCAGTGTGGCTGGAGGTGCTTTGCATTGATGGGGTGCTTGGTGTGGATTGGATGCTTGCTATGGATGAGGATGCTCGGTGTAGATGGGATACTTTACATTAAGGGGAGCTAGGTGTGGATGGATTGCTTGCTGTGGATGGGATACTTTGCATTGATGGGGTGCTTGTTGTGGGTGCTCAGTGTGGATGGGATACTTTGCTTTGATGGGTAGCTAGATGTGGATGAGGGTGCTTAGTGTGACTGGTGGTGGTTTGCATTGATGGGGTGCTTGGTGTGGATGGGGTGCTAGGTGTAGATGGGATACTTTGCCTTGATGGAGTGCTTGGTGTGGATGGGGTGCTTAGTGTAGATAGGATACTTTGCATTGGTGGGGTGCTAGGTGTGAAAGGGTACTTGGTGTGGATTGGATACTATGCATTAATGGTGTGCAAGATGTGGATGGGGTGATTGGTGTGAATGAGACACTTTGCATTGGTGGAGTGCTAGGTGTGAAGGGGTGCTCAGTGTGGATAGGATACTATGCATTAATGTGGTGCAAGATGTGGATGGGATGCTCGATGTGGATGGGATACTTTGCACTGATGGGTTTCTCGATGTGAATGGGATACTTTGCATTGGTGGGGTGCTAGGTGTGGATGAGATGCTTGGTATGGATGGGATATGTTGCATTGATGAGGTACTAGGTATAGATGACAGTGTGTAGTGTGGATGGAATACTTTGCATTAATGGGAGGCTTGGTGAGGATGAGGATGTTCAGTGCGGAAGGCAGATTTTGCATTGATGGGGTGCTAAGTATGGATAAGGAGATTCAGTGTGGCCAGGGGTGCTTTGCATTTATGGAGGTGCTCAATGTGGATAAAGAGACTTGGTTTGGATAAAGGTGCTCAGCATGGATAAGGGTGCTCAGTGCAGATGAGGGTGCTTGGTGTAGATAAGGGTGCTTGGTGTAGATGAGCTAGTTCAGTGTGGATGATGATGCTCAGTGTGGATGAGAGTGCTTATTGTGGCTCAGGGCCCTTTGCTTTGATGGGATGCTATGTTTGGCTGAGGGTGCTCAGTGTGGTGGGGGGTGCTTTGTGTTGTTGGCAGTGCTCAGTGTGAATAAAGGTGCTTATGTGGATTAGAGTGCTTGGTGTGATTTTATTTTTTTTTATTTTTTATTTTAAAACATTTGTTTACCGGGTAAGTACAATGAGCCAAAGGCCCGTTTTCATGTGCGACCCGGAGACCATACAGATACAGTCAAGATGTTTACAATTAACAAACTCACATCACAATACAATACAAGCATTAAACATACAATCCAAATTAAAAATAAATATATATAAAATAATTACTGAAAACAGCAACAATGCAATTTAGCAAGAAAATAATTTCTTAACCTAATTTTAAAAAGTCTGATGACAAACATTTTCTATAAAACAATAGGAAGCTCATTCAATTTTTAGCAGCAGTAGTAAACGAACCATCCCCATTTTTGTCTTAGTTTTGGAACCCTTAGCTTAATTTGTTGATCAGAGCGAAGTTCCCGTGAGTTTATTTTAATGTAAAAGTGAATATAATGGAGAATCTGTACCTTGACGAAGAACTGTATCCGTTAATAAACATAAACTGTACAGACAACCCATCCCAGGAGGAAGCCAGGAAGATAGTTTATACAGTTCACAGTGATGAGTAGAATAAGACAACTTAAAAGTAAATCTACAAATACCATGAAACACATTTGTAAGAAGAGATAACTCTCTATTAGACAGATTAGTAAAAAGAAATGCATTATAATTCAACTGTGGTAATAAAACACCCTCTGCTATTGCACATCTTGCTGATAAAGTCAACAGGGATTGAAACTTGAATAATACACCAAGTCTCTGATTGATCTGACGAGAAATAAATTTTACATGATCAGAAAATTTTAGATATTGATCTAAAAAAACTCCAAGATATTTAAGTTGTTTTACCTGCTCCAACCCATTACCCAACAAATCAGAAATGGACAAATTCTGAGATCTATTTAATCTAATCCTAGATCCAAACAACATACATTTTGATTTAGAATAATTTAATGCCAAACAATTCCCTTTTAACCACCCACATAGGATAGCAAAGTCCTTATTTAAGGAATTATTTATAAGTTCAACAGAAATTGAACTTTTATACAAAATAATATCATCTGCATAAATCAGGCAATGTGTATCGTTCAATAAAGATGGAACAACATCTACAAATACCGTAAACAACAAAGGGCCCAAAACGGACCCCTGAGGCACCCCCTGTGACAAAATTTTACTATTTGAGAAAGCTCCATTTAGTCCTACTTTAGGTGGGCGATCAGACAAATAACTATGAAACCAATCAGCAGCAATCCTGAGTCATACCATATCTTGGGCGTCCTAATCAGCAAGGATGACTTACAAGATCAAAGGCCTTGGACAGGTCCACGAATACAGCACCAGTGAGCAGACCCTCATCCATAGCTACACTGGTGTGGTTCGTCGAACCTGGCCAAAGGCAGGCTCCCATCATGATGCCACAACCCATGCTGATCAGGGTCCTAAGACCATTTTCTTGTAAATAGGCAGTAAACTGCTCATTCACAAGTCTTTCAAAAAATGTTCCCAAAGATGGCAGAAGAGAAATAGGACGATAATTATCCATATCCATTCTATCGCCAGATTTATAGATGGGTTTGATCACTGTCTGCTTCCATACATCAGGGAAACATCCAGTAAGCAAAGACAAATTATAAATAGAAGTAAGTGGATAAGTAATATATTCAGAAATCAATTTTAAGAACCGGGTATCAAGTTCACATGCACTAGAACAAATTGGCATGTGTTCCAAAAGGTAATAAACCTGATATGGTTCTATAGGTAAGAAAGAAAAAGAGCCAAATTCAGAAACAACATGAGATTGTCTATCTATACACAGGTCCTGAGTAAAGGCCTGCGTATACCTAGACAAATCAAAGAATTTGTCCAAAAAGAATCACAAATAACCTGCACATCAGAAATCACCTGACCATCCTTGCTAAAAGCCCCAATAGATTCTTTTCTTGATGGATTAATTAAAGAATTTATGGAAGACCAAAACCTTTTCGGATTATTTAGACTAGAAGTTTGCAATTTTTGAAAATAACTAGATTTACTTTGCCTAATTTTTATTTTACATTCATTTCTAAACTTCCTATAGCTATTAAATCTATCAAAGACTTAGTTATCTTATACAATTTCCAAGCAGCATCTCTCAATTTAATTAAATGTAACAGAGGGCAGTAATCCATTTATTAAGGGAACCTCTAACTCTCCTAACCACTCTAGGAAAATATTTATTTTGTAACCCCAAAAGAGTGGAAGTAAAATAATCAACAGCAATATTTACATCTGGAATTGCATCCAGATAAGTCCAATCAATATTCTGCAAATCAATAAGAAGATCACCACTGACCTCATTAACAAACTTACGATAGGAGATAAACCTAGGGGGCAATTTAGGTCTTTTAGATCTCCATATGCAATAAGTAGCCAAATGGTCACTTATTACATCAGGTAAAACACCGACACCAGAAATGTTTACCTGCTTACTAACAAGAACCCAATCCAAAATTGTATGATTCTGACTATTCATATTCATATGAGTAAATGAGCCAATGAGCTGAGACAATCCAACATTAGTCAATAATGTCTCAATAGAAGGATCACTTATAGGATCCCAATGAACATTAAAATCCCCAGTAATCAAAAGATCACTACCTGACTGTATAGTTGCTACAAACTCTAAAATATCATCCAACCCTCTCTTAACAGCTTTTGGGGGATTATAAACTGTACAAAGTCGCAACTTTTGACAACCACCCAACTTCAATTTCAATAACAACCACTCAAAATCAGATTTAGGTTTATATTCAGGAAACATTTCAATGAGATGTAATTTAGATTTATAATATACCATTATACCCCCTCCTTTCTTTTTTCCAGTCCTGTCTTTCCGTATTACATTATAACCTTCAAAAGCAACAAGATTGTCTATTACTGAAGGTTTCAACCAGGTTTCAGTTACACAAAATATATCTGGGTCATAAGTAGTGAGCCAGGCCTCAATTTCAGCTTGTTTAGACATAAAGCTTCCAACATTCAAATGAGTTATTCTCAAACCTTTGGCTTGCCATAGTTATCATAATTGCCTTCATTTGTAATTAAAGGCCCAGGGTTTGTTTCCACATCACCAGATAAAAGAAGAATACACCACATAGTACCAAGCAACAAGGAAACAAACAAAGTTTTCTCACTAGATGTTGAACAAAACAAACCCATTTCATACACATTTCTCCTACTAAGAGTACCCAAATTCCTTACAGTTAAAGAATGACTGGAAATAGAAACACTTAATAAGTTTGAAAATGTATAGTCAGTAGATGAATAATCATAGACATTTACCAATACAGGGTCAGTACAATATAAAAAACCATGGTCTAACAAAAATAACCCCATACCACAGCACATCAACAATATCCGAAAGCCCCACATATTAACTGACTAGTAATCAGTAAATAACCTAATATTATACTTGCAAATATTCTAAATTAACACACTACAAGATATCTAAGTTACAGTCTCCCTGCAGTCTCCCTCCGTTGACTCCCGAAAGTGACTCCACCACTCCTGCGTACTTCCACTCACGCCTACAGCCACTCCGCGGACAGCCGCTAAGATGGTACAAATATATAGGGAAGTCAATTAGCAGTCACCGCCCCTAATTGGCTGTCTAGCCACACTCGCCCGCCCGGTAGCCCCCTCGCTTACCGAGACACCGGCAATAGAAAGTAGCAGCGCCAGACAGCTCCGCAAACTCAGGGCACAGTTTGTTTGAGTGTAGAAAAAATCACAGCGTCTCCAAAATCAGCTGCAGGCAGGTTTAACAAGGCACAGAGATGCAGCGTGAACTTGATGTGCAAACAACCAGTCTGATTGGGGGTACTTGTTGTGGATGAGGGTGCTTGGTGTGGATAAGGGCGCTCAGCATGGATGATGGTGCTCAATGTAAATGAAGGTGCTCCATGTGGTTGGGGTGCTTCGCATTTATGGGGTGCTCAGTGTGGATAAAGATGCTCAGTTTGAATAATGGTGCTTTGTGTGGATGAGGGTGCTTGGTGTGGATGAGGGTGCTCAGTATGGTTGATGATGCTCAATGTAGATGAGGGTGCTCCATGTGGTTAGGGTGCTCAGTGTTCATAAAGGTGCTCAGTTTAGATAAGGGTGCTCAGTGCAGCTGAGGGTGCTCAGTGTAGATGAAGGTGCTTGGTGTGGATGAGGGTACTTGGTGTAGACAAGAGTTCTTAGTGTGTAAGTGTGCTTGCTGTGGATGAGGGTGCTCAGTGTGGTAGTGGGTCCTTTGCATTGATGGGGTGCTAGGTGTGGATGAGGGTGCAATATGTGGTTACAGGTGCTCAGTGCAGATTAGAGTGCTTGGTGTGGATGATGGTGCTTGGTACAGATAAGGGTGCTCAGTGTGGCTGGGGTGCTTTCAGTTGATGGGGTGCTCAGTGTGGACAAGGGTGCTCAGTGTGGCTAATGGAGCTTGGCATTAATGGGGTGCTAATTGTGCATGGGGTGCTTGGTGTAGATGGGTTGTTTTGCACTGATGTGGTGCTAAGTGTGAATGGGAATGATTGGTGTTGATGGGATACTTTGCTTTGATGGGGTGCTAGGTGTGGATGAGGGTGCATGGTATGGATGGCATAAATTGCATTGATGTGCTGCTAGGTGTGGATGGGGTGCTCGTGTAGATGGGATACTTTGTACTGATGGACTGCTAGGTGTGGATGGGGTGCTTTGTGTGGATGGGTGTGCTTTGCTTTGATTGGGTGCTCAGTGTGGCTGGGGGTGCTTTGTATTGAAGGGGTGCTTGGTGTAGATGAGGGTGCTCAGTATGGATGGAATAATTTACACTTATGGGTTGGTTGGTGTGGTTGAGGGTGCTTGGTGTGGATGGGATACATTGCATTGATAGGCTGCTATGTGCAGATGGGGTGATTGGTGTGGATGAGAGTGCTCAATGTAGTTGGGAGAAATTGCATTGACAGACTGCTATGTGTGGATGAGTTTGCTCAGTATGACTGGGGTATTTTGCTTTGATGGGCTGCTCAATGCAGATGAGGGTACTCAGTGTGGAAGGGGATGCTTTGCATTCACAAGGTGCTTGATGTGGATGAGGATGCTCAGTAGAGCTGGGATACTTTGAACTTATGGGGTGTTAGGTGTAGGTGAGGGTGGTCAGTGTGTGTATGGGGTGCTTTGCTTCAGTGGGGTGCTCCATGTGGCTGGGGATGCTCAGTGTGGCTGGGGGTGCTTTGATTGGGTGCTCAGTGTGGATGAAGGTGGTCAGACTAGATGGGATACTTTACATTAATGGGGTGCTTGGTGCGGATGAAGGTGCAGAGTGTAGATGGGATATTTCACATTGATGAGGTGGTAGGTCTGGATGAGGGTGGCTGGGGTGCTCTGTTTTGATGGGGAGCTCAGTGTGGATAAGGGCGCTCAGTATGGCTAGGGTTGCTTTGTGTGATGGTGAGCTTGCTGTGGGTAAGGGTGCTCAGTGTGGCTGGGGGTGCTTTGCCTTCATGGGTGCTTGGTGTGGCTAAGGTAGCTAAGTGTGAATGTGATACTCTGCATTAATAGAATGCTTAATGTGGATGAGGGTGTACAGTGTGAATGGAATGCTTTGTAATGATGAGTTGCTCAGTTTTGATGTGGGTGCTTGGTGTGGATAGGATACTTTGCATTGATGGGGTCCTAGGTGTGGATGAGAGTGCTTGGTGTGGATGGCATGCTTTCTGTTTATGAGGTGCTCATGGTAGATATGATGCTCATTGTGGATGGTATACCATGGTTTGGTAAGTTGCTTGGTGTGGATGAAGGTACTCAGAGTGGATAGTTAACTTTGCATTGATGGGGTGCCGAGTGGATGGGATATGTTTCATTGACTGAGTGCTTGGTGTGGATGAAGGTGCTCAGTGTGGCTCAGGTGGTTTGTTTGATGGGGTACTTGGTGTGGATAAGTGTGGTCAGTGTAGATGGGGCACTTTGCATTGACGGGGTGGTAGGTATGGGTGAGGGTGCTCAGTGTGACTGTGGATGCTTTTCTTTGATGGGGTGCTTGGTGTGGATGAGGGTGCTCAGTGTGGCTCGGGGTGCTCTGCTTTGACTTGGTGCTCAGTGTGGATGAGGGTGCTCAGTGAGGCTGAAGTGCTTTGTAATGACAGGGTGCTTGATGTGGATGAGTGTGCTCCATGTGGATGGGATACTTTGCATTGATGGGATGCTTGGTGTAGATGAGGGTACACAGTGTAGATGGCATATTTTTCATTGAGGGGATGCTCAGTGTAGAAGGAATACTTTGCATTGATGAGGTGCTTGGTTGAATGAAGGTGCTCAGTGTGGCTCAGGTGCTTTGCTTTGATGGGGTTCTCAGTGTAAATAAGGATTCTCAGTGTAGCTGGGGGGCTTTTAATTGATGGGGTGCTTGGTGTGGACAAGGGTACTCAGTGTGGCTAATGGCACATGCCATTAATGGGGTACTAGGTATGGAAGGGGTGCTTGATGTAGATGGGATGTTTTTGATTGATGTGGTGCTAGGGGTGAATAGGGGTGCTCAGTGTGGATAGGATTCTTTGCATTGATTGGGTGCTTGATGTGGATGAAGGGGCTCACTGTGGCTCAGGTGCTTTGTTTAATGGTAAGGCAAGGCAAATTTTATTTAAAAGATGCCCATCCCGGAGGCTCTGGGCGCCGAACATATCAAAAGAAATATATAAAGAACATACTATTAAATATAAATATACAATGTTCCAGCAATTAAAACAAGATTTTATATAAATATGACCCTCAGCAGTGGCTGCTAAACTCACAATAACCAAATGTTAATTTCAACATAAAATTTTGAGGCCAGGTAAGGGCTATAAAACGCAGTCCGGGAAGGCCTGATTATACAAGAAGGCCTTGAGGCGGGCTTTGAATACCTCAACAGATGGGGCCTCTAACAGCTGGAGAAAGCGAATTCCACAGGACTGGGATGGCGACACTAAATGCTCTGTCACCTGCTGTTTTTAACCTCGTCCTGAGAATCGCAAGGAGGCCCCTAGAGGAGGAGCAGAGGGAGCAGACCGAGACAGCAGGTGTAAGAAGGTCCTTCAGGTAGCAAGGGGCCCAGGCCATGTAGGGCCTTAAAGAAGAGGACCCTCCACCTAACCCGGCAGCCAGTGCAGTTTACGCAGCACCGGAGTGATGTGACAATACTTAGGTTGTCCTGTCAACAGCCTAGCTGCCGTGTTCTGCACCAGCTGCAGTCAGTGCAGGGTACCCCCTGAGACCCCAAGATAGAGCTCATTACAGTAGTCAAGCCTGGATGTCACAAAGGCATGCACCAAGGTGGGGAGGTCCCGTGGCGGAACTAGGGGCTTTATCCTAGCGATATTCCTCAGATGATAAAAACTAGTGCGGACAATGGACGCCACCTGAAACTTAAGTGTCAATCCGCTGTCAAGGATAACGCCCAGATCACGCACCCTAGAGGAGGCCTTCAATGGTACAGAGTCAAGAAAAAGCCCCATCTCTGCACCAGATGCCAGCCTATCACGCCTTCTGTTCGACTCCACCAACAGTACCTTTGTCTTATCGGGGTTCAGTCACAACCAGCTGGAGGCCATCCAGTCATTGATCTCAGCGAGGCAGCTGTTAAGTACTTCCACTGTGCAAGATGTTCCAGGGGCAAAAGAGAGATACAGCTGGGTATCAGCACAGCAATGAAAACCCAGACTGTACTTTCTAATGAGCTTTCCCAGGGACAGCATATACATGGCAAACAGCATCGGCAACAAGACCGAGCCCTGGGGAACTCCGCACGACAGGAGGCCAGGGGAGGAGGAGAAATTCCCCATCACTATCCTCTGCCTCCTGTTACATAGAAAAGACTCAAACCAGCAGATGGCAGTGCTGGTGAGTCCACAGAATTCCCTTAGGTGGTCAAGTAACACTCGATGATCAACCATGTCAAATGCTGAGGAGAGACGGAGGAGAACAAGAATTGTCCCCTCCCCTTGATCTCTAGCCCTAAAGAGGTCATTATGCACCCAAACTAGCACAGTTTCTGTGTTGTGCCTCACACAAAACCCTGACTGGAGTGGCTTGTATAGATCATGGGCCACGAGATGCTCCTCAAGCAGACACGCCACCACCTTCTCCACAATCTTGCCCAAAAATGGAAGATTGGAGATGGGATGATAATTTGCCTTGACATCAAGGTCCAACGATGTTTTATTCAGAAGGGGGTCTCACCAATGCCTTCTTCAAGACATCAGGAAAAACCCTCTGACAAGGAACACCGGACAATCAAGGCAAACACTGGGCCTACGGAGTCAACACATCCCCTTAAGAAACGAGTTGGCACCAAGTCCAGTTCACAAAAGGTGTGCCAAAGCTTTGACGTAATCTCAGTGACCTCAGCCACCTCCACCAGTCTAAACTCACCCCAACCAGACAGCGTGCTCTCCGGTCACCCAAGGTGACTACTGTCGGCCAAGCTCTGGCCCACTGGCAGAACCCCCTGCCTGATGGCAGACACCCTGTCTGAGAAGAACTGAGCAAACTCCTCATACAATGTGTTCAAAAAAGCTACCTTTGGCTGTAGACAGGAAGGATGGAGAAACCTGTCCACAGTCCGAAAGAGCATAGTTGGTCAGTTCTTCCCAGCAGCAATCTCTCTGGACAGGAATTCTGCCTTTCTTATGGTTGATTGCCCCCTGATATGCACCGTAGTGCACACGTAGGGCCAGTTTATCTACCTCCAGGCTGGACTTCTACCAGCAGTGCTCTAATCTCCGACCCAAGGTCTTCATCACCTTGAGCTCCCCATCATACTAAGGGGACCTCAAGTGAGAAGACCTGGGTCATACATGGACTGGTGTGAGGGAGTCGAGTGCACCAGACAATGCCTTATTATAGGCATCAACTGCCGCTCACACACCCCAACACATGTGCTTGGTGTGGAGAAGCGTGGTCAGTGTAGATGGGGTACTTTGCATTGATAGGGTGGAAGGTATGAGTGAGGGTGCTCAGTATGTCTGGGGGTGTTTTGCTTTGATGGGGTGCTCTGTGTGGATTGGCTGCTCAGTGTGACTGTGGGTGTTTTTTTAATGGGGTGCTTGGTGTGGATGGGATACTTTGCTTTGATGGGGTGCTTGGCATGGATGAGGATGCTCAGTGTAGCTGGAGGGTGCTTGCTTTGACTATGTGCTCAGTGTGGATGAGGGTGCTGAGTCTGGATGGGATATTTTGCATTGATGGGTTGCTTGGTGTGGATGAGAGTATGCAGTGTAGATGCAACATCTTGCATTGATGGGGTGCTTGGTGTGGATGGAATACTTTTATGGGGTGCTTGGCATGGATGAGGGTGCTCAGTGTAGCTGGAGGGTGCTTGCTTTGACAATGTGCTCAGTGTGGATGAGGGTGCTGAGTCTGGATGGGATACTTTGCATTGATGGGTTGCTTGGTGTGGATGAGAGTATGCAGTGTAGAGGCAACATCTTGCATTGATGGGATGCTTGGTGTGATGGGATACTTTGATGGGGTGCTTGGCATGGATGAGGGTGCTCAATGTAGATGCAACATTTTGCATTGATGGGGTGCTTGTTGTGGATGGGATACTTCGCTTTGATGGGGTGCTTGGCATGGAAGAGGGTGCTCAGTGTGGCTGGAGGGTGCTTTGCGTTGACTGTGTGGTCAGTGTGGATGATGGTGCTGAGTCTGGATTAGATACTTTGCATTGATGGGTTGCTTGGTGTGGATGAGGGTGTGCAGTGTAGATGCAACATTTTGCATTGATGAGGTGCTTGGTGTGGATGGGATACTTTGCATTGATGGGGTGCTTGGTGTTGATGAAGGTGCTCAGTGTGACTGCGAGTGCTTTGCTTTGATGGGGTGCTTGGTGTTGAGGAGGGTGCTCAGTGTGGCTGGGGTGCTGTGGTTTGACTGGATGCTCAATGTGGATGAGGATGCTCAATGTGGGTGGGGTACTTTACATTGATAATTGACTTGGTATGGATGAAGGTGTGCAGTGTAAATGGAATATTTCACATTGATGGGTTGCTAGGTGTGGATGGAGTGCTCAGTGTAGATGGGATACTTTGTACTGATGGGCTGCTAGGTGTGGATGAGGGTGCTTGGTGTGGATAGAATACTTGTTATTGGTGGGCTGCTAGGTGTGGATTAGGGTGGTCTGTGCGTCCTGGGTGCTTTATTTAATGGGGTACTAGATGTGGGTAAGGGTGGTCAGTGTGACAGGGGGTGCTTTGCTTTAATCAGTTACTTTGTGTGTATGGGGTGCTTGATGTAGATTGGATACTTTGCACTGATGTAGTGCTTAGTGTGGATGCAGTGCTGGGTGTGAATGGGAAGCTTAGTGTAGATGGAATACTTTGCACTGATGGGTGCTAGATGTGGATGGAGTGCTTGGTGTAGGATGTGATACTTTACATTTATGGGGGGCTCAGTGTGGATGTGGGTGCATAGTGTGGATGGGATACTTTGCATTAATGGGGTGCTCAGTGTGGATGAGGGTGCTCAGTGTGAATATGTTTTGCACTAATGAGGTGCTAGGTATGGATAAGGGGGCTCCATGTGTCTGGGGTGCTTGGTGTGGATAAAGATGCTTAGTAAAGATAAGGGTACTTGGTGTGGATAAGGGTGCTCAGTGCAGATGAGGTTGCTTGGTGTGGATAAGGGTACTTGGTGTGGATAAGGGTTTTCAGTGCATATGAGGGTGTTTAGTGTGGCTTGGAGTTCTTTGCTTTGATGGGGTGCTAGGCTTGGCTGAGGGTGGTCAGTGTGGCTGTGGGTGCTTTACACTGATGGTGGTTCTTTTTGTGGATAGGGCGCTCAGTATGGATTAGGGTGCTTGGTGTGGATGAGGGTGCTCAGTGTGGATTAAGGTGTTTGGTGTGGATGAGGGTCCTCTGTGTGGATTGGCTGCTCAGTGTGGCTGTGGGTGCTTTGCATTGATGGGGTGCTTGGAGTGGATGGGGTACTTTGCTTTGATGGGGTGCTTGGCATGGATGAGGGTGCTCAGTGTAGCTGGAGGGTGCTTTGCTTTGACTATGTGCTCAGTGTGGATGAGGGTGCTGAGTCTGGATGGGATACTTCACATTGATTGGTTGCTTGGTGTGGATGAGGGTATGCAGTGTAGATGCAACATCTTGCATTGACGGGGTGCTTGGCGTGGATGGGATACTTTGATGGGGTGCTTGGCATGGATGAGTGTGCTCAGTGTGGCTGGAGTGTGCTTTGCTTTGACTACGTGCTCAGTGTGGATGAGGGTGCTGAGTCTGGATTAGCTATTTTGCATTGATGGGTTGCTTGGTGTGGATGAGGGTGTGCAGTGTAGATGCAACATTTTGCACTGATGGAGTGCTTGGTGTGGATGGGATACTTTGCTTTGATGGGATGCTTGATGTTGATGAGGGTGCACAGTGTAGATGCAACATTTTGAATTGATGGGGTGCTTGGTGTGGATGGGATACTTTGCATTGATAGGGTGCTTGGTGTTGATGAAGGTGCTCAGTGTGACTGTGAGTGCTTTGCTTTGATGGGGTGCTTGGTATTGATGAGGGTGCACAGCGTAGATGCCACATTTTGCATTGATGGGGTGCTTGGTGTGGATGGGATACTTTGCATTGATGGGGTGCTTGGTGTGGATGGGATACTTTGCTTTGATGGGGTGCTTGGCATGGATGAGGGTGCTCAGTGTGGTTGGAGGGTGCTTTGCTTTGACTGTGTGCTCAGTGTGGATGAGGGTGCTGAGTCTGGGTAAGATACTTCGTATTGATGGGTTGCTTGGTGTGGATGAGGGTGTGCAGTGTAGATGCAACATTTTGCATTGATGGGGTGCTTGGTGTGGATGGGATACTTTGCATTGATGGGGTGCTTGGTGTTGATGAAGGTGCTCAGTGTGACTGTGAGTGCTTTGCTTTGATGGGTTGCTTGGTGTGGATGAGGGTGCACAGTGTAGATACAACATTTTGCATTGATGGGGTGCTTGGTGTGGATGGGATACTTTGCATTGATGGGGTGCTTGGCATGGATGAGGGTGCTCAGTGTGGCTGGAGAGTGCTTTGCTTTGACTGTGTGCTCAGTGTGGATGAGGGTGCTGAGTCTGGATTAGATACTGCTAGGTGGAGATGGGGCTTAATGTAGATGGAATACTTTACAGTGATGGGTACTAGATGTGGATGGAGTGCTTGGAGTAGGATGGGATACTTTACATTGATGGGGGTCTTGGTGTGAATGAGGGTGCATAGTGTGGATGGGATACTTTGCATTAATGGGGTGCTCAGTGTAGATGAGGGTACTCAGTGTGAATGATATGTTTTGCACTAATGAGGTGCTAGGTGTGGATAAGGGGGCTCCATGTGTATGGGGTGCTTGGTGTGGGTAAAGATGCTTAGTAAAGATAAGGGTACTTGGTGTGGATAAGGGTGCTCAGTGCAGATGAGGTTGCTCAGTGTGGATAAGGGTGCTTGGTGTGGATGAGGGTGTTCAGTGTAGATGAGGGTGCTTAGTGTGGCTTGGGGTTCTTTGCTTTGATGGGGTGCTAGGCTTGGCTAAGGGTGGTCAGTGTGGCTGGGGGTACATTATGCTGATGGTGGTTCTTTCTGTGGATAAGGGTGCTCAGTATGGATTAGGGTGTTTGGTGTGGATGAGGGTCCTCAGTGTGTATGAGGGTGCTCAGTATGGGAGGAGTTGCTTTGCATTGTTGGTGGTGCTTAGTGTGGATGAGGGTGCTCAGTGTGGATTAGAGTGTTTGGTGTGGATGAGGGTTCTCAGTGTGGATGATGGTGCTCATTGTGGATGAGGGTGTTCAGTGTTGCTGGGCATCCTTTGTATTGATGGAATGCTAGGTGTGGTTGAGGGTGCTAGTTTTGGTGAGGTTGCTCTGTGTGGATGAGGGTGCTCGGCATGGATGAGAGTGCTCAGTGTGGATGAGGGTGCTCAATATGGGAGGGGGTGCTTTGTGTTGTTGGTGGAGCTCAGTGTGAATAAGTGTGCCCAGTGTGGATTAGGGTACTTGTGTGGATGAGGGTACTTGGTGTGGATGAGGGTGCTCGGTATGGATGATGGTGCTCAGTGTGGAAGAAGGTGCTCAATGTAGCTGGAGATCCTTTGCATTGATGGGGCACTGGATGTGGATATGGGTACTCAATGGGGCTAAGGATGCTCAGTGTGGATGAGGGTGCTTGGTGTGGATAAGGGTGCTTGTTGAGGATAAAGGTGCTTGGTGTGGATGGGGGGCTTGGTGTGGATGGGATACTTTGCATTGATGAAGTATTAGGTGTGGATGACAATGTGTGGTGTGGATGGAATACTTTGCATTAATGGGGGGTTGGTGTGGATGAGGATGCTAAGTGTGGATGAGATATTTTGCATTGATGGGGTGCTAGGTGTGGATGAAGGTGATCAGTGTGGATTAGGGTGCTTGGTGTGGATGAGGGTGCTCAGTGCAGATGAGGGTGCTTTGTGTGGATGAGGGTGCTCAGTGTGGATGAGGGTGCTTGGTGTGGATGAGGGTGTTCAGGATGGATGATGGTGCTCAGTGTAGATGAGGGTGCTCAGTGTGGCTAGGGGTCCTTTGCATTGATGGAGTGCTAAGTGAGGATAAGGGTACTGGCTGTGGATGAGGGTGCTCAGTGTGGGTGAGTGTGCTTGGTGTGGATGAGGGTGCTGAGTGTTTGTGAGAGTGCTCAGTGTGGATGAGGGTGCTTAGTGTGGCCGGGGTCCTTTCCATTGATAGGCTGCTTGGTGTGGATGATGGTGCTCAGTGTGGCTGGGTGCCTTTGTATTGATGGGGTGCTAGGTGTGGGTGAGGGTGCTGGGTGTACATGAGGGTGATATGTGTGGTTGTGAGTGCTCTGTGCAGATGAGGGTGCTTTGTGTGGATGTGGGTGTTATGTGTGATTGCAATTGTTCAGTGTGGATGAGCGTGCTTGGTGTGGCTGAGGGTACTCAGTATGGATGATGGTGCTTGGCACAAATGAGGATGCTCAATATGGCTGGGGGAATTGGTAGGGTGCTTGGTGTCAAAAAGGGTGCTCAGTGTGGCTGATAGTGCTTGGCATTGATGAGGTGATAGATGTGGATGGGGTGCTTGGTGTAGATAGGATACTTTGCTTTGGTGGGGTGCCAGGTGAAGACGAGGGTGCTTTGTGTACATTGAATACATTGCATTGCTGGGGTGCTTGGTGTGGATGAGGGTGCTCATTGTAGATGGGATACTTTGGTTTGATGGGCTGATAGGTGTGGATGAGGGTATTCAGTGTGGCTGGGGGTGCTTTGCTTTGTTGGGGTGTTTGGTGTGGATGAGGGTGCACAGTGTGGCTTTGCTTTGGCAAGATGTTCAGTGTGGATAAGGGTGCTCAGTGTGGCTTGGAGTGCTTTGCATTAATGGGGTATACAGTGTGGATGTAGATGCTCAGTGTGGATGGGATACTTTGCGTTGATAGGATGCTAGGTGTGGATAGGGGTGCATGATGTGGATAGCATACATTGCATTCATTGGGTGTTAGGTGTGGATGGGGATGCTTGGTGTGGATAGAATAAATAAGCAATAAGACATGACAGGGTGTGTGTTAGACACTTTAACACATGGCTAGGAGGCATAGTGAGGCACGAAACCACTGGCCGAGTGCATCCAGCCTCCTAGCCATGTGTTAAAGTGTCTAACACACAGACCCTGGAGTGGCTTTTTGCACTTATGAAATTGGCATCTAAATTATAGATGCATGTGAAAATAAATATAACTTTAATAAGTAATACAAAAATGAAACTTTTTTCTTGAATTAATATAAAATAGTTCCTCCGCAAGTTTACTGTCTGCTTTTTTTTTTTTTTGAGTTGAGGATTTTTGACCTAGGCAGGCTGCCGTACTTGTAGTTTTTTGACTTGTCATGGTATTGCCTCCCTCCCTCTCCAATTCCATTTTTTTCCCACCATCAAAACAGTAACGGGTACAATAAGTAGGTACCAAGTAGGTGGCAGCTATGCTTGAGGAGGACTGTGATCAATAGAGTGGACCAGTGGCAAGAAAGGGAAGAGATCTTGGTGGGTGGGAGCGAGCAAGCGGACAGTTGAGCACAACAGGAAGACATCGCGGCAGTAATTTATTTTTTTTTAATAGTCTATCTGCTTGCTGCCATTGCCAGTAACTGGAGAGAGATCTCGATGGGTGGGAGCGAGCAAGCGGATGGTTAAGCACAATGGGAAGAGATCGAGGCAGTAATTGTGGTCTGGCAGCATTACAGTAATTGGGTGGGTTTTGACGTGAAAATAAGAATATTCTAATTTGGAACACTGGCAGAATGGGAAGATCAGTGTCCACCTGGCGTAGCACAGCTTGGTCTTTTTTCTGTGGTGTTAGACATATTAACACATTCTTACTAGCCAATCAGAATTCTTGATTGTTACCAGCCATTTCATAATTAGCATTAATGGGGTGCTAGGTGTGGATGGGAATGCTCAGTGTGAATGGGATACTTTGCATCGATTAGGTGCTTGATATCAATGAAGCACTTGGTGTGGATGGGATACTCTGCAATGATGGGGTGCTAGATGTGAATGAGGGTGCTCAATGGGGATGGGATACTTTGCCTTGATGGGGTGCTTGGTGTGGATGAGGGTGAGCAGTGTAAACAGGATATTTTGTATCAAAGGGGTGTTTGGTGTGGATGGGGTGCTCAGTGCGGATGGGATACTTTGCATTGATGGAGTGCTGTGTGGATGGGATACTTTGCATTGATGGGGTGCTAGGGGTGGATGAGGGTGCTCAATGAGGATGGGATACTCTGCATTGATGGGCTGCTTGGTGTGGATGAGGGTGTACAGTGTAGATGGGATATTTTGCATTGATGGGGTGCTTGGTGTGGATGGGGTGCTCAGTGTAGATGGAATACTTTGCACTTATGAGGTGCTAAATGTGATTGAGGGTGTACAGTGTGGGTGGCATATTTCACATTGATGGGGAACTCAGTGTGGATGAGGGTGCTCAGTGTTTGTGGAATACTTTGCATTTATTCGGTACTCAGTGGAGATTGGATACTTTGCATTGATGGGATGCTTGGTGTAGATAACATGCTTTGCATAGATGAGGTTCTAGGAGTGGATGGAGTGCATGGTGTGGATGGGATATGCTCCATTGATGGAGTGCTCATGCAAATGGGGTACTTGGTGTGGATGGGATACTTTGCATAGCTTGGGTGGTAGGTGTGGATATGGGGCTCAGTGTATATATGATACTTTGCATTGATGGGGTGCTCATTGTGGATAGTGTGTTTAATGTAGATGGGATACTGTGCATTAATGGGGTGCAAGGTGTGGTGGGGTGCTCTGAGTAGATGGTATACTTTGCATTGATGGGTTGGCAGGTGTGGATCTAGGTGCTCACTGTGGATGGGATACTTTGCATTGATGGGGTGCTTGGTGTGGATGGGGTGCGCAGTGTATAGGGGATACTTTGCATTGATAGGGTGTTCATTGTGGATGGGTTACTTTGCATTGTTAGGGTGCTAGGTGTGGATGGGGTGCTCGTTGTGGATGGGATACTTTGCACATATGGGGTGCTTGGTGTGGATCAAGGTGTGCAGTGTATATGGGATACTTTGCGTTGATGGGGTGTTCAGGATGAATGGGATGATTTGCAATGATGGGGTGGTAGGTGTGGAATAGGGTGCTCAATATGAATGATGGTTCTTGGTAAAGATGGGGGTGATCATTGTGGCTGGGGTGCTTTTTTAATTTGTTTGTGCCCCCTTCTCTCCAGCCCTTACTTTAGTTTCAGGACCTGCCTGCCACCTGCAGGTCCCTCTGCCTCCCCTAGCCACAGTCACCTACCTCCATGGAAGCTTGGATGTACCCCTAAGACAGGGTCCGGTGAGGAAGATGTACGCCCAAACTTTTGTGTTTCCTCAGGTGGTGCCATGTGCTGGGGAAGCGGGGACCCAGGATGTAATGTGGCCTTCATCCTGAAGGTGCTGGGGCCATTTTCTGTGTTCTCCCATCTCCTGGGGATGTTACATATGGGGACGCCAAGGAACTCCACACATGCTGTGCAGGTATCCACCCACGGATGTCAGTGATATCCCCTCCCTCAAATCAGTCCTCCAGCCTCACTACCACCTGTGGTCACCCAGGTGGCAACATTGGGGCACAGGACAGAACCCCCCATCCCTGGAGGCAGACGGCATCCTCTGAGATACTCAGTCCTCCTCCCCAGCCAGACCCTGATGATCCGAACTTGTTCTTGAACTTGGGTCGCCCCCTTCACGAGCGGCAGCACTACTGCTGCACCAATAGGCCAGCTTGGGGTGCTTTTAATTGATGGGGTGCTAGGTGAGGACAAGGGTGCTCAGTGTGGCTAGTGGAGCTTGGCATTGATTGGGTGCTATGTGTGGATGGGAGCGCTGGGTATGGATTTGCGTTGATGGAGGTGCTAGGTGTGGATGCGCTACTTTGCATTAATAGTGCTTTGGGTGGAAGAGGTATTTCCCATGGAAATGAGTGTTTGGTAAGGATGGGGGTGTTTGGTGTAGATGGAGTTACTTGTTGATGGTGTTTTTTTGGTGTTACTGGCAGAGTCAGACGGGCCCATCAAGATATTTACAGGTGCCCCATTTTAGGTATCTGACCAGCTTCTAAACTCTGAAAATGTTTGCATTTATCAGCTATTTTCTAATTAAATGGGGGTATTTTGGCACTGCAAATTAATGTTAAATGCAAACACAGAGATAGTGTAGAAAATTTAAGTGGAATACTGATATGAGTGTTTCACCATGGGCCCTTCCCTATTGATTTTCCGCGTGGGCCCCTGTATCCACTTTCCAGCTGGGCCCCCTGCACCACAGATCCATCGTGGTTGCTGGGGATGTTTGGTGTAGTTGTGGTGCTTGGTTTGAATGGGGTGGTGTGCACTGCTAGAGTGGATGGGGTGCTTTGGATTAAGGATCTGCAATAATCATTGTCTTGTCCCTACAGCCGATAGTCGCTCTCTCTCCAATGACGGCTGCGGGACTCAGACGAGCAGAGCAATATCCCCGCAGGAGAAAGTCGGGCTGCTGCAAATCCCTAATAAGTTTGGAGCCAGCTGATTGGCCGGGAAGCTATGAGCCCTGCTGGGCTGCTCCTGTCTGATAAATAGGGAATTTGTAAAGAGCTGGGGAGCATTGCGCGGACTGGCACCTGGGACCCACCTCAAGGAGAAACAGGGAACTGGCAGATCAGATCAAAGAGAATGACAGGCAAAGAGGGGGAGGTGTTGTCAGAAAGTTTGAACAAGCCTAAAAGTGCAACAGCCGCAGAGAATGTGGGTAGCATTCAGCAGCAATGCAAGAATAATGCCGTCGCCAACCCTCCCCGGTGCACCGGATTTGGGATCCAGGAGATCTTGGGCTTAAACAAGGAGCCGCCGTGCGCGCCACGGGCCGCCCTGGAGTCCCTGCCGACGGGGGCTCACCTGCTGGCTGCCAGGTCCGTTCTGAGCCCCACAGGAGTCGGGATGGGGATGGGTTTGCTGGGACCAGGGGGGATGCCCGGGTTTTACAGTCAGCCAGCATTCTTGGAGGTGCTGTCCGACCCCAAGGGGGTCCACCTTCAGCCCCTGACCAGGAACACGGGACCACTGGACGTATGCCAGACGGCCAGCTCAGGTAGGAAAAGGGCATCATCTTTTACTATGATACCGAGTATATCGCATGATGGGGCTCTGACCTGCGAGAAGGGCTATAGCTGCAACACTCTGTATGTGTGCAGTCACCAATAAATGTCCCCCGAGGTATCTAGCAAGGAAACAAAGATAAACATGTAGGCAAAAAATAAATGAGCAGTATGAGAGGAGGAAGGCAGTCAGAGGGACTAAGGGAAGAGGTAAAGTGATGCAAGCTCTCTGCAGGCCGTTGATGTTCTTTCTTTCTATATATGTATGTATGTATGTATGTATGTATGTATGTATGTATGTATGTATGTATGTATGTATCTATCTATCTATCTATCTATCTATCTATCACTTGTAAATTGTTTCTGCTACGATGTCCTTTAGTTGTCTCAGACAACTAACTGTATATTTCTGTTATGCAGCCTTATTCGGCTTATTTTTTCTATCTATATCTGTCTGTCTGTATATCGTTCTATCTATCTGTCGTTCTACAGTATGTTGTTTGATGAAGGGAAGGGGAAGCAGAACAGGAAAGGAGAGAGAGGTGAAAAGGAATGTAGCCAAAGCAACTGAATCCAGAAACGAACCATCATTTCCGACACATAAATAATAACCTGTAGATTTGTGCTGCAACTACAGCTTGTTGAACATGTTACGGATATCTTAAACAAACACTCCCCGACCGATCGGGAATGTGGAACACAAGAACAGATTAAAAAACGAAAATTATGGGGAAAAGATGTAAATTCGAATGTTGGAGCAATCTTTGGCGAAAAAAATGAAGCCTCTGACAAACGGGATAAATAAAATTGACGTTGAACGAAATCAGCTGTTTATAAATGTTAAACCTGTTTTGTTTAAAATATTTGTGACATTTTGACAAGATTTACTGATACTAGAAAACTATGATTTTGTGTAATTTTATTTATTACGAGATTTTCCAGTTTGCAATTCTCCTTTCGCAATTAAAAATTAACAAGTTTTAAAGTTCAAAGACCACATTCCTTCCAAATAAAAATGCTCCTATTTATTATTATGTGTTTTTACAATAGTCACTTTGACATCGGCTTCCTTTTGTCAAAAACAAACAAAAAAAAAAACCGAAAAAACAAACAAAAAGAACTATTTGTAGGAGATTTTAAGTACCCTAATATGTTGATGCTCCGGTGAGAATTGTTACTAGAGACTGTGATTAGTTGAGCCGATATTCATACAAGAAGAAAGAAAGGAAGTAAGTAAGTAAGTAAGTAAGTAAGTAAGTAAGTAAGTAAGTCTGATGGAACGTTTCAATATGAGCCTTTTAAGTGTGTTATACATATGAGATACAATACTGCCCCCACCTCCACCAAGTTAAGGCAAGTGGGTCCCATTTTGGGGGAAATTGTGTGAATGAAACACATTTCTAGGAAAGAAAAATTGGGCAAGATGTAAACTGTGTGTGGATCCTGAATTGGAGTGAACGAAGGAAAACAGTTTCGTCGGTAAAAAACAAACAAACAAAAAAACTTTATCTTCCCCTCATGGGAATGGAAAAATATTATAAAGTGTGCACAAAGGAAACGTAATTAATATAAAGACAACTTGTGCGAAGGAGACATATAGCTAACTGTATATAGGAACACATAGTTTGGATAATTCATTTTCTGTCTGAAACTGCACAACAGGAAAAGGAAACATCCGACTTTTGAAATCAAGAAAATTAAAACAGAGAGTTTCTGGATTTATGAAAGATAAAACGAAAATAACACCGTAGCAACCGTGAATAGGGCAAAAGCAGTTTAATACAAATAAAACAAGAACTTGTGCCTGCTCGCGGGGAAAATCTGAATACTAAGGTCAAAATAAATGGACAACTTTTAAATTCACATTTTTACAAGATTTATTGGCTCTTTTCCCTTTAATTTTTGTGGATTATTTCTGTTATATTGCCCTTATATTTTCTTACCATATCAGCATGTGGAATTTGGGTTTGTACTACTATCCATTATCTTCCTTTTATATGATAAATTATTACTTTTTCCTTTTTATCACACACACATTGTTATGATGAACTGTAGTGTTAACTGCTTTTGTTATATCGCCCCTTTGTCTTTTTTTTTATATGTGATAGACACCCGTGAATCGATTCTTTTGTGCTGCTGGTGGTTTTGCTTAAGAAATATATGCTAATTATTTCTGTTATAGCCCTTTCTATGTTTAATTTCTGTTGATTTAAATAATTCGATTTATTTGATGATATCTGTGAAATATTTCTATTATACAACCATTTATATATTTCCTGTACTAATTCTATGAATTATTTGCAGCCTTTATATTACTTTTGCAGTCATGTGGATTATATGTATGTTCTTTTCTACTGCGTGTTATATGTTCCCTCTAGTCCATATATGTATTTTTTCTGATGTGTCCTTTACAGTTTCCTTTTAATATTACACATTGTTGAAGATGATTTCTGTTCCATTAATTCCCTTTGTAATGTTCTTCCATTCTGTGATCTAATAATTATTTTCGTCCTTTATTTCCTTTAATAATTGGGGCGATTATTTCTGTTTTTTTTTATCTTCCTTTGCACCATATAGATGCATATGATTTATTTATTATAGTTTTGCATTATATTTATATTTCATATGCGATATACCTGTGCATTATTTTGGCTGCAGTTCTTATATTTGTCTTTACAGACATCTATTATATTTGCATTGTTTGTTCATTTTGTATGTGATACACAGCAGTGAATTATTTCGGTTATATTAACCTTGCATTTCCTTTATATGTAATAGACAACTGTGTATTATTTTTTAATCTACTATCCTTGTACTTCCCTTTGTATGACTAACATCTCAATATTTTTCTATTATCATTATATGTTCCTGTCTGTGCTATATACACTTGTGAATTATTTTGTTTTATTTACCAGATATGCCTGTGTTTTCCTTGAAAAACACCTGCCAGTTATTTACATTACTCGTTATAGTTTCCTTTAAAGACATTAGTAAAATATTTTTAGCTACTTAATGCATTCCTTTTAAATGTGATAGACACCTGTGAACCATTGTTATGTTTGCTATATGCTTTTCTTTATAAGTGATAGACAGCCATGTTTTATTTCTGGTATATTTACCTACTGTTTCCTTTATATGTGATAGACACAAGTGTATTATTTGTGGTATATTAACCTATATTTTTCCTCTATATGCGATAAACACCTGTGAACTATTTATGTTATATTCACCTTATGTTTTCGTTTATAAGGGATACGGCACAAGTGTATTATTTCTGATATATTTACCTAAAGTTGTCCTTTATATGTGATAGACATTGTGAATTATTTTTATATCCTTCGAATTTATTTTATATGTGATAGATGCCTGCGAATTATTATGAATAGAATTTCTATATTTTCCTTCATTCACGACAGACACCTGTAAACTATTTCTGTTATTCTTATATTTTTCTTCGTGTGACAGGCACTTGTGAATTGTTTCTGTTAGAATGTCCTTTAGTTGTCACAGAGGCCTGTGTATCTCTGTTATGCTGACCTGTTTGGATTATTGCGATTCTGTCAATGCCCTTTAATATTTCGTTCCCGATACTGGCATGTACATTATTTGTACACAGAATTACCAATGTCAACGAAGGTTATCTATCCTCTGTACATGTATGACACTGTATTAAGTATTGTATGAGGCGCGACTCTGTTAGCTTGACCATTTTATCTGTTACATGTTTGTAATGTTGGAACAAAACTATAAACAAAGAATAAAAAAATTAACAGTAAAAAAAAATCCCTGGAGGCACTATTTACATAATTCCAATTACTTACCCTCCCCCCAAGAAAAACAACTCTGAAACAAATAGAACAGAAAAAATGTGTTTATTGTTTCTTATTTCACGTTTACTCTAGGAACACAACGCCTCTCAAACTGTGAGTGCGAACTTTCTATTTGTTTGGTGGTGGAGGGTAGAATTATGTACTTCAGAAGTTAAAAACTTAAAATGTATGAAATTTGATATAAGCTATTTGGTTTTAAGAGTTATATGACACCAGCAAATAAACCGCATCGAATGATAAGCAGAATTCGCCTAGAAAGTGTGTTGGTGTTTCTTCAAAGAACCCGAATATCAATAAGCATCGACCATTTTAATATGAGACCGCCACTGTTACACAGGATCTGCGAGCATATATCAAGATTCATAAACAATAATCGGGGACTTTAAAGTAGATACACACAATGAATCATTTTAAAAGCAAATAATTCCAAAGTGTATTTAGACGTTTTAACCTCAATAACTGGTTTCTAATGGACTAAAATGTCCTTATTAGACCCGTGGTTGTTCTACCAGGGAGGGCGTTGCAATAAGATTTATTTAATTTACACACGCCATTCCACCTGCGGCTTTCCTTACTATTGGTGAGGACTCCATTGACTGTCTCTCTTTTTCACTGGAGTTATTGATCGGACGTTTAATTATTTGTTGATACTTTATGGTAATGTCTGGGAGGTCGCCCAACTACAACCGCCACCCATGGTGTGCGACCTTTCCTGTATTGGGATTCCGACCAAATTACCCCCCCACACACACACCACCAAACAAAAAAAAAATCAAATAGTCGCTCGTGTGTTTTTTCATGATCCGTTCCAGATTAGGGTTACCATCTTTTTTTTTTTCTTTTTTTTTGTTTAATAATTTTGTTTTGGTGTTCCAGTTAATCAACATTACAGAACAATAGAGGAGTGCATGGTGTGACATAATGCACTTCCATACCCTGGAACTATGTCTATTACAACAGGCAGTATGACAGCATACACAGACATTAATATTCGAGTACCTGGAATAAGGAGGGGGCCCTTATGTGATTATCACACCTGCTGCAGGGAGTATACGGGTAATCCGGGGTCAGCTTTCGCTGGCAGCTAAACCTAGTGGTTGTCATATTCTGTCCTGTCCTGTCTCCTACACGAGGCTACTATCTTTTAAGAAGCCCAACGTGGGACATTTTTACTGAAACAGGATTTTTCGCAGTGCAATAATATGCAGCCTCGACCAATGCAACAGACTTGTTTTCTCCAAAATAATCAGAATTAAGACTAAGTGCTGTTTTTTTTTTTTAGTTGTTCGTATTGTTTCTTATCATTTTAAGATATTTTTGTTAAGGTATTTTAGTTTTTCACAGCAATTAGAGGAAAGTAAGAAAATATTTGTTTCTATTAAAAGATCAGGACGTGTAGTATTTTTCATGTTTTTTGGCAAGACACTGCTGCATAATTAGGAACTGTGCTTCCAAACCCAGGACAGGTGGTAACCCTATTTAAGGACAAAAGCTGACTGCGCACCCGTAACAGCCGGTTGAGAACCTGAGAGGTGCTTCAAAAGTGACACTTGACGTTGAAGGGTGTATCGCCATCCGAAGTAGTAGGTGTGGTTGGGTAGACTATGTGGGCCAGTGGGTCTTTTTCTGGCGTCACATTCTGTGTTTCTATGTACACTACAGGTGTATCACAGTGTGAAAATACATTACGAATATATCACGATCTCAAGTACTTGTATCATTTAGATAAATAGCAAGAGCTGAAATACATTAGAAATATATCATGCTCTATATACCTGCATCATTATCTGAAATGAGGCTTCTGTATATGACACTCTTAAATACAAACAGGTATTTTGATGTGAGAATAACACATTCGAGATTGTAGTTTTTCTGCCGCAAGTCAAACACAGATTTATTTCTGAAAGTCAGTTTATATAGACCATCCTGCATTGTCTGGTGTTATAACCCCACAAATTTACCTTGTGCCTCTGTAATCAAATTTACTGCCCCTGGTGTCTACACACCAAATTATGCTTGTTCTATAACAAGGTAACCTGCCGCTGTGTTTCTAAAACCCCAAACGAATGATCCCCTTGTTTCTATAACTAGCCCAGAAAAAAAGTGTCCCTGTTTCTTTTCCCCCAAATTGGCCACCCTTATAATTCCAGACAAACGGACTGTGTTCTAAGACACAAAACAAATGTCCCATGCTCTGTAGGAACTCATACATAACACATGTGTTTTGGCCCCTACAGACTCGGAGGATGTATCTTCCAGTGACAGAAAACTCTCCAAATCCTCGCTCAACCAGAGCAAGAAACGGAAGAAGAGGAGGCACAGGTAATAACATTTATATTGTAGAGGAATGGGGCCACCTCAAGCCATGACAAGCTGAGTTGTAATACTGAGCTGTGCTATGTCATGTGGTGCAGAGCACTGACATGCTGTAGCAAGCTGTACCATGCTGAGCGGTATAATCTTGTGGTGGTCTGTGGCATGTGGGGCTGAGCTGTGACATCCTACAACAAGCTGCCCCTTGTTGTGCTGAGCCTGGGAATGCCACAATGAGCTGTGTCATGTGGTGCTAAGTCAGGCTATACTATGCTTGTCTGAGCCATATACTATGCCACCATGCCACGCAGTGCCAAGCCATGCCATGTAGTACTAAGCTGGACTATGTCATGCTGTGCTAGGACATATCAGGTCGAGTCAGATCACACAGTACTGGGCTCTGTGGTTCCAAGCTATGCAGTACCAAACCATATGGTGCTGAGCAGGGCCATGTGGTGCCAAGTCTTGTCATGCCAAGCCAGACCATGTCAAGTCAAGACAGGTCATGTGATGCCACACCTTGCCATGCAGTACTGAGCAAGGAAAGATCCCAACCATGCCCTACTGACCTAGGCCATGTGATGCAGAGCAAGGCCATACCATGCTGAGCTGGGCCATGCTGGTCACTGTCAGTGAAAGCAGAGCAGCCCCCCCCCCCCAACTCTGAACAGATGCATTTGTTTTGCCAATATTTTTTAGTGCTTTTTGTATCTTCTTTGTTTTAGACTTGGATCCCAGTCTTGCCCTCTTTGGTTACCATAGTGATAACTGGGGATGGTGTGGCAGGGGATTAAAGGCTGGTGGTGCCTTTACTTTTGGGCAATGGATTCCCAACTTCAGAACCAATAAACTGAGAATATGTACTCTTGGCTACATTGTAAATACTGAATAAAGACCGATATTAGTTGGGGGAGATGCTTGAGACCTGGTGGGATTTAAAAAAAATACATATTTTTTTAAAATGTGGTGACCAGGATAGGCACACTGAGCCAGGGCTTGTTTCCAGGTGTGACTCGAGTGATGGGATACAACAGGGAGTGAAACAGCAATAACAAAGGAACAACAATAGGTGCATGAACCACGTACAATAAAATCACTGTATAAGGAATGAGTTTCAGAGACAGAGAAAAACAACGTAAAACGTATACATGTACACTGGTTATGTGGTAGCCAGGCTGACAGCTAAAGGATCGTGCAGCCAATGCTGGGCACAACATTTTTACAGAACCAATGAGCCCTAAAATTCAGATTACAGAGTACATTGAGTTGTAAACTATACAATTGAGTAGGCATAAATGGGTTAAACAGGTAAAATAGCAGAGGGTGCATGGATCGGACATGGGTTGTTGTAACCTGGAGAACGGAGGAAGAAGCCTCGCTGTAGGTGCATCCTGTTGTGAAGTGTGTCAGTAAGAGTGGTTTGAGAGAGTGCAGGGAGCAAGAGAGATGGATGAGGAGAAGGAGGCTGTTCCAAAGTGTAGGAAGTCAATCAGAGAAAGCAGACTGGCCTGCTACAGATTTACTATGAGGGATATGAAAGGAACGAGCAGCACATGAATGGAGGGAGTTGTAGGAAGGGATGGCAGGGCTAAGGAGAGAGGACAGGTAAATGGGAATAGTGACAAGCCAGTATTTGGGCATGAAGGAAGAACACCATGAGAGACTCCAGGCTTCCAAAGGAGGGAGAAGAGTGATTAGCATATAGGGCTGTATTCATGAACAGGTGGCACGTATGTGTGAAATGCATGTAATCCACCTGCACAGTACTGCACACCAGCACAGGCATTCATGACTGCTGTCCACCTGTCCATGGCCCTACCCACCTGGCATGCAGTTGCGTATCTGAAGAACGTGGTGGCATGGGGGTGGGGAGCAGGATACAGAGTGACATCTAATGGGATGCTTGTCTTGGATCCCACAGTGGATCCATTCCATGGTCAGGCATGGGCTACAGGGAGGACACGTAGCCCACAGGGTATGACCACCGGGCATTTGCCTGTATGTCCACCCCCAGCCCACCCAAACAGCACAGTGGGCTGGGGTAACAGTGCAGCATGGGTCCTGCTGTTGGCACAACCAGCTGGTGTCAGTTGGGGGGGTGTAACCTTACAGGATGGTTATGGCAGGGTCCCCTCTCGTGCAACTGTTCAGAGCCAGCGTGGCACATACATGCGTCCATGAATACGCACTGGCATAGGTACCCCGATCATGCCCCATCCCACCCTTTGTGTGGAGCTGTGCAGTCTGCACATGGATCCTTCATACAAGGTGCTAGTGTACCATTTGTAAATGCTGCCAGGATTGTGCCATCGCATGGCATTCAGGTATAGGAATGCCCATGTGCCACCCATACGCAGCGCGTAGGCATTTGTGTATAGAGCCATGAGCAGGGATGGGTGAGAGATGAAGCACTAAAATGAAAAATGGGAGTCAAGCCTGGAAATGTAGACTTTGGGACAACACTGTAGACTACATCTGCATAGTCAAACACAGGCAAGATCATCTTAAGAATAGTCTCACAGCGGACTGGAAAAGGAAGGCATAATTTGTTTCAGTATAGCACACCAAGCTTAGGACAAAGTTTATTGTGCATGGTGTCAATGTGGGTGGAAAAACTGAGATTCTGACCCAGCCACACCTGTAAGCACTTGAAATGGGGTACCTGTTCAAGCAGGTTGCCATCTACATTTGAGAAGCTAGGTGCATGTTGGACCTTTGCTAGTCTCTGTTTAGTGCCAAATGTAAGAGAGGCAGGTTATTTTTTGGTATTTAGTGAGATCTGGTGTGCATGGAACCAACTCTGGACATTATCAAAGTCATACTGGAGTGAGGACTGCTGCTCAGGGACTGAGCCACTTGAAGCAAATAGAACTGTGTCTTCTACGTACATGTGTATGTGGGAAGAGACAGAGGTGGAGAGGATGCCATTTAAGAAGGTGGAGAGGAGGACTGGGCCAAAGATGGAACCCTGGAGGACACCGGACGTGATGTGCGGGGGTGGGATGGATAGGGCATCACCAACTTGGACCAACTAAAGATAATCTGAGACATAGGAGCAGAACTACCTGACTGCCAGGTTGGGTAGAACCACAGCACCTAACTTATCTAAGAGAAAGGGAAGGGTCACCGTATCAAAGGACTTTGTGAGGTCTGTTAAAATAGCAGCAGTGAACAGGCCCTGGTCCATGGTGGTCCATGCATTTCAGCACAAAGTCTGTAAACCAAAGGAGGGAGGAGATGGTGGAGCTGTTCTTGCAGAAACCAGACTATAAAGGGGAGAGGAAACAAGAAGAGTCAAGTAGGTAGATAGCTGGGATAGAACAAGTTCTGCACCTTAGCCAGGGCAGGGAAGAGGGAGATGGGCCAGTAGTTACCTGGGGCAGAGGGGTCACCCCCTTTGAGGGGAGGGAGTACTTTAGCCTGCTTCTAGGATGGAGGATAGATCCAAGTTTGAAAGAAAAGGGAGGCAAGAGGGGCAGTGATAGCTGTTGCAGAGAGAGAGAGATGATGAAGGTTAGTATACAGACCATCAGGGCTGGGCCCCTTAATGGAATTAAGAGAGTACAGCAGCAAAGGTGGTCTCTCTGGAGACTTGGGAGAAGGAAAAAGATGCTGGGGTGGAGGGCAAGGAAATGAAGGACATTTAGGTAGAGTCATGGTAGGCAGGAGGGGAAAGGGAGGAGAGGAATAGGAAGAAGAGAGAGTGCACAGAAAGTGAATACATTGTTAAAGGTGTCAGCAACCTCAGTAAAGTCAGAGATAGGTGAGTTTTCCAGTTTGAGGATGGGGGAGACAGACTGTGTGTGTGTGTGGGGGGGGGGGGGGTTGAACAGGCAGTGAATAACCTTCCAGAACCTATCAGAGGATTTAAGGTTGTTCTGCGGGTTGTAGGCGAAGTAAATCAATTTGGCTTCCCTAGTAGCCTTAGTACAGGTGTTACGTAATTGTTTGTATCTCAACAAATCCTCCAGGGAGTCAGAGACTTTGTGGAGATACCAAGCTGAATCATAAGCTTTGAGCAGGTCAATGACCTCTCCAGAAATCCAGGGAAGGTGGGACCCATGGACACAAGACCTCCAAATAGGGGCATGTTTTTCCCATGATGCAATGAGACTGTACAGGAAAGAGGTTAGTGTGCCATCTGTATCAATGGATAAAATTAGTGCTGACCAGTCAGTGGCCCAAAAACCATCCAGCTGGGATGGGAGGTCAAGAGACTTGAATGATCTCGACCAGATAAATTTTGGTAGGGCAATGATAAAGCAGATGTTATGGATGCAGTAAACCATGTGATGGTCACTGAAAGCATCTGGTTGGGTTCCAGCAGAAATATGTGGTGGGGGTGTGAGGACAGAACCCAATTAATGAAGGAATGATTTGAGGTTGAGATGGGTTGGCTCAGTAATGAGCTGTGTGAGACTGAGGGACTCAGTTTGATGAATGATATTTTTTGTTGAGGGAGAGAGCCAAGTTATATTTAGATCCTCAAGGACAAAGCGCTCACCTGAAAGGGAGGAGATGAGCAAGAAGGTGGCAGGACAGGTGTCAGGCTTGGCTTTAGGGAAGGAGTAAATATCACCAATGAAAATGGGAAGTGAGTAGGTGAAAGAGAACATTCACAGGCCACAAAAGGTATAAGAGTCCCTGACATCACAGGAGACATGTTTGAAAAAACACAAACAATTTTTTTGGACATATTTCAGCTTATATATCCCTTTCTTTCCCTGTATTTAGTTTCCCGTTTTCCTTGATAACATGGCCCATTAACAAGAAAACAGGATCATTGTCTCTTCAATTTCATCTGCTCTGGCTGCTAGGCTGCACCTGACATCACAGTTACGCAGACATTTGTGACATCAATCTGTTGCTATGGAAATGATTATGATGTCACAAGATGAGGATCGGCCATTGTTTTGGGGAGTGAGAAAATGTCTGATGCAACATCAGGGTGACTTGAGAGGTATTAACTGGCCAGTGAGGATTTATCTCTGTTCATTTTGGTAAAACTTATTTCCCCAGGATAGCCCATCTGTGGTGCAGTGTCTCATTGTCAGGGTGGCCTTGCTTCTGCCCACTGTTCCAGCTCAGGGGGACTGAAGAAAAGGGAGGTCAGATGAATTGCTCAAGGTCACGCAATGTCAGCAGCTGTGGTGGTACTGGAACCTGTGACTTCCTGCATTCTAGTTCTGTGCTGTAACCACAGCCTCATTTGCTCACTTTTTTCTTAATCCTGTACTGTTCCTGCAGGACCATTTTTACTTCCTATCAATTGGAGGAGCTGGAGAAGGCATTCAATGAAGCTCACTACCCAGATGTGTATGCCAGGGAGATGCTAGCCATGAAAACAGAGCTCCCCGAGGACAGGATACAGGTAACACCCAGAGTGGAACAATCCAAGGGATACCTATACTGGGTGAAGGGGCAATCCGTGTGATACCTGTGCTGGGGGAAAATCCATGTAATGCATATAGCTGGGGAGGGGAGATCCATATGATACATACATTTAAGGGGCTGTTCATGTGATACATATTCCTGGGGGAATCCGTTTGATAAATATATCTCAGAGGTCAATCCATGTGATATATTATACCTGAAGGGGGTAATCCATGCAATACATTTACCCGGGGGAGGAATAAATGTGATAACTTTATCCGGGGGTCAGTCCATTTTATAGCTATACCCAGGGGATAATCCATGTGATACATGTACTGTAAGTGGGGGTCAATCCTTGTGATAACCACAGATCTATGAGATAATTGTACCCATGTGGGGGCAAACCATGTAATACATATACCTGGAAGGGGAAGCAATCCATGTGACACCTATACTTGGGGGATTCATGTGATACATATACCTGATGGGGCAAGCAATGGGATATTTTTACCTGAAGGGGTGCAGAATCCATGTGATATCTATTACAGGAGGGGGGCTCGTTTTTTTGTCAGTCAATCAATCACTCATCTGCTTTTTCTATCATGTAGTCAGACCTTACTATGAGAACAGTGTGTTTATTCTCACAGAGGAGGTAAAATGTAACCTTCATCGGTGTAGACAGTGCCCCCAACAGCTCTCTGTTTGGCTGCAGTGATATTTAGTTCTGTTTCTGGGCTTTTGGAGCCAAATAATTCACCGAACTATCGGAACTGCTCCAGGAACCCTGCTCTGAACTTCCAGGACAGGACGAACAGAATGAATTGTAAATAACTTTTACACTAGCGTTACAGTTCAGTTGACAGGTAAGCAATAAGACATGATGGGGTGTGCATTGAACAGATTTTTACCACACGCTAGGGGTGTAGTGAGGCATGAGGCCACTTGCCTTCAGCCCCTGGAAGTGCAGTAATATGTGTTCGATGTACACCCCCGGAGTGTCTTATTGCGTTTATAAGATGGACAACATTTTTTAACTTTTTACAGTCAGAAAAAAGTCACATTACATTTAGAAATACTAGATCTGTTTATGAGAATTTATGATAGAGCAGTCCTTCCGCCTGTTAGAAAATGACGTCATGAATGTGCTGTACAAAGTTTGTTCTTTACTGCCAATACTATTACTGGAGCACTGCAGTAACACTACGCCTACTCCTCCCCATTATTAGTGTAGAGTTTTATTGTAGAAGAGAGAGAAACACTGTAATACGTGTAAC
The DNA here is from genome assembly GCA_016271365.2 of Neoceratodus forsteri. Classification (NCBI taxonomy): domain Eukaryota; kingdom Metazoa; phylum Chordata; order Ceratodontiformes; family Ceratodontidae; genus Neoceratodus; species Neoceratodus forsteri. The sequence goes on from CM028134.1 coordinate 152,967,805, forward strand.
AGTCCCCCCCAAGTTTTTTTTTTTCAATTGAACTACGACCCAACACAATAGAGCGGACAGAGACTCCAGCGGGAGCAGGTGGGGATTTGAAGAAACCATAGGGTAATACCAGTAGTAAAGGTTTTTCTTTGGATAAAATTAAAGCATATTCATTTTTAAGAATTAGATTTACAATCTGTGCCTTTTGTTTTGAGCGATCCCTCCTCTTCCTGTTTTAGTTGCAACTGCTCCGTTTTGTGAAGACCTGCAGCACAATGGTAGCACAATAATCATCACAGTGGGACCTCAAGTAAATAGTTTTTTTTCGTATTTCAGATTAAATGTGTAACATGTGTAGGGCTGGGCTGATGGTCAGTATAAAAAAAAAGTGCCTGGATTTTTGTTTCAGAAGCGCCGGGGTGGGAACTAATGGAGAGAGCGGGCGCAGGCTTGCGGTACTGTACGAGCAGCAGCGGGATCAAAATTTCAGCCCAGGGGACAAATCAGTAGTTGAATCATATTGAGGCTGTTTTGCAGCTTAAAGGGGGAAATAACTGAAAAGCTGATTGCACCAGAGTTTCCCTGATTGGCTGGCAAGTGAGGGATGAGCCACGTTTGGGAGCAAAACAAAATGGCAGCATTTGAAAATTGACCGTTCTAAGGGCTCACCAATATCTTTTTTTTGACAGTGCGGCCCTGTTTTTGAGTACTTGTTTTTATCTGTGCATCGAAAGTATTTGATGCACAGGTAAAAAACAATCAAATCACAGGATTTACTCTTCCCATTTTATAAGGACTCATCATAGCAAGGGAACTAAGTCTATGGTGGTTGGATTCTAGAACTTGCTAACTCGTTCACCTGATCCACTTGCAGTCATAACTTCAGATGGCAACACTACTGAGCAAGTCAAACTATTCAAATGCCTAGGAATCTGGTGTGATGAATCACTCACATACAATTGGCACATTTTTCACATCTTAACAACCATATGGCCCAAGCTCAACTTTCTCTACAGCTTCCTCGGTGCTAAAGTGAGGTAGCAAGTGATCTCCCACTTCCTACTTAGGCATAGGTGACAGGTGACAGAGGGTGGTAGTAAACTGAGTTCACTCCGAGGAAGGAAGGGGAGGGTGACTAATAGGGTTCCTCAGGGATCAGTGCTGGGACTGGTCCTCTTTAACGTCTTTATAAGCGATATTGCAGAGGAGCTGAAAGGGAAGGTCTGCTTCTTTGTGGATGACACCAAAATCTGGAATGGGGTTGACACTCCAGGAGGGGGGGAAGGGATGAGCAGAGACCTGAGAAAATTAGAGGCATGGTCAAAGGTGTGGCAGCTGAGTTTCAATGTGAAAAAGTGGAAAATAATGAACTTAGGGCACAGAAACCCGGGGGCCGAGTTATTCAAAATGGGAGGGGTGGTACTGATGACTGCGAAGCAGGAAAGAGATCTGGGACAATTATATTGGATGACGTAAAGGTGGTCAGGCAGTGCAACAAGGCAGTCGGGAGGGCTAGTAGGATGCGGGGGTGAATAGGGAAGGGTATCACCAGCAGAAAGAGGGAGGTGGTGTTGTCTCTATGGATGTGCTGGTAAGTCCCAACCTACAGTACTATGTCCAGTTCTGGAGACCACGTTTCCAGAAGGACATAGAGTGGAGGTGGCCAGATGAGGGTAAGTAAAATGGTGCAGGGTCTGAATCAAATGTCCTATGAGGAGAAACTAAAGGATCTCAATATGCACACCTTGGAAGCTAAAATTAACAAAAAGACACACTTTTCTAGGTGTTACAAGACAGGCTCCCTTATTCTAAAGGTGCGACAGTGCCTCACGTTTTGATGCTCAGAGTGCTTGGTCACACTGCATTTTCGTGGATAGCTGCTTGGTCACACTACATTTCAGGTGGAAGTGGATAAAAGAGAGTTGCAGGATCAACCAGATATATTTTTTATATATTTATTTGTTTAAAGATACAGGCAGGATCAAGCAGATCTGAGAGATGCATGGGGTTGGGGGGTCCTGCTCGTAAGGAAAGACAGCCAAACAATGGGAAGTGAAAAACTTTCACTTTCACTACAGTGATTTATAGGAATGTGGAAATATCAGTGATCTCTCATGACCTGGCAGAGATATTACTTTTTATCCTGCCATTTATCCCAAAACATATGTTGTATAAATATATATATATATATATCTATCTATCTATCTATCTATCTCTCTCTCTCTCTCTATATATATATATATATATATATATATTGATTTCATCAAGGCCTTTGGCTCTGTGCCCCACACAAGGTTGATCAAGAAGCTGGTGGATCTCGGGGTTGGGGAAAAGATGGAAAGATGGCCAGATGGGTGGAAAACTGGCTGAGGGGCAAAACCCAGAGGGTGGTTGTGGGGGGAGAGTTATCTGGCACCAGAGAGGTAACCAGTGGGGTCCTGCAGGGCTCAGTGCTAGGGCCATTGTTGTTCAATGTCTTCATCAATGACATTGGGGATGGCATTAAGGGCAAAGTGTGCCTATTCACAGATGACACCAAGCTCTCCGGGAGAGTGGACACAGCTAAAGGGATACAGGACCTACAGGAAGATCTTGAAAAGCTGGGGAGGTGGTCCAGGATCTGGTAGCTTGGCTTCAATGCCAAGAATTCAAAGTTATGCATACTGGAGCTAAGAATCCCAGGACAGAGTACTGAGTGGAGTCTGAGTATCTGCATCAGAGGAGGAGAAGGATCTGGGAGTGATGATCACTAGTGACCCGAAGCACTCCACACAGTGCAAGAAAGCAGCAGCAAAGGCAAACAAGATGCTGGGATGCATATCTAGGGGGATCAGTAGTAAGAGAGAGGAGGTTATACTGCCCTTGTACCAGGGCTGGATTAACAAGTTGTGATGCCCTGGGTAATTTTGAATTGTGGGGCCCCCTTTGACTTAAGCAACAGGCCGGGGGTTTGGGGGCCACCTAGGCCTCTGAAAGCTAAACAGTTTTCAATGCCTTAAAATGCATTTGGAGGGGTTTCCAGCTACTCTGAATGCCTGTCTTTGGGTAGAGATAGAAGGTTATTGTTTAACACCCCCCCCTTAAAAAGAGAGTTTGATCCCCCTGCTGAAAGTTCAAGGACCTTGAACTTTTTGCAGGGGGGGATCAAACTCCTTTTTTTAAAGGGGGCAGTTAAAATGTGTAGCCTTGCCAACTGTACCCGTAAACCCCACAGTCAAATACAAGTCAAGTCTGAAAAGCAAGGACCTGGCTGTCCCCTCCCCACATCTCGTGTGGCACATAAAAGAGATGGGAAAGGCACTTTGACGGCTGACACCACTATACTCTCCATGCCCAGTTTCAGTGCCCCAAACTTTTTGTTCCCTTCCCCAGTTAGAAAAGATCTAGCAGGCTCTCTTCCTGGCTGGACAACTTGGGGGGCAAGTATGGGGTAGTACACATAGGAAAGGCATTGCATATCTGGGGTCAGTGTTGCCAGCTTCAATAGGTATGGATCCATATAAATTCTGTTCCATCCATGAGAACTCAGATTCCATACCTGCTTTCCAGACTTTCTGACTTTTTATTTGACTGAGGAAATTAATGACCACCAGTCCAACACTGCAAATTTTAGCCTCCCCCACCACCACACACACTTTACAAAAAAGGAGTTTGGTCTCTACTACAGAAAGTTCAAGGTCCTTGAACTTTTTGCAGGGGGAATCAAACTCCTTTTTTGTAAAGGGGGGGGGGTCTAAAATATACAGTGTTGCCAACTGTACCACTAAACCCCATAGATAAATAAAAGTCAAGTCTGAAAAGCAAGGATCTGGCTGTCCCCTCCCCACATCTCGTGTGGCACCCAACTTCCCTGAATAAGCCCTAAGCTGATTGCATTGCTGCTGGCTGGGGGGTACCCATCATTGACAATTTTAAAAGGTAAAATTGTAAATGATGGAATTTAAGTAACAAACATTCAGTTATTCTTGTTCATTTTTTTACCTCAAAGTCAACAAGGCAAGGCACTGTGGTGGTCTGACCAATGATAGTCTGGCTGGATTCGCTCTCCTCACGCTCCTTGCCTCGCGGCCTCCTCCAGTAGTCGGCTGACTGAATTTTATTTCTTGGTCAACGATTGAATTGGTTTCATCCTCTCTTCCTCTAGTGTGATCAGTATGGGCTTTTTTTTTGTTTTGTTAACAGACCAGCAAATTCTGATGCAGACAGTTGCAGCGTGGTCTAATGAATCAACTTATTTGATGGCAGGAATCAGGGTTCAGCGGCTGATGGCTTGAGAGGGAATGAGTTGTCTCTGGCGGCAATTTTCCATCATCTGGGACTTTATGAAGTGCTCCACGTAATGTGACACATGGACCTGAGGGGGACAGAAAAGTTCAGGTCTGGGTGTGCGGGGTGCTAACATCAACAACAGACCGAGGAGCCCTGTGATTGGCTACATTGTGCATGTTGTGTGTGCCGCAACCATGGGGAAACAAAAAGTAGCAAACGGCGAGCTGTTTTGGGATGGAGGTGACAGGGCAAATGGTCATGGACAATCGTCCTTCAAGGACCATTATACTTTTGTTGCATGCACCTACTCCCACCGCTGAGGTTTAGCCAGCATCAGAAAAAGTACAGGGGTCAGGGAAGAAGGGGGAAAAATTATTTTAAAAAGGAGAAACTCAGGTGGCCCCTCAAACTCGGGGCCCAGGGCAACTGCCTCATCTGCTGTATGGTTAATCCGGCCCTGCCTTGTACAGGTCACTGGTAAGGCCGCTTCTAGAGTATGGAGTTTAGTACTGGTGCCCACACCTCAAAAAGGACATTAACCTGCTGGAGAAGATCCAGAGGAGGGCTACAAAAATGATAGTGGGTCAGCAGGGTAAGGCATATGAGGAGAGGTTGAGGGCACTGAACATGTACTCCCTGGAAAACAGGAGCGAGAGAGAGGGGACATGATTGGGACATTCAAGTACTTGAAAGGGATAAATAAAGTTGATAAGAAGAGTCTCTTTAAGCTGAGTGGCAACCATATCACGAGGGAAAACAGTCTTAAGCTGGAGGGTCGGAGGTTTAGGAGGGAGGTCAGGAAGCACTTCTTCACAGAAAGGGTGGTAGATGCTTGGAATGCGCTGCCAGAAGAGGTCATCCCGTTGAAGACAGTGGGCAGCTTTAAGAGAGCCTGGGATAGGCATTGGAGGAAGGGAAGGATCATGGATAGGGAGGATGGATGGAGTGGGGCGGGAGGACAGGGACAGTAGCTCAAGCTGTGGACCCTGCATTATGAGCAGACTAGATTGACCAAATGACCTTCTTCTGCTGGCTTCTTTGTATGTTTGTATGTTGGTGTTTACCCAGAGCCAGTATTTTTTCCACCTCGCTAACTGAAAACAAGATGGCAGCAGCATGAAAGCACCAAACCCATTTGCGGCAGTAAATAGCTCTTTCGCGAAAGCAAAAAGTGCTTTTGAGGGGAACATATATTTTTTACCATAGGCTAAAATGGGAAACTTTAATGTTTAATAACTTTTGAGTGGATTAATATTTTTTCCCCAAACCTTCCAAAGGCACTTCCCTGACCCAGTGCCTATATACCTTAAAATTTCAGACCAGATGGACAAACCATTTGGGATGTAGAGACAAGCAAAGAATTTCAAAAAGTTGAGGATTTTTCACTCTCCGCAGCTCTGTAACTGCAAATCCAACCAAAATAAAACTTTCCAAATCCAGAGATCTATGGTACCAGACTGCCCATGCAAAATTTAGGCAAATCAGACAAATGGTTTCAAAGTTATTCAAGTGAAGAATGTTGAGTTTAACATAGACGCGACCGTGCAACCCTAACTACACTGGCCTTACTGGGCAAGTATAATATTATATATATATATATATATATATACACACATATACATATATATTCATTGCAAAAAACTTTGTAATGCATCAGTTAGGAATTGTTCAAAAGCAGGGAAATAAGGGTGTTAGGTTTTCAACCTAACACCCCACTACTACAGACACTGACAGGCATCGGGGTGTGTCTTGGGGTTATCAGCCCTAATGCTCACCCCATTCTTCTATACTGTATCCATCTCAGCTTATTTACTTATGGAATGGGGTGAGCATTAGGGCTAATAATGACCCCAAGGCACACTCCCGACGCCTGTCAATCTTTGCAAGGTGGGGGTGGGGTGGGGTGTTAGGGTTGGAACGCCTAACAGCCCATTTAACATTAAACTACCTGGTCAACCCTAACTATATTAGTGCTACTGTGCCAATATTATATATATATTGCAAAAACTTAATTAATGCATTAGTTAGGGTGACTACCACAGTGACAAAAGCAGGGAAATGAGGCGTTGCACACTTTGTTTGACTATATCAATGTTATGCTCCGGCACAACTGAGTTGCACGGAACAACCACATGCGCCATTGCCGGGCTCAGGTCTAAATATCGGGGCCATTGTGTTTCATCCCTAATGACCACTGCTCCACCCCTGGCTGCTAGTTTAGTAATTATATTCTCATTCTGACTGAGTCCCTGTACCAGCCTTTGTCCCATGGGGGCGTTGCCTCCAATAGCTCCATATGAAGTCTGAACTATCCATTGTTTACCTGACACAAAATGGCCACCCAGGAGGTAATGAGTTAAGCTGTACTGAGTTTTGACATTCCTGTCCAAGATCTGGGAGTTTAATCTGTGGCAAAAGTTGCACTGTACAGATCAAGTTTAGGATTTCCGTCTGCAGGCTGGGTCCATGTAGATGCATTTTCCTCTCTCTGTGGTGTCTGGGGTGTATGTGGCTATCACTGCCGAGACCATGCTTGTGGTTGTAAGACTGGTCTCATCTCACATGCATTCTTCAGGTATGAGAGCTGCGAACCAAAGGTGAACAGTTCTGATACCCTAAGAATATAAGTGAGATCATTCTTACAAACTTAAGAGTGGTCTTGGCAGTGGTATTAATATATTATTGATCAAATTTGAGCAATGATATACTAACATTTTCTAAAACCTTCCCCGAATGTGCCCATTTCCAAGGCAGCTGTGCATGAGACACTATTCATAGGATAAGAGTATCTCTCACACGTGGAAGAAAGGAGCATTCCAATTGATCTGGAGCACTCCCTCATTCTAAAATGTCTTTATTATGGAAGAATTATTGTATGTTCAGTCAACAAAACAATTCCTCCAAGTCACCACATAATTGTATCCTTTTCAGTTGTGCTGTGGGGTAGGAAGACAGACATTTAGATAGCACAGATCTCTCTGCTGGTATAAATAAGTAAGCAGTAACCCATGACAGGGCGTGTGGTTATTGGGGATTAATCAACACTCCAGGTGCATTGTGAGGCATGAGGCCGCAGGCCAAGTGCCCTCACAGAACCCGGAGTGTTGCTTAATCCCCAATAACTGCACACCCTGAAGTGCGTTATTGCACTTATAACATGGGATCTACAACAAAAGGAATATAATTAAGAAAAATGCTTTAATTGTTTAAAATCATGAAATGGTACTGTATCCTGCTGCCTGACAAAGTAGTTCTCAAGATATAATGCATACCACACTTTTGTTATGAACATACAAATGGTAGAAATGTACTATTAATGCATTTCTGCCATAACTACTGCCGTGCTGTTTTGCCCATGGGACACACAAAACCAGTAAGTAACAGACAAGTCACTAAGGGGGTCAGTGATCGTCCATGCTCCATTGCTACCGTACCTTGTCAGCGGTATTTTTATTGAATGCCAGAACTCTGCAGCCCTGTGCCAGGTGAGGTGAATTACTGTCCTTCATCAGTATTGTGCCTTTCCCGACTGTGCTGTCTCCTCACAGACCTGTGTGGTGTCTCTCTCCCTGTTTGCAGCGTGGTGTGGTGATGCCACTGTGTGGAGGAAGGAACAACGGAAGCCACACACAGGAAGCTGCAGGACATTACAGCACATGGGAGGCTGAAGACACACACACTGACAGACAGCTCTCACACTGACTGTGGGTCAGAAGGCTGTCACACACTTGCATCCATATCTCCGACGGTTCTATCATGCTGAAACAACAACAGTGTGGTCGAAGTTCAGCATGGCGAGATTTTCAATGTTGACAGGCAAAATGTCAAACATTGTGTGTTTTCTATTGGGAGGCTGTGTCCCCCAACCCCCCCATGTGGAGGACTACACCCCCATACCCTCCCTTTCTTAAGATATCCAACTCAGAATCTGAGTTGTTTTGAAGAGGGGGAGGCGAAAGACGGCGAAAGGGGGAAATTTTTCCCTCGGGTCCCTCACAGTGACGATCTCGAAACCTGTCAAGATTGTCACTGTGAGGGATTTTGCCGCGTGCATTTGCTGTGCGAATGGCATACCATCTCTGACCCGCTGTCACCAGCTTGCTACATTCTTTCTCCGCTACCGGCGGTCACTGAAGGTGATCACACACAAGAGACTGCAGCTTACTGGTGCTACTTGCTTGTGCTCTCTCACTACACAGCCACTCGCAGGTCACAGACACACAGAAGAGAGACACTCACAGAGAGGACAGTATAAGGCCATCGTCGAGGGAGGGGAGGGGCCGGGGGCTCGCTCTCTGTACAAACACTGACAGCCACTGTGCCGAAAACATCCTGGGGGGGACAGGAGACTGTAGGATGTTATAACACATGGGAGGCTGCAGGACTTGCCAGCAGTGAGTGTGTGTCTCTGTTCTCCGAAGTGCTGCAAAACCGAGAGTATCACTGATGCACACCGGCAAACAGCTCACGCACTGACAGTGGGTCAGTCTGTCCATGCCTGACAGAGAGAGAGAGAGAGATGCACACAGAAGATATTGTAGAAACTTTGTTCTATGGTGTGTCTCTCCTGCTCTCACGCTGCACAACTGAGTTTCTTTAATATCTGTATGCTGCATAGGGAGAGAAAGAGAGACAGAGAGAGAAAGAGAAATTTAACTCCCCTGCCTTTCGCTGTCTTACTGCAGCACGTCTCCCTCTCTCTCCCCCTCCTCACATAGTGATGCAAGTGCGAGTGGCAAGCAACAGGGACAAAATAAACACCAAACATACTGTTGCTGGCTATCTCTCTCTCTCTCTCTCTCTCTCTCTCTCTCTCTCTCTCTCTCTCCCCGACTGAAAGTGAACATTAACAAACGGCAACATGACACTGTGCGCTCGGTCCCCGGAGGTCTGTGGGGCGGGTAAGTGGGGAGAGACAGAAAGCGGCGATGGGAAAATAATTATAATGTGTTCTGTTGCTGGAAACATTGCTTACATATTGTGTTGCTGAACACATTAACTAATAGCAACATGACACTGATAACATGGGGTAGGAGAATTAACACAAGTGATTGCTACAGGGTGATTGCTCACTTAGTGAGTGTATCAATGGCTGCCTGTCAGACTGGATTTCGAGCAGAATAACAAGAGCCGTACCGCTGACTGATCTGTGCTCAGGGCCAGTTCACTTCTTGCTGTGCATGTGTGGGGAAATAACGAACTGTCAGGTGATTGCCCTGTACCAATCACTTCTGTTACTTCTCCTACCCCATGTTATAAATGACATTATCATCATGTGTAGTCAGTTCAAGTGGTACAGTAACCTGTGTTTAGTTCAGCCAGTGCTGGTGAACTGTGACAGACTGATAGTTTAGGTATTCAGCATTTTGCCTTGTCCTCATGGAATGTTTTATAGTTCTTTCTTGTACATAGTGACTTTTGGTCATTATGTTTTCCAGTGATGCTCCATACCGCTGGGTTACTGTATCTACAGTTTCTTGGAGTTTCGGTAATAGGATTTTCATTTTACTATTGTTTATATGGAAGAGGTGATTTCATAAACTTTTTGATGTCTGCTACCGTAGTTGCAGGCAAAATGCACTACTGAACATGAATGCCAGACGGTTGATTATTCTCAAACCTCTTGGTATAATAAGGTGATTCCTCTTGCCCTGTTGAAGGGCAAAGCTGTAACTGTCTAGTTTAGCAAGTTTCTTCTCCTTGTTACTGAGTTTCCACATCAGATGGCAAAATGCAGTATCATCCATGGTACAAATAGGAATTGAAACACATGTTAACCAAAGCAGAACTGATGCAAAAAAAAAAGAAAAAAGTAGTCCGTAATATCTTTTATATGGCTAATGTGTAACAGCCACTCCCTTACCACTTGGCTGTTCCGGGGCCCTTAGGGTCTCATCTAACCACACCTCCTGAGGTGGCTGGCCTGGGTTCACTGATGGGTGTACTACACTGGAGTAAGTGTACGTTGCCTCCAGCTGGGGTAGTAATATGGGGTGCCTGGTGGATTAAAGACAAGGTTACCCCCACAGGGAATAAGTATTAGTTCCTTCCCATACACAGTGATCTTTTCTCCACACAGCAGAAATACACTTCCAGGCAATAACCATGCACTTCAATGTTAACATGAACTAACGTCAGATTTATTACAGGGATGGGGAACAGGGGAAAAAAATGCAACAGACAATAGTTTCACTCACAATTGTACCCCACACAGTCCCAGTCCCACCCCATGTGTGCACCTGTCTTCTCTCCAATGTCCGTAAGAGTGAAACAGTCTGTTGCAGTGGGTACCCCACCAGTTTGCTGGTGGCCATTCAGAGGATGTAGGGTTGGTGCTCTGTGGGCATTGGGATACCGTGAGAATAACAGTTTTAAACTTGAACCGCAGAACGTCACTTGGGCTGGGGCCCCAGTAGGATATCAAACAACTCAGTAGAATGTTTTGCAGTATTTTTCTGTCTTGGCTTATCCTGCAGAATACAAAGTCCTGCCCAGGACCTCACCCCCTTTATACTGTCTATCTGACTACCTAGATTGTAGTAGAGCTCCTCAGGGCCACAGCCCAGAGGTACTTACAGTTCCTGAAGGCTTTGAAGGGGTGTTTGAAAAAGGATACCGGTTAGTGGTACCACTCTGGTAACAGCAAACAGTCTTTCCCTACACCACTCCAGCTGGCTGGGGATGTACAGCAAAACTGAACCAGTCACCCTTGGGCCTTTTGTCATCTTTGCCCCTCAGGCCTTCAGTTGGCCTCTCGTTGGACCATGGTATACTGGCAGGCTTGAAGCCACACTGGACATCCAGCTGGAACGCTAACACAGATGGGCTACTAAACAGTCTCTGACCCAGCCCAAATACTTGTCTTCCTGGCTGGGAGAACAGTACACACAGTCTAATTTTGATTACAGGCTGACACTTCGCAGAACAGCAGTGCAGATATTTCCCCAAGGAAACAAGCAGTCCACTATCTTCCCTTTGGCTAAATGGGCATGTAGGTGCTCTGCCTGACACCTTCTTTGAGGCTCTAGAGGGGCCTTAGTGCACCCAGGCTTGCCTTCAAGCTGGTGCAGCCCTTGACTCCGTCTTCTCCAAGCTGTCCCATGGGTCTCCCCCTTTCAAAACAGGCTAAACTTTTTATAGCCTTCCCAGACCTCCCTTACGATTGGCTAGTCCCTTTCCGGGCTCTCTGGTGCCCTTTCACCTCTTCTCAGCAGCCCCTGCAGCAGGGAGAACTAATGGGAGCAGCCATTATTGTTTACATCTTGCTGCATTACTTGTGCAGCCCTTATTGTTTATTAAAGCCCCCTTTAGGTGCAAAGCCCACCAATACTACACCTGGAGGTGTCCCCCACTAGACCCCTGGCTCTGCTGCCTGCCCTGGAGCCTGCAATATCTATAAACTGTGCCAAAACTATCTATGGGAGCCGCAGCTCCTTTAAGGCTTCGGCCATGCTTGCGCAGATACTGCATGTGCAGCTATTATTGTTTACATCCCAGTTCGGCCTTAGAGCTGTATACTGAACTGGGAACGAGTCTCCACGGTGCCCGGAGGCGCAGACAACACAATGGGCCTCAGCCCCGCTCTCCCCAATGAGGCCGAGGAACAAAGGACTTTGGCGGCAGCCTGGCCTGAATCCGGCCGGGGCTCCTGAATAAAGCTCTCTGATCCCAATCCACTGCCCAGGGGACTGGAGGCAGAAACAGTGACAGCAGGGCCACGGGGCCGTAGCCGAAATACAGGTAAGCCCCAGATTTGGGCAGGGGCTTACAAACAGAAACATCATCTTATTTTCAAAGCCACATACAGTAGGCCTGTTGGCCAGGCACTGTGATAAAACAGTTCCATGGAGAGGACTTAATACAGAGAACTCGATGTGAAGGAGGATCATAAATGTAAGCACATCACATGTAAATAAACGTTTATGCTTAAGTGTGACAATTCTGTTGCTAAGGAAGTATCACAGCAAGAGAACTATAAGTAATTAGATGTTTGCATAGCCTAAAAGGGCAGTCTTTGAAATACTTGGTTATAAATCAGCATGAAGATGCAGACCCCCTTTCCAGAGCAAACAGACTTATGCAGGAGTGTGACTGCAGGAGGCCTATAAACTACATTATTAGGTGTTTATATAGCAAGAGTCTCCCTAAAGCAGATTGGGAAGTTATTTAAAAAGTCTAAATGTGTAATCCTGGAAATTACAAGCCAGCAAATTAGTTAGCAATAACCAATGACAGGGTGTGGGTTTGTAGGCATTTAATGCACTCCTGGGGTGTGTTGTGAGGCATGAAGCCGCAGGCCTAATGTGTCCTCACAGCATCTCAGGCATGCATTAAAGGCTTATAAATCCACACCCTGGAGTGGATTATTGCACTTATAACATGGGTTATGTCAAAAACAAGGGAAAACCCACAAAAAGTTTTTTTTCTTGTGTTTACAGACCAAAAAAGGTACTGTATCCTGCCACCTTGCAAAATAGTCCCTAACAAAAAACTGCACATTTAATTGCTCTTATGCACACAGAAATGTCACACATACAGTACTGACATGATCTGTGACATTTCTTGTGCATAACATGCTCTGGTCCCATGCCTACGACAGTTAATTTGGGGCCCCCCCAAAAAAAACACATGCACATGCAGCTCAGACATGAAAGGGAGTTGCAAACTGGCTGTCACTATCTCACTGTCTGCCTCTGTGTCACTGTCTGTCATTCCTTACTAAACAGCACAGAGGACACTGACAGTACTGAGGACAGACACTGATGTTCCCCCTGCTACTGCGATCTCCCCCTGTAAGCAGCCTGCTGCTGTGTGTGTCTCTCTCTAACAGCTCTCTTCCACAAGTCCATGGAAACGCTTGCCCCAACTAGCTCTGTATGCACATACCTGTTGTGTTGTGCACTTTATAAGTCTGGCCAGTCACCTTGCTCAGCAGTGGGGTGTATGACAACAGTTGCTGTTTCCTGACACCGTTTGGTACACTGCTTCAAACTATGAGCGCTTCTGCCAATGTCTTGCGAGTTGCAAGCACCGGGGGGACGATGCAGTGTGATGACAATAGCTGTTTACAGTGGCAACAGACAGCAGCATAATAATTTTGCTTTTATTTTAATTAAATGCAAGCTGAAGGGATTGAGCGGCAGAGGCAAGCAACACTTTGCATCTCATATAACTGATGTGAACACTGGAACATGCTGCTAACATGTGCAGACAGGGAGTGGTCACTATGGTTCAGTCGCTTTCAACCCCTGTCATGAGGCACGTGCTCCCTTTCTGTGTCCAGCTCTCTGTCACACTTTGTCTGTGACCACAGTGCTGACCTGCTTCCTGACTTATGGCGACACACATGCTTGTCGTTGGGGGGGGGGGGGACATCCTGGTCTCTTGCTGTCTCTCTCTGTGTCTCTTCCGAGTGTGGTGCGTGACTGCCAGCCTGCCGCGCAACTGTACATTAAAAAGGGAATTTAATGTATGGCCATGCAGAGCGACTCTACCAATGGGATTGTACATTTTCCCCAACCCATGTTATAACAGTGGGTAACAAATCCCACAGCTATGTTCAGCCCATATTCATGAGTTTTCAACAGTTTTATGAACTGTATTTCCCATAGTTCCTTTCCTGAATGTCTTTAAATTTGTCCTTTAGTACTGTGACTGTCAAGTCCTGCAGGGTGTGTAATTTCTCAAGAGAAATGCTCTCGCTCTGGTGCCTGCATGTCTGGGTGTTGTACTGTGATTCTATAGCCATGCTTAAATGGCTACTCCATTGTGATTCTTTTGACTGCTCCTGTGCTGCCCGACCTCCAGCGTTGATCCCCATTAAGTTTGCATGGTTCCTATCAGTGTTGATGCAAGCCGCGTTGGAGAGGGGCCGTGGGTGTGGGAGCTGGAGTGGGGGGGGGGGGGCAGGTGGGGAATGCAGGGACTATAAACTGTATGCCGGAGCGAGTGGTGCAGCCTATGTACACAGCCACTTACACTGCTTAATCCACAGCGCGTCCCCAACTCAGCAGCGATTAGGTGAGAGGAGCAGGGAACAGCTTACTATGATCAGGTAAGCATTCACACAGTCTCATTTGAACCGCAGCAACCTGAGCGGTGGGGCTGCTGCAGTACAATTGCGGCCATGTAAACATTCCTTTTGTAAGTTCATTTGGGCTCTTAGGATCTGGCTGGTTTCACCTACATGCTAGGTACAGGTGCACTTTTTACATACGATCAAGTATATTAGATTCTTTAAGTGACAGCTTTGCACACCCCTGTGTTTTATCTTTTCGCAGTATGTGAGAAATATACACTGTTACCTTCATTTATGTCTGTGCAGATTTTGCATCTTGATCTGCAGCATCTTTTGTTACCTAGTTTTTCAGTGTTTGTTCTACATAACTTAAAGCTGACAAAATGAATGCAACGCGTGACGCTAACAATAGTAAACAGTACTGATCAATATAATTATCATCATCCAATGAACACCATGGGATTCAAATAACATAGCTAGTAGTAAAACAACATTGAAAGATACTGGTAAAATAACAATGTGGCTGGAGATATAGCCTAAAGCTAAGAGCAACAATCTGTGAATGAGCTTGGTACATGCAGCATACCTGGGTTTGATTCCCACAACCTCCACTAGCATACTGTGTGAACCAGAAATAAGTCACTTAATCTCTCAGTGCTCCCAGTTCGCACCTGTAAATGGGCCTTGTGCCCAACTGGCCTAACCAAACATAAAATAATAATAAACACTACATTTTTCAATGTTGTTTTATTAGTAACTTTGTTGCCAAGTAAAATAACGTATTTTATTTGGCATATTTATTTCCCCTCATATGTTATGCATAATTTTATCCAAAATAAACTATTTTGAT
This sequence comes from Neoceratodus forsteri, assembly GCA_016271365.2. Lineage (NCBI taxonomy): Eukaryota > Metazoa > Chordata > Ceratodontiformes > Ceratodontidae > Neoceratodus > Neoceratodus forsteri. Next base: position 152,982,921 of record CM028134.1, read on the forward strand.
TTGTCAAGAACATTTATTTGAATTATTTCCCTTGCTGTCCCTCCAGCACACTGAGCTTGGGTCGTGAACCAGGGTAATTGACCCCACTGGGGGTAGCGCTGGTTTTGTAATTCTGTTTGACCAGAAAAGAGCACACTGAGCTGTGACAGCTTGTTTTCAGATGTGTTCTGCAGGGATGGGTAGGAAAGAAAAATTTTTTAAAATCTGTTTTACGCCTGTCCCTGTCCTTCCGGCCTGCCACTCCTTCGGGCTGTGCAGTGTTAAACTCGTTACGCCCGCCATGTCATCCCCATTGCCATCCGTTCCATCCTCCTCTTAGTCTGCAACCTCAGTAGACCCAGAGTAATCCTTCCAGGTGGGGGGAACCCCCTGCCCAAGGGGGTGCAGAGGAGTGGAGATAGATCCTGCTATCTTGACCAAGCAGCGGGGGCTAGGAGGATCGGAGGGGTGCTGCGAGATGGCTACACTAGCTTGGGAGAATGAAGTGGTCATCATCTGGTAGCCGGGTGGGCAGTTTCTCTTTTTCTAGTCCCTCCCACCTCCCATATTCATGTGGCCTCAGGGCGGGGACATTCGACAATGTGTGGTGATCGATGATGCCTAGAACGCCTCCTGTAGCCACTGCCAGGAGCTGCTAGTAGAGCAGTCCAGCACTGCCAACGCCGCCAGGAGGGAAGTGTCTATAGGATGCTCTGAATCCCTCCCTGCCGGTCTCCACTGCAGATGTCCGGGCTTGGGGGCATGAACCCGGGTCACCAATGTGCCGTGCGATCCCCCATTGCTCGGTGCCACGGAGCCAGCTAGGAACATGGTTTAACATCTCATCTGAAGGGCAGCACCTTTTGCAGTGTAGCATACCCTTTACTGCTTTACTGCTTTGTCAGTATTGGGTAATAGCCTGCTCTCCTAATGTGGGACTAGAACCATGACCATCTAATCATCTGGCCCCAGAGGCTAGCGTGCAACTTACTGAGCCACTGATTCTTGAAACAAACAAGAACATTAATAGCAATAATATACTTTGCTCAACTTATGAGGCAATAATCCAATTCCCCTTTAGCCTTGTAATTCATCCGCATGGGGGGGGGGTTGTATTATGCCCTTGTATAGTGAACACCTATCATATTTATCGCTTACTTATTATGCACCAAAAGTGCAGAAAGTAGGGCAATTTTTTACTTTTATTTTTTATTTATTAATTTTGATAACCGGGTAGAAAACAACTGGGCCAAAAGGCCCTTTTACAGGCTTGACCTGGTGAGGGTCAAAAGGCTCTCAAACACATCAATACATATGCACGTTTCCAAGACTAAAAGCCAAAAATACAATACAGTGCAAAATGTAGCAAAACAAGACTTAAACAACAAAAAATTCAGGTAATTCAGGGAAGAGTTTGGGCAGCATCATAAACCATGGGGTTTACTGGATTCTGAGATGGAATTGCAGCCTTATATGCATAGTTTAGGTGTATCTTATCGGTTATAATGCACAGGTAGTAGAAAGACACCAGTGTGGAGGCAGGGAGGGGCATTGCTGTGGCTGTTGACAATGTTGCCACCTTTCATGGCTGGAAAGGGAGAGTGAAGAGCTTCATTTAACAGACATAGGTCTCCCAGTTCCCAACACAAAACCAGCAGAAGATAAGTTGAATGAAGGCCGCCATCTTACACCCATGTCTGTTGAGGTAGGTGGGGGGGAGGGTTAGGTAACCACAAGAAGAATGCAGTGCAAGGGTCTGATCAACAGACTGAGGGGTGGGTTCGTAAGTACTATAAGCTGTATGGGGCAGGTGCCACTCTTGAGGTTACATGATCATGCAGTGTTAGAAAACAGAATGCTTATACTGGTCCAGTGGCTCTGTGGTAGCATTACTGCCCACCATGCTGGCCACCAGGGTTTGTAAGCAGACTGAGGTTGCATGAGCTGGTCAGCTGGGGGTGGGGATCAGGCATTCCCAGGCAATGCTCTCCTCTCCTGGACAGGGAGGCATGACTGCTCTGCCCTATGCCTGTCAACTAGGAGAGGTTGAGTGGCAAGGCAGAGGTAGCAGCATTGGAGTAGACTGCCAGCTGGTACAAAGCAAATGCAAGCCTTCCACACACTTCGGCCTGCATCCTAGCATGCTGGGTGGCAGGGGAAGAAGCACGAGGAAAAAGGACTGAGCAGGGTGACAGCCCTGTCTGTTGCAGGTCTCACACCCACCGACTAGGCGCCCCCCTCTGGAGCTCATCTGGATTGTGCTCTGGAGGGGCTTGGCCAGCCCTGCCATGAGGGGAAATTCAAGGCAGAATTGCTGGAGTAGGGGGTAAGTCCTAGGGATGGTGGAATAATGAGGATGGGCAGAGTGAAGCTGGATGTGGGCGAGTCCTGAGAGATAAACAGGGTATAAAAAAAAGAAAATGTTGACTGTCTTGTAATCTGCAGTTTTCTGATGTCATCTCTTCTTGTCATTAGCAGTGATACTAGTACTCATTCGGGTCAGTGCAATAAAACTCTGTGGTGCCTGGCAGAGTGCAATGGAATTATCACGCTGCCAGGACTGAGGGATGCACTAGGGAGTCACCACTGCCTCCCATGCTACGGTGTGCTGCAAGGGGCATCAGATTCAGTGACGGTGTCATGGCCTGATGCTTATAAGTAAGGTGATTTCCAAGCCTCAGCACTCCTAATGATGATGCCATGGACTGCTGTGTTGAGTGATGGAGGGCAATTGTGCACCCTGGGCCAGAGACTGGTGTAGTATGGATGGCAGAGGGTAAGGTAACTGAAGATTATTACCAGGTGCTGCAAGCCCTCTGCATCCATCAGTGCTCGGGCCCACTGCCATTGCTACTTGTGTGTGGTCCCATAGCCTGTCCTGGGGTTGGAAAATTGCACAATACATGGTTGCCGGCCACTATCACTATCTCAGAATGGCAGTAGCAGCCAGCTCTGGCCACTCCATGGTATTCATTCTCGGATGCCACAGTGGGGATGGCAGGAGATGTGTCCTGCCAACAATAGTAGGCTACATTACCGGGGGGCATCCCCACTGCCAGAGATAACTATCTGGTGGTATAGCGCTATTGGTGATGGGCCAGTACCCTGCACTGGGTGCAGCACATTACCTCTGGTAACACTGCCTGCCACCACATGAAAGTGTGTCAGTCCTGCTATATAGAGCCTAATGGGTATAAGGTTGTAAAAGATGCAGCTATTTGCATAATGGTATTGTCTCCCATGGATGAAGTTAAGCCCTGCACTCCTACTGGAGTTGCAGGTGCACACAAGGGTGGCCAGCCCCACAATTGAAGTACACCAAGCAGCAAATTAGGTGCACTCACCTCTGAAGACAGTCGCACTCCACTGCTCCTGGTAAAGAAATCCATAAACAAAAGTTCAAGCTGCAGGTGCTAATTTATTAACAAAGTCCCAGTGCATTTATTTTCATTTTATTTTTTTATACTTGTTAGCTGATGAGCAAAAATGCCCATTTTCACAAGCGACAAGTACGAAAATACAAAACCATACAAACAACAACTTACAATATAAAAACATAGTTACAGAACATAATCCTAACCATTAAATACAAGTGCATTCATTTTTTGCAAGGAGCCAGTGTCTAAGACTAACTTTAAAGGATTTTATCTTTGAACAGATAACAATTTCATTGGGTAAAGAATTATAAAAGGTAGGAGCCCTGAATAGTAGTGATTTCTGACCAAAGGTTTTTTTTTTTGAAAAAGGGTATTTTAGAAACAAATTTGCTCTGTGACCTCATTCGCTGAGTATTGTTAGCCCTAGGGAACAATGACATAACTGTTTGTGGAAGCCGTCCAATGAGTCCTTTGTAAAGCATAATACCCACCTTTTGGCTGCATCTGTTTTCCAAAGTAAGGCAACCTGCTGTTTTATATAATGTAGGATACAGTGATATGTTCTTCTTGGTAGGTTTGTAAAAATCGAAGGACGTTGTCATAAGTAAATTTTAATTTGGTCAGAATTCTATGATTTGTTGCCTAATAGACAGCAAACCCATAGTCAAGTACACCAAGTACATAAGAACATAAGAAGATAAGAAAATGATGGCAGATGGGGACCTTGTGATCCATCGAGTCTGCCCGTGAATCCTACCCCTGCCCCTATAGTTTGCTTGTTTTGCTTTTACTGCAGTGTTGGTCCCATGCATGTATAAATTCATTCACAGTCTTTGCTGCAACCACCTCTGGTGAAGGCTGTTCCATAGGTCTTTCACCTCTCTGTGGAAAAGTACTTCCTGACATTATTTCTTAGCCTTCCCCCTCTCAGGCGTAGGTTGTGCCCTCTAGTATGCGCCTCTTTGTTGATCTAGAAGAGGTTGTCTGCCTGAACTGTGTTTATACCTTTGATGAATTTGAATGTTTCTATCATGTCTCCCCTGTCCCTTCTCTATTCCAGGGAGTAGAAGTTCAAGTCCCTGAGTCTAGATACATATGGCTTGTGATGGAAGCCCTGCACCGTCTTAGTGGCCCTTCTCTGAATAGTCTCCAAGTGTTCCTTGTCCTTCTTTAGGTGGGGCCTCCAGAACTGGACACAGTATTCCAGGTATGGCCTCACCAAGGATCTATAGAGTGGGATGATTACTTCTTGTTCCCTGCTCGTAATTCTCCTGCCTATGCATTCGAGGATACTGCTTGCCTTTCATGCTGCTTTTTTGCATTGTTTCCCTATTTTAAGATTGTCTGATATGATTACGCCTAAGTCCCTTTCAGTCTTGGTCATCTCTAGTGTATGCCCATCTAGGATATACTGTATTCCTGGGTTCTGTTTACCCAGATGCATCACTTTGCATTTTTTAGCATTGAATCTAAGTTGCCAGTCTTTGGACCACTGTTCAAGTCTTAAGATTTTCTATCATACTAGAGGCTTCCTCTAGTGTATCTACCCTATTACAGAGTTTTGTATCATCTGCGAACAGGCAGACTTTACCCTCTAGACCACCAGCAATGTCGCTGATAAACATGTTGAAGAGGACTGTACCCAGCACCGACCCCTGAGGCACTCCGCTGGTCACATAACCCTCTTTGGACATGGTGCCATTTACAGTGACCTTCTGAATCCTATCTTGCAGCCAGTGTGCAATCCAACTAACAGTGTACAAGATTCTGGGACTAAAACTTAATAAGCCCAGTCTATGATGAATCATACCAGTAATATATTTAACATAGGATACAAAAGTCAGATTGCTATCCAAGATGATCCGTGGATATTTGAAACTTTCTACGGTTTCTACAGGTTCTTCCTTGATATCAGCTGAAGGTTTCTCCACAACTCTATCCTTTCTTGTACCAGAAAAGACCATGGCCTTTGTTTTCTTAGTATTCAGTACCGTTTTTCTGGACAGAAGCCATTCTTGAAAAGAATCAAAATCTTCTTGTACACCATCCAGTACTTCCCTCAGTGCTGATCCAGTACTAAAAATAACTGCATCATCTGCGTACAAAAAAAAAGCACTTGATAGATACATGGGAGACGACAAATGGAGATATTTCCACTGACAAGTGGCAAGTTGTTAATGGGTCTATCAACCTTAAAGACTCATAATAAACCTATGAACGATATCACCTCAGATTTTTCACATGACTGGGGTGCAAAATTTAGAAATATTGAAAACAAAAGGAGACCCAATATTCAGCCCTGTGGCACCCCACATTTTATCATGTTGGCATCTGAGACAATACCTGTAATCACAGTTTTATGTTCCCTATCCACTAAGTAGTTGGAAAACCACTTTATTACATCACTTGAAAAATGACATTCTGTAAGGGTATCCAAAATCAGACTGTGGTCAACAAAATTGAAAGCCTCGGTGAGGTCCACAAATACCGCTGTGGCACAGTGGCCTTTATCAGTGGCACTCTGCACACAGCTCGTGAACCTCGCCAAGGCTGTCTTGGTGTCATGGTTAGATCCAAATCCATGTTGTGCAGCGGTTAGAATGTTATACTGGTCCAGATAACTCACAAACTGAGCAAAGATAATTCTTGCAAATATCTTTGAGAGAGGGGCCAAAAGTGAAATGGGTCAATGATTAGAAACTATTTCTTTGTTACCAGTTTTATGTACTGTATAGGCTTAATGATTGCCAATTTCCAGAGTTTAGGAAAAATCCCATAACATAATGAATAGGTGAAAACATATGCAAGTGTTGTTGCCAGTTCAGAAATAACCAGTTTCAGTACCCTGTAATCAATATTATCTGGGCCAATATTAGCACGTGGATTATATTTAAGAACATAATCTTGTACCAGTTCAGGTGTAACACTATGAAAATAAAATTTTGATTGGCTTGTATTATTATTGTTTTCTTTTTTGGTAACTGGTTCCATCCCACTAAACTGGGCCCTTAACCTCTCTAGATCTCCAGAGTACTCATTAAATATTTTAGCTACATTGCCCGGTTCACTAATTAGTTCAGTTTCATTCAACAAAGCGATAGTATCCCTTTTAATTTCCCTACATAATAATGAATTTAAAGTTTGCCATGTTTCTTGGGGTCACCCAAATCATTAAGTTGTTGAGTTTTAAAAAACTGTATCTTCATCGTTCTAACCATAGATTTATACTGGTTGCGTAGCCTTCTATAATCTTGTAAGGTTATTGAATCTCTTGTGGCCATATGCTTTTTCCACACCTTATCTCTTTGTTTCATTAAATAAATCAGCTCCGGGGTTGCCCACTTATTCTTTTCTTATTCTATTCATTGCAGTAAAGTGCAGGCATTGTTGGTAAAATCTAGGTAAATGAGTGTTACTAGCGCTCAAGACAGACTTGCATTAACACGACCCAAGATGCCCTGCTGCTTTGTTTGAAAGAGCTAAGTCAGGGGGCCTTTGATTTTTGTAAGGCCCTTTGTAGAGGTACAGTACATCTTGCCCTGACTCTCAGAATTTAAGGGGCACTGTACACCTTGACTAAACGCTCAGAGTTCCATAGGTATTGTTCATCTTTCAAGAACTCCCAGAAATTCTATGGTACTGTGCATCTTGCCATGACCCACTGAGTTCCACAGGTGCTACATCTTGCCATGAACATGACCCAAGATGCCCTGGTGCTTTGCTTGAAAGAGCTTTGTCAGGGGACCCCTGATTTTTGTAAGGCCCTTTGTAAATCCAGCAGTCACCCTCATGTGGAATGTTAGTATAACAGGATTCCATGTCCATCGTTACTAAATACCAAGATGCTTCCACATGGAGATCTTTATGCTGGTTCAAGATGTACATGGTGTCTCTAACATATGAAGGGAGACAGTTGGCCAGTGGCGTTATATGGGTATTGACAAATTTAGGCAGTGGTTCAGTCAGGGAGCCCACATACTCCACAACTGGTCTGCTCAGGGGGGGATGATCAGGAACTTAGTGATCTTTGGAATGGTGTATAAATTAGCTTTAGTCAGAAAATTGACAGTTAAACAATCACATACTTTGTCCGGATAATGCCACTGTCCCTCGTTGTTTTTAAGAACAGGTCAACCTCTTTTTTGATTGTGGGCGTGGGATCTGTTTGGAGTGGATGGTAAAAATTTAAGTCCATTAGTTGACGTCCCTTTGTGTTGGCTCATGAAAGAACTCCTAGAATTCCAGGGGTACCGTACATCATGCCATGACTCACAAAGTTCCAGGGGTACTGCAAATTGTGCCACAACTCCAGGAATACTGTACATATGACTCCAAAAGTTCCAGTGTAACTGTACGATGTGCCACAACTCACAGAGTTCTGTTGACTGTTTAGCCTTTGATTTGTCAGCAGCACCTGTAACCATGAACACTGTGTGGTCTTTCTTGTATTATTCCAAAGGTGATATACATCTTGCCATGACTTTGAGTTCAAGGGGTTCTGTATATCTTGTCATGACTCCTAGACTTAAAGGGGCACTGTACTCCTTGACCAGACTCCTAGAGTTCCATGGGTACTGTTCATCATTCAGTAACTCCCAGAATTTCATGGGTACTGTGCATCTTGCCTTGATTCATGGAGTTTCAGGGGCACTGTACATCTTGCCATGACTCACAGAGCTCCAGGTGTACTCTACATCTTGCCATGACTCACAGAGCTCCAAGTGTACTCTACATCTTGCCATGACTCCAAGGGTTCAAGAGGTGCTGTATACCTTGTTATGACTCCCTAAGTTAGTGACAGTGGCTCAGTAGGTAGCAAGCTTGCCTCTGGGGCCAGAGGATCAGAAGCTCATGGATTCTAGTCCCACATGGGGAATTTGGGTTAATACTCATAACTGACACTGTAGTGCAGTATTGAGGGGGGGGGGCTGTACTGATGAGATGCTGTCATTTGAATGAGATGTTAAACACAGAGGTGCCTTTTGCCCATCTCTGGTCATTGTTCAGGTGGAAGTAAAAGGTCCCACGGCACTTATAGATGAAGAGTAAGGGATGGTTCCCCAGTGTCATGACCAAAATTATCCCATCCATAAAACAGATACATGTAACCCCCCACAGGACACACCTGGATACAAGCGATCACAGCTAAGTGTGCTTTGCTGGTCAAAATATTACAGCCAAAGAAGTACAGTACATCATGCCATGACTCCCAGTGATCATCCAGGGTTACTGTCCATCCTGAAGTTGTTTTCAGATTTCCGGGGGGCACTGTACATCTTGTCCAGCAGAAAAGAAAACAAAACACTCCACTGCTAGATGTGCTGACTCAGGAAATTATGATTCTCAGACAACAAAAGTAGCCCCATCCACAGTAAATAATGTCAAAGCACTGCTTTAAACTAACAGTACTGTTTTTATTTTTGTGCAGAAAGTGACTTACATGCTCGGAATTGGCATGCACACACACAAATCTCCAAACACTTTCACGCTAAAGATGCTTCACCAGGGAGCCTTTAGCACAAAACCATTCAGAGGTTTATGTGTACACACCAGCATCTCCATAAAGGGGCTCCTAGCACGTAAGTCACTTTATGCACAAAAGCAAAAGCCAGTACCATTGGTCTAAATCAGTGCTTTGACATTATTTACTGTAGATGGTGCTACTTTTATTGTCTGAGAGTACTGCGTCTTGCCACAACTCCTCGAGTTCTTGTACAGTGATACTGCACAGCTTGTCATGACATCCAGAGTTCCAGGGGCACTGTACATCTTGCCATGACTGTCAGAGTTACAGTGGCACTGCACAGCTTATCATGACTTCCAGAGTTCCAGGGGCACTGTACATCTTGCCATGATTGTCAGAGTTACAGTGGCACTGCACAGCTTGTCATGACTTCCAGAGTTCCAGGGGCACTGTACATCTTGCCATGATTTTCAGAGTTACAGTGGCACTGCACAGCTTGTCACGACTTCCAGAGTTTCAGGGGCACTGTACATCTTGCCATCACTGTCAGAGTTACAGTGACACTGCACAGCTTGTCACGACTCCCCGAGTTCCAGGGGCACTGTACATCTTACCATGACTGTCAGAGTTACAGTAGTACTGCACTGCTTGTCACGACTTCCAGAGTTCCAGGGGCACTGTACATCTTGCAATGACTGTCAGAGTTACAGTGGTACTGCACAGCTTGTCATGACTTCCAGTGTTCCAGGGGTAGTGTGCATCTTACCAGGACTCCCAGAGTTCCAGGTATACTGTCCATCTTCCCATATCTCCCAGAGTTCTATGGGTACTGTACATATTGCCATACCTCCCAGAATTCCAGGGGCATGGTGCATGTTGTCACATCTCCTACAGTTCAAGGGCCAATATATATTTGCCATAACTCACAGAGTTCCAGGAGTACTGTACACTGTACATCTTGCCATGACTCACAGTTTTATTGACTGTTGAGCCCTTTGCTTTGTCAGCAGCACCTTTAGTCATGAACACATGCTTGCTTTCTTGTGTCATCCAAGGGTACTGCAGATCTTGCTATGACTCCCTGAATTCCAAGGTTACTGTGCATCTTGCAATGTCTCCCACAGTTCCATGAGTACCGCCCATATTGTCATGCCTCCTGGAGTTCTATGGATCCTGTAGATATTGCCGTGACTCCCAAAGTTTCAGGGTACCATAACTCACATGGTGGCACAAACGTCACTGCCTGCCACACAGACCTAAGACTCCAAAGCCCAAGGAAAATGTCAGGAACTCTATTTTCAATTAGATCATCGTCCTCTCATCTGTTGTATTTTGTCTAATATTTACCTAGATTGGCCTATGTAAGCCCCTCCCAGGTCTGGGGGAAAAATGCATATCTTGCATTTGTTTTCTGGGAGAGTAATCTGTGCACTACTTAACCTCTGCATCTGGGATGACCTCCCAAGTTGATGCTGGCAGGGTTGGCTGCAACTGGGCTATGATGCAAAAGTTAATTTCCAGACGGTATTTAACCACAAACAGAATGTCTACACATAATGTAGAATCTACAACCTTGGTTCCAAATGTATTTTACCATAGCAAAATCTTTTAGCCTGCAGGCAGGATGGCAATCAAATTAAAGCAACTTAAGAGTCCATAAGGTTTGCACAGTTCAGGTGGGCATTGTCCATAAGTCTTATAAGCACATGTCCAGAACTGATCATGTTAATGACAATGGGACAGATTTTCAAATGGCTGTAATTGTTGCGAGCCCAAGTGTGCCAAAGATATGGCGAACCGGGCTTGTGGCAACTCAGAGGGATTTTCTATTTCTTGTGACAATTGATGAATGTTAGATCATCTTTTTGTGGTCTAGTGTGTGTCAATACCAGAGACCATTTTTATGGAACTTACGAACATAAGAAATAGCTGGCAGAAAAAGGCTCACAGGTCTCTCAAGTTCTGCTCCAGTGTGCAGCTCACAGTGTAATGCGCCTACAGCTGCCCCCCACCCAATCCCTCCCTTTCATCCCATCTCCTGGGCCTATCCCCCATTATGTTCTTGTCTGTATTTACCCTGCCCCTGACTCTGTCGCTTCCCTGCTTAAACTATCCAATGTCCTCAGTTCCATTAACTCCTCTGGTAGTGCATTCCAGCCAGCCACCACTCTCTCTGTGAAGCAGTGCCTCCTCATCTCCCTCCTGAACCTCCCCTCTTCCAACTTCAGACTGTGCCCCCTAGCAACCCTTCCACCCTTTAAGTGGAGCAATCCTCCTGCTCTGACTTTGTTTATGCTAATCAACTATTTAAAGGTCTCTATCATGTCCCCCCCTCACTTCTATCCTCCAGGGAGTACATGTTGAGCTCCCTCAATCTTTCCTCATATAGCATCTCCCCCAGACCCATGCTCATCTTCGTCGCCCTCCGCTGCACCCCCTCCAGCAATTTCACATCCTTCTTGAGGTATGGGCACAAGTACTGTATGCAGTACTCCAAGTGTGGCCTCACCAGTGATCTATACAAGGGCAGGATTATAGCAACTTGTGCCTGAGATTTGGCACAAGATGCCATAAAGTGGGTAAACAGTCGTAACTGCACCCGAGATTGTAACATTGTGTGTAGTTGCGGCAAATGGGTATGGTGTATGGAAAGAGTTTGACGCAGGCTTGTTGCAAGCCCTGCACCACCTTTAAAAAATCTGGCTCCAGGACTCTTAGATGGTAACTTTGACAGTTCATGCTCAGACTGCATTGGACACCTCACTGAGTACAGTAGTTACAGAAACAAGGCAATTGGAATGGCACAAGTCCTCAGATTTTGGCTGGACCTTTTACAGGTAGCCCTTGTTAGGGAATCTCCTTTTATCATTTTGCATTCCCATTAAACTTTTTTTAAATGTACTTTATAGAAGCATTCCCATTACACATACACACCAAACTCTCTGCCTGGCACAGAGATGTCCTGCAATTGGGAGGGACCCCTTTAGATCTGACCCTCAGTTAAGGACCGTTCAGGGGGCTGGTCTTCCAAACTCAGTCATAACCACAGTCCTTTTACCTGTCCCACTGAGTAGTGGGCGGCTTCTGCTCCCACTGGGCTAGCAGGATGGCTACAGGGTATTGACCCGCACTCCAACTTACACTTAGGATAGGATTTCCAGATTGCAGTCACTGACTATGTGGAACACCCTCCCCAGGCTGGGAGGGGGTGTTACAGAATTTAAACAGTAGCATAAACAATTGTTCTCTTGAGAAAAATACCAGATTAATTTTGGCAGTGCTTAGAAAAGTCTAGCAAAGGATTTTATGGGTGCTAGTCCTGGCCTCCTAGGCAACTGAACATTGCACCAGTCTTTTAAACAAAGTTCAACAGGGTGACGAAGTCAATTTCTACTTCAGGGAAGCCTTCAGGCATGTACTCACTGTTCTGTCATGAATATGTATCTAGGTAGGCTGTCCCCTGCTCGGACTGCTGTATAAAATGGCCAACGTCACAAATTGTTTTCAGCTGGGGTTTTCTTCTCTCACAGGAACTGGAATCAGCACAGTACTAGGAGATGCTGGCAGCTTGGTGCTCTCTCTCGCTAACGCTGAAAAGTCAGGCTGGAATATAGCTTAGCTGCAGTAGTAAGCCGTCCCCCTTCGCAGTGACTCTGACTCCCAGTTCTGGAAAGTTAACCCTTTGGGTCTGGAGTCCCAGTATCTATGCAGGAACCCACAGGGTACCAGGGGGTTACACCTAGGAACTTGACCATGATTATACCAAACACCTGTTTGCTACCGATACTCTGTGGGGTTAGTCAGACACTGAGATTACATGCAGGGTGCCTCAATCACAGCAAGCACCTGCCAGTGTCCACTATCTCTGGTAGTTGTGTGGTTACAGCAGTGAGGTATCAATAGATCTAGTGGCCTGCCTCATATCCATGAATAACTTAAAACTGCCAATGCAGATGGGACTCAGGCCCAATTAGATGGCACCAAACCACACTAGGCTCATAGAGGACTGTTGTATATGTGAGAAGTACAGCATTTTCTGAGCAGCGCCATCTAGCTGTGACGTAAGAAGCTGCAATGGCAGAACCCTACAGTGTTGAGGAAATCTGTAAGTAGAACCTTCTTCTAACCTAGTCCTTCCTTGGGGGTGGACATCTTTACATTTTGGAAGTTATGTTGGGGGGAGAATCAGGCCCGAGATATTCAGAACTTTGGTGGGAGGGGGTTACAATTTTGGCCCCTGCCAGAGCTGTACAAAGTTTATTGTCCACACGAAGAATATCAAGGTCAAAGCAGTGCAGAATTTATTTGCACCAAGACACAACATACAGGTCTTGCATATTTTCATGACTGTTACTCACACATCTCCCACCAGATGATTCAGATTCAATATAACTGTCCTCCTGGGACCCCTGCTTTACTTCTAGGGGCCACTGGACTTGGGCTTCTGGATTGGGAGCCTGGCAGAGACACCACTAACTGCCATGGGGTGAAGGGCCCTTCGTCTGACTACCCACACAACTTTCACTTACCATTACGTGGATACAGGTTCTCAGTGAGACAGCACCAAGCAAACCAGTTTTGCCCTTAACTAGGGCACAGTCTAACACTGCTAGCCATCCTTTCATGTGAGGTCGTACAGCACAAATGAAAGGGTTTCGCCTTGAACCTGACTCCAGGTTTCTGCAACACACTGGGATGACCCCTCCCCTTGTTGTCAGAATGGGACCCACTATGGCCCCCAAGGTACTGGGTCAATATAACGCTGTTAAAACAGTGCATAGATTACCGCGCTGCAGAAAGCACTAGAGGCACTACAGCAACAGGTGTATTACAGTGATCAGGAATAACTGCTGCCCCTGTCGCTGTATGGTTAAATGAGGAAGTGTCACGGAGGCTGCCGGTGTGATGTGTGGTTGAGTCGTTCCCATGGTGGAGTGGCTAGAGCACCGGCACCCGGCACCTCAAGGGATCTGTGGCTGCGGTTCGATTCACCTCAGGTCCCGTACTGTTGTGGCTTTTTTTTTTAAATGGAATTTTGTTGCCTGCGGTGTTTTGCCCCATCCTCGAAGTCCACACCCCCTTGGAATTAGTTATATTAATTCCGGGGGGTGTAGGGAGCAAAGCAAAAACCAAAAAGTTCCATTGTTCGCAATGGGATGTTCGCGGTCCTGGTATTGTCGGTGTTTTCACCAACATTGCTTTGCTTTGCGCGGTTTTGTGTTCACTGTCATTTGTCCTCGTGATTTACACTGTGGCATTATGACCCAGTGCCGGCTCCCAAGGAGACCATTTGAGATGGAACTGCCACCTCCCACTCCTCCTACAACCTGACTTCCTCCATGCTACTCTCCTTCTCCTTCTCAGATGGTGCCAGGCTGGACCTTTTTATATTATGACTGAGATTACATGGCAGAGAGCTGGTTTGGGCTCAGTGTTAACCCATAGGTAACCAAACAGGACATAGAGAACAAATCACAGAGCGCCCTCTGGTGGTAAGGGGCTACATTCTAGCATGAGCGATTGATAATAAAGAAAAGTTAAATGAGCAGTCTCACCTCCATGATAATGGGAATTCCCCTTTAGCTGACTGGCTAAAGCTGGTGCCTTTGGGACTCGGGGCCAAGGACTGGATTTTCAGCAATGAGTCTTGGTGTTCAGTCATAATCCCAGTGATGGCAGCTTTGTACCAGTGACTTCTCAACCAAGCATATGCACCAAATGTCTGAACCTGTGGTTCCTTCCATACTGAGAAGGATTGCAACAACACATCATAAGTAGGGTAGAGCCAACCTGTCTCACGACTGTCTAAACCAAGCTTATATTCCCTATTCATGGGTAACCAATCTAACGCTTGATGAATTCTGAGTCATAATTATCGCAATAGCTGATGTCAGAGGATCAGAAAGTGATGTAACTGTGAATGCTTGGTTGCCACAAGCCAGTTATCCCTGTGGTAACTTTTCTGATACCTCCAACTTAAAGGGGTACAGTCAAAACAAAGAGTCCCCACACTCAACTGGGGGGTTGGTCCCAATGTACACTTTGTATGCAAAAACATTTTGGTTTACTTACTGTTTACTGTAGTATAGTAGATTGTATCAGACTAATTTTGCTTTGTTGTAGGCTGACATATTCTTTGACTACAAATCCCAGAATCCCCTGCAGCTTACATCAGAGCAGTAGGCAGCATTGGGGAGAGTGGGTAGCACTCTCCACTGCAATACTGTCACATGGGTGACTACAAGGGGCAGTGTAAGCAAGAGACACAATTGATAGGTGGACGCCTCTTGATGGCGGGGGCTGAGCATGCTCTCTGTGTGCAAGCCGCTGTCATCCTGGCCCACAAGGAACCCTGGGGATCCATGAGGATGAACAAAGCAGAAATACTGTTTGACTATAGCAGGATGAAGCATCACCCCTCTGCAGACTTCACACCTCTTTTTGGATATACACCAAGCATCATGTCCAGAGGGGCTTGGGGAACCCAACGGCCCTGCCACGGGAAGGGGGGTAAGGTGTGGAGGAATGGAGGTAAGGGACTGCAAGCCAGAGAGACTGCAGGGCATATAGCTCCGTGTGTGTGTGTGGGTGTGGGGGGTGTTAAGCTGCAAGTAGGGACAGATTAGGTAAAGGCAGGAAAAGCTAAAATAAAAAAAAAAAAACAAGTTAGTTAGGGGCTGCCAGTTGGCAGATCTTTGCATGTCACTAAGTAAAACGGATGACCCGGATTCAAAAGTGGACCTAGAAGCCAGCATCCAGGCAGCTAAGAATGGGAATAGTACTGCTACTGGCAGTGAATCCCAGCCCGGGGGAGGATACCACTGCATCCCATCACCATAGCTGTCCCTCATGGTGGGCCAGAGAGCCTGCTTCTTCATGAGGCAATGTGATGTGGGATGGCATGGTCCTCAATGGGGCTATGTGTAGTGCCGTGGGGTGTTGTGAGGGCAAGGGTCATCAATCTTAATATGCATGCTTCAGTCCTCCATGATGGTGCCTCAGTTTTATTCAACTAAAATGTTTTAATTTTTTTTAAGGAATGTTTTATAGTTAAAATTATATTTATATAACAATTATTGCAAAGGGAGTATTCTGATTAAATAACTGCATTCTAACAGGGTATAGTTAACAGTTAGAAACCCTCATACACAACAGCACAATTAGTATTTTAACTATAAACATTTATTTGAAGAACAAATTCTGATCAGAGCCATTACGGCTGCAAAATGATGAGTTTGTAGCATAGTCTTCTTATTATCCCACCCCCTGAACAACGTTGGTGAAAGTTTTCAAATCCCCACTGAAATGTGATTGTGCGCCACCAAAACGTCATTCTGTGCCACAGGTGCGAAAACACATTCTGTCCAGGATTTGAAAAATCACAGCTGTCATGTTCATGAGGTGGTATGAAAAAAATGGCTATGTTGAAAATTGGGGGTCACAATATTTAAAATTACAGAAGTTATGAATGAGCGTAGAAACATTTCAACGTACGTTTGTACCTTTGTCATTGGTACATATACATACATTTTGAGGCTGGGGGGTACTCAGGGGTATTGTGAGGAAGTATTTTTTCACAGAAAAGGTGGTAGATGCATGGAACAGCCTCCCAGCGGCAGTCGTAGAGACTAAAGCGATTGGTGAGTTCAAGAATGCATGGGATAGACAAAAGGCAACCCTAGTGATAGGAAAGAGAGGGTAAGCTGCTGATCATTTAGGATCGGGAGTTTAAGTAGGTAGGGAAATGGGCAGACTAGGTGGGCCAGGCGGTCCTTATCTGCTGTCAAAAATCTATGTTTCTATATTTTGACCTCAAATTTTCAACATAACCTTCTCATGACCCCACCTCATGAGCAATGAGGGTGAACATTTTCAAATCCCCCTGAAAGGTGATTTTGCCAAGTGACCACAAAATCACCTTTCAGGCCTGATTTGCATAATTTCACTGCCATTGTTCATGAAGTGGGGTCCCAAACAGGCTATGTTGAAAATTCAAGGTGAAAATATGAAAAAATGACAAAGTTATGCCTCAAAGTTGTAAACCCCACTGAAATACACTGAACTGCACTTACCTTAGTTTCATGTATTGCAGTCAGCAGTTCCAGCAGCAAGACGTGTCTTCGATCAGAGAGTGGATCTTTGCCCTGGGACCTGTTCAGGTGAGTGTGGGTGTGTGTGGGGGTGTGGGGTGGTGACTGATAAGTAGGAGGTCGGGGTGGCAGGGGTCAGATCAGTGAGGGACCATTTTCATTTTTGCAGGTTTACAGAAAAAAACCCATGAGGGACAGTTTTTATTACAAGTTAAATTAATAGAGGGATGGCAATCGGGGGTTGCCACTAGACACCAGGGAAATTATATATTTATTTATTAGCGTTTGGTAACCGGGTAAGTGCATTAGGCATTAGTCCTGCCTATTTTCAAGCACGACCTGGGAGGGTAGAGTAACAATCAGTGACAATCAACAAGAACAGATACAAACAGTTGTCAGTTACAGGCCTACAAATGGCCAGGTGATTAAATTCATACAAGAAAATGAACAGATACAAAATGGTCAGAACAGAATACCAATAGTGACCACCTCAGAGAGAGTCACAGTGTAACAACAAGCAGTAACTATTCACGCAGGGATGGAAAATAGTACATTTAATACAGTCAGACAATATATCATATCTGGGGGGACAGTGATCGGAGGGCGGTGGTGCCACTAGACACCAGGGAAGCATTATAAAAATATGGGACCAGCATCTGGAGAGCGAGGGGTGCCACTGGACACCAGGGAAGCATCAGGGAAATACGGGGCCGGTGATTGGAGAGTGCCACTAGACATCAGGAAAACTGGGGAATACAGTGCCAGCAATCAGAGGGCAGGGGGTGCCATTAGACACCAGGGAAACCTTAAAGAAATACAGGACCAGTGACTGGAGGGTGGGTAGTGCCATTAGACACCAGGGAAGCATCGGGGAAATACGGGGCTGATGATCTGAGGCCGGGGGAGTGCCACTAGACATCAGAGAAACATTTTATAAATACAGGACTGGTGATGGGTGATAGGGGAACGGCAATGGAGGGTGTGGGGTGCCACTTGGCACCAGGGAAGCATTAGGGAAATACGGGGCTGGCAATTGGAGGGTGGGGGGGTGCCACTGAACACCAGGGAAACATTAGGGAAATACGGAGCCAGCAAGTGGAGGGCTGGGGGTGCCATTGGACACTAGAAAACATTAGGGAAATACAGGGCAGCGATTGGAGGTGGGTGCCACTAGACACCAGGGAAACATTAGGGAAATATGGGGCTGGCAATCGGAGGGTGGGGGGTGCCACTGGACACAAGTTAAACATTAGGGAAATATGGGGCCAGCAATTGGAGGGCTGGGGGTGCCATTGGACAGTAGGGAAGCATTAGGGAAATATGGGGGCAGCGATCAGAGGGGGGCCACTAGATACCAGGAAAGCTTTCGGGAAATACAGGGCTGGCAATCGGAGGGTAGGGGTGCCACTAGACAGCAGGGAAACATTAGAGAAATAGGTAGCCCATGACATGGGCATTGGCAGTGAGCACCTGCAATACTTCGGTGACGCAAAGCCAGCGCATGTCATTAGGGCTACCCGACGAATAAGAGCGATCGGATGGGGGTTGGCTTAATATAGTGACGTGCGGATGTCGCCATACGTATGCACGTGGGGGAGTGAGCACGCATAACGAGGGCGGAGGGATTGTGAGGGTGGTGCAGTGGGTTTGCTGAGCTGGACCTGTGGTGTGGTGGGTGGGTTGGTGGCTTGATTGGGCAGGGTGCTGCGTGCAGGTCCCGGGCGCGGTGCGTTTTTTGTGCCCAGCAAATTATTTTTTTTAAACGTTTTTGCACCCCCCGACATGCACCCCGCATAAAACATTTAAAATACAAGTCCCCGGTGCTGTTTTGCTATGTGCTGGAGAGTCAGAATGCCGAAATTGATTTTCGGCACTCTAGCTTTGCGATAATGCCGATGGCCTTTAGGCTTTCACCATTATCACATAAATCTGGGAAATATGGGGCCAGTGATCAGAGGGCAGAGGTGCCATTCGACACCAGGGAAACATTTTATAAATACGGGGCTGATGTTGGAGATAGGAGGACATTGATTGGAGGGTAGGGGGTGCCAGTAGACACCAAGGAAACATTATTTATTTATTTATTTGAGATATTCAGAAAGACCTTTTAGTCATAGACTCATTTACAAAGGTTCCACACCATACATTTAGGTACAGAAAAACATTAGAGAAATACAGGGCCAGAGATCGGAGGGAGGGGGTGCCACTGGACACCAGAGAGACATTAGGGAAATATGGGTTGGGTGATCGGAGGGCAGGGGCGTGCCACTAGATACAAGGGAAACAGGGAAATATGGGACCAGTGATTGGAGGGCAGACTTGCCACTAGACACCAGGGAGACATTTCATAAATATGGGGCTGGTGATGGGAGGGCAGGGTGCCACTAGATACCAGGGAAACATTGCAGGGTGGGGGTGCCATGTAGCTTGGAACCCTGTAAGTAAGCACGGAGCAGGAAAATAGTGCATTGGGAGAGGGAGGGAGGAAAGCACTGTAGTAAATAGAGAAGACCACATGTGCTTCAACTCCACTGTGGAAGGACACAGTCTAGGTGTCCGGTCACGTGTTTCTAGAGTCCCCTCTCTCTACTACGTAATAACAATACATCACATAGCTCTGCTATGCTGCCATAAAAAATAAAACATTTTAGTTTAATAGCATTAAGGCACTCCAGGGGTTGGGTTACCTTCATTTATTTACCTCAGGGGCATAAGGCCCTTCGTGCCTCATGACCCCCTAAACCTAAACTAACCAATGGTAACTCAACATCTGGTCATGTATTAATACTTAATTGTTTTATGGTACATGAGCGTTTCCAGTCATAACCTGACCATTTTAGAATGCTGTCAGTCAATCAGACCACTCCATATCTACCCACTGTTTTATGATATGGAAAAAAATCCCTTCCAGTGCTATTGTAAGGACAGCCCAGTACTCTCAGGCTCCACACCATGTAACTCACCATCCAAACCATATGTGTATCTTTGGAGAGGATGGCCCCTACTGAAGACCCCATTGCAACGGGCAAGCCTTGGATGGTGAAGGTGGTGGGTGAGTTATGTAAGGGCTTGGAGATTGCTTTTTTTTTCTTTAAATTCTGTTTACTCTCCTCTCTGCCCTGGGGTAGGGCATATGAGCAAGTGCCTCCTCCCGTCCTCCTGAAGTCCTCCTACCTGCCACCAGCCTCCCAGGCCGCCCATGACACACCAGGGTTAGGCCATCCTGGCTTTCCCATTGGAACAGGGTTGCTTTCTGCTTCTTGGTGACAGCCCCACTCGATACGGTCGACTCTGGTGGAAGCTCTAGGGATTCCAAGCGCAGGCAGGCCAGACCTGGAGTGGATGTGGAGGGCTAGCAGAGCGTCATCTCCTTATCACTGGCTACAACTTTCCAGTTTCCTTGGTTGCCCCCAGAGGAGTACACAATGACATCAGCATGTCATCATGTACACTCCCACAGAACACGTAGATGCCCAGTAATACCCTCCACTACGTGTTTGGTTCAAGGCTCCTTCGCCACTGGCTGCCACTAGGGATCAGGCGCATGCCAGATGCTACAACCCTTCCTCCGCAGAGGAGGCGAGCAGTCATTGGATGCTTAATCCTCCTTCCCCCCAGCCAACCCTCTGACGCTCCAGGCTCATTCCGAACCCGTGTCATCAGCATTGCAAGTGGTAGTCCTCCCATTGTGCCTCTGGGACAGCCAAGATTGCCTGCTTAAGGGTTGACTGGAGATAGTAGGACATAAAGAAAACAAGAAAAAAGGAAAGCTGTTGCCCTTCTGCTTCATGGGAATTTACTATCTTTCCTGAGCTTGTCTTAGGGCACCTGCATTATTTTAGGACAGGTGTACTCGCCAGTTAAACTCTCCACCTGATACTGTCCCCGGAGCAGATCACACACAAAAGCCCCAAATGCAAAGAGCCAGAATCAAGAGCCCAGGCAGGGCTCAGCCCACCCACCTCACTGGGTAAATGAAAAAAATGAGTAAAGCAAACTGCTGGGTAGGGATTTGAAGAACAAGAACCTCCATTATTTAGATGTGCATCCAAGACCCCAAAATTACTGAAAGGAGCAAACTCCTCCAAGTTGCTACATATAAGGCCCCATCTATGAGAGTAGTGAACCTAGAGGTATAGGGAGCCAAATAAGAACAATCCCAAGGCTGAAAATGCCAAGAATCCCATCACTGGTGGCATTGGGCCCAAGACCAGTGCATCCAAGATCCTTGTTAGTAAGAGTATCAAACTCAGATGAAGACAAAGCTGAGAAAATGAGCCCAATAACCCAGTACTAAAGGGGAAACAAATTTAAGATAATGACTCCAGGAACTTCGTTACTCAGGAGAGAAGATCCCAAGATGCTGATTCCATGACCCCTTTGAGTAATTTCAGGACTCCAATTATGGGGGGGGGGGAGACAAATCGCCAGAATAGTGCAGCCAAGCCCCCTTCCCCATACTGTGGGTTGTAGATGCTGGGCTAGAGTAATAAAGACCCCAATAGGAGGAAGTGATCTAGTGCTTAGAACACCAGCTTGAGAACCATAGGATCACAGGTTTTAACCCCACTAGAGCCAAATACTCACTGAGTAACCTTAATCATGTCACGTAACCTCCCAGTACTCCAGTATACCCAGCTACAGAAAACAGTGGAGGCAGGACCCCATGGAAAACGGAATGTTGTGTCTCAGCTGAGCTATTCTGGGTAAATAAATTGTAAAAACAAAATGCTGTGGGATTCCAAACCCCCACTGTCAGTGCAGCTAAGACTATAAACTTGCTTCATCAAGCTGTGGACCTGGATGCATCTTCTACTACCTATGGGGTAAGGTCGCACAACTATCTGAAGCCAAAATACCCAGTGTGCCAGTGAGCAAGGCACCATTTTCACACACCTGGGTTATCAAGCAAAGAAAGGGTTAAGGAAAAAAGTCTGATGCATGATGCTAAACAGGTGTCAAAGGCTCCTCTATATATCTGCAGATTGAAATAAAATTCCTCGGCTTATAAAAAGATAAATTACCCCTGCGATCCCGCCTCATCCCACTCATCACGCCAACGGCAGACGTGAAGCAATCTTTTTTTTATGTGCTAACGACCTAATCAGGCAATCAACTCGGAGGAGATTGGAGAGTGACCTCGGACATCCATCTGCCGAGGAGTCTTTAATTTCATTTCCATTACGGCAGGCGAACTGCTTTAAAAAAAATTTCCTAAACAAAATTAACACCCAATTTTCAGCAAGTGTAATTAGTTAAATCAGAAGTGTTCTTGCGGCCCCAGGAGAGTGCTAGTGAGAGAGGCAGAGTGAAAATGAAATGATAACTACATTGCATTAATTAGCACGGGTCAATGGCGCTGCTCCCCTGGGCCAAGCTGTTTTAATTTCCCGTGATATTTGAGTGCCTCATGCCCATCGATTGAGCCTGAAATTAACTTATTTTTCAATCAGGCTTCAGGTGCCCTGGGGGGCAGCTCTTCCCTTCACCTCTTTTTAAACGTTGCAGAAGCAATTTTTCATCAAAAGCTGTCTCTCATATGAGAGCAGAAAGAGAGAGAGAGAGAGACAGCAAGAGGAAGAGACAGAGAGAGAGGGGGAGAGAGAGGCAGAGGGAGGGAGATGGAGAGAAAGAAAGGCTGCATTTGAAATTGCTTTGAATTCTATTTTTAAAATTCTTTTTTTAACTTTTAGTTCCTCCCTCTGCTTAAGCCCCTCACACTCACACAGAAAACTGAGCAGAGCTAAATCAACCCAGTCCAGCTCAGCTCAGCTCAACCCAGCCCAGCCCATCCCATCTCAGATGATGTGGTGTGGGTAAGGGGGAGATGAGGATACACATACTGTTCTGCAGTTATGGAGGGGTAGTGAGAGGATTAAGACCGCAGGACCCATCATGGTTGCCTCTATTACCCTAAAGGTAATAAACTGAAATGCCTTTTCCCTTTCTGGGGTGGGCAGGGGGCGGGGGCTATGGCTCTGTAGGGCTCCCAATATGCAGAGAGGCCTGTAATTTACAGGAACACAGATCAGTCTATGAGGAAATGGTTACCACAGATGTTTATTGCTATGAAGGAAAACAGAGCAATTTAAGTTTCTTGGAAATAAAGTGATTTACTGGAAAACAGGTAAATCCCCCTGGATTGACAGGAAAAATGTCAAGGATTAGGGCCCAGTGCATTCTCTCTGACAGAAATCAGATGCTTTACATGCCAGTGTCCTCAGCAGAGTGCAGGCAGTCTGACACAGCAAAACAAATTATAACTACTAGCACCAGCCCTGTATGCTGTGTACAAAAGGACTGGCAAACTTACTACAGTGGTGGAAGTTGGCTTGAGCTCTCATCTCCCTAGGTGGTGTTCTGATCAAACAGCAGCAGTTAGCAGCAGCACCCTCTGGCTGTCAGAGTTCTCTCAAGTGACTGTGTGCCTGGCTGTTGCACCATGGCCTTCACATGCGATAGAAAATGTGATATCAGACACCAACAGCCCCTGAGGGACTTCAGGATCCATGAAACACTTAGAGGGAAAATCAATTTAGAGCCCAGCGAGTCCAGATTAGCGGCTGTGATAGCATTTAGTTACAGGGTATGCAGTTAGTACCAAGTGTGTGTGTGTGTGTGGGGGTTAAATAGCTTGACCTAACATTGACTGTCTATCAGTTTAACACTTTCATTACCAGATAAGCCTGTATCTCTGGAAGTGCCTCAGCCACACATTAACTAGACCAGCTGGAACTGACCGGACATACTGTCAACACAAATCAAACATTTCTGTGGTGATATTCTGGCTGTTCGCAAAATAATGAGCCCACAAAATGATGGCACTGAACAAACTGTTTTTTTTTTACCAGCAACTGGTATTGTTGTAATAATGATACGTTTTGCTGTTATTATCATTTTACTCTTTCTTTAACCAGACCAGCTGAGATGCAATATCATATGTGAGCAGTAATACACAACAGCGTGTGTGCGTTATACTGATCTAACCATACACCCAGGGGGCGTAGTGAGGCACGACACTGCAGGTGGAGTACCTTCAGCCCCTGTAACTGCAGTTGAGCCAGCATAATGCACAGCCCTGAAGTGTCTTATTGCAATTATACAAGCATTTGTCAATGCCGAATGTTGTCTTGCTGGCATTGGCTCTGGTACTGCATGAGTTAGAGAGATGCATAATAGGAATGGCAGTGAAGTATTGAACTAATGCCAACACCCACCTCAACCTGCAGAGACTGACAGGCGTTGGGGTGTGCCTTTGGGTTGTCGGCCATAATGCTCATGCCATTCCACCTCACCCCACCCTGCAGACATCGACAGCTGTCACGGTGTGCCTTGGGGTCTTTGGACCTTATGCTCACCCTGTTCCATAAGGAAATAAGCTGAGATGGGTGCAGTATAGGAGAATGGGGCAAACGTTAGGGCTGAAGACCCCAAGGCACACCTCAATGCCTGTCAGTGGCTGCAGGGTGGGGGTGGGGTGGAATGGCATGAGCATTACGGCCAACGACCCCAAGCCACACCCCCGACGCCTGTCAGTCTGTACAGGGTGGGGCATTACAGTTGGAAACCCTAACGCCCCGGACGTTTGTTGGTATTTTTGCTCCAAATTTTCACCATGGGCTTTTTGGGACCCCACCTCATGAACAGTGGCACTGTCATTTCATTACTCGAAAGGTGATTTCGCACAGTGAATGCGCATTCAGCGCAACAGGTGCGAAAAGACATTTTGGGCAGGATGTGAAAAATGGCAGCTATACTGTTCATGAGGAGGTGTGGAAAATGGCAATGTTGAAAATATGGAGTGAAAATGTGAAAAAGTGTTGAAGTTACGAGCATGTGTAGAAATTGTGTAATGCTCACTCATAACGCAGTTATATTTTGGAATTTTTTCACCAGATTTTCAACATGGCCTCTTTGGGACCTCTCCTCATGAACAGTGGCACTGTGATTTCATTAATCTATCCCAAAAACTGATTTCGCACAGCGACTGGGCCATTCTGTGCCACAGGTGCGAAAGCACGTTTCAGGCAAGATGCAAAACATGACAGCTGTACTGTTCATAAGAAGGTGTGAAAAAATGGCAATGTTGGAAATTTGGAGTGAAAATATTAAAAATTGGCGAAGTTACAAGCATCATATAAACTGCACAGCGCGTATGCATGCGCGTCATTTTGATTTTTCACCAAACTTGCAGCATGGGCTTTTGGGACCCCACCTCATGAACAGTGGTACTGAAAGGTGATTCCACGCAGCGGCTGTGAAATCACCTTTCGGGACCGAGAAATGAAATGACAGTGCCAGTCTTCATGAGGTGGGGTCCCAAGAACCCCATGTTGAAAATTTGGGATCAAAACTCCCAAAAATGGCTGAGATATCAACCTAAGTTGAAATCCCCCAATGAGTGCCATTATAGGGCTTACCATGATTTCCTTCAGTTTGCAGTAAGCTTTTGAAGAGTGCAGACGTGTTCCCGACCCACAAAAGATCGCAGTGCTGGAACTCTGGAGGCAAGTATGTGTGGGGTGGGGGTGCGGGGAGGTGGGATGCACAGAGGGAGGGTCAGGATGGGGGAAGGGGCAGAGAGGATGATGAGGGACCGTTTTCTTTTTCTGTAGGTTAAAAAGGAAAAAAAAAAGACCTCGGGGGACAGTTTTCTTTTTTACAGGTGACATACTATGAATAATAAATTGTGGCACACTGGGGTGGGCTCCCAGTGTGCCAGACTGGTGGAGGTTGGGGGGATCAATGCCGACCCAGGGACTGGGCACCCCGAGGTCAGCTGCAAAAAAGGGTGCATGGGGGAGGGCATCTAACACTGGGAGTGGGCTTCCCAGTGTCAGAAAAAGATAATTACTTTGGCACCCTGGCATGGGCTCCCAATGTGCCACAATAGTGGGGGGGGGTGCATACCGACACAGGGATTGGGCACCCTGATGTCGGCTTTGGGGGGAGTGTGTGGCGAGTGGCAGGAACCGCCAATTATGCAAAGCCACAACGGGGCTCATTTATTTATTTCACTGGGAAAGGCACACTGAGCAAACGAGTTGCTCATAAGTCCAGCCATGCGCATTACTGTGCACTGTAATGCGTATGGCTGGAATGTGCCTGGTTGCCGGGAAGTGGGGGGAGGGAAGATCTGCCGCTGCAATGATGAAACTATCCGTGATTGGAATGGCAGATTTCTTTCAAGTCCGGCGCTTGCTCTGAAACTGCTGCCATCAGCAGCTTCTCTGTTGATTGGTGGCCGAGGGATACACCCCTGAAAGTGTTTGCTGGATTGGCCAAACACTGCCGCACCTCTGCAATGCTCTACTCGTCTCAAAATGTTTCTTGTGCGCTACACGTGCAAGCAAACATAAAAAGGATAAACTGAGGCAATTTTTAAAAACATAAAAAAGGCCCAACTTTTTTTTTTATTAAAAAATATGCATTTTCTTTTGTTAAAAGTATATTGCGAAATGTAGCCCCTATCCAGTTGTCAAGTGAGCCACACATTCAGTAGATGAAATGTTTTGTTTACCATGGAATGCAGAAATTCAGACTTCTGCTAAACTATTTTGCCTGAGTGTTCACCTCTTCCCACTCAAACACACACAACAGAAGGCCTTAGTAAAGTTGGGATTCAATGTAATTTGTTTGTTTATTTATTAGTTATTTATTTAGTTATCTGAGGCAGGGGAAGCAGCAAAAAGATTTCCCTGGTAGGCAGATGGGGTTGGGGGGTGGGGGCATGGTCAGAAAAGAAGCCCCAAAATAAAATGGTAAATAGTAGTACTTCATTATTTAAATTTGTGTATTTAAAATATTGTGTATATAAGTACAGTTATTCAATTTATTTGTTCTTTTTATTTTGAGGAAATGTTACTGTTAGTGCCTGGATTTTTTTAGTGAGTAAAGGTAACAGATGTCTTTTTAATGGCAGTCAGGATTTGTTGAAAAAGGAATTGACATTGTTAGTGTGATGTGTTCTGACTGACAGCGCTTTTGTTTTACCTGTGAGTTAGACAGATCTAAGACATAGATGCTAACCAATCAGGATTCAGGATTTCCTCTACCTATGTTATAACTAAGTTTCAGTGTAATTGTGTGTGTGTGGCTGCTTCAACTAAGTTTTACAGCTGGGGGGGGACAGATGCACAGGGAGGTCAAGTGAGTTGCTCAAGGGCACACGGTGAGTCCATGGATGTAGTGGTATTCAAACCTGTGGCCTCTTGTTTCACAGTTCAGTGCTACTAGGACCCACTGTCATGAAAATGTCTGTATTATTGCCGTACATGAGTAATTTCTGACAGCATAGAGAATGCATCTATAAAAATCTCTAGACTTTCCCAGTAAATTTAATTAATTCCCTCTATTGTCCTTACTGTTTATTGACCCATCTCTACTGTTTTATTGCCCCATGTTTGCTGTTTATTGACCCATCTTTACTGTCTATTGCCCCATCCTTGCTGTTTACTGCTCCAAATTTACTGTTTATTGCTCCATCCTTGCTGTTTGTTAACCTATCCTAAATGTTTATTGCCCAGTTCTTAGTGGTTAGTGTCCCATCCTTACATTTATTGACCCATATGTACAGTGTATTACCACTCTTAAATCATTTTTCCCCATCCTTATTTATTGTCCTGTTCATATTGTGTATTACCCTGTCCTTACCATTCGTGTTCCATACATATTGTGTATTGCCCCAGCCCTTCTGTTTATTGCTCCACCCTGAGTGTGTATTGCCCCTTTCTTTGTGTTCATTGCGCTCATCCTTACTGTTTATTGTTTCACACTTACCAGTTATTTTCCCTACCCTTACTGTTCATTGCCCAATACGTACTTTTTATTGTCTGGCCCTTCCTGTTTATTGCCCCACACTGATGAGTTATTACCCCAACCTGACCATGTAGTGCCCCTTTCTCACTTTTTAAGGCCCCAGCCTTACTTGCTATTGCCCCATTCTTACTGTTTTCTGCCTTTGCCTGTGTATTGCCCCTTCTTTTTATGGCTCCTCTCTTAACTGTTTATTGCTCCATACTTACTGTGTATTGCCCCACCCTCACTGTTTATTGACCCATATTTATTGTTTACCCTACTGTTTATTACCCCATACAGTTTATTGCCACGTCCTGACTTTATATTGTTCCTTCTTTAGTGTTCCCATCCTTACCATTTATTATGAATACTTACTCTTTATTGCTTCAGGCTGACTATATACTGCTCCCATCCTTACTGTTTATTGCCCCCATCCTTATTGTTTATTGCCCCATACTCACTGTTTATAGTGCCATAGTCACTGTTTATAGTTCCATATTCACTGTTGATTGCCCCCTCCTTACTGTTTATTGCCTCATACTTACTATTTATTGCTCCATAATTACTGCTTATTGCCCCATCTTTACTGTTTTTGCCCCATACTTACTGTTTCTTGCTCCATACTTAGTGTTTCTTCCTCCATACTTACTGTTTATTGCACCATACTCACTGTTTATTGCTCTATATTTACTGCTTATTACACAAGCCTGTGTATTGTCCCATACTTACTGATTATTGCTCCATACTCACTGTTTCGTACCCCATACTTACTGGGTATTCCTCTCATCCTTACTGTACATTGACCCATACTTACTGTTTTTTTTTATATAAAGATTTTTATGCTCCATGTGGCTGGACAGGTTTGATTCCTGTCAGCTCAGCTCACCAACCCCCACCATTTCCTACCACCCAGGACTTACTGGTTGCCAACTACCCCCATGGATTTCACCCCCCATAGCAGGGTCAGAAGAGGGAGGGCCGCCCTCCACCCAAGGCACTCATATCCAGCACGGCTCCCCATGTCCTGCTGATGAGGCAAGCAATGGATCGGTGGGCGGGGCATCATGCAAGCCTGCCTGCCACCATTTTCTACCAAGTTTCCTCCCTTTCCTACAATGGGACGTGCTTGCCAATGTGCGCATGTTGAGGCATGAACACGCTGCAGAGTCCTGCAGCAGGACCCTCTTTCTGCCGCTCCTCGACCCACACCGCCATCATGTCTCTACCTGGTGGCAGTCATTCAGCAGAGCCACCAGTCCTCCCCCCGGAAGAGGAGAGCAGACCTCAGATGCTCAATCCTCTCCCTCCCAATCTGACCCCCAGCAACCTCTGCTCATTCCCGAACATGGGTTGCTGGCATGGAGTGAGGTGTGGTGTTTAGCGCCTCAACCCTCAGCCCCACTGGGCTGGCCAATACTTATTGTTTATTACACCAGCCTGACTGTGTATTGCCCTTTCCTTACTCTTTACTGCACCCATTGTTTTTGTTTATTGCTCCCATCCTTACTGTGTATTGCCCCAGCCTGTTTTTTGGCCCCTTTATTATTGTTTATTGCTCCCATCCTTGTTGTTTATTGCCTCATCCTAATTGTTTATGGCCCCTTTATTAATGTGTATTGCTCCCATCCTTTTCATTTATTGCCCCTTCATTATTGTTTATTGCCCAATCCTTACTGTTTATTGCTCCATACTTACTGTTTACTGATCCATACTTAGTGTGCATTGCCTGACCCTTACTGTTTATTGCCCCATACTTACTCTTTAACGTTAATTACCTGAAGCCGACATTGTTTTGCTGTTCCTTACTGTTTAATGCTCCATATTTACTGTGTATTGCTTGACATGTCCTGTTTATCATCCCATACCATATTTACTGTGTATTGCCTGACATTTCCTGTTTATTGTCCCATATTTACTGTGTATTGCCTGACATTTCCTGTTTATTGTCCCATATTTACTGTGTATTGCCTGACACTTCCTGTTTATTGTGCCATATTTAGTGTTTATTGCCCCATACTTACTGTACTGTTTATTGCTCCATGCTTACTGTGCATTACCCCACCCTTTCTGTTTATTGCTCCCATCCTTACTGTGTATTGCCCCAGCCTGTTTTTTGGCCCCTTTATTATTGTTTATTGCTCCCATCCTTGTTGTTTATTTCCTCATCCTAATTGTTTATGGCCCCTTTATTAATGTGTATTGCTCCCATCCTTTTCATTTATTGCCCCTTCATTATTGTTTATTGCCCAATCCTTACTGTTTATTGCCCCATACTTACTCTTTAACGTTAATTACCTGAAGCCGACATTGTTTTGCTGTTCCTTACTGTTTAATGCTCCATATTTACTGTGTATTGCTTGACATGTCCTGTTTATCATCCCATACCATATTTACTGTGTATTGCCTGACATTTCCTGTTTATTGTCCCATATTTACTGTGTATTGCCTGACATTTCCTGTTTATTGTCCCATATTTACTGTGTATTGCCTGACACTTCCTGTTTATTGTGCCATATTTAGTGTTTATTGCCCCATACTTACTGTACTGTTTATTGCTCCATGCTTACTGTGCATTACCCCACCCTTTCTGTTTATTGCCCCATACTTACTGTTTACTGCTGCATGCTTACTGTGCATTGCCCGACCCCATCTGTTTATTGCCCCATACTTACTGTTTATTGCCCAATGCTTACTTTTTATTGCCTGACCCTTACTGTTTATTTCCTGTTCCTTACTGTTTATTGCCCCAAACTCTCTGTTTTTGCCTAATACCTACTGTTTATTTCCTGACTCTTACTGTTTATTGCCCCACACATACAGTTTATTATCCAACACTTACTGCTTATTGCCCCATACTTATTGTTTATTGCCCACATAATTACTGGTAATTGCCCCATATTTGCTGTTTATTGCTCGCTTTCTTACTGTTAATTGTCCCATATACTTATTGTTTATTACCTTACCATGACAGTGTATTGGCCCTTCCTTACTGTTTACTGTTCCAATAATTACAGTTTATTGGGCCATACTAACTGTATATTGCCCCATACGTACTGTTTATTGTTCCCTTCCTTGCTTAAGCAATAATGCATGACAGGGTGTGTGTCATGCTGGAATAACATCACGCCTCAGGTGGTTGGGCACGAGGTCGCAGGCCGAGTGAGTCCAGCACCAGAAAAGTGATGTTATCCCAGCACGACACATATCCTGGAGTGCATTATTGCTATTATACAATGGCTTATTTTGTAATAAAAGAAGAAAATAGAAAAAAAATATATATGTTGTCTTTTTTCCCTTCATTTTTTTTTGTGTGTAGAGGTATAGGTTTTCAAAAGAAAATTCCACAGTTCCTGTTTTGGCCACTAGATGGTGCTGACAGTTTATACTGCATCATGTTTCCCTCGGTTCAGCTTTCCTACTCTGACCACACAGTGCTCTGACTCTGTGTCTGTGTTAGACTGGAATAATAGATGCTGGCATGTGTGTGTGTGTGTGTGCGTGTGTATTTTTGTTTTTCATTGATGTTTAAAATGCAGCAGTTTACTATGTTGAGGAAGGAGCACGGTTGCCAAGCCGATCAGTGAGTGGAGCTACTGCAGCGCTGTTGTATGAGCCAGGAAGCGCGACCGCCAAGATGATCATACAGTGGAACTGTCACGGCGCTGTTGTGGGGGACAAAGCCTGTTGCAGGTCTGGCTTTGTTTTTACTTGTTTTTATTTGGTTTTGTGTATTCTTTTTAAGTTGTGGAGCACAGGTATTTTTCAGGTGAAGGAGCGCTGTGCATTTGTGGGCATGCGCTACAACTGTCGTACTTCGGGGCATTAAAAAGCCACTCTTATGCCTTTCTGTAACTTTTCTAAAAAGAGATAATGTCTCCTTAGTTTTTAAATAGGTAGGAGTGAGGAAAGGAGAACAGAAGGAGAAGAATGGCATGGTAACATCGTCAGCAGGGGGCGAAGTTCTTTACAGTGGCAGCTTGGAGCGAGGGTAACCTGTGGAGGGGACGCATGATTTATTTCTCTGTTATGTGGTCATGTGTGTGCCTGGACTTGATACAGTGATGTTATGCTTGGATAACATCACTGTCCCAGGCACACACTGACCAATCAAAGGCCAGCATTCTTTCTTGCCATTGTATAATGTTTATTGCTCCATATGTACCGTTTATTACCTCATCGTAATTGTTTATTACAAATACATCTTGTTTTTTTATTTGCTCCACCCTGCCCCCTGGAGTTCCACTCTTTTGGGCTTCCCAAGCTTCGACCCCTTGACTGGCCATCCTCAACATTGCTGCCATCTCCTGCCTCCAGATTTCCCAAGCTTCTCCAACACTGCCAATGTTGTGGCTTACCTCTGCTGGGGGAAGCCCTCTGCTGCCATCATGGGAGAAGCGCCTTTTGTCACCAGGGGTTATGGTCTGGGGGGCAAGTATGGTGCACTGGGCGGATGGCGTTATAGGGGACTCCACAGAGGGCCATCATCCAGCACCCCAGGATGGGCCATTTTCTTGTTTTCTCCCTCCGTCCCTCTCCCTCTCCCACTTGACGCTGCACGCATGCAACGTCTCTGGAAGGACACATGACAACATGTGGTCACCCATGCCGCCAAGTGCGACTGCACTGGCCAACCATCAGAAGCCGCTCAAAGAGTGGTGCAAGCCGAACCTTCCCTCCCAGGGAGTAGAGCATCCACCTGCGCCTGTTGTCCTGGGAAAAGGGCACAAACCTGGGTCGCAATCATGCCAAGTGGGTGCTTCACCACTTGACACCACGGAGCCAGCACACATCTTGTATTTTGCCCCAGGTGGACTGTGCACTGCCCCTTCCTTATCGTTTATTGCTCCTTATTTAGTGTGTATTGCTGACCATTAGTACGTATTATACTTGCTGGTTATTGGCTCATATGTACTGTTAATTGCTCCAGCCTGACAATGTACTGCCCCTTTTGTGCTGTCTATTACTCCATACTTAGTGTGTATTGCCCAGCCATTACTGTTTGCTGCCCCGGCCTGACTGTGTATTACCCCTTTTGCTCTATCCTTCCTGCTTGACTCATTGTGTATTGTCCCATCCTATGTATTGTCATTTCCTTATTGTTTATAGCTCCCATCCTTACTGTTTATTGCCCCAGACAAACTGTTTATTGCCCCACCCAGACTGTGTATTGATACCTCTCAACCGTCCCTAATTTTCATGGATGTCCTCAATTTTGCCTCAAAATTTTCCTCCGTCCCTCGTAAAATTTGTGTTTTTGTGACAGTAGAGTGGGGATTAAAATCACAAAATAATGTCAAGCATTAAAGTTACAGACTTATTCTTCTTCTGTCAGCTTTCTGAGTGAATACTATCAATTTTTAAGATGTGTTCCTGATTTGGGCTCTTTGTCCCTGATTTATTTAAGCCTTGTCCCTGATTCATGAGGCAAGAAGTTGAGAGGTATGTGTGTACTGGCCCTTCCTTAATGTTTATTATTCCCATCTTTCTTGTTTATTGCCCCATACTTACTGTTTTTGACCCCATACATACCTCTGTTTTTTATTGTTTTCCCTTTTCCCTCCCCTTTTCACTTTTTTATTTATATTCCCACTATGCCTCAGACCATTCTGTCATCCATCCAAGAAGAAGCCCCCACTGCTGGCTGAACTGAGCGCTTGCTTATTCGTGTCTGCTACCAGACTCCTTCAGTTGGACCATTGTCTCCGTGCAGCACAGTATATCCCTGTTAGGATGTTCCCAGCTTCCACTAAGGAGAAGCATCTTCCACATGCTTGTGAACAATAGCTGAGGGGACAGACATGTCGAGCTATGAGGCCAGGTGATGTGGAAAGGGCTCTTAGAGGCCATCATCTGATCTGCAGACAGATGCGTTTTCTATTTTCTGGGGGCCCAACTACTACCTGCAGGCATGTACATCACTGGTATCCTATGGGGGGGACATCCAGTGGCTCATAACCTCCTATGCTGCCAAGGACAGACCACAAAGCCACTGTAAGTAGATGCTACCGCAGCAGTACAGCATCACTGACCCTCCTGGAAGGACGTGCATCCAAAAGATGCTCTTAAGCCTTCCCTGCCAGCCTCCACTCCAGATGTTCTGGGCTTGGGGAGCCTCTGGGTGGCCAGCTTGCCAGAATGATCCCCCACTGCTCGGTGTTATGAAGCTGGAGTTCCCTCCCTTTTTATTTGGTTCCTCTGTGCCCCACCCTGATTATCAGGGATTGCTACAGTAGCACTCTTTCTCTGGCCTGCATAACTCCATGGTCTGTTGGCAACGGGTACATGGAATGCCAGACCATCCTCACCCTCTCTCCCTGGGAGCCAAGCACCTCACCTCTGTGATGGGCCTGGCCTCCAAGTCAGCCTCAGTGTCTGAATTTGGGACCCACACACAAACAGCAGTCTCTCAGGTGGCAGTGCCACTTCACCTGTCATCTTCACTGAGTATTGCCCCCATCCTCACTGTTTATTTTCCTACCCTCACTGACTATTGCCCCATCTCTGCTGTTTATTGCTTCATGCTCACTGCTTATTGCTCTGTCCTCACTGTTGATTGCTGCTGCCCTACTGAGTATTGCCCTCCCATAGTCACTGTTTATTACCTCCACCCTCACAGTTCATTTCCCCAGTCTTACATTTTATTATCTCTATTCTATTTATTACCCCTATCATAATCATTGCCCCACCCTTACTGTTTATTTTGCCCATCATTGCTGTTTATTGCCCCATTAGTACCCAGCCAGTCAGCTCAG
Source organism: Neoceratodus forsteri (assembly GCA_016271365.2). Lineage (NCBI taxonomy): Eukaryota > Metazoa > Chordata > Ceratodontiformes > Ceratodontidae > Neoceratodus > Neoceratodus forsteri. The sequence goes on from CM028134.1 coordinate 153,017,380, forward strand.
CATTGATTAATGAAAAGAAAAGCGGTCTGCCAGTACCAGTACCCCATCCCCCGGTTCCTAACACTTCCCTGGTTCTAATCAACAGTTATACTCATGTACACCTATGAAATGTAAAACTAGAAAACCTTATCTCACGTAGTCATTTTCTTACTTACTGCCCTGTTTCTCCTCCTCTACCACTTTTCTGTTCCCTCTCTATCCCTACCACTGTCTGTGCATCTGTCTGTCTGTCTGTCTCTCTCTTTCAACTACTTCAGGCATCTGTCTGCCTCTCTGTCCCTTCTTTCTGAATGTTTTAGTCTGGACTAACATTTTATCAGTGCTGCCTTACCTTATGGAATGTGTTTGGGTGGCAATGTCATTATGAAATGGAACCTCCCGCTACTGTACAGCCTATCCACCAACAGATTGCCTTCAGTCTGTAATTACCACATAGTAAAGGCCATGGATTACAATCTAATCTGTGACCAAATTTACTTATTTATGACAATTTCGGATAACACCTTTGAGCAAACAGCGCTCTTTTACAAAGGTTCCACGTCTTGGACAATAGACAAAAATAGACAAGAGCAGGCAGGTAGATAACAGTTAATACAATTACAGTACATGAGCTGCCAGTGGCTTTGTCAAGACAAGACAAAAGAATTAATAACAGGTAAAACATTACAGAGTGTATGAGCTACCAAAGGCTTGGTCAGGTGATCTAGCAAATGCATGAGAGGACCAGAGGTAGTTGGTAAGAGGATAAGGAAGTAGGGAACAGGCAAGAACCAAGGGGTTGGGGGATTGGAGGGATAAGGTAGGTGGTGAGGGAGAGAAGTAGCTCCTTTGTGCCTATGGTGGCCTTGCAGCAGCATAGAGTGTCCAAAAGAGAACATAAGAACATAGGAAATGCAAAAGGGAAAAAGAACCCTTTCATCTGGGCAGCTTCAACATTCATCAGTATGAGAATCGCTTGGAGACACTGTTTAGTGGGAAGCAGTACCAATTGATTTTAGAGACTTTTGCAAGAGAGAGAGGAAAACATCCCAGTGACGAAAAGCTGTGGGTAGGCAAGGGCATGAAATCTGCCTGTTCTTCCAGGCATACTACGTCTGCTAAGCGGCATGCTACCCGTGACCCTTCCCTTTCACAGAGGTCGAGAGATTAATGGCATTGAAAGGCAGGACAGTGGCATGTCCGTAAGCCAGAGCTGTGTGCTAGGTGAGCTGTAGGAGAAACTCTGCTGGCCTGGTCAGTGCCTTTTATACCCTAGCTGTGACAGATTGCACAGTGATGTGATGCCCAGGGAGCTGCAGAACATCTGGGCATTTCACATGGTTAGTGCATCAGCGAACAGTTCAATTACAGTATTGTACTATGAAACTAATAATTAAGTGGCAGGGGAAGCAGGGTTGTAATTGTAGTTGGTGGGTTGCCAACATCATGCAGCTGCTGGAGAGATGATTTACCCTTGTCAAGGAAACCTCGAGTTACAACCACCCCCTTCCCCAGTTTTATAGTGTTGTGTAACCCCCCCCTCCCCACGGTTGGGAGCTTACCATGGTTGCCTCCGGGCATTGCTTTGCCTCCTGTCCGCTTGTCCCGTCAGTCATGGTCTTTTAGAGGTCCCTCTTTGCTGACTCACGCGCTGTTCGAGTGAGTGTGAGCTGGCAAACTGGCTTACAGTCTGTGGTAGCGGCCGGTAGCCAGCATGTAAAAGCCACTCCGATGGCTCCTGCAGTATCTGCTAGTGTGCTTTGGCCCTGTGGGCATTAATAGTGATAAAAGGGGGGTCCAGAGACACTAGAGGGGAGATAAATAAAAGTATTTTAAATGTGCTCTTAGGGTGCCATGATTTCAAGGGAACACTGCCTTTAAGAGCAGCCAAGGCGGCTATATGAAATATTAATGGCTCTACCTGTTGCGAAGGGGGATTGTGCATTAGAGGGGATGACAGGCAGGGGGAGTCCTGATTTTTGTCCACTCTGCCACTGGACATCAGGGCAGAGGGGCAGCTATTAGTCACTGGGGCAAGTGTTTGCTAAAACTATGTAGTTTCCCTGTAATAAATAGCTAAAATTGGGACATCATATAGACTGTTTTAATAACAGCTGTATTAACCACCTTTGACCTGAGCTGCAGCCAATGAGAGAGACAGGAGGCCTGGAGAACATTGCAAAGGGTCTTATGGGAGAAGGAAAGGACAGTGTCTTGGCACCAATGCAGTCAACCACTAGGGCATTGAGTGAGCCTAATACATATTAATTTTAACAATGGACAACTGCATCAACCAACCAGGAGCTGCCCTGAGCTCCTGAAAGTCAGAGGACAGATTCAGTTCGTCAGTTCACTGGAGCCCCCTCCTGTGGGGGGGGGGGGGGCTCCATGATGTTGCTCCAGAGAGTGAGAAGAAGGCCTGCCTGGGGGCTTGCACAGCAGCCAGCTCAGGGGCCTGCATTGCCTTCGAACGTCTGGAAGACGTTTCTTCAGAATCAAAGTGTTAATTTGCCGTCCATGGGGCAGAAAGCTATCTGAGTGATTCCCAAGACAGAGAGGAAACCTGCTGTGATCTTCAAGGGAAGAATGAGACCTGCCTGGGGGCTTGTGGAGCCACCAGCCCAGGAGGTGCTCTACGTTGCCCTGTGTTGCCTTCCAATGGCCGGAAGGAGTTGTCGACAGAATGAATGTATCGTTTGGCTGTCCAGAGCCAAGGAAAGTGTCTGGAGGTTTTCAGAGGGATGGGGAACTTGCCCTTGATGTCTCAGAGAAGTATGGAGGCCTGCTTGGGGGCTCATGGAGCCACGTTAGCCAAGGGAGGCCTGCCTGGTGTCCTGCTTAGGAATCGTGGAGCCACGGTTAGTCAAGAGGAGCTACCTAATGTTTCCTGGGGACAGAAAAGTAAGTGAGAAGATTTACTCTTCTGTTTAAGTCTGCACCTATGAAGTGAGAAGATTCATTCGTCTGTCCAAGTTTGGGCTTAGAGGTGAGAGGATATGTCTCTGTTGTACAGGAGGTCACTACCCCCTCCTATGTGGTACCAGACCTGACTTACAGTTAAGAGATCCTACACAGCAGTGCCTGATACCCAGTCTTGGAACATTGCAGGCCCGTACATGTTGCCTTGGGTTGCATGTGTTAGTGCACTTTCAGCTGACTACAGAGCAACTAGCTCCTTAAAGGAGAACTGTGCTGAACCAGTAAATCATTTCCCCCAGTAGAAGCTGTTTAAGTACTGGTTAAACTTCTGTTATTGTTCCATCTATACAAGCCTTTTAATAACCTCAGTGGGTGTTTCTGCTTTGCAGTCTGATGGTAAGTACCATTTTATAACTGTATGATTTAGTTTATGTCCCAAACAACCTCAGAGTTCTATAGTAGAACATGGATGCATTGTTCTAACAAACAGATACAAGCAGCTCTGTGTGTTGCAGAACCCTACACAGAGTTGTGTGCTGCTGGATTGTGTTTTTAAATGAAAATTGAACCATGTTTATACTATGTACACTGCTAACTCGCTATCGCGAGCACTTGGAGCCCTAATTCCTCACAGGAACTAGGGAGAGGAATGGTAGTTCCCTGAGAGCAGCTTGGGAACTACAATTCATTGCCAGGAGACTTTTATTACTTTTTACCAGCTATTTAGGCAATAAGACTTTAAGGTAAGCCACAAAAGAGTGGCAATTTTAACGTAAAACACTATGCTTGTGTGTTTTTACTCCAAGCGTTCAGTGACCTTTGCGATCACTTCCTGGGTCAGGGTTAGTATTTAAACTAGCCCTGCGGTGAGTGCTTCTAGATACAAGCAGCTCTGTGTGTTGCAGAACCCTACACAGAGTTGTGTGCTGCTGGATTGTATTTTTAAATGAAAATTGAACTGTGCTTATACTATGTACACTGCTAACTCGCTATCGCGAGCATTTGGAGCCCTAGTTCCTCACAGGAACTAGGAAGAGGAATGGTAGTTCCCTGAGCGCAGCTCGGGAACTACAGTTCATTGCCAGGAGACTTTTATTACTTTTTACCAGATATTTAGGCAATAAGACTTTAGGGTAAGCCACAAAAGAGTGGCAATTTTAACTTAAAACACTGTGCTTGTGTGTTTTTACTCCGAGCGTTCAGTGACCTTTGTGATCACTTTGGGTCAGGGCTAGTATTTAAACTAGCCCTGCGTTGAGTAGGGTGAGCTCGAGCAGGGCGAGCGCACATCATCACATGCTAAGACATGCACAAAGACATGTGCATCTGCGCATGTTTTGTGTGTATAGTGAGTTGAGCGACTAGAGAGAGTCAGAAGAGCTTGCCTAGAGCAAGGAAGGTAAGACCCACAAGATCCTTGCGGTTTTGATTAAGAATACTGCCAGATCTTTCTGGGAGATTTGGCTGCAGGGATTATCAACAAGTCAAGGGTTGTTATTACACTACCAGTACGTGTCTTAAAAATTAGCAAAATTAGTCAAGCCTTACAGTCCTAGGTTGTATAATGGAGGATAGAATTGAAACCCCTGAAGGATACATAGGGATAAAATGTAAATCCTGCTCCGTGTATACCTTCACATTATACAATGGCAAGCAAGAATCTTGGACTGTGATTGGTCAGTTTGGGGCTGGACCCATGGTGTTATCCCAGCACGAAGCCACAGGTCTAGTCTCAGCACTGTGAACCAATATGGATGACCATATTGAGCATCTCTTGTTTTGCATCTCCTCTTAAGAAACAAAAAAATTTTTCTACACTAATAAAAACACTCTTTAAAATTATTTTTTTATTTTATATATAACAACAAGCCATTGTATAATAGGAATAATGCACTCCAGGGTGTGTGTTGTGTTGGGATAACACCACGTCTGGGGCATTGGATGCACTCAGCCTGCGGCCTCGTGCTCAACCCCCCCCAGGCGTGGCGTTATCCCAGCACGACACACACCCTGTCATGCATTATTCCTTTATTAGACACCCCTCCAAAGAGCCAATACACATGCCCCAAATGTAATGGCAACACTGACTTGGCCTGTGCTATTTCCCAGTTTAATAATAGCCTCACAGAACTAGAACAGAGTCAGGCAGATATGGAAGACAGATACCAAGTTAGACCGAAGGCATTAACATCACAAAGTGGCACAAGCACTCCACTACATGATTGCAACCCAGTTGGCTCAACTGATAAGCCTCCAAATAAAAAAAGAAATAGAGAGGAGGAAGTACCTGACGATACTGAAGAAAGATGGTATCAAGTACAGAGCTCCACAATACCAAAAAAAGGGGAGAAAAGTGAATCAGTTCACCTTATCTGTTCAGAACAGATTCGACCCACTTATACAGGAGGCTGTACAGGATGACTGTGGAAACCCTTTAACCAATGAGCAACCAGATTATTCAGACACTGCGATACAAAACCCGATATTAAAATATACTGAATCAAATGTTATTGCACCCAGTTCATCTAATTAAGCAATAAGGCACTTCAAGGTGTGGTATATCATGGGATAGTGTCACACTTCGGGTGGTTGAGCACGAGGCTGAAGGCCGAGTGCATCCAGCAACCCGAGAAGTAACGATATCCCATGATATACCACACCCTGGAGTGCCTTATTGCTATTATGAACTGGTTTCAATGTTTTAGCAGAAAAAAACACTTTTAAAATGTTATGAAAATGCTATTTTTGGGGTTGTTGGAGGAGTACTTTTTCAGAAAAAAGTTCCTGGAGGGCTGTGGACAGCAGGTGGCGCTGTTGTGAGGAGGTGCTGCTCTGAAATATGTGTCACTCTCCCATCACTGTTCCAGGATGTTGTCCCTGCACTGACTGTTCTGGCTCCAGTTCAAGATCTGTGAGGAGTTTTGTATTTTAAATTAAAGTCCGACGAGTTCACAAGCGGTAGCTCTCTGTGTGTCTGTCACCCCACCACGAAAAGCTGCACGCTTCGCAAATGTTGAGTGGTTCCAATTGTACCGCATGGACAGCAACGGTCAGGAGACTCAGGTAATGGAATTGGTGTGGTGGCGTTGCACCACTTTTCAGTTAAGACGGATACTTTTTGTTATGCCGTAGGATTCTTATTTAAACTGGGCATATTTAAGAGGAGTTGGTGTGTGTGCTTTCTTTTTGTTTGCGGTGGCCATGTGAAGGTCTGAGTCTCTGGACCATGGGATGCGGGGAATGCTGTACTCGGATTAAATTGGCTGTGAGTGAGAAGGCTGGTGGCCGGAGGTTTTTGAAGCCGTGATGATGTAACCTGATATCACAGCTTCAAAGACCTCTCGATCAATCAGCTTCCTCCATTTGCAGACGCCAGTTCTTAATGAACATTTTATAATGCTAGAGCAAGATTTAACACCCATGCTGACCAATATTACTGACCAAAGCCAGGAAGGAATAAATGTCCAGCTTAACACAGTAACTCACATGGAAACTGAACAAACACAAAATAGCATAAAGCAGATTTATGTCTTGGGATAATCTATTGTAAAAAGGCTAGATAGGGCAATTTATGACCCAGATAAACAAAACAGGACTATGTCATGTTTTAAAGGAGCAAAAATATCACATATTACAAAGATGGCCACAAAAATCCTGAATCAGAAGAACGAAACAAAATTTGTTATCATCCATGCTGGTGCTAATAATGTATTACAACAACATACACAATTGATCAAACAGGAATTTGTCAATTTAACAAATAGACTGATTAATTTGGATTGTGAATTTGCCTTTTCTGAAATTTTACCGATCTCAAGGGCTACTTATCAGCAAACATGTAATATTAGACATATTATCAACTGGCTCAGGCAATGGTGTCTTAAATAAGTTGCTTTCTTTGCCTTCAATTTATGCTATGTAATCCCAGGTCGCCCCTGAAAAAGGGACCTCCGGGGCTCAGTGGGCCTACCCGGTCACCAAAATTTAAAAATAATAATAAAAATATTGGATATGTAACACACTAGGAAGAATTTTCTAATGGAGACTATCTTTTTAGTAAAGACGGTTTACACTTAACTAAACAAGGAAGTCAGCTTCTAGGTCAACAACTGAGCAGTTATATAGATACTCATTTATACTAGAATGGAGGGGGTGGGACTTAACACAAACCATCAAAATATAATAAATCAACCGGATATAGTACCCCAGTCTGACCCAGTACTTATTAACAACAAATCTGCAACTATAAGAAAACATAATAGAAATAGAAAGAAGCATGTTCCCAAGGATTATACCAATATAGTCAGGGAAAGGCATGAAACAACTAAAAAAGAAATACATGATAATAAAGAGATGAGAATTCTATTAGCAAATGCTAGAATCTTGGCTAACAAAATAGATGACTTAAAATACACCCTTGCTTCCAGAAAACCTGATGTACAGTATGTGGGCTCACTGAGACATGGTTCTCTGACGACTGGAACACCAACATACCAGGTTATATTAGACTATTAGAAAATAGAAAGGACAAAAAGGGTGGAGGCGTAGCATTATATGTCTCTGAAAGACTCAAGGGTTCTCAGACACACTTACAGGAATCCAATACGGAAATATTATGTGCCAAAATACTCTTAGATAACAACAATATGACCATTGGTCTAGGTTATCGTTCCCCCAATTTAGGACCCCAAGAAAATCAAAACTTCTCAGATGAAACAGAGAATATGGAAATAAAGGAGGACTTCATATTTATGGGTGACTTTAACCTACCAAATATAAATTGGTCAAATATTGAAGCCAAAGGACAACTCGAAAAAAGATTTGTAGAGATCACCTTCCAGCACGATCTTGAACAACTGGTGAAACTCCCCACAAGAAACAACAATACCTCAGACCTAATACTAACAAATATTAAGGGCGTCACCTCACCACCAGTGATTTTGCCGCCACTTAGTGATAGTGATAGTGATCATAACATGGTTCTGCTTAATTTACAAAAATGTGTTAATAAGATCCAGGGAATAACTAAAATCAGAAATTACTCAAGAGCTGATTACACAGGTATCAAAACCTATCTGACTTCATGGAATTGGAATGAAACTCTGAAAAACCTCGAACTGGAACAAATAAAAAATAAAATAGAATACTGTACTGACAAATGAGTTCCAGAGTGAGTTAAACATAATAATTTATTTATTGAAATTGTTTCACCAGGAAAAGTACACTGAGCAAGAACTGCTCGTCGCCTGGTGTGACCTGGGGGAGGGGTACAGTGGGGAAGAGGACAAGGGTAGTCCAGGTCCTGACATATATACATACAATTACAATACAGTTGAAAACATTTGACAGAAATAGTTGGGCATAGATGACAATTTACCCTTACTTATAGTATAGTAACAATTACATGGGGAAGTCATGCTTTATACCTTGAAAACATATAATTAGATAATACAGCTGCATATGTTTGACAGGAATAGGTGAGTGTGAATTAATACATATACCCCAATAGTCGAGAGTAACAGTTACAATGAGAAAATCCTGCTAAGGTATTGGGTTGTGGTATATAATGAGATAGGGGTAAGTGCAAGCTAGCTAGCTCAAAAGTTGGGATGAAGTGCAGTAGTTGGGTGTGGTTAGCGAAGTAGCACCATTGGGCCTACTGAGAGAAGAAATATAGGAGTGTCTGAGGTAGAATAGATTGGAGAGTTAGCTGCAGGAGCAGTTTACTGAACAGTGGCTGGCAAGGGCATAGGATAGTGAGCAGATAGAGGGAGAGGGACAAATTTCAGAGGGGAAAGAGTTCCAGAGTTGAGGGAAGTGGTGAGAGAAGGCGACCTGGCCAGCTTGGGTCCGACGTCTGGGGACTAACAGGAGCCAGGAGTCTAGGGACCTCAGAGCATAGTTGGGTGCCAGAGAGGGCGATAGTAATGGCACAGTGTATTAAGCGGCATTTCTCCAGGGAGGGGAGCGCAAGTGAGCGGTATAGCTCGCAGCGGTGGGTGTGAGGAGGAGAGTCAAGAATGAACTGGCAGAAAGCATTAAAAAGGGTATCCAGTTTGGATAAAACCGACTTGTGGGTGGCACTGTAAACAATATCACAACAATCGAAGGAGGGAAGTATCATCTTCTGGATAAGCTCACGATGGACCGCATAGGGGAGGCTAGAAGGGTTCTGATATAAAGCTCCGAGCTTGGGGCAGAGTTTTGTTAGTATAGGGTCAGCATAGACTGTGAAGGTGAGGTGGCAGTCAAGCCAAACTCCAAGATACCGGAAGGAGGTAACAACAAACAAAGAGTCCCACTTTGGTGGAATAAAGAAATTAGGAACTTAATAAAAAGAAAAGGGCCTATCACAAATATAAAAAAATTCACAAAGTTTTAAACTTGGATACATTTAGAATGTTGGCTAAGAAAACAAAGAATTGTATTCGGTTGGTCAAACAGAAACCGGAAATACTACTAGTAGAAAAAAACAGAGATGACAGGAAAAAATTCTACAACTATATTGGATCACTAAAAGGGAATCAGAACAGAATAGGTCCCCTGAAATCTAATAACAAAATAATTAGTGATGAAACTGAAATGGCAGAGGAACTTAACTCCTACTTTGGTAATGTATTCAAACCAAAGGATGCTATAGTCATAAACAAGATACGTATTAGTGATTCTTCAATTTTATTTTCTGAGCAAAACATACTAGACACCATTGGACTAATCAAAACTGGCTCATCTCCTGAACCTGATGGTATTAATGCCTGTGGATATTGTTTTCTTAGACTATGCAAAAGCATTCGACACAGTCTCCCACAAAATCCTAATAGAACAATTCATCAGAATAAACCTAGATCCAGAAATCATAAAATGGGTAGCCTCATGGCTGGAAAATAGACAGCAGAGGGTAGTCATCAGAGGACATGAATCTAACTGGACATCAGTCTCCAGTGAGGTGCCACAGGGCTCTGTACTGGGTCCACTATTATTTAATATACTTGTCTCCAGTATGCAGACAACAAGTGGCATCTGGATTAATAAATATGCAGATGATTGCAAACTGGGATGCTTAGTGAACAATGCTGAATCAATAGCCAACTTACAAGATAATTTAAATAAATTGTGTACCTGGGCATCCGTTAACAAAATGAATTTTAATGAAGTAAAATGTAAGGTGATGCACATGGGAAAAAATAATCTTAGGGTACAGTATGTTATGAATAATACACAACTAGCAGTAATAACTGAAGAAAAAGATCTGGGTGTCATAATAACAGACAACTTAAAATTCGACACACACATTAACAAAACTGTTAAAAAATGTTACAGCATCTTAGGATGTATCCACAAACACATAAAAAGCAGGAAATTAGATGTTATCCTCCCTTTATACACCAGCCTTGTTCGACCACATTTGGAATACTGCACACCACTCTGCTCCCCAACTTCAATAGGGTGCCAGACCATGATGGAAAGAGTCCAACGCAAAGTTACTAGGACAGTTGAAAACATAGGTGATAAAGATTATGATGACAGGCTAAGAGCACTCAAGCTGTATTCATTGGCATGCAGATCCCTAAGAGGAGATCTAATCTTTATCTTTAAAGCATTCCAAAATTAATCTCTCTCTATTCGACACTATTTGTCTTGAGAGACAATCAACACACAACAATACTAGGTCACATAATTTAAAATTAAAAACCTCTGTTAGTAAAACAACAAGGCGTAAAAGATTCTTTACTCAGAGGGCTCCACCTATATGGAACACTTTACCAAAAAATATTGTCATGAGTAATACTGTGGACCAGTTCAAAAAAGATTGGACAATTATATGGATAATAAAAAATACTTTTCCCACCATTAACGCAAAATGGTGGTGAGTTCGTTATGGATGTTGGCCTTATGAACTTGTACGCAACTATGAATGAAAGAGTAGAACAGGGACAGAAACTACATCATACAGTTCTAAAATGGTTCTTATCAGCAGTATGCAAATCAGAAACACCCACTAAGATAACTAAAAAGCATGGATAGCCACAGCAATGACAGAATCTGAACCAGTATTTGAAAACCGGCTTCTATTGGGAAAACTGACTTACAGATTCAGTGCAGTTCTCCTTTAAAAATTTATCCCAAAGGCCATGCAATTGCAAAGATGGCTTTTAACCTCTGCAAATGAGGTATTTGTAATCTAGCCCGATGGTCAACTTGCAAACAGCTCCAAATTCCCCTCAGACAGCTCTCGGAAATGGGGCTGGCCCTATTTGTGCTCACTGTTACCAGTCTGGTGGCTCCACAGTTTGCTGCAGGCCTCAGCTGCTCCAGGCTTTTGACAGTACCTTTGGGACCAGCTGTGCTTCGTGGCGGGATGCTTGCCCTCTGGTCATGCACCTTCCAATTCAGTGTCTCTCTCTTTTCTGAGTGGAACTCACTTGGATTCGTCAAGTTGCTATGAGCTGAGTCCTCAGCAGTCATCTCTCCTGAAGACTACCACACAGATGCCACTCAGTTTCCTTTTTGGAGAACTCTATCTCTTTAACCCAGACATGAGGTCTGGGGTGACACACTATGTGCACCTGTCTGGATGACACATTCCGCTCTCCTCAGGATCCCTCATAGACCTGATCCCTTCAGTCCAGCCCAGCTTATACCACAGCTCAGACTGGCTCAGCTTCATGTCACTCACAGCCCATGGTGCCTGATAGGTTTTGAACAAGCACCAATACACTTGCCGTCCTTTTTCCCAGGCGCCTGCAGGGAACTTAGACCAGAACTCTGCCGATTGGCCATCTCAAAGCTCAGTAGGTCGCAAGATGGCAGCCCCCATGGAGTCCACACATCTGCTCCAATGTCCATCAGGTCCTTTCAGCAACTGATCACTGGCTGCACATCAGGAGTCCTGGGGTTTCAGTTACTGTAGATCCCCCGATAATACCTGCGTGGGAAGAGGAGGATTACATAAGCATAAATAACTGTCCTTCTCATGCGCTATAACTTTAAAAAAAAACAGTTTTTTAAAGATATAAACACTCACACTCCCCCTGCATACACACAACAAACTATATAAAATAAACAGTTCAATTACAGTTCTATCTTATTTTTTCTTACAGCTTTTGAAAAAAAGGAAAAAGGCCCTTGAAGTCCAGTGCAAATTTTTACTGCTCTCTGTGACTGCTGTTCATAACACTGACTCTACCAGCAATTGTATTCTGCTTACAAGTATGCGGTATACATCTCCGATGTTGACAGCGGAGTCCCCTACAGCAACAACAGCATCACGTCGCTGTAGGGAACCCACTGGCACCCGACACTGTCTGTCGGGGGTCCTGCACCTCCCCGACTCAGCTCCGACTTGAAGTTGAGAATCCTAAGTGAAGGTGTGCAGGGCAGCAGCCCCCACATGGTAGGTTTCCGGGGGGCAAAGCCTCAAGAAAAACACTTGTGGCTTTTGCAAACTGGCAGCTGACTGCAAACTGCAGTCGACCTGCCGGTTATGCTGTTGGGTCATTCAACAAATATTTTGTTGATGACCCATCGTGGATCCCAAGTATGCTACATGGAGCTGATTTGCAACTGACACCCAGTCCATCCCTCCCTCACCATGACTGCCACTCACACCCACACATTCTGTCACATTTAATATTTTTTAACATTTTCGTTTAGCAGTGCCCAAAATTACTGACTGGCATGATGGCGTCCTGCTGTACAACTTCACTGCATGTCAGCTCCCCCTCCCCTGCCACATTCTCTCACTTCTTTTTTTTAAACAGATGTAAGAAAAAACACAGGGCCCAAGGCTACCGACATGCGTGATGACCTGGCCAATTACACAGCCCAGGTTTGCAACAAATAGCGTACTCAGTCATGGTATCTGGTGAAGATAGTGAGGGAAGAATGGCACGGACAAAAACCATGTGGAGACTGGCTAGGATTACAGTGCGAGACATGACAGTGCTAGTCCTGCAGTTGTTGCTACGCAAGTGGACAACTACAGGAATGCGAGTGTGTTCCCCCTGCACAGCATAGTGTAGCAGCTACAGTTACAGGCTGCATTGTGGCCAATCTGGGTTCAGGGCTACCCTGGAATATTTTTATGAGCGGTGGTGGGGACCCCTGGACTTTCACCCCCCCCTTTTGCCAATCTTGGGGTTGGTTATATATATATTAGGACAGAAAACTTTATTTCCCTGTGCTCATAATCCCTAAGTTTCCTGCCTCACCGGCTGGTGTCCCCGTGGAGTTTTTGTGGGCGGGTGTGTCGTGGTGAGTCTGTGTGGCTTGTGCCGCACATGTGTGGTGCCCGTGGTTTTGCTTGCACACTTTTTTGTCCATGCTATTCCCTCCATGCTATCATCACAGTAACCCCTCAGTCATGCTCAGAAACATGGCCGGTTTCATACAGCACCACCCAGTAGTAGGCGACTACTTTTCATTTAAGGTAAAAACAAGCATTTGTCAATGCTTAATGTTTGCTTGTAGTGTAACAGAGCTTTAAATCCTTTCTCAATGGCCCCATGGTAGAGCCCCTGTTATTTATTACCCCTCTACCAACTCTCTAACTCTATCCAATATCCGCTCCCCCCCTTTTCTTTTTTGCCAATTGTTGACAATGTTGACAAAGCCTCCTGGCTGCTTCCTTCACTAAAACCGAACACTTAGTAACAAAATTGCACCAGAATTGTAACTTTACTAGAAGTTTCTCTGTAGTCAGCGTATATTTGTACTAGACTAGCACGGAATCCTTTCTGATATTTTAATTATCTAAACTTTATGTGCATCCACTGATTGCCCTGTCTCTGCTATTATGTATTAGGTATCATGCTTCATTTCTGTACTGTCTTGTATTGTGTTTCACTGACATGGAACCTTTGTAAAAGAGTCATTCCGGCTTAAAGGTATTAATCCGAAACTATAAATAAATAAATAAAATAAAGGGACCATAAACAATATGTAATTTAAATAAACCGTTTTGGTGTTTTCTGTTCATTATTGACATGCTGTTAACAGATGTGATGCTACTATTATTACATTCTGTATGCTGAAGGCCCAGTTTTCAAAGCTTGATGCAGGACTTGCACCAAACCCTGCATCTGTAACCCCTAGGTGGCGCTATCCCCTTGGGCTACTACCCCTGCCTGCTTGTCTACCAACAGGTTAAAGGGTCTGAGTTCTGAAACGGGTGCCTCCGCCCAAAGGTCTGGGTTGGTTTAGGTTACGCTAACCAGATCACAGCCCTTTGGGACACTCCGACCCCCCCTTTCCTCACACTAGTGGCCCACACCATACACAACAATGACTTTCCCAATACCCCTGATATGCAAACCACATACACTTGTACTTGGCACTTACCTCCATGTCTGGTTCCTTCAGCTTGACTCTGGGGACTCCCTGTAAAATAAGGTGAGGCAGTACAACAGCAACAATGCAATACCTTCAGCATAAACTGACACCACAGTCAATGTAAACTGCAGAAACAAACAGATCTGATTTATTCAGGGGTCTGTAACAAGGAGGGGGGAATAATCAGATTAATTAGTTTGAACACATTAATAATCACACTATTGTGCATGCACTTAGAGTTCCACTCAGTCACACTCTCTGGTACCCAGGATGGGGAAAGGGGCTAGCCAGGTCCATTGCCCGGGGTAGGCCAGCGTCGCAGCTGGTTGGGGCACTGTGATGGAAAAAGAACATGCACACACAATTTGTAATCTGGAGCCAGATGGCTCAGTTCGAGGAAAGAAAAGCACAAACAATCAGATGACACACTTTGATTAAACAAAAGTTGCAAGGAGCTACCCTGATAATTACTTACGATACCCAGGCTAAACACAGGAGGGCTGATGGCTGACTGGCTGGTTTGCCAGAGGAAGCTTGGCCCCTCGATGATTTATTTTTCTGTGCAGCAGGGTAGGGGACTAGACCCGCGTGGCAGGGCCTATCTGCATCAGGCAGCACGGATTCAGTCCAGTTCTGACAGGGAAGCACTTCCCGTGCTAGCACACAGTTTACAGACAGAGGGGAAACCAGATTGCAACCCCCCTTGCAGTTCATAGCACATTTATGTGTAAAGGGACTGCTCCTAGATCCCGATCGCAGTATCACTGCAATTACCCGGGAGCACTACGGTAGCTAAAGTCCTGACAGGCCGATCGCTTTTAGCAAAATCTTCGGTCTTCTACAGGGTGAGCCTGGCTATAAATCAGCAGCTTGCTTCATTCTCTGCAAAATTGGATTCAGTCCGAAAATGTCCTCTTCTCCCTCTCAGGGCAGACAGCAGGCAAGTAGGCCAGGAATCAGGCCTTGCATGGTTCTCCCATGTGAACTAACGCCGCAGCGGCCACTCAAACACACACAGCAGTGCTGCTCCTTCAGCATCCAACTCGAATCTGGCTTGCCAGCAAACAGTTCAGGGCATTTCCCCTAGATCCACAGAGTTCGGCTGGTCAGTCCAGTTGTCAATCACAGCAGGGCTCCCTCTATAGGTGCAAAAAGGCACCAAGGATCCAAAACTACATTACCCAGAGTCAGGCACCCTAAATTACACTCTGGCAGGCTCCATTTTAGAGTCCTCACCCCTCGATTGGTCCAATTCGGCAGTTCGGGACCAAAATGGTGGAGCAGAACAGAAACAGTCCATGCTGCAAGAAGGGCAGGTTAGACAAACTGCATTTTTACCATTACTCTGCATTTTTCCCCACAAACAGTTACAGCTTTCAATTGGGCTCCCTCTGCGCGCTTAGCGACGGCAGAAACGGAGCACTTAGCCAGCAGCCCAGGTGGGACTCGGGCAGAAAAACACTCAGTCCCCCCAGGCAAACTAATTATGTCTGCGAGCAGGCAGCTGTTAAAGAGGCAGTACTTGGAGGCTCCAAAAGCACTCAATCAATCAATCAAAATCTTTATTTATCCAGGCGAACATCATTGAGCAGAGCTGTTTTACAAGATGACCTGGTTAGAACAGGGTCGGGTAACATCTATCATAAAAACATATAAATACATGTAAATAAGTATATAAACACAAACACAATGGTGCAGTAATAGGGGAGTCAAATGATAAAAGGAAGACAAGGCAAGCCATAACAGGAGGATTCAAATACAAGGGGGCAGGTCCACCATTGAACCATGCAACTGTATGTAAACCATGTTCTCTGTATAGAAGTACCAGTTAGTTCATTTACCAGGGGCAGTCACTAGTACTAGCCATGAAAATGGCTTGGAGAACCACCAACTAATGGCAGATGGGGTACCAGGAGGGTATGTAATATGTAAGCGAAGGATAAACATTGTGAGAAGTGAAGTCCCAAGGATAGGTCGGTAGAACTGATGTGGTGGTGGGGGCCTACGGGGAGAGGTAAAGGGGAGTTAGGACTTTTATAGTATGATTGTAGATTGTGGATGAGTGCAGTATAGAGTTGTGAAAAGAAGGCTGGAGAAAGCGGGAAGATAGACCAGTATCAAAGGGAGGACAGAGGCATCAAGGTGTTACATGAAAGCATGATGACAGACCAGGGCCAAGGAGGAGACAAGCACTAGAAGTAATTCGTTCATGGTTAAATGGTACAGGTTAGCATGATGACAATTCATGGTCATGGGAAACAATTGCACTGATCATTTCTGAGACGTGAATATAAGAGCTTGAAAGATGAGATGCCGATGGGTGACCTCAGTTTCAGATTTTTTTGCAATTTATTCCACAAGGAGGACAGTGTTAAGCTTATAGCAGCCTTGCCAACGCGAAAGTTAACTTTGGGAACCATCAGTAGGAGAGATTTGCAACTCACTGCAGTTTCAACTAAACGGCTTTAGCGCTGAACACCACTCAGACTGGGAGCACTTAGGCAAGCTCCTGGAAGACTTTTGGGAACCCCCATTTGCAGGGGGGTTACACGTCAACCCCGATGTTTGGCACAACTACGCCAAACTCCTTTGATGCAGCTGCATCCAATTTTAGTACATTGAACACAACTGCAACACTTTCCACAATTTATGGCAGCTTGAGCCACCCTGTTAAAAAGGGTCCCCAAATGTCAAAAAGTTAGACCAGGGGGCAGCTGATCTAACTTGTGGCATTAGGCACACCTGACTCAGAATCGTGATTGGCGCCCAAAGAATGCCGCAAGCCCTTTGTGCCATTTGCTTAGTGCACCAGGGACTTGCGGCATCCGCATCTCATTTTAAAATCGGGCCCTGAGTGTTTTTTTCCCATTTTGTTTAGTTGTTGCCCCTTGTTGCAGGCTGGAGTCTGGAGAGTGTCTCCTCTCCAGACGCCAGACTGTAACTTGGGGAAACCACTAAAAGCAAGAAAAGAAAACACACAGTGAGAGACTGTGAGTTTGTTTGTTTTTTATTATCAAAGACACATACAAGGCAAAAATCATAGCAATCTTTTAGGTATCACATTGTACAGGGGCTTTACAAACTTAACAGTTTGGGGTAAATTAACCATTAACCATTAATTAGCCATTCATCCTATTTCAGAGTTTAAATAGTGAAAGCAAACCAAAACATTTTCATCCTAGTATAAGTGAAAGAGACTAACAAAAAAGAACATAGTCAAGGGCCTATATTAGTTTACTGTACTAAACTTTGAATTTCAGCTAGTTCCGTTGAGCTCAAGTTGCTTCTTAAAGGGTTCCCAGATAGCCCCAAACAAATCTGCCTGGTCTTTATAATAATAATAATAATGAATACTTTCTAATTTATACAAGTCAACCATAACATTGAACCAGATACTTATTGATGGTGGATTACAATCCTTCCAAGCGTTTAAAATGTAAGTTTTAGGCATTAAAATCTACAGAGACTGTGAGGCTTGATGTTGTCTTTAAAGCCTGATGATGATGTCTGTTAGCTGTCTAACGAGCAGAAAACCAATGTGATATGTGTGGCTGCATCCTTTGAACTACATGAAGTGTATGCCCATCAGCCAACTCAGCACCATCATTATCAGCCTTCTCAGCACTGGCTTTTGAGTAGCAAGCATTCTGCATTTCTACATCCACTGGCTTATACGGCATGCACCTCCACAGCCCCCTACACTGCCCGAGCACCACCAATACATTTGAGCATGGGCGCAAGCAAACATAAAAAGTAACTTTTCCACGTATTTATTTTTCAAATAATTGATTACATTCTAATTTTATTTGCCGAGTACCCATTATAAAAGCAAAGCAAGGCATTTCAGGGGTGGGTTTCTTTTCCTGAACCACACTCTCAGGTGGTTGAAGACACTTGGTACAAGCATTTCGTGCCTAACAACACACCTAGGTGTGTGGTTCAGGAAACAAAATCCACACCCTGTTGTGTCTTATTGCATACATACATATTTAGTACAGTCACAGTGTGCACACAGGAAACAGATTATGAGTGCAGCAAGTCCCCATTGCAAAGCAGGGTGTATATGTATTTAAGGGACCCCCATGAAAATGAGATACTACATCTCATGAGGCCATCCCACCATCTGTTTGATGCAAATTTTAAGTAAATAAATGTAGTATTGCATCCTATTAGCTGGAATGCCTGCAGTTCAAGTTAAAAAATGTTTTATTGATCGACACATTGGCTATTACAAGTCATTTAGATAAAAAAAATACACATACACTACAAACACATTTTAAAAAAGCCCTCCACAAGGGAGTTGCCTATGACATTCTTTAAAAAAGCAATATTTCAAATACATGGGTTATACCTCTGTGCAACATTTCAAATGGCATTTATCTAACAGTATCACAGTATCACATTTCACACATTTTTTTGAGAAAGGTTACTACTTGTGAAAAAAATTATTTTCCTTGGGGATTAAACCGAGTATTTAGTAGATCTTCATGAAAAACACCCATATTTCACATATATTCAGATAAATAATGCAATCTGATATTAATGTACCAGTTGCAATAGAAGACATTGGCCCCATATTCAAAGCTGGCCATGTGTATCATGCAGACGGGAGCACTGCATGGCAAACAGCATATGGCTGACTCTGGGGAAATAGTCATACAGTTAGCGTGCTCCAAACAGAGTGTGCTAGCTGCCTGAATATGGGCTTAGCGGTACACAGTGGCTATGTGCAGAGCTGACACAGGCCCCAACTGAACATGGCCAACAGAAGCCCTACAGAGATATCGCAGCCTACATGGAAAAGTGCTAAGGCTCCGGTGAGCCATATTCAGCCCTGACACGCTAATGAGCCCATTAAGCAGGCAAGGGGCTATGGGTTATTTGCATGTCCATAATGAGTTCATTAGCATCCGTAGCAGTCAAGATGGCACCCGGGACCATTGGGCTCATTCACATGCTGTAGAATGCTTCATACTAAACGGGCCAACTAGTGGACATGCAGGTGGAAATGGAGTTGGAATATTTTCCGACTGCAATTACCGCTGACCCCGTATCACCTGAAACCTCCCCCTGAACACAGGAACTGGATAGCAGGGGTTCTTAGACACAATGATGCCTGCAGTACTGAACCAGAATCCTCAGGCATCGGCTGTTCAAGGGGTGGCCTGCGTACTGTCTGGTTGTGTTCAGTGCAACCATGGCTGTTGGGGGTGTTGGCCACAGTGTGCAGAGTGGCCCCCCTGCCCCAACACATGGACTGTACCGCACCGGTGGGCAGCACAGGGAGCAACGCAATGCTCCCTATATGCTCATGCATATTTATGAGCTGCTGCCCACCCAATACACAGACAGACTACCGCTGGGGCATAGGGTCCTGTATCCCACAGTGGGCAGGCAGTGATAGTTCAATCCTTAATTAGGGCAATATGGGTTGCATTTCTGAATCCAGCCCTTTCTTCACTAAGGTGGGCTTTGTACACTCTGCCTGCGGCCCCTTTACATGAGTTCATATAACAAAGCCTATCCCACTATTTATATGCAACTGTGTTCTTTCCCTGAATGACTTTAGGTGATATTGTGTGTCTGACTTGTTAATAAAGGCAAAACACCCAAATACATAATCTAAATTTATATTTTAGTTCCAGGAACAATAATAATGTATGTGAGCTTTCATTCAGAAGATCCCCCAATGTTCGAATATCTTTTTTCCCATTCTATAAAGTTCAACAATTTTTCTTCAGACTTAGTGTTTGGGTCATTCCAGATTGAACTTACACTAAGAAGATGTTTTCCCTTTTTATAAATCTCCCCATGTTTTTACTGACCTTAATCCCAAATGAAGTAGTTGGATGATCCTGAATATATGTTGGCATTTGAGGAAATAAGAAATCTGAAAAAAGATTTTTTTTCCGTATTTGATGCACAACGGTGTATTAGGATTATTGTGATTTCGTAGAGTTTCTTTAAGATTAATCTGGTTTATTTGCCTTCCCATAAGAAATTTTAAGTAAGTCTATTCATTTTCCGAAACCATGACTCCTTATTTTTTATACATAAGCTACTAAGAATAGAAGGTTAGATGTTCAAAGCCCTCATAACTCCCGCAGTTGTGGGAATGAACTGGCGCAAGTAGGTCTCCAGTTGGGGAGCCGCAGTTTTTACCGCAGCTACGGTATTTTCAAAAGTGGAACTGGTTTGTGACCGACTCCATGATTTATGGCAGCTTGGGACGATTTTTTTGAGTGTAGCTATGGGGAAAATTTACTCCTGGTGGGACCAGGCGTAACATCTCCCACAGCTGCGCTGGCTGACAATACCAAACTCCATAGCTGCGGAGATTTGAGGCTGGAACTGCAGTTGTGATGTGGGACTTAGTTCACGTCATTTTAAAAATCCAGCCCAGAATCTAGTCTGTCTGCATTTGTTTGATAGTATTCACTTTCACCCACAATGAAAGGTGCAGTTTATTGCATGTTACAAACTCATTCCTCATATTTTCAATTACTGATTCAAAACTGATCTTAACCAGCTCATTTACATATGCTTCCATGTTTATTCCTAAATACATGATCATATTATTAGACCATATTAAAGAGGGTGTAGAATTTGTCAGAGATGTGCAGTTGCATAATTTTATTAAGAGGAAGAATTACAGATTCTTTCCAATTTACAGTGAGTCTGGATAGATTATTGCATGATCTTATCAATTTTATCAGATGCCAAAGAGATGATAGGATATTGTGAGTTATAAGATCATCCACATATGCCACTCTCTTGCATTTTTATTTTTTTAAGGAATTCCCTTATCTCTTTTTCCTCTTTAATTTGTAATATCAATGGCTCAATTGCCAGTGCAAATAAGCTTGGAGACAGAGGGCATCCTTGACTAGTTCCTGTTTCTAGACAAAATTTATCTGAGACTTTTCCATTAGTGTATACTATTGCAGTCACTGGTTCCAAATACAAAATGTTCGCCATTCTACTCCATTGTCTCCATGGGCCCAATGGCTAAGAGGGTTTAAATGTGTAGTTGAATCAGTGGGGAGAGGTTTTGATGACATTAGTAAACCATCAGCTTGAAAGCTGAGGGGTTTATTTTACTTTCAGCAAAAGCCAATCACAGCCCTTACTACTTTCCTCTTACAGTGTATTACTGTTTAAAATATGTATTGTTAATTAAATAATAAGGCATGACCATTGGTTATGTTATGGTCTGTCAGTCACCCTTTAGCGACATAATGTGAACTGAGGCATAGATGTACTTCTTAGTATTTGGTGTCAGAATGTGGTGAAGATTTTATAAGTTTTGTATAAGCCTGAAAAACTACTGGTGGTTGGAGAATGGTACACCAAGAGCTCCATCTCACTCACCCCCTGACTCGATATACCTACATAGATAGGGGTATAGAGTTTCTTCCACCAATGGCAGATGTCGCCTATACCAGATGGAAGAAGTTTGGCCTCAGTGAGTTTTCTCAGTTTTTATAGAATGATACCATCAAGTCATTTGCCCATATGCAAACAGAGTTTACCCTGCGGCAGTCTGATTTTTTTCCATTATTTGCAGGTTACCACCTTCTGTAGGGACAGTTGCAGAATTCTGGCTCTTCAAAGGGATCCACATCCCCAGACTGAAGAAGTCAAAAGTGCAGGCGATGGTCAGATCCAAAGCAAATACATTTCACAGCTAGTCTAAAGGTTACACACAGAGTAGAGACTTCCCCTACCTCCCACCAGACAGCGTGGAATACTGAGATGGGTGGAGGGTTAACCCCCAAAGAGTGGAAGATCGGTTGCGAAGGAGTGTTAAGTACATCAACTTCCAAAAATCGGAAGAACTCTGGTGGAAAATTGTCAGCCGCTTCTTTCCATACCCCCTCCCGAACCAAACATTACACAACAGGTCATAACGGCAGTTGCTGGAGAGGATGTGGGGGAGGAAATGTCCTCCCATGTTTTCTGGGACTGCCTGATACTACAACCATTCTGGCAGGAGCTGGTTCCCAGATTAAGTGTGATAGCGGGTACTCCCAGATCTTTGGACTTCAAAACTTTGGTGCTAGGCATTTGGCTCCTGGGTAATGCTCTGACTTCCAAAAAGCATTTCTGGGAATTCTATTTGCAGCTGCAAGTAAAGCTATTACTAAAGATGGCTCTCCCAGACCTGTTTTAGACTAGATGACTGGAAAGCTATTGCAAAGAGTATGTACCGTTTGGAAAAATTGACGTCTGACCTGTGTCTCCAATCGGAGACATTTTCAGGGGTTTGGTTACCTTTCATGTACTTAAAGAGCTTGAAGGCTTATTGATCCTGTTTCAACAGGCAAAAGGATATTGATCAGCTAAGTCACGCTAACGCAAGATATCTCACCTCTCTTCACACTTAGACATACATTGTTTTTCAAGGATATCACCCTCACAACTCTTGTTTAATTATTATTTAGTTATATGTTATTTATAATTTTCTCATCAGGCCCAACTCAGAATACCACAGGGACTTCATAAATGGTCTTCGAATGTATGGACTTTATATACTGCTCCTGACTCATGAACAGTGACTTTGTCCAGACCAATATTGAGAACTTTTTATCTTTTAACCAACAGTTCTTGGAGTCAGGGAAAATTTTTTTTTTAACTTTCTATTTTCAGCCCCGTCGCCACGTCCAGCCCCTCTCTCAGGACTCCCAATGCACCACCCAGGCTAGCGCCAAGAGGACTGGGGATCACACCGATAAGTGCCCCACTCCATGACATCTACAGGCCCAGATGAACCCCTGGGTGGGGCAGAGGAGGCTCTCCCCTTACCTCCCCCAAACTTCAGAGGAGCATGCACCTGGAGCCCCCCCCGGATCCTCTGCAGTTGCTTGTCGGTGAGGGAGCTTGTTACTTGGCCCGGATGTGGGGTCTTTTCCTTGTTCTGGTCCCCACCCCCTGCAGATGTCAGCACTTGGGGAGGATGCAGTATTGCAGCGAGGAGAGCTGCCCACCCCTCCCGAAGAAGGAGAGTGGCACATTGGGTGCTCAATCCTTCTCCCCCCAGCCGGCCCTCCGATGACCCTGGCTCGCTACTGAACCCGGGTCACCAGTGTAGCATGCGGTAGTGCTACTTTTGTGCCAGTTGGCTGGCAGGAGTCAGAGACACTGACTGGGACTTTTGGCTGAGCAGATATGTACATTTGATACCTGTAAAATGATATTTGTGTGGATAGGCTATGATGTTTGGTTTGCAAATGCAATAAAGAAGTTTAAAAAAATATATATATTGGTGATTGAGGTCTCTTGACCAGCCATCCAGAAATGCAGATTATATTCTATTCCTTGAAAAAAAGGGGTTGTGGGAAAGAGCAATTACCATCCTCATCCTGCCTCTACCATGTCTCTCAGTCTTCTAGATTTTAATAATGCTTGTTGTTGTTGTGCATCGCAACATGTTATTTACCTTGTAACCCACACAACTATTCCATGAGAAGAATTAATGAAAGTGTTTTTCTCTTCTCATGCAGGTTTGGTTTCAGAACCGCCGGGCAAAGTGGAGGAAACGCGAGAAGTGCTGGGGGCGGAGCAGCGTCATGGCAGAATACGGCCTCTATGGGGCCATGGTGCGTCACTCCATCCCTCTCCCCGAATCCATCCTCAAATCAGCTAAGGATGGGATCATGGATTCCTGCGCTCCTTGGTTACTTGGTAAATATCTTAAACTGAAATTCTATCCGTAGCTTGGAATGCCAAAAAGGAAAAGGGATGCACGAGCTATTAAAAAGGGACATGCAGTGCCAACTGTAGCACTACCTCTTGTAATGTCAGCGACCTGGGTTTGAGAGGTAGCCTCAGTTGCTGGGGACTAGCTAGGGGAGGAAGATCCAGCATCCCAGAGGATGCTCTTCTCTGAGGAAGGAGGATAGCAAGCTCTGCCATGCTACTGCCACCTGGGTGACCACAGGTGGTGGTGCAAGTGGGAGTCACTTTAAGAGGGAGATGCCTCCTGATGGTGGTATGAGCACGCTAGTGTGCTCACATCACTGCTGCTCAGACCCAGAGGCATCCACGGACTACAGGGAAGAACACCCAAACCAATGCAGGATGATGCCGTGAGTTCTCCCAGGCACCACACCACCAACTGGGCACCCTGCCTCCAACTGACCCTGACATCTGGAAGATTGGGGAGCCCCAACAGCCCCACCACAGGTGGCAAGGTGTGCAGCAATGCAGCAGAGGGTTAAGTCCCAATGACGTCAGGTGATGGAGCTGGGTGGGTCAGTAGAGGATGGGGGCCAGCTGGGTAGAGAGGGGCAAAAGAATGGGGCTTACACAGATAAGCCAAAAAACTGTACAGTATCTGAGGGACAGGGCACCTCTATTTATTTTATTCTTTGGTAACCAGGTAAGGCCCACTAGGCACAAGTGCCTGTTTTCAGGGGTGACCCGGGAGCACTGGGTGGTTAAGTGATTTGCTCAGAGTCACACAGTATGCAAGTGGAGGTTGTGAGAATCAAACCCAGGTCTGCTGGATGTACCAAGCTCATTCACAGCTTGTTACTCTAACCTCTAGGCTATACTGCCACCCCATCCTTCTATATATCCTTTGTTGGCAATATCCCCATTAACTGAGGGCAAAGAACACATAGGGGATATTCCACAGCCAAGGGTATAGTTTCTGAGGGACAGGGCAGTGCTTCAGTTCCTTCTTCAGAGACATTCGCATTGAGCCCAAGCACAGCACACATCCTTCATAGGGAATATCTCACAACTCAAAGCACAGTATTTGGGGGACAGGGCTCAGCTACAGTGCCTACCTTTATAGGTGGACATATCCCAATGACCAAGGACAGATTCTGATGGATAAGGTACCTCGACATATACTTCATAGGTAATATCTAGAGTAACAAAGGCATGGTACAGATCCTTCTTAGGGGATAATCCAAACACCCAAGGCACTGTATCTAAGGGACAGGGTACTGCTTCACACCCTGTATATGGGATATCTCCACTGACCCAGAGAACATGTGAGAACATAGGGCACTGCTACACATCCTATAAAGGGAATATCACCACTCAGCCAGGCAATATTTGAGGGGACAGGGCACCACTACACATGCTTTATAGGGGATATCTCCATGGACCCAGGAAAATCCTCCAAAATAGCCCTTCGGAACCATATGTTTAATGCTCACTGTTGTAAGTGCAACTAACCCTCTGTTGTAACCTGTGGTACCAGCCCGCCTTACCCCCTGGCTTGACAATGTCCACTGGACAGCCTCTCCCTCCTCCCCACAGTCCCACTCCTTCCCTACTAGGTCCAAACAGGGATGTAACCCACTGTCTTCACTGAGGACCTACTATATCCATGAGTGTAACTCACAATTGTGTAACACTGTGTAACCTAAGTAACACACAAACTACTACATTATATAACCCAAGCGTATCTATGTTAAATGTTCCTTTTACTGCACCTGTAATGTTATCCTCTGTTTTAATCTGCACTGTAATAACTGTCTTGATGTCTGCCCCCCTGCGACGAGGTGCCTTTGTAAATGAGTCTCTGAGTTAAAGGCTGGAAACCCGATTTGTAATGGATAAAATAAAAAAAAATAAAAAAGAATAAACAGTATCGGAGAGCTAATACGCCACTACATATCCTTTATAGGGGATATCTCCACGGACCCAGGGAACAGTATCTGAGAGCTAATACACCACTACACATCCATCATAGGAGATACCTCCACGGACCCAGGGAACAGTATCTGAGAGCTAAGACACCACTATACATCCTTCATAGGATATATCTCCACAGACCCAGGGAACAGTATCTGAGAGCTAATACACCACTACTCATCCTTTATAGGGGAAAATCTCCATGGACCGAGGGAACAGTATCTGAGAGCTAATACACCACAACACATCCTTATAGGGGGATATCTTCATGGACCCAGGGAACGGTATCTGAGAGCTAATACACCACTACACATCTTTTATAGGGGGATATCTCCATAGACCCAGGGAACCGTTTCTGAAAGCTAATACACCGCTACACATCCTTTATGGGGGGATATCTCCATGGACCCAGGGAACAGTATCTGAGAGCTAATACACCACTACATATCCTTCATAGTAAATATTTCCATGGATCCAGGGAGCAGTATCAGAGCTAATACACCACTACACATCCTTTATAGGGGGATATCTCCATGGACCCAGGGAACGGTATCTGAGAGTTAATACACCATTACACATCCTTTATAGAAAATATCTCCATGGACCCAGGAAAAGGTATCTGAGAGCTAATATACCACTATACATTCTTTATTGGGAGATATCTCCATGGACCCAGGGAACAGTTTCTGAGAGCTAATACACCACTACACATTCTTTATAGGGGGATAGCTCCACGGACCCAGGGAACAGTATCTGAGAGCTAATACACCATGACACATACTTCATAGGAGACATCCTTACTGACTCAAGGAACAGTTTCCGAGAGACAGGACACCACTACACCTCCTGCATAGGACATATCCCCACTGACCCAGGGAACAGTATCTGTGGGACAGATCACTAGCCATCCTTCAGCTCCAGATAGGATAAGAGGCATGTAAGGAAGTACTGCATCACTGAAAGGGTGGTAGACGGCTGGACCAGACTGCCAGCAGATGTGGTGGAGGTGAAAACAGTGGGGAATTCAAGTATGTGTGGGACAGACATAGGAGAGTATAAGTAAATAGGCATGGAGATGGGAGGGTTGTCAGAGGCCAGTTAGAGTCTGCAGAGACAGATTAGGCAGGGAACATCTGGGCAGACTGGGTGGGCCAAGTGGCCCTTTTCTGCCGACAGATTTTATGTTTTGATGATTGTATGACAGCTTGTTCCCCAAAGACCTGATGTGGGACCATTTTTTTTTCTGCACTTAGATTTTTTTTCATGTACTTTACAACATTTGGTATTTGATTACCTGTTCCTACACTATATTGCTATGAATCACCACTGTTGTGAAATTTAAGGTTAAAACAATTTTAGGGGAATCTAGGCACATCCATGAATAAGAAGTGACACCAGATTAGTTCAGCTGGGAAAAGGAGGAACTGGTCTCAGATCAGGTCTTCAGAGGAAAATTGTCCTACACCCGTCCTGCGTTAGGGGATCCACAATGACCCAGGGCACAGTGTCTGAGGGGGACAGCACCTGCTGCACACCCTACAGATAGGGTGTAGCAAACCAAACAAACCTTGCACTGCCCCTCAGTACCCAGCTAAGGAGGACAGGGACAAAGAAACTGTACTATAAAAGCTTTTAGTACGTACAATGTCACATAAAATGTAAAGTGCTACAAAGTACTGTGCGTATAGGTCAGTGACAGCAAACTTGTGCAGCCTGTACAAATCACCAGATGCTGCTTCGTGCCGAGAGGCACTTTTTCAAGGCTGCAAGTCAGCTGAAACACTAGTATTTTACAGGCTGCCGGGAGATGACATCACTATGGGGTCACTAATTCAACAAATCCAAACATTTACGGTGACACATGAATTACTTACGCTTACTGTGGTCACCAGTGTTACAAATTCTAAAATACATTTGGTTGCTCATCCCACGAATGATTCACTGATGCAAATATTATGTCAATTGCAACAGCACTGCAAGTCCACCCCTTCCATATGTATGAATTCTGCTTCAACTATGCAAAGCAAAATATAGACTGTCATTAATAACACAGTACCGCGATAGGCAGAAATTGTAGTGCTGTTCTAATTGATACAATATTTACATCGGTGAATTATTAGTGGGATGAGCAACCAAATGTGTTTTAACATTTTTAACACATTGGTAACTATTTATGTGTATTTAGTTTACGTGTCACATAAATTTTTGAATTTGTTGAATTAGTGACCTCATAATGATGTCGGCGGCCTACAAAAAGGTAGTGTTTTAACTGATTTGCACCCCTGAAAAAATCCTTGTCTTGGCATAAAATGGTATCTGGTGATTCGTACAGGTGGCAGAAGTTCACTGTCGCTGTCACTGAACCACATGCACGGTACTTTGTCAGCATTTTACCTTTTATGTGAGATTCTAAGAACTAAAAACTTTTGTATTGCAATTTCTTTGTCCCTGTCCTTAGTCGGGTACTGGGGTGAGTGTGAGTTTTTTTTGGTCTGCTGTGTTACTTTGTACCTGCTGCACACCCATTTCCCTAAGTGACCCTGTTTCTTAATTACATAAAAGATATCCTCACTGATACAGGGCATAGTATCTGAGGGACAGGGAACCGCTACCTATCCTACATAGGGGTTATCCCTACAGACACAGGGCACAGTATCTGAGGGTCAGGGCACTGATAGACATCCTACATAGGGGATATCCCTACAGACACAGGGCACAGTATCTGAGGGTCAGGGCACTGATAGACATCCTACGTAGGGGATATCCCCACTGACACAGGGTACAGTATCTGAGGGACAAGGCACTGATACACATCCTACATAGGATATATCCCCACTGACACAGGGCACATTATCTGATGGACAGGGCACTGCTACTCATCCTACATAGTGGATATCCCCACTGACAGAGGGCACAGCATCTGAGGGACAGGGCGCCACTACGCATCTTATGTAGGGGATCTCTCCACCAACAGAGGGTACAGTATCTTAGGTACAAGGCACTGATAAGCAGCCTTCATTAGGGATATGCCCATTGACACGGAGCACAGTATCTGAGGAACAGGACACTGATATACATCCTTCACAGGGGATATCCCTACTGGCACAGGGCACAGTAGCTGAGGGATAGGGCACTGCTACGCATCCTACATAGTGGATATTTCCACTGACATAGGGCATAGGATCTGAAGGACAGGGCACCACTACACATCCTACATAGGGAATATCCCCCCTGACACAGGGTACAGTGTCTTAGGGACAAGGCAGTGATACACAGACTTCATAGGGGATTCCCCCCCGACACAGGGCACAGTATCTGAGGGACAGGGCACTGATACACATCCTTCATAGGAGATATACCCACTCACATGGCACAGTATCTGATGAACAGGGCACTACTACACATCCTACATAGGGGATATCTCCACCAACACAGGGTACAGTATCTTAGGAACAAGGCACTGATACTCAGCCTTCATAGGGGATATCCCCACTGATACAGGGCACAGTATCTGAGCGAAAGGGTACTGCTATACATCCTTCATAGGGGATATCCCCACTGACACAGGGAACAGTATCTGAGGGACAGAGCACTGATACGCATCCTTCATAGGGGTTATCCCTACTGACCATGGGCACAGTATCTGAGGGACAGGCACTGCTATACATCCTTCATAAGGGATATCCCAGTGACACAGGGCACAGTATCTGAGGGACAGGGCACTGAAAGTCATCCTTCGTAGAGGATATCCCTATTGACACAGGTCACAGCATCTGAGGGACAGGGCACTGCTATACATCCCTCATAGGGGATATCCCCACTGACTCAGGACACAGTATCTGAGGGACAGGGCGCTGCTAGACATCCTTCATAGGAGATATCCCCACTGACACAGGGAACAGTATCTGAGGGACAGAGCACTGATACACATCCTTCATAGGGGTTATCCCCACTGTCCCAGGAAACAGTATTTGAGGGACAGGGCACTGATATACATCCTTCATAAGGGATATCCCAGTGACACAGGTCACAGTATGTGTGAGTCAAGGTACTGACAGACATCCTACAAAGAAGATATGTCCACTGACACAGAGCACAGTATCTGGGGGACAGGGAACCGCTACACATCTTACATAGGGGAACTCCCCACTGACAGGGTACAGTATCTGATGGATGGGGCACAGATACACATCTTACATAGAGGATATCCCCACTGACACAAGCACAGTATGTGAGTAACAGGGCACTGCTACACATCCTTCATAGGTAAAGCTACCAACTTTCTGAGGCCAAAAACTGGGGCAGTCCATCCTGACCATGCCACCCCCACTATGTCACTCCCATGGGCACTGCCGCAGACAACGCCATGCACAGTCAGTTAGATTTTGCTGCTTGCTGTGGCCATGTCACCCCACAGTAACACCAGTAGCAAACATTAAAAGTAAAACAATACATCATTCTGCTACAGCAAGTTCCAAATCATGATGTACAGAAAGTTAATTAGAAGCAAACCTACATTCAATTGTGATCAGACATTCGAGCTGCATGTATTGCTCCTCCCGACAGTCCCATCCAACCCATTCGCACTCAACTCATATGCTGAGTAAACCTCACATCAGTGACTCCTACCACCACACCAGATTATTTTCACACACTTCTCTACAGCTGATCAGGTTCAGGTACCTTAGTTCCCTGCTGCCAATCTCTTCTCTGTCTGGAGTTCCTTTAAGCTGCTGGCAGGCAGACGTCCTTATGCACTTTTTTGCACTACTACCCAGTAATCTAACAGGAAGGAACATGTTTACTGTGCTCCCACTGACATGCTTGCAGCGCAACACAGGCGCCGGGGTTGAAGTTACAAACTGCTGTCCATCCTGAACAGTGCTAAAGTGGTGCAGAAATAATTGTCACTCACGGATTAGCAGTCAGCAAAACAAAAAGGGACAAAACTGGGACAAGTAAGCAAAAACTCGGACAAAAGTGACATTTTGCAAAACTTCTGGGGACACTGGGACATGCTGTCTAAAATAGGGACTGTCCTGGGAAAATAGGGACTGTTGGTAGCTTTATTCATAGGGGATATTCCCACCAACATGGGGCACAGTATCTGAGAGACATGGCACTGATACACATCCTTTATTGAGGATATCCATACTGACCTATGGCACAGTATCTGGGGGACAGGGCACTGCTACACATTCCTCATAGGGGATATCCCCACTGACACAGGGTACAGTATTTGAGGGATAGGGCACTACTACACATCCTCCATAGGGAATATCCCCCCAGACACAAGGCACAGTATCTGATGCAGAGGGCACTGCTAAACATCCTTCATGGGGGACATCCCCATTGACACAGGGCATAGTATCTGAGGAACAGGGCACTGATACACATCCTTCATTGGGGATATCCCCACTGACACAAGGCACACTGTCTGAGGGACAGGGCACTGCTACACATCGTACATAGGGGATATCACCACTGACACAGAGCACAGTATATGAGGGACATTGCTACACATCCTACATAGAGGATATCCCCCCGACACAGAGCATAGTATCTGAGAGACAGGACACCGTTACCCATCCTTCATAGGGGATATCCCCACTGACAAGGGCACAGTATCTGAGGAACAGGTCACTAATACACATCCTTCTTAGAGGATATCCTTACTGACACAGGGCAGAGTATCTGAGGGACACTGCTACACACCCTACATAGAGGATAGCCCCACTGACACAAGGCACAGTATCTGAGGAACAGAGCACTGATACACATTCTTCATGGGGATATCACTACTGACAGAGGGCATAGTATCTGAGGGACAAGGCACTGATACACATCCTACATAGGGGATATCCTCACTACTAACACAGGGCACAGTATCGAAGGTACAGGGCGCTGATACACATGCTTCATAGGGGATATCCCCACTGACACAGGGCACAGTATCTGAAGGACAGGGCACTGCTACACATCCTACATAGGGGATATCCTCACTAACACAGGGTACAGTATTTGAGGAACAGGGCACTGATACACATCCTTCCAAGGGGATATCCCTACTGACACAAGTTACAGTATCTTAGGGACAGGGCACCTCTACACATCCTACATAGGGGACATCCCCACTGACACAGGGCACTGATACACATCCTTCATAAGGGATATCCCTACAGACAGAGGGCACAGTATCTGAAGGACAGGGCACTGCTACACATCCTTCATAAGGGATATCCCCACTGACACAGGGAATAGTATCTGAGGGACAGGGCACTGATACACAGACTTCATAGGGGATGTCCCCACTGATACAGGGTATAGTATCTGAGGGACAGGGCACTGATACACTTCCTTCACAGGGGATACCCTCACTGACACAGAGTACAGTATCTGAGAAACAGGGCACTGCTACACATCCTTCATAGGGGATATCCCCACTAACACAGGGCACAGTAGCTGAGGGACATGAAACTGATACACATCCTTCATAGGGGATATCCCCACTGAGATAGGGCACAGTATCTGAGGGACAGGGCACTGATACACAGCCTTCATAGGGGATATCCCTACTGACACAGGGCATAGTATCTGAGCGACAGAGCACTGATACACATCCTTCATGGGAGATATCCCTACTGACACAGGGCACAGTATCTGAGGGACAGGGCACTGCTACACATCCTACATAGGGGATATCCTCACTGACACAGGGTACAGTATTTGAGGAACAGGGCACTGATACACATCCTTCCAAGGGGATATCCCCACTGACAAAGGGCACAGTATCTGAGGGACAGGGCGCTGACACACATACTTCATAGAGGGTATCCCCACTGATACAGGGCACAGTATCTGAGGGACAGGGCACTGACACCCATCCTACAAACGGGATATTCTTAGTGACACAGGGCACATTATCTGAGGGAGAGAACACCACTATAGATCATAGATAGTGTAATGTATATATGACTACCAAGACTTCTTACTGTTTCAAACTCTACTTTATTGAACCACCTCACATGCAGGGACATGTGTTTCATCACATGGCTTTCTATAGGCACTACTACTACTACTGTTACTTCATTATACTATGTCTCCCTTTTTGCTAACAAAATCATTACTTACCCCCCAAAAAAGTCTGATGTCTGTAACCACATAATTAGGGCCAAAGTTTTCTAAAGTGTAGCCCTGTTGGAACCTGGTCTTTACCACCAGTACATGCTGTTGTCTTCTTATTGTATACCCTACCCCCTTGAGCAACATGATGACAGTCCTCACCCTTTGCTGGATGGCAGCTACCTGACTCATTATTTAGGGAGCTGGGAGGAAGGCACATAACAACATTTCTATTTACTCCAAGTCCCAAGGGAGATACCTTGGCAATAGTGGATTTTATACTATCTGAGGGGGCCTCAGAATGTCACACAGATCACACAAAGAATCAAATGTCCACAAAAGACATAGAGTCATGCAGTATGGCTTTATTCTGACATGATGATCAGTCAGAACATTTGGTGCCCACAAGGGCTTTTGAAGGTGCAGGGCAATGTACACAGCATCCTCTAGTTGTAGCATGTAACTACCAGTACAGACAATTTGAACATCCATCCCATCTTCTGGGCAATGGACCAGGACCAGGGCCCCAAACATTTTTAAAGGACTTTCAGTAGGTTCACCGTAGTAAACATTTGCGGGCACATAAGCAATGGGAGACCCAAAGAACACATTATTTTATTTAGCTTTTGTTTACCGAGTAGGTACACTAGACAGGTTATATGCCTATTTTCAGGAATGACCCGGGAGAGTACAACAGGTGTAACAGGTACATCAATACAGAAAAGCAGGTGAGCAAACACTTATACATTAGTGGTGAGGTACAAGGAATCAACAAGATGGGGCAATATACATTTTGTGAATTAGGTACATAGTCAACAGAGCAAACAGAAGATAAGGTGCGTAGGGTAAACAAGACATCAGACAATAAGTAGTGCATAAGTTCAGGTTTTGGTTCGGGGAGTAGTGAACCACCTGGCTTGTGACATCCAGGACTATGTACTAGGGTGGCTTTAGGCATTCGCAGCATGAGGCCAGCTTGAGATGTTCCCACAGGGAGGTCTGAAGATGCTTATGGAAGCAATAGGAGACCCAAAACAAGGAAAAGTTACCCCGTGGGCATACAATCCCAAAACAGCAGCAGGGAGGGCAGCACCTGACCCCTTTAATACATTGTGAACAGGTTTTCCCTCCTGAACTGGACCGAGACAGTCAGCTCGGCTCCAGCCAAAGGCCAGACAAAACTGAATTCACGCCAGGGTCACGAACTGTGAAAGCACTAAACTGCTTTTAGCAGTCCCACGTTAGTTCAGACAAAATTTGCATATCAGCACTGTGAGGGTCTGGCTTAAGTTAAACTATCCCACAACAGCAACTGAAGACGACTCTGTCCCCAGACTTACAGGCACCCAAAGCTGAAGAGCAAACCTGCTTTGCAGTCCTGAAGTGATAAATTCCAAACACATTGCATTTCCATGATTGGAGGGGCTGGATATGGTCAGACCAGTTCCGGGCAGCACTTTTATTCAAATCTTGACAGATGTGGGGATGGCCCCAGTTGCTACTAACTATTACCACTCCCAAAAGCACTTTCTGAAGAAATGACCTTATCGGGGTATCACAGAAGAAGGCAGCCACCATGACATGGCGTCCAGACCATTCTGTTTATGAACTAGGGTAAGAAAAGGAAAGGACGGGGGCTCCCCTCTGGCAATTGATCTGCCCAGAGGAAGAACACTAACTGAACTCACTTGAACTCTCATAGAAACATAGAAACTTAGAATTTGATGACAGATAAGGACCGCTTGACCCACCTAGTCTGCCCATTTCCCTACCTAATGGATAAGCTGCAGATCCTAGTTAACTAACAGCCTACTTCTTCCTATCCCCTACTAGAATTGCCTCCACTGAACTGAACTGAACTCAAATCTCAACTACTGCAGCGCTGCAAGTCTTGGGTCATGCTAGTGCGAGAGTTCCACATTCCAATTTAGAACCCTCTGCCCAGTAGAGCTGACCAGGTGGCTTGAAGGAGCACCATAGGGATTTTACTCTTATGCTACCCAGCTCCTACCTAAACAACACTACAAAAGGGGTTCTAGTAACCAAGGGGAACCCGGGTGTTACATTATTCTTTGTCCTCAGTGTAATCTTGATATTTTCTTGAAACTTTGATTTATCTGCCATGTCTTGTAGTTCTGGCTATCTTTCCTGGTGTTTGCACTGGCTGTATATTTTCCTTGTCGATATCAGGTAGCTGAGCAGGTAAAGATACATTAGACTGATCTACACTCTCCAGAAGTTCATCTGCTATGGTTGGGCTTGACACATTAAAGGAATCGGGGATCTTCTCAGGGAATGTTCCTCCTGTGTCTTCATTTGATGCTTCTGGTTTCTTCTGGACGTTTTGCCATCAGGCGTGCAAACTATATATGATCTAGGCGAATCATGATTGGCGAACACAACTGCAGGTTGCCACTTCTCCTCATGCCCAACTCATACTCGGACTCCCTTATGAGTGGCAGCTCCTGTGCATGCCAATCATGGTAGTGCTTCTGAGTAAACGGTCTCGATTTCAGCTCGTCTTTCACATCAGTCTTATGCTCGGGTTTTAAAAGCAGTTTTGATGCTGGCAACTTAGATTTTAAACTGTGTCCCATAAGTAATTGTGCAGAAGAAAATCCAGGTCCTTCCAGAGGTGTGCTCCTGTATTCTAACAGTGCAAGACAGGGGTCTCCACCACTTTCTTGTGCTTTCTTCAGTAAATTTTTTACAGTTTGCACTGTCCTCTCTGTGGGAATCCTGGACTAGATGTGGAGTGTTTAAATTCCCAGCTGTCAGCAAACATTCTGAACTCCAAGCTACAAAACTGTGGGCCGTTATCTGAGATTACCACATCTGGAATGCCATATCTGGCAAACAGTGACTTCATGGATGTGGTAACTGTCTTGCTTGTAGATTCGACGAGTTTTTTTTTATTTCTGGGAAGTTGGAATAATTGTCCACACAGAGAAGATCCTTCCATTGAACTTAAAAGAGGTCAGTTCATATTTTAGCCCAGGGTCCATCAGGTATGACATGAGGCAATGCAGGTTCTTTAGGATTATGGTTTTTATTTACATTGCAAACAGCACATTGTGAAACTGTCTCTTCAACCTGTTTGACATCCTAGGCCAGTACAGTATATCTCACGCGCTCTGTTTACATTTTACATTGCTGAGATGGGCTTCGTGTATTTTCTGGAGCATCTGTTTCCTTCTTTGTTGTGGAACTATCAGTTTTGCTGCTTTGAACAGTAGCTGGTCATGGTAAGGGATATCCTCACTAAAAGTCCAATAGTTTCTGATTTCTCTTGGCACTTTGTCCCTTTTTGTAGGCCATCCATTTAGCACAACTGCTTTGAGCTGCCACAGTGTCATGTCTTCATCCGTGGCTGTCTGGAACTCTTGTAGTTTCTATGCTGAAATAGGTAGCTGAGCAGTAAGCAGATTTAGTTCCTTCTCTTCATCTAGTAAATCTTCAGTTTCCTCTCTAAGATAAGCTCTGCTCAGTGCATCTGCAATGTGCATTTCTTTCCCAGGCTTGTACTTCAAGTTCAAGTTGATTTCACCAGGAAAACTCCATTGAGCAAGCTCATTTACAAGGAGGTCCTGCTAAGGACAGAACAATACAGCAAAATATAATGGTGATACAGAGGTGGACAAGGCATGGTACAGAAAACACAAATACACAATTGAAGAGAAATGACATGAGTAAAGCAAACAATGGCATAATAATAATTATGGCAATTCTAAACAATTCTGAAAAGATGAAATTATAATCAATTTGGAGGGACAAAAAGAGCTTATTGCAGGGTACAATTCGCATAGTGTAAAATGACATGTCCGCTAGTATAACAATGGCAGACTTCCTTAAGGCATTTGTTGATCAAGGGTTTAAATATATTGAAAGAGACTAGGTCAGAAAGCTTGAGGGAGGATTGTAGTTTGTTCCAGGCTGAAGGAATGGCATGGCTAATGGTAGATTTACTGAAGCGGGTGCGAAATGTAGGTACATCTAGCAAGATAAAAGAATTTTCCTGAGCGAGTAACAGCTATAGGAACAACGGTGTAGGGACAAGACATACGGGGAGAGTTTGCTCAGTAGCATTTTATGTGCCCAAGTGCAGCTATGAATCATCCTCTTGGTGGAAAGGGATGACCAGCCTACCGCAGAATAGAGAGTGCAATGATGAGTTCTGGATGGTACATTCATTATAAAATGAATAGTACAATGAAAAAGAACATCTAATTTGTGTAGGTTAGAAACTGAACAACAACTGTATATAATGTTGATGTAGTCAAGAAGGAGAAGGAAGATGGCTTGGACTAGCCTCTTCCTGATGTCACTAGGGAAAAAGGGATTTGTTCCTATAGAAGAAACCTAGTCTAGTTTTTAACCTTTTAGTGAGGGCTTTGATGTGGGCTATGTAGGAGAGGTTGTTGTCTAGCAAAAGGCCTAGGTATTTGAACTTGTCCATAACCTCTAGGGTATCTCCTAACAATGGATGTGTGAGGGCCAAGATTTTGTAAGAAGGATGAGGAGTTTGTGGGTAGGAAAAACATCACCTTTGTTTTTTCGGCATTTAACAGGAGTTTAGACTGTAAAAGGTTGAGTTGTAGTTGATTAAAGTCTGATTGTAATTCGGTGCAGACATCTGATAGGGAAGGCTTCGATAGGTAAAGGATGGTGTCGTCTGTGAAGAAATGTAGTTTGGCTTTATGTATATTATTGCTTAGAGTGTTGATGTAGATTGAAAATAGAAGAGGGCATAATATAGATCCCTGTGGGACACCTCGCATGAGCGGTAGAGGAGAGGAAAGGAGCCAACTGCTTTGATGCATTGTATTCTTCCTGAGAGGTAGCTAGAAAACCATGTTTTACAGTGGAATTACTTAGACCATGCACCCACCATTTCAAAGGCTTTACTTCAATCAAGAAAAACAGATCCAGTTTAGTATTTGTGGTACAGGGAGGTAAGCCAATCATTTGTCACTTTTGTAAGTGCAGAAACCATGCTATGATTTTGCCTAAAACTGGATTGCAGCAGATTGAATAGGTTTGAGTTTTCAAGATAGTCCCTTAGTTGGGTATTGACTAGTTTCTCTAAAAGCTCGGAGAGAACAGGCAGGATAGACATGGGCCTATAGTTGTTTAGATCACATGGATCGCTGGATTTGAACAGGGGCAGTATGTGAGTTATTTTCCAGGATGGAGGGACTATACCAGAAGGGATCGACATATTAAATAGATGGGTTATTGGAGCAGTTAGAAAATGATATCCTAATTTTAAGAACGTGGGATCTATTCCGTCAGCACCTGCACTCTTTTTAGTATCTAGTTTTATGAGGTCTTCTACTTGTTTTAATGTTATAGGGGAGAGGCAGAAGGAACCCTGCTTTTGTGGGTCGGTAGAAGCGGCCTTTGGATTAAGATCGCTCGTGAATTTTGCGTCCTGAGAGGAGCTGAAGACTAAACCTGCTGTCGTGAAGTGAGAATTTAATTTTTCTAGTACTGTGTATTGATCAGAGAAGTGGAACCTTGGAATTTCATTTTAATCGGGATTAATGGAGGAATTCTGTGGCCTTCGACTGATTTAAAGGGTTGCCAAGTCTTAACAGGGTTACCCTTTGCACTTTCAAGGGCATTCATGTAATAAACAGTTTTGGCGATTCTGATAAGTTTAGTACAGGCATTACAAGATGCTCTGAATGCCATCTAGTCTGATGCATCTTTGGTACGCCAGGCTGTAGCACAAAATTTGTCCCGCAGGATTAGATCTTTTTTTAATTCGCCAGTGAACCAGGGACAAGACGCTGTTTTGACTCTGCATTTTATTAAAGGGGCGTGTTTGTTTATTAAGTTTGTAAGGGTTGAGTTGAAAAAATCAGCTGCCTCATTGATTGAAGATGACAGAACTTTTGCCAATTTATGTTCTGTAGATCAGATAAGTAGTACTCCAATTTGAATTTGCGAAGGCTTCGTTTTGTAATAAATTTAGAGCAGGGATAGGTTTTTCTAGGCTGCTTGTACATACTTACCTTGTAGACTGTGCTTTTGCAGCCGCATAAGCATCCTTTGTAGTCTTGGCAGTGCTTGAATTAGAGGTTTTCTGAACATTGCCTCCAATGAATGATGATCAGACTCCAACTGCACTTGTTTCCAATATAAATATTGCTGGAATTTTTCACATCCATAGATGATCGCTAGGAGTTCCTTTTCAGTTTGGGCGCACCTCTTCTGGCAGTCAGTGAGTGCTCTGGAACCATACGCTATTAGCTTCTCCTTTTGCATTATCACTGCTCCCTTGCCTTCCGAGCTGGCATCCACAGACAGCGTAATTGGTTTGGTTATATCATGGAACTTAAGAACATTTGCCTCAGTTACCAAATTCTTAAGTTCTTGAAAGCTGTTTTTTTGCAGCTGTTCCCAGTGCCACTGACCTTGTTCTCCAGTAATTTTCTTAGTGGTGCACTTACTTCAGACAGATTGGGAATGAATTTTGCTAAATACTGGATCATACCTATGAACCTTATTAGAGTCGGTTTATCCTCTGGTTCTGGCATCTGCTGAATGACTCTTACTTTCTCAGGGTCTGGTTTTAACCCTTTATTGCTCAGAATATGACCTATGTAGCTTATTTCAGTCATTCTGATTTTGCACTTTGTTCTGTTCAGCTTCAGATATATGCTTCTGGCTCTCTTCAGCAGTTGAATCAGTCTCTGATCACGTTGCTTCACATTTTCACCCCGCACGAGTATGTCATCAATGATGTTCACTACTCCTACTAGGCCTTCAAGCATCTGTGCTATAATTATTTGGAACACCTCAGGTGCAGATGAGATGCCGAACGGAGTCTCATGAATCTGTATCTCCGAAATGGTGTATTAAATGTACACAGTCTGAGGTTTTCTTCATCAAGTTGTATCTGCCAAAATCTTTGGTTTGTGTCCAGTACTAAGAACACTTTGGTCCTTGGCATTCCTGCTACTACTTCTTCCACTGTTTGCAGGGGGTAGTGCTCTCTTTTTACTGCACAGTTCAAGTCTTTTGAATCAATGCAGATCCTGAGTTTATGATGTTTTACTACTGTTACCATGCTGTTAACCCAGTTTGTAGGCTCGGTTTGTTTTGCAATGACATCTAATTTTTTTATTCTTTCAAGTTCTGCTTTGATTCTGTCCTTCAGTATTACAGTAGCTCTTTACATAAGGGAAGGAATCAAAGCAACAGAACAAAAGGGAAAACAGGGAGGAGAAGAAGCACTGTGGGTAAATTTGGAGACCGGCAATGGCACCACAATCCGCACAGGGGTTGTATACAGACCCCCTTCTCAGGGGGAGGAAATGGACAAGGAAATGATAGAAAGAATACTTAGAATGGCAGAAAAAGGGGAGATATTGCTGATGGGTGATCTGAATATGCCAGATGTTAACTGGAGTGCAGTTGCAGCAGCCACTTCAAAGAGTGGGGTTATTCTAGATGCCCTACAAGGGGCATGCCTTGAACAACTAGTATTGGAGCCCACTGAGAGGGAGCAATCTTAGACCTGGTTCTCTCAAATGGAGATGAAGAGGATCACAGATGTAGAAGTGGGTAGCCATCTGGGAACTAGCGACCATCGAACAGTATGGTTCACAATAAACACAGCAATAGAGTCAAGCCATACAAAGGCAAAAGTACTGGACTTTAGGAGGGGCTGACTTTGCCAAAATGGGTGAGTGCCTAAGGAATGCACTAGCAAATGGGCAGGAAGGAGGGGTGGAAGAACAATGGGGAATAATAAAAACTGCCATCACATAGGTAACAAGCCTTTCTGTGAAGCAAATAAACAAAACAAAACGATGTAAGAAACCACTATGGTTCTCAAGGAAGTGGCAGTGAAGGTTCAAGAGAAAGAAAGCATTCAGGAAGTACAAGGAATCACAGAAGGAGCAGGACAGGGAACTGTATCAGTTAAAGCAAAGGAAGCTGGGAAGGCAGTCAGAACAGCAAAGGCCTAAACCCAGGAAAAGATAGCCAACTCCAGTTAAGAAGGGGATAAAACCTTTATAGGTACATCCAGGGCGAAGGAAGAAGACCAAGGGAGGGCTAGTGAGGCTTAATAAAGAGGAGGAGGGGTGGGCAGAGGGTGACTGTGAAAGGCAGAGATACTAAACAAATATTTTTGCTCAGTATTTACAAAGGAAGTGGGAGGTACCTAAAACAAACAGTAGAAACACTCTGGATACAGAAGTTGATACCAGCCCATTTACAGAAGAAAGGGTTCTGAAAGAACTCTTAAAACTAAAGGTGGACAAAGCAATGGGGCCTGATGGGATTCATCCCAGAATTCTAAAAGAACTAAGGGTAGAACTAGTGACACCACTGACTACCCTCTTTAACAAATCATGGGAGGATGGGGTGGTACCCGAGGACTGGAGAAGGGCAGATGTGATTCCGCTTCACAAAAGTGGGAGCAAGGCAGAAGCAGAAAACTACAGACCTGTTAGTTTAACCTCAGTGGTAGGGAAAATGATGGAATCACTTCTGAAGGAAAGAATTGTTGAGTATCTAGAGGTCAGAGGGGCTCAGGACCCAAGGCAGCATGGATTCACAGCGGAAGGTCATGCCAGACAAATCTGATGAATTTCTTTGACTGGGTGACCAAAGCAGTAGATCAGGGAGGGGCTGTGGACATGGCCTACCTAGACTTTAACAGGCTATTGACACAAGCCACAAAAAGATTAAATATGTTAGACAGCCTGGGAGTGGGTCCCAAGATGACAGCCTGGGCAAAGAATTGGCTGGAGAATAGGACACAGAGAGTAATAGTAAATGGAGTCCACTCTGAAGAGAGGGGTTACTAGTGGGGTACAGGGTTCAGTATTAGGACGGTCCTCTTCAATGTCTTTATAGCGACATTGCAGAGGGACTGGAAGGAAAAGTATGTCTCTTTGCAGATGACACAAAGATCTGCAACAGAGTTGATGCACAAGGTGGGATGGAAAGGATGAGAAGGGACTTGGCAAGGTTAGAGGAATGGTCAAATGTATGGCAGCTTA
The DNA here is from genome assembly GCA_016271365.2 of Neoceratodus forsteri. Lineage (NCBI taxonomy): Eukaryota > Metazoa > Chordata > Ceratodontiformes > Ceratodontidae > Neoceratodus > Neoceratodus forsteri. Next base: position 153,059,403 of record CM028134.1, read on the forward strand.
GATTCAATGCTAAGAAGTCCAAGGTAATGCACATGGGAAACAAAAACCCAGGGGAAGAGTACACAATGGGGGGTGAGATACTAACAACAACAAAAATGGAAAGGGACCTGGGGGTAGTCATATCAGATGACCTAAAGGTGGGCAAGCAATGTGAGAGGGCAGCAAGGAGGGCTGGGGGGATACTGGGATGCATAGGGAGAGGCATCACCAGTAGAAAACAGGAAGTTATTATCCCTCTGTACAGACAGTTGGTGAGACCCCATCTGGAGTACTGCGTGCAGTTCTGGAGACCCAATCTCCGCAAGGCCATAGACAGGATGGAGGCTGTCCAGAGGAGGGCAACTAGAATGGTGCAGGGTCTGCACCGGAAGACGTATGAAGAGAGACTTAAGGAGCTGAATATGTATAGCCTCGAGGAAAGGAGGGAGAGAGGGGACATGATAGAAACTTTCAAGTATCTCAAGGGAATCAACAAAGTCCAAGAGGGTAGCATCTTTCAAAAAAAGAGGTGTGCAAGAACAAGGGGGCACAATTTGAAGATAGAAGGGGGTGGCTCAGAGGTAATTAAGGAAGTATTTTTTCACAGAGAGGGTTGTGGATGCATGGAACGGCCTTATGGAGGAGGTTGTGGAGTCAAAAACAGTGGTGGAATTCAAGCATGCATGGGACAGTCATAAGGCAATTCTGGGGGATGGGGGTAGGAAGAAGTAGGCTGCTGGTTAACTAGGATCTGCAGCTTATCCATTAGGTAGGGAAATGGGCAGACTGGGTGGGCCAAGCGGTCCTTATCTGCTGTCAAAATCTATGTTTCTATGTTTCTATGTTTACAGGCATCTTCCTGGGTGGGTGCACTACAAATTTAACAGTGGGGTCTATCTGGATATGGTGCAGCCCTGGTATGCATCATAGACCTGTAAACAAGTTGTTGTAGTTATCCAGTATGTCTCTTCCTCTGTTATGTACATTAAAGATCCTTTTCAACATGCCCAACTGCGAGCACGTTGCACGACCCAGTATTGCTGGTGCATCTTGATCAGTTACTTGAAACTGGATGTCATGTTCCTGGCCTTTATACTCGCATATGAGTTATTTTGGCCCTTTCAGAATCATCTGATGTACTGAGCAAGTAACTAGTTTGTACCTGGACTTGCTCAACTTATCATCTTTCAACTTCAGCATCTTAAACATTTATGTTGATATGACATTACATTCTGCTCCAGTGTCAATGCCTTGTTGTTTAAGTATGTCCATCCAATCCATTTTGACATCAGTAACATCTTTAACATTAACAGCTCCAATCTGCACTTTGCTCTCATCTCTGCTTTTCTCTATCTGAATTTTTCTGATAAACATTTCTGCTTCAGCGTCTTCTTCATCTAACACATGTATTTTCTTAGGCTGTGTCTGAGGCAGTGTTCTACACATTTTTGCAAAGTGGTTTCTCTTGTGACAGGCTTTACATGTTTGACCAAAGGCAAGACATTTTTTTCTTTCATGTTTGTAACCACTCCTTGTCCTCAAATACACGTCTAGGGGACCTGATGGTATGAATTGGGGGCACAGACCAGAAACACTCCCTGGACCTGTCTCAGTAAAGATGGAAAATGAAGCGGCCTACCTGAAGTTGTCTTCTATTTCTATCAGAAGGCCTCCCTCTCCCAAAGCAACTCACTTCTGGACAGCTGGCATTAGGACTGGCAGTAACATCTTCCTTTGCAGGTGACTCTCCTCTGCTGCTTTCCCACTGAAGGGGGAAGGGGGCAGTTAGTCTTTCCAAAATGGGAATCAATACTGAAGTGGTTAAATAAAATGTATTATGCTCTAATTCATTTGGCAAATGATCAGTCACTACAACCGTCTTCTCAAAATGAATAGAACTTTATTCTTGGATGAGGAAATGATTGCGTCCAAGGAAAATATTCATTTAGAACTAGGAGCAGCTCCATGGAGCTAAGAGATGAGCTTATAAACATTCAGAAGGTTTTCAGGCACACACATGGGCACAGCAGCAAGATTTTATTCCTAGGCATAGCTCTTAGACCAATGTGGCTCCACGTAAACATTTTCTTCCCTTGAGCAGAGATCTTGAATAACCAGAATACAGCATTGTCCATCATGAACCTGTCCATTTTTCTCACTTCAAACTCCAGAGGGAGAGTGCCTTACTCTTCCCAGTGCCAACTGAGTTGAAAACAGGTCTTGGGGTGAACTGCAGCCTATGCCTCCCGTGGCTGCTCCCAATTAACCACCCAAATGATATTCTGAGCCATAAATATGGTGTCTACAGATTCCTTTGCTCTCCCGATTTCCTTACAGGCTGCCCAAGTATAATGGCAGCTCTTATCCTTACCAAAACCTGTTCCCTCAAATGAAACCATGGCCCTTAACGGGTCCAATGGACCTACCCCAGACACAAGCACGGTAGGTCCCAGGACCTGCCCCAGACATGGGCATGGCAGACTCTATGGCGAATCCCAGGCTGCACTCCCCTTGGCCTCCAGAACTTTTCCCCTGACAGCATGCCACACAGGAATGGTGCCCCAGAGGTACCACCTCCAGAGACCCTGTTGCAGCCCTGCAACCACTACAGCAGCCCCACTGCCAGGCTACCCCTTACCTTAAACAGGTTACTGGGATCCCTGTGCCACAGAGGTATTCCCGGCACCATTCAGTCCTCTTACTTTTTGCCAGTTGCCTCACCACCCTCCTGCAGCAGATGACCAAAAACCTCCCAGACCCACACGGCTGCAAAAACTCCTACAGTCCTCCCTCAGAGACCAACCAATCTTGCGTTGCACCGATGCTGCCTTTGCTGACTCCTGGAGGGGGGAGCCCCCATCAGAAAACTGTGCCTACTTCTGCTGCCAACCCCTCATCTTCCTCCCACCCTGGTGGACCAGGGCTTAAATACCGGCCAAGCACATTGCCCCCTGGTGGCAGGATGACAGTACTTGCCTAAAAACCTTTCTCGAACTAGGGGGCACTACAGGAAGGGAGGAGATGCAACCAAAGGCTAGTAAGCCCACCCTGCAAGTGGGGGCTTACACTCTCCCCTTTCTTTAAAACCATTTCCTCCTGGAAATGGGGCAGAACTGACACCTCCAGCGGCCTCACCAACTAGGTGGGTATGCACACTTCCCAACCCAGCTGACACTCCACTGGGCACACCTGCCCCCACTCACCTGAGCACCTACCTATCTGCTTAGTGGAGCGAGTTTGGTTCAAAAATAAATCAGAAATCGAACAATTCTGTACAGTTACGTAAGCTGTTGTTCTAGCCAGGCTGTCTATTAAATGCTATACTAACTAGTAACCAGATAACTTTTGAACAGATTAAATCTGCTAAGCATTCATGCAGCTTACTCACCCAGTCACACTCCACTCACTCTCCCATTTACTCACCATTCACTTCAAGGTAAACATGTACTCTACAACATTTAATTATGTAAAAATGTTAAAACAGTAAAATTTTAAAACGCATGTTTCTTTTTTTTTTTTCAAACAAGAAGACATTTTTTGCTCTCCAAGTCTCAGGGGGGCAACCTTGCAATCAAAGTTAGATGTTTAGTCATTAGAAAGTGTCCCCTGGGCACAGTTCTTGCAAAACTTTCTTGAAGGGAACACAGCATGTAGTCCCAAACAGATAGTTCCAGTACAAATCCAACACGAGACAGCCCTGGCAATCACTTGTTACTCCAGTTAATCCATTTCAGATAGGGGGTCCACTGCCCCGGGGGAAGTAGTAGTCCGGGTCAGGCTTTGTTGTCTCATCCCCAAACAAATCTTTTGAAATCACATAGTATTTCACTCTGCACCCAGCCAAATCTTGTACCAATGCAAAGTGCTTAAAGGGGGTCAGGCCAGCCCAGGAGCTGAAAACACACATCACCCTGGCTTTCTGAATGATCTGCTGAGAGGTATGCCCTGTCCCCTCAGGTCTCGACTGTAGCTTGGTAACCATTCCTCTGAACACCCAGTCATTCCTCTTTTCTTCAATGATATCCAGGTCATGTATGAAAAAGGGCCTTGGTTCATTATATTTACCTGGTCAACAAAAGTTTAAATAATAAAAAAAAAAAAAAAAGTATCCCAAAGGCACTCAGGAATATAGGGACATTCCGCGGTGGGGTACTCGGCATGCATTCTCCTCCTGATCCACCTCTCAGCCTGGGACCACTCAGGCAGATCCCTTACACTGGTGTGCCAGCCAGCCCCGGCTCTAGCCACACCTGAGTCCGGTGTACCACATTAGCCAGATCACTTCTTAGGAGGCCATCCATCCTTTCATGGAGTGCTTTGCACTGCACTGATAGGCATGGGATAGTGTCAGGGAGAGCTATGGCAGGCCGATGGAAAGGCCAAGGAATCATCCGTTGGATTTTGTGATCTGCAAACTAGTACTCTTCAGCAATCCTCCAGGGGTTAATGCGGCAGCCTCCTCCCAGATTTCCTCCTCTCTGGGTTCCATTTCCACCACAGGCCATTCAGACTAGGCCTCACCTTAAGCTGTTGTCCCAGGAATGCTGTTGCCATGCAGGGATCCCACGGGAGATCTCCAGGCCCTGGGGGGTCTCCTGCTGACATTTGCAGACCCCTGCCCCTCTCTCTGCCATGGGGATAGTTGACAGCCAGCACCCTGGTGCTAGTGGTCCCCCCTTTCTCTGATCGCCAACCCATAGTAAAACATACAACCCTCCCTGACATCCAGTGGTTTCCACCCTGGGCACCGATCATGGTATTGCAGGTCCCAATTCTGTAATCCCTGGTGCCTAACAGCAGCCCCCCACAGTGGCACTGAATACCCACCCCCTCCAGTCACCTTACCTGTATCCTCAGTGCCGCAGGTGCGCATACGGTGACCAGCACAGCCCTCCTCACACCTCCTCGGCCTTGGTCCTGTCGCCCTGTCCTATAAATAAAATGCTCACTCCCTGCCTGGACATACAGTTGCCAGCTGAGGAGGGCTGTGCCTATCACTGTACGCACAACCATGACACAGAGGATACTGGGAAGGTGACTGGGAGGGTGGGTGTTCGGTGTTGCAGTGGGGGAGTCATTAGATACCAGAGATTATAGAATTGTGACTGGCGGTACCATGGATTGGTGCCTGGGGGGACCATTGGATGCCAGGGAAGGTTGTAAGTTTTACTACAGTCTGGTGATCAGAGGGAGGGGGAACCACTAGCACCAGGGATTTTTTTTTTTGTTACTACAGGCTGGTGATTGGGGGAGGTTGCCATGGGCCACAGAAAGTGGGTCTGCTCCCCCATCGGTCAACTGGCTAGTTGGCTGAATTATTTCCGGCAGATGCTAGGGTTGCGCAGAGCAAGCGGGGGTTTTGTTTGGTGGTATTTGCACTGCACAAAAGGACCACACTAAACTGTTTTGCATGGTGCAATCTGCTGAATATCAACTTGTACCGATATTCCTGTCCTCACCCCCCATTTGCATACCCCCACCCATTGTGGTTTGTGAGGGCACTAACCCTGTTTGCCGGTGCAACTGATTCTTTTGATTATTGGGCTTGGGTGCAAAACCCGGTTTGCACTGGCAAACACTGGTTACCGCCCGCACAAACTTTTGAATATTGGGCCCCAGATCACTGGTTCCATGAAGAGAACTGTAACAGAATTCTACCCATAAAACAAAACAAAGCAAAATACAGTTTTTCTCATTATGTTTCATTCAGGTACAGTTATGTATAGATGATTTAAGGGTATGAACATCATTACTGAAACTAGGACCATTATAAACAGTTGCCAATAAGAAATTATATCCAGCCCTCTTTAAAATGAGCACTAGGGGATGGGGGACTAGAAACAAGTACAAGAGCAGATCAAGGGGTCGCTGGGCAAGGCCTTAAGGGTGAAGAGCAGAAAGGAACTGGGCCCACACTTAGTCACCTGGCAATAGATACTTTGTTTAATTAAACAGACATCAATAACATGACTAAGGACGGGCTAACAGTCGTGTTATTTAAGTAAATAAAATATCTATCTTCAGATGAATATAGTGTATGCCCAGTTTCCTTCTGTTCTTCAGTTTTACATACTTACTGAGGCACCTCTGAGGAGAGTGGTGGGTGCTTCACCCTTAAACAGTCTTACAGGGCCTTAAGGGTAAAGGGGGAGGAGGAGGAGGAGAAGTAACTAGAGAGAAGAAGTGCATTGGAAAAGAGCCCTGCTATCAGTAGTCTTGGGAATTGAGAAGCCACTGTACTCAAAGTTTCCTGAGTAGCAGAATGGGGCGAAAGGAGGGAGAGAGAGAAGAAAGAACAGGTAGATGTGGGCAGCAGAGCCAAAGCAGCACTGATTGCTTCATTAAAGAATTATACTGGAAAAGTTTGTTCTCAGCCAATCAAAACAGGGAGCTACTGTCAAGATAGTCTGTTGTAAATTGGACAGTAGACTCAATAATGTGGCGGTATACTAATCCCTATGATCTGACTAGCTGACAGCAATGCTACAGAGCACCTCTGAAAAACTACCTAACATTTCCTAGTTTCTCACAAACGTGGTATAACACTGATTTCTGCAGTTTTTAAAAAAATGTTTTATCTTTTTACAGAATAATAGTGATCGCATCTATAGTGCTCAGGAGTTTCCTTGGCAGTAACTGGACCAGGGAGTTAATAAACATCCTGGTCCTGTTATTACTCCGTAAACCCCAACCACTGTGCTGTTATCGCTGTAATTTAAAGATCATACTAGGACAATGGAAAATCAGTAGTACTGGCGAAGATAGCAAAGGACCACAGTTTAACAAGACCACCCCCATTCTGGTAATTTAAAGAAGCAATGAAACAGGGCAAAAAATCTGACCCTACTGTGTTTTTCACTGAAAAAGATTACAGGCACCTTCCAGTTTTATTTGGCAGTAAAATGTTATACCAAAATATACCAAAATCTTTTTTTTTTTTTTTTTTTGCTTTATTTCTTTATTCTCCTTCCTGTCCCCGGTGTCCCCCTCCTTCCGACTGCACATATCCCCGTAGCCCCCCTTTCAGGATCTGCCCCTAGAGTGCCATTACCTCTCCTTCTCCTGCACAGCGGGGTCTGTCCTGGGTGGGCTCTCTGGATGGGGCAGTCTTCATCTAGGGATACCGAGGACTCATTCCGCTTTCTCCCCTCCCCACTTGGGGCGCCGGCTGGGCAGTACGTCCTAGAGGGACGCGTGCTGGCGCACGCCCCCTCAAGCGCCTAACGATGTCCCTCCCGGACTCGTAACGGAGCCCACCTTGAGCGGTGCTCCCACCGCATACTCAGGGTTGAGAATCCTCTGAGGGAGGACAGCATCCGTTGGGACGCATAATCCTCCCTCCCCCGGCTGACCCCCGACGACCCGAGTCTGTTCCCGAACCCGGGTCGCCGGCGTGGTACGAGGTGTGGCGTTTAGCGCCTCAACCCTCAGCGCCACCGGGCCGGCTCCATATACCAAAATTTGAGTATTTTATAAATGTTTTTTATTGATTTTGTCTCAAGAAAAAAGATGGCCAGCACATTAGGCTTAGAAATACCATCGTAGAACTGGTAAATGTTGGAACTGAGAATAACAAATTAAGGTGCGCAGCACAAGAGGTACCTAGAGAAGTAGATCTGACAGGCGTGCTAACATTTTTATTAGTTGTAACTGAAACTAGCTGTATAGAAAAATATTTTTCGTTACACTGCTGCTTTAAATTCCATGGCACGTTTCCCCCACCTGAGTACAACCACGGCTCTGAACTACATTCTTTTTTTTCCCTACTCCCTCGGAGTCATTCAATTCCGATCTGATTTTCAGATTTCGGATTTTTTGGAATAGCAGTTGGAAAATCCTGCTTGTAAAACTAAAGGTAAAATAATATTTTTACACAGGAAATTAAGATGTACAATTTAATCGTTAGGATTTAGGATTCTGATTCCAAATGCAGTTCTTAATTTTTTAGTATGCTTTTTGTTCTGGTACCAGCTGACCCCCGTTAGTCCTGTTCTACTTGTTCAGTGCCATCACCCTTCTTCTCCGGGACGTTTACCTCTCCCTCTCACACTTTTGGCTCCCCCCCCCGGGACAAGGCCATCAGGAGGGCCCCTCCAACCTCCTGACAGAGACTGGGTAGGCGCTCAAGGGACAGCGCCATGGTCAGCAGTGTGGGGCCTGCAGCAAAGGGGGTGGCTGGTGCTCTTTTTTCCAGTTTTCTCCCATTGTGGACACGGAGAACGGCTCCCTGTGTGCATACACATCTGCACGTACGTTTGTATGTCAGAGCTCATTGGCATCTGCCCCCTGTTCGTGGTTTCACTTGCACTGTGACCTGTGGTCACCCAGGTGGCAGTAGCACAGCGGAGACTGACTGTCCCCCCTCCCTGAAGTGGAGAGTGTCCTCTGGGACGCTCAGCTCACCTCCCCCTGACCGGCTCTCTGACGACTCAGGCTCATTATCGAACTCAGGTCGCCCATGTCACGAGCAGTAGCGCTACTGCTGTGCTGATGGGCCATTGTCTCCAAAACCCAGTTCTGATTCAGAGATACACAGCAGAATCTGAATTAAACAGGATTCTGAATGGGAAATGCCAAAATTCCTGTAAAATCCTATCAGATCAGAGTCGTAAAATTTGTAATTTGAAGCTGAAAGGGACTCCAGGTCTTTCATGTCCACCTCTCCCCCAGTTTCAGAAGCAGGGACCAGCAAGTTTGCCATACAAACATGTACCAGTTGATGGGGATTTCCTAATCACTTTACTACCCAGAGTTTCTTGTTATTCCCCTGGTAGGCAGACAATTTCTTGACTTACCTTGAAGGCCTTCTCTGTGTTTATGTCCACTGTCTCTGCTGGCAGGTTCTTCCATAGGTTCACCACCCTCTGGGAGAAGAAACCCTCCAAATGTTGCTCCTGAATTTACCACCTCTGAGCTTTAGGGCATGTTCCCGCATCTTGCTGGAGCACACGAAATCAAACATTTCCTTCTTTTCAACCTTGTTGATACCCTTCAGTATATGGAAAATTAAAGATTAGACTCCCACCCCCTCAAACCTTATTTTCTTCAGGGTGAGCATGCTAACGGCATCCGTCTTCTCCTCATAGCCTTTAGTGCCCACTTCCCTGATAATTTTGGCAGATCTGTTTTGTGCTCTCTCTACTGTCTCAATGTCCTTTTTTAACTGGGGACCCCAGAACTGCACACAGTATTCTGGGGGGACCTGACCATGGCCTCATAAAGTGGCAGAAATACTTCCCCTGCTTTGCTGGTGACCCCCTTTAAATGCACCCCAACATTCTTCCAGCCTTCCTGACAGCAGCCACAAGCACTGCTGGTCATGCTTCAGCTCCATGTCTGTTACATCCCCGGGTGCTTTTTCTTCTGTACTGCAGTGAGAGGAGCGTCACACAATGCTTAGGTCCTCCCTCCGTGCAACCGGTCCCCTGGGCATGGGGTGCTATGTGCCCCACTCCTTATGGTGGGCAACTGGCCAGGGTTTTATTTTGTGTCTGGGCACTGGGGCTGACAGGCAAGTCCCAAGGAGCTGCAGTAACTTGTTCAAATTCAAATGTGCCACTGTCCACATGGGGGCAGTAGCGCCGACAAGCATAAACTTAATTTATTAACTCCAGATATGCAGACTATTGTACCCAAGAGGGCCACTAAACAGCTACATCCACAAATACTCTGGGCTCTGCAATAGGATTCCTGATGTACTGGGAGCCCTCTACACCTTTCTGTATGGGAACTCTTTGCTCCAGGGGGGTACACACTTATAGGGGCCCCTGGACTGGAACACACTGTATAAAAGTAAAGTTCCTTTTCAACCATTACATACCATACTACAGACTGCACACAACAAGGAAGGGGACTCATGCTATTATTTTTACAGCTACCCACCTTCTGGTGCTCAATGAGGTCGCTGTTCTACTACCCTGGGAGGTCTGATGTTAATGGGGTAACTCTGCTCAGGGTTTTTTGCAACTTACTCTTGACTCCAGCTCATAAGGAGCAAACTTTTCTACAGGAGAGCAGACATATACTTGACAGGGCATGCGCAGCACACAGGTGTGGCCTCCTCTTGCAGCTTACAGTATCAACAGGATGGGTGGAGGGCTTCTCCTGGCTCTCCTGTGGCTCTTCCTTATGGTTTAGGCTACACTTCTCCCCAACTACGAAACCTGGAGTGGGTTCTCATGAATCACTGGGCAACCTCGTTGAGGGGAGAATCCCACTCCTTGATCTGAACTTAGTCATCTCCGTCTCTCTGTCTGTCTTGGTGAGACCTCATGACCTCAGGCTTTCATGCTCTCTGTTTGCAGCATGTTTTCTTTTGCCCATTTCTCTCTCTCTCTCTCTTTCTGTTCACAGCATGTTTTCTCCCCCACTCTCTCTCACTCCCTCTGTTCTCTTTTTCTAGACCTTTTATTCTCTCTGTCTCTAGGGCTTTGTCTCTTTTTTTCATCTTTCTCTCTGCTGCCTCTGGCCTAAAGCAATTCTTCCCTGCGTGGAGGGGTGGAGGGGGGCTGCTACACACACATTGCTTCTTTTCTCAAAGTCCAGGTTGGCTAAACTGAGGGCTCAGAACTCAGCTCAGGACAAGACTGACTGATACATATACCTCTCCCTATATCTAAGGGGTAGGAGTGGCTGGCAGTTCACCTGTATTTGCAAAGGCCTCACGGGTGCAGGCACGCACAGTGAACAGCAGCCTATCAAAGCTGGGGGAAGGAGGGAGGGGAACCCAGAAAGTACCAGGATTAGGGGCTACTGTTTCACGCTTTAGCTCTTTGGTGACTGGGCTGAAACAGCAGGGGGTGAGAACTTTGTTACATCCGTTTCTCCTCCCCAAGTACAGCACCTTACCTTTGAAACATAGCCAGTAACAGTACAAAAAGACCATTGGTCTATCCAGTCTGCCCATAATACCCAATCTTATCCCAAGACCTTTGTCTATACAGGTTTTTGACTACATTACCTGCCACCCCCCCAATTCCCTGCCTTACTGCTTTCACCTGAGTAACTACCATGCTCTTTACTCTGTCACAGCCATGCGTGAAACCATTAATTTGTTGGGCACCCACCATTTTTTTTTTTTTCAATTTTTGTTGACCGGGTAAGTGCACTAAACAAATCCTGCCTATTTTTAGGCACGACCCGGGGGAGGAGGATACAGATGAATACCAACCGACCTTGACCAGATTAAGCTGTTGGTGGTATTTTTAGTGAATGAGGGAAATTTGGCCAGGACACTGGGGAAATTCCCCTACTCTTTTCGATAAGTGCCATGGAATCTTTAACATCCACCTGAATTACCATCAATCCAGGCAGATGGGACCTCAGTTTAACGTCTCATCCGAAAGATGGCACCTCACAACTGCAGCACCCCTCTCTACTGTGGGCTACCAGTACTGGGATATTAACCCAAGTGCCAGATGTGGGAACTGAACCCACAGCCCTCTGATCTCCTGGCTTCAGAGGCGAGTGTGCTACCTACTGAGCCACTGACACTGACAAAACTGACATCACACCTGACAAACTGTTCCATGGCTCAGACACACTTTCTCTGAAACATAGAAACATAGAATTTGATGGCAGATAAGGACCACTTGGCCCACCTAGTCTGCCCATTTCCCTACCTAACGGATAAGCTGCAGATCCTAGTTAACCAACAGCCTACTTCCTCCTACCCCCCACTAGAATTGCCTTATGCCTGTCCCATGCATTCTTGAATTCCCCCACTGTTTTTGACTCTATGACTTCCTCAGAAAGGCTGTTCCATGTATCCACAACCCTCTCTGTAAAGAAATACTTCTTCACATTACCTCTGAGCTGTCCCCCCTCTATCTTCAAATTGTGCCCCCTTGTTTTTGCACATCTCTTTTTCTGAAAGATGCTACCCTCTTGGACTTTGTTGATTCCCTTGAGGTATTTGAAAGTTTCTATCATGTCCCCCCTCTCCCTCCTTTCCTCAAGACTATGCATCTTTAGTTCCTTTAGTCTTTCTTCATATGTCTTCTGATGCAGACCCTGCATCATTTTGGTTGCCCTTCCCTGGACAGCCTCTACCCTGTCTATGTCTTTGTGGAGATGGTGTCTCCAGAACTGTACACAGTACTCCAGATGTGGTCTTACCAACTGTCTGTACAGAGGGCCAACAACTTCCTGTTTTCTACTGGTGATGCCTCTCCTATGCATCCCAGTATCCCCCCCAGCCTTCCTACTGCCTTTTCACATTGCTGGCCTACCTTTAGGTCATCTGATATGACTACCCCCAGGTCCCTTTCCATTTTTGTTGTTGCCAGTATCTCACCCCCCCCATTGTGTACTCTTCCCCTGGGTTTTTGTTTCCCAGGTGTATTGCTTTGCACTTCTTTGCATTGAATCTAAGTTGCCATACATTTGACCATTCCTCCAACCTTGCCAAGACCCTTTTCATTCTTTCCACCCCACCTTGTGTATTAACCCTGTTGCAGATCTTTGTGTCATCTGCAAAGAGACATACTTTGCCTTCTAGTCCCTCTGTAATGTCACTTATAAAGACATTAAAAGGACTAGCCCCCAGTACTGAACCCTGCTGTACCCACTAATTTGTGACGCCTCTTTCTTCGCTGTGGACTCCATTTATTATTACCACGCTGTGTCCTGTTGTCCTACCAGTGTTTTATCCAGGCTACCACCCTGGGACCCACTCCCAGGCTGGCTAATTTGTTTATTAATCTTTGTGTGGGACTGTGTCAAATGCCTTGCTAAAGTCTAGGTAGGCCATGTCCACAGCCCCTCCCTGGTCTACTGCTTTGGTCACCCAGTCAAAGAAATCAATTAGATTTGTCTGACATGACCTTCCCGCTGTGAATCCATGCTGCCTTGGGTCCTGTGCCCCACTGGCCTCTATGTACTCAACAATTCTTTCCTTCAGAAGTGATTCCATCATTTTCCCTACCACTGAGGTCAAACTGACAGGTCTGTAGTTTCCTGCCTCTGTCTTGCTCCCACTTTTGTGAAGGGGAATCACATCCTCCCTCCTCTAGTCCTCAGGTACCACACCATCCTTCCATGATTTATTAAAAAGGGTAGTCAGTGGTGTTACTAGTTCTTCCCTTAGTTCTTTTAGAACTCTGAGGTGAATCCCATCAGGCCCCATTGCTTTATCCACCTTCAGTTTTAAGAGTTCTTTCAGAAACTTTTCTTCTGTGAAAGGACTAATATCAACCCCACTATCCAGAGTGCTTCTATTGACCAGATTAGATTTTGCTCCCTGATTTCCCATTGTGAATACTGAGCAGAAGTATTCATTCAGTATCCCTGCTTTTTCACTGTCACTTTCTGCCCAACCACCTTCCTCTTTGTTTAGCCTCAGTACCCCTGCCTTAGTCTTTCTTTGCTCCCTAATGTACCTATAAAAGGTTTTATCCCCCTTCTTAACCGAGTTGGCTATCTTTTCCTCGGTTTGGGCCTTTGCTAATCTGCCTGCCTTACCCGCTTCCTTCTGCTTTAACTGGTATAGTTCTCTGTCCTGCTCCTTCTGTGTTTTCTTATACTTCCTGAATGCTGTCTTTTTCTCCCTTACCTTCCCCGCCACTTCTTTTGAGAACCATAGTGTTTTTTTCTTTCGTTTTGATTTGTTTATTTGCTTCACACAAAGGCTTGTTGCCTCTGTGATGGTGGTTTGATGTTTCCCCATTGTTGCTCCACCCACCTTCTGCCTGTTTGCTAGTGCTTTTCTGAGGCACTCTCCCATTTTGACAAAATCAGCCCTCCTGAAGTCCAGTACCTTCACTTTTGTGTGGCTTGACTCTACAGCTAAGTTTATCGTGAGCCACACTGTTTGGTGGTCGGTTGTTCCCAGATGGCTACCCACTTCAAGATCTGAGATCCTCTCTCCGTCCCCATTTGAGAGTACCAGGTCTAAGATTGCTCTCTCCCGAGCGGGTTCCAAAACTAGCTGTCTGAAGCATGCCCCCTGTAGGGCATCGAGAATGGCCCTGCTCTTGGATGTGGCATCAGCAAAGGTGCTCCAGTCAACATCTGGCATATTCAGGTTCCCCATCAGTAATATCTCCCCTTTCTCTGCCATCCCAAGGATGCCTTCTATCATTTCCTTGTCCATTTCCTCCCCCTGAGGACGGGGTCTGTATACAACCCCTGTGCGGATTGTGGAGCCATTTCCAGTCTCCAGGGTGACCCACAGTGCCTCCTCTCCTCCCTGTTTACCCCTTAGTTCTGTTGCTTTGATCCCTTCCCTTACATAGAGAGCGACTCCTCTTCCTCTTCTTCCCTCCCTGTCCCTCCTGTAGATTGTGTACCCTGGTATGTTGACATCCCAGTCATGGTTCTCTGTGTACCATGTTTCTGTGACTGTCACAATATCCAGGCATCCCTCTTCCATCAAGGCCACCATTTCAGGGAGCTTTTTACCTAGACTACGGGCATTGGTACTCATTACCCTCCACTTTTTTATGACTTTATTTCTTTTTGCCCCATCCCTGTCCCTACTGCCTTTGTCTTTTTCTCCATTTACCCCTGCCCTTCTCCCTATCGACTGCACTATCTTGGTGTTTACCTCACTAATTACCCTGATTTTTTTTTGGGGGGGGGCTAGGATTTCCCTTCTCCTCTTCAGTGCTTCCTCCCTTGGGTAGTTTAAATGCTTGCCATTGAAGCATTTAAACCTATCACCTAGGATCCTGGTTCCCCTCCAGGATAAATGCAGACCATCGCACCTGTATAGGCCTGCATCCCTCCAGGTGGAGCCCAATCCCCAATGAAGCCAAATCCCTGAGCTCTGCACCAGCTTTTCAACCAGTCATTGAATCCCATGGTGTGGACTACCCTAGCCTCATCCATGCCATAGACAGGTAGCACTTCCGAGAAAGTTATCGTGTGTGCTACTTGTCTAAGGCCCTTCCCCAACTCCACAAACTCCTGTTGCACTGCTCTGATCCCATTCTCAGCCAGGTCATTTGTCCCTAGGTGGATAATGACATCCGGCTCCCTCCCCCTTGCCGCTGCTCCCACGATCCTGAGGATTTGTTTCCTTTCCCTCCAAGTCTTGGCGCTGGGCAGGCACCTTACCTCCCTTTCCCCTCCCTCCCCCAGTTCTACCCCCTAACAATTGAGTCCCCCACCAGGAGTTGTTTCCTTCCTCTATGGGGTCTTGGGCCACCCTCCTGTGGGTCTCCATTGTGGAGGTTCCCAGCATCCTCCTTGGTCTCCACTACAGGTGCCTCCATAGAGGAACCATGCTTCACCAGAGTGGCGAATGAATTGTGGAGAGGCACAACTGGCAAGATGTGCCTCTGTTCCACCACCCTCACCCTCCCTGAGCCCACTGTGGTCCAACCACTCTTCTTTCTTGGCAACCTCTGAGGTAGTGGCGGTGGCCTGGGTCATCCCTGGGTGGAGGAGCAGGTTTCCAGAATCCTTGCCAGGTCAGCACGGAGATGAACAACCTCCTCCCTCAGACCAGAGAGGTGCCTGCAAATAGGGCAGCAACACAGTCTCCAGAATGTCTCCCGGAAGACTACTGCTTCGCAGCCAGTGCATTGCACCACTCCCCACATGTCTGTGTCCCTTCCAGTTACAGATGCTTTTTAATTTTTTGTTCTTGTTTTAGTGTGTGCAAGCTTGTGAGTGTCTCTACCCCCTATTCAGTGTGCTGTGCCTTCAAGGATATGAACAGGTGTATGTTGTTAACAGTTTTGGGGAAGTGATGTCAGAGCCCCTGCTATAAAGGAAGTTATGCGCTTGGGGCGGCTGGGGTGAGGAGAAGGGTGGGTGGGAGTAAACCTATGCTGTTCAGAAACAATCACCTACAACTCTTACCCTCCACCCCGGGGAGTGCCTTCCTTCCTTTCAGACACCTATTTCACAAAGGCTAAGTAACAGGTCTAGTCACAACTGACTGCAGATATCTCCCAGCTACAGTTCCTCCCTGGCAAATTAAAGTTAAAACTTAAGAAAAGTCCACCCCAAAAACAGTAAAATAAAATTTCCTCACATCCCTCCTGAACCTCCCATCCCCTGCCAGCTTCCTCATGCTCTAGATTCACTGCTCCTGTTGAACAGCTCCTCACTGTTTACCTTGTTCATTCCTTTCAGGAATCCGAATGTCTCAATCATATTGCCTCTCTCTTGCCTGTCCTCCACGAGTGCATGTTCCATTCCTTGTGCTGATCCTTGTAGGATGTGCCCTGCTGGACCTGAATCATTCTGGTTACCCTATTCTGTACCGTCTCCAGCCTGTCAGTGTCTTTCCTTAGGCGGGGAATACAGAACCAGGCACAGTACTCCAGGTGTGGCCTCACCAGTGATCTATAGAGAGTAGACTAGCCCAAATCAGGTTGCATTAAATGTAAGACTCCAGGGGCCAGATATTCAAAACTTTGCACTGGGTTTGTGCAGGTCCCCTATATTCAAAAAAACAAATAGCGCAGGTAAACTACATTAGTGCTGGGCAAAATTATAATGTATGCACTGTGAAAAAAGAAGGGGCGTGTACATGAATACAGGCACTATGCTATATTCAGAGCGTTAGCACCACACAAAGTGTTTTTGCGCAACTTTGTGCGACACTTTGCATGGCTCAAATTACTGGCCAGAAAAAGGTAGTCTTAACTCTGTGCAAAACAAGGATAGGGAGCGTGGACACAGTAGCAACAGGCAACATGGCTGTAAGCAACAACAGCATCATGGTGCACCTGATGACTTCAGCCAGTGAGGAGGCAGAGAGTGCAGATGGCCAACCTGGGCCACTCCATATGCCAAGGAAGAGATATGCTACACACAGATCGCACCGCCCATGTTGCCATCATCTGGCACCGGTAACAACCCTGCCGGGCATTTGTGGGTGCACCAACGCCCAGTGGACACCTTGTCAGTGTGTCCATGCAGCACACACATCCAGTCCCCCATAGGGGTACACGACCACATTCCAGCACACACATGCAGCACTGGGGGAATGGAAGGTACTGAGGGGAGGGTATACAGGTGGCCAGACTGCACCACATAGTAGGTGCTGCCACATGGCTGGGGCCATCCACACAGTGCACATGTGCCAATGACGGGAATGCCACTCACATCAGTGTGCCTGTATGATGGTATGTGTCTGCCCCTCCCCGGGGTACATACCGCACACCTGTCCAGGCTCCGCATCACACACGGCCAGCCATGTATATGTTAGTGCGGAAATCCCATGCCACCTGCGCAGCATATATAGGTCACAGGACAGTATGACTGTGGTGTCCACTGTCAGAACACACCTACCAGCGGTGCATGTCACTGTGTGGATGGCAGCAATCATTGTTGCCTGACACACCATAGGCATTGCTGTATCCCTTACAATACCAGCTGCTATGGTACAGTACTGTCTGATGCACACTGTAGCAGGAATAACAATATGTCTATGTCATGCAGCACAACCACCCGTTCCTGTGGTGCTAGTCCCCTGGGCCACAATAGTCTGTGCTTCTGTGTCCAAACCCAGCCTGCAGCTACCAAACTGTTTATCATGTCTGATATACAGGTGGAGTTGTGAGCACACCCAGCCTGCAGCTACCGACCTGTAGTTCCAGTCTGACATACAGGTGAAGCTGTGTGCACCATGCAATAGCGCCGGGCAATCTACATGGTAATGCATGCAAAGCAGGCCATAATGAGATGCTAATATGGCTGTTTGCCCAGTTGCCCATGGATTGCCTAAGTAGGCTCATTTGCATAGGAGCTTTGAATATAGCAATATTTAGTGCCGGGCTAATGTGTTAGCACCGGGCATACAAGTTAATCCTGGGCAAACCTGTCAAAACCATAACACAGTTCTGCTGTGTGTGGCCTGCAGTGTTGTTTGCAGTTGCTGTGCACCACTTCATTGCTATCACCCACACTGGCCACCTACAGCAACTCTGCCTTACTCCACGTCTGTGTGCACTGGGCTGCTATTGTGGTTTGCACTTCCTGGATGCTATATTCAGAGCTGTCTTATTTGCTGGGCTATTTTTGCACTGCACTCCCAGCCTTGTTTGCACGGCTTCATTTGCACGCTATATTCAGCAGGTTTAGTCCTGGGGCTATTCCTTTGACTATAGCGTGCAAATGGTTCTGGGCTAATTGTGCAGGACGTGCATTGCTAATATTGTCCCAGGGCTAAGTTTTGAATATCCGGCCCTTGGAGTCTCACTAGTCACCCAGCTTGTTCAGGTCCTCCTGAAGTTTTTGAATCTATTTTGTTCCATTAATTTTGAATATTTGACCTGGCAAGCTCACTCAGGAGTAGAAACTTATGTTTCCAGAGATGCTATGGAGAAAACAGTGCAACTTAATATAAGCCACAAATATCTAGAACCATATGCAACTTGTATACAAGAACCCAAGGGCCGCATACACTCTAGGAGATTAGGATGTTGTGGTAACGGAGCAGAAGAGGGATCTGGGGATTATTATTTTGGACATCCTTAAGGTGTCAAACCAGTGCAACAAAGCGGTTGGAAAGGCAACCGGTATGCTGGCATGCATAGGGAAGGGTATCACAAGCAGGAGAAGGGAGGTGATAATGCCCTTATACAGGTCAGTGGTCCATCCCCACCTAGAGTATGGGGTGCAGTTCTGGAGACCTCACCTACAGAGGGATATTGATAGGGTGGAGAGAGTCCAGAAGAGGGTGACCAAAATGGTGCATGGTATGCATCTGAGGACCCATGAGGAGGGGATGGAGGAGCTTGACCTATATTTACTGGAATCCAGGAGAGAGAGGGGGATATGATTGAAACTTTTAAATACCTAAAGGGAATGAAGGTGAGGGAAGGTAGTATCTTCAAGATGAAAGACAATCAACGAACTAAGGGGCATAGCTTGAAACTGGAGGGTGGTCAAGTCAGAGGTAATGAGAGAGGGCACTACTTCACTGAGAGGGTGGTGAGTCCCTGGAATGGGCTACCAGAGGGGGTGTTTATTTATCTCTCCTGCCCAGCTGCCCCCATCAGCCTGACCACCCCCCCCCCGCCAGCCCCGACATCCTTGAATTACCAGGGCTTACCTTAAGCCCGGTCTGAGAGCAGAGCCTGCAGGGGGTTGGGGGTCATCCTGCTGCCGGCTCATTTGTCTGTTTTTCTTGAATCCTCCCAGTTTTAACCCCAGGGCCCCAGGAGTAGAAACGCATGCGCATGGAGGTGCGCATACGTACTACAGGCCCGGTGACGTCCCCATCCACCCACCTATTGGACTAGCACCTGGCACTCCCTCGGCCCTTCATTGCCCCCCGGCCTCCACCACGGGGCAGTCAAGAGCCGAGGGATACCACCAACCCTCCCCGGAGAGGAGATCTGCCTTTCTGCAGCTCCATTCAGCCCCCCCCATCGACCTCCGACGGTCCATGCTCATTCCCGAACATGGGTCGTTGATGTGGCGCGAGGTAAGGTGTCCAGCACCTTAGCCCTTCCAGAGGGGGTGGTTAAGGCATCAACAGTGGGGGGGATTCAAGAGTGCATGTGATAACTACATGGATTTAAACAAGAGAAGGAGGGATAGATACCCTGATGGAAAAATGGGGCCAAGAATCTACGGGGAGGGGCATGAAAATGAGGTGTAGGGTGATAGAGTCAGGGCTACATATTGGGGGGGGGGGGAACAAGGGCAGACTAGATGGGCAAATGTTTTTTTTTTCTGCTGATGAAATTCTATGATTCTATGATATACACCGAGTAACCCATTAGCAGAAAGTTACAAGTATCCAAACTCATTTACAACACTGCCATGAAAATGAACTAATTATTGGCACCACAGGCAGGCAGTTCTGACTAGCGGCTAGAGCGAAGAGCTCTGATCCTAGATACGCAGGTCTGAATCCCATACTCTGTCACTTATTCACTGTGTGACCCAGATCAAGTCATTTAACCTCCATGTGCTTAGTCTTTCTTGACTCTGTCTCTGTGCTGGAATTGCTAACCAAGAGGAGAGTAAGCAGCCAGCGTAACTCTTGAGGTGTATGGTTATATTTTCTCTCCATACTTAAAACAGCAGTGTAAGTTGGGTAGGTGGAGGAAAGAGATTTTTTTGGTCACAGTTTTGGGGCACTTTGAGGTTTGTGTTTAAATTTGTAATAGAAGTGTGTGGAGGACCTAGCTCAGGAAATTAATCCGGGGGTGGGATGGGGTATTAGATTAAGAAAGCCCTTTGAATCAGGTGTGTGACTGGGGGGGAAGAACTACCAGAGGCTTAGTGGGAACAGGCAATCGGGGGCACAAAGAAGTAGGAAGGGGAGCTAAAAGGAGTAACACTGAGTGCGTCCTATCACGTTCATGTCCCATCACTTCAGTGTGACTCTGCAGGAGTAACTCAGCTGCCTTAGGAGCCACTGATATTCTGCAGTCAGCAGGAGACTCTGTAGGGGGTACACCAGGCCAAGTTAAGGAGGTTGCACATTACTGGATACTGTTTACAACAGCTAGGGGGAAGGTACTGTGACTGCAGGTTGTAACCTTTACTGCTTTTGAGAAAGGAGTAGTGCACACCCAGAATAAGGCAGGTACAGGTAGGAGGGTTAAAAAAGAGGGAAAACAAGAGACACTTTATCTTGGGTATGGTAACAAATTTGTTTCAGGAAAGCAAAAGGGACAGGTAGGAGTACAACATGAGTTGGAAGGAGGCAGAAGGGTACAGAGAAATTTAAACAGACACTAGGCAAAGGATGGGAAAGATTATGGGGGTGGTGCAGTGCAAGGGGTGTTTTGCCGCAGTCTTCCGGGATACCTTCTGGAGACTGAGGGACTGCCCCATTTGTACTCACCTCTCTGGGTTACGGGCAGAGGTTGTGGGAATCCAGGCTGAACTGGCAAGGGTACAGAAGACCTTTTGCCCCACCCGGGGTCATCAAGTTTTTCACAGCTCCTCTGAAGGATGCCTAAGTGGAGGCAGAGAGGATGGATCTTGGTGGGGTTTGGGAGGGCAGAGGTGGTGGGAATGAGTGCAAGCTCCTCTGCTAATACCACTGCGGAAATCCTTTGCCATTCTGGGAAGATGAGGTAGCTGCAAGCAGGCACCTGTCACAGTGGAAAGGAAGGAAGAGGGGGTCCTGAGAAGTGGAGGTCCCCCCAGCCAAGAAGGAAGCGGCTTCTGGTGGGAGACTCTATTGTTGGGGGGATAGACTTGGGAGTGGGGCACAAAAGGAGAGGGAGGTGCTGGTGCTTTGGCTTGGAGGGATGGAGAGTGTATCCAGATGATTGCTAGGGCAGCAGGAAGAGATGGGAGGAGCTAGATATCATTGTCCAACTTGGAACAAATTATCTGGCATGGGACAGGGTAGGGGTAATGCAGGGTAACTTCAGGAAGCTGGGAAGGGGCCTTATGCAGGTAGCATGCATAGTGGCTTTTTCCGAGGTGTACCTGTGTATGGCTGGGATGAAACAAGAGTACTCTGCTCCAAGGCATTCAATGACTGGTTGAAGGCATGGTGCATGGAGGTGGACTTTGACTATATCAAGGACTGGCGACCAGTCTGAGAAAATATGGGCCTCAATAAGGGAAATGGCCTGCCTCTATCTGGAAAGGGGACTGCAGTTCTTGATAGGAGGTCTAGATGCTACTTGGATGAGCATTTCAACTAGCCAGGAGGGAGGCAGTAAAACAAAAGGAGGAAGCATTTGCCCCTCCAGATGATAGAGCAGCAGAGAGGGAGGGCCTGGGGAGGCCCCCTAGGTCAGGGGCACAGAAAGGCAGGGATGGAGACAAGGCAGAAGAAAAGAGGGGTGAAACCCAGGTAAGCAAGTGTAAATGACCGAAGGTGTCAAGGAATGAGGAAATTAAAAAGTCAGGAAAAAAGTCAGGGGGAGTTTCAGGGAAAAACACAGTCAGGAATGGGAGGGGGAAGCAGGGCAGCAGACATGGGGGAAGAAAGGTGTAGAGAGCCATGTACGTCAATGCAAGGTGTTTTGGAAACAAAATTCCAGTCCTGGAAGCCATCGTGGTGAAGGCTGATCTGGATTTAGTAGCCATTAGAGAAATGGTGCAGTGAGAAGCCTGACTGGGACATGGCCATATTGGACTACTATATGTTCAGGAGATACAGGTCAAGGAGGAGGGGAGAAGAAACTGTTTTATATGTGAGGTAGGGAATCAAGGCCATGGAGGTATAGGGGGCACCAGGAGGAAAATGAAGGGATGGAGGTGCTGTGGGTCACCCTGGGAACAGGCTGTGGGGCCTCTATCCATACCGGGGGGAGTGTACAGGCCTTCAGCACAGGGGGAAGAGTTGGATCAGGCACTTGCGGAAGTCATCATCTCAATGGCAACTAAGTGGGAGGTGCTGCTAGTGGGTGACTTCAGTCTACCAGATGGGGAGTGGAGCCTTCCAGTGGCAGCTTCTGCAAGAAGTAGGGCCATCGTGGACTCACTACGAGGGGCTTTTCTCAGACAGCTGTCACAGAATCCACTAGGAACAGGGCAGTGCTGAACCTGGTGCTTATAAACAGGAACAACACTGCAGACTTCACAGTGGGCAGTCCCCTGGATACCAGCAATCATTGTACAGTGTGGTTTAACATTAAAGGAAATTTCTGATATAAGGTATTGGGCTTCATAGCCCAATACCTTATATCGTCGTGAGCTCACTGCTACAAAAAGTTTAATTTTTAAGTCAGTAGTTTTAGTAGGAAAAGATCATAATCTGGCACTGAACCCACTGCCAGCCTGTGGTCCTTCCACCTTCGCGGATGAGTTTGAATTTACCTCACCTGTTTCTCAAGATTAGACCTCTAGGACAGGTCAGGAGAGCACAGCCCCATGTTAGTTTATAACAGCATTGTCGAGTTTTAGTATTTTGAACATTTAGAGGATTAGCAGTCGCTTAACCAGCAGGGTCCCTACTAGTTAAGTGACTGCTTTAATTTTCTCTCAGGGAGTATTTAAAATTACTAAAATCCGAGATTTAAAACAGCCCCATAGACTTGCAGGCGGGCTGGCCCCACGCCTCCCTGGCCGCACGTCACAAATTGTGAGAGGGTAGGGTGGGGTTGGAGAAGGTGCATCAGTTATTGATCCCTTCCTCATTAAAATAACTGACTTAAAATTAAAATTTTGTAGTAGTGAGCTCACTGCTATTAAGGTATTGGGTTATGAAGCCCAATACCATATAGCACCACGTCGGAAATTCACTTTAAGACAGGAACAGAGACTAACCACATGAGGATGAGGGTCCTGGATTTTAGAAGGGTGGATCGTAAAGAAATGGAGGACTGATTCAGCGGGGATTGCCAGGAAGGGGTAGAAGCACAGAGCACAAAAATAAAGGCGGGTATCGCTAAAAAAAAAACTAACCTTCGCGTGAAGGAAGTGAGTAAAAGCAGATGGAAAACAGAGATTGTTATGGCTATCTAAGAAAGTGTCAAAAGTGGTGAAGGAAAAAAGGGTGGCATTCAAGAGGTATAAGGAAACACAGATGGAGGAGGACAGGGAGGTATACCTAGCAAAGCAGAGGGAAGCAGGCAAGGTGGCGAGAGGAGCAGAGATGCAGACAGAGGAAAGAATCACCAAAGGGGTAACTAAGGGGATAAGATCTCCTTCAGATATATAAGTGAGAAGGGGAAAGCAAGGGAAGGGACAGTGATGATTAGAAGGGCAGAGGAGGGAGACTGCACAGAAGAGGACCAAAAAAGCAGACATCCTAAACAGGTACAGTATTTCTGCTCAGTCGTCATGGGGGGGGGTGGTGGACCACCAGGGGGTAGTAGGAACACGGAGGGGAGGGGAGGGGAGGTGGACACATGCCCATTTTCAGAAGCAAGGGTTCAGAAGGGACTTGCAGCTCTGATGGTGGGCAAAGCTATGGGACCAGATGGAATACATCCAATGGTTCTAAAGGAACTCAGGGAGGTGCTAGCTGTCCTACTGAGGGCCTTGCTCAACAGCTCACTGGAAACAGGGTGGTTCCAGAGGACTGGAGAAGGGCTGATGTGACCCCTGTACATAAGAATGCCAGCAGCGAGTAGACTAGCAACTGTAGATTGGCTACCCTGCTAAGAGAAAGACTGGTAGAGTATCTTGAAGCCAATAAGCTGCAAGACCACTGGCAGCATGGATTCGGGGGTTGGGGGAGGGGGCATGCCAAATGAATCTGATGGACTTCTTTGAATGGGTGACCAGTGAAATAGATCAGGGGAAGGCAGTGAATGCAGCCTATCTAGATTTCAGCAAGGCCGTCAACACTGTGCAGCACAGGAGACTGAGAAAGGAACTGAGCAGCCTGGGGTGGGATCCAAAGTGGTGAACTGGGTGAGAAACTGGTTAACAGACAGGAGACAGAAGGCTGTGGTAAATGGCACTCACTCGAATGATGGAGAAGTGACCAGTGTGGTGCCGCAGGGCTTAGTACTGGGACTGGTGCTCTTCAATGTCTTAATAAGGGACATTGCTGAGGAACGGGAAGGAAAGGTGTGCCCTTTTGCAGATGATACCAAAATTTGCAACAGGGTGGACACTCGGGGGGGGGGGTGGAGAGAATGAGCAGGGATCTGAGGAAATTTGAGGAGTGGTCTAAAGCATGGCAGTTGGGGTTCAATGCCAAAAAGTGCAAAATCATGCACCTGGGGCACAGGAACCCAGGCACTGAGTATAAGATGAGGAAGAGGTACTGACGTCACTAAACAGGAAAATGACATTGGAGTCATCATATCTGATGACCTCAAGGTGGCAGAGCAGTGTTACAAAGCATTGGGTAGGGCTAGTGGAATGCTGGGGTGCATAGGGAGAGGTATCTCCAGGAGGAGAAGGGAGGTGATGTTGCCACTGTATCGCTCGCTGGTGAGACCCCACCTGGAGTACTGTGTCCACTTTTGGAGGCACACTTCAGAAAAGACATAGGCAGGGTGGAGGCAGTCCTGAAGAGGGCAACTAAAATGGTGCTGGGACTGTATGAGAAGCCCTACAAGGAGAGACTGAAGGATCTGAACAGGTACACCCTGGAAGAGAGGAGCACAAAAGGTGACATTATAGAGACCTACAAGTACTCACAGGGGCAAACAGAGTGCAGAAGGGAAGTTTCTTTCAAATGAGAAGGAGCTCCAGGACCAGGGGGCATGTGATGAAGCTGGCGAGGGGAAGTTTAAGAGAGATGTGAGGAAATATTTCTTCAGTGAAAGGGTTGTAGACACCTGGAACAGACTGCCAGCAAAAGTAGTGGAGGCAAAAACAGCGGGGGGCTTCAAGCATACATGGGATAGACATGGGGGTGTATTAGAAAACAAGAAATGAAGGGGGGAGGTTGCCAGGGCCCAGTTAAGGTCTGCGGAGACAGATTAGGCAGGAAACATGTGGATAGACTTGGTCGACCCAGTGGTTCTTTTCTGCTCACAGATTCCATGCTTCTTACCCACAGGAATCCACTAATATTATTAACTTCTGCAGTGTCCCTTTAAGACAACACTGCCCGAGAAAGAAAGGGAACTCTATGCAAATGATGGAACTTTTTGCCTTGTGCCATTTTTTCAAAAGCTGCCCAGCCAACTGCCAGTGTTCTAACACCTCAGATTTTCTCTCTCCACCTGCAAGTCAAGATGCCTTGGAGATTCCTCTCTCACACAGTCGTTCCTGACATGTTATTTTCATCAAATACTTAGGTATTTTATGATACCTTTTCAGTCGATGCCTAGTTTCTTGTTTTTAGTTTTAATTTACCTTATTTTAGTGTATTTTGGTTAGTTTATTGGTTGCTCTTGGTTTACCTAAACCGGGGAGGAACTGAGGGCTGTTAATTTTTAAATCGGAACCTTTATTACTGTTCCATTTACTGTTTTGGTAACTTTTATTTAAAAATGTTATACTTTTAACCAAGTTTATCGGTTTCTTTTTCCCCGGTACCCGGTTTCCAAACCAACCGCAACCGAGAGGTTTTAACTTTTTTTCGGTTCCTGAACCGACCACAACCCATAATTTTTACTGTTTCCATTTAACAGTTTGCAGTTCCTGTTTTCTTTAATTCTTCTAAAATGTCAGAAAAACCTAAGAAGAAAATAGGACCCCCGGGGTTTAAGAATTGTACAAAATGTGCAGAGGCATTTGCCAAGGCAGATAAACATGACTTACGTGTTGTCTGCCTTGGGCAACAACATCTCACTGTTGATTGTGATATTTACAAGTCTTTATCCCTAAAGACGCTTGAAAAATATCAGGAAAGGCTGCAAAATAGACTTGAAAAGGGTGTTATGGGCTCTGACCAGTCCATTCCCTTAAGAACTGTGGCTGAAACTGCCAAAACCTCTCATACCATCCCTGATACGGGTGAAGGCTCTGGAAAAAGGGGCATTGAACCGGCTCACTCCCTGGTGCCTGCCAAAAAGTTAAAAAAGACAAAGCACATTGAGACCCCTGCTGAAATGCAACAAGGGACCCCTCAAGTGCTTGCTTCTACACCTTTGCCTGCTGACACTGCACAGGCTTTAAAAGTGCTTTAGGTGCTGCAGGGCTTGATACCCCCTCAGTCAACTGTTCGAGCCCTGGCAGGGCAAACATCTGCCTCTGTTCCCACTTCACTCCTGGAACAAATGGAGTATGAGGAATAAGAAGAGTTTGAGGCAGAAGAGGGAACTGAATCTGAAGTCTCTCGTTTGGTTCACCCCCTAGACCTACTGAGGATTAAAATGGTTGAAACCTTGGATCTTGTCACCACTGAGGAGGTGCAAGATGAGGAGGAAGCTGAATATATGAAGTTGATGGGGCTGACGCCCACTAAGAAACTCCTGGTTCCTTTATATAAATTCTTTAGGAAGGACATTATGGCTATATTGCAAGCACCTAATACTGCTCCTCCTATTGATAAAAAGTGTGACAAAAAGTACCAGCGTGACAGGACAGGTGCCAAGTTTCTTTTCACTCATCCTGACCACCAGGGTATTGTCCAGCAGGTAGCATGTGAAAGGGCTAAGTTGCCTCTGGCCTCACACCCATCTGAGAAGGATTCAAGAAAAATTGATAGCATGGCAAAAAAGGCCTATCTGTCTGCTTCATTAGCAATCATACAAGCCAATTATCAGGCCTATGCAGCCCAGTACCAAAAAACTCTGTGGCAGTCAGTACTGAACATCTTAGAAAGGAATCCTTCTAACACAGCTCCAGACCTGGTTGAAACTGCCAAAATGTGTCTGGTAGCTTCAATATTCCAGTTCCAAATGGCAGCTAATATTAATGACACTGCTGCTAGATGGATGGCTCGCACAATAGCCCTCAGGAGGTTTGCTTGGCTCAGGGAACTAACCTGATGCAGGACACCCAGGCTAAGGCCATGGATTTCCCTGTGGAAAACAACTCACTATTTGGTGAGCAAACCGAGGCCTACATGAAAAAGGTAGCTGAATATAAAACCACCTACAGAAGCAACACAACTACGGAAAAACCCTCTCCTTCCCCATAGCCTTATGGAAGGGGAGGTAAGGGTAGGGCCTCGTACAGCAGGCCTTCTTAACAGGCCCAGGCTGTGCCACAGCAGCTGCAGTACCATCCCCACAGGGGTAGGGGTAGAAGGGGTCCCGGGCATGGCTCACAGGCTGGACAAGCCCAGCCACATCCAAAGCAGAACCCCTGACTTGATTTCTCAGGCCCTCCCAAGTACCTGTAGGGGTAGTCAGATTCACTTCGACACCTGGTAAATCCCAGGTTCAGAATGTCACACTGACAATGATTCTGCCAACATTACAAAAAAGGAGACTGGCTAGCCTCCTTAGACCTGAAGGACGCATAATTCCTCACTCCCATAAGGGAGTCTCACAGGAAATATCAAAGGTTTAGACTCCTTTCAGGTCACTATCTGTTCTCAGCACTACCCTTTGGGCAGTGGTGGTGGCTCACCTAAGAAAACTAGATGTATCAGTTTTTCCCTACCCGGATGACTGGCTAGTCATGGGAAAGTCTCCCCAGCAGGTAACGGATCACTTACAGGTAACACAGGACTTCTACAGTCCTGGGGGTTCTTGATAGATGTAAAAAAAAAAGAGTCAGTCCTGATCCCTGTGCAGACACTGCAGTTCACAGGCGCAGAACTGAATACCATTATGGGACGAGCTTACCCACCTCAGGAAAGGGTAAGCAACGTTCTGCAGCTGGCACCATAAACAGCAAGCCAGTTCCTACAACTCCTGGGCCACATGGCTTCAGCAACAGGTACAGTCCTAGGCTCCAGGTTTCAGATGAGGGACATCCAGTTCCATCTCAGAGCTCACTGGTGCCAGAGAAGAGATTCAATTTCAGAACCAAACCCAGTAACAAAAGAGTTACTGCAGGCACTTCAGTGGTGGACAGAAGAAGACAACCTCAGAAATAAGTTTTCCCTTCCAACAGGAGTCTCCATCTGTGATTCTTACAACAGATGAATCTTTACTGGGGTGGGATGCCCATCTAGGAGAGCATACCACTCACGGTACTTAGTCAAGTGCAGAGTCACTCCAGCACATAAACCTGCTAGAACTGAGAGCAGTGTTTCTAGCTCTGCAAACCTTTGCTCCCCTGACGTAGGGAAGGTGGTACAAGTCAGAGCAGACAATACCACCACTATGTACTACATCAACAAACAAGGAGGGACAAGATCCACTCCTTAGTGTACAAAGGCGATGAAAATATGGAGTCTGATCTACTCCATCAGTGCCTCTCTGCAAGCTACCCATCTGCCAGGAAAAGACAGCACCTAGCAAATGCCCTGAGCAGGATGAATCAGGCCCATCATGAGCGGATCCTGAACAAGCAGGTGCTTGTCGTAATGTTCAGAAGGTGGGGCACCCCAGAGATAGATCTCTTTGCATCCCACGAGAATCACCACCTGCCTCAGTACTGCAGCAGACCACCAGATGGGGGCACAGTCCCCCTGGATGCTCTGATTTTGGCTAGGTCAGGGGAGATATTTGTATGCCTTCCCTCCCTTTCCTTTGTTATTCAGGGTGCTAATTAAACTCAGATCTCAGCTAGTATCAATGATTCAGATAGCACTGGACTGGGTTAGGCAGCCATGGTGCTCTCTGCTGCTCTCCATGGCTGTGGCCAAGCCTATACACCTCCCTTGGAGGTACAACCTGCTGACCTCCTACCAGGGGAGGATCATGTACCCCAACCTCAGGCTCCTCAGGCTCAAGGCTTGGCCCTTGAGGACTTAAGAGTATGCAGGCCTGCAACTCTCAGAAAGTATCCTGGAGGTTTTAAGGGGATACAGAAAACCCTTTACTAAGAAAACCTGTGCTGCAAAATGGGAATGGTTTCCAGTTGGTGCTCTTCCAAAGGTGTGGTACCAACACAGGCAGGTATTCCAGCCTTGTTGGATTATCTAACACACCGGCACTCACTGGGTTTACAGCATTCAACCCTGAAAGTACATTGGCTTCAGTGTCTGCCTACATCTCTGCTGGAAGGAAGCCTCCATGGCATCCAATCCAATCTTCACACGGTTCTTCAAAGATTTGTTCCACCTGTACCCCCCTCACAGGGAACCAGTGTGAGCTTGGGACCTAAACATCTGCATTCCTCAGCTCATACTTCCCCCTTTTTGAACGCATGGTCTCATCAGACTGTAAGTATGTTACTTTGAAAGCAGTTTTTTTCTGGTGGCCATCACTTCTGCCTGAAGGATCAGTGAGCTCCAGGTCTTGTGCATGGAAAAGGACTAGATCCCTTGTCATAGAGACAGGGTAGTGCTGAGAACAAATGGGAAGTTCCTAACCCAGGTCATATTGGACTTCCACCTGAACCAGTCTATATCTTTGCCAGTCTTTTCACTGAGCATTCCTGCTCAGGCGAACGTAGACTGCACAGTCTGGATGTAAAAGAGCCCTGAATCACTACATAACTCATACCAAGGATCACAGGCAGGACAGGCAACTGCTCTTCCTGACCTATGGTGACGTGGGCAAAGGAAATCCAGCTTCCAAAAGAACTGTCTCTCTTGTTGGGTAGTTCAGTGTATCCAGTTTTGCTATTGCAAGGTGGGAAAGGAGCCCCCATCAAGGCTCAAAGCTCATTCCACAAGGGGCACAGCTGCCACTGTAGCAGCTGCCAGGGAGGTGCCCTGTTGGAAATCTGTAAAGCAGCTACCTGGAAGTCAGTTCATACCTTCACAAAGCATTACAGTCTGGACACTTGTCCAGAAGTGATGCCAGGTTTGGCACAGCAGTTCTGCAGAGTCTCTTTCCTACATAGGTTCT
Source organism: Neoceratodus forsteri (assembly GCA_016271365.2). NCBI lineage: Eukaryota > Metazoa > Chordata > Ceratodontiformes > Ceratodontidae > Neoceratodus > Neoceratodus forsteri. The sequence goes on from CM028134.1 coordinate 153,089,525, forward strand.
GTGCCCACCTCCAAAGGCACTGCTTCTATTCTACAGAAGTTAATAATATTAGTGAATTCCTGGGGTAAGAAGAATAAATTACTCACCACAGTAATCTTCTTTCTTCCAGGGGATCCACTAATATTATTAACTTTCCCCCCCTTATTGCCCTTCTAGAACCAGAGACCTCTACATCCCTGACTGATTAATCAGCTGTAGGGGTGCCAGTTACTGGCATGTTTTCTTTATTTTTAGCCCTGTTGGGCTTTGTTCCCCTTCTCAGGTGACTCTTACATGGAAGGGGGCGTTGTTAATATTGTAGTGGTTGCCCCAGTTGGGGCTTTTTATTAGTGTTACTCATATTTTTATAGTTGGGCCTCTTTGCAGGCTCCGTTCAAATCTGAGGTGTTAGAACACTGGCAGTTGGCTGGGCAGCTTTTGAAAAAATGGCACAAGGCAAATGGTTCCATCATTTGCATAGAGTTCCATTTCTCTCCGGGGCAGTGTTGTCTTAAAGGGACACTGCAGAAGTTAATAATATTAGTGGATCCCTTGGAAGAAAGAAGATTACTATGGTGAGTCATTTATTCTTCTTTGCTTCTGTTTGCTGCCTGAACCTCTGTGTGCACCTGAGTTGGCAGCAATATCCTCTCACACTCTTCGATTATAAAGGGATTTGGGATATAGTTTGTATAGCAAGTGCTATATGAAATCAAATTCCCTTGCGTTCCTATCCTATCCTATCCTATCCTATCCTTTTCGCCAACCCAATCATCTGGACCTTTATGGCACCATTCGGGGGTGGGTACCCATTCATGGCAACTAGCTGTTATCATGTAATAAACCACAGATCAAAACTTACACTGTATAATTCATCACACATCCAAACATTAAACCGAGCAACAGAACTTGGTTAAACAAGGGTTCCCTTTTTAACTCAAAATCTTGTTTATTTCCATGATCCCCATTTCCCCCAGCCTCCCTGTTTCCAAAGTATACCCAGCGAGGAAACTACTGTATTTTCCAAATGTTATCCATACAGGTACAGAATGGGAGAAACTCTTTTTATTAATAAGGGCTCTGCTGCAGTTTCTCAGTCCCTCGAGTCCATGAATCATTCCGTCACTCTCTGATGCACCTTTTCAATCCTCTTCAGCATATCTCAAGCAGTACCGTGACCCGAACTGAGCATTCATTGAGCACATGCTTCCATAATTGGCTTCATCAAACCCAGAGTCATTTCCCATGACTTATATTTTGTGTTCTTACATAAATCGTACAGTTGGGGGGGGCCATTTGGCCTAGTTGTTGTTATGACCTCAGAGCTGTGAACCCAGAGACCCCGGTTTTTATGAGGGAGGAAATGTAGCCAAGGCCCTGGAATTCTGAGATTTCATGATTGCAGAATTTTCTGCAGAACTTGCATCACCAGCGTATATTTAGTGCCACAGAATCATTGCTCTTGGGGATTTTTCAATAAAGTCTCCAGTTTTTCCATATTGGCTGACTTGCATCACCTCCTTTTATATACCAGCCTATTGGTGAATAAACTGGGTAAAAAAATCACGTTGTTTGGCAGTAAATATTTATTTTCACTTAGAACTTATGATAGTTCACCTAGAACATGTTATTACCATGTAGAATCTGGAACTAGAACACTGAGAAGGATTGGCCAAATAGAGAGTTCACAATGCAAAGAAAGGCAATTTTAAGCTAAAAAAAGGTAAAACATTAATAGAAACATTTTAAAAAGAATGGTACAGTGGGACCTGTAGCACTAAGTAGTGGGGCATCCTCTCAGCATGCTAGCAGCCTGGATTTGCACCCCAAGCCAGGACATCAGGAGCAGAGTCTAACTACATGGAAACAGAGCATCTACAAGGATGCGCTGCAGAAGGGTTAAGCACAGACTGCTCTTGGAGCAGCTTTTTGTGGTTGATGTGAGATAGTGTGCATGACGTGGGTGACCACGCACTGAGCCCACTTCAAGCATAGAATGTTGTGGCGGATGTACCTCGGGAGGGAGGTGTGGCCTGAGAACATGAGAAAACAGGCCGGCCCAGCTGCTGTAGATGATGACTTCCACATCTCTGAGCCCCCCCATGCTGCTAGACCTTGTTTGGTGGTGTGTTCTCCCCCTAGCCATGGTCTTAAGGACTCCAAGGAGCTTCTCTCACTGCTCTGATAGTGGCAGAGGGGTTGTGGGCCCTTAGGAAGGGATAAACATTGAACCAGGAGATCAGAAATAGCACTGGGAGTCAGGTGATATGTGTCAGCATGGACAGTGAGTCCAGATGGCAGAAGTACAGAACAATAGAAGAAAAACACTGGGCAGCCATGGATGGAGATAAAAAAAGGAATTGTGTGATATATATTAAATACATAATGGGTTGCAGTAGAATAGCACATTAATCTCCACAGATGTAAGACCTTTATAACTAACTTGTGGCTTCACCACTCATGAGTTATGAGTCTTACTGCTCAGTACTGCAGAAAAACGTGTTGTTCCGCTACAGTCCATTAGGTGTCCCCTATTGCTCCTGAAGCTCCTTCTCTATGCTCAGCACGTGGTGTCATCAATGATATCATCACAACATATTTTAGCCAATGGCAGGACTGCATCCTGCCACAGAAATGAATAATTTATGCATTCGTGAGCAAATGCTGCCGCAGTAGCCTAGGAGCCCTGAGAACTAGGGGCTTGACTGTAGCCTTACAGTACCAAGCTGTTAACATTGAGATCTGGGTTTGAATCCCATCACTGCCACTTACCTACCGTGTGACCTTGAACATTGTTGCTTAATGTCTCTGTTCTTATCTTCACATTCTCATTTGCCACAGTGAAGAAAGGAGGGTTACTAGTGGGGTACCGCAGGGTTCAGTACTGGGGTCGGTCCTTTTTAATGTCTTTATAAGTGACATTGCAGAGGGACTGGAAGGGAAAGTATGTCTCTTTGCAGATGACACAAAGATCTGCAACAGGGTTGATACACAAGGTGGGGTGGAAAGGATGAAAAGGGACTTGGCAAGGATGGAGGAATGGTCAAAATGTGTGGCAGCTTAGATTCAATGCAAAAGAGGAGTGTAATGCACCTGGGAAACAAAACCAGGGAAGAGTACACAATGGGGTGAGATACTGACAACAACAAAAATGGAAAGGGACCTGGGGGTAGTCATATCAGATGACCTAAAGGTGGGCCAGCAATGTGAGAAGGCAGTAAGGAGGGCTGGGGGGATACTGAGATGCACAGGGATCACCAGTAGAAAACAGGAAGTTGTTGGCCCTCTGTACAGACAGTTGGTAAGACCACCTCTGGAGTACTGTGTACAGTTCTGGAGACCCCATCTCCGCAAAGACATAGACAGGGTGGAGACTGTCCAGAGGAGGGCAACCAAAATGATGCAGGGTCTGCATCAGAAGACACATGAAGAAAGACTAAAGGAACTAAAGATGTATAGCCTCGAGGTAAGAAGGGAGTGGGGGGACATGATAGAAACTTTCAAATACCTCAAGGGAATCAACAAAGTCCAAGAGAGTAGCATCTTTCAGAAAAAGAGATGTGCAAAAACAGGGGGGCACAATTTGAAGATAGAGGGGGGACGGCTCAGGGTAATGTGAGGAAGTATTTCTTCACAGAGAGGGTTGTGGATACATGTGGATTCCATTTTTACATTCGCTTGCGCGCATGCGCAAGGAACGTCTTGGGAGAATGGGACACTTTGGAGGTGTGCCCCTCCCCTGCAATCCCCTACTCCATTGAGCAGGCGTGGCAGTCCTGCACCAATCGGACGCGGTGCTGTGTATGACAGCAGTGGTCTTCTCTTCAAAGAGACCACAGCTGTACAGCACTGCATCTGCCGCCCAAATCTTTGCTGCCACACTGGGAGCCCACCCAGCGTGAAAGACGTCTCATCATCTTTTTTTTACAAACCTGTAAATTGAAAACAGTCCCACGGGCGCTTCTCCCAGCCCCCCTCACAACCCCGCACCCACCACTAGCACCTGCCTCCCCTCCCCTCACCCCTTACTTACCTCCTGAGCTCGGCGTGATGATCATCGGTGGACCGGGAATACGTCTGCACTCTTCAAAGCCGACCACGAACTGAGGAAATGCTGGTAAGCTATATAATAGGCTAGATAGGGGTTTTCAACTTTATTGCATATCTCAGGCATTTTTTGGAATTTTTGCACCAAATTTTCAACATGGGGTTTTTGGGACCCCTTCTCATGAATGATGTCACTGTCATGGCGTTATTCGGGCCTGAAGGGTGATTTCGCAGTCACTGCGCAGTCACTGTGCAAAATCACCCTTCGGGCCTGAATAACACCATGACAGTGACATCATTCATGAGAAGGGGTCCCAAAACCCATGTTGAAAATGCAGAAATCAAAATGACTTTTCTGGCGTCGTTGCGCAGTTCCTACGCAGGCTCGTAAGTTCGCGAATTTTCAATATTTTCACTCCAGATTTTCAACATTAACATTTTACCACACCTCCTTATGAGCAGTACAGCTGTCATTTTTCACATCCTGCCCAAAACGTGTTTCCGCCCATGTAGCGCACAATGGCGCAGTCGGTGTGCGAAATCAATGTATGGGACACATTAAGAAAATCACAGTGACACTGTTCATGAGCAGAGATCTTAAAATGGCTATGTTGAAAATTTGGTGAAAAAATTCCTAAAAATGACTGTTTTACAAGCGTGCGTTGCGCAGTTCCTACGCACGCACGTAAGTTCGCGATTTTTCAATATTTGTGCTCCAATGACTTCCAAATACCCAAACAGCACATAGAAGCAAGCAACATTCGGCATTGACAAATGCTTGTACATCTTTGTCACTGATTTTTTTAAGCCATGTCCAAGTGCCAAATACCACTGCAAATACCTGCTAGCGAACGTTCGGCATTGACAAATGCTTGTTAAGAGTTGGCATGCTATGAACTGCACTGGTAATTGCTAGTCTAATTAACGGATTTTATCCGGATTCTACTGTCATTCTTTTAGAATGTATATAAATAATCAGGATAAAAGAAGGCTCAATATACAGAGCATTAATTAAAGGAAATAGAAAACAGTACAGGAAGCAATTATGAGCAAAAAACAAGTTCTGCAGAGTCACTGATCTGGCCTAAAATGCCAAATTCCATGAGATTCTTTGTTTTTACCGGTGTGCAGGCAGTCCAATTTCCAGAACTTTACCAGAGTTTCCAGTAAAAACTGAAAATCAGTGGCCTTGTTTATAATATATTAATATGTATAGTGTCCTGTGTTTCTTACGGGATAAGAAGGTTATCTTGTGTTGTTTTGGGCTGACAGAACCACTCAGCTTCGTGATCCTCTCGCCCCAGACAGCACGAGATAACCATCTTATCATGTAAGAAACGCAGGACACTATACTATTAAGGTTCCACCAAGCCGTATCGACAGGAATTCTGTCGAGTGGCATTACAGCGATGGCACAATGCCGATAGCCGGCATTGTGCTGTCAGGGGACACAAGTGTTTTTTTGCGGGGAGCTTCATCCCCCCCCGCCCCCCGTTAAGGAGACTCTGCCCCCCCCACACTATAGATTGATAACTGTTGTTTCAGGAAGGGGGGCAAACTCCCAAGACACAGCAGTGTCAGACAAACAGCAGACCATTATAGCGAACATCCAATTCTGTTGCTGTAATGGTCTTTGCTGTTTTCCCATCGCTGTTTGAATGGTATACCTACTATTAATATATATATTACAAGACAGAGGCCTCCATTTGCACTGTGCATCCCTTAGCAGTGCCCGTGAGATGGCACACGGCTGACCTGGGGGTCATATTCAGACAGACAGCGCACTCTGAATGGTTTGCGCATTGCCTGTGTCCATATAGGGCCATGTTAGCACTGTACACAGTGACTATATGTGGGGGGTAATAAGCCCCCTGCAGGAAAGTGACTCACAGGAGCAAAAGAAAGGTAGGGTGTCCAAAATGGGGTGGTGCTTTTCCTACTGTGAGCCATATACAGCCGCTGGCATGCTAATGAAGTACACAGCATGCAAGGCACTAAGAGGCCATTTGCATGTCATTATTTGGCCATCAGCATCTCCACACAATGCCACTGTGCAAAAATGCATGGAGGCATTGTGTGGAGCCTGGCTGGCCCTTGCCTTGTCCCCAAGTTGCAGACTGGCAGCAAAAGCTCTCAATCCCTGTTAGACTATTGTCTCTCTGCCCCCATTTCTATATACTGATGCTTAGTGTTCATTTCATAACCCGCTCCCTGGCCATCTAGTGGTCCCCCATCCCCGATCGCCATAGCAATGCGTGGTTCTAATTACATACCCATTCCTTGGTAGTCTAGTGCCCCCAACCCCCTGCCTGATTGCCGTCAATATGCTCCTGCCTTGCCCACCCACTCAGCATCCCTTCCCACACCATCAGTACTTAACTCACTCCTTCTGTGACTAGTAGATACCATATTTAGGTCTGGAGACAGCGATGAGCACAGCCTCTTCACTCTCTACCTCGGCTGGCTGCCGGCTGCTGGCTGACTGATAGGGAGTGAATGCACGTATACTGTAGAAACTGCAGCTAGAGAATACAGCCTGGCAATGCTGTCCTAGGTAGAAAAAAGAGATTAGCATAATAAAATAAGTAATACCCCAGGAAGCAGAGTAATGGACAGTCGGCTAAAAGATGTTAACCCCTAATTAAGACATATTAGCTCCCTGACTGTAACACTGCATTTAAACAGCACTACATGGCTCTGTTATGGGGCCATCTGATGCAACCTGACACTGCCCAGGACCACAGAGACAGCTGAGTTGAATGTGGGACAGGTCAGGTGCTACTGAGCTACATATTGTATGTTCTGGAGGTTGTTTTTTTACAAGTTATTTACCCAGGATAGTGCAACTGAGATGCAGCATCTCTTTCCCTGCGGGGTGCTGCAGCTGGGAAAATTGGAGCATTAAGAGCTTGAATGACTTGCCTGTGATCACACAGAGAGTATTGCACTCTAGCAAGGTGTGAGCCTGCGGCCTCCTAGCCTGCAAGTCAGCGCTCTAACCACTGGACCAACTGCCTCTCTGCTACGCTGCCATTAGTGACACTACACTTGTACCATTTTGTGGGACCTTGTGAGGTCATGCAGGAACAAGCTGTGCCTAACTACATGTGCACAGTTTGTTCTTGCATGACATCACTAGGCTCCAGACAGGAAAACTACATGCAAAAATGAGAAAAACACGTAATGTGAATTGGGTTTTTGTTTCTCTGATTGTTCCTGCCATTCTTTTCCCTCTGTCTGTGGCAAAATTTTTTTTTGTTACTTTTCCCTGCCAGTTTTATGGCCCCTGGGGGTCGCCAGGTAGGCTTCTTTTATTGCCTTTGATCTGTTGGAATTTTCCCAAGATGTCACTGGGAATGATATTAGTTAGACTTACTACAAGCCCAGCATCCTAGTTATAATCTAGTTACAGCGTCCACAGTACTCATGCAGTGCCACTGTGCCAGTAATTGCTATGCTTATCTCCGAGTCCAAGACATTGAATAAATGTTCCTTTTGCCCAATAGAGTAAGCAATAACATACAATAGGGCATGTGGGCATTGGGTAATTACCACACGCCCACCACTGTGTGGGTTGGAGGCATGAGGTGTTAGCTGCGTGCCCTTCAACCATGGGGTTGGGGGGAGTGTACTACCCACAAACACAAGCCTGAAGTGTTATTGCACTTATAAAATGGCACCAAAAAAAAAACAAAAAAACATCAGACTAAATAAATCTTCAAGTTAAGAATCAGTAAATATTCATCACTGGTTAATCAGTCCTCACACAAAACAGCTGGGCTTGCCCCATTGAAGGGGTCGAATTGACTTTCAGGTAAGTCACTCATTGTTAGTTGAACATTTTTCTGTTTTTCCCCAACTGTCACAGTTGCTGAGAATTCTGAAGCAGTGTGGAGATAATTCTATGCAGCTAGTTCAGCCTTGAAAACTAGCTTCAAGACTTGCAAGGCACTTTCTAGACACATATGGTTATCCGTCAATTACTGCACAGGTCTGGACAGCTGTTAACCAATCAGGTCATTGGATTTTGCTTGCCCATTTTTTTTAATGTAAGTGTTCTCCTTTATTAGTTAGTAATTTGCTTTTGGCAGATTGCATCCCTTCCTTGCTCAAAAAAGTCTGTGCTATTCTAGTATGCTTGGTTCCGCATTTTGGTTACTACAGATTTATTTTAATCATTACATTCAGTCATTGTCATAACCCAACCCATTTAAAGGAGAACACCACCCAAATCACAAGTTACATGCCTTCACAGAGTCTCAGAATTACCTATTTTATCATAATTTTGCCTGTATGGCCCATCCCTTGCAAATTAAGTAATATACCACAACAGGTTGTGAGTTATGCTGGATTTTACCCACATCTGATGTGGTTCGGTCTTGAGGCTGCAGGCCGAGTAAACCACACCAGAAGTGGGTAAATCCCAGCATCGCCCACACCCTGGAGTGGTATATTGCAATTATACAATGTCTTTTTTTTTTTTTGACAAAAAGATAAAGAAACATAATTTTTGGATTTTAATTTTTTTTTATTTATTGTTGTGCCAGATTATATAGTCCTGTGTTGTTAGGGAGACATCCTGAGTTGTGTGTTGGGAGGGAGACACTGATTTGAGTTCCATTGATTCTTTTTTTTTTTTTTAAAACAGAAACGGCAGCAGAGGGAAATACAGAGTGATAACAGATTTTTTTAGATGACTGTGTATGTTACAGTACGTGCAAAGGCTCATTGTTTTTTAGGATCAGAATGAGAGTGAGAGAGAGAGAGAGACTTGGTAGTGTGATCGTCTGCCATACTGGATCGTGGTGAGTGCCGTGACAGTACAAGCTGCCTGAGAAAGTTTCCGCATTTTTTTTTTATTTCAAGTGATGGTAAATGGAGTGGGACTGTGCCAGAGAGACAGACTGTGAAAGGAGCAGAGAGAGAGCGGGACCGGGACAGAAAGCAAAGGAGATGAGAGGTGGGTGCAATGTGGCAGTAGTTACCAGACAAGATGAGGTACTGAAAAAGGAAAAAAGTTTGTTTATTAGTGATGGGAGACAGAGCGGGAATGTACTGGAGAGACAGAATGAGAAAGGACTGGAGCAAGAGGGGGTTTGTTTGTAAGTGATGGGAGACAGAGCTGGACTGTACCTGAGAGACAGAATGGGAAAGGACCAGAGAGACAGCAGAACTGGGTCGGAGAGTGAGTAACAGGTGATGTGGCTACAGTCTGGGATTGGTTATGATTAAAGCTGAGGTAGTATTGAGACAAGAACAAAAAAAAGTTGTTTATGTTACAGTGGGTTGAACTGTCTGTTTAAGTTTTATTTTGTGTGCTGTGCTGTGAGCTGTGGGAGACGGTGGTTTAGTGGAGATTTAGCATGGCAGGTTGCCGGTTTCACCTTCGGGAGCTTGGATGGATTTCACAGACTGGGGCTTTCAGATGCAGCTGACTGGCACCTTTTCCTATGAGTCATGCCAGGATTTACCACAGATGAAAATCAGCCAATCAGGTTTCAGTATTTTATGAGCTATTGTATAATCAGACTTTTACCTTGTATTGATGTCTGCCTGCCTGACTTCTTTTTTTGGAGAGATGGCTTCAATCCGCCAATAGCCAACTACTATCTAAAAAAAGGAGACGACGCAGACAGACAGACACACACACACACACACACACACACACACGAAAACACATTTATTGGACAAAAAGAGCATTTATTCCATGTTTCGGACTTGGAAATAAACACAGCACTTACCGGCACAGTGACACTGGATGAATACTGTGGATGCTGTAACTAGATTATAACTAATGTCCTAGGCTCTTAATAGGTCTAATAGACATCATTCCCAGAGGCATTCTGGGAAACTTCCAATAGATCAAATCCTACATGGCTAACTCCAGAGGCCATAAAACTAGCAGGGAAAAGTGAAAAAAAAAATAAGCATTTGTCAATGCCGAATGTTTGCTTGCTGGTGTTATCATTGGGAATGCAGGAGTTAGATGCAGAATAGGAATGGCAGTGAAGTATTGAACTTCATGACAACCCCACCTCCACCCTGCCAAGAGGGATAGGCATTGGGGTATGCGTTTGGGTCATCATCCATAATATTCATGCGGTTTCACCTCACCCTATCCTGCAGACACCAACAAGTGTTGAGGTGTGCCTTGGGGTGTTCGGCTTTACAGTCACCCCATTCCAGAAGGACATATGCTGAAATGGGTGCAGTATAGGAGAATGGGGTGAACTCTGGGGCCGAAGAGTCCAAGGCACACCTCAATGCCTGTCACTGGCTGCAGGGTGGGGGGTTGGTGGTGGAATGGCATGAGCATTACAATCGGCAATCCAAAAGCACACCCCTGATGCCTGTCAGTCTGTTCAGGGTGGGACGTTATGGTTAGAAACCCTAATGCCCCGGGCATTTGGTGGTATTTGCACTACAAATTTTCAGCATGGCCTTTTTGTGACCCACACCTCATGAAAGCATTTGGGACCTCTTCTCATGAACAGTGGCACTGTGATTTTGTTAATGTGTCCCGAACTTTGAGTTCCCACAGCGACCATGCCATTCTGTGCCAGATGTACGAAAACACAGATCAGGCAGGATGTGAAGAATGACAGCTGTACCACTCATAGGGAGGTGTGAAGAGATGGCTATGTTGAAAATCTTTGCTGAAAATATTAAAAGTGCTCGAATTTCTGAGCGTACGTGGAAACTGCACAACGCATGTGCGTAACAGTCATTTAGTGGAATTATTTCACCAGATTTTCAACATAGGCATTTTGTGACCTCTGCTCATGAACATTGTTACTATGATTTTCTTAATCTGTCCCGAACATTAATTTCCCACAGCGACCATGCTATTCTGCGCCAGATGTGTAAATACATATTTTGGGCAGGCTGTGAAAAATGACAGCTGTACTGTTCATAAGGAGGTGTGAAAAAATGCCAATGTTGAAAATCTGGAGTGAAAATATTACAAATGCGCAAAATTATGAGGGTGCGTGGAAACTACGCAACGTACACTCATAATACAGTCATTTCATGGACTTTTGTCACTAAATTTTCAACATAGGCATTTTAGCACCTCTGCTCATGAACAGTGTTACTGTGATTTTCTTACTCTGTCCCGAACACTGACTTCCCACAGCGACCGCGTTATTGTGTACCATAAGTGCGAAAACACATTTTGTCCAGGATGTGAAAAATGACAGCTGTACTGTTCATAAGGAGGTCTGAAAAAATGGCAATGTTGAAAATCTGGAGTGAAAATATTACAGATTCGTGAAGTTATGAGGGGGCGTGGAAACTGCGCAACACACGCTCATAAAACAGTCATTTGTTGGATTTTATTCACCAAATTTTCAACATAGGCATTTTAGGACCTCTGCTCATGAACAGTGTTACTGTGATTTTCATAATGTGTCCCGAACACTGATTTCCCACAGCGACCACGCTATTCTGCACCGGAATTACGAAAACGCATTTCAGCCAGGATGTGAAAAATGACAGCTGTACTGTTCATAAGGAGGTCTGAAAAAATGGCAATGTTGAAAATCTGGAGTGAAAATATTACAGATTCGTGAAGTTATGAGGGGGCGTGGAAACTGCGCAACACACGCTCATAAAACAGTCATTTGTTGGATTTTATTCACCAAATTTGCAACATAGGCTTTTTGAGAGCCCACCTCATGAACGGTGGTACTGTAATTTCGTTAATCGGTCCGGAAAGGTGATTTCGTGCAGTAACCTCAAAAATCACCTTTTGGGACCGAATAACACCATGAAAGTGATGGTATTCATGAGGAGGGGTCCCAATAACCCCATGTTGAAAATTTGGTGGCAAAAGTCCAAAAAATGGCTGAGATAGCCACATAAGTTGAAAAAACCCTATTTATGCCATTATACAGCTTACCGGCATTTTTTCAGTTTGCGGTCGGCTTTGAAGATGCAGGCGTGTTCCGATCCACTGAAGATCATCGTGCCAGGCTCCGGAGATAAGTATGGGGTGGAGGGTGGGGGAGGTGGGTGCGCAGTGGGTGGGCATGGGTTGTGGGAGGGCACAAAATACACGAGGACCGTTTTCTTTATTTCAGGGCAAAAATAATAAAAAGACGTCGTTGAAGGGTTTTTTTCGAAACTAATTGTGCACACTGGGGTGGGCTCATTGTGCCGCCTGCATTTTTGGGAAGGGGGGGACTTAAGCCGACGGGGATTAGCCCCCCTGTCGGCAAATAAAGACTGTTTGGGCGGGCATGATGCCGAGGGGGATTGGGCACCCCCTTGGCATACAACAAATTGGGGGTGCATTATGCCGATGGGGAGCGGGCTCCCCTGTTGGCAAATGAATTGGGCAAAGCAGTTCAGATGCAGTGGTAATATGTAGGCAATTTGCATGCTGCCGGCGGTATGGAAGTACCCTACTCACTGCTGATGTGCTTTCAGTGGTTTCTCTCAACTGTATGCCACTGCATCTGAACTGCTGTCATAGACAGCTGGGACATTCATTAGTGCTTGATGCGGCGCACCACAAAAAAAGCAGGGCATTAGGCGGGGAATTGCACTCTGAAAACTCGATGGTGGCACTATGTTTCTTGCACATGCATGCAAGCAAACATCAAAATTGCTACAGACACAGGGAACAGAACACTAGAAACAATCAGAGAAACAAAAACCCAGTGCACAACATGTGTTTTTATAATTTTTGCATGCAGATTTCATTTAAAATGGTAGCAATGCAGTATCAGTATTAAACAAACTTTAGCCATGTATGTCACCAGACTGCTGGCAGCTACAAATAAGCCCAACCCCTTGCTGCAAAAAACCTTTTGTGGACTTTCAGATTATATGGGCTTCTGTTCATTAATACAGTAATTAATAGTCCCCTTTACAATGGGAACAGTCATATACCTATACATGGTGCCTTCATAGCTGGAAAGCCTATGAAAAGCTCTTTTAAAGAACTAGTAGCACCAAACGTAGCAGGCAGAAAATCTTGTTCTTTTTTAAAAGTGGCTAGTTGCTACATTTTATTTCTGATATATTTTGTTGTTCCATTGCTCATTTGAAGGTTGCCTACTAGAGATGTGCAAAGTTGGCAATCTTCACTTTGTGAAACAGTCTGCAGAGTATGCCAGCTTTGCAAAGTGCAGAATACTGATTTCATGAAGTTTTTGGCAGGTGAGGTTGCACTTTTTCAGGAGAAGTTATGCAAATTCATTGGAAAAGTTGAAACTTTGCCATAACTTCACCTTAGTTTTGTCTGACTTTGCCTGAAAAAGTGCCATTTCTTCAGGGAAAACTCAGTGCAAAGTGGCAAAGAGGGCAATTCGTGACATTATTTGTGAAGGTGAATTTCCCAACTTCACTGGCAAGGTAAAACTTTGCAACATTTTTGTTTTCTACCTGTTAGCAGCAGGTGTGATGTGAACAGCAGCACTTCAGCTGGAAGTTCCCATATCTACTTCTATTCTGCTTCCTACCTCATCAGTATTGTGACGTGACTGACCGCGACATGGCAGGTGAGCGATCTGGCAGCAGGTGATTGTCTTGTCTTGGTCAGCTATGATGTCAAAGATAGACAGGGAGGTGGCAGGACTGATGATGTATGAGCAGGAGTAGAGGTATGTCAGCCTCCAGTGAGAGAACTGTTCTACCCATCAGCACCAGAGCTCTCAGGTAGAAAATCTTATGACTAGCAAACGGGAGAAGAAAAAGTACTTGAGATATAAGAAGTAACAGTTCACTGCTTGAAAAGTTAATATTAACTTCAGGTAGTACACTAGCACTTTAAACAAGGCATTGGGCTAACCTGTAGCTGACAGCAGTCCTGAAATATACGAGGAAGTCTGTTCAGTATTGACACAACACTGCTGCCATTTAATGGAACTTTGTCGTGTTATGGCAGAACAACCTGTGCACATATAGCTATTTATGCACAGCGTGTTCCACCACGATATGACAAGGTTCCATAATACGCGGGCAAAATGGTATCAGTATTATACATGGTCATCTGTATCACTGGACTGGTTAATCCAGCTACTGATAAGCCCAACACCTCGTTTGAAAGAAGCTTTCACGTGCTTATTATCTATGACAGCCAATTATGTTTTAACTTTATTGTTTTCTAGTTATTATTTATTTTCTGTTACTTTCGCCTGATGTTGGGCTGCTAAATATCATAACTACTGCAGCAATTATTTCATGGAGTCTTTCAAAATGTATGTGACTCTACCCTGCCAACCACACAACTGCTGTTTGTGACATCACAGTCTGTTGTCATGGTGAGCACTATGATGCCATAAAGAAAAGCACTGTGAGGTTAACAGGGGAGAGGCAAATGTTTTCTGTATAGACTTTTTAGATGGACTACCACACTGTGCTGTAAATATTGAAAAGGAACATTGAAAATGAAAAAGAAAAATGTATTCTGTAGTAAACTGTAACAGCTGAAACATCGTATTTATGAAAGTACATGCTGAAGTGCAGAGTTGCTCTTTCAGTAAAAGGTGAACTGTCCCTATGCTCTGATTGGCTCTCTGCAGCTCACCTCTCAGTCTCATATCTACAGTAATTCTGTAGGATGGAGTGGATATTATATTTCTACTGGCAGACGGTCCTCTGTCAGTGCAGGGATGGAGAGACTAGGGGGCTCCCTGTTAGTCTGAAACTTCCCCACCCTTTCTCCACCCCATGTAGCAGGCTCCTACATTTCTTTGTGTTTTACTAAACACACATTCTAGTTTTCTGTGCTTTTATTTTTAAAGTTCTGCTCAAAATATTCTAAACTTCTGCACAATTCATTCTAAAATTCTGCAATAATGTTTACAATATTTACAGAATAATATTTATTTTACACCAGCTGTTTTGTTTATGTTAGATATTTGCAGAACGACACAATGGATGACAGTATATCTCTAAACAACACAAGGCTTTCTACATTGCATTTCTGTGCTTTTTCTCCTAGCTGTATCTGACTTCCTTGACACTTTTTTTACTATGCAAGCACCCCAAAAATATTTTTTATAATTTCTACAGTATTCTGTAATATGTATTTTCTTGTCCTCTTTGGCTTCACAAAGAGAAACAGAAAGCTGGAATAAGGGCCTGTACTAGTGAGACAGTCACTGACTTGTATCTCTGCCAACTGTCTCGTCTTTGTTCTGGCACTCTGCCTTATCTGAGTCTGTCACTAAAAGTGAAGTTAAACTACATAACACTTTGACTATACCTTTTCAAGGTGAGGGTTTCTGCTCTAACCCTGGCCTCTTTTTTGTTTTTGCTTGCTGTTTTCAGTTCAGGATGGCTTACCAATGACCAGGCGCTTTTCTAAATCCGAATACCAACAATTCTTTTTAGGGATGCACAAGAAAACTCTGGAGGCGGCAGCTGAGTCAGGACGGAAGCTTGAGACGGAACATCAAGTCATCCCAAAACAGGACAAGAATGAGAAGGAGGAGGAGAAAGGCAAAGATCCCAAGTCACCCATCTCCAAAGAGGAACTGAGGGAAAACAGCATTGCTGCTCTCAGAGCAAAAGCTCAGGAGCACAGTGCCAAAGTGCTGGGGACAGTTTCTAGTGATGCACCAGGAAGGAAGTCTGAGAAAGAAGAGGAAGAAGGAAGGAGAAATGACCAATCAAATCTCACACAAGAAGATGAAAAAATGAATTAATAAGTAAAACCTTTTTTAAGAACAAACCTTATATTTTGATTTTCTTTTATGAAACTGTAGTATTTTGGGGCTAATGACGGTTCTTTCAAACTGCCCTAACGTCACCATCTCCCCTCTCCTGTGAATTTGGCCCACCTGGAAGCGTCCCTTGAAGGTGTACATACCTCTCAACTGTACCACACTACGAGGAACGTTCCTCATTTTACTTCACAAAAACTCCCTCTTCCACATTGTGAGGACTTGTTCCACATTCAGTGTTAACATTTAAAAAAAAAAAGCAAAAATCAATAGTAAATGATGCAAAAAATATATTATTCAATTAACAACAGACTTTCTGAATATAAATGCAAACATTTTAACAGTGTTCTGAGCTTCTTAGGTAAAGATTTGATTAAGTGTTCCACATTTTGCTCATTTGTTCCACATTTTGAGAGGTAGTGTTCCACATTTGGGGGAAAAAGGTTGAGAGGTATGAAGGTGTAGGCAATGTCCTTCAGCAGTTCCACCCTTCAGAATCTGCAGGGAGATGGGGTGGAGTGGGATCTGTTGTATAACTGTAATATTAGACAGCCATTCAGAAGTTCTGCCCCCTTACGAGAAAGGAAATAGTGCTCTGAGGTGGAGAGTCAGGGCTGGAGCTCCTCAGATCTATAGTATGTTCCTGGGCCCTCTGGTATTTATTCTGGCTGAAAAAACTGTTCCACTATAGGAACACCATTGAAAGGGTGAGCCCCCACACCTCAGCAAAACGCTTCACTCACAATCTGCTGTATTGCCATATATAGCACAGTAATAGTGTGCATCTGCCGTAGAAATGTTTCCAGTCTTCATGATTCAGCTGCTGTTGCCCCCGAATCCCCTCTAGACTCTTCCTGTAAAAGCACAGAGCACTGGGCTGCACTGTTTAGGGTCCCATCTCAGTGCTAACACAGCTCTGAAAAAATACCTCCGTGACTTTGTAGTCCCTCA
This sequence comes from Neoceratodus forsteri, assembly GCA_016271365.2. Classification (NCBI taxonomy): domain Eukaryota; kingdom Metazoa; phylum Chordata; order Ceratodontiformes; family Ceratodontidae; genus Neoceratodus; species Neoceratodus forsteri. The sequence goes on from CM028134.1 coordinate 153,106,177, forward strand.
GACACCAGTATCCAACTAGGGAATACTGAGTAGCAGCTGATCCAAACATGCACTGCACTACAGCGATGACCATGCCGGCATGCTGAGGACACCAAAATGGGTGTGTACAACTGCTCCTTATGACAATAATTGCATTGTATAACTGTGATGAGAACAGAGAAACCAGTGCATCTAACTGCACATTACCTCAGTGATTTCACACTTAAAGAGTTACTGACACCTCAAAAATAACTTTGAAAAATGTAATATTTAGGTACAATTCAGCTTGTAATTCAGCTTGCATTCCATATATATTCTGTATATTTTTTCTCCCCATTATGTATTTCTGAGGAAATGTGTGCATGAGTACATGATCGTTATCCCTTAGAGTTCATCTGCCTTCATAGCTAGTTCCTTGCTTAAAGTCATAATTCTCTTTTGTGACATCACAATATGTTGCTATGAGAGTAACGGTGATGTCACAAGCAGAATATTATGACCTCAGGTAGGGAGATCGTAGAAAGAATAGATGAACTCTTCAGGACCAAAAATCCTGTTTTCACACAAATGATCTCAGTAATACATAATGGGAAGGAGAGATACAGAAGTAATGTGAAATACAAGCTGAATTTTGTCTAAATATTATGGTTTGTTAATGTTGTCCTGAAGGATAGCTGCCCTTTAATCAGGACACTAAATAGCTGCAGAGAAATGAAAAGTCACTGTCACAGCTGGAACACCTGACTTTGGTAAGTCATCATTTATTAGCAGTGTCAGTGGCTCAGTAGGTTGCATGCTCACTTCCAGGGCTGGAAGATTGAAAAGTTGTGGGTTCTAGTCTCACACCAGGAACTTGGGGTAACACCCCATACTGATACCGTAGTGTAGATCGGGGCTGCACTAAGATCCTTCTGATGAGATGTTAAGTTCGAGGTCCCTTCTGCCTATCTCTTGCTGATGGAAGTTAAAGATCCCACAGCACTTATGGTAACAGTAAGGGATTTCCCCCAGTCATGGTGTTCTGGTCAACGTTCTTCCAGCCAAAATAAAACAGGTCTATGTTATTCCCAACCCCACCCTGGAATGTGCCTTTCCTGGTAATAATTTACTAACAGTTTACCATCCGCAGGAAGCCTGTCTTACAAATGAAAAGACATCACTGAATTGGGGGGGGGGGATACTCCACCCATCCCAACAGCCCACCCTCCTGAATCCGGAGTCCACACTGCTGGCTGTGGGGGTGGGAGAGATTTTCCTTTCATCGGTAGAAAGATGTGACAGTATACGGCAGGTCAATGTCCATAGATCGAAATGGGTTTAATCAAATATGTAACAGAAGCACAGACTGCAACGTCATTTTCCACCAGTCTACATGTTTGCATGTACTTTCAACAGGACACCTCCCAGCGTAGGAAGCTTTTGTTTTAAGTAGCAATACCACCATCAGAGTCCTCCATCAGCACTTACTGAGGCACTGACCAAGGTAACGCCTCGCAAAACTCAACTTGTTTTCCAGGACTTCGGTGTAACAGGCATGTTTACTCTGAAAAATGTTATTGTACTGTGCTTGTTTCAATGTACTGATGAACCTCCTCTTAAGGCTGGGTACATCACACAATGTCACATCTTCTGTTCATTCTGTGGAGAGCAGCATTGGTCTGGGTGGTCTACACTTTTCTGTCGTTCAGTCTATGGTGACACCTGTGCTTTGCTCTGATGAGGCTGGGGGAACTACTGTAGCTCAGGCAAACTGCTATAGAGCCACTGCAGTGTTATGTATTTATATTCCCAAGCTGGGATGATAAATTCAGCAAATAAACAGTTTGCAGGTGACACACGCCAGTGGTAAAAAAGACACACCATTTCCACTCTGGCCTTGTTATCAATATGTTGTTTTTACTCCTGGTCAATGCCATCTGCTATCAATGCTATTGGTCTGCTGGGCTGTCATTCTTAGGACTGGCAGCTCTTCAGGCCTACCAAACACCTTCAAGGGCCACCTTAGCACAATTGGAAATTTGACTGCTGGTTACTGTTGTGTGTGGGGGTGGGGGGTGGGGGGATGCTGTATGTTTTCCAATTAATAATGTTAAATGTTATATACTTTAGCCACAGATGGTTTGAAGGTGATGCTTGGAACACAAACAATGATAGGCTGCCAGAACAGGAAGAACTAAAGGTTGCCCTTATCACTGCTTTTGTTTCTCTTCCAAGCTTCATTTTCAAACCTCCTGCGAGCAAGGTCTACCAAAATCCACCCTTTTCATTTGCCAGATGAGCTCATCACCATTGCATTAGAAGCCCTAAATGGTGGCAGATAACCCTTTGCCCCACCCCCTCCCCAAGTGATGTGATTGGGTTCCATTTGCACTGGTGATGGTTGCAAACTAACAATTTACTTCCCACAGAGCTCTCTTGGGGCCATGTTGAATTTCCCCACATGCTTGTAATTTATATAAAAGCAGTGGTCGCATTTTGTCATTCCCATAATACTTTAAATATCTCAGATGCATGTGCGTTACATACTGGTTTTTATACACCAGTGAAGATAACAATCGCAAGACAAACAGTGATGGTTTATACCCAACTCACAAGATACCACAAGATACCATGCTATCTTGTGAGTTGGGGTATGTCATGCATGATATCTTGCCCTGTTGGGGTACATCACAATGGAATATGGAACCAATAAGAAAGTACCTTTCACAATGCTGATGACATCACAATAACCATGTGCAGCACTGAAGCCAGCAGCTGAAATCAAAATGAAACCATTAAATCATCATACAAACAGCAGATCTAAAAGCTATAACTACTAATCTGATGTTGTATAAATCAAATACTGTATGCAGTGACCAGTAAGGTACACAGATTAAGTACACATCGACAGATTTGATGGGTCATGAGGTCTTTTTCTGTGAATCACTATGTAACTACCAGTATGCAACTCAAAATACGCAGTTTCTCATCATTTGCAAGGGGGCAGGACTTACATAACTCCCTCGTGAGTCATGTTCCTGACCCCTCACAAGTGGAGACGAATTACATAGTTTGAGTCAAACTATTGCATATCCTTTATCTATTGAATAACATACAGTTGTTCACCAGGCGTATATTTGTAATTTTCTCAAGTCACTTAGGACCTGTTTTGTGTACAACATGCAATAATATTCTCCTCACTATCACCCCCAGTCCTATGCTCATACAATAGGGGCTTTCACAGGGACGTCACCCATCACACAAGGTGGTCGGCCATGCCCACTGGTTGACAAAACAAAATGTACCTGATGATTTTATTGGGTAGTTTGGAATTTTGTTTTATCCATGGCTTCATATCATGCTGCGTGCTCTTGAATGATCACTTCAGGGTCGCTATGGCAGCTCTCTTCCTCGAGCAGGGAGGGTGGACCTTTTTCCCAGTTGCCACCTGTTTATGCACTGTCACACCTTTCACCCTGTTACCACCTGTTTATGCACTGTCACACCTTTTTCCCAGTTACCACCTGTTTATGCACTGCCACACCTTTCACCCTGTTACCACCTGTTTATGAACTGTCACACCTTTCACCCTGTTACCACCTGTTTATGCACACTGTCACACCTTTCACCCTGTTACCACCTGTTTATGCACACTGTCACACCTTTCACCCTGTTACCACCTGTTTATGCATACTGTCACACCTTTCACCTTGTTACTACCTGTTTATGCACACTGTCACACTTTTCACCGTTACCACCTGTTTATGCACACTGTCACACCTTTCACCCTGTTACCACCTGTTTATGCACACTGTCACACCTTTCACCCTGTTACTACCTGTTTATGCACACCGTCACACCTTTCACCCTGCCCTGTTACCACCTGTTTATGCACACTGTCACACCTTTCACCCTGTTACTACCTGTTTATGCACACTGTCACACCTTTCACCCTGTTACCACCTGTTTATGCACCCTGTCACACCATTCACCCTGCTATCACCCATTTATCCACACTAACACACCTGTTGCCTGTTTATTTACACACAGTAACTTCTTTCACTCTGCTATCACAAATTTATATAAGATGCCACTTCTTTTACACTGTCGCCCATGTATACACACTGACACACCTTTCACCCATCTATTGCCTATTTATATATGCTGTCACTCCTTTTACACTATCACCTACGTATACACACTGACACACCTTTCAACCAGGTAATCGCCTATTTATATATGCTATCACTCCTTTCACACTACCATCCATGTATACACGCTGACACACTTTTCACTCTGCTATTTCCCATTTACAAACGCTGTCCTTTCTTTCACACTACCATCCATGTATACACGCTGACACACCTTTCACTCTGCTATTTCCCATTTACAAACGCTGTCCTTTCTTTCACACTACCACCCATGTATACTAACTGACACACCTTTCACTCTGCTATTTCCCATTTACAAACGCTGTCCTTTCTTTCACACTACCATCCATGTATACACGCTGACACACCTTTCACTCTGCTATTTCCCATTTACAGATGCTGTCCTTTCTTTCACACTACCATCCATGTATACACGCTGACACACCTTTCACTCTGCTATTTCCCATTTACAAACGCTGTCCTTTCTTTCACACTACCATCCATGTATACATGCTGACACACCTTTCACTCTGCTATTTCCCATTTATAAACGCTGTTCTTCCTTTCACACTATCATCCATGTATACTAGCTGACACCTTTCACTTTGCTATTGCCCATTTAAAAACAGTCACTGCTTTCATACTGCCACCCATTTATTAACACTGACACATCTTTTACCCTGCTATTGCCCATTTACACACACTGATGCACCTTTTACCCTCCTATCACCCATTTATATACACTGACGTATCTTTTACTCTGCTATCCCCATTTATACACACTGATGCACCTTTTACCCTCCTATTGCCCATTTATACACACTGAGACCCTTTGTATCCTGCTATTACCTACTTAAACACACTGACACACCCTTTAGCCTGCTATTGCCTACTTAAACACACTGATACACCATTTAGACTGCTATCACCTCTTTATACATGCTGACCTGTCTTTTACCCTGCTATCGCTCATTTATGCACACTGACATACCTTTTACCCTGCTACTGCCCATTTACACACACTGACACACCTTTCACTATCGCCCATTTACACACACTGACACACCTTTCACTATCACCCATTTATACACACTGGCACAGCTTTTACCCTGCTATTGCCTACTTAAACACACTGATGCACCTTTTACCCTGCCATCACCCATTTATACACATTGACACACCTTGTGTCTTGCTATTGCCTACGTAAACACACTGATGCACCTTTTACCCTGCCATCACCCATTTATACACATTGACGCACCTTTTACCCTGCTATTGCCTACTTAAACACACTGATGCACCTTTTACCCTGCCATCACCCATTTATACACATTGACACACCTTTACCCTCATGTTTACTTAAACACACTGATGCACCTTTTACCCTGCCATCACCCATTTCTACACATTGACATACCTTTTACCCTGCTATTGCCTACTTAAACACACTGATGCACCTTTTACCCTGCCATCACCCATTTATACACATTAACACACCTTTTACCCTGCTATTGCCTACTTAAACACACTGATGCACCTTTTACCCTGCCATCACCCATTTATACACATTGACACACCTTTTACCCTGCTATTGCCTACTTAAACACACTGATGCACCTTTTACCCTGCTATCGCCCATTTATACACACTGACACACCTTTGACCCTGCTACTGCCCATTTGACACACACTGTAACACCTTTCATCCTGCTATCACCCATTTATACACACTGACACACCTTTTACACTGTGTTGCCCATTTATATGCATTGACACACCTTTTACCTTCCTATCACCTATTTATACAGACTGACACACCTTTTACCCTACTATCACCCATTTATATACTCTGACACATCTCTTACCCTGCTATTGCCTACTTAAATGCACTGATGCACCTTTAACCCTGCTGTCACCCATTTATACACACTGACACATCTTTTACCCTGCTATCGCCATTTATACACACTGTCACACCTTTTACCCTGCTATTATTGCCTACTTAAACACACTGACACACCTTTTACCCTGCTAGCACCCATTTATACACACTGACACACCTTTTGCCCTGCCATCGCCCATTTATACACACTGGTACACATTTTACCCTGTTATTGCCTATTTAAACACACTGACACGCCTTTTACCCTGCCATCGCCCATTTATACACACTGACACACCTTTTACCCTGCCATCACCCATTTATACACACTGGCATGCATTTTACCCTGTTATTGCCTACTTAAACACACTGACACACCTTTTACCCTGCCATCGCCCATTTATACACACTGACATGTATTTTACCCTGTAATTGTCTACTTAAACACACTGATGCACCTTTTACACTACTATCACCCATTTATACACACTGACACATCTTTTAGCCTGCTACTGCCCATTTATACACACTGACACACCTTTTACCTTGCTATCACTCATTTATGCACACTGACACACCTTTTAACCCTGCTATTGCCTACTTAAACACACTGATGCACCTTTAACCCTGCTATCACCCATTTACACACACTGACACAACTTTTACCCTGCTATCATCCATTTATACACACTGACACACCTTTTACCCTGCTATTGCCTGTTTAAACACAGTGACACACCTTTTACTCTGCTAGTGCCTACTTAAACACACTGATGCACCTTTTACCCTGCTATGAACCATTTATACCATCTTTTACTCTGCTATTGTCCATTTATACACACTGTAACACCTTTCACCCTGCTATCTCCCATTTATACACACTGTAACACCTTTTACTCTCTCTCCCACTTATACACACTGTTACACCACACCTTTCACCCTGTTGCCTCCCATTTATACACACTGACATACCTTCAACCATGCTAGCACTCATTTATACACTCTGTTACACCTTTCACCCTGTTGCCTCCTATTTATACATGCTGTAACACCTTTTATCCTGCTATTACCCATTTACACACACTGTTACACCTTTCACCCTACTGCCTCCCATTTATGCACGTTGACACACCTTTAACCTTGCTATCGCTCATTTATACACACTGTAACACATTTCACTCTGTTGCCTCCTGTTTATACACACTGTAACTCCTTTCACCCTGTTACCTCCTGTTTATACACACTATAACATCTTTCACCCTGTTGCCTCCTGTTTATACACGCTGTAACACCTTTAACCAGTTATCACTCATCAGTAGACAATAACACACCTTTCACAATGCTGTTGCCTGTTTATACACACAGGGACTTCTGTTACTCTGCTGTCACCCATTTATATTCACTGTTGCTCCATACACTCAGCTTTTTCCATGTATACACACATGTACTCCCCTTCACCCAGCTATCACCTGTTTATATACACATACACAGTCACTGTCAGCCAGCTGTCAGCAGTTTATACTCACTGTCACTTCTGTTAGCTTAGTACCATCCATTTCTATATATATAGTCACACCTTTCTTGCTGCTATCGCCTGTTTATATACACTCTTGCACCTTTCACCCTGCCATCACCCTTTTATACACACTAACACAGTTTTCACCATTCTGTTGCCTGCCTACACACAGTCACTTCATTCATACTGTGTGATCTTGAGCAAGTCACTTAACTTCCTTGTGCTCCCAGGTCGCATCTGGAAACAAGCTTCAGCTTAGTGTGCTACTCCTGGTTAAACAATGTTCCCCTTTCCCTTTCCCATACTGGTGTCGCCCATTTATACACACTGACTTACCCAGCTATTTCCCATTTATATGCACAGATACTCTCATCACTGTAGAACCTGTTTATACACACTGTCAGTCCTTTCCTCTTGCTATTTCCTTTGTGTACACATGATCACTTCTTTCAGGCTGTTATCGTTCACTTCTGCACATAGTCATACCTTTCACTCCTTTCGCCCAGGAGTGACTGTACCCAGTCTGAGACTGGAAAAAACAGTATCTAAGCTTATCAGTCAGAATGCAGCTACTACTCATGCAGTGTGACCCTCAGTTCCATTCACTGTCAGGAATTTGCCCAATCCTGCTTTGAAAGCATGAATAAGGCTAGTTTCCACAACTTCACTATGGATTGCTGCTTGCTAGTGTTTATCCTTATCCCACCACTGGTGTGCAATGCAAGTCCTCTGGTTCTGCTTGCACTCACCAGCTCAAACATCTGCGTTTAGTCCACCCTGTCTATCCATATTAGCATTCAAATCACTGCAGCATGCCCCCACTCTGCCTTCACTTCTGTACACAGAATAATTTGACAATGTCCAGTCTCTTCTCATACAGAAGCTTTTGCCTCCTAAGACACTTGTCAACTTGGTGGGCCTGTGTTGGACCTATCAGTGTCTTCATTTCTTTCTGTGCTGCAGTAACCAGAATAGGACATTGTACTCCAGGTGTGAGGTAACCAAAACCTTGTATAGGTGGAGAATCACCTCTCTTGACCTGCTCCTTAACCCCTACTGCTAATGCATCCCATCATTGCATTTGCTCTTTTGACTGCAGTAGCACATTGGCTGCAGGGCTTCAGCTTACTGTCCGCAGTTTTACCTAGAACCTTTGCTGTGGCTGTGCTGTCCACAGGGTGTATGACTTCTTACTTCTAGGTGTGGTACCTTGCACTTTTCCATGTTAAATCTAAGCTTCATTTCTCAGCTCACACCCCTGTGTTAGGTGCAGTGCCCTGTGTAGTACAGCAGCAACCAAGAAGGTAAGCGCTCCCCAGTACAAGACCTCAATGCAGCCCAGAGGGCGGCTAATCTAAATTAAGACCTTAAAGTAAAAATTCATAATAATCCACATTGCTAAATCATAATTAAACTTTGAACAAATAAAAGTAATAGTTTCCACAGTGTTCTGAGCTTCTAGCTCCATGTTTTCATGATGTGTCTTACATTATGAAGGTTTGTGTCCCACATTCTTTAAAGGTTGAGAAGGGTGTTGAAATGCATTTAAAATGGTAATACTGCCAGTCTTTCTGTTGAGGCAAACTTAGCCTGACTGGGTATTTGAAACCCATGGAAAATAATTTTTAACATGAACAACTGATGAGGGAATTACTCAGATGAACCACTACTGATGGCAGACAGAGGAGCACGCTTTCTCTGGACAACCTTACTCTTCCCAAAATTAATAAAGGGGTGCAGTCACCAGGAACAAACAAAAACCCTGTTGGCTTCCATAGCCCCCCGTTCCTTAACGATCCAAACTAAAATAGAATTCCAAAGCCTTCTACTCTTTGAAAATCCGGACATGAGCAACAAAAGGTGATCCTTGCCATTTAAAGTATATTTTACCCCAATGCTATTCAGGAACTGAGGTCCTAATCCTTAGTAGGGGTGATCGGAAAACGGATATCAGATTCAGATACACTGGATTCCAATCCTTAGGATTTTCAGACATATAAATCTGAAATCCTATTCAATAGGATTCTGATCAGATTCTGAAATTAATACTGAAATTCAAAAGTTAGCGTTAACAGTGGAATGTGAAGTACTGGGACTGAGATCAGATTAGGGGCAATCTGAAAATCTGAAAACTGTCTGACGGATCAGATTCTGAGATACTCAGTCACTCCTAGTCCTCAGCTTGTGATATCATAATCAGTTCAATGGCAACACAGTGTGATGTCAAAAACAGAGAACTGTGACCTCAACTCCTGAATAACATCGGGAGAAACTGAAGCATAAAGGACAAGAAATAAAATAAATGACTTTTGTACCTACAGTATATATCCTTACTAATGAAGACAATAATCACTTGAAATTCCATTTTGTTCCGGGATGTTAGGTGGCAGGGGTCTGCAGATGCAGCTGGGATTGATTCACTGGCAAACAGAATTGTTCTCATAAAGGACTCTTTAAAAATGTTTTTTAAACTCAAAGACAGGAAGGAATTTTGTGTTTAACCAGAGTTTGAATCTCCAGAGGAACTGCAACAAAGTCTCTGATGGTTCCCCTGCAAAATCTCTCCTGTAGTATGCTCTTGTGTCTTTATTTTCAACAATCCTTTCCATTTGAGAGATTATCCTCAATAAGGTTCTGTGTTTGTTAGTGATAATTCCCTTTTGTATATATTGTAAATAAATTATTAAAAAAAATTGCTACAGAGGTGTTTGACATATGAAACTGTACTGAGAGGTAGTTACTACAAATGTGAGTTTTGTGCCATTTTATGTACAATATGATAAGAAAACTAACAAAATAAACAGTGCAATTGCTATTTGGCTATTTGAGTGACATGCTGCTTGATAATATTTGAAAAATATATAAATATTTCCTAATACTGCCCTGTAAATGACTGATTTGGGAACTGTCTTTTTTTCCTGTGTTTTTCCTCCCAGAGCCATCAGCCTTCCTCTCTGGCTCCATTGATGACTGCCCAGCCCTGTCACTTGCCGCCACAACTCCAGAGACCCCCCACAGTTTACCCCCTTGCAGTGGGACCAGTAGAGTGGCAGAAGTCCCCACCTCCCCAGCCAGAGCATGATCCAGCATGAGGGATAGACTGGACAGCAGACACAGGTCCTGAACGTGCCAGACCCTTCACCCTGGTGACTGCATGTTTTCCTGCTTGTTCTCCCTCCCCCCTCCAGGACCGCATCAGCCAGGGCTCCTAAGTGTACACACATTTAGCCATAATGACACAGGAGCAATACTGTCCTTGCATGCTTGGTGCACCTTGCCTAAGCTGACTCCTTGTGGCCAGCAAGGAGCAGCTGCACAGTGGGCAGCACAACCCTCTCCATGCTGGAAGGCTGGGGGTATCTGTGTGGATTGCGTACCAATCTTCCACTGGTCTGCAGTGATTACCCAGGTTAGGGGAACAAACCTGTGTTAACTGGCATGGAAAGAAGTTCCTCTTCCCTACCCACTGTGCTATTGGCTCGGCCCTGATGGGAGCAAACTTGGATGAAACCTTTCTGCCTATCATGTGTACTCTTACCTTCACTGCATGTGCCACCTGGAATGTCATGATATATTCAGCACATGAAGCTGAGTGACCTTCATCTCCATATATCACCAAGAAATCTGCCCCATCCAGGCATGTCAGATTGTGACCCCACTGCCTGTTTGTGTCACCAGACCAGTTGCTGGAAAGCTAGCCTCTCTTTGCTCTTTGTGACCAGACTGGTGTTTATAACTGTGCCTGTGACCTCTCCTATCATGTGACACTGTAATCTCAATTTGCATTCATCAACAGGAAAACTGTGACCTGCCTGTCATTTGTCACTCTGTAATTTGAGCCTGTTTATATCACCAGGAAAGCTGTGTCACCCATCATGTGACATGACACAGTAATTATGCTAAAATACAGACATGTGTGTTTCTGCTGGATAATAACATACTTTGTGAAGCAAGGCACAAAGCAATGCCAAGTGCCTTACACACCCTGGAAATGACATTGCAACTGGGTTATCTTATTTATTTATTTATTACATTTTGGTGACCGGGTAGGCCCACTGGGCCCTGGAAGTCCCTTTTTCAGGGGCGACCTTATTGCAATGGAAAAAAACAAAAACAGACCCCCTGGATTTGATTTTAAAATGGAGTAATGAGGTTCGGAACGTTAAGTGCTTCTGATTGAAGTTGTGTTAGCAATAAGACATGACAGTGTGTGCACTGTGCTGTCAGGTGGAATGTCTTCCACCCCGTGTGTGAGTTATGTCAGCACAATGCACAAACCCTGGAGTGTATTATTGTGCTTATGAAATGGTCCAAAAACATACTTTACATCTTACAAATATGACACTGACACAGATGTGAATCTTATATAACAATACATATTTTTATTAATGTGAGAAAGTAGTCCCAACTTAGGGGGAGGGGGGCAAAACATCACTGGTTTTTCCTTCAAGTTGCACTGGTTAGCAAGTGTGCTAAAAATGTTTGCTGTTTGAAATGTCTCTGTTCTGAAGCAGCACACTGATATTCTAGATGCAATGTTCCCTGATTGATGGGACTTGTTTTATCTGTGCCTTGTGCTCTCACAATGCACAACTCTCAGCCATTCAGAACAAAGTATTTAACGTACCCATTTCATATGCTCAAATAATGTATCATGTGATCACACTTGACCAATCAAATTTCTTGTTTTTTACTCATTATATAATTGTGATATTCCATGGGTTTATTAAGCACATGAAGGGCAGTGAAATAATAAAGACTGCTCTCTTCTTTTTATTGATCAACAGCAAAAGAGAAAAATATAAACTATGCAAGAAACGGTCTCCTAACATGATGCACAGCTACTCCCATAATCCCCTTCCTTCACCCATAGACCCTTTGTACTCCTTATAAATGATCCACCTTTGCTCTACTTTGAAAGAGAGAATGGATGAAAAATTTACTTTTCATCTTTCCGAAAGTTCAAAGTGCCAGTAGAACCTAAACAGTAAAAACTGAATAAGCAAAGTAATGGGAAAATATCAACAATAAACAATGTTGGGGGATGCAACATGATAAAAACCATTACAACCTGTACTCTGTGGACCTACAAACCAACTCTTGAACTCCATGAACTAAAGAGTCAATGAGAACATGGCTGAGGATTCTACATCAGGTCAATATTCTGAAGTAATCTCAGAACTCCATTTACACGGTGTTTAATGTGGATGCTGCAGGACTGCTACTGGAAGGTAAGTTAAAAATCAAGGACACAGGTAGCAACAGGACAGTGATAAGACACAAACATACAAATACATGAAACTGGCAACAGATAAAGGCATGTGGTCTATTAAGTCTCCTCGAGTGCATATCTCTCAACCTCCTGCCTCATAAATCAGGGACAAGGCTTAAAAAAGTCAGGGACAAAGGACTAAAATCAGGGACACATCTTCAAAATTGCTGATACCCACTCAGGAAGCTGGTAGAATAAGGGGCTTAGTGTAAAATGCATTTTCTAAGGAAGAACAAGTCTGTAACTTTAATGTTTAACATTATTTTGTGCTTACAACCTCCACTGTTTGGTCACAGAAACACAATTTTTAGGAGGGACAGAGTAAAAATTTGAGGTAAAATCAGGGACATCCCTGAAAATCAGGGGCAGTTGAGAGGTATGCTCGAGTGTGCAGCTAGCCATCCCCTTACTCAGCAGCTGCCCTTCCCTCCCCGACCCTCATAACAGTGACCCTCCCCCTCACTTTGTCCCACCTCCTCTTAAAACTGCCCACCGATTTGCAAGATGATAGATAACTGAGGAAAGATTAGTTATTTAGTTATTTCAAAAGTTTTACCAGGAAAGATATACTGAGCTGGTATCAACTTGTTTCCAGATGCATCCTGGGGGGAGGGGAAGAGCAAAGATTAGAACAAATATAAAGCACGTTGTAAAAAATTGTACAATAATACAGAAATAAGTATAACAAAATAAACAAATTACAAGCAAAACATTTTGAAAATAAAATTGCCATACAGTAAATTGCAGAACAAGTAAAAAATGAAAAATAAACACTTCTGACATCTCTCACTCACTGATATTTTATTAAATAATTTTTCAGTTGCCAAAATATACGGTATATGATCAACATTTCATAATTGTAATTACTTTGTCAGGAATCGGCACACATCTATAAAATTAAAAAAATCTTAATGAATTGCTATTATTCACACTTTTTACAATATAAAGTTTACTGAAACTAACATAGTAGCTCTCTAGACTTACAAGTGGACCAGTTTATAGTGCATAAACAGGGTGAGTGTCTTCATTAAACAAATCCTTTTTTTCTTTTGAGCCCCTGCAAACAAGCATAAATAGTGTTTAAGTTTACAAATATTCCACTAATTATGTTATCAAATCCATTAAACATTTTTATGAGGTATATCTAAATCGTCATAATTCCCCTCTCTAGCTAATCCATGTGAGGCCAGAGGGTATGGGTTGATGGGGGATTGGGGGGAGACCTGGGAGGATAAGGAGCTGTATGCTAGAGATAGGCTTCATCTCAATTTGGAGGGAAGGGGAATCCTTAAGTTGAAAATGGAGGAGTTCATTGGTGAAAAGTGGGGTTTAAACTTGTGAAGGGGGGAGGGATGGGAGAAAAGGCTGTCAAGGGGGTGCCGATAAAGGCTCTGTCTTCACCCCTGGGGAGCTGGAGGATTGCGGGAAAAGGCCGACTGGCAAAGTGCAGACCAGGGGAAAACAGAATCCCCATGGGAACACAAACAGGGGAAATGGAACTATAGGGAAAGGGTGGAAGGTAGTCCTGCTAAATGCCAGGAGCTTGGGCAATAAAATGCCTGAGCTCCAGGCAATGCTAACTGAGGGAGCAGTGGATGTGGCAGTGGTCACTGAGACTTGGACCACTGCAGGACCTGACTGGGACCTGAACCTGGAGGGTTACACTATGTTCAGGAAGGACAGGGGGAAGGGGAGGAGGGGTAGCAATGATAGTCAAAAACTGCAATTGGCATGGGGGAGTAGAGGCGGAGGGAACCGTGGAGGCAATTTGGGTCACCTTGATAACAAGGGGGCAAGAGAGTAAAAATAGGAGTGGTGTATAGACCCCTGCCCTGGCGGAGGAGCTGGAGGAGAGTCTGGTGGCAGATGTTGGGAGACACTGCAGACTGGGCAGAGGAGCAGTGGTGGTGTTGGGGGACTAAACATGCCAGAACAAGACTGGGAGACTATGACATCCTCTGTGACCAGGGAACAGGAGTTGTTGGATGTCTTTCAAGGCGTTCCTAACTCAGCAGGTGAGGAGAACCGACCAGGGAGGCAGGTACTGGATGTGGTCCTGGCAGACAGTGACCAGATTGGGGAGCCTGGAGGTAGGGACCCATTGGTGGAGTGACCATGCCACGGTCTGGTTCTGCCTGGACCTAGGAGGAGTGAAGGCTGCACAAAGAGCTGGAGTAACCGACTTCAGGAGTTTTAAGGAAATGGAAGGATCCTTAAGGAGCATTTGGATGGGATTGGGTCGAGACATGGAGGCTGATAGTAGGTGGAAATCATCAGGAGAGGGGCAGGATGCTACCAGCACCTGTGCAGAGTAAGACAAAAATGCAATAGGGCTCAAAAACCCTGCTGGTGGACCAGGGAGGTCCAGGAGGTGGTCTTGAGAAGAAGGCAGCCTATAAGCAATTCAAGTGCTCAAGGAGTGAAAGGGATCGGGGGAGTGCAGGCTGATGGCTAGAAGGGCCACTAGGGTGGTGAGGCGGCTAAGGCAAGGAAGGAGCAGAACCTGGCCAGGGAAATTGGGAGAGGAACAAGGGTTCTTTAGATACATTGGGGAAAAATGAAGGGTGAAGGGGCAGATTAGCAGGATTAAATCAGGAGAGATGGACACAAGACCGGGGGGAGCAGGCTGAGGTACTAAATGAGTACTTCACCTCAGTTTTCACCAAGGAAAATGGGGTGCTGCATCATACATGGGAGGAGACAGAGATACTGAGGGGGGACCCTACCAATCGAAGGGTCTGGGAGAGGAAAGGCATCACTGGCAGGAGGGGGGAGGGCTAAGCAGGGAGAAGAGGTACCGGAAGTGGAAATCACAGCAGAGAGAGTGAGGGAAGCCCTCAGTTCCCTTAAGACAGAGAAAGCACCGGGGCCAGATAAATTACATCCCAGAGTGCTGAAGGAACTTGCGGATGTCCTGGCGAAACCCCTGGCGGAGCTTTTCACCATCTCTCTGAGGACAGGGTGGGTGCCCCAGGACTGGAAGGTGGCGCATATAGTGCCTATCCACAAGGGGGGATCAAGGGAGGTGGCAGGGAACTACAGGCCTGTCAGCCTGACATCGGTGGTGGGCAAGGTGATGGAGGGCATTGTCAAAGGAGGCTGGGGGACCTGGATAAGTCGAGGTGCCTGGACGATGGACAGCATGGATTCATCCCGGAAATCATGTCAGACAAACCTTGTGGAGTTCTATGACTGGGTGACAGTGCCTTGGACCTGGGTAGACCAGTGGGCGTCCCTCTTTCTGAACTGCAGCAAGGCATTTGACTCTGTTCCTCACGTGGGCCTGTTGGATAAGCTGGGAGAATGGGGTGGGGAACAGATGATCAGATGGATAGGCAATTGGCTCCAGGACCAAACCCAGAGGGTCATACAGGTGGATAGTCCATCCCCAAGGAGGGCTGCCAGTGGGGTCCCACAGGGATCAGTCCTTGGGCCCCTCCTGTTTAATGCCTACGTCTCTGACATAAGGACAGGTATCAGGAGTGAGATGAGTCTCTTTGTGGATGACTCGAAATTGGGGGCGGTGGTGGATGGGGAGGAGGGGAGGGTGGCCCTACAGGGGGACCTGGAGGCTCTGAAAAGATGATCTAGAAAGTGGAAGCTGAGGTTCAATGCAGGGAAATGCAAGGTACTCCACCTCCGGGGCCAGAAACCTGGGCCAAGTGTACACCCTGGGGGGGGGGGAATGCTACAAGTCTCGATGGCTGACAGGGACCTGGGGTGGTGGTGGATGTCAAGATGAACAACTCTGAGACTTGTAGGAGGCAGCAGCCAAGGCCAACAGGATGCTGGGATGCATCGCTGGGGATCACCTCCAGAAGGAGGAAGTGATACTCCTCTGTATAACTGCTTGGTGAGGCTGCACTGAGTACCTGTGCAGTTTTGAGGCCACACTTAAAGAGGGACATTAACCTCCTGGAAGGGTCCAGAGGAGGGCAACCAAAATGATTTGTGGTTTGGGGACAGGACCTATGAGAAGAGGCTCAAGAGCTAAATATGTACACATTGGAAGAGAGAGGGACTGGGGGACATGATAGAGGTCTTCAGGTACGAAGAGGTAAATAGGGAGGAACAGTCAGGGTGCTTTGAAGAAGGAGGAGGGGCCACTAGAGGCATGGGTGGAAGCTGGAGGGTGGAAGATTCAGGGGAGAAAGGAGGAGGTGCTACTTCACTGAGAGGGTGGTGGAGCCATGGAATGCGCTGCCTAGGGGGCTGGTGGAGGCAGAAACAGTGGAGGGGTTCAAGAGGGGGTGGGACAGGTACAGGGGAAGGGTTCTGGAAGCAAAATCCAATGCAGCAAGAATATCCGGAACTGGGAAGGGAGAAGCCAGAGAAGGCGAGGGGGGCAGCAAGGTCAGCACCCAGGGTGGGGGCTGACCAAACGAGCAGACACGAAAGACCATTAGGCCTATTCTGCTGGCATTTTAGTATGTTAGTATGTTAGTAAAAATGCTTCGGGCCAGATATTCAGACTGTGCCTGGCAGTGGCGCAAGTGGGGTTGCAGTGCAAACAGGGGCATAGCTATAGGGGTGCAAGGGGTGCAGTGGCACCCGGGCCCATGAGGTTTAAGGGGCCCAAATCATAATTTTGATGTTTATTAAAAGCTGGGGAGGGGCCCTGTAACATCACCTTGCACCCAGGCCCTCTTGGAATTTGCTATGCTACTGAGTGCAACTGAGATGCGCTGGGGCCAGGACAGTGTGATATTCAAAGATGATGTGTCATGGTGCATCACCGTTGAATATGGCACAGAATGTGCATGGCGCAAATACAAGGTGCTGGTGCAATCTCCAGACAGGGAGGACTGGGAATGCGCCAGCGCAACTGTAGTTGTGCTGGGTGCATCTTCCACGATATTCAGACTTGGGCATGCAAAATAGGCCATAATGTATCCATGGCACAAATGAGACCATTTGCAGGTCATTATGGCCCCATTTGCATGTGATGTGCATGGCATCCCTACAAAATGTGCCTGGAATCTCTGGTAGTCTAGTGACATCCCCCCTCCCTCCCGTAAACCCAATTGTGGGTAGTAGTATTAGAAATATATTCCCTGGTAGTCTGGTGGTATCCCCCTTCCCTCCCATAAACCCGATCGCGAGCAAATGTTACATATATAATCCCTGGTGGTGTAGTGGTATCCCCTTCCCTCTGTATGCCCGATCGCGGGCAAATGTTAAAATAATATCCCTGGTGGTCTGTGGTACTCCCACCCCTCACCCCCACAGGCACCCTGCCCACCAGCTCCCCATCATCGGTGGTCCGCAGCAACCACCCGCATGCCGCCCATCGCCCGCCCGATGACAGCTTACAGTAGCAGCTGTAAGCCTGTTAGTCCACAGTGTGGACCAATGACACAGCTGCTACTAACTATCTGTGGCGATGGAATGGTGCTCGGGCAGGTGCTACCACCCACCGATGGTGGGGGAACTGGGTTGGCAGAGGTGCCTGTGAGCAGGCAGTGGGTATCACTGAACCACCAGGACATTCTAACATTGCCTGTGATCAGGCATAGGAGGGGGATACCACCACTCCCTACCAGGGAATTAATATAACATTTGCCCGTGATCGGGCATACGAGGAAGGGGGATACCACTACACCACCAGGGATATTATTATAACATTTGCCTGTGATTAGGCATATGGAGGAAGGGGGATACCACTACACCACCAGGGATTATATATGTAACATTTGTCCACGATCGGGTTTACGGAAGGGAGGGGGGATACCACTAGACTACCAGGGAATATATTTCTAATACTACTAATCGCGATTGGGTTTACGGAAGGAGGGGACACCCACTACCACCGAGATATTATTATAACATTTGCCCTTGATCGGTTTACAGGAGGAGAGGTTACCACTGGACGCCAGGTTTCTAACCTGTATGGTCGCCTCGCTGGGCATACGGAGGAAGTGAGGGAGGGAGGAGGGAGAACCACTAGACCACCAGGGAGGGTGTGGGTGCTCATGGACGGTGTCCCTGCTGGGTGGGTGGCCACCCACGGCTGGCAGGTGCTGTGTTGCACCCTGCAATACAGCAGCCCACCTGTGGGTGGCCTGGCTTTATTCCTTTTTTGGGGGGCTAAACTTTGAGCCCCTCTATGCGGTGCAAAGCAAGGTTATGCCAGCATATGCGCTGCACATCCTGGGCTGAATATCAGGATTTATTTATTCATTTATTTAAGCATTTAACCAGGAAGGCATGCTGAGCAGGCTACTGCTCAATTCCAGATGTGCCACATATGCATTGGCACACCCCCTGCATTTGTGCGGCATACATTAACTTTGCACCTCGGCCCATCGGGACTTGTGCTGTGCTAGTCACACCTTTCAATCGTGCCAGGCGCATTAGTGGGGTTGCACCGTGCAACCCCTTGAATATCCTGGCCCTCTTGTGTAATGCAGAGGGGAGATCACTGCTTTAGGGATTTTGCTTAATGAGTCACACTTCAAAATCTACATATTATAAATCACAATTAATTACAATTATCTTGCACATTTCTCTTAAAACAGATAATGTGAAACAACAACAAAAAATCATAACTTAAATACAGCAACAATTCAATTCAGTTTTATTTTTATACATTACTAAATCAAAAGGCAATTACAATACATGAAAAAGTGTTAAAAAGACAGCAAAAGAAAGCCAACTATAGCTACCAAAATAAATAATTTTAAACAGAAAATCTGGCTGAGAAAAAACAACAGTTCTGAACATTTTTCACCACACCATTCCCCCACCCGTGACTATAATGGCAATAAACGTGCCGGTAAACCTTTCCTAAAGGAAAACAGCTTTGGTTTAGTGACCATGGCAAAGTCAGTCTAGTATGCTCTACACAGAGGATGTTTTATGGAGGGCAAAACTTTACAATACCCGTTTCTGCTGTAAGGAAAAGGCACATCTCTGTTGCCATAACTAACATTTTACAAGTGCGAAAAACACCACCAAGGAAGGTAGGAAGCCAAGGGCAGATTTGATGGATCGTATGGTCCCCATCGGCCGACAACTTCTATGTGTTTATGTTTCTAAGGAGGGTGTGGCAAATCCATTTTTAAACTGGAGAGTAAATTCCTAGGACTAATTCCTAGTATATAATGTTTTGGAGAGGTGGCACTGCACACTAGTCCACAAAAAAAGCCCCAAAACCTTGGGCATATGTACAGGAAAGAAACCAATGACTCTGGGATTCTAACACAACAGAGCATTCAAGTCTTGGAGAGTGACACTCCTCCAGGCTCTTGGGTTTGGATGTATTCTTTACCCTTAGCCTACCCTGTGTACTAAACCACTGGACATCCTCACTCTGTGATTAGAAAGGTGTTGTAGTACCCCTGCTTCCATCCCAGCAGGGCAGTCTAGAATTACTGGAGGCACCAAAAAGGCAGAGGTCTGAATGGTGTCATACAACTGCTGCCGGGATTATGGCTCAGCCAGGGGCATAGCTACAAGGGTGCAGTGGGTGCAGTGGCACCCGGGCTCACAAGGTTTGAGGGGCCCAAATCATAATTTTGATGTTTACTCAAAACTGGGGAGGGGCCCTGTAACATCACCTTGCACCCAGACCCTTTGGGGATTTGCTACGTTACTGGGCTCAGCCTGCCCTGGAGTCAATTTCTACTGGCAAAGTATAAGGGAAGCCATCCATACGTGCTTGGAACAAATAATTCCTAGACCTTGTATATCGGGGAGGCACATTTTACCAAGCTCCCAACTTCATAAAGCAGGTGCCAACCACTCATGTACAAATGCTACTCCTAGTGTATCTGATTGACACAGTACCCTGTGAAGATTGTGAAAAATAAACTATACAAAAATGCCACCGGGTTAATAATTCCAACCCTCCCCTTTAACACTCAGATAATAACCCCCGCTTTTAACTGGGTTCAACCTGCTGCCCCCCAAAACATAAAGAACAAACTACAACCTGGTGTCAACTGAAACTGGCAGCAGATAAACATACTGTGGCTTCCATAAAGAAATCTAAGGGCTGGATATTCAAACTGCGCCATTCTGAGGCGCAAGCCCTTGCGCTGCGCAAAATAGTTGCGCTGGGGTGTGGTCGGGGCGATATTCAAAGGAGTTGCGCTATTGAGCAACTCCTTGAATATCACCCCAGCCACAACCACTGTGCATGGCGCCAGTGGAACCTGCGCCACGGAAGTTGTCAGAGTGGAGCATTCGACGCGGTGGCGCAAGTACCATTGCTTACGCGCAAAATCACGATATTCAAAAGGTGACATGCAAATGGGGCCATAATTCATGCAAGGTGCAGGGGGGGCCATTTGCATCTGATTATGGCCCCATTTGCATGCCATTAGCATGTAGGTGCGCCGATCCCCGAGGACTTGCGCCTGGTGCCCTGCCAGGCAGCAGCCGTCAGGGACCGACGCACCCTGCAGCCCGATCGCCGGCAGCAATGTGGCTCCCCCACCTCCTCCCGTACATATCCCTGGTGGTCCAGTGGACCAAAATGCCAGATTGCGGGCGGTATGTTTAATAACTCCCCCTCCTCCCGTTCACATCCCTGGTGGTCCAGTGGACCGAAATGCCCGATCGCGGGCAGAAAGTAAATGAACCCTCCCCCGAACATCTCCCTTGTGCCCGATCGTGGGCAGAAAGTAAATTGAACCCCCCCCAGCCCGAACATCTCCCTGGTGGTCCAGTGGACGAAATGCCCAATTGCGGGCAGAAAGTAAATGAACCCCCACCCGAACATCTCCCTGGTGGTCCAGTGGACTGAAATGCCCAACCCCCACGAACATCTCCCTGGTGGTCCAGTGGACGAATGCTGTCGCGGGCAGTAAATAAATTGAACCCCAAAACATCTCCCTGGTGGCTAGTGTCCCCCCACCCCACCCACCCACAAGCCCCACCACCCGCTCCCCGGCAGCCGGCAGGCGGCAGCATCCACCCGCCTGCTGCCCGCGCGCCGCCGACGACTGCCGGTAGGGCTGCACGCAATGGTGCAGAGCAAGAGCCAATGGGCGTGCAGCCCATACCGTACATGACAGTCCAGAGCCAATGGGCATGCAGCCATACTGGCATATGACAGTCCATCTGGACTGTCATGTACGGTGTGCACGCCCATTGGCTCTGCTCTGCACCAATGGACGTGCAGCCCTACCGGCAGTCAGTCGAGCGGCGCGGGCGACAGGAGGGTGGGATGCTGCTGCCCGCCGCCGCCGGGGAGCGGGTGGTGGGGCTTCGTGGGGTGGGGGGGGACACTAGCCACCAGGGAGATGTTTTGGGGGTTCAATTTACTTACTGCCCGCGATCGGGCATTTCGTCCACTGGACCACCAGGGAGATGTTCGGGTGGGGGTTCAATTTACTTTCTGACCGCGATCGGGCATTTCGGTCCACTGGACTACCAGGGAGATGTTCGGGTGGGGTTTCAATTTACTTGCCCGCGATCGGGCAAGGGAGATGTTCGGGGTCCTTACTTTCGCCCGCAATCGGGCATTTCTGGTCTACTGACCACCAGGGATGTGAACAGGAGGGGGAGCTATACTGATGCCCGCGATCGGGCTGGTGGGGAGTACACTATGCCTGCGATCGGGCTGCGGGGGGGCACAGGGACTGAGGTTGGGGGCCAGCCACAGGTGGCAGCTGCTGTGTTGCGCCCTGCAATACAGCAGCTCACCTGTGGGTGGCCCTAGACTTAAGCCTTTTTTTTTTTGTCTCAAAGTCCTGCAGGCGCAGGTTGGGGGTTGCGCCTGCACAACTCTGCACAGCCCGGCTGAATATCAGGCTGTGCAGTTTATGCATGGTTCCTCCCCCTCCAGTTGAGCATGCATTCATATCTAGTTTGGTAAACAAAAAAACAAAGGTAGAAAACAAAATATGTATTGCAAATAACCACATATGATTGCTATAGGGTCAAAGGTAGCTGTTATAAGTGGATCTCACCCCCCCTAAAAGCCCTGATGTCTATTCGGGACAAAGCGTGGAAAAAGTTCAGGAAATCTAAGTTTCCAGTGGACTTTGCTAGCTACAGGCCCTCAGAAACCAATGCAAACTGGCCATAAAGAAAGCCAAGAAGGAATATATCACCAATCTCCAAAAGCTAACCTGGGAAACCCTAGATACTTCTGGTCACATTAACGAACTCCTAAAAGGAGGTACGAAATCAACAACCGGCCCTATCCTGGTGAACAGGCAAGTACTCGAAGAGGCACCTCTCATCGCAGAGGCCCTAAACGGTTTCTTCACAAACCTGGATGCGTACAAGGTGGGTCCCTTAGATAACAAGAACGAACCTAATAGGCACCTGCCCCTTGAACTAGACCGCCCTCTGTTTCATCTGAGGCTGGTTAGGGAAAGGGAGGTTCTGCTCATCCTTAAATCCCTGCGGGCGAGAGGCACCGGGGGCCCTGATGGGATCCAGACTCGAATCCTCAAGGAGGGCGCCCCATCTTTAGCCAAGCCCCTAACCTGGCTGATAAACCGGTCCTTTATGGAGGGGTCTGTCCCTGAGCCATGGAAGCAGGACCTAGAGATCCCCATTCACAAGGGAGGGTCCACCGAGCCTATTGGGAACTACAGGCCTATCTCCCTGTTGTCCGCAATAGCGAAATTACAAGAGAAGCTTGTATACTCTCAACTACGCGAATATCTGGAAACACACCAGATAATCTCTTTATCGCAGCACGGCTTCAGAGTCAAGCATGGGACGGACACTGCACTAACCAAATTTTCGGCTGATATCCTGGGCAATAATGACTCAGGGGTCAGCACAGGCGCGGTCTTCATGGACCTGTCTAAAGCATTTGACCTGGTAAACCACAACCTCCTTTTACAAAAAATGTGCACTCTTGGCATGGACGCACATGCCCTAGGATGGTTGCTAATTACCTTACGGGCGGACCCAGAGGGTCAAGTGGAAGGACTATGTCTCCCAGTCTGCACTGCTCAAAGTAGGAGTACCTCAGGGTCAATACTTGGTCCCTTCTCTTCACTTTGTTTATAAATGATCTGCACTTACATTGCGGGAGCAGCTGTCATCCAATACGCGGACGATGCTGTCATTTTCCAGCCTCCCTAACTTAGAGAACTGGGAATGCCTCCAAGAGGACATTCTTCAGATGGAGGACTGACTCACTCGAATAAAATGGTATTAAATACCAGTAAAACTAAAGCGATGTTGTTTGGGCCCAGATCCTTGGAACCAAGAGGTCACTGCTCCTTCAGCTGCAGTCCAGAGGGGGTGATAAACTTGAGGTGGTTACCTCCACTAAATACCTAGGGCTAACCTTGGACCAAGGCTTCACCCTAAAAAATCATGTTGACCAACTCACCAAAGCCATACATGGAAAACTCGGTATCCTCTACAGAATAAAGGACCAGATTATCCCTGAAGCCAGAGTTGCCATCGCAACTAACGTCCTTCTCCCCAAGCTCACTTATGCGGCACCTGTTCTTCAAGGCATGGCCTCTATGGAACTTGGCAGGCTCCAGACCTTATACAATAAGATTGTCCGATTTGCAACATTATCATACCCTAGGACACACCACTGCAAGGCTCAATCCAAGCTCAGCTGGCCGTCATTGGAAGCCCGCCTCATCTACCCCACACTATGTCTCGCTTTTAAGCTTCTGGGGCCCTTACCTCCCCCTAGTCTCAAAGGACTAGTTAGTGTCAAACCAACCTGAGGAGTCTCCGTTCCTCAGGACAAAACCTCCTTGTGGTCCCCAAAACAAAGACTAAAGCTGGGTCCAGGTCCTTTGCTTTTACTGCACCTTCCCACTGGAACAAACTCCCACTGGAGGTACGGGAGGCAGGGTTGAGCCCCTGCTTCCAGTCTAAGCTCAAAGCACACCTGCTCGCCAGAAGCACTTGCCAATGCATAAGGAACTGACCTTATGCCACGGCCCCTCCTCCCTCTCCACCTTCCGTATTGTAAATGCCATTAAGTCTTTCACAGTTATACAGTATGGAATTTGCCTTATGTGTGTTATCAGTGTTAAACCATTTGGTAATTACGCAAGTTTACAGCTGTGCTTACCTACTTGTACTGTCTGTTTACCTGTATGTTATTTTTACAGCTCTGCTTACCTGCTTTTACTGTTCTGTTTACCTGTATGTTATTTTTTACCGCCGGGTCGCCCCGGAAAAAGGGACCTCCGGGGCCCAGTGGGCCTACCCGGTCAACAAAATTCAATAAATAAATAAATAAATAATTTGCATTCGCTGTTGCTCAGCCTGTTTTCAGTGGCGCCAACTGCCTCCTGCTGAATATGTAGCAGAATGAGCAATTTGAGACTGACATGTAACCCTGTGCGCGTAGCACAACCCTTTTGAATATCTGGCCCTAAGTGTCAATATTGTTCTATCAAAAATATTATTTTCTTTTAGACATCTTGCAGTTCTTCCATCCCTGGACTTGCACCACAGCCGATTGAAGGTGGGTATACCAATTCAAAAAGGCCAGTAAGGAACATGAGTATGGGGAAGGATAATACAAAACATTACAAAGCATTCTCATACACAAGAAACAAGTACGGAGGATTCCAGTGGGTACTTAACATATAGTACATATCTTACAGAAACTAAAAACAGTTGTATCTATTACAGCTAAGATAAAGACTGTTCCTCATTGTACCTTATCTTCACAGAAAGAATATGTCTTTTTTAGAAATATCTAGTTTGGTAAACAAAAAAACAAAGGTAGAAAACAAAATATGTATTACAAATAACCACATATGATTGTTATACACATGACCCAATTATTAATCAAGAAAAGTTAAGCAATGTTACCAAAGAGCTGTTCATTTAGTTTGTGAAAAAGGGCTTTCATCTTTTTCTTGAACTTGCCATAGTGATGTTGAGACATTTTTCGATACGTCCATGGGCGATAACAGTTTCTGCTGTAAAACCCAATTACATCGTACTTGCCATATATCATATTAAGTAAAGCCAGACAACTTGTAGGGTTCCAATATAAATAGTGTTTCCATTGGTCTGGAATGATACCTAAAATTAATATTTCATACGTGATCTGGAAAAAATGTTACTGTTCCATTTTCTAGCAAGATAATCCCAGAACTGAATAACACTGTGACATTCAAGAACAAGCATTTGTCAATGCCGAATGTTTGCTTGCTGGTATTAGCATTGGAAATGCAGGAGTTAGACAGATGCAGAGTAGGTATGGCAGTGAAGTTTTGAACTTCACGCCAACCCCACCTCCAACCTGCAGAGATGGACAGGCATTGGGGTACGCGTTTGGGTTGTCATCCATAACATTCATGTCATTTCACCTCACCCTATCCTGCAGACAAGTGTTGAGGAGTGCCTTGGGGTGTTCGGCTTTACAGTCACTCCACTCCATAAGGACATATACGCTGAAATGGGTGCAATATAGGAGAATGGGGTGAACTCTGCGGCCGAAGAGTCCAAGACCCACCTCGATGCCTGTCGCTGGCTGCAGGGTGGGGTTGGGGGTGGAACGGCATGAGCATTACAGTCAGCAATCCAAAGGCACACCCCTGATGCCTGTCAGTCTGTACAGGGTGGGACGTTATGGTTAGAAACCCTAATGCCCCGGGTGTTTGTTGGTATCTGCACTAAAAAATTTCAACATGGTCTTTTTGTGACCCCCACCTCATGAAAGCATTTGTGACCTCATCTCATGAACAGTGGCACTGTGAGTTTGTCAGTGTGTCCCGAACTTTGAGTTCCCACAGCGACCATGCCATTGTGCGCCAGATATGCGAAATCACAGATCGGGCAGGATGTGAAGAATGACAGCTGCACCATTCATAGGGAGGTGTGAAGAGATGTCAGTGTTGAAAATTGGTAGTGAAAATATTAAAAATGCTAGAACTTCCAATCGTACCTGGAAACTGTGCAACGCATGCGTGTAACACAGTCATTTAGTGGAATTATTTCACCAACTTTTCAAAACAGGCATTTTGTGACCTCTGCTTATGAACACTGTCAGTATGATTTTCTTAATCTGTCCCGAACATTGATTTCCCACAGCAACCATGCTATTCTGCTCCAGATGTGTAGACGCATATTTTGGGCAGGATGTAAAAAGTGGCAGCTGTACTGTTCATAAGGAGGTCTGAAAAAATGCCAGTGTTGGAAATCCAGAGAGAAAGTACTACAGATTTGTGAAGTTACGAGGGTGTGTGGAAACTGCACAACACACGCTTGTAACAGTTATTTTATGGACGTTTGTCACCAAATATTCAACATAGGCATTTTAGGACCTCTGCTCATGAACAGAGTCACTGCGATTTTACATATGAACATACATACGAACATACAAATCTGCCAGCATAACAGACCAATCAGACTATCTAAATCTGCCCGAGTGTGCAGCTAGCACCCTAGATTGCAGCTACCCCAGTCTCCTCCCTCAGTTCCTCCCCTGCTTGTCCCAGCCCCTGCCCCCCCGACTCTTCCTCTTGCATTATCCCAGTCCTTCTTAAAGTTATTGACTGTCCTACATGTTACCACCGCCTCTGGCAGTGCATTCCAACTAGATACCACCCTCTTAGTGAAGTAGTGCCTCCTCATTTCCCTTTTGAAAGGTCCCCCTTCCAACCTTAGTCCGTGCCCCCTCGTCTCTCTTCCACTCCTCAATTTAAACACCCCCTCGGTACTAGGTTTATTTACCTCCCTCAGGTATTTAAACGCTTCAATCATATCCCCCCATCCTTCCTCTCCTCCAGTGTGTACATGTTCAGCTCGTTCAGCCTAACTTCTTATTCCTTTCCTTCCATCCCCTTTAACATTTTTGTTGCCCTCTTTTGCACCCCCTCCAGTAACTTTATATCTATTCTGAGGTATGGCCTCCAGTATTGCACACAGTACTCCAGGTGCAGTCTGACCAGTGATCTGTAAAGAGATAGGATCACATCCCTGTGTCTAGATGTGAACCCCCTTGTGATGCGCCCCAGCATCCTGTTTGCCTTCGCTGCTGCACTCTCCTACACTGGGCCGAGTTGTTCATGCTCCCAGTTACCAGCACCCCTAGGTCCTTCTCCTCCTTCTCCTCTGTGATCCCCAACCTCACTCCCCCCCAACCAATAGTCCCTCTTCTGGTTCTTAGGCCTGAAGTGCATCACCTTACACTTGTTTGCATTGAATCCTAGCTGCCACTCCACCAACCATGTCTCTAGTTTGGTTAGGTCCCCCTGCAGTTTTTCCCATCCGTCCTCTTTGTCCACCACTGCCCCCAATTTGGTATCATCTGTGAACAGACTAACCCTGCTCCCCACTCCATGTGCCATATTGGACATAAAGAGCCCAAATAGCACCGGGCCCAGCACTGACACCCCGCTTGTCACTGCTGTAGGTGCCGAGAGCCCACCACCACCCTCTGCACCCTCCCCTGTAACCAGGTCTCTTTCCATGTAGTCAGCTTTTTTTCCATCCCCACTGCCATCACCTTCCCCCCAGTCTCCCATGAGGCACTGTATCAAAGGCCTTACCGAAGTCCAAGTACAGGACATGTACCGCATGGCCCCTGTCCAACTCCCTTGTCACCCAGTCATAATACTCTATTAGGCAGGTTTGACAAGACCTCCCTGAGATGAACCCATGTTGCTGCCCATCTAGAAGGCCATTACTCTCTAGGAATGCCACCAGCCTCTGCTTCAGTATCACCTCCATAAGCTTACCCACTATGGACGTGAGACTGACCATCCAATAATTTCCTGGCTCCTCCCTAGGCCCACTCTTGTGTATGGGCACCACATGGGCCACCCTCCAGTCCTGGGGCACACACCCTGTTTCCAGGGAGGTGTTGAACAGATCTGCCAGTGGCTCAGCCAACAGCTCCACCATCTCTCTCAGCACCCTGGGGTGGATGCCATCGGGACCTGGTGCCTTGTCCACCCTTACTGCCCTCAGCCCCTCTAGCACCCTAGTCCCTGTGATCACTTTGTCCATCACCTCCTCCCCTTTCCCACCCCCAGCCCATGCTGGTAGTGGACCATCCCTCTTCTTAGTGAAAACGGAACAAGTACTCATTTGAATTTCTGCCTCCTCCCTTTTCACCCATTCCGCTCCCCGTTTTATCCTCAAAATATGTTCCTTGCACTTCCTCTTTTCCCTGACATACCTTCAAAAGTCCTTTTCCCTTCCCTTTATGCCCTGTGCTATCCTTAATTCCTTGGAGGCCTTAGCTTTTTTCACACTCCTGGCCACCTTCCTTGACCAACTCCCGTAAGCCTCCTTATCCTCTCCCTTCCCTGTTCTCCTGTGCTTCCAGTATGCAGACCTCTATGCCCTCACCCCTTGCAGCACTTCTTTGTTCAGCCAGCATGGTTTCTTGGCTCTGTTCTTCTTACTCTTAGCCCTGGTGCTGGCTACTGTGGTCTCTGTTAGCCCAGTCTTTAAGACTCCCCGCTTTTGTTCTGCATCCATCCCCAGCCGTATATCCTGGAGTCTCCCTCACAGTATTGCTTCCCATCCTCCCAAAGTCCACCCTACTAAAGTCCACCACCTTAGTGCCTGTGCCTCCTGTCTCCCTGCCCAGCTCGAAAATGAGCCCACACGTCATTACTAAAAATAATAGGAAAGACGATTTCAACACAGTAAGGGCAATTTTAAATGAATGGAATTGGGATGAGGATAATCTCACAGTAGAGATGTCATGGAACAAAATTAAAACAAACTATTAGAACTTGAAGAGACCGATATCCCCATTATAGCGGTATACAATAAGGAGGAGAAATACCTTTGTGGTACACTAACAGTGTAAAACAACAAATAAAAAAAGAAATGGGCATACAGAGCTATGATGCGGACAACACAAGCTCACAACAAGGAGAAATGGAAAAAAAAACAGTTAAAGTGCAAGTATAATATCAAAAGAGTCAAGAAAAGGTTAAATTTCGACTGGTCCACACAAAGGATAACTGTAAATCTTGTTATGCCTATGTAAACAATAAAGGCGTTGATAGGTCAGTGGGGCTAATCAAACTGGGTAACACGGAATGCGATGAAACAAATAATGGCAGACAAATTTAATAAACACTTCTCAGTTTATGAGGAAAGGAATGGGAATCGTGATAAAAATTGTGTTATGGAAACCATAACCACAGTAACAATAATGAGAATATTAATATAACCGAGCAGGAAGTTGCAACTGTACTAAACAAAATTCATCCTAACTTCCTCGTGACATCATGCTCCTGAGTGCAGCCTGAATCAGGAGGCTCTGTCGAGATTCAGCTAACTAACCTCCTAAAACTTCTTTTCTTCCCAAATCTTCATAGCAAACTGCATTAGGAGGTAGAAAATGCCTAAAAGAATGATCGTGGAAAACAAACCACCAGACCTACCAGATGATGCAGGATTACGAGAGGACGGATCGGAGAGCGAGGGCTCACAGGCCTCAACTGGCTCCCCGGCGACCGACTGATCCCCACCAATATCCTGCAGAGGCAGGTGGCACAAATGTTAACAGAGCTTAGGAATTTCCAAAGAGATGCGATCCAGGGCAACAGCACTCCGCACTGACATAAATAAAATGAAGAAGCACCAGGAATTAGACGAAAGTCATGCTCAGGAGACAGATCGGAGGGTCACAGACACTGAACGGGCTATAGTACAGTTGCATCACACCATCAAACCCTAAAGGACAGAGCGAAGACGGAAAGTAGAAACCACCAAAACAACATTCGGATTTCGGTTCTCGGAGGGGCTGAAGGTTCTGATATTCTGAAATTTATTCAGACCATGCTCTGCGATTTGTTGACCCTTCCAAGCTCCCTATCCCTGGAAATCGACAGAGCCCATTGCACCCTGGGCCCCAGGCAACCCCAGGGAGCACGTCCATGAACTATCCTCGTGCGATTCCTGCGCTATCAAAATAAAGAGTGTGTCCTCCATACTGCATGGAAAACAGGCACAGTGTTGTACTCAGGGGACAGGCTACACTTTGAAAACGATTACTCACCAGAGATAATGGCGAAGCGGAAAGCGTACATTCCAATCCTGCGAGCCTTAAAAAACGAAGGGGATCAGATTCAGGACCCCATATCCTGCAAAACTGACTGTTTTCTTTAAGGAGGGTCCCATCACCTTTGAGAACCCAGCCAGAGCACTACAGGAATTGAAAAACAGGAAGATCGAGGTGCAACAGCAGCGACCCCCCTTGGGAACTTCCATCGCAGCAAAGCTCTCCCAAAAAATGTGGCATAACAGACAAAGAGAAGCCAGGCGACGGCAGGGAGCGAAGGCAATACAAAACATCGTTGAGGCCTTGAAAGCCAGAAAACCGCAGGAAGAAGAGGATCGCACTGAGGGCCGTGGTGCAGATGGCTGAAAACTGCAAGAGAACGCGACAGCTCTAGAGGATATCCCTGAAAGTGACTCTTGGGTATGGCTGAGCGTATGGCTCAGGACTGGGACAAAAAAGGCTTGAGGTTCTGACTGGGGATTGGGGGTGTTTTCTTGTTAATGTTGTCTCTGCAGGAGGGGTTATGGTATGGGGGGGGGGAGGCTAACATCACCTACTCCAGCTGTGGCAGCCCTCTGAGCCCCCTGCCCCCTTCTTCGACAAAGCCACCCGCTCAACTGCTGGTGCGTGTACTTTCTTCGCCTCGGAAGTTGGGGAAACACTGACTAAATATGGACCGGGAGGGCTCAGGGAGGGGGGGAATGGGTTGGATCACCCTCCTTTAATGACAACTGAGTTTAGTACTTGGACTCCTCCTGGCCTTAGTTTTGGTAAGGCCAGCGGTCCGGAACGCTGTGGCGGGCATCCACTACGGGCTTTCTGCACCTTCGTACCGCAACATGCAAGGCCTGCGGTACGTGCTTGAAGCGCTGCGTCCTTCCTTTTGCAACTATCTGCGCAGGTGGGAGCTACTCTAAGTGCCCTATATGGTGCACATACCCAGGATGTTGAGCGGTCTCTGACTGCCTTGGACCTATGGCGCTGGGAGGCTGGCCGCATCCCTTCCCCTTGTTTACTGACGATGAGTGTACTGGTCCTCTCCGGCTGCTGTGGATGGCACTCACGGAACCATGAGGCTGGATGGGGGGTTGGAAGGAGCAGCTTGAATTGTTGAGGGTTTCTTCCCCTCTGAGCCTCTCCCGCTCTGGACCTTTGTTCCCCTCCCCGGTACCTCCTCCGATCCCTATCTCCTTATCTGCTCCCTCACAGATATATTAATTGCTGGTTAGGTATAATTGAACTGCACTCATAGACATGCAGTCAAGGAATTACAGCTTCACAGGAAGTCTCGACGGACCCTTTCAGGACGTCCCACTAACCTTATCCCCTTCCCTTACTGGGACACTATAAGTGTCTAGAGGCATCCCATTGGGAGATGAAGCCTCACAGCAAGGTTCTATCCTTACCTCAGAATCTGGATCAGATTCTAGCACTTGGAGGTACTGATTTTGCAACCCCTGTGCAGAGTACCCAGTTGGACTCTTCATGTATCAGGTTATGTTTGTGGTTGTTCGTAAAGTGTTTAAATGTTTATTGTTGTTATGTGCAATGCTTTTATGAGTGTTTGATTACCAGGACAGGTATTTTCCTAAAGAATTTAGCTAAAAATCAGAAAAGTGTGTATGGGGTGCCCTCCCCCTCCGGAATGCGGGTATCAGTAAGGGCAGACATGGCTAACCCCAGTGTACAATTCCTCTCCCAAAACATCAATGGGTTAACCTCTCCTATCAAGCGCACAAGAGTTTTATCATATCTCGGTAAGAGGGGAGCTGACCTAATCTACCTTCAGAAGACACACCTGAATGTAGCAGAGCACCTCAAGCTGGCTAAACTATGTTGGGGTTCTCTGTACAGGTCTTCTTATGGGCGAGGCAGACGGTGGGGCATAGCTATAATTGTGCCAAGGGGACTCCTTTTCAGCATGAGCACACACACTGGAGGACCGGATGGTAGGCTGGTATTAGTCCAGGGTACACTAAATGGAGTGGAAGTCACTTTTAGCTAGTGTGTATGTCCCCCTGGCTTCCTGTCTCCCAATTGAAGGCCCTGTTGAATAGAGTTGTGCAGAATACAAAAGGAGTCCTCCTACTTGCCGGAGACTTCAACCTGGTGCAGGATCCTGCTCTTGACTCTAACCCGAGAGCAATGAAACGAATGCCAGCATAAACATTTTTTAAAAGGTTCAGGTCGGTGGGGTGGGTCATGTCTGGAGACATCTACATCCACATACTAGAAATTATTCCATTACTTCGATGTCCACAGGACATATTCACGATAGATCAAACTTACATGCAGCTGAAAATCTGAGTCAGCTAACTAATGCCCAACTGGGTGATATCACCTCTCCAACCATGGCCCCTGATATCGCATGGGAAATGGGCCTTCAAATTAAAAATACCAGATGGAGGCTCTACCCGTACTATTTGCGCTCCGAACAATTCCGAGAGTTTCTCTCAGATAAAATAGCCGAAATTATGGAGCACAACCCACCAGATGAGGTATCCCCAGCAATATACTGGGATACAGTAAAAGCGGTGCTTAGAGGTCACATTATTCAGCACACAACAGCGCTGAATAGAAGCCGTAGGGAACACAGGGATAGGTTAGAAGAGACACTCCACTTCTTGCAAATGGCACATAAGGCGGGAGACCCCTCGGTCCTGCCTCATCTTAAGGACACAAAGGCGGAGATTGATTGCTTAGTACTGCAATAGACCAAGATTGCCCTGACCTTCCTGAGGCAGAGGTATTATGAAGTGGGACCCAGGTCAACTAGACTGCTGGCTTATCAGGTGCGAAGGCAGAGGTAGGCCGCTACGGTCACCACTCAGGCACCTGTCTGGTGGTCAGCCCCTAACTAATCTGCATGACATCACAGACGCTGCTCACCGAATACTACTCCGCACTCTATACTCCTCAAGACAAACACCTGGACTGTAGGCCATCGAGATTACCTACAAGGGATAACTTTTCCCAGACTCTCAGTAGACCAGGGTGAGGCATTAATCTCCCCTATAACTGAGCGTGAGCTTACGGCTGCGATTTCCACAGCAAAATCCCTCAAGGCCCCTGGCCCAGATGGATACGGGAGTGAGTTCTATAAAGCCATTAAACAGCAGACCTCCCCTGAACTCCTCACTTTATTTAATTCAATTCTGGAAGGCGATCCTCCTCCTCCATCCTGGTTCTACGTAACTATTTCGGTAATTCCGAAGCTGGGAAAGAACCCACAGCTCTGCAGTTCATATAGACCAATTTCGGTCCTGAATGCAGACTATAAGCTATTTATGCATATTTTAGCTCAACACCTAGACCACATCATGCCGCAGTTGATTGATCAAGACCAGACGGGCTTTGTGAGAAGCCGCTCCACAACTGATAATCAGGCGTACCCTACACTTCACTCATAAATTGCAGACCACGAACACCCCGTCAGTAATGATTAGTCTAGACGCCGAAAAAGCGTTTGATAGAGTCGCCTGGCCCTTCTTGTAAAAAGTTCTGGAGAAACTAGGCCTCCCTGATCCTTTGATAACAGTCCTGCAGAATGTCTATGCATCCCCCCAGGTATGTGTTAAAGTGGGAGGTCACCTGAGTACTTCCACCTGAGTGGGGGACCGGACAGGGCTGCCCTTTGTCACCCCTTCTGTTTGCGGCTTATACTGAACCCCTAGCACAATATATAAGAGAAGCCAAGGATATCAAGGAGTGGTGATGGGAGATGCGGAACACCGAATAGCGCTATATGTTGACGATGTTTTACTGTACCTCTTAAACTCTGAAGAAACCCTCCCAATTATAAAATAAGCCCTGGACACATTTGGCCAGGTTTCAGGATATAAACTGAACCTGGCAAAATCGGAGATCCTCTCTTTTCATTATACTCCCTCGGCATTTATTCGAAATATTATACCATGTCGGTGGAATCTAACTAAATTAAAATACCTTGGTGTATTTATCTCCCAAACGAGCGAAGCAGCCTATAAAAACAACTACAGACCCTTTCTATCACAATTAAAGGCAGATTTGGCCTCATGGGCTACTCTGCCCCTGAGCCTCAGCAGGAGGACAGACCTAATACGAATGGTCACCCTACCCAGAGCCCTACATTTCATTTCAGAATGCTCCCAGTTTTATACCAAAGAGGACCTTCGGGACTTGGAATCGCCTCATCTCTAATTCATTTGGGCAGGTCAGAGACCCCAGGTCCAGCTGAAAGTGCTTACCTTACCCTCGAGGGAAGGAGGGTTGTCCTCCCGGACCTGCAGTTATACTACTCGCAGTGACTCTAACCCACTTAATTGCCAGGCAGAATAGGACAATCACGCCGCATTGGATACAGCTAGAGAGGACCCTCTCCCCCAGTAGGGAATATTTCCAGTCCTTATATAGCCCGGAGGCGGGACAGATGTTCCCAGCCCCCCAAACCCATGGATTAGGCATGGCAGAAGAATCTAGCAAACCATTAGAAAAACCCAGTATCTGACCCCGTTCTTACCATTGCTCTGCCCGATCACTAACCTGGACGCTTTTTTCCCAAAACAGACTAGACCATGGCTTTCTAGGAGTGGGAGAGACATGGTTTGAGATATATCTCGCAAATAACCTCACAGGGGATACTCTGGACCTTTGAGTCCATACAGAGGCAATTCAGCCTCCCTCCCCGGAATTTTTATAGATATTTACAGTTACAGCATTTTTTCCAGGCCCAGCCAATGGTGATTCAGATCCCTGAAAGATACCCCCATTGCTGAACACCCAGCTCCACCTTAATATGAACCTGGAGAGCAAACACCTGGTATCAGCTTACTAACGGGCGCTGAACTCCCAAGGGCAAACATATACAGAAAACATACTCCTGCAATGGCAAGATGAGACAGGCAACCCCCTCACACAAGCAGATTGGCAAGCAGTATGTGAACATGCGGCCCATGTCACCAGCTCACACCAATGGCGAGAGTTTGCCTGGAAAAATCTCATTAGATATTTCAGGACGCCAGTAGTGACAAGACACTACTCCCTCACTAACTCCGCAAACTGTTGGCGACAATGTGGGGAAGCAAGGGCCAATCACACGCACGTCATGTGGTCATGCACGGCCCTTACATCCTTTTTTAAACAAGTGGAGAAACACCTGAGGGAGCTATTCGAGACACAACTGCAGTTAACAAAAGAAATGTACCTTTTCCTGATACTCCCCAAAGCATACAGGGTCCTAATATTAAATACCTACTGCCTGCTGCTTACGGCAGCTAAGAAATCGATACCTAAACATTGGCTGACTCCCTGACACCTACAATACAAGAATGGTGGGCTGTAACCAAACACATATATCAGTTAGAATGAATTACTCATCGCCTAAACAGAAGAAATGAGGCCTTCACCTCCAAGAGGTCCCACTGGCAAATATACTATATGCTCCGGGACAAAACATTCATCCCATAGTAGCAACTAAAAGGCCCTGGCATAACCACACCTACTAGAAGTTTTCGGGAGGGGGAAGCTATACTCACTCCTTTAGGAGTGGTACACCACAGGACAGTATTAGATTGTAACCAGAAAGGGAGCTATTCTGATAGAGGTGAGTCTGAACACAGGAGGGATATAAAAGAGTGTATCTAACCTCATGATACAATAAAGACCACAACCTCAAATGCTGTATAGCGGCCCATCCGGTATTTGCAACTGAGATATTTTACTACAGACATTTGGGATTCGAATTAATTACTCTGGTCTGACCTTTCCTTTCTGTAACCATGAAATTGATAACTAATAGCTGCTAAATCCTTACTGTATTGTATACATAAAATCATCTGTCGTTGATCTATTAAATGTTTGTCTGTATGTAAATAAGTTGAAAAAGTAATAAAAATGACATTTACAAAAAAAAAATAATAAAATTAATCCGACTAAATCATCTGGTCCACATAATTTGCATCCTAGGCTCTTGAAAGTTGTCGGCCCATGGTTGGTAAAACCACTATTAAAATTATGCAATCTATCATTATTAACTGGAGACACCCTAATGACTGGAGGACTGTAATTGTAGTCCCCATCTTTAAAAAGGGTGACATATCTGATATGTCAAATTATAAACCAGTAAGTAACTGCCATAATTGGCAAAATGCTGTAAACTATTATTAAGCAAAAGACAGAAAACATACTAGAAAATACAGCACATAAGGATGACAGCCAGCATGGATTCAAGAAAAATGGGTTGTGTACAACAAATGTCTTTTTGTTCTATGAGACAGTAAGCAACTTTTTAGACAATAAAAAGCCTGTCGATCTGATCTACCTAGACTACACGAAGGCCTTTGATAAGGTACGTCACAATATCGTAGTACAGAAACTTAGTAAACAGGGTATTTAAAAATCCCTGGTTAGGTGTGTCAAGTGTGGTTAAAGGACAGGACCTAGACAGTCTGTATTCGAGGTTACATCTCTGAGAGTGGTAGGTTTACCAGCGGAGCCCCCCAGGGGTCCATTCTGATGCCGGTACTATTCTCTGCCTTTATACTGGACATGAATAAAGCTAGTAAGAATATGTGTATTAAAATTTGTAGACGATTCAAAACTGTGTGCTGAGGTCGTTAATGTGGACTAGGCAAAATCACTGCAGCAGGATTTGTACACACTAGAGAGATGGAAAAACAGAATGGTATGCAGTTTAACATTGGAAAATGTGTGGTGATGCATTTTGGCAAGGTTAACATCAAACATGAGTATTCCTTGAATGGGAACTCCGTAAAAACACCAGCTAGAGAAAAGGATCTTGGAGTACACATTACAAACGATCTGTCATTCACCGATATTGTAAGGAAATGATAAACAAAGCAAACAAGATAATAGGCTGTATAAAAAGTTTTGTTACCAGAAATAGATCCTGTATAGTCCCTTTATTTGGGGTATGTCAATTCACTTCAAAGCGTCAACGTAAATAAGGAGACAAGATCCGGAGAGCAGAGATGCTGGATGCTAGTTTGCTGTGGAGTGGAGCGGAGCATTTGTAGCAGGAGTTGGAAAAAGCCTGTTTAATTTTAGTAAAGGTATGCCACCATTGCCACACGTTTTTAGAGATTTCCAACCTTTCCAGATGATCCTAGGAGCGTTCTGTGAAGAGAAGAAAAGGAAAGGGCCCTGGGCTCTGAAAATCCTTTGGCACAGGTTGAGTCCTTAGCGGTGGAAGGAGCACCTCACCAAGGAGGAATTTTTCAGTAACCTTCGTGGGGGGGGGGGGGCTACCGGCCCTGGTGTTTGCAACCCTCAGAAACTCTGTCTCTCTGTTTAATTCTTTAGAAGGAACTAGTATCACTGATCTTTCAGCTAGTTAACATTCGATTGTAGTGCCGTGGTGCTGCGGTGTTGCAGCGTAGCGGTACCCG
This sequence comes from Neoceratodus forsteri, assembly GCA_016271365.2. NCBI lineage: Eukaryota > Metazoa > Chordata > Ceratodontiformes > Ceratodontidae > Neoceratodus > Neoceratodus forsteri. The sequence goes on from CM028134.1 coordinate 153,144,269, forward strand.
CAATACTGAAATACTGTCTGCAGCGAAACATTTTAGCTTTGGTTTTAGCCCCTTAAAAAGGTACCTTAATCGTATACTATTGCACAATATATATGTATTTTTTTTTATTTTTTTTTTTACTGTGTTACAGTTTTTTTGGTTTATTATTTTAGTATATATACAGGTATACACCTTTAATGATTTTTTAGTGTTTTTGTAAATACTGTAACATACTGTGAATAAAGGTTTAATGTCACCCTTAAACCAGTGAATTGGCAAAACTGAAGGAGTTATTAACAAAAGGACAACAGCAGAAAATAGTAGACTTTTACTCACTTGCATTGCACTCATACAGGTAGGCTTGCAGCACAAGTCTCTTGTTTTGTTCTGAGAGTGTGGAGTGGGGTGCAGAGCGGTTTGTTTTTTCTCGCATGCTATAGTGTTGTAACCAGGGTACTGCAGGCTCCTGTGTGCCTCCTGATCGGGGTTTGTTGCAGGTTGGTCCGGGGCTACCCAGACAAACGTTTTTTGTGAAAACTGTTCTTTGTATTTGTTTTTTCACGTTTTCCAATTTTTAAATAATTTAAATGGATAAAACAGATAAAAGATGAGGGGAATCCAGGAAGTAGGAAGAGGGAGTCTGATTGGTAGCTTGAGATGAAAAGGCACTCACGTGGTACACAAGCACAAAAGTGGGTGTCTCAGACTCAATCTTTCATTCTCTCAGCAACAGAGCACACAGGAGGTATCTTCAGGAGGAGTCCGTGTCAGTACAGAAGAGTGAGAGAGTTGGGTTTAGTTAAAAGCCACAAGTTTAAAGAGTTGGGCAGCCGCAAGGTTTTTTATTACTCTCTATTTTATTTATCACGCTGCTGTGTTGCTCACTCTGATATCTCCTTAAAATCAGCGTGCTGAAGATTTCCAGAGCACCACTGGAGCACCTTTAAACGGACTCTGTGTGCGTGTGTCTGACATTTTTATAAAGCTAATAGTGTCAGAGATAGTAAAGTTGGTGAGGCTCAGTGAAGGCTTAGAGAAGATTTAAAAGCCTGTGAAGTTTTATCCAATTTGAGCTATTGTGGCTATTGTTTAATGAAAGCATGCACAAGAGTAACTAAGCAAGTAACAGCGCTGATGCTGCACTGATATATTTAAAATAAGCAGTATAATAACTAGAATAAAAAGTATGCATCAAGTACTTATTAATAGGTTATTTGGTTATGGTTATAGCCTAACTTGCACCTTAAATTAATAAGTAAGTTAGTGATTTCTACTTTTATAAACAAATAAATAAATAAATCAGCGTAATAGTAGTATGAATCACCATTATTCAAACAGCCTACATTAAATTAGTGATTTCTGAGACAATTTGTATATGTTATGTAAACTTGAGATAACTGGATATAATTAAACAGCCAACAAGTGTGTCCTGGAATAAATCTTTACGACGTGAAACTGAGTAAGGGATTCACAATAGGTTAAAAATAGGGTGAAAGTGTTTTTTATATCAGATCACTGGTTGTGGTTATTCTTCTTTTTTTTTTTTTTAGCAATCTTTGTCACCGGTCCACGAACAAGACATGAAGTGGGAGATAAATCCACACAGCATTTACAGAAGATCATGAAGGATGCGGGAAGGAGGAGGAGAAGGACAAGAAAAAGGAATATTGTGTGGAGCTGTCTACAAAGCCTTGGAGGTTTATCAGGACTTCATTTAGAGACAGTAATTGACATAGCCATTAGAAGTTAATAGAAGGATTATTTAATTGACTTAATCTGTTACATAAATCATAACCATAGTCAAATTTAAATTATATTATATAGTTATTATATATATCTATATTTATATATTACTTTTACCGTCAAAGTTTTATCCATTGTGCCTTTAGAATTTGTTGGTAATTAGATCTTCTCTCAAAAGTTGGACTAACTCTGTTGCTCAGACACTAATGGTCCATTGTATCTGTATTAGATAGTTTATATCTTTACAAATTGAATAATTGTGACATTGGTGGGTCGCTGGGTCTGGAAGGGCACTCACCGTGGGGTGGATCCTTTATTGCATAATATCGGAGCAATTTAATCTAGAATCAGTAGCAGCATTAAGTGCCCATTAGCAATTATTGGTGTTCAAGTAGCACTACTCAGAAATTGTAAATAGTCTACAGTGTATTGTATTGTTTATTGTTCGGATAAATTCTTTTGAGCAAAGCTCTTTTACAAAGGTTCCACATCAAAGACACATTACAGACATTACATACAAATGAAACACGCATGGTACATCACGCTTGGTACATGACACTCGTTCTTCCTCAGAAACAACGGGTCAGTAAGTTACAATTGAGCAGGCTATAACCAACAGTCAGCGAAACTGCATGCACATAATAACAGGAAGAATAGGAGATACAGGTAGCTGCCAAAATGGTTAGCCTCGTCATAGAGACGCGGATGGTAAGAGTGGTCAGAGGAGGAAAGTGGGGCAGACGTTAAGGCAAAGGTAGTGAGAACTTTGAGACAACCATGAACCTGAGAGTTCAATTGCGGAGGGTTAAATGCAGCTATGATGTTGAAAGGGGAGGGGAACAGTGGCCACCAGAGGCGGAGTCGGTGGAGTGGGGGAGGATAAAAGAGAGGAGGAGGAGGAGAAAGGAGGCAGGGGCCTGGTGAGTCCTTTAGGGATCTGGTGATTCTAGGTGACTAGGATGAGACTGACCTAAGGTGTTAGGTAATGGAACATATCAAGAGGGCTGGGAGGTTGGCACTGGGCAGAAGGGCTCATTACTGACACTCACAGGTGCTATTGTGAACTAGGAGCGGTTTCAGATTAGCATAGAAAGCCAGCAAGTTCATAGAATTGTGTAAGGTGTCCGGACCTCGTTAAGCCAGGTGGGGCTCTGTAGGAGAAAGAGCGTTGTCCGAGTGCTGTTCTCTGAAAAGGGACTCGCAGTGAACTCAGAGCGTTATCTCTGGTGCTGTACTTGTTTTCACAAGGGTTTAGCATAGCTGCAATGCAGGGTGGTAAAAGGCCAATTACGGCCTTCTTACCAAGGAGGCAAGTTTGGAGTTTGATTCAGTTTCCAAGGGTGAGCCAATTAGTTTGCTCGTAAAGTGTGCAGGTATAGGCAAACCGATCTACACCAAGGGCGAGCCTACAGACCTTACTGAGGGCTGTTGCTACCCATTTAAGAGCTGTGCTGGTGGCAGCACCGTAGACTACCAATCTGTAATCTATAACAGATAGAATTGAGCTAGAGACTGAGAGCCGTAGTGCGGTTGGTGTGAGGCTATGCTGGTGTCTATAAAGCACTCTGAGATTGGTGTTGACTGTCTTCACCACCTGGGTCGATATGCTAAGCATAGGAGAAGGTATCATCTATCATAATTTCTAGGCACTTTGAAAGAACACACCTGTTCTGGGGGGAGTGTTGTTTCTTAATTTGTGGGCTGGGAGGAGCATGACTTTCGTTTTTGTAATTTAGTAAGAGTTTTTGTGAACTAAACCTCCCTCCAGTTGGTGAAACGTAGTTTGCAGCTCGTCCTCCAGTGGCTTGATTGGGAATTGCTGCTAAGGATGACAGCATTGTCTGCATACAGGATGAGCTTGCTGTTACAGGCCTCAGGGGAGCTTGTTTAGGAACAGGCTGAACAGCAGCGGTCCTAGTATTGAACCTGGGGTACTCCTAAGGTGATCTGTTTGGAGTTGGAGACAGCTGGGCCTACTTTAACTCTCTGAGTTCTGTCGGAAAGGTAGTCAGTAAACCAGTGAACAGCACTAGAAGATATTCCCAGGAACAAAGCTGCTTCAGGGAAGAGTGGGTGGTTGACCATGTCAAAGTCCTTTGTAAGGTCAATGGAGACCGATCCCACCATCTCCCCATCATCCAATGCACGGTGCACATATTCAGTGAAGTTTACTAGGACAGTAGTAGTGCTGTGATTTTTCTAAAATCCATGCTGTTGATGACACTGCAACTGGTATTTTTGAAGGTGGTCAGTGATTTGATCCACTACTATCCTTTCCAGAGCTTTAGAAAGGGGAGATGGATATTGGCGGTAGTCTGAAATGCAGGACCTGTCGCCACTTAAGAACAGGTGTCACCATGGCTTGCTTCCAGATGCTGGGGAATGCAGCCAGGGTGAGCGATTTATTAAAGATTTTGGAAATGGGAAGATCAGTACATCAACGGCCAGGGCAATCAGTTTCATGTCCAGGTTGTCACAACCTAACCATGTTTTCCCCAGGACTTTGACATATGACATGGTCTCCTTAACTGTTACTCGTTTAAAATAGAAGTTAGGGTGCTCCTCTCTGGGGAGTTGTTTTGCTGGTATGGCGAGTCTTCAGGTAGTCAGAGGGAGAAATGATCTTAGGTTCATGAAAGCACTGTTGAACATTCGGTTATTAGGTATATATCCGCCATAAAGGTGTTGTCAGTATTGAGCATTATGGTGGATTCTTGACCTCTATTAGGAGACTGGTATATAGCTAATAACAACAATAAATATTAATAATAGAAATAAGACACCAGTAAAAACAAGAAGTAGAAGAGATATACTAGAGATGGGTCAATCCACAGGAAGTTTGGATAACCTAATAGAAAGGGTATTGGAAGGACCCAAGGGGAGACCCAGTAAGAATAATAAGGCAAAACTGACCTCGGCTTTGACAAATGGGGATAAGACCATATTCCTCAAATTACATAAAACATTAGGGAATGAGAATTTATGCAAAGAGGGCCCAATTGAGTTAATGGGAGATTACACGAGAACCACGTCAACACCAGCTCCACTGGAACACACAAAGGTAAGTAAGCAAACAAGGTAACTGGGAAAGACCTAAGAGTTCAGAACAGTTGAATTTGAACTCTAATTAATTACATACAACCTTTGATAAGAGATATTTTCCTTAAAAGGGATAGAAGTGTAAGAAATGAAACTAATCTAAGTAGACTAGATCAAATAAAGAAGGATTTGAAAAAGAGCATAGAAGAGATAGAGACAGTAGTAGTAACAAAAAATAAAGAAATATTAACACCACAAAAAGATGATGTCCTTGTTTTAGTAAGAGCGGTGAATAGAACAATAGAAGAAATAAAAGTGACTATATAAACAACAAAAGAATAGAAGATAAAATTGAAAAAATAAAGGAATTTAAATATGCCCTGGGAGAAGTAACTTCAAACACAGGAATGGATGAGAGTATGCGGGTTCCATTGAATGGATCAGAACTAATGGAGGAGTTAACAGGAGACTGCACTCAGTTAATAAGCCCAATTAAATATAATACTACGATTACTGATAATCTAACTAAAGATATAGCAAACGTGTGAAAGAGCCTCATTTAGGGAAGGTACTAATCTATGAACAACTTTTGTTGATCAAGCAAAAACTTTCTTTTATCAAGGGAGTCTGCTTGGACAACGGGTTGCATATAGATTTAATAAATAAAAAAGAATCTAAGGAAGGCCAGATAAAAACTGGTACATTGGAAGAGAAACAAGATACCTTTAATGATTTAAGTCATGAAAGTAATTCTCTATCAAAAGAAAACCAAAATGAAAACATGTTAGTACATATTAAGACATTTCAGGACCAAGAAAGGGAGAAAACAGATTTACAACAGTTAGAAATAACATCGATATCAGATATAGATGAGGAATTGATAATGTTACCACCAGAATGGACAAGAGAGAGCAGTATAGCCCATTAGAAAGGTTAACTTGGATATATGGGAAAAAGGTGTAATACAAGAACAAAACAAGGGGAGAAAAAAAGGGGGCGAAGAAGAATGTAGAATTAAAGGAGAATAAAATGTGGGATAGAAAGAAATCAGTTAAAAAGCAAAACAAGAAAGGCACTGTAGGAACCATGGAAGGAGATAGCCAAAAAAGAATAATAAAATCCAATAAAGAAAACTGCAAGAATAATAAGGGTTTGAAGAAATCACGGCAACATAAAGCGATGAATAAAGGGGGAGATGTTAAGGTTAATAAAGGACAATATAGCTATCAATTGTCCAAGACTAAATCAAAGGAGATAATTAGGGAAAATTGAAAAATAAATAAAGTCATAGAGCAATGTAGTAACAACAAAGAGCCTATTATAGAGGAAGGAAGTGACGAATCAATAAAAAAAGATCAGGAATTGTATTTGATGAGACACTGGTTAAAAAGAACAATAGATACTGACTACATGCTGCCATTATACAAACTCTCCATAATACTGGATGAAACAGAGGATAAGTTAAATGCACATTTAAAATAATTCTTAGGATCTGTTTTACAAAATAATAAAAATCATGAAGCAATGTTAAGGCAGTTAAGTGTAATCAGACCAGTAAGAGACATGGAACTGGTTTTGTTTATTTCAGACCAGTTCTATACATTGAAAGCGACTGAAAATCAGAAAAAAAATAAGAAATTTAGGATTTGAAATATAATCTATGGTAAATATTAAAACCTTATTTCCAGAGTACTTTGAAAAAGTTAGTACAAAGAATAAAAAAACAGGAAGATATGGTGATCTTGTTACTCGGATTAAATAATTTTCTAAATGAAAACAGAAAAAACTTGAGGGTTAAAGTCGTTGACTTTTTATAGAATCTCTTGAAATCAGGGGATCTGTACAAAGCAATAACGAAAGTGAGTAGAAGTGAAGATAATGGACAAATCATAATGAAGATAAATAATGAAAAAGATTACCAATATTTACTTCCAAAACAATAATGTTGGATGGAATAGGCATCCATTAACAGGAGAAGTGAATTTACAACAAAAAGGAAGGTCATCAGAGAAAATGGAATCCACAAACTGGGTAAATCTTATACAAACAAGCAACAGGTGTAAAACCTTACAAGAACAAGAGGCTTCACAACTACATATACAATCACAGAAATTAGATGAGAAAAAGGTATCAAGCATGAAGGAAACGTATAACCTAGTGAGTTGGAATATAGCAGGGTTGAAGGAGAAATTGGCATATCCAACTTTTTTGAAATACCCAAAAGATTTTATGATAATCTGTCTACAGGAAACATGGACAAAAGATAAATGCAGTATTGATGGATACAGGACTTTTTTTTTTTTTTTTTAAAGAGGCAAATAGAATTAGTAAATATGGTAGACTGATTGGGGGGATTATTGACTTGTATTAAAATCTCACATGACTATAAATCAGAGAAAATATGTGTGGATTCTGATGGCATTTAGGCCCTAAAGATAAAGGGTAAATCCAAATCAATTACTATTGTAAATATATACCCCCCCCCCCACTAATTCAAAAACCTTAGTAGACAAAGAATTAGAGAAATTGGATATACTTATAGTGGTATGTTTTGAGGAGAATCCAAGTGCTAGTATTTTATTGATTGGAGACTTCAGTGCCAGTACAGGACATCCCCTTGGCCTATCACATGAACTGACCTACTTATATATGGCCAAGGAAAATAATGTATATACTCTGGACTGAAAATCAAAAGCTAAAATAACATCAAACAAAGGAAATAAATGATATAATTAATTTATGGACACACACTTTATATTAATGAATGGTAGAACAAGAGGGATCAAGAGGAATAATTTACCTTTATAAATTATAAAGGTACAACAGTAATAGACTTATTTTGGGCTAATTTTAAAATGATGAATTATTATTATAAGATATGCAGATAGGACAGAGGACAGACAGTGAGCATGCGCCGTTGGAAGTGGCACTGGATATTTGGCCAGAAAAGAAAAATTAAGAAAATTGATATAATAAGAATGAAGAAAGGGTAAAATATCATATGATAAATGATCATCAATCAGACTTTTAAAAGAATGTGGATAGAAGACAGAATTAGAGGTATAGCTAATAAAAATATACCAGAAATCAGCTTAAAACCACTAGAAAGGTGTTAAAAAATATCAGCAATAGTGATCAAGGCTTAAGTCATAAAACCATATAAAAAGGAGCAAATGATTTGACATTGAATGTAAACAGGCAAAAAAAGAGATAAAAAAACAAGACAAGTGAAAAGTGATCCATCCAGAATAAATAAAATAGTTTTAAATAAGATGAGGAAAAAATACAAATATTTAATAGGAAAAATAAAAGAAAAAGAAAAATACAGACATCAATTATGGAAAGAGTTTGAGAGAGCAGTATGGAGCAAAAACAACAAAAATGCTGGCAATTAGTGGATAATGGATGGGATAACAATTCAGTGGAATTAGACAATTATATAGACCCAATGGTATGGAAAAATATTTTTTCAGATCTTTTTCAAACTATAGAGGAGACTGAACTCAAGACAGTAGATAGGAAATGGGAGAAACTGCAACCAAAAATATCAGAGGAAGACATAAGGGATGCACTGATTACTGTAAAGAGACATAAAGCACCTGGACCGGATGGATTATCCACAGACATCATGTTGAATGACCCAAAATTATGGATGCCATGCTTGTATAAAATATATAACTATATAACTGAATCTGGGAAAATAGTTAAGACTTGGACTGAAAATATAATTCCGATATTTGAAAAAGGGGACAGAGAAAACTTGTCCCGTTACAGACCAATCAGTTTACTAGATAACTCAGTAAAAATTTTCATGAGAATTTTGCATAAAAGAATCATGGATTGACTCTACAGAACAAGATCATGGATGAAGCACAAGCTGGCTTTATGCCAGGATATTCAACAACAGAGCAATGTTTCACACTGTCACATTTAATCAATAAGTATATATGGGTAAAAGGCAAAAATTATACTGCATCTTCATAGACCTCCGTGCAGCATTTGATAGGGTACAATGAAACAGACTCTGGGGTGCACTAGAAGAATATGGGATGGACAAAGCATTGATAAATACAATTGTGGCATTATATACTAATAAGACCACAATAAGAAAGAAAACACAATAAAACACTTTAGAACAAATATATGATTGACACAAGGATGTATCCTGTCTCCAATATTATTACATTTATTTTTGAATAAATTATTAACCAGGTTATATTACAAAGAATTCCATTTTCCCAGGATAGGGCATAAGTGTTGTCCCCATCTAGCTTACACCGATGACGTGGTTTTAATATCTACAAGTTACATCGAAATTAAGAGAATAATGAATAAGTTTCGATCTGAATGTGACGAAAATCTTTTAGAAATCAACTATGAAAAATCCAAATACATGATTTGCAATGCAAATAAAATTAAACGGGGAAGGACTTAAGATTAACATGTCAAGGACATGAAATTGAAAGAGCAGATCATTTTTGTTATTTAGGTATAATATTCTCATACAACTTAAAATGGAATGAACACAGAAAAATAACAAAACAGAAAATATAATGATTCATTCTAGCAGCTGACAAATTCTCATATAAATATGGTGGGAACTCAATATTGGGCTGCATCAAGGTTCTTTTTTTTTTTTTGTAGACTATTTATCACCCTTGCTCGCTGGACTCTCTCCAGCTAAGCTACTGGGCTAACCTCAGCTGTTCCCGGCCACCTGAAACTCTGTCAGACCTCACCTGATACCCGATGGGGTCCGAAGTCATTACCTGAGCCCCTCCGGATCCGAGTCACCCAGAGGCAAGGACCGCTACTCCCAGGCACTCTATTATTTTTAGTGTCTGGTCCAGGATGCTCATGGAGGATCACCCAGGAAGTCAGCACTGGCCGGTATTGGATGTGGTGCCGAGGCACTGCACAGCCCGTCGCCACCAGCGAGAACTTTTTTCTGCCCGCCTCCTCCCACAGAGCATGAGATGTGCAATGGCGACCCACGCCTGCTGAGCTCCACCCCTGCCATACCGGCTGGAACACCAGGTCCACGGCCCCTGACAGCCGCCAGAGGGTGCTTGGGAGTGACGCAGAAGGCCCTACACCTACCCCCGAGAAGGGAGAGCTGTCCTCCGGACGCCAATCCCTTCCCACCACTGCCGCCCCCGCGGCCTGAGCTCGCTCCCAAACTTGGGTCTCCGGGCGTGAGCGAGGTAAGGCTTCTAATGCCTTAGCCCTCAGCGCCACCGGGCCAGCCTGCATCAAGGTTCTTAATGCCAAAATCAGTAGTCAAATCCTATATGGGGAAATGAAGGGGTAGGAACCTTAGAGACCACTAAGAACATTTTTTATAAAAAAAAGTTACTGGGTCTCCCCCAAGGTGCTTCTTCAAATCTGGTGAGAATAGAATTGGGTCAACTACCCATGAGTTGTAAAGCAGAACAAAGGCAAGCTTTATTTCTATTAAAACTTATAATAGACCATTTTTCAGATTATCAAGGGCATGTATGGAGTAAGCTATAGAATATGAAGTGAGGGGGTTTTCCTTTCCCTGTGTAAAGCTTCTCAATAGAATATTTAAACAATATGGGTTGTTAAATTGTATAACAGAGCATTATACGATTCATAGAGGAAATTGGGATTCGAGTTAAGAACACAATCAAGGAACTTCATATATACAATGAGTTAAATTTAGCTCAAAACAGCAAAATAAGTAAGATGGTTGGTAGAGAACAAACAATTTTAATTTGGCACCTTATTTAATTGAACAAATAAACAGGTTTAAAAGAAGATTACTAACAAAATTTAGATTTGGCTATCATACAAGCCAAAGGCTGAGGGGATACTGCGATAAAAAAGTTATCCCAGATGTACAGATGTAAACAGGGAAAGGACAACCAATTACATTTGTTGATCTTCTGTCCTTTATATAACAAGAAAAGGAAAATGTTATTGGGGGATATATTAGGAGTAATGAAGATGGATCCCAAATACCAGTTGAGTGCCCTTCTAGGCTCAGCGAACCCAGAAATTATGGAAAAGGTTATCCAATTTTGTAAAATAATAGAACAAATGAAAAGACATTTAGTATGGATGACTGGATCAGTAAGAAAAACTGAAGGAGTACAATAGATAAGAATGGGCAACAGGAATTGTCTCAACATGTACAAATTATACAAAATAATGTGCAACAATATTGATGTTATTAGAACAGGTAAATCATTGTATAGAATAGGGAAGGTATTGCACTATTAAAATGACTCTAAATGAATTCGATTTTGTTAAACTATATTTTTGTAACTTAGGGAGATAGGATCATGTGTATGCTTTACATTAAGACATAATAAGGATTGGGCCACAACGAGATATGTTGGCTTTTGATACAAAAAGTGTGCAATAATTTTGACACTAATAGCAAGAATAGACATTTTATGTATAGAATAGTTAAGGGGCTGTATTTAGGAGTGATTTATTCTGAAACTGATAAAGCCTTTGTAATTTACTGTATTTTAGTTTGAGTTTTGTATATGTACTGTAACTAAATTTGTAATGACACATTTTAAAATTTTGTCCAACAAATAGAAATTGAATTGAATAGTTCCTTTATATAAAACATATGTTAGGCCTCACTTGGACTACTGTACTCCTCCCTGGAGTCTATTTTTGAGGAGAGACATAGATGGTGTGGAGAAAGTACAGAGAAGAATAACTAAAATAATAGATGGCCTTGGCAATGAGACATATGAAATGAGATTACAGACTTTAAACCTATACCCGTCGGAACTGAGATGGACTGGGGGGGGATCTTTTACAAATGTACATGATCTCAAGAGATCCAGATCTTGTAACTAGTCTAGGATTGCTACCTGCAACTAGCTTAGAATTTCTAAGGAGTCATAAAAAGCAGCCAAGGCTCACTTTTCCTAGAACAACTCTAGGGAGATCGTTTTTCACGTAAAGACTTCTCTCTCTGTGGAATAGCCTTCCAAGAGAGATAATTGAAGCAGGCAGTTTTCTAATATTTAAGGAAACAATGGACAGGCGCCTTTTACCTACGACAGGGTAACCATGCCCGTCGAGCAGGAGACTTGCATAATGGGCTTCACGCCTTCTGCATGTCTTAATTACCTAGTATTGAATCCAGTATTGAAACTGGATCTGGAATCTGCTGCAGACCCCACTGCTACTACAGCTGACAGATCCAACTTCAAATGGATAAGCAATGTACAAAAAGAAAGTTGCAAGTTTGTGACAATAACTTTTTTTTTGTTAATGCAGAACTCTGAAGTAGTGGGCCTCCTGACACTGCTAGGCTCTGCAACCACATCTATTGTACCCCCTGGTCACAGCCCTGAGCATTGCTAAGGGTCACTGGTCAGTTAAACCAGAGCAAGTTAAAACTGATGGCCCTCGGGAGGCCCGAGGAGAAATGGGCAAGAAACAACCAGGGTTTAAAAACAGCTGACAGGTCTCTGACATATCTGGGGGTGAAGGTAGGCTGGGATATTGGCAGCCTCTACACTCTCAACTAGAAGCCCCTATTTAACATGGCACTGGCTAAGCTGGAAGGGTGTAGGGCACTCCCTCCCAATTTCTTGGCTAGGAAAAATAAACTGTTTAAAAATGAGTATGTTGCCCAGGCTGTTGTATCTCCTCTAGATGATGGCTGTGGGTCTTACCAAAAGTGATATAAAAAAACTGGAAAGGGTCTTCTACCTTCATTTGGCAGGGAAAAGACCCAGTATGAATCTCCAGATTGAACAGTGGGTGGAAAAGTGGGGCTTTGCTTTCCTGACATACAGGGGCATCAAGTGGCTATACAACATAAATACATCCAAGACTGTGTACATAAGGGGAGGTAGGCAGCTGGCTGAACCTGGATGAGATGGATAGCTCGGAGTGGCTGTCCATATTCAGGTGGTGTGTAAAGAGCACACCCTCATTATGAGGGCCATTTCATAAACCCTCGGTCTTCACCCTTGGGGTTTATGTAGCATCCCACAACTCAGGTGTGTGTAAAATTTTGTTGTTATACACACCACCCCATTCTTTATTCCCTAAAAAAAAAAAAAAAAAAAAAAACAGGAGTTGTGCTTATGGCAAAAAATTTGACAGAAAAAACTACTTCTATTTCAGTTTTTTGCAACATTTGCTCATTTATTTGCACTTAGAAACTGTTGCCAGAAAAGGAGCTGTGTTACACATATAATTGGTTTCACATATTGAAATCATTTTTGGTAATGGGGTCCTCAAAGCAAAACACTATGAAAGACAACTCATCTTCTGTCAAATGTGTTTATTTGGGGGGGGGGGAGTCATAAAGAGATTCATTATATTTCAATTATTCTAGGTTTAAAAACCTAAAAACCCATTGAAATTAGGTGGAATACCAGATTTCCAGGCGGGATACCAACATTCTGCATCTGGTACTCAGCCAAGAATACCCGTTTTTTTCCCTTATATTCTACCCGTCCTGTCATGCCAGTTTCGCTATTAATCCCCTGGCTGACAGCTACAAGATGTATGTGGCTTGTTCCAGAGATAAGAGGGAAAAGTCCTCCACTGATTCCTTCCCCTGTCTCCTCCCGAGTCCCAAATACCCTGATTTGGAGGTACCTATAGTAGTGGGAGGGTGGGAGTTTAACCTCTCTACCAAAAAATTGCATACTTCCTCCTCTATACAAGTTTCCTAGGCTAAGAACCCTCTCCTCCCTCTCACAGAATCCCCATCATTTAGACCGACGGAAATCATGGTTCCTGCAGTAGGTACCAACAACAATCTGTCCTTTTGCTCTCACTCCCCACCCATTTGTTTCTGTCTGCCTCCCAGGCAGTTACAGTAGAAAGAACAAAAGGGTTTGGCCCTCTTGACTATACAGCCATTCCCCCCACAAGAATATGGACAGCCACTCCGAGCTATCCATCTCATCCAGGTCTAGCCAGCTGCCTACCTCCCCTTATGTACACAGTCTTGGATGTATTTATGTTGTATAGTCACTTGATGCCCTGTATGTCAGGAAAGCTAAAGTCCCACTGTTCCACCACACTGTTCAATCTCTGAGATTCATACTGGGTATTTTCCCTGCTAAATGAAGGTAGAGAATCCCTTTCCAGTTTTAATATCACTTTTGGTAAGACCCATAGCCAACATCTGGAGGAGATACAACAGCTTGGGCAACATACCCATTTTAAACCGTTTATTTTCCTAGCCAGAAAATAATTGCTGGGTATTTTTTTAGCCGCAATTATATAAAATAAATGATGTCCTGCTGCTACGCGGACCTGTCTGACCTCAGCGTGGTCCATGGTGCCAAGCACCATCAACAAGAAACATTAACATTTTCTCCCCATCTCCCCCAAAGAGTTTGCAGGAGGTTAGCCCAATGCTTTCTTTTCCTTTTTTTTTTTTTTTTTTAAATAAACTCACCATTGAGTTTGAGTAGAGGTGGTGAAATATCCATCTGTTGGCACCTGGTGGTAAGAAAGAGCCACAGCTGGCGAGTGCAGAGCTAGGAAACCCAGTGTAAGTGTGATCGTTATAACCCATGGGTTATAACAGTGAATTATAGATGGGTTTCCTAGGGAAAAAATGATAGCCACTTATTACTATTTAATGCAGTAGTAAACCTACTGAAAATGCAGATAAGCTACACAGATACGGCTAGTGTAGCTGCAGCAGCAGTTAATATTCTAGGCAGTACAAATTAAATAATAGCCGCAAGACTGGTTCAAGAAAAAAAATCAGTAAGGCAAGTATATCCATCAATAAGACAAGTATATCCATCAATAAGGCAAGTAAATCCAGTTAAACAATTACGGCACTGGCACTCATGGTACATACAATGCAGAGCAGACATTAATATTTCTAACTAAACCAGTATCAAATGCAGGGAGACTGATGCCAGGCATGCTTGTTTTAATAAATCCATTCTGCAGGTAGGGGAAAACTACAGAAATGACAGCAGCACAGTAACAGACAGTATAGAAAAGAGGGAGTCAGTGTAGCAGCTGTCAGTGGCCATTTTGATACTAGGGATTAGATAACAAGCACATGATGGCATAAATATTGGCACATGCCCATTCTTGAAGTAGTTACTACTGTAGAAGCAGAAGTGACGGAGCTCCAGCTTATATCCAGAAGCTCTCTTCCACTAAAAAAATAAATAAACCGGACCACAAAGTTCCTGGAGCTCTATTTTAGTGATGAGGATCACATGTAGACAGTGCACTGCACACTCAAAAGGTTTAGTCAAAATATACTCTGCAAATAACACCACCGTAGTGGAGAGGGTAGCACCTCTTCACCTGAACTTGGTAATCAACTGAAAACAGCTTACCACAGTAGCATTAACACAAGAGCCACAATTCAGCTTCTTTTCACTACTTCACTGAGTTCTTTTTAATCCATAAAGCAACCGCTTAAACATAAAATCCAGAGCAATCCAGGAGACATATATACTTGTTTCCGGTTTGCTCTTACTGCTACTAGCTTACTCGCACAGACGGGCAACCATCCTGGACTCAAGACACATGTTCTGGAATGTGCTGCTTTAGGGATTTAAAAAAAAAAAAAAAAAAAATGCAATAAAATAGCGAAAAGAAGGTGAATTTTGGCTCTTGTGTCAATGCTACTGTGGTAAGCCATTTTCAGTCAATTACCAAGTTCAAGTGAAGAGGTGCTACCCTGTCGGCTACGACGGTGTTGTTTACAGACGATCCATAAAGTCAGGGAAACCGGGTGGGGAGGGCACATCTGGCAATCTGCTTCCCAGGCCAGAGAAGGCCATAACCAATTAGAACCCAATACCTGCTTGTCGGCTCGTCACTAGATCAGTGCTCCACAGCAGGTTGCAGGTGGGTCTCCGCTGGATCTCCGAGCTGCTCCTTTCACCTGGTGCTGATGTTCCGTCTCTGAGCAACTTAACCATTCTAACAAGCAGCTCAGTATGCAAGGCATGGCTCCTGATCAAGCCTCCGGACCAACACAGTCCACTCAACTTGCTCTAGAGGAAGGGGACATTTCTGAATGAGCCAATCGGTAAAAAGGAGGGGACTTAGCACGCCAGATCGCTATTAAGGGTCAGTGTGCATATAATGACAGCACTTATGCCAGCGGTATTCTGGAATACAGTCCTTACGTGCAGTGTCCCTCCACACATAAATGACCATGAATTTCTTAATTCACGCACATTTATATCCAAATGTACTGGAATACCACTAAATTCAAGCCCTGCAGGACAGGATCTACCCGCCAACCTCTCTCTGAAAGGCAAATGTCAATGGGAAGGGACTTTGGTATAAGGAGGAAACTGGATACCACTCTGAAAATACCTATCGGTTTATTATTGTGCAAGAAATAAGTAATCCAAGTATAAATTCCTGTATAGACTAAATTCCTGCACAGGCCGTTTTGCCCTCTCACTGTTGTACACAGGTATAATCTTACATGCCTCTGACCAGAGGTAGATGCAAGGCAGCAATAGGAACATACAAACTCTACTTTTGAGACTGCACTAAATTAAAGCTCTTCCGAGGGAGGTGGCCAGGGACTTGTTCACTGTCCTGGTATGTCCCATCCCATGTACTCCTCTGTCCATGCTGCTGCGTATGGGGGATATGGGAGAGGAGGGCTGGGAATCTTACCCAACGTGGATCAGGGTGCTACTTGTTCTGGCATGCCAATGTATCCAGAATACCTAGGTGAATGACGCCTACACTTACTCAATGGAAAACACCGTGCCTTCAGGCCCTGGCCCTTGAGAAGCTAACTTACATACTGAGAGGGAGAAAGGAACTGTTCCATAAGGTGCTGGAACAAATATTTGGCGACTCTGCCACCAACTGAGACAGTTACTTAAACAATGACCTACTGTAACACTCCCTAGAATCCCCAAGAGAAAACTAAGTATGTTGACAACAGGTAGCTCCTACTCTGATGTGCACTCAGATGAACTTTTTGTTGCATGTACTGTGAGGTTTTTGCTTGACTGTACTATGTCATATTGTTGAATAAACTGTTACAACACCTTGTATTTCTTTTTAAATCTTTGGTAACTGGGTAAGGCTCACTAGGTACAAGCACCTATTTTCAAGAGTGAACTGAGAGTGCTCATTTTAGTGACTTGCTCGGAGCCATGGAGTCACAGTATGCAAGCGGAGGTTATGGGAATCAAACCCAGGTCTGTTGGATGTACCAAGCTCATTCACAGCTTGTTACTCTAACCTGTAGGCTATACTGCCAGTTATACATTTAACTGCCAGTAAATGTTATTTCCAGGTTTTATACCCGAATGTACTGTCTGTAATGTGTTTATGATGCAAAACAATAAAAATATGCAAAAATAGTAAAACTTTCTACTGCTACTACTACATGGATGGCACTTACATTCATCCAACCCCAACTGATAGGCCAGGTTCTGCAGCCCTCGCACCTTCTCCATCAAGTTGGCTGTGGTGAGGCTTCCCAGCTCTGAAAAAATATGAAAAGAAATTACCAGTCTGTCCAAGCACCATCATGACATCAGTCTTGTATACTACATCTCCCTTTCAGAAGTCCCTCCTAAACCCCCATCCCATTCCAGTCCTTCTAAACGCCCCTCAAAATCCCATCTCATGCAAGTCTTTCCAGCAGTCCCTCCTAAACCTCATGCCTTCCCAGTCCTTCCAGTGGAATTCTACTAAATCATGCACGACTGCTGTTCATCCAAAGTCCCTCCTAAACCCCTCAAAATCAATGCATTTCGTAAAATCTTTTCTAAACCCTGTACCATCACTGTCCTTCAATAAAATTATCCTTAACCCCATCCCATCCCTTCTGGTGAAATCCTCCTAAAACCACACCACTGCTGTTCATTCATAAGTCTCTGTAACTCTGCCCCATCAATCTCCTTCCAGTAAAATCCTCCTAACCCCTGCCTCATCACTGTCTTTCTAGTACAAACTACTCCTGAACCCACACCATTACCGTCTTTCTAGTAAAACTACCTCTTTAACCCAATCCCATTATAGACCTTTCAGCAACATTTAGTAGAATTCCTCCAGTAAAATTCCTCCACCCAGGTTTTAGAAACATTTTCTTCTCAGCAGCCAGGCTGTCAACTGAAGGTGCTTTGGGTTTGGATGGAGAACTGGTCACTAACCTAGCAGATCCCTCTAACAAGAGAGCCAAACAGCTCCTAAATGATGATTTATCAAATCTGAGAACCATGGCCTTCTTGGCCACTCTGGAGCTTCAAAAGGAAACTTACTCTAGACTGTTGAATCTTTCAAGAACCCTTGGAATCAAGAGGAACTGGAGGAAAACAGGTAGGCCCTTATGTAAGTCCCACTGTTTGGAGAGTGCGTCCACTGCCTCTGCTAGTGGACATCAAAAATGAATGAAGAACACAGGAACATGAGCATTCCCCCAGGATGCAAAGAGGGTGACCTGAGGGCTTCCAAACTAAATGCACAGAAGACTGAACACCTCCAAGTTTGAAGACAATTTCCCTGGACTGTATCTGGCAGCTAGCATGATCCACGTGAAGTCTTAGATCCCCTGCTAGATCAATGTCCGACAGGGACAGAAGATTCTTTTTGGCCAACTGAAGAACCGTCTGGGCTTCCACAAGCATGCTTTCACTTTTTGTGTCTCCTTTATTATTTACAGTATGTACATAACCATCACTGGGTTGTCTGAGCAACTCTTCACCACTCGGGACCTGAGCTGCTCCTGAAAATGGAGAAGAGCAAGAAACACTACCCATACAGTGAAGATATTTATCTGAAGGTTTTATTTCTCTAGGCTCAAAGGGCTTGGACCGGACTTTGGTGCAGAACAGCACACCAAAAGGTTGCATCCATTATCAGAATCTCATACTGAAAGGAAAACAGTGGGGAAACCATCATCAAGTTGTCTGTATCTTCTTGCTACGCAAGGGGCCAATGAATGGAGTGGGGAATCAAAATGGCAATATGATATTGCTCTGGCACAAGAGGCCAAGTGGACAGAAAGTGTGGCTGGAGAGGCCTCTTGTGGAGGCGAGGCAATGGAATTAGTTCTATAGTGGCATTTATCAGACCTAAGGTTTGAAGACAGCGGTGTGCAGACACCATATTCTGGGATCTGAGGTGCTGAACACCCGCTGAAGAGTTTATATCAGGATTTAGAGAGAAGTCCTCTGAAAATGTGTTTGGAAATAGGCTCCTAGATGTTCCAGGCCCTATTCACCTGTGTTGTTTCAGGACCTAAATGCCCAGGTTATACAGGACCTTGCTGCCTACTCCAATGAAGCTCTGATCAAGAGATCATCCAGATAAGGGTAAACATGATGACCCTAAGGGAGGCAACAACCACTATCAGGACCTTTGTAAAACTCTGGTGCAGATGCTAGGCAAAAGGACAGCCTGGTACTGAAAAACGTTGATTACAAATGGCAAGCCTGGCAGATTGGAATATGAAGATAGGCATTCAACAAACTGATGGAAGTCAGGTAATCCCCCAGGTAGACTGCTGTGATAGTTGACCTGAGGGACTCCATCTTGAACTTGCTTTGCCTAATGGACTTGTTCAGCCTCTGCAGGTTCAAAATCACATGAAATCCCTACTACTTTTGGCACTATGGAGTAGATTCCCTGCCCCATCTCTGTTGGGGAAGGGGATACTGCAACTATCACCTCAATCTGCAGCAGCTGCTCCAAGATCTGGTCCACCGCTCCCCTTTTCAGTGGGTTTCTGGATACTGGGGACTGAAAGAACTAGCCCCTTGAGGGCACAGTACACAGTTCTAGTGCATAACCAATAAAGATAACCTCTCGCATTCATAAATCTGTTGTGGTATAGGCCCATGTTTTGGCGAAGTTCTAAAACAGAACTCTGAGGGCCTGCGAATCTTCATGCAGAGAATATGTACTTCCTAAAACCACCTCTGGTGCATCTGTGGGAGAAGGAGCCTCTATTCTGGGAGCATCTGACACCACCACATCAATTTTTACAATGTGTCTCTGATTTGAGTCCTTTGTTCCCGATTACGTTTAAGCCATGTCCCCGATTTATATCACAGGAAGTTAAGAGGTATGAGAGTCAAAAACAAAGAGTATCCTGGGAGCAGTACAACAGTACAGTGGGTTGGAAGCAGAGCTGACTTTGCCATCAGCCCTAACCTGTTTTTTTTTTTTTTTTTTTTTTGAGGGGAGAGGGGCATAGTTTGCTCTGCTGTCTGACCTATCTATCTGTTGTTTATTTGGGGGTGGGGGGGCTGAGCTTGCCATGCTATCTGCCCTAATTGATTCGGAATTTTTGCTGCGGGAGGAGGTGTTTTGTTAGTAGTTGACATGTATTAGAAACACTGTTTGGATAAGTGTGCTGGTATACAGAGCTAATCTGCTGTGCTGTAGATGCCTTGGAGAGTCAGGCAGATTCAGCTCTGTGCAACAACTGCCATATAAAGGCAAGAAATCTGATCTGTTTCGTCCAATCAGACAATCGAATTTTATTTGATGTTCCTGTTTTTAACAAAATTAGCAAAACAAACAAACAAAAAAAAAATTACAGTAGATATCAGCGGAACTCGGTTATACAACATTCCCTCAAAATTCTAATTTCAGTATTTTCTTTTTATTTTTTTTTTTTTTCATAACATCAGTTGGAACAGGATCCTTTCCCTAGATGTCATCTGTTCACATTACTTGTTCCTGTCATGAAGTTCCAACCCTTTTAAGACATACAGTACTGTACAACCTGTGCCATGTTAAGTATCATGAGATGTCACAAGCAGAGGATTGTATCAAGGCAGGAAATCAGATGATGTCTAAGGGGCACAGAGCTTGGTTTCAAATATCTTTTTAATTACAAAACATCTTTGTGCAAATCTTTATTAAGAAAACAGTGTCCTGAAATTCAATATTTATTTGGAATGTTACGGGATTTGAGTCCTCCTAAAGTAAGTGTTTTGCAGAAACTGGCAAGTCAGTTTTAGGGCCCAGTCCTCAATCTGAAGTGCAACTATGGACAGGTGCTTTTGTGGCTGTGGTGTGCACCAAAGTCCCGTTCTGCATGTGCAAAGACTTCTGCCTATCCCAGCCCCATTTTCTGTGCCCCTTCCATACCCACTGCAAGTGCTCCTAAGCACACCGCTTGGTCAGAGTGAGCACAGAGGTCGGCACATGACCCATTCAAAACAGGAATTCTGCACTGCTTAGGGCATGTAGAAACTACGCTGCTCTAAGGGATGGAGTAGAATATTCCACCTTGCCTCACAGTGGGATGGGGCCATATCAGCGATTGGCTGATGACTTTGCAAATATTTTACTATTTCTAACATGGATAAAGCAGTCCTTGGGAAGATGTATCCCTCCAACCTCTGCTCTGCGGAGCCAGAGATCGACTATGGAGCTGACTCGGGCCTC
Organism: Neoceratodus forsteri; assembly: GCA_016271365.2. Taxonomy (NCBI): domain Eukaryota; kingdom Metazoa; phylum Chordata; order Ceratodontiformes; family Ceratodontidae; genus Neoceratodus; species Neoceratodus forsteri. The sequence goes on from CM028134.1 coordinate 153,165,407, forward strand.
CGATTGAAAACCCGGTGTCTGGCACGGCATCTCCTTCTAGCCCACCCCTGGCCCTTCCACACAGCACTCTGTGTGTGGATCCCTTTGGGGGTGGGCCAGAGATTGTGGATGCTGACAAGTGTGCCGGCACCAATCAAGGAATCCTGGATATAAGTGGTTCACACATATCTGGGGTGCCTTTGTGGATCTAGCCCTAATCTACTAATGCAGGTTACACTCACTGAGATAAACATCTTGTTTACAATAATGGATCACCTGACTGAGGCCACCCCCTCTTAACATGGCTTTAAGAGGGGCAGAATGTGCCAAATTAACCAGTCTACCTTCTTTGAGGGGGTGGCCAGGAAGATAATTCAGGACAGGGCCAGAAGACTTAAGTCTATGTTCACTGTAGCAGGGCCTTTGACACACTGGAAAATGATAAGCTTCTAGTCAAAATATAGCAGTATGGTATACGTGAGACATATATAAGGTGAAATTCTAACTGGCCTTAGAGCAAGAAGTAGGGATTTACGATGGACAAGCACTACTCTGAGTGGAGAGGGGTACTCAGTAACGTCCCTCAGAGTAGCAGACATCACACTCACCCTGGTTGCAGAGTACCTGGTGAAGATCAAGCCATGTAAGTACCAAGGGCCGGACAAGATATACCCTAGGACCATAGCGGAGCTAAGGGAGGAGCTTGCAGGGCCACTTACAATAATCTTTCTGGAGTCTGTCTGGACAGGTGCAGTACCAAAAGATGGGAAAGTGGCCAATGTGGTCCCCACCAAGAAGGGTCAAGATCGGATAATAGCAACTACTGGCCAATCAGACTGACAATAGTGCTGGGTAATGTCCAGGAAGCCTTCATCAAGGGCAGAATGATGGAACACTTGGTTGAGGCCACAGCACTGCTCTATGAGGTACTGATCATGCTAAACCAACCTGATCTTTAAAGGAGTGGCCAGGGAGGTGGACAAGGGCCTGGCTGTAGACACAGTCAATCAGGCCTGCAACAGGACCTAAGACACTGTGGCACAGGACAAGTTTCTGGGCACTGAAAATCAATGTGGTATATATGAGACATACACAAGATGGACTGCTAACTGACTTGGGGCAAGAAGCAGTGCCTCATGGTAAGCAGGCATTTCTCCAAGTGGAAAGGGGTATTTAGTGGCGTCCCTCATGGAATAGTGCTAGAGTCACTGCTGTGCAACATTTTCATCAGTACGCTGAAGCTGGGTTCTCTACCAAGCTGCTTAAGTTCACAGATGATACTAAGCTGGCCAGGTTGGTGGATTCCCATGAGGATGGAAAGACCTGAACAAGCAGGTTGACTGGTCGGACTCCCGGAGTTGTAGAGTCAATGTAGCCAAATTCAAGGTGCTCCACTTGGGGAGAAACAACAGAGGTAGGACCTACGGCCTGGGGGTCATAACAGACAATGGGATAAGGCATGACAAGCAGTGCATGTCTGCTTTCAGGAAGGTTGAAAGAATGCTGGGCTACAGCACAGCAGACAAATAATTCTGCCATTTTACAAGGCCCCAGTCAGGCCCTACCAGGAGTGCTATGCAGGGGAAGAAATTGGCACCAGCCCAATAGCCAAATGCTGGTAGATTCTGTATCGAGCTAGTAAAAAAAAAACATTTAGTAGTCCTATGGACTTGTACTGGAGAAAGTGATATTGGGTCAAGTGGATTTTCAGTCACTATCCCTGCTGGCTACTGGCTACAAAATGTAATTTTGACCCCTGGTACTATGTGCAGTTTTGCCTCCAAAATACAAAAAGGATACTGAAGCAGTCAAAAGGATGTCGTTCAGAGCCACAAAAATGAGCAGGGGTATGAAGGATAAAAGCTATGAGGAAAAGACTAGAGGCCCTTAACGTGTTCATGCTGGGGAAGGGGATTGGGGTGATATGATCTCAGGCTCCTGCACAATGAAGGGTATCGACAAGGTTAAATAGATGAAGATGTTGATCTGGTGTGCTCCAACAAGAAGCAGGTACAAGCCCTTAAGCTCAAAGAGGGTAAGGTTAGAGCTGACACTGTGAGGCCCTACTTCTCCCAGAGGGTTGTGAACCTATGGAACAGCTTACCAATGAAGACCGTGGAACACGAAAAAGGTAGATCTCTAAAAGTAACCCAGGACAAATTTCTGTTTACAACAGGAATCACAGAGTGCCCTTGATAGTAGTGAAAACAAAAGTCTCTGCTGAGTTCAAAGAATGCCATTAAACAGCTGATTAAAATCTGTACAATCCAGGAACAGACTACCACTTCGGTGCAGCTCACCCATGGAGAGATCCGCCCCCAACAAAACCCAAGTGCAGGGTGAAGCACCAACGCAACACAGCATCTGCTTATTTTTACTTTCTGAAAATAAAGTTATGCCTTTTGTGTTTGCTTATGTAAATGAGTACATGTATGCATGGTATACGTGTTGGTCCCTGCTTTTATTTGGTTTTTAAACTCAAAGATTATTAGAATTTACATAAAACCTACACTAGCATAATTCAGTTGGGTAGTTCAGAATACACATAGTAGATACCAAACATGGGAAGAAAAAAACTCAGAAAGTCTGGGAAGAACCTGAGCATAATATATGTATTATATTATATTATATTATGATACAACCTACTGTTCCTAAAAGTCCTACCCGTGGAAGTAGCAGGAGTAAAAAGCAGAAGGGGGACAGGATCCAGCCACCACCCACTCCTCTGACTGCTGCCAGCCACAAGATTCAAGGTACGCCACCCGGTGAAGCCGCGCCTTTTAGCTTGAATTTCTGGCACTTTTCCTGGCTGTCTCTGAATGGCCCCCTTCCTCAGCCATACCATTCCTATTGCCTCTTCTGATACAGAGATTTGAACTCCGTGGTCTCACCGCAACTACATTTCTTTCAGCATCCCAGCTAAAGACTATTTTTCCTAAATGACTGCTAGTGGCAGACTGTTTTTTCCAACTGTCTGCATTGCTAACTGTGTATTAACTGCAGATATCTGGTTATACTGTGTTAGTACAGTTTTTTACCACCACTGTTTAGAACTGGTTTCTATTTAGCTGTTATTGTTATGTTGAGAGAGTTAAGTTTTACTATGTTTCTGCTCTGTTTTTACTGCCTTCCTTCTTGCCTTTCTGACCAGTAATTTAATTCTATGCCCCACTGAATTCTCCTACCTTGCTCATTATCACTGTCTCAATTGCTTGGCACTGACCGCCTCCCCTTTGCCCTTCCCCCCCCCCCAACTCTTCTAGTGAAACCCACCCACTGATTAAGCTAATCCCGTTGCCTCGTCTCCCTGCTGTTTCCTGTCTCTGTCCCCATCTCTTCTCTGCCCACCAATTTGTGGCTCACTAAAGCTAACTGTGATTATCCCTTTTTCCCTTCAGCTCAGGAGGCCCTTGACCGGGTGCTCCTTCCATCTCCATCTATAGCGCTAGTTACTAGCTGCCACCGCTCCTCTGACTGCTGCCAGCCACAAGATACCCACCAGTGCTTTGCGCGGCTCCTCACCCGCCTCCCACCCTATCTGGGCAATTACTTATATTAGTCTGGGGTCAGTCACATGATCCTGTGTGCAGAATACTAGTCTGGGGGCAGCCACATGATCTTGTGTGCAGAATACTAAGTATCAACTTTTCCATTGGCTTGCTATACTAGTTGCCCACTAGTGGCACTTTACTTATGTCTCACAACCCTACACACAGTTCAGATCCATCAACCAGCTTACTGTAGGACTTAAACTACCCAAGCTAATTAAGACACAATTTATATCTCCCTCAAACTCTTCTAACACAAATTACTTTTAACTTTAATCAGCTACATAAATACCCTCACTATGCCTTCTATATTAACAGCCTCCTCTTACTTACTCCTCATTTTTCTCCCTATTCTCTCTGTCTCATCTCTCCCCTACTTGCTAAACCCGACCCTTACTATGCCCCACCTTTGTTGCTTTTCCTTACTACTGACTCCTACGTTCCCCCTTGCTGCAACCACATCTCTTTTCTATCATTCTTGGTTCCATTTCCCCTTCCCACCTTGTGCATCTCCACATCACTGCCTTATTCCTATGCTCCATTACGCTCTCTAAAAATGCAGCTCTGGTCTTCCTACTACCTTCCTCCGCTCTCTAGGTCACCTGTATCCCAGCATTGGTATAAGAGTTCCAAACTTCATTTCATCATCATCTCACTCCTACTCTTAGCCACTGGAGATATTGACCCTAACCCTGGCCATTCCTACACCCCTGCGCTGGAACACACTTAACACTGGCACCTCTTCCACAAACTCACTTAATCTCCCCCATGGTCAAAACTCCTCCACCTAAATATACGTAGCCTCCTACCAAAACTACACCTACTGCAGCCTCTCACTGTATTGCTTGCCCCAGACATCCTCATCTTCTCTGAAACATAGCTAAATAATAAAACCCAAGATCCTTCTATCACTATCCCAGGTTACACCATTTCTGTTGATTTCTTTGATTTTTTTCCTTTTCCTGTACATTGTACTGTATAACTTCAAGTTGTTATGTATATATTACATCCTTGTGTTTTTTCTCACATGTCCTGCTAAATGTATTTGTAATGATTGTGTATCTACTACTGTCCCCCAGGATGCATCGGGAGACAAGCAACTCATTGTTCTGTGTGCCTTTCCTGGTGAAACTTTTCAATAAATAAATAAATCCGCTGGCAGGATTACATATAAAAAAATTAGCAGTCCCAGTAGGCTCTATGGAAGAAACGCTGGTCAGTGTTCATTTTATACATCACCAACTACCACCAACTAGTCTTGAAAACAAGAACAACGAGCTCATGCATCAGAAGTTAATTTTTCTATAGTGAAAATTGTGTTGGCCTTCCAGTGGCCCAAGTAGCAGTGGTAAGTTGGTATGGCTTAGTCTGGAGCCACAGGCGGGTAATTGTTTTTCCCTGTCAATCAGAGAATAACTGGCTGCCTAAAGCAGACCCTGTTTCAAGGACTGATAGTAGCATCACTGTGGCATCAAGAAAGGGGGGTCCTGGAAATAACTGTACCATTTTGTGTTCAATACTTCTCAATGGGGTGGGGGTGGGGAGACCACCAAGCAGTCCCAGAAGACAAGACAATGACTAACACATTTACAAAGAAGTTCCCCATAAATTTAGCATGGATGTCTAGTGTCTGAAAACATCTGGCCCGACACTTTCATGTAAATTCCTGCCAGCTTATCGAGGTGGTAACTCTCAGAGCAGGTAGTATATATTTCAACAAAAGATTATAAGGACAATCTATACCCATATCTCTGTTCCATTTATCCAAGGTACCTTGTGAGTGAGGGGTTCCAGTTCCCGAAACCCTTGTATAGATAACCTATTAAATGTCCCCATTTGTCCACTTTCAATACACCCAAAATTACAGCCACTAACCAGGGTAATGGGTCAGGGATACTAACCCTGTGCAGTCCCTTGTGGAGTATCTATGGGCATACCTGTAGAAATCTAAAATGTTCCCGGGAAGTAAGCCCAAACTTCTTCTGGATCTTCTCAAATGGTAATACCCCTGTGTATCTATAAATATATTGCAAACCTAGAGGAGCCCATATATGAAATGTACGATCTACATTAAATGGCTGAAAGCCTTCATCATAGGCTAAGGCCCAGCACAGAAAAAAAAAAAAAATATATAAATGGTGTAATTGTGGAAGTTTTAAAAGTGTTTCATTATCTAAATAATATTGCAGTAACTCTAGACAATCTAGCTGGCTGGAGACTTCTGGCTTGGATTCAAAAGAGGTACCAGTCCAAATCATGGAGATTACGGATGTGGAATTCCATATGTTTCCACCAGGCAGTACGCAAGCGTTGAGATCCAGAGGCATAATGTACAAAAGTGGGAAGCCAGACAGTATAATTTAATGTCCAGCAGATTGAGAGCAGTTTATCTCTCAATGAACTGTAGTATTTTCATCTTTATGCGGGTTGCTGTCTCTCCTCCAAATAAAGCTGGACAAACATTCTATCTGCAAGATCTGAAACAGAATTTCTGTAGTAAATAGAAATGTCTAGGAGCAAGTTCACACAAACTGTGTCAATTTTCAGATAAACCCCACCCAGGGAGAAACATCCTTTTTTCCCCAAATCTGCTGTCAGTTTACTGATTAGCAGTTCATATTTAACCAATTCTGAGCCATCCAAATGCTGGGGAGGTGTACTCCTAAATATTTAATGGTACAATGGTGAGTGCGTAAATGTTTTTTTTTCATTTCTAAAGAAAGGCTGTAATCGAGACAGAGCACCTCTTGATTGAATATTAAGCTTAAATGGTGAATTTAAATTCATCTCTCTCTCTCTCTCTCGCTCTCTATCTTCATTACTATGAACTGCATCCACTAAGGATTCAATATATCATGCAAAAAGGAGGAGAGAGGGGGGCACCCCTGTGTGGTGCCCCTGGACATAATAAAGGGATCCGTTAGCACCCCATTCACCTGTACAATACACCTGCAGAGTCATATATGTGTTTTGTAACAATTCTATAAAAGGGCGTGGGAAGCCCAGCCTTGAGGGGTGCACCACAAAAAAAGTCAGGACACCCTGTTGAAGGCCTTCTCTCCATCAAGGCTCACTAGACAACTAGTATGCTTTGTTGTGCTATATAATCCATAAGATGTAGTGTTCTACGATACTGTCAAATCTTTGCCTTTCTCTGACAAATCCTGCCAGATCTCGCCCACCACTATGGGAAGCAGTCTGTCCAGCCAGGCTGCCAACATCGACATAAAAATGTTATAATCAGAATTCAACATGGAAATGGGTCTACACGATTTAGATGGACTGGGACTTTTTCTGGTTTCAAAATCGCAGATAAAGTTACCCATTTCCAAGAGGGTGGCTGCCGGGAACCTGACTGGACTGACCAAAAAGCCCTCAAAAGAAAGGGGGTAAGAGAGACCCGGAAGCCTTTGTAAAACTTGGCAGAATACCTATCGGGTCTGGGGCATTTAAGAGTGTGAAGGTCTCTGGTGGCATCATATATCACTTTAGTTGTAACAAGGGTCAAAAGCTCCCCCTCTCTGCTCTTCTGTCGACTGAGGCAGGTGAAGTCTAAGAACCTGTGTAGCCCAGAATTATCGGGGGGGGGGGGGCTGTATCCATATATAATTCTTGTAAGACCATAAAATACTCGAAACCTGTGTCTTGTGTTCCAACTTTCCTGTATTTGGGTTGCAGAGCTGCAAAATATGGCCCCCACAGCTGCCTAGCTAAAAGTCTAGCACCCTGCAAACCCCCTCTTAATAGTAATGTTTTATGTACAGCAGTACTTGTTCAACTTTATATTGCAAAATTTCCTCAATTTCTGCCTGTGATTTTGGCAATTTATCTAGACATGGATCCCGTTCCCCTGCACAACTGCTGCACAGTCAAATAACTTCATCAGGGAATTTAAAACATTCTTCCTTAAGTTTTTTCTTAGCTGGAGCATATGCCACTGTGGTCCCTGAACAACTGCTTTTAAGGCATCCAACAGCATGGTATCCATAATTTCCCTGCTGTCATTATCAGCCATAAAGACCTGGATCCCATCATTAACTAATTCAAGGAATGCCTCGTCTCTCAATAGAGAGATATTAAAGTACCAGGTGGTTTTCTTAATCCTATTCTCCATGTCTAGTGTAAGAAATAAAGGGGTATGGGCAGACAAGAGAACAAGGCCACAGGATATGTCCAGGACTGTGTCAAATGCTCACTGGTCACCCCCCTTTAAAAAAAAAAAAAAAAAAGAAGCCTGACCTGGCTTTGTGACTGGGTGAATAGTGTGTGTGTGTGTGTGTGTGTGTGTGTGTGTGTGTGTGTGTATATAACAGCCAGGGACACCAGTGCCTCCACACATCCATAAAATAAAAACTCAGATCTGCAGTCATGGTTCTAAAATATTTTTTGTGCGCCGCCAGAAGCAGAATGCAGCCGAGTGAGTGGAGTCAAGATGTGGGGTTAGGGTCAAATTCAGATCCCCACTGAGGATTAACAGGCTTTGCATAACTTAAAGGACGAAACCTGAAATGACTTTTTTTCTCCCCTGCAGGGAGCATTCCTTCACCAGCTGGTCAGGGAGCCTACTAGAGACAGTGTGACACTGGACTGAGTACTGACGAACGGGGAGAGTGTAGCTGATGTTTTAGTGGGTGACAGTCTGGGGTCAAGTGACAACAGAGCTGTAAGATTCAGGATTAGGACAGGAACAGAAGTGAGTCAGACCACAACGAAGGTACTGGATTTCAGGTGTTTGGACTTCAACAGAATGAGGGAGATCTTCAGGGAGGCTATGGAGGACAAGGAGGAACTGGGAGACATGGAGGAAATGTGGGATGTAATGGGGGGGGGGATTCTGATGGCCACAGACTACTGCATAAGGAAGGTAAGCAAAAACAAAAGAAGAAGGGAAGCGGCTCTGGTTCATCAGAGAGGTGGTAAGGGCCATAAGTGAAAGGAAACAAGCATTCAGAACACATAAAAGAACACAGGGGAAGGAGAATAGAAAGGTATACAGGGAGAAAATGAGGATGGCAGGGCAGACAATTAGAAGGGCAAAAGCAGATACGGAGGAAAGGGTGGCTAGGGAAGTCAGTGGGGGGGGGGGGATAAAACTTTCTATAGATATGTCAGTAAGAGGAGGAAATCCAAACATGGGATAGTGAGACTTACAAGGGGGGTGGTCCGGTAAAGGGTGACTTCCAGAAGGCGGACTTACTGAACAGGTACTCTGTTTAGTTTTTCAAGGTGGAAAAGGAGAGTAAGGGACCACAGTTGTGAGGAAGGGGCACGGAGGGCAGGGGTGGTGGTGGACTCTAGACCGTTGAAAGATGGCAGGGTACTAAGGAACTGGGAAAACTGAGGGGGGATAAGGCAATGGGTCCTACACCCTACATCCTAGAGTGCTCCAGAGCTTCGGGAGAAAATGACAGCACCACTGACAAAACTGTTTAATCTGTCGCTAGACACAGGGAGGGTTCCAGGTGACTGGAAAAGGGCAGATGTGTTACCGGTGCACAAGAGTGGCAGACGGGAGGAGGCAGGCTATTATCGTCCAGTCAGCCTTACCTCAGTGGTGTGTAAGTATATGGAGGCACTCCTGAAGGACTGAACTGTCTATTACCTTGCAGCCAGTGGTCTTCAAGATGACAGGCAGCACGGGTTCACAGAGGGGAGGGCATGCCATACGTACCTGATCAAGTTTTTCCAACTGGGTGATGAGGGTGGTGGATCTGGGAGGGGCGGTGGATGTGGCCTAGCTGGACTTCAGCAAGGCCTTGGATACCATCCCTCACAGGAGGCTGGTGAACAAGCTGGGCAGTTTAGGGGCGAGGCTGAAAATAACTAAATGGGTGGAGGGCTGGCTTAGGGACAGATGCCAGAGGGTGTTGGTAAATGGGGTGCACTCCAGGGAGGAAAGGGTGACAAGTGGGGTGCCCCAGGAGTCAGTATTGGAGCTCATCCTCTTTAACATCTACATTGGTGATATTGCGGAAGGGCTGAATAGGAAGGTGTGTTTACTTGCAGACGATACAAAGATCTGTAATAGGGTGGACACACCGGGTGAGGCTGTGGAAATAATGTGGGAGAACCTGAGAAAACTGGAGGGGTGGTCGGCCAATTGGCAATTAAGTTTTAATGCAAAGAAATGCAGAATAATGCACATAGGGCACAAAAACCCAAAGGCCACGTACACACTGGAGGGAGAGGACGTTATGATAACGGAACAGGAGAGGGATCTGGGGATTATCATTTCAAACAACCTGAAGGTGGCAAACCAGTGCAATAATGCAGTACGTAAGGCAACTCGAATGCTGGCGTGCATAGGGAGGAGTATAACAAGCAGGAGGGAAGTGTTAATGCCCCTCTACTGGTCCATGGTGAGACCCCACCTGGAATATGGAGTCAAGTTCTGAAGACCTCACCTACGTAAGGATATAGATAGGGTGGAGAGAGAGTTCAGAGGAGGGTGACACAAATGGTGCATGGCATGCATCAGAAGCCCTACGTGAAGAGAGGATGAAAGAGCTTGATCTGTATCCCCTGGACATTAGGAGGGAAAGGGGGGACATGACTGATGCATTTAAATATTTGAAGGGGATCAACAAGGTGAGGGAAGGAGCATTTTTCGAAGGAAAGTCAGTTCGAAAACTAGAGGGCACAGTTTGAAGTTGGAAAGAGGAAAGTTCAGAGGTAACAGGAGGGGGTACTACTTCACGGAGAGGGTGGTGGCCCCCTTGAACAGACTACCGGAAGAGGTGGTGGGGGCCAAAACATTGGGTGAATTTAAGAGGTCATGGGATAATTTCATGGGATTGAACAGAAGAGGGAGAGGGATAAACACGGAAAAAGTAAGGGGACTAGAGTCTCCACCAAGGGGGGTCCAGGGGATGAATGCAAAAGAGTTAGGTACATGGTTACCTATGGAGATGGGTTAAACGGGCAGACTGGATGGGCCAAGAGGACCTTTTCTGCCATCAGATTTCTATGTTTCTCCATGTTTGGTGACATATAAATACTTGCCAAAGTAACTCCTAGGACCATGCTTCCTATCTAGACCCAAGGGCTAGGCAGGATGAAAAATAAAGGAAACATTCCAGGAGCTAGGGGAAGGTGGGTGGGAAACTAGACCTACTGCAGGAACCTCTCTCGAAGACCTGCTGCTACGGTAAGTTCTTATGTAACGGCAGTATCTTACTTTGAGAGGGTTCCTGCAGTAGGTCTTCACATATAGGACTGAATACCCAGCAGTCCAAAAGAAAAATTCGGAGACAAGGTTCCGGGAGGAGGAAGTGTCTGCCAATCGGAGTACTGTCTTAGGACAAAAGACCTTGCAGGACCGCAAGGCCGAATCCGGTTCTGCACATAGAGGCAATGTCCAGACTGTAATATTTAGTGAAGATGTGGACAGATGACCAAGTGGCCGCTGCACATATCTCTGCTGTGGACACATTCCTGAAAAAAGCGGTAGAGGTAGCTACACTCTGAGTGGAGTGACCCTTAACCACCCCTGAAAGGGACTTTCCATGTTTTTGATAAGTAAAGTGGATGCAGTTAGCCAACCACCTAAATATAGTCTGTTTGGAAATGGCCTTACCCTGGCACTGGGGGCAAAGGCCACAAAGAGCTGATTTGACTTACGGACCTCTTTAGTCCAGGTTGTGTAATACCGCAAGATCCAGTGCACGTCTAAGGTGTGCAAAAGATATCCCCCCCTGTTGGAATGCTGAGGATAATAGACCAGCAATTTGACACTCAGAGTGGTTTCCGAAACCACCTTTGGAAGAAAGGATGGGTTAGTCCTAAGGACCACTCTGTCCTTACGAAAGATCAAATAAGGTTCCTTGCAGATGAATGCCTAAAGCTCTGAGACCCGTCTGGCTGAAGTGACAGCCACTAAAAACAATGTCTTCCAGGAAAGGAAGCATATGTCACAATTTGAGCCGGTTCAAAAGAGGGCAAAGTAAGTTTTTCTAACATAAAATTAAGATCCCAGGGTGGACAGGGGTTCTGGACTGGAGGTTTTAGGTGGAGGATACCCTTCAAAAAGATTTTGGCAACCTCCAGTTGAGCTAATGTTTTGCCCGGTGGTAGGCCGACACCGCAGAGAGATGGACCTTGATGGAGGAATAACTAAGGCCCGTCTCCGATAAATGTACGAGATACTCTTAACACCTGGGCGATTGAGCACGAAAAGGGATCCAAGCTCCTGGCTAAGGCCCAGATCGAAAATCGTTTCCACTTCATGGCGTAGGTGGATCTGGTAGATGGTTTTCTGGCTTCCACCAGGAATTGAGCAACCTGGGAGGAGACTCCGTAGCAGGAAGCCACTATGTCCACAGGTGCCACGAATGAAGGTGGAGCAACTGAAGACTTGGATGCACCAGGGTGCCCTGCTCCTGTGTCAGAAGGTCGTGAGACAATAGCAGGAGTACCATAGGTTTTAGAGTCAGCTGTTGTAACAGTGGGAACCAAATCTGACAGGGCCACAGAGGGGCAATCAGAATCAAGTGTGCTCCTTCCACCTAAAGTTTCAACAGAACCTTCTGAATGAGAGGAAAGGGAGGAAAAGCGTACAGAAACCTCCCTGTCCAAGAGGGAGACAGTGCATCTCACCAAAAAGCACCACACCCAGGAATGAGCAAGCAAAAGTTGGATAGTTTTGCGTTGAACAGGGAGGCGAATAGATCTACTTCCGGCCAACCCCATCGAAGAAACAGGTCTTCGACTACCTCCTGCTTTAATTCCCACTCATGAGCCCTCACCACTGATCAACTGAGACTGTCCGCCAGGACGTTGCTTACGCCTGGGACGTGGACTGCTGTCAGGAATAGGCCGTGCTGAATCGCCCAGTACCAAACTCTCATTGTTTCCCTGCAGAGAGGGTACGAGCGAGTTCCTCCCTGTTTGTTGATCTACTAGACTGTGGACATGTCTGTCTGGATAAGAAGTGATCCTGGTAGAAGAAGCAACTGGAACGCCTGGAGAGCATAGAGGACTGCCCTCGTCTCCAGGATGTTGATGTGGAGCAGGTACTCTGAGTGGACCAGGACCCTTGTGGTCCTCCAGATGGGCTCCCCAACCCATGTCCAGCGCCTGAGTTGATAATCTGGGTGGAGTTAGTAGTGGAAGGAGCTCCCACTAACAGGTTGGAAAATCCTGCCATGACCGAAGATCGCTTTGGAGGCTGTTGGAGGTCATGACCCGTTGGTTCATGTCGTCGTCCTCTGGTCCCACTGGACTCAAGAGACCACTGGGTAACCATCATATGTAATCTGGCCAGGGGTACTGTGGAGATGGCGCTACCTTAAGTCCCAGGAGACGAAGCACAGCATGTGCTGGGATCCATCTAGTCTGGGCCACAAAGGTGGCTTGAGAAACTAAGGTCTCAGCTTGATCTAATGGCAGGAAAGCCTTGCTCTGGACTATGTCTAGCACTGCTCCAATGAATTGGAGGCACTGAGAAGGTACTAGCTGGGACTTGGGGAAACTGACTAAGATGCCCAGCTGGACAAACAAGTCCAGAGTGAAAGAGAGAGACTCTTTCAGGCTGTCTGGAGAGGAAGCTGAGAGGAGCCAGTCATCCAGATACAGTAACACGTAAATGTCCTTGCGGCATAGAAATGCCGCTACCACCACCACCAAGCACTTTGTGAAAACCCAGGGAGCCGAGGAAAGGCCAAAAGGTAATGCTCGGAATTGAAAATGGTTCTCCTGGAAGGAGAAACGAAGAAAGTGGCGGTGGGCCGGAACGATAGGGATATTAAGGTAAGCATCCTGCATATCCAGGGAGCACAACCATGAGTTTGGTTGGAGCAGGGGGGGAAGAAGACCCTGAAGGGTTAGCATGCGAAACCTCTTATACTCGACGAAGAGGTTGAGCGTGCTGAGATCCAGGATCGGTCTCAGATCTCCCATCTTCTTTGGTACCAGGAAGAATTGGGAGTAAAATCCCCTTCCCAGTTGATCTTGAGGGACGGGTTCTATGGCCACTTTTTGCAGGAGGGCCTGAATCTCCTGTAAGACTATGGGGATCTGATCCCTTGGATAAAAAGACAGTTCCAGAGGGTGTGATGCAGGGATCTCCGTGAATTCTACTGAGTGACCTTGTTGAATGAGTTGCAGAACCCTTAAATCTGTGGTGACGGCCTGCCATCCCTACAGGTGGAGGTAGAACCTCCTTCCTATCAGTTCCTCCGTGATGACTGGAGGTAGCGTGAGGAGAGGGAAGGAGTCAGGATGCAGAGGAGAGAGGAGCTTTGGCCCCAGAGGCAGGCTTGGGAAATTTTGCCTGAGGGGTCTGGGCTCCAGATCCAGGGGCATGTTGTTTGCCCTGACGCTTGCCCTGGGTCTTATTCCATCATCTTTGGTGGCGAAAAGGCTGCTTCTTTTGCCCTGTCCTATACATGGAGTGTACGTCCGCAGGGATCGGCCCACTCCTGCAGCCCAGTTATTATGTCCTTGGCATCGCCACTAAAGGACGGAACCTAAAAGGGCTTCCAGGATCGAGACTGGACGTCCCTGCCAAACCTGCGATCCTGAGCCAGGAAAGGCACGGATGTAGATCCCTAGTGGCAGCCCTAGCCACCTAACCTATCGAAGTGACATGGCTCTAAGAGCATGACAAGAAGATTTGCTCATACGGACCTTAGAGTAGCTTATTTCTGAGCGTCCTCAGCTGGTATATCCTGGAGGTCCCTCTCGAGCTCAGAGAGGGAAGCCTTCTGGAAGACCACCATGTGACATATGTTAAGAGACCAGATGGCACAGGAAGCAGAGAAATATATCTTCCTGCCAAATTGGTCCAATTGCCTCAGTCCTTATCGGAAGAAGAGGAGCGAGATGTTTGGGTTGTGCCGACCGGTCATGAGCGGCCATAATGACCATGGAGTCGGCCTTAGGATGAGTTGTTAGATGGGGAATCCCTTCTGGGGGGAGAGAGTATGTGCTATCGGCTTTTCTGTATACAGCTGGAATAGAGGAGGGGCTGTTGCCAGATGGTTGTGACCAGATCTTCATGGGAACCCATCCAGGGAGGGATAGGTAGAGGGTCTGTAGTAGCCAGATCTAGATGTTCCGCCAGCCTCTTGTGCTGGGGATCTACTTCTTTTGAAGGCCAGCCTCCTGCTACCTGAATAGTCCTCAGAAGGTCACCAAAGGAGGGATCTTCTGGTGGGGATTTGGGAGATTCCTTGGCGGGACTTCAACTGGAGACCGAGGGTCCGAAGGTTTGGAGCCACTGGGGATGGACGGGTCCACCCCAGAGAAGCCCACCAGCAGGAAACCCGAGGCCTGTCCAGAAGGAACCGGTGGTGGAGGTGCTCTAGGCAGAGGAATGTCACCCACCGGATGATGCCGTAGTTCAGAGATAAGCAAGGTCCTGGCATCCTGCCACCATGCCGGGATCGCATCCCGATCAGTCGGCGGTGGAGAAGCAGGCTGGTAGCCTAGGTATGGCGGTTGTTGCCATGAAGGGTATTGGAATCCTGGCAATCCCGGAGAGTAACCATAAGGAGAATACTCAGGGTATCCCAGCATTGGCGGCACAGGGCCTGGCGCTGGGTAATGTGGTACTGGAGGCCCGCCCGGCCGCGTTTAATGGGGATCTGGCCCCAGAAAACCACCTGAATGTTCTGCAGGGCTGGCTGGGGGAGGTGCCGGAGGGCCACTGGGTGGCCGTGGGATCAGGAAAGGCTCCCGAAGGTCCCGAAGGAAGGGGCTCCATGTTAGAAGGATCCCAGGCGACGACGGACTCTATCCATGGGCGGCAACAGACCAGGTGAAGGGGGTAACTCGGGTAGAGACCCCAAAGAAAGGTCCAAGAATGATCCTGAAGGCAAGGACAAAGCAGGACAGGGTGGTGAATCCCTTGAGTTAAGCACCCGAAGGGATGAAGGGTCTCCTACCAGCACGCTCGTGCCGACGTCAGGGTCCGCATGGGAGCCTGACGGGCAAGATGGAGAGTCCGGGCAGACGACAGTGGATCCGTCGCCCGACTTATCGGACCTGACCGGGCTGGCAGTAGCTGAAAGGCCCCTGCTAGGCTTAACGGCCGTGGCCATGTGCCTGTCGACAGGGTTGGAGGGTAACTTATCGGTAGTGCTGGGTGGAGGAGACGCAATAGACACCTCAAGAGAGACTACCCTGGCTACCTGCTCACCTCAGCAGGAGGGGGAGAAGGTGCCCGGCCCAGAGAAGCAGGCGGGGTACCTGAAGAAGTACTCTCAGTTTTTGAGGTGGAACACCTTCCACGTGGCGACAGACTCCTCTCCCGGCGCTTCTCCTTATCTTTCTTTTTTTTTTCCTTGGGGCCAGAGATGACGACCTTTCCCTTAGCTCCTGAAGCTCCTTTTCCATCTATGCCAGTCGTCAGGTAAGAAGGTGGGCCTCAAGGGTCCGCTTGCGTCTAGTCCGGGTGGCCTGATTAAAGTCCTCACAGATGGCACACTAGGTCAAGTTGTGCTTGGGGCCCTAGAACACAGAAGGCAGAATGGTCAGCCTTAGGGACTTGAGCTCTGCACTTAGAGCACTTCTTTTCTGGGCGAGCCGACAAACACTCGGTCGGTGATGGATGTTGAAACAGTTTATGAAAAGAAAAAACTTCAAATAGCACGCGGGCGTTTGATCACTGTTCTAACACACAGTCGGCATGACGTCGCGGGTGGTCCCCGCTGATGATTGCTAGCTACAAGTTTGCTGTTGGAACCTGACGCCAGGGGGCGCAGTTCTATAAGTGAAGACCTACTGCAGGAACCCTCTCGAAATAAGATTAAACGTTATATACTTGTATGTGCACAGTCTTAACCATTCTCACTCTCACTCACAGTTTGCAGTGAAATCTGAACAGAAATCACTACCACAGCAAGAACAGTGAAGTATTATTTAAGAGTGTTTCACTAGGAAAGACATACTGAGCTTTTAAAATATCTCATTTCAAATGTGTCCTGGTGGGAGGGAGAAAAGTACAGATATTCATTTGCATTACAATAATACAACAATACAATAATTACTCAGTATTTTACAGCAAAAATAAGTAGAGAGATAAAATTGCCTTTACAATACTAGTCATTACACAGCGTTTTAAGTACAATAATTATTCATCATTTACAATTAGAAGCAAGAGTGCACAAGCTGCACACTAGAGTCGTAGAATATCAGACTTGCACAGGACAATAATAAAAGTTTAGTCTAAACCTGGCCAGGGTGTCAGGGAGTGGAGGGGGACTAGTATGGGGGGAGAAGGGAGGAAGAGCTGGGTGAGATGGGGTGGGCAATTAGCTTGGGGCAATTACAGGAGAGAACGGTGTGGACTAGGAGTAGAGAGGACAGAGAGTGTTTGGAGGAAGCAGAGCAAATGGATAGCGGAAGTGAATTCTAGAGTTTAGGAAAGTGGAAGGAGAACGCAGCCTGACCAGCGAGGGATTTCCGGGAGGGAAGCATAGATACATAGACAGTGTTGGCACATAAGGGTCTGTGGCCCACCCAGTCTGCCCATTTGAGCTTGTAAGTTCAGTTTATGTTTTCCTAGAAGTCTGTTGCCCCTTACCCCTGACCTCCAGAATTCCTTTATGTCTATCCCATGCATTCTTAAATCCAGTGATTGTTTCAATCCCCACTTCCTTTGGCAGGGTGTTCCACTTGTGCACCACCTGTTCTGTGAAGAAATTCTTCTTCATGTTTCCTCTGAATTGTCCTCCCTCCAACTTCATCCCATGCCCTCTAGTCCTGGAACATCTTTTTCGCTTAAAAATAGTGTATTCCTGCACCCTGTTCCTCCCTGTAAGATACTTGTATGTCTATCATATCCCCTCTCTCCCTCCTCTCCTCCAGGGAGTACATATTCAGTTTCTGCAACCTGTCCTCATAGGACTTGTGATGCAATCCATGTACCATCTTTGTTGCCCTCCTCTGAACCTTCTCTACCCTGTCTATGTCCTTATGTAGGTAAGGTCTCCAGAACTGTACACTGTACTCCAGGTGGGGCCTCACTAGTGTCTTGTATAGTGGAATTATGACCTCCTTTCCTGCTGGTGATGCCCCTGCCTATGCATCCCAGCATCCTATTTGCTTTACCTGATGCCCTGTCACACTGTTTCCTACCTTGAGGTCATCAGAGATGATAACCCCAAGATCCCTTTCCTGCTTGGTGCATGCAATATCCTCACCCCCCAACTGATATATTGTGCCAGGGTTTTTGTGCCCCATATGCATTATCTTGCACTTCTTTGCATTGAATTTCAACTGCCAAACCCCTGACCATTCTTCAAGTTTCTGCAGGTCCCTTCTCATTCTGTCTACACCCTCTGGTGTGTCTACTCTGTTACAGAGCTTTGTCTCATCAGCGAACAGTGAAATTCTGCCTTCTAGGTCCTGCGCAATGTCACTGATGAAGATGTTGAATAGGACCGGTCCCAGCACTGATCCCTGTGGTACCCCACTGGTCACTCTTCCCTCTGTGGAGTGACAGCCATTTACCACCACCCTCTGTGTCCTGTCGCCCAGCCAGTTACCTACCCACCACACTACTGTCCTGCCCACACCCATATTCCCAGTTTGTAATAGTCTCTATGTGGCACAGTGTCAAAGGCCTGCTGAACTCCAGATAGGCCATGTCCACTGCCCTCCCTGATCCACCTCCCTAGTCACCCAGTCAAAAATTCAGCGAGGTTGGTCTGACATGACCGCCCCTGGTGAAACCATGCTGCCTTGGGTCCTGTAGTCCATTGACAACAAGATGTTCCACCAGTCTCTCCTTCAGTAGTGCTTCCATGATCTTCCCACTACCGAGGTGGAGGCTGACTGGTCTGTAGTTTCCCTTCCTCTTTGTTCCTACTTTTGTATAAGGGGACTACATCTGCTGTACTCAGTCTTTGGGTACCTCCCCTGTTTCCAGTGATCAGCTAAACAGGATAGCCAGAGGTTCAGCCACCACCTCTCTTAGCTCTTTAAGGACCCTGGGGTGCACCCCATCTGGCCCCATTGCTTTATCAACTCTTATTACTTCCAGGTAAGATGCAAGATGAAGCGATAGCCTGGATTGAGGAGGAAGAAAGACGAGAGAGAGAGGTGTAGGCGAGAGGAGGGAGCTCAGATGGAGGAAGCCAACAAGAACTTAGAAATGAAAGAGGCACAGTGGGTTATGCAGCGATCTTACAGGGAAGGGAGGGGAGAGTACAGAGAACAGTGGTAAGCACTGGGAGGACAGTTCAAGGCAAAATGGCAGGGGGAAAAGGAGGTCCAGTCTGGCCAAGGTAGATTGTGGGGCAGCACCATAGACTATGTTGCCATAATTGAAAATGGGAGGATCATCTTAGTGATGATATCATGGCGGGCAGGTAGTGGAATGGAACTTTTGTTCCTAAAGAGGGCACCGGGCTTGGGGTGGAGGTTTTTGTGAATGGCGTCTTATGTGCTGTGAAAAGTCAAAGGTGCCAATCAAGCCAGACACCAAGGTATTTGAATGAGGGCATGTCATCAATAATGCCACCATCTGGGTGTGAAGAAGGGGGAGGGATGGGAGCTTGGAAATCCTCGGCCTAGTGCCAAAGCACATAGAGACCATTTTCTTAGTATTTAGGGAGAACTGATTTGACCCGAACTATTTGTGGTCAGCGTTGAAGTCAGGTTGAAGCTTGGATATTAACTCAGTTGGAGAAGACTCAGGCAAACAGGATCATGTTGTCTGCATGTAATGGATGGACAGATGGGCAGGCAGAGGAAAGGTCACTGAGAAAAGCGGAAAAGTAGAGGCCAAGGATGAAACCTTGGGGACAATGGTGTGAATGGGGAGGGAGGGACAGGGACTATTCAATTCTCACTGACTAGGTAGGAGCTGAACCAGTTTATTGCACAGTCTGAGAGACCTACTGACTTCAGTTTGTCCAGGAGAAGAGAGTGGGAGATAGCGTCCAAAGTGTTCACTAAATCAACAAAGATGGTGGTGGTGAGGAGGTCCTAACCCATCACTGTGTGGATGGCATTGGTGAGCCTAAGGAGGGAGGAGGTGGTGGAGTGGTGTTTGCGAAAGCTATACTGTAAGGAGGTGAAGGAGGAAGAGAAGTTGAGGAAGGGGGAAGAGCTGTGACAGAACTATGTGCTTTTGGAGTTCAGATAAAGTTGGGAAGAGGGAAACAGGGTGGGAGTTGCCGGGAGAGGAAGAGTCACCTCCTTTTGGCAGGGGTAAAACTGTTGCATGCTTCCAGGAGTCTGGGACAGAGGCAAGGGAGAAGGAGAGGTTGAGAGGGCAGAAGATGGCAAGGGCAGGGGCAGAGAGGTGAACGAGCTTAGGGTCTAAATCATGAGGGCTCCGCCTTTCTGTGGGTTTGAGAACCAGGGAGGCTCTTGGAGAAGTAGCTGGGGTAACTGGTGAGAAAGGAGAATGGAAGTCCAGGAGTGTCCAGGGAGCAGGACAGGAGATGGAGAGGAGTGAGGAGGTACAGGTGGTAAAGTAGGAGTTGAAAGCAGTGGTTACAGAAGGGGGGGGGCAGAGATGATGGAGTCACCTTCCTTGAGGATGGGGGGTGGACTGGGAGGGGAAGAAAAGGGAATGAATGACTTTCCAGAATTTGGTGTGGTGGTTTAGATGTTCTGGAAAGAGGAGGAAAAGAACTCAGCCTTCGCTAGCCTGGTGGCTCTAGTACAAGTATTCCTCAAGGCATGGTGCCTGATAAGGTCTGCCAGCGTACCAGAGGATTTGTACACCTTCCATGCCAGGTAGTGTGCCCGGAGGCAAGCCAGAAGTTCAGCAGAGATCCAGGGGAGGCAAGAACCTCTGACCCTGGTTTTCCGTACAGGACCATGCTGATCCCAGATTGATAAAAATTCTGAGCAGAAGTAGTCGAAGGCTCGATTTATGTTGGTAGCCGCAGAGATAGGGTACCAGTCGGTTGTTAGTAGATCAGCATGCAGAGAGGATAGATCAATTGACCGGAAGGACCTGATTTGGATAATTTTCAGGGGGACTCTGGGGCGTTGAATTTTTCGCATGCAGTATACCATATGGTGGTCACGGAGTGCAACTGGAAGGGTGCCAGCATCAATGATGCGATGTGGGTGATTTGTGAGAACCCAGTCCAGTAGTGAGTGGTTTGGTGATTTACAGTTGTGGCAGGTAGGACTGAGACAAGCCAATTAAGGTGCTGGGACTTAACATTCTGACAGAGTTCAGGTTTAGCATGGGAAAGCCAGTTAATGTTGAAGTCACACATGATGAGAAGCTCAACCAGAGGAGATAGGTAAGGAGATGGTAATTAGGAGTTCAGAGACAGAAGCAGTAGATAGCCCTGGGAAGCAGTAGATGCCTGCCACGAAATGGGAAGGAAGAAAGGAAGGACAGTTTGAGGATTAGGAATTCGTGAGCAGCGGGAGGTGATAAGAGCACTGGGATAAACTGAACAGAGGAAGAGAAACAGATGGCAATACCTTCACCGGTGAGGTCTTGTCGGGTAAGGGTGTAACAAGGAATGGCAACTGCAGAGTCGGGAATCTTGGGGGGAAAGCCAAGATTTCGATACTATCAGGACATCAGGTTGGAGAGAAACTGCAAGGGGTTGTAGCTGGTCAATTCTGCAGCAGGAGACTGCTTTTGTCTTACCTTTTAACATATCTATGTCATCAGTTTCCAGTTCAGCCATCCACTTCGGTGGGGAAGTCGTGATTGGCTGTCAAACAAATCAAACAAAAAAAATCAGTTGACACAGGCCTGCTAGTTTGTATAGTTTCAGGATATGCTGCCCAAATATGCGTCTCTTTAGGTCTGGACTTCCATTTTATTTATAAAAATTTCTTTAACAGTCTAGTGCCTACACAAGAGGACAGGAAAACATTGTAATGATGCAAAATCTCACCTGGAGAGTATCTGTGTGGCATGCAGAAAGGAGCAATGACTTCATCTGCATACTCACTACTCCCATCCAGCAGCGTTACCTTACAACTCTGACAGCAGAATCCACTTCCACCAATGTGTTATTTATTTTACACAACTTTTAGCGGCTTGTACATTAAAAAGCATTTGCCAATGCCGAATGTTGTCTTGCTGGTGTTAACATTGGTAGTGCAGGAGTTAGAGAAATGCATAATAGGAATGGCAGTGAAGTATGGAACAGGCGTCAACCCCACCATGCAGAAAGCGACAGGCACTGGGTGTGCCTTTGTGTCATCGGCCATAACGCTCATGCCATTTCACCTCACCTGTCTGCAGACTCTGATAAGTGTCACGTTGTGCCTTGGGGTCGTCGGCCTTCACGCTTCACCCCTTTCCATAAGGAAGTACATTGAGTTGGGTGCAGTATAGGAGAATGGGGTGAACTTTGGGGTCAAGAGTCCAAGGCACACCTTAAGCCTGTCAGTGGCTGCAGGGTGGGATGCAATGGCATGAGCATTACAGCTGACAATCCAATGACACTTCTCCGACACCTGTTAGTCTGTACAGGGTGGGATGTTACAGTTAGAAACCTTAGCATACGAGGAATTTGTTGGTATTTGCACTCCAAATTTTCAACATGGCCTTTTGTGACCCCACCTCATGAAAGCATTTGGGACCTCTGTTCATGAACAGTGGCGCTGTGATTTTGTTAATCTGTCGGAATGATTTCCCACAGTGACCACACCATTCTGCGCCACGTGTGAAAACACAGTTCGGGCAGGATGTGAAAAATGACAGCTGCACCATTCATAAGGAGGTGTAAAAAGATGGCAATTTGAAAATCTGGAGTGTAAATATTAAAAATTCTTGAAGTTACGAGCGTGTGTGAAAACTGCGCAATGCACACTCGTGACAGTAATTTTTTTGAATTCTTTCACCAAATTTTTAACATAGGCATTTGAGACCTCTGCTCATGAACAGTGGCACTATGATTTTCTTAATCTGTCCCGAACATTGATTTCCCACTGCGACTAGCGCCATTGTGCGCCAGATGTGCAAAACCACATTTCAGGCAGGATGTGAAAAATGACAGCTATGCTGTTCATAAGGAGGTATGCAAAAATGGCAATGTTGAAAATCTGAAGTAAAAATATTAAAACTTCTCGAAGTTACGACTGTGTGTGGAAACTGCACAACACACGCTCGTAACAGTGTCATTTTGTGGAATGTTGTCACAAAATTTTCAACATAGGCATTTTGGGCCCTCTGCTCATGAACAGTGTTACTGTGATTTTATTTACTCTGTCCCGAACATTGTTTTCCTACAGCGACTGAGGCAGTGTGCGCCAGATGTACAAAAACACATTTCGGGCAGGATATGGAACATGACAGCTATACTGTTCATAAGAAGGTGTGAAAAAATGCTAATGTTGAAAATCTGGAGTAAAAATATCAAAATTCTCGAAGTTGGCGGCAATGTGAAAACTGTACAGCACTGCGCTCGTAACAGTCATTTTTGGAATTTTTTCACCAAACTTGCAACATAGGCTTCTTGGGAGCCCACCTCATGAACAGGGACACTGTCGTTTCGTTGTCGGTCTTGAAAGGTGATTCCGCAGTGGCCGTGAAATCACCTTTCCGTACCGAATAACGAGATGAAGGTGACTGAATTCATGAGGTGGGGTCCCAATAACCTATGTTGAAACTTTGGTGCCAAAATTCGCAAAAATGGCCGAGATACGCACCAAAGCTGAAAAAAAAACAACAACAAAAAAAAAACATTTATGCCATTATACACCTTACGGCACTTCTTCAGTTCTTGGTCAGCTTTGAAGAGTGCAGACGTGTTACCGGTCCACCGAAGATCGTCGCACCAGGCTCCAGTGTAGGCATGGGGTGAGGCGTGTGGGGAGGTGCAGTATGCAGAGGGTGGAATCGCGTTGGGAGGGGCACGGACACATTGAGGGACCATTTTCTCATTTTTCAGGTAAAACAAACAAACAAAAAAAAGATAACGCAGGTCGGTTTCTTATTTTGCAGGTGTGTTTTGCACACTAAGAGATGAGCTCCCAGTGTGCCACCTGACCCAGGGGGAGGGACCCGAAGCAGATGGGAACTGGGGCCGTCGGCACAAAACATGTCGGGGGCACATGATGCCGAGGGGATTGGGCACCTCGGCACACAAATTAAATGATAAGGGGCCATTATGCTGACAGGGATTGGGCTTCCCCGTTGGCAAACTGAACTGGGAAGGGGGCATGCCGACATGGGGATTGGGCACCCCAGACGTCGGCTAGATTGGGACTGTGAGGTGGACGGCGACAGCCGCCACCGTCTTTTGCTGAAATGTTACACCAGGCAAGGCACGCCCTGCAATGAGGGGGAGCTCCCTCATTGCAGCGGCTAAATCATTTCAAGTTGGTGGCACACTTTTGCACTGCTGTCAGACAGCGTGCAATCTAATTCATGCCATGGAGCTCAGCCCAAAAAAGTAGTGGCACCACTGGCCACAACACGACCACGCCTCCAAAACCTGCTATTCCAAGCTACCCCTATATGTTGCTTGCGCGTGTGCACGACAACATAAAAAGATAATAGTATTTAACAAAACAACTGAAAGACACAGAACCACATCCAGCATCCCACGAACAGCAGCAGGACCAAAACAGAACCACCTCTGAGGCACATGCATCCCCTTCAGGAGTCCTAAATCTAAAACAAGCATTGGCCAACACCAACCACATTCGCTTGCTGGTATTCGCGGTGTATTTGCTGGGCATAGACAACGCAGCAGTAATGTATGCATCCTGAATGTGTGCTATGACAATGGGACTTGGTGCACATACTTTTAACATCATACGTAAGAACGTAAGAAAGGTTAGAGGCAAAAGGAAACAATATGCCTGTTTTAATTGCCTGTTAGTTCACACTAAGTGGGCTTGACCATGTGGGCTCCCATACAATGGTCTAACTTAATTTTTTTTTAATTTTTTTTCTCAACACTGCCCCCCCCCGACAGCCACTTCTTCAGGTCGCACTGTTAACCCACCTGCCGGGCGGTCCCCTGTTGCCATTGTCTCCCTCCGTAAGTCCCACACATGACAGACTCGGCATATCCTGTTGGGGACTCCCTCCTGAGGGAAGATAGGGAGAGAGAGTTCCGCTACCTTGGCGCTAAGGGGATTGGAGGGGCCTGAGAGAGGCTATGTGGCTACAGGAGCGTGGCAGCCATTATCAGGTCAGCCGGGTGGGAGATTTTCTGCATTTCTGGAGCCGCTCTCACCTCCCACAATCAGTACGGCCATGGGCGCGGCGTAGGTGGCGACATTCAGCAGTGTCGAGGCACATGCTGCTTAGAACACCTCTGCTAGCCATCTACAGGAGCCACTTTCAGTGGTCCAGTATTCACCCCCCAATAAGGGAAGTGTCCAAAGGACGCTTTTTAACTCCCTCCCCACCGGTCTCCACTCTTGATGTCCGGGCTCAGGGCGCAAACCCAGGTCGTCAGCATGCCAGAGCGATGCTCCATCGCTCGGCGTCATGGAGCCGGCCTAGTTTAATTTTAACGTATACAAGTTCTTACTGTATAAGATTTCTTCTACAGTGCCGTGAAAAAGTATTTGCCCCCTTCCTGATTTTCTCTATTATTGCATATTTGTCACACTGGATGTTTTCAGGTCTTTAGACAAAATGTAATATTAGATAAAGGGAACCTGAGTGAACAAATAACACTTTTTTTTTTTTTACTTATTTCATTTATTTAATGAAAACAGTTAACCAACACCAACTGGCACTGTGTGAAAAAGTAATTGCCCCCTTACACTTAATAACTGGTTACGCCACCTTTAGCTGCAATGACTGCAACCAAACGCTTCCTATAATTCAATATCAGTCTTTCACATCGCTGTGGAGGAATTTTAGCCCACTCTTCCTCACAGAACTGCTTTAATTCAGTAACATTGGTAGGTTTTCGAGCATGAACTGCTCGTTTCAGGTCCTGCCACAGCATCTCTATTGGGTTTAGGTCTGGACTTTGACTAGGCCACTCCAAAACTTTAATTTTACTTCTTTTCAGCCATTCTGATGTGGACTTGCTTTTGTGTTTTGGATCATTGTCTTGCTGCATGACCAACTACGCTTCAGCTTCAGCTGACGGACGGATGACCGGACATTCTCCTTAAGAATTTTCTGGTACAGAGCAGAATTCATGGTTCCTTCAATTATGGCAAGTCGTCCAGGTCCTGAGGCAGCAAACATCCCACACCATCACACTACCACCACCATGTTTGACTGTTGGTATGATGTTCTTACTGTGGAATGCTGTGTTTGCTTATGCCAGACATAATGGGATCCATGTCGTCCAAAAAGTTCCACTTCGGACTCATCTGTCCATAGAACATTTCCCAAAAGACCTGTGGATCATCCAGGTGCTTCTTGGCAAATAAGAGACGAGCATTTATGTTCTTCTTGGTTAGCAGTGGTTTCCGCCTTGCTACTCTCCCATGAAGCCCATTTTTGCCCAGTCTCTTTCTGATTGTGGAGTCATGAACACTGACCTTAGCTGAGGCAAGAGAAGCCTGCAGTTCTTTGGATGTTGTTTTAGGATCCTTTGAGACATCCTGGGTGATTTTACGCTGCGCCCTTGGAGTAATTTTGGCAGGCCGCCCACTCCTGGGAAGATTCACTACTGTTCCAAGTGTTCTCCATTTGGAGATTATGGCTCTCACTGCGGTTCAATGGAGTCCCAGAGCCTTAGAAATAGCTTTGTAACCCTTTCCAGACTGAGATAGCAACAACTTTTATTCTGATCTTTTCAGGAACTTCCTTTGATCGTGGCATAATGTGCTTGTTGAATCTTTGTGCTGGCAACGTGACTCTGATGGTAAGGGTCAAAATAAGTGAGGTCTATATTGAGCAGGGCTGGCTGTAATCAAGCCTGGCTGTGTTCAATCAGCTGACTCTAATTATCCCTTTAATTGGGTTGATTTAACTAGGGGGCAATTACTTTATCACACAGTGCCAGCTGGTGTTGGTTAACTTTTTTCATTAAGTAAATGAAATAAGAAAAAAAAAAAAAAACAAGTGTTATTTGTTCACTCAGGTTCCTTTATCTAATATTACATTTTGTCTAAAGACCTGAAAACATCCAGTGTGACAAATATGCAATAATAGAAAAATCAGAATTTATTTATTTAGTTGTTTTAACCAGGTATAGCACACTAAGCTGAAAGTTTTTACAGGAGCGACCTGGGAGCACAAGGAGGTTAAAGTGACTTGCTCAGGGTCACACAGTATGCAAGTGGAAGCTGTGGGATTCAAACCCAAGTCTGGTCTGCTGGATGTCACCAGATTTGCAGCTCAGAGCCTTAGACCACTACACTATACTGCCTCAAGGGGGCAAATACTTTTTTACGCCACTGTAAGTTATTCCATTTTGAAACTACCCTCTGACTGAACCCTTTCTTTTGTTAGTCTTGAAATTATCCCCAGCCAATTTTAGCATATGTCCTCTCATACCCTCCCTAGAATAGCTCTCTTTCAAATTCAGCGTTTCAAGCAGTTGCAGATTCCAGACTGCCCTATATTTTAATATCATGTCCCCCTTTGTTTTCTCTTCTCAAGTTAAAATAACTTTAGATGAAGTCTCTCCTCATATGTAGCAGTCCTCATTCCTTTAATTCTTTTTTTGTGTGCATCTTCTCTGGACACCCTCCAGTCTATCAATATTTTTCCTAGTATGTCACTACCACAGTTGACCGCACCGTATTCCGGGTCTCATCCGACCAACGATCGATACTGGAGCATCATCACCTCCTTCCTCCTACTTTATATTTCTCAGAATACATCCTGTGACTTGGCTACATTTTCTAATAAATGCCTCACATTGTTTGTCCCATGTGAACTTTTCAGATATTATGATCCTTACGCCATTTTCCTCCGTGGAGTCTTAGTGGAATGTTATCTACTGTATATGGGGCTCTTGGATTTCTACTTCCTAGGTGTACGACTGCAAATGTATCTGTACTATAACTCATTCTGGATTGTTGCGTCCAAAATGCCAGTCTGTTAACACCTTCTTGCAGCTTCTTTATACTAGCACCCAGGTCAAAATAATACCTCCCAGTTTTGCACTGTCTGCAAACTTAGTTCACTAGCCTTGTATTCCACTGCATGAATCCCACACACAGAAGTCGAACAGGAGGGGCCCCAGGACGAAGCCTTGTAACATGCCACTTGTACCTTTTGCTGTGTGACTGGCGGGGGTCGTATTACTTTGGTTAAGTTCCAGACAGGTCACGCTACTGTTTTTGCAGGCAGGTAACAGTGTGTTTGTTACATTACTTTAGTGAATAACAGTGTGTGAATTGGACAGGCAATTATATTTTCACATAAGCAACACAATTTTGGTGAATAACAGAGTAAAGTGATGTAGCAGTCATCAGTTATTAACATAAGCGTCATCATCGAGGTGGTAAGGTTTCTCATTTCTCTGAAATCAGTGGTAACAAGGTTAAGCAAGTAATATAACAACCTCACGCTACAGCCAACAGGGGCAGCTAGAATACTTTCAAATGCTGCAACCGGGGAAGGCGATGATAATTCATAGACTGCAACCCAGAGAGGACTATGGCTATAGCACTTTCAAATGCCTAACCAGTGTGTGTGTGTGTGTGTGTGTGTGTGTGTGTGTGTGTGTGTGTGTGTCAGGGCTTGCATTGGCACTAGTAAAGTGGGAGTCAGTCTGACCCTCTGCTTCAAATGCTGGAGGTTAGACCAGAAAATCTTGGGGTCAGAAATTTCTGGAGTGGCTTTGTAAACATTATCCAATGCTTTTTCTGCTAATGATATTGGTGCAAACCTTTCAATATACAGGGTCAGTGCTGAAGCACTGCTTTTATTTTTGTGCTTCAAAATCCTCAAAAATCCCATTTGGGGACTTTAGTGAGGGGTTAATACAAGCCCTGGAGAAGCTATAATACTTTCATAGAATGCAACCAACAGGGAGGGGCTATGGCTATAACACTTTCAAATGCTACAGCCAATGGGGGGCTATGCTCATTTCATAGGCTGCAACCAACAAGGAGGGGACTATAACTCTTTCAAATGCTACAACCAATGTGGGATTATAATAATTTCATAGACTGCAACCAACAGGGAAAAGGTTATAATGCTTTCAAATGCTGAACCCATGTTTGTTTTTTTTGGGGGCTATGATACTGTAACAAGCTACAAATGATGGAAAGCTACAACCATGGGGGGCTACAACACTTTCACATGTTATAACCAATGAGGGAGATGCAAGTCTTTTACAAGCTACAATCGAAGAGGAATGGCTGCTACAATCAAGGGGAACGGCAGCTATAATACCTTCATCACGGTATAACCAATTATTTCAAGATACAACTAACAGGTTTTTCACACTACAACACACTGGGTGCTATAATATATTTCACCATTTAGAAGCTGTGGTTTCAATTACATTTTATGTTTGCTTGTGCACATGCAATAAACATTATGTGGCAACTTAGGAGAAAGCGGGTTGTGGAGGTGCGGCACTGTGGCAGCCAATGCCAGCACTGTATTTGTGGGCTTGGCACTGTTCACCCAATGCAGGCCCAGTGTCCTGATGACACTGGTTCTGCAAAAGTAACACCAACTTGAAACGAGTTGGCCGCTGAAATGAGGGTCCGCCTCATCATTGCAGCATCAGCCATACCGCTGAAATGAGGGAGTGATCCGTCATTGCAGGGCGGTACCTTGCCTGGTGTAACATTTCCCTAAACATGGCGGCGAGCCCCATGAAAGCTGACGGGGTGCCCAATCCCCCTGTTGGCATGCCCCCTAACCCAGTTCATTTACCGACGGGAAGCCTACTCCCCACAGCATAATGCTGCCCCCATTTGTTGTGTGCCAAAGGGTGCTCAATCCCCTCGGCATCATGCACCCCCACACATTTCTGTGCCGATGGGGTGGGGCCCCAATCCCGTCGGCTTCAGTCCCCCCACCTGCAAAATGCAGGGGGCACACTGGGAGCCCACCCCAGTGTGCACATAGCAAGCCTGCAAAGGGAAAAACTTCCTGCAACGTCTTTTATTGATGTGTGTCCTGAAACAAATAAAATGGTCCCTCGCGGTCTCTCCTGCCCCTCCCCAACCCGCGCCACCCTCTGTGCCACCTCCCACCCCATACCTACCTCCGGGCCCAACACGATGATCTTGGGTGGACCGGGAGTGCGATCTGTACTCTTCAAAGCCGACCGTGAACTGAAGAAATGCGGTAAGCTGTATAATGGCATAAATAGTTGTTTTTTTCCAACTTATGGTGGATATCTCTGCCTTTTTGGACTTTTGCACCAAATTTTCAACATGGGGTTATTGGGACCCCTCCTCGTGAGTTCAGTCACTGTCATGGCATTATTCGGTCCCAAAGGTGATTTGGTCACTGTGCAGAATCACCTTCGGGCTGATTAACGAAATGACAGTGCCACTGTTCATGAGGTGGGCTCTCAAAATGTCTATGTTGCAATTTGGTGACTAAATCCAAAAATGACTGTTTTATGAGCATGCATTGCGCAGTTTCCACGCACACTGTAAGTTTGAATCTGTAATATTTTCACTCCAGATTTTCAACATTGGCATTTTCGACACCTCCTTATGAACAGTATAGTTGTCATTTTTCATATCCTGGCCGAAATGTGTTCGCACTTCCGGCGCAGAATAGCGCAGTCGCTGTGGGAAGTCAGTGTTCGGGACAGACTAAAAAAAAATCATAGTGACACTGTTCATGAGCAGAGATGCTAAATGCCGATGTTGAAAATTTAGTGACAAAAGTCCATAAAATGACTGTTACGAGCATACGTTGTGCAGTTTCCATGCACCCTCGTAATTTTGCGCATTTGTAATACTTTCACTCCAGATTTTCAACATTGGCATTTTTTCACACCTCCTTATGAACAGTACAGCTGTCATTTTTCATATCCTGCCCGAAATATGCATTTACACATCTGCCGCAGAATAGCGCGGTCGCTGTGGGAAATCAATGTTCAGAACAGATTAAGAAAATCATAGTGACAGTGTTCATGAGCAGAGGTCACAAAATGCCTATGTTGAAAATTTTGTGAAATAATTTCACTGACTGTGTTACATGTATGCGCTATGCAGTTTCCACGTCATTTCGGTTCACTACAGATTTTTTTTTTTTATTATTTATGATTTTTTCAGATAAAAATCAGCAATGAGGTACATCTGGAAATATACAGAGTGTGCACATACTTAATTAAACAGCATATCTAAATGACTCTCAAGGGTTACAGCCAATAAATATAAATACAAGTGCAATTCAATGTTGGGCAATATCATACATAGTGCAAACAGGTAAATTATCAATTCAGAGGAATGTTCATTATTCCTGTATAAGCAAATACTAAATGTCCAATTGTCGGTTGAGTCCATATGATGAGTGGGCGTTTCTTAATTTCCTTCTTGTAAATAGTTAAACAGATTTTCATGGAACAAAAGAAGGATCCAAAGGTGTTATATAAAATACCCATTTTCTACATCTCAATTCAAATAGATCTACCCTATCCAAACCTGGCAATTAACCTAAGGTATAAATCTTTTAAGCGTCCCATGCCAATCCTGTAATGTGGGGAGGTGTCTCTGCCCCCATCTCCTGGTAAAACCTTTCTTTGCCACTAGTATATAAGTTATCAATAAAGAGCCTTTTTGAATCGTAAAATACTCCAGTGGGATTGACAAAGGACCAATTCTGGGGTCAAAACCGCTTCTTCTCCAGCTAATTCAATCAAGGCCTGTGATATCAGGCGCCAGAACTCTCTTAGAGCTGGGCAGGACCAAAATACATGGGTATGACCCGCTTGTTGTTCCCTACATTTCCTCCAGCATTCTCCTGTGGCAGTAGTTGTAAATTTAGACAAATTTAGATTTAGGCGGGGGCTTAAAAAAAAATCTGTTTCTGGTCTTCCATGCAAACTCCCTCCAGTAAAGTGCATTTAAAAGGCCAAAAGCAAACT
Source organism: Neoceratodus forsteri (assembly GCA_016271365.2). NCBI lineage: Eukaryota > Metazoa > Chordata > Ceratodontiformes > Ceratodontidae > Neoceratodus > Neoceratodus forsteri. The sequence goes on from CM028134.1 coordinate 153,196,809, forward strand.
TAGTATATTTTTCCCATTCATCCATTTGGATTGGCATAAGAAGCTCTCTATTCCAGGCTTCTGGTATACCTCTAGTGGATTCCCTAGACATTTCCTGCAGACTCTTATAAAGTAATCCTATGAAATGTGGCCAAATGTGGCCGCCTCTAGTAGTTATAGCAAGGTGCAGCAACAGGGGGAGAGGTTTAGGTGAGAAACCTGTGTTAATCGCTCTCTGTCCCATTAATTCTTTAAGTTGTAGGTACAGCTGGTGATCTTGTGGATTGAGCCTATAGCATTCCTGTAAATTCTGAAAAGCAATTACCCCCTTCTCATCTGTAATTTTATAAATTGATGCAAGACCTCTATTAGCTCAGCAAGTCCCCCCCCCCCAATTGTTTAACCAGGTGAGACACACTAAGCTAAAAGCTTGTTTACAGGTGCAACCTGGGAGCACAGGGAAGTTAAGTGACTTGCTCAGGGTCACTCAGTATGCAAGTGGGGGCTGTGGGATTCAAACCCAGGTCTCCAGATTTGCAGCTCAGAGCCTTAAAGCACTGCGCTATACTGCCTCCCTAGGTTTGTTTCTCTCATGGTGAAAGGGGGTTTATCAGTGAACGCGAATCTAAGGCCCTGTCCACACTACCCCTCTGTAACGTTACAGAAGTGCCCAAGCCGTTACCGCAATGGTTTGCGTTTACACCTGTAACGTTACAGAGACCCCTACGTAACGTTGTTGAAACCACATATGATCTGGTTTCAACAGCGATATAAAACGATTCACGCCTCAATACATGCCAGGCGGTAGTGAACGCTGCGTGGGCACCTGGCCCCCAGAGCAGCGCCACCTGCATTGTGGGATCGGGTGCCGACGTAACGTCGCCTGCCCCAAAGTGTGGATCGGTGGTGCCGGTCCCGTGAACGGACACCGCGGTAGGTGACACACTGCACCGCCTCCAGTTGTAATGGTTTCTACCCGCTACAGGGTCTGAGCGCGTAGTGTGCAGAAGAGCTGAACATGTATTTCTGCTCGGTATTTATGGTAGAGGAGAAGGGAAGGGGCCCGAGCTTAGGAAGGGGAGGGAGGACAAAGGGTGGAACCGAGCCCATTCAGTGTAGAAAGAGTAAGGAGGAACTAGGCAAGTTGAAGGTGGATAAGGCAATGGGGCTGGAGGGTCTGCACCCGAGGGTGATCCGGGAGCTGGGAGGAGTTGGCTGCCCCACTGACAAGGCTTTCAACTCATCTCTGGATTCGGGTAGGGTGCCATAGGATTGAAGAGGCAACATGGTACTGCTGCACAAAGGGGTAGCAGGGAGGTGATGGAGAAGTATCGCCCAGTCAGCCGCACCTCAGTGGTGGGAAGGTCATGGAGGCACTCATAAGGAGAGGGTGGGGGACTACCTGAAGGATAGTGGCTTGCAGGAAGACAGGCAGCATGGCTTCTCAAAAAGGAAGTCATGCCAGACAAATCTGATTGAGATTTTTTGACTGGGTGACGCAGGTGGTCGATGGGGGGATGCAGCCTATCTGGACTTCAGTAAGGCCTTCAACACCGTCCCCCACATAAGGCTGGTGAGCAAACTGGAAAGTGTAGGGATAGGTAGGAAAATAACCAAGTGGGTGGAGAAATGGTCAGTGGGCCAGAGTGTGGTGGTAAACAGGGTGTACTCCGGGATGGGGGATGATGAGCGGGGTGCCCCAGGGGTAAATGCTGGGACCCCCTCCTTTTTGCGTTCACGTGCGCATATGCGCAAAGAACATTTTGGGACAGTATGACTTTTTGGAGGTGTGTGACCCTCCTGTCCAGTGCAGTGCTTGGTGTAGCAAGTGCAACCGTACCTCACCAATGGATGCGCAAGCTGTCTATGACAGCAGTTTGGCTGCAGTGGTCTTCAGTTCAAAGAAAACCACCGCTGCAGTGGTCTTCAGTTCAAAGAAAACCACCGCTGCAATCAGCGGTGGTAACATGTGTGTATTTAGCATATTGATGTCACCCTTGTCCCTCCGGCTGCTAAAGAAATCCCTCCCGCTTACTTCCTCTGCTGCTGTCCTCCCTGCTCCCTGGTTATTGCCCCCCCCCCAAACACACTGTATGTGCTGATGGGGTGCCCAATCCCTGTCGTCTCCAGGCCCCCCCCCAACAAACACCCACATGGCACACTGGGAGCCCACCCCAGCATGCCCATTGTCCCTGTAAGTGGGAAAACAATCCCAGGATATGTTTTTTTTTTTTTAATCTGTGAAAACAGAAAACGGTCCCTCGCTGTCTCCAGTGCCCCTCCCAACCCGCACCTACACTCTGCGCATCCCACATCCCCACCCCCACCACCACATACTTACCTCCGGAGCCCAGCGACGATCTTCAGTGGAGCAGGAACACATCTGCACTCTTCAAAGCAGACTGCTAACTGAAGAAATGCCAGTAAGATGTATAATGGCATAAATGGGTTTTTCAACTTAGGTGGATATCGCGGCCATTTTTGCGAATTGTGCCACCAAATTTTCAACATGAGGTTCTTGGGACCCAACCTCATGAATTCAGTCACTGTCATGTGGTTATTCGGTCCCAAAAAGTGAATTTGCAGTCACTTTGCAGAATCACCTTTCCGGGCAGATTAACGAAACGACAGTGCCACTGTTCATGAGGTGGGCTCCCAAAAGGCGTATGTTGCAAATCTGGTGAAAAAATTCCAAAAAATGCCTGTGTTACGAGCGTGCTTTGCACAGTTTCCATGCACACTCGTAACTTCCAGAATCTGTGCTATTTTCACTCCAGATTTTCAACATTAGCATTTTTTCACACCTCCTTATGAACAGTACAGCTGTCATTTTTTCACATCCGGCCAAAATGTGTTTCGCACATCCGGCGCACAATAGGCGCGAGTCGCTATGGAAATCAATGTTAGGGACAGATTAAAAAATCACAGTGTCACTGTTCATGAGCAGAGATCCCAAAATTCCTATGTTGAAAATTTGGTGACAAAAATTCACAAAGGACTATGTTGCGGCGTACGTGCACAGTTTCCACCGCACACTTGTAACTTTGAGAATTTGTAATATTTTCACTCCAGATTTTCAACATTGCCATTTTGCATACCTTCTTATGAACAGTACAGCTGTCATTTTTCACATACTGCCCGAAATGTGTTTTTGCGCATCTGGCACACAATCAATGTTCGGAACACATTAAGTAAGCAATAAGACACGACAGGGTGTGTGTTAGACACTTTAACACACGGCTAAAAGCGTAGTGAGGCACGAGGCCACCGTCCGAGTGTGTCCAGCCTCCTAGCTGTGTATTAAAGTGTCCAACACACAGACCCTGGCGTGGCTTACTGCGCTTATGAAATGGGCATCTACATTTTAGATGCATTTAAAAATTTAAATTATTTGGATTAAGTAACAAAAAAGTGATTTTTTGGTGTTTATTTTAAATAAAATAGTCCTCCACCTGGATTTTTTTTTTTTTGAGACTTGAAGTTTGTCCACTGTGGTCCCCATAGCTGTAGGAAGCGAGAGGAAAGCCAGCATACTGAAGGGCACATAAATAAAAGGAGGATGGTATTTAATTTGCCTTTTAAACACAGGAGACTTATAAAGCTCATCTCCACAGAATCACAGGCCTTTGAATAAAATCCTAATGTAATACCGTGAGCTGTTTCAGCGGTAGCAAAAATTACTTGACTGACTGCGTGTCGTTGTTCCTCTCCCTCTCTCAACTGACTTTCTGACCGGGGACTCACCAGATCGTTCCCCAAACAGCGTTTTAAATCCACAGTTTCGACTCGCAAACCCCCTAGGCACTATTATTCAGAAGTCATCATATATTTAATCCCCCGTTCATACCTGCAAATAAAGCATTTAGGTGGTGAAGTGGGAGCATTACGGAAGTGATGGGTGATCTCGATTTGAAAAACTAGGTGCCCTAGAGATATTGCAATTGCCGATATTTTTAATTTGCCTTTTAAACACGGGAGACTTATAAAGCTCATCTCCACAGAATCACGGGCCTTTCCAATAAAATCGTAATCACAAAGCCACCGTCAAGCTGTTTCCGTGGTAGCAAAGTGCACCCGAGCGGCTGCGTGTCGTTGTTCGCTCCCTCTCGAGAGAACGATTGCGATTGTGGCAGATTTTTCCTTTTAAATGCTGCAGGTTGTGCATTTCATTTTAAGATGTGCGAGTGAGTGATTGATGTTTCTTGGGTGGTTAGCTTCACAGTAAGGATGGCATCGCTTATGGCACAAAACAAGATGGCGGTTATTTCATTTGTGAGCAGCATCACCCATATCAATGCCCAATGGGCATTGCCTGGTCTTAGTCCTGTGTTGTTAGACACTTTAGCACACAGTCAGCGGCCAATGAGAAAGCTTGAATTGCAATGCCCATTTCATAAGAAAATCATAGTGACACTGTTCATGAGCAGAGTTCATAGAATGCCTGTGTTGAAAATTTGGTGAAAGAAGTCCATGAAATGACTGTGTTACGAGCGTGTGTTGCGCAGTTTCCACGAATGCTCTTAAGTTAGAGAATTTTTAATATTTTCACTCCAGATTTTCAACACTGCCATCTCTTCACACCTCCCTATGAATGGTACAGCTGTCATTTTCCACATCCTGCCTAACTGTGTTTTCACACGTGGCGCAGAATGGCGCGGTCACTGTGGGAAATCAACATTCAGGACAGAGGAACAAAATCACAGGGCCACTGTTCATGAGCACTGGTCCCAAATGCTTTTATGAGGTGGGGGTCACAAAAAGGCCATGTTGAAAATTTGTAGTGCAAATACCAACAAACACCCAGGGCATTAGGATTTCTAACCATAACATCCCACCCTATACAGACCAATAGGCATCTTGGGTGTGCCTTTGGATTGCCAGCTGTAATGCTCACCATTCCACCCCACCCTGCAGCCAGTGACATGCACAGAGGTGTGCCTTGGACTCTTCGGTCCAGGTTCACCCCATTCTCCTATACTGCACCCATTTCAGTGTATTTCTATGGGCAGGGTGACCAACACCCCAAGGCACATCTCAACACTTGTGGGTGTCTGCAGGTTACGGTGAGGTGAAATGGCATGAGCATTATGGTGATGACCCAAAGGCACACCCCAATGCCTATCCATCTCTGCAGAGTGGGGTGGAGTCACTTCAGTACTTCACTGCCATTCCTATTCTGCATCTGTTTAACTCATGCACTTCCAATGCCAATACCAGCAAGCAAACATTAGGCATTGACAAATGCTTGTTATTTCTGGCCGTGGCTACTAAACAGTGGTGACTTCAAAATGGGAGCAGCTTTAATTTGTAAGTTGATTGCCTTTGTATATCTCTTTGTTTGCATTTGCTGTATGCTAATTTTAGATACAGCTTAAATGTTATACTTTCAATGCCAATTTTTAAATTTAAATGACATGGTATTATTACATAAGTAAGCAAAATTTGCATGTTTTAATATATAATGTATTGTAACTTTTGATTGGGTCACTTTTTAAAAAAAGGCACTTTTTTGCCTAAAAGTATTACTGTACCAATCAAATCAAAATCAAATCAAGCTATTCTATGAAGGGCTTAGAAGCCAAAGTCAAAGTACGTTGGGTGGCATGCAGCCTGAGCATGTAACTGTAAGCTATTCTGTGACGGTAGAGGTGTTTTCTTGTTAAAGTGAGCTGAGGTTGGGAGAAGGGCTAAGAAGCCAAGGTATGAGATTTGGGAGCATCTGAGCATTTCAGCACGGACACAGACCACATGGTTTCAATATTTAGTCACAGTTCTGCTCTGAGCCCAGTCAGCTACCAGAGTTCAGCACAAACAACAGTAATTAACAAAATAAATCTAAGATGTTAAGGATTTTAGAGGATAAGCTGGTGGTGGGAGGTGTCCATTGTGGCTATTGAGCATTTCTGTTCTTAGCCCAGTTAGCCTAACTCCAACCCGCCAGCTTCACATATAATGCTTCTTGAGTCTGGCACAAACCGCAGTGTAGTAAAACAGTAAATATTTTCCTAAGATGTTACCGATTTCAGAGGATCATGATTGATTAGCTGTTTAGAAGTCACGCTACAAAATTACAGTGGCTTCTATTAACATTCTTTCTCAGCTGTGGTTTCTAATCTAAGGAGGCTACAGAATGGGAGCAGCTTTAAAACAGTTAAAATATGGTACTTTCACACCCTAGAATCAATCAATCAGTGGGGTTAGTGGCACTATGATACCTTACACACTACAACCAACCAGGGGCTAAAGTACATTCACAGCTACAACCAATGGTGGCGGCTCAAATACTTTTACACACTACATCTGACAGTGGGTGCTTTGACACTGCCACACACTACAACCACTGGGACCAGGATACATTACTTTCACAGACTAAAACTGATGGGGGGAGCTACAATAATTTCACACTTCGGGTGCCTCAGGGAAACCAATGCCTGCACACATTACAACTGTGAGGGGGTGGGGAACCGCAGCCACACCCTGAGAATGAGTCACTTGGAGTTGGGTACCACAAAATTACCATGGCCTTGTTTTTTTTTTTTTTTGTCTGATGCTTCAGAATGTCACTGAAGGGCCGCCGTGATGATGACCCAGCAGCAGCACATCACATTGCCACGTAGACAACTTGGACGCGGGAGCGAACCCGAGTCGTTGCACTAGGGAGGCAGGCTGGGTTGAAGTAGCAGCTGTGTAGTGGCGTGCCTCAGCCGGAAGGATTGACATGAGCTCTGGTGCCACAGCGACTCTTTCAGCTGAGCAAGGGAGCGTGCGTGCCGAGCTGGCATGGACTGCATTCATGTCTCGGGGAGGTGGGAAGGACCAGAAAAAGGGAAAAACCCAAAACCGTCTACACGATGTTCTGCCCAATTCCCCTGGGTACTAGTACCTGCCAACACTGGAATCCAGTGTGCATGGTGAATAATGGAACTGCCGGGGTGGGGGGGCACTGGCCATTGAAGGAAGCACCGTGGGGGTAACTGGCAGGTTGTCAGGAGATCTCAGGGGATACAGGCCAGATCAGGGTACACAGCAAGCAAAAATAAGCCAGCACCCGATCTCCAAGTATTGCACACAGTGTTTTTAGTGCAAGCACGGGCATGCAGTGTATTACAAAATGGCACACAGGTAGAAACCACAGACACACTCAAATAGCCCAACAGGTTTCGCTTGAAAAGCTTTTTCTAAATAAAATGCTGTGCGCAATTCTTGGAGTTCTACTGCCAGATTATATTTACTTGTTACATTGGTTTTAGTATGGCACTGGACTTCCAGGTTTGATGAATAGAGTACATCCCTGGCTTCAGGGTATATCCCTATATTATGCTGGTGCCCGGGAAGAAAAATCTGCATGGGAAGTCAATGAAAACCTACTGAATTTGGATTAATAACCACTCCAAAGAATTACTTACACTTTTAAATGAAGCAGCAAATTCAGCAACTCCTGGGACTGGGGGAAAAAAAAAAGAGACATTAAAGTGTGAATAACCTTCAGTGTTTAAGCCAACGATGCATTACAGTACAGGGGTGAAAGGAAAAAAAATTACCATAGTAATATTTCTTCTCATGGGTCCAACAGTGAGCCAATACAGAAACTGCATTACCTCCGTTTTGAAATGCTGGCTCGGAGATTAGAATGGTGCTATGGAATCAGAGCTCCATTCAAATGTTGCATTGTGAATGGTGGTGCTCCCTCTAGTGTTCTTATGTCAGATTTATGCTAAAGAGTAGAAGGGTGCAGTACTAACTAGCTAAACTGCAATTTTTTATTTATTTAGCTTTTGTTGACCGGGTAAGTGCACTAGACAAATCCTGCCTATTTTCAGGCACGACCCGGGGGAGGGGGATAAAGATGAATGCCAACTGACCTTGAACCAGATTAAGCTGTTAGTGGTATTTTTAGTGAATGAGGGAAATTTGGCCAGTTCCCCATGAATTCCCTACTCTTTTAAATAAGTGCCATGGGATCTTTAACATCACCTGAACTACCACCAATCCAGGCAGATGGGACCTCGGTTTAACGTCTCATCCGAGGCGGCACTCAGAAATGCAGCACCCCTCTCATGCTGCATTACAGTGTCAGTACTGGGATATTAACCCAAGTGCCAGATGTGGGAACTGAACCCACAGCCCTCTGATCTCCCGGCCTCAGAGGCGAGTGTGCTACCTACTGAGCCACTGACACTGCTATGCTTACAGTAAGCTTAAATAACAAAAAATAAGTAAACTTTAAAAATGTTAACTGTATCATCAATATTTTAAAACACATTTAAAATATAAAGTGCGTAAATGTATACAAATGCTCATGCAAAAAAAATATATATATATTTAAACCCATATTTAGGAACCTTGCATCATATATAGAAACCTTTTTCTCATTAAGGTCTAGAAGTGGAGTTAGGGATGGCAGTGTACTGGCTCATTACTGGACCCATGAGAAGAAACATCATTACTATGGTAAGTAATTTTTCTTCTAATAACAGGAGTCCAAAAGTGAACTGCAGACTACACAGCAGTACCTTGGGAGGCTGGAAGTCTGGAACCCATTTAGAAAAAGGTTCGGTATTACTGCGTTCCCAAATCTTGCATCTCTTCTTGAGAGACTGTCCAGACAGTAGTGCTTTGTGCAAGTGTGTACAGTTTTCCAAGCAGCTGTTTTGTAGATATCTGCCACAGGGATGCCTCTTGAGGCTGCAGTACCTGCAAGATGTGCTCTGAGCCCTAAGGGGCTGCTTACCTACTTTCATAGCAGAATTGTATGCAAGAGATCACCCACCTAGAAATGGTCTTTCTTCCAGCAGGTTTGCCTTTGCCAACCTCCCATAGGCGAGAAACAGCTGGCTGCTGTTAGATGTGTCTTTGTCCTGTCAAGATAGTGGCTGAGTGCTCTTTTGAAATCAGTACAATTTATGTTCAACTGGACTTGAATGGGATGGGAAAAGCACAGGTAGAGTGACTGGTTAACATGAAATTCCGATGCCATTTTGGGAGAAATTTTCTGTTTGTCCTTAGGACAACTTAGTCCCTTGCATGATAATCTAGTTAAAGCTCTGTGCACAGGGTTTGGAGCTCACCGACAGTCTCCAGCAGAGGTCATAAGCTATGAGAAGAGTGTCTTCCATGCCAAAACATGAGGACCACAGAGGCCGTGGGCATGGAGTGAGCATGCACTAGTTGTGGTAAACATATTTAGGTCCCGGGAACAGGTTCCTTAACTGCAGATTGCAGGTGAAAGGCATTTGACAAATCTCAAACACAGGGTGTGAGGCCAGAGATTTTGGCTTCTCCATGAATAGGAATGCTGATCCTGCTGCCCAGTGTACTTTCAATGATGAATTCCTCAATCCACTTGCGTACAGATGTTACAAATAATTCAGAACAACAGTTAAAATCAGCTTCCAGAGAAGAAACTCCCTCATCCTGAAATCTCTCCATTTTGAGGAATACGATTTTCCTGTAGACTGTTTCCTTGAAACTTTCGGGATATTTAGTACTCTGCTTGACAGATTCATGCTTGTGTTCTAGGTCTTCAAGAACCAAGCCTTCAGCGTCAAATAGGCACTTGGCTGTCTAGTGTGCTTACCCGGTTAACAAAAGCAAATAAATAAATAAATAGTGTTCTGAGGTCTGAGAATTTTACCCTGCCCCAAGACAGCGTTAGAAGGTCATGCATCATGGGGAACAGAGACTGAATTCCTGGCTGACAGGGACAGTAGGAGAGAGAACCATGACTGTCTCACCCAATCTGGTGCTACCAGAATCACTGTTGCCGACAGGGCTCCAGATAAGGGGAGTACTGACCTATTGTACTCACCTCGTTTTAGGAAATACTCTTCAGGAATTTTTTTTTTTTTTTTTTTTTTTTTTAATGAGTACCAGTACTCACCCAACATTCATAAATGCTCCACACTTCATAGAACAGTGCTTCATAACATAAACTGGCAATTCAAAAGGAATATTTTTCCCCAGATTTACAGCACTCGTACATATCCCAAGTTTTGTTTTACTCATTGTATCTTAAAACTGATGAGTATATTACTCTTACCTGCCAACATTATCTGAAGCATTGTTGGCACCCAGTCAGTTCTTCTCTACAAAGAAACGTCACAGTTTTTAGAAACGTACTCCTCACCCCACTTCGTCCAGACATTTGTACGCATCTGAATTTGGTTTTACTCACCTCACTTTCAAAATGAGGAGTACAGTACTCATCTCAACAAATCTTATTTGGAGCCCTAGTTGCTGACTCTTTCCTCAATTTCCAGAGCATGTTGGGAATTAGAGGAATCATGAGAGGAACCTTCCTCCCTATTGAGAGTCAAAGCATCCTGGGGTAGAGTCCCCCTGGTGGGGTGGCCTGCAGCAGAACAGTGCCACCGCTGGTACGCCCTATCTCCTAAAAAAGGCTTGAACCACCTGATGGTCCAGTGACTTTTGGTTTCCCTGACTTATCCTGCTTAGCAAATCTGTTAAAAAAGAAAAACACAACACTGTCCTTTCCTGGTAAATGCACTGAAGTGATTTCTGTGTTTAGAGAGTATGCCAGATTCCAGATCCTCGTTGCCTCCACATAGTTTTGTGAATCTAGTGCCAACTTGCATGTTTATGTAGTACACTGTGGTGGTACTGTCTGTTCCGACCACAAATGACTGATCTTGGACCAGGTTTGAGAAGTACTATAGAGACAGGAGTACATCCCTGAGCTCCAGTAGGTTTATGGGCTCCTGCTGCTCTTCTGGCAACCAGACTCCACTTGCTGTGTGATCTTCCAGACACACTCCCCATCTTAGTAGGGGGGCATCTGCTGTCAGACTGAGTGTTGTGGATACTTTCTGGAATGGGATTCCTTCCCTGAGGATTGTCTACATCCTTCCACCACTTTAGACCCCCGATCAGGCTTGCTGTGACTGCTACCAGCTGGTCCAGTGAGTATGACCTTTGATGCCATCCCTTCGTAAGTGATTCGTGACATCTTTCATTTGTAAGCAGGCCCAGGGCACCACAGCTGTTGCTGCTGACATGTGCCCTAGCAACTGCAAGAAGTCTCTTACTGGCCTTGGCTCACCTGGCTTGCAAGATCTTGCACAGGGCAACAGCTTTTCCACTCTGCCTGTGGCAAGAATGCCCTGCCCCCAAGTAGTGTCCAACTCTGTTCCTATGAAAACGAGCACCTGGTTGTGTACCAGCTGGGAACTTTCTATGTTTAATGGAAAGCCCACACTTTCCAGGGTGTTTCTCACCACTGCAATGGAGCACAGTGCTTCTCATTTCATTATTCCCTTGACTAGTCGGTTGTCCAGGTAAGTATACTGTGAACTCATCTCTTTTCTTCTCCAAAATGCAGCCATTGCTACTAGGCACTTTGTGAACACCCCTGGAGCTAAGGTGAGGCCATAAGGCAGTGTGGCAAACTGCTACTGCTTTTATCCTAATCTGAATCTTTCCTGTAGGAGTGTCTCATAGGAACATAGAAGTATGATCCCTTCAGATGCAGTAATCCCACCCATTCCCCTTCCTGCATGGATGGTATAACTGTTTCCAGTGTTCACATTTTGTATTTTTCCTTTTTTGTGTGCCTGTTCAGAAAAAAAAAATTCAGAATGGGATGCCAATCAACATTTTTCTCTCTTGTGAGAAAGTACCATGAGAAGAGGCTTTTTCTCACCTCTGTGAAGGAGGCACCCTTTCTATGGCCTTTAGCAATTTCTTTACCTCCATCTCCAACAGGATTTTTTCCTGAAGTTGGTATGGAGAAAATGCCATTGGGCTCTTTAGTTTTGGGAAGCTTGTAAAGTTGTAGCTTGTAAAAAGCTAAACATTTCCAGCACCCACTTGTCTGTGATGATGGTTTTCTACTTCTAGAAGTAAAGAGACAGGTGGCTTCCCACTGGTATGAGTTCTATGGCGGCCTGCACAAAGTCAGTAATTTTTTCTTGTGGTTTAGGAGGAACTGGTGCCCTTTTTTTTTTTTTTTTTTTAAACTTTCCATTACTAATTTTTTATCTCCCCCCCCCAAGCTGGTAGCAGTCTGTCTTGGTGCCCAGGCAGCCCCAACCCCTTCACCCTCACCATCTCCCAGGACTTACCCAACTCCTGGTGGGGGGGGTCCCATGGTATCCCCTCCCCCCCCGGTGGAGATCCCCAGGCTGGACCAGGTCCCTCAGACAGGCTACTATTGGGACTCCCGGAGTGAGCCCGGGTTGGCGGGGTGCAGGGCCTGTGGGCTTCCCAGGAGCAGTCATGGAGCATGGCTGTTTTTTTTTTTTCCCTCCATTTTTCTCCCCCCAAGGCACGTGGATCTGCCCAGCCAATCAACTATCCACAACCTCAGTACAGTACTATCACCTGCACCACCACCCATGGTCACCCAGGTGGCAGTCGTGCAGCGACCATGATTCCTCCCTCTCCAGAGGAGAACAACCTATGGGATATTCAATCCCCCCCCCCCCCGACGGTCCGGGCTCATTCCCGAACCCGGGTCATCTGTGTAGCGAGCAGCAGCACTACTGCTGCATCAGCAGCCCAACATCTGGTGCTTGCTTCTGCCTTGCACCTCTCCTGCCTATGCCTCTTGAGGCATCCATCTGAGGAGGGCAGTCACAGTAGGAGTAGCTGCCCCTACCTCCCTTTCCATATGGCCTGAAGGAAGCAGAAGCTCTCTCTCCTTCTGGATCAAATTCTTATAGGTTGTTTTTTGTTCATCAGCCTTTTTCATGCAGACTTCTGTGAGGGAGGATCCTCGAATGGAAATCCATAGCCTTTGTTTTGTGTCCTCTGACAGCATGGATGCTCTGAACCATGCAAACTTCCTTAGAGATACATATGTGTTCTAGTACCCCTTGAGGCTGCATCATTTGCATCCTCAGCCATGCAGCACTGGTATTTGGTGGCTTCAATGCATCTTCCACAGCTGCTGCTAGATCACTGCCAAGTTCACCACCCACCTTTTCATTTAGGGTTTGCACAGTCCCCAAAGGGCTGTTTGGTACTCTGTAGTGTATGCCATGTAAGCAGCCTGCCTGAACTGCAGGGTGGCTGAAGTGTACACTTTTCTTGCCATATAATCCAGTTTTCTGGAATCCTATTCTGGAGGCAGAGAAGCTAGTGACACTTTAGAGTTTTCACATGCAGCTCCCTGCACTTCCTCATGATCAGGGAGGGAATATAAGAATTATACCCTCTGCTTCTCTACTTGGGTTACTTCTCCACTTTTTTGTCAATGCCAGGAGCTGAGTTTCGATGCCCAAAACCTTGCCAATGGCTTTTTGGAGCAATTTGTGAATGGGTGCTGTAAGCCTTTTAGATGAGGTCAGTCCCAGCATATACATCAATTATGCCTCCTCAATATCCTACTCTGTTTCTGTGGAGGGATATCCAGTGTCAACCATCTGCCTTATAAACCGGAATATGTGAAAACAAATCCTCATACACCCCGGTGAGGAACTAAAATCCTGTTCAGGGGATACTTCAGATTCAGCTGGTTCATCCTCATCCTCTTCCTCCCAGCACAGGTTCAAAGAATGCCAGAGTTGGGGTGGGGGGCAGGATTACTACCAAGGCTTACCACAGCCTGGAAAGCCTGGAAGAATTGCCGCATTTCTGTAACGTCCTCTACTGAGAGCATAGCTCTCTGTTTTAATTCTGGCTCCTGGTCCCTGGTTGGGTGTGCAGTCAGAAACTTTTCTTTTTTGGTTTTTAATTAACTGGTATTGATGGCACCAGAGCATCTGTGGCTTTTTTCCTTTTGCCAACCTTAGCATCAGGATTCCTCCGATTGGACACCCTGTGCTCTTTCTATGAGCTGGTTGAGAGCTTGGCAGCTTTATCTGTCTCTCTGATCAGAGACTGCTGCTTTTCTGTCACCTTAGATTTACTCTGAGGACAAATACTTGAAGATGCTGCTTTCCACCATCTCAGGTACTTCCTTCGTTTTCTTTAGGAGAGCTCTTAGGTGTCTCAGTGGATGACACTCTCTGAATTTTGCCCTTCTGGGGCAAAAAATAAATAAATACAATATTTTTTTACACAACTCCAATCTAAATAGTTGGGGCCTGGGCCCAAACAATAAAAAGCAAAAATCATGGTGGTCTGCTCCCACCAAGATCCTGTGACAAGATTTGCAATTTTTAAATCATGTAGGCGTTGCTCTTTTCTCAGGCTTTTCAGTCATATAAAATTGATTGAAAACTGCCAGAAGTACTGCCAGTTCCTCAGTCAACAAAATTAGTAAACCACTAAAGACAGCAAAATAGGCAGTTATTTCTGTATTTTTTTTTTTTATATAAACAATAACTGTTACTGTGTTTAAGCAAAACCCAAAAAATTGACTTTTCTCCTGCTCCAGGGAACCAATCAGGAACCGGAGAAAACCGCTAAAATAGCAAAACTTTGATAATAACCTCACTAACACAAATATCGAGAACTAAACATGAAAACCCAAAGTTAAAAAAAAAAACATAGCCAATGAACTTTGAGAGGACTCCGATGAGACTGTTCTCTTCAGTGAAGAGAACAAATCTGACATAACATTAGAGGGAGCATCACCACACAGTAACATTTCAGTGGAGTTCTGATGCCACAGAACCATTCCAATCTCAAAGGCAACATCTCAGAGTACAGACGATGCAGTTTCTGCATGGTGTCACTATTAGACTCGTCATCAGAATAAGATTTTGCAGCTACTAGCAGTTAGCAGGGCTAGTGCCTGGAGCAAACCTGGCCAAAAGGAATGTGCCTTGCTCCAAAGGCCTGTAGGACAAGCATCCCAACCGAACATGCCTGAGACTAGAGGTGTGTGGGACAAGCAACCTGGTGGCTTCAGACGTGTCGGGACAAGTAGCCCGATTTGTAACACACATGGCTATAGAGACTGTGGGACAAACAGGCCAGTTAGAACATGCATGGTCCCAGAAGTGCCAGGACAGGCTGTCCCATCAGAATGCACCTGGCTCTAAAGGAGAGTGGGGCAAGCAGCATGATCAGAACATAACAGGCTCCAGATGAGTGAAACACAAGCAGCTTGATCGGAATATGCCAGTGTTCCGCAGAAAACAGGAAAAGCAGTCCAGTGGAATATGCCGGGGCTCCAGAAGCAGCAGCATGAGCAGCCCTACTGGAACACACATGACTACAGAGGAGTGTGGGACAAACAGCCCAGTTGAAATATCCCTGGTTTCAGAGGCACATGGGACAATCAGCCCAATGAGAAACTGCAGGGGCTGTAGTGCACCAGGACAAACATTCGAAAAGAGCTGCTCAAAATAAGTCAAACAAACAATGAAATCAGTGCTCAGTGTTTTAACGTGCCAGAAAAGACAAACAGGACAAAGCCCCAGCGCTTCGAACCCCTGTGGGTTCTTCCTAAGGGGGAGTGGTGAAGGGTATCTGCACATTTCTTTCTAAAGTGCATTCTTAAACAAACAACATATTTGTCACATAAGTGCAATAAGTGTAAGTTACATAGTGAATACATAATTTAAAATTGATAAACAGCATCAATATTATAGGCTGGTAGATCAGATATCTTTAGCATATCAATTTTTTTTTTTATTATAGTGATGCTATTTATCAGTTTTAAATCATGTATTCGCTCTCTCTATGTAACTTACACTTATGTGTTGAATGTTCTCTTTAAACGTGCTTTGAAAAGAGATATGCAGATACCATTCTCCATAATGTACTGAGGCTTTTATCTATTCATCTTCTGGCACGATCGCTACAAACCTATTCGTGTTAGTTTGACTTATTTGAACTCTTTCAGTGTTCTGTTGTCGTAATTTTGGTGCTGCTGTCTGCCCATTTGCGTCTTGCGAGCCTCACTGTTATTATGGTTCATTGTTTTCCACTTGGCTGCGCGAACGCCACTACTTCGTTGGCGCAGAGCTGTTAACATTATTTCACTGTCACTAACTACTGTATTTGTTGACAGTGTTTAACTCAGTGTTTTTTGCAATTTTCTTTTTCAGAGTATATACACATAGAAAAAATTACTCACCGTAGTAATCTTTTTTCCCCAAGGGGTCCTTTAGCATCAGTAACTTTTGCACTTAGCTGGCTAGGTGCAACTGCCTGGAGGTGTGCCTTTAAGAGAATTTAATGAGCTGAGGGACAAGTCAGTCAGAAGGCAAGAAAGGGTGTGAGCCGAATGAGAGCTGTAGAAGGCTTCAGAATTTTTCAAAGGAAAAGCGAGGGCAATTGCCCGAAAAAGAATCAGCAAGATTCAAAAAACATGCAAATGTCCACAAAAAGTGGAAATGGAAACGACAACATGAGTTAAAGACTCATCAATAAGAAACTCCAAATTTGGTAAAAAGTGAGATAAAGAGCCCTTCTCTGACAGGTGAGCTGGGGAGGAAGGGTGGGAGTTTACTGATGCTAAAGGATCCCTTAGAAAAAAAGATTACTACGGTGAGTAATTTTTTCTTCTTATCCCAGGAGTCCTTTAGCATCAGTAACTTTTGCAGACTACCGAGCAGTACCAATTGGGAGGTAGGCAGAGAACCTACTTAGGAAAGAGGCTCTGCAGAAACCGCCCTGCCAAATCTGGCATCAGATCTGGTCTGCACATCCAAACTGTAGTGTTCCACAAAGGTCTGCACAGATTTCAGGTAGCTGCTTTACAGACATCCAGTAGGGGAATGTCCCTTGCTGCTGCAAGGGCTGCAGTGCCCCGATGGAGTGGGACATGAGCCCCACTGGAGATTGAGACCAACTTTTCACAGCAGAAACTAATACAAGCGACCGACCAGCGGGAAATGGTTCTCCTGGTAGCTGGTCTTCCCCTGCCTACATGCCCGTAGGTGAGAAACAACTGAGTGGAGCCGCCTCTGGACTGCCTAGTATGCTCTAGGTAGGAGAAGATGGCGCTTTTGACATCCAAGCTGTGGAGCTTTTGCTCACTAGGTGTGGATTTCTAGGTAAAGAAGACAGGCAGAGTAATGGACTGGTTTAAGTGGCACTCTGATGCCACCTTTGGCAGAAATTTTCTATTTGTCTTGAGTTCAACTTTAACGTTGTGAGGGATGATGTAATTTTGGCTCAGTGCACAGGGCCTGTAGCTCCGAAAACCTCCTGGCAGAGGAAATGGCTACCAGGAAGCCTGCCTTCCAAGTTACAAACTTGATGAGGGCTGAGGACATAGGCTCAAAAGGTAAATTCATGAGCCTGTCTATGCAAAGGTTCATGCTCCAAGGAGGAAAAGGCTCTCAGATTGGAGGCTAGAGGTGCAAGAGGCCTTTGAAAAACTGTTTAAATATGGTGTGGAGAAAAAGGAAAACTATTTTTTCCCCCCACCGAGAGGTAGGCTGAAATTGCCACCAGGTGTAGCTTGAAAGAAAAAATTACTCACTGCAGAAATCTTCTTTCTTTCAAGGGGTCCTTTACCATCAGTAACTTCTTTGCACTTAGCTGGCTAGGTGAAACTGCCCCGGAGGTGTGCCTTTAAGAGATATTTTAATGAGCGTAGGGCCAAGCCAATCAAAAGACAGAAGGGGGTGTGAGCTGAGTGAGAGCTGTTGAATGCTTCAGAATTTTTCAAGGAAAAACGAGGGTAAATGCCCCGAAAAAGAATCAACAGCATTCAAAAAGCATGCAAATGTCCACAAAAGTGGAAATAGAAACAACAGCAACACGAGTTAAAAACTCATCAATAAGAAACTCCAAAGTTGGTAAAAGGTGACATAAGAGCCTTTCTCCGACAGGTGAACCGGGGAGGAAGGGTGGGAGCTTACTGATGCTAAAGGACCCCTTGGAAGAAAGAAGATTACTGCGGGGAGTAATTGTTTTATCTTACCCCAGGAGTCCTTTAGCATCGGTAACTTTTTTGCAGACTACCCAGCAGTACCAAG
Organism: Neoceratodus forsteri; assembly: GCA_016271365.2. Classification (NCBI taxonomy): domain Eukaryota; kingdom Metazoa; phylum Chordata; order Ceratodontiformes; family Ceratodontidae; genus Neoceratodus; species Neoceratodus forsteri. Next base: position 153,214,628 of record CM028134.1, read on the forward strand.
AGGGAGGCGGGCAGAGAACCTACTTAGGAAAGAGGCTCTGCAGAACTGCCCTGCCAAATTTGGCATCAGATGGTCTGCACATCCAAACTGTAGTGTTTCACAAAGGTGTGCACAGATTTCCAGGTAGCTGCTTTGCAGACATCCAGTAGGGGAATGTCCCTTGGGCTGCGAGCGAGGCTGCAGTGCCCCTGGTGGAATGGGCCCCGAGCCCCACTGGAGGTTGTTGACCAGCTTTCTCATACCAGAATCTAATACAAGAGACCAACCAACGAGAAATAGTTCTCTTGGTAGCTGGTCTTCCTCTGCCTACATCCCCATAGGTGAGGAACAACTGAGTGGAAAAGCCTTTGCACTGTCTAGTATGCTCTAAATAGTGAAAGATGGCTCTTTTGACATCCAAGCTGTGGAGCTTTTGCTTGCCAGGAGTGGACAGCTCAGTAAAGAAGACAGGCAGAGTAATGGACCGGTTCAAGTGAAACTCTGAAACCACCTTTGGCAGAAATTTCCTATTTGTCCTGAGCTCAACTTTATCATTGTGAAGGATGATGTAATTTGGCTCAGTGCACAGGGCCTGTAGCTCCGAAATCCTCCTGGCAGACATAATGGCTACCAGGAAGATGGTCTTCCAAGTTACAAACTTGATGTGGGCCGTGGACATAGGCTCGAAAGGTGGATTCATGAGCCCGTCTATGCAAAGGTTCAGGCTCCAAGGAGGAACAGGCTCCCTGGTTGGAGGCTGGAGGTGCAAGAGGCCTTTGAAAAACTATTTAAAAATGTTGTGGGAAAAAAACTGATTTCTTCTGTCCCACCGAAAGGTAGGCCGAAATTGCTGCCAGGTGTAGTCTGAGTGAAGATGGTTTCAAGCCTGACGCCTGTAGGTGTACCAGGTAGTCTACCAGCTGAGAGTCTGAAGCTGATAGGGGTTCGATCTTTTCGCTCTTGCACCAGAGGGAAAACCTTTTCCATTTGGTTGCATAAGTCTTCTTAGTGTTCATTTTTTCAGCCATCCTCAGTATCTTAAGGACCTGTTCAGAGTACTGTGAGGATGGAAACTCTAACTCCTCAAGAACCAGGCCTTGAGGAGAAGAGAGTGTATGTCTGGGTACTGCACTCCCGTCTGAGAAAGGGTCAGCACGGAGCGAGTCAGAGGCAGGCGAATGGGCCTGTTGCAGGACATTGAGAGAAGGAGAGGGTACCAGGCTTGCCTGGGCCAGTACAAAGCCACTAGGATCATTGATGCAGGCTGCTGTCCGAGTTTCAGCAAAACCCTGAATATCAGGGGAAAGGGAGGAAATGCATATAGGAACCTCCTTGACCAGTCCAGGATCAGGGCATCTAGAGGAAATGTTCCCTGAACTGGGGGCCTGCAACAGTACTGAGGAAGCTGAAAATTGAGAGGAGAGGCAAACAGATCCACATCTGGTGTGTCCCACCACCTGAACACTGTGGCTGGTATTTGTTTGTTCAGCGTCCATTCGCTCTGACCTTGACTTGACCTTAGAGCATCCGCCAGAGTATTGAGTTTGCCTGGGAGGTGAATAGATGAGAGGCTGACTCCAATGGAGAATTCTAGAGACCAGAACTTCAGAGCTTCCAGAGTATTCCTGATCTGGTTCCACCCTGTTTGTTTATGCAGAACACTGCAGTGGTGCTGTCTGTTCAAATTTGAACCGCCTGCGCTTCTATGCTGGGAGCGAAAGCTTTGAGAGCTAGTAAGACTGCTCTGAGTTCCAAAAGATTTATGTGCAACTGTGACTCTTCTGGAGTCCAGTTTCCACTTACTGAGGAACTGTCTAAATGTGCTCCCCAGCCCAAAAAGGAGGCATCTGTGGTGATCACCTTTGTGGGATGAGGAGCTTGAAAGGGAACCCCCGCCTGCAAATTTGCAGGGTTCTTCCACCACAGCAAGTTTTGGAGGAACTGCTCCAACACAGGTATCAACTTTGAAAATGTGTTGCTTCTCTGAGACCAGCGAGCTCTGAGGTAGGCTTTCAGGAGTCTCATCCTGTACCTGACCCCTGGGACTCTTGCAGTCATACAGGCCATATGTCCCAGAAGTTTGAGGAAATGTCTGGCTGGTCTTTGCTGTCCCTGGGCGAAAGTATATGCCACTGAAAGGAAACTCTGAATTCTTTCCTGCGGGAAGAAAACATATCCCTTCTGAGTGTCCAGCTGGGCCTCTATGAAGGTGAGCAGCTGGGTGGGTTCCGGGTGAGATTTCTTTAGATTTACCAGGAAACCCAGAGACTCCAAGTGTGTTTTGTGAGGGAAAGAAATTCCTTGACTAGTAAGGAGACTTTGCTACTATGAGCCAGTCGTCCAGATAGGGGTATAAGTGACACCCAGTCTCCTGAGATGTGCTGCTACCACTCACGAGACACTGTAAAGACTCTTGGGGCTGAGAACAGACTGAAGGGCATTGCAGTGAACTGACAGTGACTCAAAGGAAGTTTGAACCTGAGAAACTTCCTGTGAGATCTCCTTATGGGTATGTGAAGTAGGCATCCTTAAGTCGAGGAAGCTAGCCAGTCTCCCTGCTGTAAGGACTGTGTGACCAGTGACAGAGTGCCCATTTGAATTTTTTTTAGATGTTTGTTTAAATATCTGAGATCTAAAATCACGTCGCCACTCCCGTTTTCTTTTGTGTCAGAAAATACCTGGAGTAGAGGCCCTTGCCCTTCTCGTGGGTGGGGACCCTCTCCACTGCTCGTAAAGCCAAAAGGTTTTGTACCTCCATTTACAACAGCAGTATCTGTGTGGGGGACAGAGGTCTTGACACCTGGGTATGCTTGAGGTCTGGCACCTGCTTGAACTGTAATGACAGACCCTTTCTCACTATCTCCAGCACCCATTTGTCCGACATGATGAGGGATCAGCGCTGAAGACAGTGAGAGAGTCTGCCTCCAACCAGAAATGGGGAAGCGACCTGGATACTCACATCAGGACTTAGACTGAGAAGCAGATGGCTGGGTAGAGGTGGCTCTTCTTTGGCCTCTTCTGCCCTGCCTCTGAAAGACCCTTGTACTGGCTAAAGTCAGATTGGGGATAGGGACTGTAAGGCCTGGAAACAAAACTTCTGCCCCCACCACCCTGGGGACGGGATCTCTGAGGGTGGCAGGTTTAGGCTTGGATAAGTGGCTCTGCCAGAGGCCTTGTACTCTTCGACTTTTTCATGTAGTCAGTGGTTCTGTAATCAAACAACATATTTTGATCACAGGGAAAATCTATATGGCCTTGTTCTGAGTGTCTGTGGTCAGACTGGTTGTTCTAAGCCAGGCGAAGCATCTCGGAGAGATGGCATGGGCCATCGCCAGAGGCTGCATCACTGTTGTCATCTGCCATGTGGAATTGGTTCATAGTAGCTTCCAGGGCAGTTTTGACATATCCACCAGCTCATGCACCATAGAACCATAGAATCTGATCCGTTGTGGGCGATAGCCTGGACAGATTTCCAAAGGGCTTTCTGACATTTGGCTGTGAATGCTATGTAAGAAAAAGCCTGAGAGCAGGGAAGCTGTGGCATTTTCTTTGCTATAAAGCCAATTTTCTTGGAATCCTTGTCAGGGAAGAGGGCGACAAGGAGACTCCAGCTTTCTCTAAGCTGCCTGCTGCACTATACTTTCATGGCTAGGGTGTGCAGACAGGAACTCGGTACCATTTTTAGACAATTTATATTTTCTCTCAAGCGCTTATCCACCCTGATACTGAAGTGGGGTGTTGAAGCACCTCACGGTATTTTTAAAATAGCATTATAGATAGAGGCGACCAGGGTCTTTGAGGATGAAAGACCTTTCAGCTCCCTGTAATCTTCATCTTCATCGACATCCTGGTTGGGCTCCTGCGTAGGGAGGTCCAGGGCATCCAGCATATTTTGTATAAATGTAAACATAGAGGAAGGATCACCAGTGGTTACCAGGGAGACTAGGTGAGGGTCCAGGGACTCAAGGCCCTCAAAATCCATGTCAGGGGCATCATAAAATTGATCCTCATCTGTATCACCCTCACAATCTACAGAACAGAGAACTGTGGAAGAGTGCTTGCCAGCCCCAGTAAATCAAGGACCCATCTTTTGTGGTCTGAAACAGTTGCCATGCTTTTTCCATATCTTGCACTGCGGAAGAACCTGCGCGGTTTGTAAGTGTTTGTTTTTCTGTATGCTTTAAGCTGCCTGTTGTCTCGCTATTGGCTTTCCAGGAGCAGCGGGAGTATATCTGTCTTGACAGAGTTTCTTTTAGCCATTTCATCAGAGGCTTGATCAAGCTTCCTTTTTACGTCACTCTTCTTTTTCAATTTGTGAGGAACTTCATCTTTGGAAGCTTTATTTTTGGCTGGGATCTGGAGGATTCCTCAGCACCTCTGCTTTTGGTATTAGTACTTTTGAATGGTCCCTCATCGAAACTTTTGATTTATCCTCAGCCTTAATAATCAAAGGTTTGTCTGCTATGTTTGCCAATTTAAGCAAAGCAAACCAGTTCTGGACCTACAAACCGAGTTCAGGTTTCTGTGAAAATGCCACCGCCAGTCCTGCCCAGTTGATAAACTCTGTCTATTGCCAATGCCTTTTTTTTTTTTTTTGGTTGTAAAACTGGGATCTATACCAGTGCCAATCTTAACAAGAAACCCAGTAATATTCAACTGCGCATAGGTGGCTGTTGGAGCCATCTGAACAGTCCTGACATACATGATACCAAGGTCCAGTAGTATAACAAAAAAGTTTCCTCGTAGTTGCCATCTAGAAAGAAAACCCCCAGGCACTGTTTAAATTTGAAATCTACTGCAGGTGCCTCATGAGTAAACCTCATGAGGTCTGGTAAAAAAAAAATAAGGCAACTGTCCCTAATTTGACAGTTCCCACAAGAATTTGCCCCCAAAATGAAGGAAACCGCCGAAAATAAGCATCTGCGATAAAAATCGGCTTTAAACTAAATAGACACGGTACAAATAAAGTCAAAATAGCCGTCGGCGCAAAAATAAAAAATAATGCAGCACTAATGAAAAAGTAAAACTTTCACTCAGCACATTAAAGGAAATAATTTCTGAGAAAACTTTACCCAGATAAGCACTAGGAGGCTGTCAACAAGGAAAGTTGGAGACACCACAGAGGCAATGTTGCTCAGTCCAGCGGAGAAAAAAATTCTGAGGCATTCAACAGCTCTCACTCCCTCCTGTCTTGATTGGCTTAGCCCTACGCTCATTTAAATATCTCTTAAAGGCACACCTCCGGGTCAGTTGCACCTAGCCAGCTAAGTGCAAAAAAGTTACTGATGCTAAACGACTCCTGGGGTAAGAACTGCCCTCCCTTGGGTATACAATAGCACTTTGAATCTTGTGCCCAGCCTACTATCTCTAGCACTTCAAATCGTTATCCATCATAAACCTTACCCTACTAGATCAACTGCTCTTGCGTTGTTGCAATGCATGCTATATCCGAATACATTTTGTTTACCCTGGCGGTTGGTCTGGGTTATTATGTAATTGCATTACACTGTTTTGTTTTAGAAATTGTACTTGCATTGCTATGTGTTGCCTGTTCTCCCAACTCTCCCGGACGCTTCTGAAACAAACTGTTTAAAGCTCATGCTGTCTTTCCTGGTGAAACATTTTCCACATAAAAATAAATAAATAAAAAAACATGCAGTTATCTGATGCTGTCGCTGCAGGACCTGTCCATAGACAAACATCCACATTTAAGCTTTACCAATGTCCTTCACACAACACTCACAAATCTAAATACATCACAAACACAGCAGTACTGAAGGGTCTAACTCAAGATGTGAACTTAATGGGTATGAAGAGCCTATATTAGTGCTATCCCCCCAAACCTACTGCCACCAGCTTCTAGTTGTTGCATCTCCACAGCTCCAGAGAATTTACCATACAACTTTTTTAAACCTGCACCATGTAATTTATTTTAATGCCCTTACCCTGTTGTACTTGTCCTTCAGCCCTTAGGCTGACGTAGACATAGGCCCAGATATTCAATCCCCCCGTCCTATATCCCTGGTGGTCCAGTGGACCTCTATGTGCCCGATCGCGGGCATTTGTGTAGAAGAATAAGCTCCCCCTCCTATATCCCTGGTAGTCCAGTGGACCTCTATGTGCCCGATCGTGGGCATCGGTATAGTAACCCCCATGTCCAATATCCTGGTGGTCCAGTGGACCGATCGCTGCTAATCGCGGGCATCTGTAACTCATAAAATACCCCTACTACCCTGGTGGTCTAATGTACCCCCTCCCACCCACCCACTGGCTCACCCCCCCGTCAGCGGCGGGCAGCAGCACCTACCTGCCTGCCGCCCCACCGCCTGACAGCTCGGTAGGGCTGCCGTTCATTGGTTCACGAGCGTAAGCCAATGGGCGTGCAGCCCATAAATACAACACAGTCCAGATGTGTTGAATGAATGAATTAATTCACATATCTGGACTGATAACTCTGTTATGGGCTGCCGTCCATTAGCTCACGCTATGAACAATAAACATGCAGCCCTACCAGCTATCGATCGGCGAGGCGACGCGCAGTCATTGCCGCCGCCCGGCAGCAACGGCAGCGATGAGAGCTCAATGGGCGGGTGGGAAGGTACACTAGACCACCAGGGTGTAGTAGGGCTATGAGTTACAGATGCAGCGATCGGCTGTGATCGATCCACTGGACTCCTGAAGATCTGGACGTGGGGTGAAATTACTATATCGTGCCCACGATCAGCTTCCAAGATCCACTGGACCACCAAGATATAGGAGGAGGGGCTATTCTTCTACACAAATGCCCGCGACCAAGCACATAGAGGTCCGACTGGACCTCAAGGGATATTGAACGAGGAGAATTCTTTACACTAATGCCCGCACTGGGCTGCAGGGGCGTCAGTCCCACGCTGCTGCCTGGCAGGGCGCCAGTGCAAGTCATCGGGGATCGGCGCACCTGCATGCTAATGGAATGCAAATGGGGCGATAATGAGATGCAAATGGCCCCTGTGCACCTTGCATAAATTATGGCCCCATTTGCATGTCCCCTTTTGAATATCGCAGGTGCTGTGCATGGCTAAATGGCACTTGGGCTAGCGCATCTCCATGCTCCACTCTGGCGACCTGCGCTGGCACAGTGCCACTGTGCCATGCACAGTGGGGGTGGCCAGGGTGCGATATTCAAAGCTACTGTGCCATAGCGCAGCTCCGTTGAATATCACCCAGGCCACACCCCTGCGCAACAAAGTTGAGATGCCCAGGCTTGTGCCACAGCCTGGCGCAGTTTGAATATCCGGGCCCTAATATCTTGTCCTAAAAACCTATGCATTCTAAATCTTCTGGCAGCCTTATTGTGCACTGTTGTATCGTAGACTACAGATTTTCTTCTTACTAAACTTTTTATTGCATAAATTATTTAATATTTGTTCTCTAACCTTTGTAACATCCTCCCCCAGTTACACTTGGAAATGAGACTCAGTGCAGTGCACCTTTCGTGGCCACCAGTTTGTAAATAAAGTTTTAAAAATATGTGAAGAGAAACCCTGAAGGAACACTTACGCTGCTCAGGCCAGAGGTCAGGGGAAGCCCGATCCAGCTTCTCGAAACTCAGCAGTGAAGTCTCCAGATCTACACCTGAAAAAAAGTATAACATGGGGAAAAAGAAAGGTAAGTTTTGCTGCTACTCACGCACACAATACTATTCATTTTAACCAATCCACAAACTGCTCTGCTTTCTCTGTTGTACCAGACCCACTAGCCAGCACTATTCAATGACAAGTGCAACCTCACCAACACCTGCCAACCAGATGTTGCTAACATACTGCAGACAGCTTACCTGTCCTGCACACTCTCAGAGTACCCCAGTCCCACAAAGTAACTGTACTACACCTGTTCCACACCCAAAAGATACATTTCTTTTGCACCCAATGGTTAATGCATCCCACACCCAAACAAAATGCTCATCCCACAATCCTAAAGCTACACCAGCCACCACCCTAACTCTATCCCTATCCCTCATAAGCTCCTAAACGTACACCAACCACCACCCTAACAGAGCCCCTATCCCACAACCTAAAGGGGAAGCTCTCCAGCACCAAACAGTAAACTCATCTCTCACCCCACACCAATCCTAACAGTAAACCCTGCCTCACACCCTTATGGTACCCATCCCACACCCCAACAGTACCATCACCTTGCACCCTAGACTTTCATACACCATAACTGCAGACCCATCTCACACCATTTAAGTACACTATTCCACACCCTGCACCACAACGGTCTCACACGCCAAACCTACGCTAATCCCACACCTAGTGGTACTGCTGTCTCGCAGCCTAGGCCATCATACCAGTTGTACATCTGTCCCGCACTTATATGACACACCACTCCTGCACCAAAACAACACTCCCATCCTGCTTTCATATGGTACCCCATCCCACACTCTCAAGATACACCTGTTCTAAAGACTAACAGTGCCATCATCCTGCAGCCCACTGATGCACCTATCCAGTGCTCCACCAGCAGGCGATAGTGGAGAACACCGGACCTACCCTGGACCTATTACGTAACTGTGATTCAAGAATAACAGATTGCAACGAAAACTTCGTAACTAGACATGCTTACGTCACATAAGATGTCACACCACAGTGTGCATATCGGTCTAACAGAAATAAATCTGATCGGCGTCGGTGAAGTTTAGTAACAGGAATAAACACACCACGGGTTTGTGCTTGTTGTAAAATGTTGTATTAGTTTATTTGAGTTGGGGGGCTTTGCCCCCCCACCTATTCTTTTTTTTTTTTTTTTTAATAAAGGGTTGTGGGGCAAAAGCCCCCAACCCAAATAAATTAATACAAAAATAACCGAAATGTAGTTCTGAGAGAATAGCGAATTTGAACTCTACGCTAATAAGTAGGTCCAGGATAGGTCCGGTATTCTCCACTATCGCCCCACTGGTAAGCCTGTTCCACACCCAAATGGTATGACCCTCACCCACTTATATGCTCATCCCGCAACCAAATGAAATGCCAAAACCACAACCAAACATACGTCTATCCAGCACGTATGTCCACTCTGCCCCCACACAGTATTATGCACACAAATGTACATGTCCCAAACTCCTATCCCACGAATAGCACTCCCACCCTACAACCTAAAGGTACATCCATCTCACACGACTGCTACTACTGTCTTCCTGCACCCTAAATTAGAGCTAAACCACACCCTAGAGAAGCATCAGTCACACATATTAAGGGTACAATCTCAACTCCCCAACAGTAGCCCCATTAACCATCAGGCACCAATGCCTCAATTCCTGTCACACAAGATCCTGTAAAACACCAGAATACCAGTGTTCCTGTCACACAGGAACCTGCTGCTCCATCGTCCAGACATTTGGCATACCCCTCAAGTGTCCCAGATTTTCAGGGACCTCACCGATTTTGCCTCAAATTTCCTCAGCGCCTCCTAAATTTGACATTTCTGTAACCAGAATAGTAATTTCAATCATAAAATAATGCCAAACATTAGCATCAGTCTAGTTGTTATTCAGAAAAGCTTTTCATACTGTTTCAATAGCTTTTTAAAGTGATATAACCATTTATTATAGATGTGTCCCGAATTTTGGTCATTTTCACTTATTTGTTCTTGTCCCGGATTTCTTATGGAGAGGTTAAGAGTAACCGGCCAGGAGCAGTCCTCTCAACCCCAATGTATAACACCGTCTCTCAACATGTGAAACAAAGACGTACATAGGGGAACACCATCAAATTTTCGATCTAGCGGCTCATAATTTTGTGGACATGTTACTTCATCTTCACAAAGTTTCTTGAGCCACATTTTCATTCATTGTTTGGATTTTGCTTTTCACAAAGAGTGCAATGTGGGACAGCATTAGCGTGAAGTAAATATAAAATGTGGAACTGCTCCTTAATGTGGGACAGTTGAGTGGTATGTACCACAAAACCACCCAGTTGATAATCCCGGTCCCTCTCCCACCGCACCTCTCCGCTCACGAGCGGTAAGCCCGGTCCTTCTCCTCTCCCCAAACACTCCCAGTCCCACTCACCCCGACGGGAGACGACATCATCCGCCGCTGACGCGCGCCCACTGTCACGTGACCCACATGTCGGCTACCTTCTCCGGTCACGTGACGCATCCCTGCTGTCCGGTCCTCCTCACGTGACTCGTCTCCGTCAAGTGACGTCGCTGCAGGACTCTCTCCACAGAACTAATGGAACAAATAATTTGTTTCTAGTTTTGTGGCTCTGACAATAACCGGAGCTGTGGGCGCTCACAGGGACTAGCTGACAATGAAGGGTGCCGGGCAATCACTGATTGACAGAATCCGGACACAGTATGTGGGCGAATCAAAATGTGAAGTTAAAAGATGGGGCTGCACCGCGATTTAAGCCAATGGCAGCCGCAGAGGCTGTCTTTGGCCCACAACATCTGCCCACAAACAAATTGATATCCTTGCCAGAACTAGAATCTATGTAATAATCCCAGCACCTATCCAATGAATGTGCGAGACTGGTGGGCGGTGTACTGAGTGACGGCACTGTCACCCAATGGTTGTGGGAGGCTGGCGGGAGGCGCGCGCGGTGTCCTTAGACAACCAGGTTATAGACTTTCGTCATTCGGCGTGTGCTTTGTAAAGTCGTGCAACCTTCGAATACACAGCTGTCAGTGAGAGAGATGGCAGGCCTGCTGTTGCGGAATTCTAGCAAGAGCCAGGTAACCGAGGGAAAGGGTAACTTTTGCAACAGGGGAAGAGGAACGGGCGTAACACTGCAATAGCGGACGGAGACGGGTAGCCCTGTGGCAGGGGACGGGGCACGGATAGCACTGCAGCGGCGGGGGGGGTGTGCATAGGGGAGGGCATGGGGTAACCTGCAACAGGGGTGAGGCCGAGGGGCAGAACTTCAATAGGGGTGAGGGACAGGAGGCAGCACTTCAGTGGGGGCAGGAGACAGCACTTCGGGGGATCACTTCAGCGGAGATGGGGGAACAGAGGCAACACTTCAGTGGGGGAGGGACAGGAGGCAGCACTTCAACGGGGAGGGGATGGGGCAGCAGTTCAAGGGGACAGGGGAGGGAGAAGGGGCAGCACTCTAACCAGGGAGGGAAGCCAAAGGGGGCAGCACTGCAATACATGGAGGGAAACTAGGGTTCTACAGCAGGAAGGGAGAGATAGAAAAGGGTCTGCACTGCAACGGGGGAGGGAGACCTGGGCATAACTGCAATATAAGGAGGAGGACAAGGGGAATGGCACTGCAGTGGGAGGGAACAATGGGGCAGCACTGCAGCAGAAGGGTGGGGGCAAGAGGAATCAGTACCACAAGAAGCAGAGGGAGGGTGCCAGGGAGTACAGAAAAACAAGGGGAGGTAGAGAAACAAGGGGAGCAACACTGCAGCTGGCAGAGCAGGTTAGAGTTTAGCACTGCGACAGGGTGAGGTAACAGGAGGGCTGACCTGCAACAGGAGACAGAACCAGGTAATAGGATACCAATCTACGTGACCCAGAAGGGGATCATCAGCCAGTTAGCAGTGGAGCAGATGACAGAAACCATGTAACAGGCTTGGGGTGGTGGGCACAGGATTGCAATAAGAGGAGGGGAAAGCTGTATCCGTCCAATTGCAGGAGCACAGATTTTGGAAGGGCTGTGTGACTTGTACATGGAGGAGCACAGGCTCTGTGGCAGGAAATGTAGTGTGTGTAATAATTTATTTATTTATTTATTTTTTGTTCCTGTTTTCTAGATTCCTTATCTTGTGGGTCGTATGTGCTATTCCTCTTCTGTGGTAAGTTGGTAAAAATGATTCCAGTTTCCTATGACATTGCTAACAGATTGACCTTTACCAATGAACTGTGCTCTGCCCCTTTTCTTATCTCGGGGTGGGGAGATAGAGATTTGCTCCATCTCGGTAGCTCAGAAGGTGTGTGTTGAGTACAGTGACTTGCAGTCTGTAGTGTAGGGATGTTCTGTTTCCTTATACCCGCTTTTAAAATCTTTGAAAACATGATTTTCACTCCTTCGTCTCACTGTTAACAACATACTTGACCCTAAATAGTGGGCTTTTATCCCAGTCACAACCATGAGATGGCCTTCTCAATTACACAGTCTCATTACTATACCTAATTGTATTTCATTAGTGTTATTACTGTTGCTTGTATTGCCCGAACCTGTTTCAGTGCAGGGTAGTGCATTGTAACAAGATGCCTAAGCTAGAGTAAATTTGCAGTAAATCCGGAGCGGTAAACAATTCTTGAAATCGGGGAGGGAAGAGGGGGGATCAGCGGTGCAAAAGCCAGGCTTGAGCACGCCAAGGCTGAGGGGCAGTAGGCAGCCATTTGAGAGTTAGGGTCAGCAAGAGTTGCAAGAGTGAGCTTTAAAGTCACAAAGTAGAGGCTTAAGTGAGAAAAGGGAAGAGACAGAGTGAATGGACAGGAAAGAGAGGCCAGAGCTTGGGGAACTGTAACTGAGAAGGCAGTTTGGTCAACAGTTGGGGAGGAAGGGTGAAACCAAGACGGAGCCAGACTTTGGTGCTCAAACTGTGACTCTCCCACTCGAGCCTGATTGGCTGAGGCTGCTGGGTCCTGGTGCTTCAGGTGGGGACAGTCCCATTAAAGCGGATGGGGTGATTAATCAGTAAATGGTCGCTCCCTCCGACTCTTGACGGCTTGCTGCTGCAGAGTCTGGTCTCTGCTTTGAATGCTGGTCGCAGTTCTCTGTTTTTCTGTACTTGGTGCTCAAACTGTGACTCCTCCCACTGAAGTTTGATTGGCTGAGGCTGCTGGGTCCCGGGCTTTAGGTGTTGGCCAGATTCTTTCTTCAGTTTGTCTTCTTATTCATCTCGCATCTAATTTTTGCAATTATCTGACCCCTCTATATGCTGTAAAACTATCCAAACCTGTCTGTGTTGCACAACCATAGCACCAGTGGAATCAATTTTTAAACAAATCAAGCACACACACACACACACACACACACACACACACACACACACTCTTCTTGTTGATCAACTAGACATTGTAGAAACGTTAAACTACTTTTGATAAATGCAATATAGCCCTAGCCACCCACTCCCAAATTTCAGTTCCTACCCTTTCTCTTGTTGCCGCTGCCCCGCCACCTAGTTGAAATTCTCCTAAATGAGTGAAACTGGTGTACTGTGTAAACTCATTCCTTAATCCTCTCAGAATTGGTGTACTTATTTGAATTTTGATGACCATGTGGGCCCACCGAGACATACAAATCCCTTTTCAGGGGCAACACAGAATTACATACAGTTGAATAAAACTTTTCACAATGATGACTGTGTTGGACAAGATTAATAATACAGTAAGTGGCAGAAATAAAAGAAAGCCTACATACACAGAATAAGTTCGTTACAGTTCTAGTACAGATGGTATAAACATGCAGTGCCAGGTAACAGACTCCACGGGTTCAGCAAGGCAACATCACAATCCGGTACTGCAGTAGGATACAAGCTACCCCCAGTTAGGAAGGTTGTACCACCAGAGTCCGCCTCAGGATAATTATATAGCCAAGTATGTGACTTGTCACCATTTGCCTCTGCATTGGTTCGCACCCCCCAATAGTCTTTGAGCCTCTTTTTTAAAATAGTGCAAGGTTAGGGCAGTTATGAATCTCACAGAGTAGTGAATTCCATAGGGGATGGGCCACGAATGAGAATGATCTCTTTCCAGTTCTAGACCATACCCTAGGGATTTCCAGTAGAAAGCTAGCAGCGGAGAACAGGAGCCTCACATACTGCTTAAACTTTAGTATTCCCATGAGGCTAGGGGGTATAGCAAGCTTAAGTTTGAAATTAAGGCACTGCAATGGGTATTGCAGCCTTGCTTCAAATGAGGGCCACCCAAAAGCTGTGAATACTCCACAGTAGCGATCCCTAGGGAGAGCATCAGCACAAAGTGACAAATTTTGTAATACAGTGTTTTAATTTATTTATTAGCGTTTGATGACTGGGTAGGTGCGCTAGGCAAAGAAGCCTGCCTATTTTCAGGCACGACCCGGGAGAGTACGGAAAAACTAATACATCCAAAACATTAAAGACAACAATGAGGTAATAAAACGGAACAGAATTCTAACAGAACACTTTTCTTAAATGGTAATAACACAGTTAAAGAATACACCTCAAGAATACTTCAGCTAGCACAGACATTCAAATTCCCACTGTAACTAAACAGTTTACGAGGTCAGTTTTCCAAGGTTTTGAGCCTGCGTAGGTTGGAGCCTTCATTGCCTGTAGGACAGGGGCACCATAGAAGAGTACAGGCATTGGGGTGCTGCCTGCAGTGGCAAGGCGGGCCTCCTTTGAGGGGTAGGGGAAAAGGAGGCCCAGTTTCTGATGCAGTATAGGTGACTGCATTTGATTTATGTCATTAGTTCTCACACTTTGTGAGAGTGAATAATCCCACAAGCCATGAAAACGATTTCAAGCCTCCCTGAAATTCGGAAAGAAATCTTGGGCCTCCCTATGGAAAAGATGATATAATTTGCACAATATACCAAGCATAAAATGAGACTAATAAAGTTGACTGAGTATATTCTCTCTCTTTATTCCAGTTATTGTCATCTTCCCACCCGCACACCCCAGGTTATCCTTGTCACTCCACTTCTGTGTCTCTGACTCCTGCACCCTTCTCTGACGCAGTGCAAGAAAGTAGCAGCAGCAGAGACAAACAAGATGCTGGGATGCATATCTAGGGGGATCAGTAGTAGGAGAGAGGAGGTTATACTGCCCTTGTACAGGTCACTGGTAAAGCCACATCTAGAGTATGGCGTCGTTAAGTACTGGTGCCCACACCTCAAAAAGGACATTAATCTGCTAGAGAAGGTCCAGAGGAGAGCAACAAAGATGATAGCTGGTCAGCAGGATAAGGCATACGAGGAGAGAGTGAGGGAACTGAACATGTATTCCCTGGAAGACAGAAGAGAGAGAGAGAGAGAGAGAGAGAGAGAGAGAGATATGATTGGGACCTTCAAGTACTTGAAAAGGATAAATAAGGTTGATAAGGAGAGTCTTTTTAAGCTGAATGGCAACCATAACACGAAGGGGCACAGTCTTAAGCTGGAGGGTGGGAGGTTTAGGAGGGAGGTCAGGAAGTACTTCTTCACAGAGAGAGTGGTGGACACTTGGAATGCGCTGCCAGAAGAGGTAATCTCATTGAATATAGTGGGCAGCTTTAAGAGAGGCTGGGACAGGTATAGGGGGAGGGTAAGGGTCATGGGTAAGGAGGATGGGAGAGGGGCAGGGACAGTAGCTCAAACTGTGGACCCTGCAACACCAGACTCGATAGACCAAATGGCATTCTTCTGCTGGCTTCTTCGTATGTGCGTATGTTCATTAACTTTTCTGCCCTGAAAGTCACCCTGGGTGCTGCACTGCCTCCAAGGCAGCGCCTTGTTTTTCACGTATGTTTTTTTTTCACAGTTAAGTAGCTTTTTCTATATATTTAATATTATACAATGGCAAAGTAAAACTAATTACTCTGATTGGCTGACTGGTACTGTGAATCATGGGTAAATCCTATTATAACTCATGTAAAAAGGTATCAGCCACATGTGCCTAAAATCAATCCGACCCCAAAATTAAAAAGGGAGAATGCCGCCATGTTAATTTCCCGGTAGAGCGCGACCGCTTAAAACCTCAGAGGCTCGTTCTCGCCCCCATGGTCCCCGTTTACCTAGTAACATATATTAAGTGTGCCGAATGCTGAAGTTAGGAAAGTCTTTATTAAAAATGAGGGCTACAACTTATAAAAGTCACGGCCAAAAAGCAGAGCGGTGATACTGGGCACGCACTTGTGCATATATGCATGACTGCATGCCCAGAATCACCACTCAGCTTTTCGGCCCAGATTTCTATAAGGTGTTGCTCTAAGTTTTAATAAACAAGGAGTTTCCTAAGTTTAGCATTCGGCAGACACTTTAATTATATCACTAGGCGAATGGAGACCATGGGGATGAGAAAAAGCCTCCCGTGCCTTCAGCTCTCTGATGGGGAAACTGCCACGGTCATGTTTCCATTGGACTTTACCATCCAGCCCAGTAAGTGTTTCCATAGCCACAGTTAATTACGAGGCAGAAGCGTTTATTTGCTATACAGGCAGCTGCCCAACATTAGACATTTCCATGGAGGCAGCAGGACAGAGAAGTCCGTTGTAATCCAGAACAGTTCACAGCTACAAGTAGAAGTGACATACTGTCTCCTTAGCAACAAAGGGCTATGTTTTGTAGTGGACTAATGCAGTGCTTATAAAAAAAAAAAATTTAAAACAGAGAAACTTTTTCTTTCTTATCTTTTATACTAAAAATATTGGGGAACATTGCCACGTGACCAAACCACACCAGGCGTGGTAACTACCAGCATAACCCACACCCTGTTGTGGTTTATATTATAGTGTAACAACACACTGCCATGGACCACCACTCAAGTGAAATTCACCTTCAGGCAGCACAGGAGGGGAGATTAAAGGCATGTCTTCTCTGAGGTGCACAAGCAGCGCTACCCCTGTGATGACTTTCAAACCAAAAAAGCAAAATGACCTACTCTGTTTTCCCTCCATCCAGAACAACTAACCTAGCCACCTTCATCTCTTTCCCCCTCCTACCCTGTTGTTAAGCAGCTTCCTGTATCCTTACCCCAAGTCACACCTGAAAACAAGCATTGGCTCAGTGTGCCTTCCCAGTCACCAGTTTACATATACACAACAGGAGTGGGGATAAAAATTACAAGATAAAAAATATATATTGGCCAGTAACGTCAGTAATATAGAGGATAATGTATGGTCATCGATGGTTAACCGGTTTGTTAACCATCGAGAGGTTGCCAAGGCAGCCATGTGAACCTCGAGAGCGAAGCTCGAGAGGTTTAGGTCGCCATGGCAACCTCGAGATGAGTTTTTAAAAACGTAACATCACGTACCATACATTATAATTTATAGTGTATGGTACCATTTAGGTTTTACAAAAGAAAGTTCCTTACTGCAATTTTTTTTTTTTTTTTTATGTTGCCGCTGCTCTGCCCTCACTGCTTGCGCTAAGTCCCAATCCATTTTCGCGCATGCCCAGACTGTTCCCTGTTGTTAACATGTCGATGTGACGTACCATCGATGGGTTAACAACATTGTGATGTCACATCGATGGTAAAGCGTTATTATAAAAAGGTAGATTTCTACCTGTAACAACGTTCTACCATACGTTATAGCAACGTAGCAAAAAATATTGCTGTTGTCACAATGGTTATTTTTTAAGTTACGGTCATCACAGTAGAATACTGAACCAATCTGTGAGCAGCTGTCACAAAGCTGATGACATCACAATGCCTAGTGCAGCACTGAAGCCAGCTGTTAAAATCAAAAAAAGTAGCAAAATCTTCAGACAAACTACAGATTTAAATGCTCTAACTTGTAAACTGCTGGGTGTGTGTGTGTGTGTGCGTATGTATGTGTATATATTTATGCAACAGGTGTTTAGAGATAAACTGTGTGATAAATCCATTTATCTGAGTCACTGTGTATAAATTTATTTATATACACAGTGACTGCTAGCATAAAGTCACGCTAAGTCTCACAAAGTCCACGCAATCACGCTAATGGCCAATATCTCAGTTTTCATGAAAATGGATATAAACCCCCAAAAAAGCCTGTTGTATAAATTGAATATGTAGGAGTTGACTGTGTGT
This sequence comes from Neoceratodus forsteri, assembly GCA_016271365.2. Classification (NCBI taxonomy): domain Eukaryota; kingdom Metazoa; phylum Chordata; order Ceratodontiformes; family Ceratodontidae; genus Neoceratodus; species Neoceratodus forsteri. Next base: position 153,232,301 of record CM028134.1, read on the forward strand.
TAACTCATTTATGTGTTACAGTTGTCAGTGACCTCTCGTAACCATCACTCGTGGCTTCGCCATTCGTGAAGTTACTTGAGGTCACTAGCAACTGTAGCAGATAAATGAGTTATCACACAGTCAACCCCGCATATCCCATATATGTGTATGTGTATGTGTTTTAGAGGCAAAATACTCCATTTAATGCATCAGTTAGGGTTGTTCCACAGCGACAAAAGCGAGTAAATTCGATGTTAGGGTTGAAACCCCCTTTGCACCCCTCCAGCCCACCCTCCCAACTGGAATCGGGGTCGCATTGGGGTCGTCTGCCCTAACTGTCACCCCATTACATGTGGAAATAAGCTGAGGAATAGGAGAATGGGGTAACAGTTAGGACCAATGACCCCATAAGGGAGCTAAGAAATTTTTTGACAAAGTCCGTATCTCGCACCATTTTTGAGAAACGGGCTCTGAAAGCATGCGTGAGCATGACAATGTTATCCCTATGGGGAAAAAAAACAGAAGTTCAGAGTGCATAACTTTACCTCCCTGTAATATTTTTTTTCACCAAACCATTGAAAGGCATATCTGTGGGATGTTGGCTGTGTTCCCTGCCAATTTCAGCCCAAAAGACCAAACCGTTATTTTGCAGCAGGACGCCAAACGATTGCTGCAATGCGTCGTATGCCGTAATGTTATCCTATGGGAAAAAGTGTAAACTTTGGAGTACCGTAACTTTGCCGCCGTGTAATATTTTTTCAACAAAACACTGAAAGGCACATCTTTGAGATGCCGGCTGCGTTCCCTCCAAATTTCAGCCCAAAACTCAAAACCGTTCTTTTGCGGTTGGGATGCCAAAAATTACTGTTGTTTTGGCATAGTGTCGCAGTTAGTGTCGATTTCATGAAAGTCAAGAAATCTGTGACACTTTCGTGACACTACTTTACAGTGCTTTTTCCAGAAATCTGAAAAACATATTTCTGGGGTGTTTTACCCCCAAATAAAGACATGGCTAGCATCCTCAGGGCCCGACTAGGTGAATACAAAAAGAATTGGGATGCTAGAGGGTCTCAATTTTAAATGCCAAGCATTTTTCTGATCACTAACTGAAAACAAAATGGCAGATTTGCGACAGTAAAAGGGCCATTTGCGACAGTAAAAATGCATTTGCAAAAGTGTTGACCTTTTTGTTAACTTTTCCCATTGACTTATAATGGGAACTTGTTTTTTGAATAACTTTTGAACCGTTTAATATTTTTTCACGAAATCTTCGAAAGGCACATCGGGACCCGGCTGCACATTCCCTGAAGATTTCGGACCGGTCGCGCAAACCGTGTGACCTGTAGGCGCGACCGTAGAATTCCAAAAAAAGCGTAAACACACGCGCAAATCACGCTTAATAGCTCCGCAGCCATATATCCAATGATCAGTGGTCACCAATGATTGGCAAACCGAACTGGATAAAAAGAACAATGTCTGTGCAGTATTCCTGGACCTGAGCAAAGCATTCGACACTGTGGACCATGAACTGCTACTCTCATCCCTACACTCCATTGGCCTAGATCCATCCTCCCTTAAGTGGTTCAGATGCTACCTCTCCGGTAGATCACAGCAGGTAAAAGCTGAAGGTGACCTCTCCCCATTAAGACCACTGTCAAGAGGAGTCCCCAAGGCTCTATTCTGGGTCATATCCTTTTGCCATTTATATAAATAAAATTGATTCAACCCTTACCAAGTCCTCAGTACATCTATTTGCTGATGACACTGTACTGTGTCAGCAACCCTTCACCTAAAGTTGCTCATGAAATCCTACAAGCAGAATTCTCCCTGTTACAACATCAGCTTCTCGAAAAAAGCTTCTGCTAAATGCAAAAGAAAACCAAAGCAATGATGTTCACAACCAAAACTCCACCAACACATCCTCTTCAATCAGTCTCCCCAGATATGCACTATACTTGGAGAAAATCTGAGTATGTTGAAAATTTCAAATACCTAGGTGTGTGGATTGACAACAGACTTGACTTTACACAGCATCTAGAACAACTGCTGAAAAGCTCAGCCTAGAGCTTGGCCTCCTCTACAGATTAAAACCCTTCCTTAATAGAGATTCAAAGATGAGATTAGTCCAGGCCATCTTTCTATCAGTCATTGACTACGCAGACTTCCTTTATAGTCACTGCTCCACTCCTACCTTCAAAAGTTGGATACCTTATACCATAGAGCAATAAGGTTCATTACAGACCTGCCATATAATACTCACCATTGTTCTCTGTATGATTCAGTTGGAAGGGTTTCCTTCATGTCAGGAGGAGCAGAAATGCAGCTCTATGGATCTACAGAGCTTTATAAAAACTCCCAAGCTATATCCTGGACTGCTTCAACCTGACCACTCCCAGCTCCTATGCCCTAAGAAGCAACAATATCATCCTGCTCAAATTGCCCAAAGTCAACACCAAAATAGGGAGGGCTGCAATCAGCTACTCTCTAGCCATAGCATAGAACACCCTACAAAAATCCCTAAAACTGTCCATTATCATTCTATTTACATCCTTCAAGCAGCACTGTACAGCCTTCTTCACAGAGAAATGCAGTTGCTACCACTAGAGATAGAATAGTCATCCCACAAAACCTTATTCCAATCACATATGGCATATTCCTTCCAGCCAGACACCGCCAGTATATGACCCAATATTCCCTTCACCATCCTTGTATTCATTATGTGGTGACTGTCATAGCCCTCATTGTGATATATATGTATTGTACATATTGTAGATGTTAGTTTAACTTTCTCTTGCCAAGCTTTAACATGTGAATTCTCTGTATATTATTGTGTTATAAATAACATTTCCTTGTTTCTGTATGTATAACTGTCTCATAAGTATGTGATGTAATTGCTGTGTACTAACTCGAACCTTGACCTTATCAGGTCCATCTTGTAAATGAGCCTTGCTCAATGATGATCGTCTGAATAAATAAAGATTTGATTGATTGATATCCGACCGGTACGAAACTTGGCAGATCCCAAGGCGTATGGGTCTTGATTCTGTATTCCAAATTTCAGGCAAATCCGTTGAACGGTTGCAAAGTTATTAAGGTGCAAAATTTTGGGTTTAACATGTAAATGGCTCCTCAACCCTAACTGTGGTAGCACTACTGTGCCACCATAATATACACACACACTAGCCTGACTCAAAATAGGCAGTTTATCATTACTTATGAGTGGGCAGGACTTTCATAACTAACTCACTCGTGGCTCTGCCACTCGTGAGTTATGGTCCTGCCCCCTCACACTTGAAGATAAATTGCATATTTTGAGTCAGCCCGTTGCATATTCTTTATGCACACACCTAGAAACTAGCTGTGGCTCAGGGCTTTTCCTGGTCACCAGTTTGTGCATAAGTACAGAAATTCACCTGCCATTATCCAGATTTGGTTTTCTTCATCCCTTCACACAAAACATCCAAAACTAAACATTTAAATACTGCAGATTTTCAGACTTGACAGGGCCTCCCCAGGAACAGTTTGGGGCCTCCGTGGGGAGGCTGACCTCACCATTTGAGAACCACTGATTTACTTAGGCTAAGTTTAAGTTCTTTGTGAACTGGGTGCCCTAAGGCATCACTAAATGCATTACACCCATCTTCAGCTGTTCTCTCCTCTCTGGAAGGGATGCTGTGCCCTGGAAGCAGTCTACAGTAATCCAGGGCTAAGAATTAATGGTATTCTACCCTCTGTTGCATACCAGTTTTCAAGCTGGAATACCCTTTTCAGCAAGCTGTCATTCTGACTGGAATATCACTCCTCCATGCCTCCATCCTGTAGTTTTAATCTTTAGCACTGCTGTTTTCGGTAGGTATAATACCAAACCTTGAGACAGAATACCGCATTTGGGAACTTGAGGTCTCACCTCTCACACCAGATGATTTTCTTGATTTCTGCCCCTGTAATCACTATTCCCAAAGGTGGTGACTGCCTTGCAACTGGAAGTTGTTGCCATATCTTCCTCCTGCCACCTGCACCGCGATTCTGGAAAGATGAATGTGTCTTTGTTTTTTTTTTTTCTCTGACACACACTTTCTCAGCTTCTAGTCTGGTTTTTCTGATAAACCACCGCACAACCATCTGTTTTCTGTAACTCACTAATGCCATTGATTCCAGTATGGACAAAGATCTCCTTACTAGTGCAGTCTGCATCGTTTTTTTTTATTTTTTCCCCGAAAGGCCTTTAATGTATGGCAGATTCCTTACTTTGTTACAAACTCCCAGGGGCCAGATGTTCAATTATGGACAAAAAGCGGTGCAAAGATTTGCACTCAGCGCTTAAAATTGCGCAACCCAGAGATGGCTGTATTCAGTCAGATGGCGCATCAGTGCTGTCCAACTGAATATAGGGCCATGATGGTGCAGCACTAAAGCAAGGTTCTGGGAAAATATAAAGGAACTCAGTGGAAAGTCTCCTCCTCTCCCCTGATATGCTTATCCTTGATGGTATCCCTACCAAAGAACCCAGCAAAAGTGCGGAGGCTTTTAATGTCTTTCTCTGACCTTAGCACTATTCTCCGTCTGTCTTTTTCAGTGCTGGCGCGGGATATTTCCAACACCCCCTAGTGTACCGCCATTCGTCTCAAAACAATCTCCAAGGGAAGCCGTTGCATATATCTTCAGGTTCCTAGGAAAGTCCAGACACAGTGGCGACTCACTTGATGTAAATTGCCATCAATAACCCTAGATGATGTTCTGGTTCCTCTCACTAAAATTTTCAACAAGTCCCTATGCCTGGGACAATTCCGTCTCTATGGAAAAAGGTGAGGATTATCCCAGTACATAAAATGGTGCGTACCTCAACTAGTAACCACTGGCCGATCTCCATTCTCCCCACTCAAAAGCCTTAGAGAAAGTAGTGGCAGATCAACTCACTAACTATCTAGATGCACGACAACTAACCTGCACTCAACAACACGGTTTTAGGAAAGCCCACAGCACCACCACTGCTCTACTGGAACTCACCTCCTTTGTTCATGACGCTCTAGACCATGGAGACCTGGCTGGTACAGTCTTTATTGATCTCTCCAAGGCATTTGATACCGTCAGTCACACCATGCTCATAAACTCCCTCCTCTCCATTGGCGTCGCAGAAGAAACTGCTTGCTGGTTCTCCAGTTATCTCTCTGACCGCACTCAACAGGTGATAAGTAACATCCTCTCCCCTAACCTACCTGTCAGATCTGGTGTACCGCAAGGGTCTATCCTTGGACCGCTCCTTTTCTCACTTTGCCTGAACTCACTACCCCAGGCCTCCTCTGGGCGTCTTCTTCTATATGCGGACGATGCAGTGATCTTCAGTCGGCACCCTGACCCCACTCAACTTCAGGAAGCCTTGCAGAGCTCCTTTGCTCAAATTGAAGCCTGGCTCTCCTCACACAAACTTGTTCTCAACACAAAAAAAATGGCAGTCATGTTATTCGCCCACCGACAACACAAGCACAGCTCTGAAAAATTAACTATACACAATGTGATGGGCTCCACACTTGAACAAGTTCCCAACTTTAAATATCTTGGAGTTACCCTTGACTCTGCCCTCACCTATCGTGAGCATATTGCATCAACTTGCACTGAAATTAATAAAAGAATTGGTCTCCTCTACAGGCTTAGACCATGTCTACCTCCAGAGGCTATGCGTTTAGCTATCTCCAGCTCCATTCTTTCACTGGTAGACTACGGCAAATCTTTTATGGTTACCTCCGACTCAGCTCTGTCCAGCACCAAGCGTGCCTCTTAACAAAGCCTGCAGATTGGTGATAGATGGTGATCGTCTCACTCACACCTGTGACTCCTATTCTACGCTCTTCATGGCTTAACTTACAAGGCGACTTGTTTAGCAGACCTGCCTGATGGCCAAAAAATTCAGTTGGCTTAGCCCTCCAGGCTGTCAAAAGCTCCTCTAAAGAATCTCCCAGCCTGCTGCACAAGACACTCAGACACCACCACATTCCGTGTCCCTTTGTTAATTCCACTGCTGGCCAAAGGTCCTTTTGCTTTAGAGCCCCACTCTGGATGAACTCAATCCCTGACTCTATCTTAACAATTCCCAGACTTGGACCTTTTAAACTTGAGCTACTTAATCACATTATGTCAAACTCCCACTGTGACTGCAAATGAAACCTGGAATAACATTAATGCACCTTTGTTTCACAATTGTTGATGTTCCTTATCTGTGTAGATTGTTATATTTCTTTCTGAAAGTTACTGTCAATATTTGCTTGACTTGTGTCTAAATTGTGTATGCATGTAATACTGTGTTCTAACCCATTTATGTTCGACGTGGAGCCTTTGCAAATGAGTCTCTGACTCAAAGGGTTGTAATTCCTAGACCTTCAATAAATAAGTAGTACTGCTCTGACGTGGACCTGGGCAGTATGCAGCCCATAGGAAACTGCAGGGAGCTGCTCCTCCAGACCTGATAACGCCAGGAGCCCAGCACAATATTTAGCAGAAAATTGCAAATGAGCCCATTGGACAGGCACAGCGCTAAGGGGCCATATACTTGTTATGGGCTCATTTGCATGGGAAGCACAGCAGGTTTGTGCCCTCCTGTGGCTGGCTCCACATCGGGCATGGTGGTGACCGACCTCGACCCTGATCACCCATCCCCATAATAGTCATGTTTCCTGGTGTCCAGTGGCATCCCAGCTCTCCGATCACCTGTCTCCTTAGTAGAGTGGGGGTCTGGTAGATAATAGAGTCCTAGTAAAACAAAACAAACAAAAAAATGTTTTAAAATGCTTATTGTTCATAATGTGCACTGCAGGTACTGTGCTTAGTTTTTAAAATCACATATTAAAACATTAAATCATACAAAATAGTTTCACTACATCATACAGTAGTCAGGATACACTGTAATTTGCCTTTACTCTGGCTGCAGTGATTTTATTTAAAGGTAATTGTTCAGATATGTTTTATGTTTCTTGAGCTTGTTTTCAGACTTTTGTAGTCGAAGTTTTTTGCAATCTTTGCATGTAAACACCTAGGTTGTAGATTAAGGAGGGATCACTGTCACCAACTCCTTTACAGCAGGTCCGCATTCTGTATAATTGTAGTACAGCTGTGGTTCGCTTTGTATTTTATTTATATTGTTTTCCCTGTATCTGGATGTTACCTACCGTTTTGGGTCTTGTAACCGTGACCCGTGTTTGGTTTATCTGCTATTTTCACGCTGTATGCAAATTGGTTTTATTTTTTTATTTATGTCCCGTATCTGGATGTTACTTACTGTTTTGGGTCTTGTAGCTATGACCCGTGTTTGCTTAACTGTATTTTTCGTGTTTTTAATGCAGATTTATCCCTATGTTACCCTTCCGGCGGGTCACTCATGGATACGAGCCTCGGCTCATTGGTGCTTTTCCTGGTTATCAACTTTTAAATATACAAAATAAATAATTTAGAAGTACATTGAAGCTTGTAATCGGCAGGGCCATCCAAAATCATAGACGTAGAGTTGGGGGGGGTGGCTTCCAGGATCTAGCCCCCCCCAACCCCGGGAAAGCTAAGTGCGCCCCTTCCCCAGATAGAGTAGTCTTAAAAAGAGGTGAACTGTTTAGGCCAATAGTTTTGAGTCTGAGAGCCCCCCTCGGGAAAATCTAAACTCTATGCTAATGTCCAAAATCCTCTGATGTTTTGAATCGAAATTAGTCTGAAAGTATGTTCACAAGGAAAAACATGAACCTATCACTTGCAAAAAATACTTTGTAGTTCACACCCTTTTGGTGTTGTGTGTTGTGTTGTTTTTTGTTAGTTCTTTGGTAACCAGGTAAGGACTACTAGTCCTAGGTGCCTGTTTTCAGGGGCAACCTGGGAGCCCTGGGGAGGTTAAGTGACTTTCTCTGAGTCGCACAGTATGCAAGTGGAGGTTGTGGGACTCCGACCCAGGCTTACTGGATGTACCAAGCTCATTAAACCGCTTATTACTCAAACCTCTACGCGCTATGCTGCCAGCATTCCTTTCAGATAAATGGGATAATTTCTGCCTTTTCTCCCTCCTGTTGTTGTGATGTGTGTGTGTGTGTGTGTGTGTGTGTGTGTGTGTGTGTGTTTTTTTTTTTTTGTAATTACTTTTATCCCCTACCCCCACTGGTCCCGCATCCTCTGGAGTATCCATAGAGTCTACCCCAAACCACCTACCTGGTCCACCTTAGATCCCCATGAAGCCTCGCCACCCCCGGCAGGGCGGATGGAGCCCTGACACCAAGACACTCCTGTTTCGCCGGAACGCTGGTCGGTCAGGCAGGCGGTCGCACATGAGGGCTAGCTCCCCAAGCTCCATCTCTCGGGACCAGCAGGTATTTTTCCAGTGTTCTAGATGTCACGAGTCCCCAGATGTTATGGCGCTAACGCTGACATCCACAACATCATACCCCTGTTGCCAAGGCCTTTGGTGCCAGCATAGCCCCAGACCTCCGCCTGAGACCTGCCCAGCACCTCAGGCGCTGACGTCCAACAAGACAGGAGACGCCAAGCGCATTCCTCACCCTCCTCCCGGAGAAGGTGAGCTCTTGGGATGCTGCAGCTTTCCCCGGCTGGCCCTCCAACGACCTGGGCTCGCTTCAAACCCGGTCGCCAGCATCTCAGACGAAATCCAACTGTTGTGGTGGCCAGCTGTCCACTTATTGTTTCAGTGTCTGTGGCAACAAAAGTTTTCAGATTGCTTCAACACAAAGTGTACTCTAGCTTGGACAGTAGATTTTGAAGGGCAATACACAAAATACTAAAAACTACTGTCCTATTTAAACACCTGATTATGATACTATTCTGCTCAGGAAACAAACTGAACCCAGGCCTGTCCACTCCAGTGACACCTCTGCTTTTTCCAACTCAAGGGACTGAAATTTATGTCCATTAATATGCGAGTATGCTAAATAAACTTGATGATGAACTAAAATATGGATTTACCCACTCCCGTCCAGACGTGCTATTATTAACGGAAACATGGCTTAGCACTTCTATTCCAACCAATGCAATTTCATTAAATAACTGTGATGTATACAGAGTAGACTGCCAGTCGAGGGGGGTGGTGTGGCCTTGTATATTAAAAATAAATTTACCTCCTCCCTAGTGTCTTCCTTGACTAAGCCATCAGAATGTGAATGTATTGCCTTTACCTTAACATTATCAGAGGTTGAGATAGTTAACATTATAGGTTGCTACAGGCCTCCCACTGGAGGCTGAGATCTCCTAAGATTCTTATATCAACATGTGTTAGACCATAACAAAACGTTCATATGGGTGATCTGAACTACGATGATCTGTCCCCTAAATCCCCAAAATTAAAACACTTCTGCAATGATTTCAGATGCCTTCAACTTATTTCTGAACCCACCAGGCCCAATAAGTACAACCCCTCATCATCCTCCATTTTTAGACATTATCCTAATCAACAGACCCGGAAAAATTGCTCTCAACTGTGTAAAACGGATCCAATTATACAGTTTATACAGGTTCCTGGTTGGTAATTCTCAGTAATTCAATAAAGCCAACACACTATTTCTTTGCCAAATTATTAGTACTTTATTATGATAGTATTAATAAGATTAGCCAGAAAAATCCTATTGTAACAAAAACACACCCTGACAGGATGAATAGTTGCAATACACAAAAAGAAACCGGAACAGTCCGATTTTAACAGTAAGAATGCATCCTGTCATGATTAATAATCCTAGTTTACAAAAGGGAATACATGCTAACATTATTTTTAAACATCAGGTAGCCCACCACTACCTGGGTGTTTCTGTTACAATTTAGTTCTAAACAGCCAATTGGGGCAATCCCAGTGGGGTGTTCCTAACATGCAGTCTAGACAGCTAGTAATATTTGCATTACAGGGCTACAGAATTTCAGAGACACGTGAAACCATATATCCCTGGATCCCCCGAGCAATCTTTGGATAGTCTCAGACTGCAGATTGTCCGAGACTGTGCCTTCTCGAAGGGATGCTGTACATAACCATAGGTCCCATATTTATGTGTAGCAAGCCTAGAAAACAAATGCAAGGCTGGAATTTCCCCAGAACTACCTCAGCAGTTTTAAACACAGACAGTATGTCATTCAACAAGTCATAAGATTTGGGTTCAAAAATACACTGGCCATAAGATACCTTGGTCATAAGATACTTTTTGACACTTTGCCGAGACATACGGTCATTCTTAAATGGAAAAACAAGTAATCGGGGGATTTTTATTTGTCAAAAATACTTATTTTAGGATACAGAAAACATGCAAGGGGATGTGACTGTTTTAAAAATACTCTGCTTATAGATAAAACCAGACAGTGGTCAAATTGCATATTAATGACAAGATAGGGAACTTGAACCATTAAGGCCAGCCGTGGTTACTAGCAGCTACATCCTTATCTTAGCTGTAACCTTTAAAAAAAAAAAAAAAATGTTGATAGTGTTTTTCTGCTGAATAGGGCAATTCCACGTTAGACCTTGCTTTGTGCTTATTGAATGATTTCATTTTCTTCATTTCAACCATTAACCTTTTAAAGTCTTACACATGCATGTACATTAACTGACATGGTGGTATCATTCATTTACTTAGCCACTTGCAGCCATTGCTACTAGATATACCAATTCACATGTTGGCATTATTTGGTCGCTACTAGCCACCTTCGCTTTTACTAGCCCTTTATCAATCTACACTAGCCATTTTACACCTTTCTATCTTCTCAACCTTTGGTTAGCCAATTATATAGTGTTGATAAAAGTTTGTCATTGGTTACTGAAACCTTGGCCATCGGTCACTAAACTTTGGCCATTGGCCACTTTCAACAGTCCCTCTTGAAGGTAAGGGCCCTGAGGGACTCGAACCTTCGCAAAAATGGAACATAAATGTAAAGATTAGTTATTAACTGAAGGTTAAAAAAAACTAAGTAAACATTTTTACTCTTAAACTGTTGGTCTAGGTGAATAGGTGTATGGTTTAAAACTGGTTGCCAGCATACAGATAGTCAAGGCATTTATAAAAAGCATCATGTTCTGGAGTTGGTACAGGGGTGGTTACAGATGGAACACAAATGGTGAGTTTGGAAACATAGTGCAGAACCGAGGATGTCCACACCACAACTGAAATATGTGAAAGATGCTAACATGTGATACCACATATAACACTATATGACATAACAATATTTGTTGATGAAAGAGTTCTTGAATCCACTTTGAGAGTGGATAAGGTGGATGCTACCTTGTGTTGAGGTGTGGCACACCCTTGGAGCTTGATTGAAGAATCTGTTGATAATGTTGCTTGTTAGATAGGTCATTATAAGACATAACAGTCCATGAAATTAACAGTCCATAAGTTCATATAAGTAACCACAGGTTGGTGTAGTTACAGTACAGGTGAAATGTCATTTGCAGAACGTGGTAACCCCACAAGGCACATGGGACAATGCAGACAGTAATTTAAAAACAAAACACCAGCATTGTAGAAAAGTCAGTGTTTATGTTGCTGGCTGCTGGATGGCTGATTGGCACACATTGGCCAGGGTGCATTAGATTGTGCATTGAGTCCTTTATCGGATAGCACACACACACACACTGGCATGGCATTTGTAAGTGGTAGTTGATTACACCCCGGCACAAAGATTAACAGTCCATAAAAAGGTAACAGTTTTACAATAAACCATTAAAAAAAAACAAACAAAAAAAAAAAACAGTCCACAATAGAGCAATATGTTTGTATAAAGTACCAGCCAGGTTTTGAAAAAGCAGCAGTGATGAAAATAGATGTCTTGCTTGAAGATCAATTGAAGAAGAATCTTCTTGCTGAAGTTAGGGGATTGACCCTACCCCAGACTTAACTTCATTTATTTATTTAGTTTTTGTTTACCGGGTAAGTACACTAGACAAGTTTTATGCCTATTTTCAGGAACGAGAGTACAAGAGAGTACAAAAGGGTACAACTGGTACATTGATACAGTAATTGGTTCAGACGAATACATTCAGGTACAAAAACAGGAGAAAAGGCAATTTTACAGTTTTACATTTACGAGGAAGGTACACCCAGATACAGTGTTTCATAGTAAGCAGAAACAATATGCTTGATTGCAGAGTCTGAACTGACTGGACCTTTTTAGTTGATTTAAAGTTCTACAAATAGGTGTAATTTTGCTGAAACATTACATTTGCAGAGGTAATAACTTGATTCATGTAGTAGTCTTATGTGAACCAGTCAGCCACAAAGATAGTGATGACATCAAAGCTGTGGCAGCTGTTTTCTTTTCAGGAAAAAGATGAAGGTCTTGGCAACGTAGATGAAAGTATTACTGCTGTTGAACATGGAGATCTTATGTGTGCCACACAGTGGAAACCTGCAAACTTGCAAAGTGTGTTAGAAACTGAGTTAAAAACACATAAATAACAATCTTTTAAACCAATGACTTTTTGTTTTGTAAAGAGTGGTGTGACAGAGCCTAAATTCTGGCAATTGGAAAGAGAAAAATTAAAATGAGACGTTAACCGCACACCTGGGGGTGCAGGCCGAGGTCCAATTATACCATCTGACCATCTGTAAATGCATGACAATGTTATGATTACACCCTGCTTTCAAATCACAGAAGCAGCTATACAGTGATGAACATAATTTCCCTTTATCTGTTGCTAGCAGGCCTAACTGAGACCTGAGTTATAAAATCTTGTAATGTTACAATACCACGCTTTAAACATATAGTTTATGGTAATATGCCTGTTACACTATTGCATAGTGTGATACATATATGTGTGTGTGTGTGTGTGTGTGTGTGTGTGTGTGTGTGTGTGGTGTGTGTGTGTGTGTGTGTGTGTGTGTGTATATGTGTGTGTGTGTGTGTGTGTATGTGTGTGTGTGTGTGTGTGTGTGTGTGTGTGTGTATATATATATATATATATATATATATATGTGTATATGTGTGTATATATATATATATAGTGTGTGTGTGTGTGTATATATGTATGTGTGTGTATGTGTGTGTATGTATATATATATATATATATATATATATATATATATATATATATATATATATATACCATAGTTGGGTTGAGGCCATTTCTATATTTAAACCCAAACTTTGCACATAATAACTGCAACCGTTTGATGGATTTGCCTGAAATTGATTTATGATCAAGAACCATAGGCCTTAGGATCTGCCAAGTTTCGTACACAATTGGATATCACGGCCGCGGAGTTAGAGTGTGATCTGTGCGCAGCGTTCACGCTTTTCTGGAATTCTGTGGTGGCGCGCCTACAGGTCGGCCGGTTTACAGACGCCCGCGAATCTTCAGGGAACGGGCAGCCAGGGTCCTCGATGTGCCTTTTCAAGATTTCGCGAAAAATATTAAACGGTTCAAAAGTTATTCAAAAACAGTTTCTCATTATAACTCAATGGGAAAAGTTAACAAAAGTTCAACACTTTTGCAAATGCATTTTTACTTTCACAAATGGGCCTGTTACTTTCGCAATCGCCATTTTGTTTTCAGTTGGTGACCAGAAAATGGTTGGTATTTAAATTTGGGACCCTCTAGCAACCTAATTTTGTATTCACCTAGTCGGGCCTAAGGATGCTTATATCTTTATTTGGTACACCCCAAATATATTTTCAAAATTTCTGGAAAATACCGCAATTCTTGATGCTCACGAAAGTCTCACGAAGCTTTATGAAATTAAGCGATAATTTCAGTCTGTGAAAAGAGCAGAATTCTGACATGCGCAAATAACCGTTGGGAGTTTTGGGCTGAAATTTGGAGAGCATGGCGACATCTACAGATGTGCTTTCGGTGTTGTATTGAAAAAATATTACGGCTGGCAAAGTTATGGCACTCCAAAGTTGACAGTTTTTCCCATAGGATAACGATACGCGCCTGAAGCATTATAGGAATCCTTTGGCACCTGCTGCAAAAATAACGGTTTGGTCTTTTTCCTGAAATTTGGAGGAAGACAGCCAACAGCCCACAGATGTGCCTTTCAGTAGTTTGGTGAGAAAAAACATTACAGGAGGCAAAGTTATGGCGTTCGAACTTTTCTTTTTCCCATAGGATAACATTACGTAGCTACGCGCTTCAGGGCCCGTATCTCAAAACGGTCGCGAGATACGGACTTTCGTCGGAAAATTTCTTAGCCCCTAATGGGCTAAGATCCAAATTAACCAGGACAGTTGTAAATAATGACTTTTAAATTTTTTCTCGTCGTACAGTTCCTGAGATATAATGTATTTAGTATTCAAGATCTCATTTTCTGCCCGATACTCATTATTTTGCATACATTATTTGTACTCACTGTCTTTCTCAATGCAGGTTTGGGAAAACCAGCCTGTGTTACTTCCCATTACTGTTACTGTTGCCCTTTCCTCCGCTTGCGGATCCGTACCCGTTGCACTTACCATTGGCGTCTGCCTCACCGTAATGCGTTATCCTTTGCGTTTTCATTTGCGCTGCGTTTCTATTATTTTTTGCCATTTCTGTCTACAGTACTGTTTATCTTACTGTTTCACTTTACATCACCATGCCATTGACATTTCTGTTTGCAGGCACCATGTTACTATGTGACAATAGCACATCACGTGGCAGACCATTCCCGTCCTACGCCACCATGTCGTTACCCTTCTGTTCTCATTACGTGCATATGTGTTACCATGTGCCACTGTTAGCATTTCTATTTGCGTTGCTGTCCCTGTTAGTATGCCCACAACATCATGTCATGTGGCGGGGCGTGGGGCCCAAAAGGGCGCGCTCCCGCCCCTTCTGTACTATTACTATTTCGTTATCATTCTCAAAAAGAAAGCGAAATTAGAGGCAAAAAACTCCGTTTAATGCATTAGTTAGGGGTTGTTCCACAGCAACAAAAGTGAGGAAATTACGCTGTTAGGGTTGAAAACCCCGCCCTCCCAACCGGCAGTGGGTACGACATTGGATTGTGGTTCTAACTCTCACCCCATTCTCCTATACTTCTGCTGCTTTACACATGTCATGGGGTGAGAGTTAGGAGCTGGCAGATCCCAATCGCACCCCAATGCCGGTTGGGGGTGGGCGGGTCCAGGAGGGTTTTCAACCCTAACAGCGAATTTCCTCACTTTTGTCGCTGTGGAACAACCCTAACTAATGCATTAAACAGAGTTTTTCTATATATTTTTTTTTTTTTTTTTTTTTGCCTATGCCAACTCAAAATAATAGTGCCTATTGCACCTGTGACAAGTGAAAGGGTCTACCTTCTTTGCCCTGTATAGTGAAATACTCCAAAGTACTGAGTGAGGTAAAGCTTGAAGCATAGGTTTGGGGCACAATATAAATTCTGCGTATTATAATTAAGATTTAAAATGACAAAACCTGCATAGAGTGCACTTATTTTTCAGGGGTACCTGTGAGTAATAAGACAAACGGAGCATTAATTTTTCTGGGCTTTTGCTTTGGAACATATTGTAGGGGTGGGTCAGCAATGCTGGCCCAAGTATTTGGGTTTGGTTATGAGCATTAAGAACATTTATACATGTGGAGCATTTTTCTGAATACACACATGCTACAGTGTAGCAAGATGTATATCAAAACATTATAACATAAACGTGAAACATAAGCATTTTCGCAATAGAACAATTTCAGTATTGAGCATAATGCATAAAATACATTTTAAGCACAGAACAAATATAGCCTGTAAGCTTAGTTCAGAGTCCAGGAATGTAGAGTATTGTGAATTTACTGGTTGAACATAACCATGGAATAAGTTGCAGAGGGTATGTGGTACAGTTCAAGTTTATAAGTTGCAGTCCTTGGTAAAAATTACTTAGTTTTGGTTGAGAGAATTATTGGAGCAATCCACCACTCTGTTTTTGCTATCTTGTAAGATTTTTTTCAGGGTCTGCAATGCTTTAGAACTTTAAAATTATAAAAAAAAAAAAAAACACTTTGTTTGCACTTATAGAAAGCAGATGATTGCATCCATTGCTGTAAAGCTATGAGAAGTTGTTTTACATTTGTTTTGACAGGACGAGAAAGCTGAAAAGACAATCAAAAGAATGAATATGTGGAAATACATACACAACTCCCCTCCAGCTTAACTGATTACTTGCTGAGGGCAGAAGCCCTTGTACCAATGATGGGTATGAGGTTTAACTGTTTGCACTAAAAAAAGCAGAAGGACTTGGGCTGGGTTATACTGTTAAAATACCTTGGGTCTTTTTAAAACCTGTAAATAAAAAAACAATTAGCAGCAAATACACATATTCTGGTATTTACCCCTATGGGGAGACAGTAATGTACCTTGCAACCCTTGTGGGTATTGTACTGGAAGGAAGGGGTAGCTTACCCCCTTCCTCTTCGAGCTCCTACTGTGGTGGAAGAGGCAGCTCGAATACTGTAGCAATAAAAAGGTTAGCTGTGGATGGTGACATGGATATTAATCCAGAAATGATCTGGCAATATTAATAGCCAGTCGTGCAGCACCTTAAAAAGATGTGCACTGGATAAATGGTAGTGGGGTGGCCCCATTGCAGTCCCCACCTACCACACTTTAAATTATAACAAGATAATGTTACAATTAGTTTAGTAAGTTTCTTACCTTACTATAAACATGGGAACTTCTTTTTCTTTAGAAGAAAGAGAAGAAACACACAGCCAAACAACAAAAACAAACACACCAAGTCTAAAATTAAAACAAGATTTTCATAGGATAAAAGAAGCCAAGCATCCCTGGGTTCCCTTATCCTGACAAAATGTCAGCTGAGTTTATAAAAGATCCAGATTGATGGTAATACCGTACGTACATGTTTTTTAGAATGCATTTCAAAAAGAAAAAAAATGATTAGACCATGGTCACACATAAAAACAAAAGCCATTTTTTTTTTTTAACTGTAAATGGTAAACTCTCAAACACCTGTAATAGTCCTTTTTTTTTTTTTGTGTGTGTGTGTGTGTGTGTGTGTGTGTGTGTGTATGTGTGTGTGTGTGTGTGTGTGTGTGTGTGTGTGTGTGTGTATGTGTGTGTGTGTGTGTGTGTGTGTGTGTGTGTATGTGTGTGTATGTATATGTATATGTGTATATATATATATATATGTATATGTATATATATATATATATATGTATGTATGTATATATGTATGTGTATGTGTGTGTGTGTGTGTGTGTGTGTGTGTATATATGTATGTATAAAAAGTATGCGGAGGTGATAAATAATTCTCCCCTTCCAGCTGGAGTGCCTTGCATAGTATGGGAATCACGTGATATTGCTCAAGAACAAAGGAGTTGTGCTTACAACCAAATGTTCATTACCTATGTTGGCTGCAAGCCCAGAAGAAAGGAGGGGGAAAAAAAGTTTGTTCCTTTTTACTTAGAATGCTAGTTATGTAATAAAAAGTCAAATTATGTGGTTCACTCTTGGTGTGCTTCCATGAAAACATACATTTTGTGTGAAAAGTTGTGCTTTAGGTAGGGAATACACATCAAGTTTGAACTGGTAGTAACATAAAATGTTGAAACACAGGAAGGTTAAATAACATGCAAAAGGTCACACAGTGTGCATGCAAGGGTGGCTCAAACCCGGCTGTTTTTGTAGTGTCCTTGAACACTACTGATATTAAAATATCTTTAAATAATAATAATGGAGCACAAAATAAAACTGCTGGCCAAAGCAGTACACACACACGCCAACACACACACACACACACACACACACACACAAATAAGACTGACATTATTTGACACCAATTTGCTAAGGTAATGCCCATAGTTTCATTAGAAAACTATACGTGTTTTAGATATATGTGCTTCCTCCTGCCTGTCGTAACACCGACAACCTTTTAAACCAACAAATTTATACATATCTCCATGCCAAATCTTTTCAGAACAACAAAAAAAATAACTTTTTTTTTTTTTTTTAAACACCTTCCAACTCCTTTCAAATACAGCACAACATACCACCTGTAAGTGGACACATCTAGTATAACATGGTTACACCTTTTGACGCATAGCCAAAACATATGGCACTCTGCCATTTTGCAAAAAGTTTCTGGTTTTAACTAGAAGTATGATAAAGCCATTCATAGCTGTTAACACATTACATTTTCACCTAGCAGTGGCTTGGCACGTTGCTTGCAAACTACAAATGTTTCTGCACATTGCAATCTATGAAGTCATATCTCTTCACCATCAACACTACCTGCTCCAACCAACAACTACATACAGAAGTTCTTGACTGACCCTATCTAGGCAGCACAAATGTTACATTAAAAAATAAAACTAGAACAGTCAGATATGAGGCAAAGAATCTTCTTTTTTTACTGTAACATGTTCTGCACCAAAGGTAGTCAGTGCTGTCTTGCAACTTTGACAACAGAACATAATTACAGAACACAGATATACGCTGGAAAATATGCGAGAAAGAGATGGAGCATTACCTTGTTTAGTATATGTATCACAGAAATAAAACACACAGACATAAAAAAAGAACTTTAAATAAAAAATTCAGACTTACCTGGTGCCAAGGTATTTTCCTTCTTTTTCTGATACACTGGTCCGATTGAGAAAACCAACTGCAGGACCTTCATGATAATTTCCAAACGCTGCAGCTATTAACCTTTCAAAGGTTTTCTTTGACCATTTCGGTAACCTGCCAAACCAAGTCTTTTCCCAGAGCTCTGGTTTGCAGTTTAAAATCTGTAGCAGTACTAGGTACTAGGTTGAGATCCAACTGGTGGAGATCCCCAGTACCTGGGTTTGGGATCAAATGTTTCAGCTCTATAGGAGGCAAGGAACTTGAAACTGATACAAAAACTGAAAGCTGCGCAGATAATGAACATGGGGGATTTTCAAATCAACCAGTCTGTAGTCACATCCACTGTGTCTGCATCCACAGTGGTTTGTTCCTCTTTCTCTAACTGATTATTATCTAAGTTACTTAATCAGCCACTGCTTTTCTACTAAAAGCAGCCTGAACTGTGAAAGCCTTCATCGGCTCTAACAGTATACTTCCTGTTTCCACTGACATGTTTGTATAGCAGGCACAAATTACAAGGGCAGTTGCCCTTACTTGTTTGAGAGACTTTTCCTTAATACATCTCTCCACATATCCTTAAACCTGGGGTCCTCAGACCCCCACATAAATATACATTACCCTTACCCAGCTTATAGCTGCTCCATAGACCTTTATCTGTAGGTTCAAGTCCACTCGAACACTCAAAGTCCATTAGACTCTTTTTCCCAGCCCCACAGTTAGGTTATGACTCTTACCTGTGGAGACTCTGTCTAGATGACAAAAAAAAGTTACCAAATTACTAGAATTACAACCAAACCAGCTCCTGGCTGGCTTGCCATTTTGTAAAACGGATCCAATTATACAGTTTATACAGGTTCCTGGTTGGTAATTTTCAGTAATTCAATAAAGCCAACACACTATTTCTTTGCCAAATTAGTGGTACTTTATTATGATAGTATTAATAAGATTAGCCGAAAAATCCTATTGTAACAATAAAACACACCCTGACAGGATGAATAGTTGCAATACAAAAAATAAACCATAACAATCCTGTTTTAACAGTAAGAATGCATCCTGTCATGATTAATAATCCTAGTTTACAAAAGGGAATACATGCTAACATTATTTTTAAACATCAGGTAGCCCACCACTGTCTGGGTGTTCCTGTTGCAATTTAGTTCTAAACAGCCAATTGGGGCAATCCCAATGGGGTGTTCCTAACATGCAATCTAGACAGCTAGTAATATTTGCATTACAGGGCTACAGAATTTAAGAGACACGTGAAACCATATATCTCTGATCCCCAGCATCTATGGATAGTCTCAGACTGCAAATTGTCCGAGACTGTGTCTTCTCAAGGGATGCTGGACATAACCATAGGTCCCATATTTATGTGTAGCAAGCTTAGAAAAAAGCATTGAATTTCCCAAAACTACCTCAGCAGTTTTAAACACAGACAATATGTCATTCAACAAGTCCTAAGACTCTGGTTCAAAATACACTGGCCATAAGATACTTTTTGACACTTTGCTGAGACATAACGGTCGCTCTTAAATGGAAAAACAAGTAATCGGGATTTTTATTTGTCAAAATACTTACTTTAGGATACAGAAAACATGCAAGGGGATGTGACTGTTTTAAAATACTCCGCCTTACAGATAAAAAGCAGACAATGGTCAAATTGTATATTAATGACAAGATAGGAACTTGAACCATTAAGGTGCATTGTTACTAGCAGCTGCATTCTTATCTTAGCTGTAACCTTTATATAAAAACATGTTTTGATGTGCAGTGTTTTTCTGCTGAATATGACAATTCCAAGTTAGACCTTGCTTTGTGCTTCTTGAATTATTTCATTTTCTTCATTTCAACCATTAATGTTTTAAAGTCTTACACATGCATGTACATTAACGGACATGGTGGTATTCATTATTAGTCACTTGCAGCCATTGCTACTAGATATACCAATTTGCATGTTGGCATTATTTAGTCATCTACTAGCCACCTTCGCTTTCACTAGCCCTTTATCAATCTACAGTAGCCATTTTACACCTTTATATCTCCTCAACCTTTGGTTAGCCAATTATATATTGTTGATAAAAGTTTTGTCTCTGGTTACTAAAACCTTGACCATTGGTCACTAAACTTTGGCCATTGGCCACTTTCAACAACTTTATTTGATAATGTTTTCAGTGACTATAATGTTGTTTGTATCAGGGAACAACACATTCTTCGTTAGGAAACGCTCTTTCTCAAACGACTGTCCATGAATGCCTATGACAGCTAGCTACTGGCAACACTTTTACCTAACTTCAACAATCCAAATAGCTCATGAATTTTTTTACACAGCAAGTTAGCATGGTTATAGATCATTTAGCCCCCTATGTCACTCGGAGAGCCAGAAACAAACCCGCCCCATGGTTTTCTAGGAGTATAAAAATGTCTCTCAAAGAAAGAAACCGGCCTTGGGCTAGGGCACAACTTTCCAAGGCAGAACGTGACTGGCTGCTTTTTAGGCAAAAAAGAAGTTGGTGTATGAAACTAATTTGTGTGGCCAAATTAAACTTCTGCAAGGCTCTCCTGACAAAAATTGGTGCAACACTTATTCTGGTTTTTGACGAGCTATCCAGAATCTTGAAGGGGGGTCAATCTCCTTCCTTGCGTAAACAATTATATAAAGATAAGCTTTGATCTCGGATAAACAACTAGTACTAGAAGAACTTAACTTACATTTCTGCATCCACAGGTAATGCATTCGACAAGCTTGCCTCTACTCATTTAGGTCCTTCATTACCTGACTTACCAAGCTTATCACCACCTCAAGTCTCTTTAGGTTCTGTCAGATCACTTATAAACAAGTGGAGCATCCTGTCCTCTCTGGATCCCAAAAAGAGTGCAAGGGCGATAATATTGAACCTGTTTTCCTGAAAATGAGTTACCCAGTGCTTGCAGCACCTATTATGCACATTTACACCCTCAGTTACAGAATGTGAGGTCCCTTCAGATGGAAACTTGCTCACATCCTCTTGCTTTTCAAGATTGGTGACAAAGCTTCAACTAACTATAGGCCCATTTCCATCTTACTGGTGCTGGCAAAACTGTTTGTTTGGAAAAAATAATCCATGAGCAGTTAAAAATGTATCTCGAGGCAGGCACTATTAACTCCATGCAGTCTGGATTCTGGACAAGCATAGTATGATGTCTGCACTAGTAAACGTTACTAATGACTGGTTCACAGCCCTGGACCAGAAACAGTCCATTGCTGCACTCTTTTTAGACTTGAGTAAGGCCTTTGACACAGTAGACTACCTCATCCTTCATGTAAACTTACTAAGCATAGGATTAATCCAAATGCAGTGATTTAGGCCACAACATTATCTTGGCCAATCTTCACTTCTACCAGATGATACTGTACTCTCTAAGGCTGGTCTAACCCCGGAAACTGCATTAAAGATCCTGCAAGATTAATCTTCTGCAGTTAAGTCTGCATGCATTCATATGTATGTTTGTATGTTCTAAATGCATCCCAAACTAAATGTGAGGTATTTTCTTATAAACCGATTTGCTCCCCTCCTGCGGGTGGTATCTCCACCTTATCCAGTGAACCACTCGAAATGGTAGGTGCCTTCAAATACTTAGGAATGTGGGTTGATGACAAGCTGTCATTTAATGCCCGCATAGACGCTCTCTGTAAAAAGCTTGAGACAAAAATTAAGGTTTTATTTCCGCAATAAAGTTTGTCTCAACCGAGAAGATAACATGCTTCTGTGGGCCACATTCCTTCCCCTGCTGTATTATGATGACATTATTTATAGATGCTAACAACCTCATAACTACAACACCTAGACGTGCTGTACCACAGAGCGACACGTCTATGTTCTGGAGTGCTCACCTCTAACACACACACTGCCTCCTCTACGAGGACATAGGTTGACATCACTTGATATCGGAAGGTTACAACACCTAAACCTTTGGACCTTTAAAGCTCTTTACAGTTCACTATCCTCCTACATCTCCTCACTGCTGGTTAGGTTGCAGGGTCCCTACATGTTGCGTAATGCACAACCTTATCTTGCTAGATGTTCCCAGACATTGCTCTAAATATGGGAGGATGGCATTTAGCTGGGCCACCCCAAAACATGGAATGCCCTTGAGAAATTAAACTATCATCCTGGTTTCTACTCTGCTCTTCCGTTCCCTGCTCAGTCAGTACTGCACAGACAGTAGTGCCTGCCACTAACATCTCACCAACGCACAATTTACGTTGCTATCATGGCACCTGTAAACAGTTTGCTCTTAGTAGTGTATTTTAAGATATGCAGCAAACATGTCCATTTCTGTGTATTGTATATACATCAGTCTCATTGTTTTGTGTTTTACATTGCAGTGTCTGTTGTAATATGTTTCCATGTCTAATCTGAAATGTACGTACTAACCGCTACTGTGATTGTATCTATTCTTTACTAGTTGAGGTACTCTTTGCTTGTTACAGATAATGTGTCTCTCAATACAATTCGCCTTTTCTGTAATGTTTAGTTCTGGATGCCATTGTGGTTTGAAAAAGTTGTAAAATCCCTGTATTTATTTTATTTATTGAAGGTGTCAGAATTACAGTCCTTTGAGACAGAGACTCCTTTTCAAAGGCTCTACGGCAATAAGACAACAATTTGACATATACAAGGTTGGAAAATACAAAAATGGGTGAGCGAGGTATATAAACATTATAATTGCTGGTGAGTAATTTTTTCAGTGGGCTCACCGAGTTGATATTTGCTGCAATAACCAGTCGGTTATTATGACATTCACGCACTCTGTCTATTAAAGGGCGCTCCCTCATTGGCTCCTTTTTTGTATCTGGTGGCTAAGCAGTTCCCAAAACATGGCGGTTCCAGCTCCATATCTTAGCGTGGAGCTGCATTTTCACCCACCACTACCTTCAGTAATCTTTTTTTTAAGTATCTGGTTGATCCTGTGGTTCGCTAGCCTTGCGTAACACAAAGTCTGCAGAACGAGTCTGCAGTTAACTGCCTAACACGGGTAAGCGCAAGCCTAATTGTGATCGCAATTTCAGCTGTAAATTTAAAACAAAAAAAAAAAATTTATGAAACTGGGAGCAGAGTAAGCTGTAGGGTAAGAGGGACTCTGGGGATTGCTGCACAGCTCAGCTGGGGAATCTGGAGTGGGAGCTGGGGGAGCAGTGAGCTGCTGCTTTATTTGGTGCCCCAGTGAAGCTGCCATATGGGGATTTCTTGAGAATGACGGAGGGGGAGAGAGTGTGGAGACTATATGTCTTTGGGGGTTCACAGCATTTGGGCTGGAAAAAATGCTCACCAGCAATTCTATATAAAATAAAAGATAGGAAGTGTGTGATATGAGAATTTAATGCACACCTCAGTGTGGGATGCTTTCATCACCCAAGGGGTTTATGTAGCATCCCACACCTTGGGTGTGCATTAAATTTCATATCACACACTTCCCCATCCTTTATTCTATATTTAACATACAATAATGGATAAGAGAATTGCATAAACGCTTTTAGCATACATATAGGCAGGAGATGCTGTAATGGATTAAATAAGGATATAAGCATGATAAAGTGACAGGGATTATAAAAATATTTGATATTGCTCTGACGGGATTAAATGGGAACTGAGGACTGCATGTATAATCATGTAGAGATTAGGCAGGACAAGGTCCGTTGTCAGACTTAGGTAGGGTGAAGGAGTGGTAATCTGCATATGACAAAAGAGCGACTGTGTATGTATGCATTGTTTCGATGTACTGTGTGTTTTCAAATTGTTATATCCCTGTATACATGCACTGTACTTTTTAATTTATTTCTGTCCTACCCAGGACCTCCTTGTAAATAAGCTATGCTCAATGGAGTTTTTTCCTGATAAAATAAATAGGTGAAATGAAATGAAACCAGACAAACCTTCAAAAGAAAGCAGTGTCACATAAAACCCTTCCCCACATTGCACTGCATTGTTTTGGCCAAACCCAAGTCTGCATGCCTAATTGTCAGTATGTTTGAGAGACTTTTAATAAAAATGTTAATAAATTTTACACAGTTCAAGGCAAAACTCAAAAAAAAAAAAATAAATAAATAAATAATTCAAGAAATTGCAGAACATGTCCGCTTTTGCAGAGAGTGGTGAAAATTCTGGTTTAGTAGTAACACTGCGGGTACAATTTTCAAGTGCCCTGGATGTTAAGTGTAAAATATAGGAAGCTTTGGGGTATTAGGTGTGAGATGAAGGAGTTCCTGGGTTATTAGGTGTGAGATGTGGGCAGGGATGTTAGGTGAGATGTGGACGGTGCAGGGATCAATTGCAGTCAAAACAGCTTGGCTTACAGCTCAAATAAATCGTCTCCTCGATAGATTATAGGATACATAGAAGTTGTCAGCAGATGAGGGCTCCTGGCCACTTAGTCTGCGCTAAAGTGGTTGGTGTAGGTCAGTGGTTTATTATTTAGATACCAGAGCAAACAGTGCTTGCAGTTGCAACTGACGTTTTGCACGTTACCGTCCACATTTTAAAGGCTTATGTCCTCAGAAGGCTGCTGGTTTTTATACTCTAGTGACTTAAAGTGGCAGTGCTTATTTACAAAAAAAAAAAATTCGTATCAATATAGGTGTTACAATAAAAAGGAAAACTCATTGCCGTATATACCTTTCTGTAATGTACAATACTGCAACACTTAACACATATAGACGTTTATGTCTAAGAAATATCATTTTTTTTGTTGTGGGCTTTTTTTTTTTGTGTGTGTGTGTGCATATAGGGGCGATCGCTGATATAGTCACATGATTTTAATATCAGTAACGGGTGTGAGAAACAGTCTTGTGGTAAACTATAAAGATACAAAAAGCACAGGGGATACTGCTAATAGGTTCATCTATAACTGAAGTTGATGTGTAGTGTTGTGAAGGTCCAAAAGCCTCTGATCAGCATCTAGGGACAATAACCCTATCCGCTAAGGTCCTCACAGAGTGAGGAGCCTGGATAGCTATTCTCTATCTGTGTCCTCAGTTTATCTGATTCTGTGTTATCGGTTCTAGGTGCTGTGGGGATTTCTTTGCTTGTTGTTTTAAAAAATATTGATAGAGGCACACGGTGTTGTGGGGAATTCTGCTTGCTACTTCTAATTGTTAGATACTTCAAGCAGTAAGTTTGTCTGCTCCAAACTAAGACTTTCCAGTCACCTCTTCACTGCCCCTTCCATACCCCAAACTGCAATCCAGTGCCTCCTGATTGTGACCCTGATATCCCAACCAAGTACCTCTTGCTAGTGCCCTCCTCCTTATTGCCCTACCAAGCCTCTGCTGGTCCCTTGGGGGTGAGACTACATGTAACCTAACAACTAAGCGTACTTGGGTTCCCCCACTCTTGCATATTGGTATACTGCCTCCTACTTCTGTACACAACTCTGTGCACAACTCATCATTTAACTCCCTGTGGTACTGATGAACATGGCTTCACAAGGCATAGCTGTGGCTTTACTGTATGTTCTCCTATCCCTGTGGGTAGATCATTTGCTTTATAGTATAACTGCCCAAGGACCCCTTGGGCACTCTGTCACCTCTCCTCCTTTATTCCTACCCACCTCCCTTTGCAGTATGACACTTCCTTAGCCATATTACACGGGTTGTCCCATAGGGACCTGTTACCTAATCTTTTCTGCCTCTAATGGCAAAGCAGGAGAGTGTGTCTGATTAAATTATCCCATGCTCTCAAAGATTTTATCCCAGCTGCTAATATTACTTTCTGGAGATGTCCATCCAAACCCTGGATCCCTCCATTCAATCACAATATTCGATGCCCTGCAAACCCCAGTTGGGTTTGCTGTAGGAGCCTAAAAATGGTACATGTGAATATATGTAGCCTGTGCCTTAAGGTGCATGAGCTGCAATGCTGGGTTGACCTCTAGAAGCCAGATCTCCTCACAGTATCTGAAACCTGGTTGAAGCCACAAATTCCAACACATGAGTTAGAAAGAGCTCTCTGGTTTCGATGTCTTCAGGAATGATGGGGTTGGGGGGTAGGCATACAAATATATACAAGAGATGCTTTATGTGCCTCTATAGCAACACTCTAACACTCTTCACCACCCCTCCAGTTAGCGCTGACAGTGAATCACTGTTAATAACGCTAACCCTTGACAAAGCAAAACCCCTCACAGTTGGCTGTCTCATTCACCCAGAACAGCTGCTCCCGCCTTGAAGCTCTCTTGGATATGCTGGCTGAACATGCCCCTTCAGAGTTAATTATCTTGGGAGACTTCAACCTCAGCTGGTCTTTGGACCCCGGAGCCTGGGTTCAAAGCTCCAGTTAATAGATGCTCAGCTAACCCAACTCATTTGTGAGCCAGCTGGTACAATACCCAAGACAGGAAACTATTTGATACTTGACTGGGTCTTAATATCTAATGCTGCTAGGATACAAGCAGCTGGTATATTTTCTGACACGTTAAGCGACCATTCCCCTGTCTTCTGTACTTTGAAGACACTTCCAAAAAAAAAAAAGTCCCACCAAGAACGCTTTGTAGCAAGGACTTTCTAACTTCTCAGCTGAATCCTTTCAGGCTTCCCTTGATGAAACAGATTGGAGACCTATCCTTGAGCTTTCCAGTGTAGACTCTGCCTTTGAGTATTTTGTTAATAACTTTCTATCCGCTGCCAACAAACATGCCCCTCTAAGGAGGCTCGGTGTCAAAGAAAAATGCTATCAATGGATTACTCCACATCTAAAGAAAAGAATGACCCGGGGGATAGGGTGTGTGGTCGATACAAAAAGAGCTCAAAGGCTGTGAAACGACAGTACCTTAGAGGCCTGCAACAAAATAACTTACTGACACAAAACAATTCTGGACCCAAATCAATGCTCTTGCTCAAGGGAGGACACAGCTTCTCTAATGGCCCAGTCTCTGTCAATGGCCTGGCCATTAGTGATCCCCAGTCTGCTGCCAGGGCCTTTAACCATAACTTTATGGACCTTAATAAATGGGTTCTCTGCCCCCCTTCCCCACCCCAAGTCCCTGTAGACCTGGTCCCCTTCCTCCTGAACTCCATCTTGGATTAGTATCTAGGAATGAAGTAGTTGCCCAGCTCAAGAAAATAAGATCCAGTAGCTCAGCGGACCCTGACAAACTGGAACCAAGGCTGCTAAAGGCAACTACATCGGTAATAGCGTCACCAGGCGCCATGATGTTCAACAGATCTTTCCTCGATGGCC